>CM038680.1:516661958-517931910 GCA_021605205.1 Aegilops longissima
CCTGCATACACATCCGAAAACAAAATAAATGTGTTTGCTTTCTCTTTCTCATGGGATTGATTATCCCCTCAGTTGTTTCTTGCACAGCAAATGATCCTCTGTTTGTTTCGCTACTTATAAAATACACGATAACCCCCCCTCAGTTCGCGCGCCTTTGATCATATGCCCCCTTTGTGTCACTTACATGTGGGGCCGGATCCCACATGTCAGTGACACAAAGGGGGGCATATGATCAAAGGCGCGCGAACTGGGGGGTTATCATCAAATGCCCATCTCTGACGAGTGATTGATTTTCTTTGTGGAAATAAAAAAATGCAGGAACCTGTCAAAACTGAATCTGGGCGGAGAGATCTCGCCGGCGATAGGGGAGCTCAAGACCCTACAGTTCGAAGCAGCACAGCGCACCATCACTCCCCCTCCCCTTGCATCTTCTTAAGATTTTGTGCATTTGACGGCGCCTGAATCTTCCCATCCCCCTCTCTCTCCTTTATACGGAGTAATATCCATCCGATTTGATCCCTCATGCCGTGATGTGACAAAGCTTCTATACTATTTTATATATCAAGCCTACCAGCCTACCACACCCTCCGATTTTTTGTCCAAAAGGACCCCCTGCCGAGATGAATTGACAAAAAAGACTATCTCTGGATTATTTTGACAAAAAGGACCCCCTCAGCGGTGGCGGCAGGCGCGGCAGGCGACACGTGGCACTGCCGCCACGCCAGAGGCGGCGGGCCCGCCGCCACCGCAGGAGGCGGCCACTCAGCGAACGGAATCCCGTCGTGCGGCGTCAAGGCCGCGACGGAACGGGCGGGCCAGGTGGGCCACGCCGCCACCGCCGGAGGTGGCCAGCCTCGACGCTGTCGCTGGCTGGGCGACAGCCCTGCTGCGCGGCGGGCCCCGCCATGGGCCTCGCCGCCACTTGTGGAGGCGGCCACCCGCCGACACAGCTGCTGGCCGACAATTTTCGCCGTCGCCGCCGAGGCGGGCCCGCCGCCACTAGCACAGCGGCCGATCGCTGCATGCGCTGGCACCGATTCCTTGCAGTGTGGAATCTGTGGCAAATGGCGCCATTCCTATGCTTTGAAAATTGCTGCTGCAGGTGAGGTGATAGCACCCAAGAGCGTGATTTCCGCGGGGATATGAACGCTGATGCATGCTTTTGGTTATTTCGCCGGGAATCAGTCCTACTTTTGCTACTTTTGCCTCATAGGATGCGACGGCACGCGAGAATTTGTCCGGCTATTGCTTGAGCGGATGCGACGACAGGCGGTAATCAGTCACTCGCTGCGGGAACTGATGCTGCGGGAACCTGTTGTGCCGACACTACAGGGATCCTAAAATATCCCGCCTAATTTTCTCTGTTCTCGCTTATTTTCTCGCCATCATTTATCGTCCGAGCCTATAAAAGGAGACACCGAGGCTCTCGCCAGCCATCCTCGAAATCGCCAAGGCAAAAAGTGTAACGATTTTTCAGTCGGTATGAGTTTGCCTTGTTCGGATCAAAGCATTAGGCCGATGAAAATGAAGAATGCAAGTTTGCCTCCGGGGGTGGCAGTCCTGCGGTGTTGGTGTGGCGATCTTTGCAAGGTGAAGGAGGTGACGGATTTTTCAGATTGGTTGGGCATGAAGTTTTTCATGTGCGCCAATTATGAGGAAGATCCTGCCGTAGCTATTTCAGAGTACGACAAGCCTCGGTATGCTTTAACCATCACGAATAGATATTGTTGGTATTTTGATTGATTCTTTAGTAACATTCTTGTTTCTTGTTGTAGTCTCCTCCGCCTCTGTGCATGTACTATCGTTGGATTGACACGGAGAAGCCGGCTTGGGCAGTGACTGAGATTCGTGAAAGAAGTCGCCGTGCGTGGATAGTTTCTTTATGGAAGAGCGACGCGAGAAGGCGGAAGCTGAGGAGAAAGCAGAGCAAGAGAGAGAGTTAAAAGAATACTATGCGGAGCAACACCGCTTTTTTCAGGATTTAGGAAAGAAAACAGGGAAGAGGCTCGTCGCATGGAGGAGCAGGAACGACAGCGAAAGGAGGCTCGTGGAGGCGGAGAGGCAGAGAAAGAAAGAAAGGGCTCGTGAGGCCAAGGCAGCAGAAGAAGCTGGCGATGGAAAAGGAAAATATCCACGCTGGACTCAGTAGATTCCTGTGGTAGTATTTTAATTTCGCAATCATTTGTATCTTTGTTTCTGCACTTTAATGTAGCTTTATTTCAGGAGTTAAATGTAGCTTTATTCCTACGATGTATCTTATTTTCAGTTGTACCGTGTCGTAATGGAAAAAAATATAGTTTTAGAATAAAGTAGTGGCATTTTATTTCCTGAACTAATATCGAACATCGTGCAACAACTATAAAATAAAACAAAGATAGAACATAATGCCCTACAATAAGAGAGTACAAACTAATAATGGAAGTACATCTGAATTAAACGGTAGAACTGGAATATAGCTTAAAACTACATGAAGGCATCATCGTCATCCTCCATCGATGCAGAATTCTTGCCCTTCGAGGATGCAGAACTCTTACCCTTGGACGATGCGAACTCTTGCCCTTCGAGAATGCAGTACTCTTGCCCTTAGACGATGCAGAACTCTTGCCCTTTGACGATGCAGCACCGGAAGCGGCGCCATGAAGATATCATCTTCGCCCTCGCCTCCTCAGTCCATAAAATGGATGCTTTTCTGCAGTCCTTCCGAAAGTTTCACTCTTCGCTCCACTACCTTCTTCCACCTTGCATTCAACCTAAGAAGTTCTTTACGCACCTCCTCATAGGTCCTTTCAGGCCACCCAGCACTCCACGTAATTGGTGAGCCAACTCATTCATTATGGTGTCACTACCGTGAGTTCGTCCCATGGAACTATCCTATTGTCCATCCTGAAATCGGTAGCTAGCCTCGTAAGAGTGCTGCTCATCCTGTGGTGAAAACTACGATCGAAAGGATAATGGGACATCTCGACTACACTACACTCGAATGCTTATCCACCTCCGTCTCAAGGGGTTTTATAGGTAAAGAGGAGAAAATGGCGGAAAGAACGATGCGGTATGGAGGGAAAGGGTTGGCGGGAACATATGGCGGAAACGGGTGGCGGGAAGATATGGCGGAAGGGGTTGGCGGAAACGGGTGGTGGAACATATGGAGGGAAAGCGTTTGAGGGAAAATATTGTGGCCTAACATAAGCAAAAGAGTGGAGCGGGATAGTATGGCGGGAGATATAGGCGGGAAAAATTGTTCCTGACTGGTGCATTTTTATTTCAGCATACATAGATGTTCAAATTGAAAAGTCTGATACACACATATGTAGATACAATGGGTCGCGCACGTGCATAGATGAATCACCCTACTTTACGACGACCACCTGGCCTTTCCTTACGACCGAAGGCGACAAGCGATTAGGTGGCCGGGCACACGAAGACCGCGCCGACTCCAATTCGGCTTCATGTGTCTGCGAGTCCCCGCGAGGTGGTGGAGTCGCGAATCCTTGTTGCGTAACCTGAAGCGTAATTGTAGGCGTATGGTTGTGAACTGGGGATAAAAGATGGGCCAATAACGCCCCTCCGAAGAACTCTGTAATTAATGATGTAACCGTGTCGCCAAGATCATGTGATGCTCCCGGAGGCCTGTGTTGACGCCATGATCATGTGATGCTCCCGGAGGCCTGTGTTGACGCGCTGGGTGTTCTCATCGCCCCAATTAACATCAGGTGTGTCCTGCACATAGAAACATTTTAAACAAACTGTTAGAGGATAATATATGATATCATTGTAAATGCATTGAAATGTAAACATGACTACTGAGCATATCCCTCTCCTATCTTGTCTGCCATTGTACGTGGTGCTGGTTTAAATCTGGTACACGAGTCTCCTCGGCATGGGGATCCTCGCGGAGAGATACGGCTGAGATCCTCACCTTGGGTATATGCATCATATCCTGTGTACGATATGGGTTAGGGAAAGAAACTGCTCGGCATCGAATCCAAGCCCGTGCCATGGTCCTGAGATGTCTGCCTCGACGAAGCTGCATCGAAGAAGAGCGATGCAGCGCGAGATGAGTCATGTCGTGGTAATGTCGCTCTAGTACTCGGACCTCCCCATTGCTCATGGCTCGACGCGCCTCGCCGGTCTGGACGACGGTGCCACACTTGGTCTGGCTGACCTCGCTATCGCATGTATGCTCCAGGGCAACGCTGTCGCTTCTACCGCAAGATCTGAACTTCTTTGCCACTTAATTGTTGCAAAAGTTTCTGGAATGTCTTGCGATATGGGCCCTGGGCCGCATGCTATCCGTAGCCATCTGCCCTACTTCGCTGACATTTTCAAGCTGAACAATATTTGGATGTTATTTAGTTCAAATGATTATGAAATGATGGACCTAAAAAAGTTACAAGTGATTACCAGGTGGTCACGATAGTAAGCTGCATGCAGCTCAACATGTCTCCGCGCCTGCTCCTCTTGTGTGAGATGTGTTGGTATAGTAGCTGGCTGACTGGCCAGGCTAGCACGTGTTCATGCAGTACCACTGCTTGTACGCTTGATCTGTACTTCCATCATACGGTCTGTAAATTAAATAATTACATAAACCGTTGTGATGAAAGCAAAGCATCTTCACGCATCGTATGATCATCGTAAAAAATAATGTACATAAAATATACCTAAGTTGACGACTATATCTGCTAGCGCTTCATTTTCCCACTTGTGTACCCATTCACTGTTCTCTTCCTCCAATCGTATAAACTCCAACCCCTGCCCATATTTGTTAACCTGCAAATTATGTAACAAAGTGTGAGTTTAGTAAATTAAAATGACACTAACTATTTAGGGATGTCACATCTTACTTATGTGTTTCCTCGTCGATATGTCTGGGAAAAGGTGGTGGAATTTCTTGATAGAGACCGAACTGTCTCATTACACGCCTGGGTTGTAAGGTTCAACACACCACAGGAACAATAAGTTGCAGCGAGTCAGCCAAAATGCACTATCGGTCAACATGCTGGTGTGAAGTGTCGAGCATCAAAGACCATTTTAGCTGGTCCTGAGTCCACGGGTTCCATGTGACTTCTGCCTCATCAAGTATCTCAAACTGCTGGTGGTACACAGGGTAACAATTTTTCGCAATATCTGGAGACCAACGCTTCGTGCCTTTGTCCACCTGGTGGCCATAGTTGCGCTTAGCACCCTCACCAAAGTCGTATGGGTATATGGGTTGTACTATACGAGGTCGCCCTACAGGAGGTATTCCCAGGACCACAACTGTAGAAACTCATAGGCTACACAAAGTAATGGAGCTTTTTGTGCGAAAGAGGTTTTTGCGTGGCATCACACAAGCCTCTCAGATGTATGAGATAGCATGGCAGAACCGAAGCTGTATTTTGGCTGCTCGGGTAAAGGTTCATCTACCATATTCTCTGCAATGTAGATGAGACCAGGGACAACAACGCCCCATGTGAATTTGGAAATAAATTCCCGAGGAGCCACAACAAATACGCAAACAGATGTCTTTTTCTAGTCTCCTCATTGGCGAAGCTAGATAAATTAAGAAAGTTATCACGGTTGCACGAGTGGGATGCCCCGAGGGTTACCGAACGTTGTGATTCTGGCATTTCCATCCCAAGACGGGCTGCTATATCTAATGCCCAAGATGGAGACACTCGTGGAGAGACTACCGCTCACCTCTAATTGGTAGAGCAGTGATCATAGAAACATCTTTCAGTGTAGGTGCAAGCTCCCCAAAACGAAAGTGAAAGGTGTGGGTTTCAGGTCTCCACCGTCAACGAGGGATGTCAAAAGGATGGGTCCGAACGCATTTGGTCGTCGATGATGTGAGCCTAGCAAAACCTTGTAGTCCATAAGCGCCAAGGTGAGCAAGGAAATGATTGTGTATTGGCCATGTTTTCTTTATGGTTCGAAGTCTGAAAGGCCGATAATCATGCTTAGTATTTGGTTTCAAAAATAGGTGGCAACGGTGGCCGGCGTCATGGGGCCCCTGCAAAAGCACTGGCACTTCACCCATAACCTGCACACAAACATACAAATATAAATTACGAGGAAGACAGAAATACAAATGCAAATCAAAATTAACTTAAAAAATATAAAGAGATACGATTTACATTAATTATCTGAAGTTAACATCAGGAGTACAATAATACAAAGAGAATCAATTTAAATTTAATATAAGTACACATAACGAGTAGAAATATAAATAGACATGGCGAGTACATATATATCAACATCATGTGTTGTTGTTGGCTCGATACGGGCAGTCTTTGCGTGAATGTCCAGGACACTGCAAACGCTGCATCGCTTTGTTTCTCCCATCTGGCTATGGTCCATGTCATTGCGATGACGCCTAGACTGACGTCGTCCCTTTGCGGTTCTCATCAAGTCGGCGTTCGAACCCATTTCGCCCATCTGGCCACAACATTTTGTAGTTCATATCAATGCCCCAAGCCCAGAACTCACTGCTCCAAGTGTTGTACAGATTGTACATGTTGAAGTACGGCGATATGTATGGCTCGACGCTGATTTTTGAACAGCAGCCGCCTGAGCACATGACTGCAAGGGTAGCCCTCGAGCTTGGGCTTGTTACAAGTGCACTCACAGGAGGTTGAGCCAAGGGTGACAGCTTGCTTTTTGATCCTCTGTGGTGACCCTTAACGACTTGGCTCGCAGACATTGACCTCCCACTTATTCCTAAGTGCGCCCACTTTCCTACAGCCATGACTTTGGGACTTCTTTGCTTTCTCGCCCAGATGTCTTTGCATCTTCTCGGACCATGGCTTGTTCAATTCAACTTGTGCTTTGGCGACGGTGACCCTATCTGCAAAGTATGACAGGTCCGTTCCAAGTTTCTTCAATTAGGGCTGTGATAGGCAGTGCTCGCACTCCTTTAAGAACACCATTGTACACCTCGACATGTTGCTGGTCATTATTCCATACCGAGCCCCGTGTCGTGAGCCTGCGCCCACTTCTCCAAATGAGGGCAATTCTCGGTGATCCATGGCTCAAATTTATGGGCGCCCCACGACCCTCCGTCTTCTCTCTGCGGCAAGGCCGCATGGTCAATCTCACCATTGATACCTGCCCAGATCGCATTCATTTTGGCTACAGTTTTTGCATGCACATCCTCTTGAATAACTTGAACCAATCCTTGTTTTTGAATTTGGAGTAAAAGTTTGCTGCCAAATGCCTCATGCACCACCTTCCTCTAGATCGGGCCAGCCCCACTCTTCTTCCGACGCCTTAATTATTTCAAGAGCGCTTAATAATCCAGTGTTGCGATCAGAGATGACGCAAACACCTTCACGCTCTTTCACGACACCCATCTTCACGCAGCTCAGAACCACAACCAGCTATCTTTGTTCTCGCCTCGACCAATGCATATGCAATAGGAAGAAGCTGATTATTTGCATCCGCTGCAATCGCCACCAATAGTGTGCCCTTGTACTTTCCAAAGGAGAAAGGTACCATCAACAGATAATACCGGGCGACAGTGCTCGAAGGCTTGTATAGTCTCGGGCGAATGCCCGAATAAGCGGTCCAGATTAGCTCACCCGGTTCATTGGGTTTGGACGTTCTCTCCGCCAAACTTGAGTCCCCTATTAGCACTTGCTATCCGATGAAGCATTCTAGGGGCATAAGAATATGCCTCCTCATAGGTACCATACAAGTTCTTGAATATATTTTCCTTCGACGCCTAGCCTTGCTATAGCTAACAGGAATCCAATTAGATCCTCTGATCTTTTGCGAGCCCTAACACTAATGTTGAGACTTCCCTGCACAATTGTTTCCATCGTCTGTGCCACAAATTTTGCTGTCACATTGCAGTGATCCGAAGAGTCCCGGTTGCTCACGTGTATGCTCCACTATTTTTGTGATATGCCATGACCGACATACCCTGTGCTTCATCTAGCGAGAACTCTTCGCGGCAACCTTTCGCGGTGTGGATGCATATGACCTTCAACTCTTTTTATCGATCGCTTCACTCTATGTGGCGGTGGATGCCGATTGCATAGCTACCCATTGCCCGGTAAGCAGACTTCTTATCCGGGAAAACTTGCCCAACCTCCGTGCTTCCCGCTCCTAGGCCGAAGCAGAGTGAAATTCGTTGGTGATGCTCATATCCTGTAAAACCCAGGTTGCAGTGCCGCGCGACCGCCTCTCGAGGAGGAACATCTTCTTCTCCGCTTGACTCAAGACGCAGAAGAATGATCATCATCATCTAGCGCCCGCAATCCCTCCACGTGTTCGCCATGTCAACGGTCGCCGACCAATATCCTATGTCATACACAGGCTGGCCGCCCGTCGGTTCCGATGGGCGATGCTAGGGGCTGATGTGATGGCCAACTCGACTCACCACCCCTGCCATCGCATCCGCAACATCGGTGACTGAAATGAACTCCACATACACCATCGGCTGACCATACATTGAGTTATTGGGATTGCTTGCAAACCTCATGTACGACCCCACGACAGATCACCGTGACAGGCCGCAAACCCCAACGGGCAACTGTCCCATCATTTCCTCCATCAACGACGAAGGCCTCCATTGTCATTTTTTTTCCTGCATCATGGGCCAAACACCGCCGGATGCACCTTCTAACAGCTGCGTAACCCACGCTGACCATGTCTCTCACCACTACTGTAGTCGACTCGCAGAAGGACACATCCACCCCGCATGGACCGTCGCAGTATGACGTTCCCATAGTACACTACTAAATTGTCCATAGTACCTAACCAACATACATGTTTACATTTCAAATAATTAGTAACTGAACATTTAGTAACGATGACAACATTTACATATCTTACGACTAAAATAATAACTGTATTTTCGTTATAAATATTCCGTTTATTTTAGAATCATTTGCTTAGACTTTAAGGGTTGTTTGGTTAACAGGTATTTAAAGATCTATTTTCTCAAACTTGTCACGAGCGTAACAAACTAAAACTCTGTTTGCTTTTCTCTAACTACCCCAAAATATCCTAAAATAGTTCTCGTAATATGCAAAAACTTAGCTTCTGGAAAAACGACTATTAGTAAAATATGGTAATAACATAATAGTACGATAATTACATTTTAATATAATATGGTAATTACTCGCTATCCAAACAACCAGTAAACATAATAGTACGATAATAACATTTTAATATCATATGAGTAAAACATTTAATTTCTTTCGCTTTATATAATTTTTTTCACATCATACGATAACAATCATTTATCTACAAATAATAATATTTGCAGCAGCATGCACATTATTCACAATAGTACATCAATACAAAAATGTTAACAAAATTACAGTGTCATTTTTCACCTTAGCTCCAATATGGATGTGCTTGCGAATGCAATTTAAGCGCCAAAATAGTTCCAATAAATATCCGTCGCCAGTACTATATGAACCTCGTCAACCTATTATCACATTAACAACAATATTACACACGGATTTTTCTTCATGCTAACAAAAGTATGAAAATAGCACTTCCATGTATGTGTTCATCACCTCAAAATGGGACAGCGAAAATGGAAACACAATTTCTTCAATCACGTCTTCTCCTCCTTGTTTGCTACTAAGATGAATTATTTTACCTAATTACATACATCATTAAGTACATTAGCACCTAATCTGAACATATAAAATTTAGATTATTGCGACATAACAAAGTAGACCTACGGTCTCCTAACTATAGACTTATTAATAAACATACCACATAAAATAACATACCACATGAAATAACATACCGCATGCAATTAAAACTATTGTAAATGTTGTATCTGTCGCCTGAAATTATTTCTAAACTCTACGCACTAACATCGCATAGCTAATGACGAGCTAAAAGACTAACTAATTACCACCCTGCATGCACAAACAAAAAAATGTTTTACAAAGCTCATACCTTGATCTTCAACTTCAGTACTACACTTTCATAGAACGCAAATCCTACTCCTCAAGCTCTAAATGACTCCAAATGACTCCTTCAAGTGCTAAAATTATGCCTAAAACAACAGAGAATACACACTTAGGAACTAATCAAACAAAACACAAACATCATGCATGTGAACGAAACCAACAAAAATGGATATATCTTACCTTAATCTAACTTTTCTTCAACTTCATCATCTTCGAAATCAAACTCCAAATCGACCAAAATCACGAGTAAAAGTGGCTAGTTTTCCTTTCTGTCTATGTATGCGTTCAGAGAGAGCTAAGAGGTAGAGGAGGCAACCAGAGATATGCGAGAGAGACTGTATGCGCATGGAGTCGCGGATGTGCGTTTAAATAGAAGAGGGCCACTGTATTGTCGGCAGAGCAAGCCAGAACTCACCTACCACGGCATCGGATTCCAGCATCGCGGTGTCTCATCATACGCAGGAACAACAACGCCTGAGTGTTGTCGCTTCCGCCGGAGAAATAGAAGGAAGCGAGAATCACGCACAGCTTTAATCAGTGTCGTCTACGTAGCAATCAGTACTACAAAATTTAGGCGGAATCTAATCATCGAAACTTGTGGCAGGCAAAACAAGGAGCTGAGAAAGCACCGTGAAAATCTGCGCCATCGGAATCAGCGCCACCGAATCAGCGCCGCGCCCGAAATCAGCGCCGCTTTGCACTGCTTGCGTGGCATCACAGGCACGCCGCCTCACCTGGTGGCGGCGGGCCCGCTGTCTCGTCGCGCGCGCCAGCAGAGCCGTGTCGGCAGGGGAGCGACAGCTGCAGCTGCGCCGCCACGCGGTGGCGGCGGGCCCACGGGCGCGGCCCGTTCCGTCGCGGCACGCTGCACTGTGTGGTTGCCGTTGTGCCTCATGAGGCCGCCTCCCGCGGTGGCGGCGGGCCCGCCGCCTCGTGGAGTGGCGGCGGTGACACGTGTCGCCTGCCGCGCCCGCCGCCACTTGTGTAGGGGTCTTTTTTGTCCATTTCGTCCGTAGGGGGTCTTTTTTGACAATTCCAGTCGGCAGAGGGTCTCTTTCGACAAAAAATCATCCCACCCTCCTGGATTTGGTCTCGCCGATTAGTTTATCTCTCTCAGCCCTGATGATTTGCTTTTTCTCCCTTTGCTTGTGCAGGGATCTCAAGGGGAACAAGCTCACAGGCCAAATCCCAGATGAGATTGGGGACTGCGTCTCCTTAAAATACTTGTACGCCACCTAATCCGGAGCCGCCATAGGTGGGAGCCTCCGCCGCGGGAGCCGCCGTGGGACAGCCAGAGCCGCCGCGGGTGTGACCCGCCGCCGTGGGCGTGAACTGCCGCCCCGCCCATCCTCTCCCACCACCCGCCCATCCTCGCCCTCCGCTCACGATCCTCTTCTCCGCCGCCCCGCCTTCCTCTGCTCCTCCTCTACCGCTGACGATCTCATCCAAGCCAGTAAGTTTTCTTTACATTCAAGTATGCATTGTTTGAACAACATGCTTGTGGTTCTGTTCTTCCCACACAAGATAATCTGATACATACATGATCCTTCTGGTTATGATTATTTTAGTGCATACATACATGATCCTTCCACACAGTAGGAACAATTATTCTGGAACAATTGCTGTATGTGAATTATCATGATCCAACGCCAATGCCACACTCAGTGCTAAAAGGGTTACAGTTTATGAGGACATATTGAATTAGTGAGGATTTCAGAAATTTGTAGTCCAAGCAACTCATACATTTGAAGTTTTGTTGCTTACCTTCCCATCCCATTGTGTTGCTATGCTCCTGAAGTTGCCTAACTATAGGAAAAGGAGGCCAACGTTTTGCTATACTGGGTTATCCACAATAGTATCAGCAGCGATGTTTTGTTTTGTCACAACTACTCAAATATATAATCTAAATAATCTAAATATATAATCTACACATTGTAGTTTGAGTTAAAAAATACCACATTGTAGTTTCAATTAAAAATTATAAAAAACACGTGTTTTGTTGTTTCAAGAGATTGAGTCATGGGCTGTGATCAAGAATTATATATTGACATGAAGGTAGATCTATTTAGATCGTGAAGGTTTGCGCACTGTGATACAAAGGCCGTATGCATCGACGAGGCGAAGGTCACTAGTAGAAAAAGGGTCAAATGTGAGACACATTAGTGCCGGTTTGATTTTGAGCTGGCACTAATGAGACCATTAATGCCGGTTCCAACGGCTAGCCGTCCGCTCTCATTAGTACCAGTTCGTGGCAAACTTTTAGCACCGGTTCGTGCCACGAACCGGTACTAAAGAGAGTGGTGGCAGGATGTTGTCAGTTTGGGGCCCCTCCAGTACCTTTAGTACCGGTTCGTGGCACGAACCGGTACTAAAGGTCGTCGTACATAAATCCCTCGTCCACCCGAGCTCGCTCTGTTCTTCCCCTTTCCCCTCACTTCCTCTGTTCTTCCCCTCTCTTCCTCGAGCTCATCATAAATTTTGCCCAAAATTTGTCAAGATTTGAAGGCCCCATCCATTCAAATGATCACAAAGGTTAGCAACTTTGTCCTTTCATCTCTCATTGCTAGATTAGCTCTTGCAATGCTTTGTATAGTGATTAATTTGTGAGTTTAGTAATTTGGGAGGAATTATATGTGATA
This sequence comes from Aegilops longissima, assembly GCA_021605205.1. Classification (NCBI taxonomy): domain Eukaryota; kingdom Viridiplantae; phylum Streptophyta; class Magnoliopsida; order Poales; family Poaceae; genus Aegilops; species Aegilops longissima. Next base: position 516,674,512 of record CM038680.1, read on the forward strand.
GTATTTGATTTATATGCAATTTGAGGTCAAAAATAACACTTAGTTTGCATATGTAGGTGTGGTTTACTTAGTGCCTTCTAAATCTCCGTCAGAATTCACTGCCGACGCCAACACCACCTTGTGGTGAGGCTCTTGTTCATGAATGTTTTACATTACCAAATTGATGTTTGTGTGATTTGGATATATAGTTACTCCTATAATTATCTTACCCGACGTTGTTTGTTATACATAGTGCCATGGTTTTGATATCCGCCCCGTCGGCCCTCGCCCTTGTTATGATTCGGATGTGGTATATTCTTTTTAAAACTAGTTGTTGCATTTCGTGTTTCGACAAATTATGCCCATCAAGTTGACATAGATATTTTTATCTAGGAGGTATGTGAACCGGAAATTCCAACCGACCCTATTGTCGAGAGGTTAAATTTAGTTGAAAGAGAAAACGAGTATTTGAAAGAAAAATTGAAAAGAATTGAGGGGAGAAGATGGAATTGAGTTGCATGTTGCCGATGTAAATCGATGATCACAAGATCAAGATGGAGAAAATGAGGTTGAAGATTAGAAAGATTAGAAAATACGCAATTGATAGTGTGGCTTGGTATCATTATGCTGTTGGATCAATTGTTAACTTAGTTGCGATCTTGATCACATTTGTTGTTGCGTTTAAATTCTTTAGCTAGAGAGTTATTTGTATGTTGCATTTAATTAAGTGTTGTATATGAACTTTATGTATGAACTTGTATTAATTTGGTCTATTCGGTGTTGTGTAATGAAGATGAGCCGACAATGGATGTATGATGACCGATGCTCTCTCGAGTTCATTAATGGCGTGCATACTTTTCTGCTTGCCGCTGAGGCAAACAAGCGGGCGGATGGTTTTATGCCTTGTCCATGTGCTGGCTGTAAGAATTGTCACAATTACTCTACGTCAAGAACCATTCACGTCCACATTTGACTCTGGTTTCATGCCCCACTATAATGTTTGGACCAAGCACGGAGAAATAGGGGTTATGATGGAAGACAATGAAGAAGGAGAAGAGGACGACGATTGCTATCCTGGCCATGGGTTCCCTGAATACGATGATACAACAATGGGGGAAGAAGCTGAGCCGACAATGCGGGAAGAACCTGAAGAAGAGGCATCAGATGAGCCCGCTGATGATCTAGGTCGGGCCATTGCCGATGCAAAGAGAAACTGTGCAAGTGATTTGGAGAAGAAGAAGTTGCAGCGCATGTTAGAGGATCACAAGGAATTGTTGTACCCAATTGCGCGGTTGACAAGAAAAGTTGGGCACCACACTCGAATTGCTGCAATGGAAGGCGAGAATGGTGTATCGACAAGGGATTTGGAAAGTTGCTGGTAATGATAAAGAATATGCTTCCAAAGGACAACGAATTGCCCGAGAATATGTATGAAGCAAAGAAGGTTGTCGCCCTCTAGGGTTAGAGGTGCAAAAGATACATGCATGCACTAATGATCGCATCCTGCACCGCGGTGAGTACGAGGATTTGAACGCTGCCGGTATGCGGTGCATTGCGTTATAAGATCATCGCGATGACCTCGGTGATGTCGAGGGCGAGCGCCCAGAAGAAGATTCCTGCCAAGGTGATGTGGTATGCTCCTATAATACCATTGTTGAAACGTTTGTTCCAAAACAAAGAGCATGCGAAGGCGATGCGGTGGCACGGAGAAGACCGTAAGAAAGACAGAAAGTTGAGAGTACCCGCTGACGGTTCGCAGTGGAGAAAAATCGAGAGAAAGTACTGGGAGGAGTTTGCAGGTGACCCAAGGAACATATGGTTTGGTCTAAGCGCAGATGGGATTAATCCTTTTGGGGAGCAGAGCAGCAACCATAGCACCTGGCCTGTGACTCTATGTTTGTATAACCTTCCTCCTTGGTTGTGCATGAAACGGAAGTTCATTATGATGTCAGTGCTCATCCAAGGCCCTAAGTTACCCAGAAACGACATTGATGTGTACCTAGGGCCATTAGTTGAAGAACTATTACAGCTGTGGAATGGAACAGGTGTACGTGTGTGGGATGAGCACGGACAGGAAGAATTTGACCTAAAGGCGTTGCTGTTCGTGACCATCAATGATTGGCCTGCTCTCAGTAACCTTTCAGGACAGACAAACAAGGGATACCGCGGATGCACGCACTGTTTGGATGATACCGACAGTATATATTTGGATAGTTGTAGGAAGAATGTGTATGTGGGACTCACCCCGGGCATAAAAACCGAAGACCGAACCCCAAAAGACCGAGACGAAACCCGAAAAGACCGAACTAGCAAAGACCGAATAAAAACGGTCTGCAAAAATAGAAGACCGAACTAGGCATGGTCTGTTCGGTCTTGTTGTTTTGAGGACCGAATAGCCCGTATAGACCGAATTACTAAAAGCCCATCCTATGGCCCGTCTAGCCAGCCCAATGGTCACACACAACTACACGAGTACGGACCTCACGTCCTTAGTCCTCACTTCACGATTCACAGGAACCAGTCGGCACCCTGATTCACTCCCGTTCCTCTTTTTCTCTCCCACTACGAACCCTAGCCGCCGCGTGCCGCGCGCCGCCCACCGCTGTGGCCCGATGCCCCGTGACGACTGACGACTGCGTCACCGAGGCGCCGACGCATCGACCGATGAAGAGCGGCGCCCACAGCGGCAACCCCGACCGGTGAAGACCGGCGCCCGAGCGGCAGTCCTGACCGGTGAAGACCGGCGCCCCGCATCGACAACCTCGACCCCCCGTAGGTCGCTCCACTTCCTGCGATGGGGCCGTCCGCCGCCGGTGCTCCACCTCGACGGCGGTTCAACAGTGCAGTCCCCGACCACCACTCGTCCTCTTCCACACTGTTCGCTGGCTCGCCGCCTGCTGCCATCTTTCGGTTCTCCACATCGCAGCTGATGGTTACTTACTTCATCTCTCTATGTACATATATGATACATGATTCCCATGAAATCAGCGCTCCTGCAAGTGTTTTGTAGGCAATACATGCCTTGCTTTCTTCAAATGTTAGCATTTGGAGACAACAAAACTCTGTACTGTACTACACTTAACTAGAGTAGTGTCAAATGTTAGCACAAGATTATTTCTGTAGTCATTTGGGTTGTTTTTGCAACCATAGTAATTTGTTTTCTATTTATTTCTGCACTTCAACTTCTATCCATGCAGTCTTGTAAAAGCAACACTTTAAAATGGAACATTTAGAGTGCGGATTCGGGCAAGATAACTGAGAAGAATCACACACTTTAGCAGCTTCAATAGTTTAGTACTACTAATCGGAGTAGAGAATTTATATCTATAATCCTCTTTGTTATTGCAAGATAAATCCTGGGTACAGAATTCCTATGTACATAGTAAAGCATTTGTGCTTGTTTCCTAAAACTAGATATATACATGGTATATATCATTTTGGTAGCTGATATGAGATACACAAAGATGGGTTATATGCACCTTATGTTCTTATTTGCTGATGTCAATGTTGTTTGACAGACCAATGTACTCTTTTGTGTAGATGTTTCCTATACCGGAATCTAAATATGATGAGGAGTTGAATGAGAAAGATGCCGAAGCAAAAGGTGCCAAAGGTGCAAATCTAGAAGCTGCTCAAGATGACAAGCCAAAAGAACAGAAGCAAATGACGTCATGAATCTTGTTGTTGGACCATGAATTACGAATCTTCTTACTTTGTGTCATATGAATCTTGTTACTTGTTGTCAAGTATAAACATGTATTGGTATTTTGTTGTTGTCAAATATAAACATGTATTGGTACTAGAAGTAACTCGCTGTATCAATTAATTTGGTCTGGACCGAAGACCGAATAGTAAAGACCGAAGACCGAATAGTGTAGAACCGAAAAGACCGAAATTATTTCGGTCTTCAATTTTGGAAGACCAAATTCTTGGAAGACCGAAAAGACCGAACCGAACAAACTGAAAAGACCGAACGCCCAGGGCTACCTGGGACATCGTCGATTTCTTCCGAGCAGGCATCCCGTAAGAAAGAAAGGCAAGCATTTCAAAGGTGAGGCGGATCACCGGACGAAGCCTCGCCACCGTACTGGTGCTGATGTACATGATATGGTCAAGGATTTGAAGGTAATCTTTGGAAAGGGTCCTGGTGGACAACCTGTTTCGAAGGACGCTGACGGACGCGCACCCATGTGGAAGAAGAAATCTATATTTTGGGACCTGCCATATTGGAAAGACCTAGAGGTCCGCTCTGCAATCGACGTGATGCACGTGACGAAGAATCTTTGCGTGACCCTGCTTGGCTTTTTTGGGCGTGTATGGGAAGACAAAAGATACACCAGAGGCACGGGAGGACCATCAACATATGCACAGAAAAGACGGCATACATCAGGGTCAGGCCAGCTACGCTCTTACCAAAGAAGAGAATGAAATCTTCTTTGAATGCCTGCTGAGCATGAAGGTACCGTCTGGCTTCTCGTCGAATATAAAGGGAATAATAAATATGACAGAGAAAAAGTTCCAGAACCTAAAGTCTCATGACTGCCATGTGATTATGACGCAACTACTTCCGGTTGCATTGAGGGGGCTTCTACCGGAAAACGTTCGATTAGCCATTGTGAAGCTATGTGCATTCCTCAATGCAATCTCTCAGAAGGTAATCGATCCATAAATCATACCAAGGTTACAGAATGATTTGGTGCAATGTCTTGTCAGTTGGTGTTCCCACCATCCTTCTTCAACATCATGACACACGCCCTAGTTCATCTTTGCAAATAGATTAACGTTTTGGGTCCTGTATTTCTACACAATATGTTCCCCTTTGAGAGGGTCATGGGAGTCTTGAAGAAATATGTTCATAACCGTGCTAGGCCAGAAGGAAGCATCTCGAAGGGCCATGAAAATGAGGAGGTCATTGAGTTTTGTATTGACTTTATTCCTGACCTTAAGCCGATTTGTGTTCCTGAGTCGCGGCATAAGGGCAGACTGGATGGAAAAGGCACACTAGGAGGGCATCAAATAATATGTATGGACGAGCATTCTCTCACTAAAGCACACTACACATTCTACAGAATTCCGCCTTGGTGGCTCCGTATATGGAGGGACACAAGAATTTTCTACACTCCAAACACCCGGAGAAGTCTGACGACTGGATTACACGTGAACAAACAAGGACTTTCGCCGGTTGGTTGCAGAAACGTGCCATGCATGATGGCGATATTCAAAATGACATGTACTCGCTGTCCCAGTTACCATCTTCGAATATAATGACTTTCAAAGGGTACCAGATAAATGGGAATACATTTTACACGATCGCCCAAGATAAGAAGAGCACCAATCAAAACAGTGGTGTCCGCTTTGATGCAACAACCAACACGGGAAAGGAAACATATTATGGTTACATAGAGGACATATGGGAACTTAACTATGGAGGTGGTTTGAAGGTCACTTTGTTTCGGTGCAAATGGGTCAATATGACACGAGGCGGGGTAACGGAAGACCCGCAGTACGGAATGACAACAGTGGATCTCAACAATCTTGCGTATGCAGACGAACCGTTCGTCCTAGCCAATGATGTGGCGCAGGTTTTTTATGTGAAAGACATGTCTACCAGGCCGAGAAAAAGAAAAGATAAGGAAGCGAATGGATCATACGACGAGCCAAAGTGCCACATAGTTCTTTCAGGAAAAAGAAACATCATGGGAGTGGATGACAAGACAGACATGTCATAATATTATGAAAAGTTTGATGAAATTGCTCCATTCACAATTAATATTGACCCGAGCATCCAATTAAATGATGAAGATTTTCCATGGCTACAGCGCAAAGGGACATGCGAAGAAAAAGTTTCACACCCAAAGATCTGGGATATGATCGGCTTCACTATCATCACTTTCTTTTGTGTTTCACACCCAGGAGGGAATCTCTGTAATAGTTAGGGTAGTTATGTGTTTTGGCATTTGAAACGCGAAGAAATTTTATGTGCAAACAAATTCTTTCATGCATTTACTGATTTTTTTCAGCTAAATGACCCTGAAATTGAAAAGCATTTCAAATGAACTCGGAAAAGGTTGAAAGGTTATTTAAAATTGTGAAATTGACTATTTCAAACACGACTAGTCTAAATTATAGCATTGTAGTCCACGTATTTCATTCATTTTTTTAGTGTGTTAGTCAAGTTGCTTATTCCAGTGCGTCAAAATATGTGTAATTGGTTATTTGAAATATGAGAATTTGGTTATTATTCAGAATATATTAAACTTCTATTTTACTAATATATCAAATATATCCGTATCTTTGTGAGTTCCATATTTCCAGTTTGTGAAAATAAGCGAAACACTAGAAAAGCTTTAACAAAATAGTGAAACAATCTAATGTTTTATGAAAATGATTTCAAAGATAACTAAAATATATAAAATAAAATATATTTCAAACATATCCAAAATTGATCTTGTTTTGAAGCCCTTGCCACCGCTGAATTCAAATAAACAAAAGTTCAATAATGAACATGTTAGCTCAAAAGATATGAATCATTAAAAACATGAGGATGAAAATAAAATGCATGTCATGGTGTAGTTCCTAAATATTTGTCTTTCTAGAAATTTCAACAAGTGACTATATACGAGCAAAAGGAGTGAATCTACACTCTAAAATATGTCTATATACATTCGTATGTGGTAGTTCATTTAAAGTCTCTAAAAGACAAATATTTAGAAATGGAGGAGTATGAAAATAAAGTATAAAATCTGCACGGATCTTGACAAAAGTGACGGATGGTAGCTTGTGTTAGAGTAGCTAACGGAGGGAAGGGAAATCGATCTGTGGTGCTCTCTCAAGTAGTAGCTGATACAGATGATTACATGGGAGCAAAGGTTTCGAATGGAAGAACAGTGACGCTTAGGGTTCGGAAGGGAAAAGTGGAGCCGCCGCCTTGCGTGATCCTCCTGGATGGCTGTCTCTTCCGGTCGCTTGCTTCTTGTAGTGGGTGCTTGGGCCTAGCGCGTCTAGTCCGGCCCGCTGGTGCGTGGGTTGGGTCGCTGAGGCGTGTGGGCAGCGTGGCAGCGCGGCTGGCTGGTGGAGTCGCTACCCGCTGGCCCCGCTTGTCGTGGTCGCTGACACCCCTCTCCTTGAGACGAGGCTTGACCCCAAGCCTCGGCGTGAGGAAAACGGGCCATCGGGCTTTCTTTGTCTTCCCATGTGGTGCCCAAGTTTGTAGAATTGGACCACTGTATCTTTACTTGCTCGCGTACGCCATCTCTCTGTTTGCGCCACCTGGTTTGTAGAACTACCATGGGTACAGCAAGATCGTCAGCACAATGTAGCAACTGAGGTTCGACTGACATACCAGCACCGAGTGCACGACGGAGGAGGGAGACGTGAAACACCGGATGCATCGTGGCGTGAGGAGGAAGCTGAAGTTTGTAGGCCACGTCGCTGATCTTGGCGGCGATTGGAAAAGGACCATAGAACTTGTACTGCAGCTTGTGGTTTGCCCTCGGAGCCACCGATGATTGGATGTATGGTTGGAGTTTGAGGAATACCTTGTCACCCACCTCGAAGACACGAAATGAATGCTTCTTATCATCTTGTTCCTTCATCACTTGCCTTGCTCGGTTAAGGTGCTGCTATAGGAGACTTTGGACCGTGGCGCTGCTAGTCAACCATGGTGAAGGGCAGGCACTGAACAAGTGTTGTTAGTTGTGATGCCCCAATGGCGCGGCTCGTACCCGAACATGGCCTTGAAAGGGTCATGCCAATGGCGGAGTGATGAGCGTTGTTGTACCAGAATTGAGCAAGTGGTATCCAGAAACTCCATCTTCGTGGACACGCTTGTGTGAAGCAATGAAGAAACGTCTCGACACACTGATTGACTCGTTCCGTTTGACCATCAGTTTGTGGGTGGTTCGCTATGCTTAACTTGAGTTCTGTTCCTACCCCTCTGAATAGCTCTTGCCAGAAATGACTTGTAAAGACTGGGTCTCGGTCTGAAACTATGGCACCAGGCAGGCCGTGGATCTTGTACACTTGATGCAGGTAGAGTTTGGCCACGGTCGCAAAGAAGTGTACTGGATCGAGTGGCGGTGAAGTATGCAAACTTGGTCCTTTTGTCCACGATGACTAGCAAGCAGTTGAAGCTGCCGGATTGTGGGATGCCATACACGAAATCCATTGAGATCATGTCCCATGGTTGCTTGGGTATTGGAAGTGGCATGAGCAGACCTGGAGCAGCAGCTGGTCCGGCTTGGCTTGGTCGACACACTTGACAAAGATCGCATATATTGCAGGATCTGGGTTTTCATCTTTGGCCAGGCAAACAGCCGTCGTATGCGTCTGTAGGTTACGGGAAAGCCTGAGTGGCCTCCCATAGCACTATCGTGGAATGCGGCGATGATCTTTTGCTGCATGTGCGTGCTTCCTCCCAACCATATCCTGTCACGAAAACGAATGATGCCTTGTTGCAGAGAGAATCGTTTCTTTGGATCTTCCCGGATAGCAAGTTGTTCCAGCAGTTGAGTGGCCTGAGGATTGTTGTTGTAGCTGCTGATCACATCCTCTAACCATGCTGGGAGGCAAGAAGTAACTGCAGTCAATGTTTCTGTTGGATTGGCTCTTGACAAGGCATCGACACCCACATTTTCTATGCTTTTTTGTAGCGAATGCGGTAGCGCAACCCAAGCAGCTTCGTGAATGCCTTCTGCTGCCAAGGAGTTGTTAATCTTTGCTCTTCCAAGTGAACGAGGCTCTTCTGATCTGTCAGGATATCGAACTCAGCGTGTTGCAAGTATGGGCGCCATTGATCCACTGCTACAATTATAGCCAAGTACTCGTTTTTGTATGTTGACAGTCCTTGGTACCGTGGGCTGAGTGCCTTGCTCATAAATGCGATGGGATGCCCTTGCTGCTGTAAGATGGCCCCGATGCCGCGGTCACTGGCGTCTGTTTCAATTGTGAATGGTTGCTGAAAGTTGGGCAACGCCAATACAGGAGCAGATATCAGTTGTTGTTTGAGCACCTGGAATGCCGTGTCTGTGGTTGATGTCCAGATGAATGGGGTCCCTTTCTTGAGCAAGTTGAATAGCGGCCTTGCGATTACCCCGAAGTTTCTGATGAAACGACGGTAGTACCCCGTGAGCGCCAAGAAGTTGCGCACTCCTTTGGCATCAGTGGGGGTTGTCCAGTTGGTCACTGAGGTAATCTTGGATGGATCAGTGGAGACCCCTTGTGCGCTGATCGTGTGCCCCAGGTACGAAATCTGCTGCTGCCTGAAAGCGCACTTGCTGCGTTTTACCTTCCAACTGTCCCGGCGAAGTAGCGTGAGCACCTGTCGCAAGTGATCAATGTGTTCTTGCAACGTTTTGCTGAAGACGAGGATGTCGTCGAAGAAGGACAACACATAGACACGGTTGAGTGGCTTGAGTGTCGTTTTGATGGCTCCAATGAATGTAGCTGGTCCACCGACGAGTCCAAATGAAACCACTTTAAATTCGAAGTGGCCCTGATGAGTTTGAAATGCGGTCTTGTATTCTTCTCCTGGAGCCAACCGGATCTGATGATAGCCGGCTCGAAGATCGAGCTTGGAGAACCAAGCTGCACCATGGAGCTCGTCAAGGAGTTCTTCAATGATGGGGACAGGGTACTTGGCGATCACAGTCAGCGCATTGAGATGCCTGTAATCGATGCACAAGCGCCATGTCCCGTCCTTCTTCTTGACCAATATGACTGGCGACGAGAACGGACTAGTACTTCTCTGAATAATCCCAGAATGCAGCAATTCTTCCACTTGAGCTTCGAGTTCAGACTTCAGTTCCGGTTTGTGGCGATATGGTCTAACGTTCACTGGCTGTACCCCCGAAATGAGAGGAATACGGTGGTCACAGTCGCGCCGAGGTGGCAGCCCTGTTGGCTCGGCGAATACGTCAGGAAAGTCATTGAGAACTTGCTGGATGCAGTCTGGAGTTGGTGCTGACGGTTCTGCTGTTGGTTCGACCATGCACAGGTGGATGATATGCGAGATGGCTCCTTTGCTGCACAACCGTTGATGCCGCGTCGTGCCCTACGAGGCGGAGCGGTCCTGCTGGAGTGGGGATTTCAATGAAATGCGCTCGCCAATCCACCGTCATGGGGCTGTGCTCCTCGAGCCAGTCCATCCCCAAAATGGCATCGTAGGTGCCCAGGGTGAGCATCTTCATGTCGGTGAAGAATTCTTGTCCTTGTGAGTACCAGGCGCACCCCGGCACAAACGAAGAGCATACCAGTTCGCCGCTATCGGCAACTCGGACACGTCCAGGCTTGGGTAGCGGCTGAACCCCGGAAAGGGATTCGGCGAACTTGGCATCGATGAAGGAATTGGAGCTGCCGGAATCGACGAGCAACAGCACCTCCCGGCCTTGGATCCAAGCGCGCAATTGGAATGCCTTGGCGGATACCCCCCCCCTGTCACGGCTGATAGCGAGATCGCCATGACTGCGTCGCTGCTGGTGCTTGTCGTTGGAAGCTGTGTGTCGATGACGTTGTCGATGCCGAACAATTTGAGCAATTCCTCCACGACGTGCAGTTGCACTGAGGTGGGGCATACGTGATCCTGCCCCCACCTTTCGCCGCACTTGAAGCAGAGGCCGCGGACTCGTCTGTAGTCGCGCAACGCCTTGACTTTGGACGTATCAGCCCGTGCTGCGTCCGTGCCGCGACGATCGGTGGCCACTGTAGGCGTGGGGTGGCGCGTCGGTGGTGGTGGCGGCAGCGGCAGGGGTACTCCCGCGCGAGCTGGCACTTCTGGCGGGCGTGGCAGAGTACCGAACGCCCCATCGGCCACTTCCTCTTGAAGCAGAGCCAGGGCGCAGGCTGTATCCAGATCGGGTGGTCGCTGCACCAGCACCACCGCCCGTATGTCGTTCCTCAATCCCTCCACAAAACGGGTAAGAAAATAATAAGGGTGAATTGAATCAGAGTAAGAATTCAAATGATTGATAATCAACTCAAACTTTTCAATGTAATCTGCTACAGAATTTGTCTGGCGAATTGTGTAAAATTGGCGTATGAGCATCTGATGACGGTCACGCCCAAAACGAGTGCTCAGAAGTGTTGTGAACGAGTCCCAATCGAACTCGTTTAAACGCTTTTGGATCGATTGCAACCACACAGCTGCCGATCCGGTGAAATTGAGAGCCGCCATGGGTACCCAGAACGATGGCACGATCCCAAACATGGCAAAGTACTGCTCACATAGAGTTTTCCACAAATTGGGGTTCTCACCCGAGAATTGGGGAATGTGATGGATGGGTGTGCCTGACCCAGACCCGCAAGCATCTGGCTGGCGTGGCCAAAAGGAGATAGTAGAACTGGAGTAGTGGATTCGGTGGGCGTACCGTTCGCCGGGAGCGGTGGCGGCGTCGTGAGAGACGCCGCCGATGGCCCCCATTTGATGTGGAATTCGCCGTGGCCATCGGGCCCTTGAGGTCAAATCGCTGCGTCGCCGCCCTCGGGCACCGAATCCGCATCGGGTCGGGCCGGAGGTGGTGCTTGCGCGCGTTGCAGAGCCGTGACGACGTCGCCCAGATCCGCCATCCGGCGCTCGAGATCGGGGCGCCAGGCGAGCAGGTCGTCGATTTTGGCCGATGTAGACTGCTGCGCCTTGGTGAGGCCGTCGATCGCGGACTCGATCTTGGCCTCGAAGCGGGTGAGGAAGGCCGAGACGCTCGGATCCATCGCGTCGCGTGCTTGCTTTAAGCCCCTAGTCTGGATGAGGTGAGCAGTGGATCTGATGTATGCGATTTGGTCTCGATACCAAGTGTTAGAGTAGCAAATGGAGGGGAAGGGAAATCGATCTGTGGTGCTCTCTGAAGTAGTAGCTGATACAGATGATTACATGGGAGCAGTGCTCTCGAATGGAAGAACAGTGACGCTAGGGTTCGGAAAGGGGAAAAGTGGAGCCGCCGCCGTGATCCTCTGGATGGCTCTCTTCCGGGTCGCTTGCTTCTTGTAGTGGGCGCTTGGGCCTAGCGCGTCCAGTCCGGCCCGCTGGTGCGTGGGTCGGGTCGCTTGAGGCGTGTGGGCCGCGTGGCAGCGTGCTGGCTGGTGGAGTCGCTGCCCCGCGGGCCCTGCTTGTCAGGGTCGTTGACAGCTTGCCCATCGGTACATACCGTGCCCGTAAAATTACTTATTCACTTTGCAATTGGAACATCTAAAAAAATCTTTGCAATTGGAACACGAGTCGGAGTGGGGGTGCACTGGCTGCCGCATGAGCTCCAATCAGCAGCTTTCGCTCATCAGCAACTCCCGAGCCCCCGAGCCCCGTATGAACTCGGACTCATCGTCCTGAGTTCTATGCTTCTATAAATAACTTGGGATCGCCCGACTCACCTGTTCTGTCTCACATTGCGAAGTCGAGCGCTACCAGAGTTCACCAAAAGCGATCAGCCGATCGACATGGATGGGCCTCTGTCCGTATGTGATGATCAGCCGCTCGCACTCTGCCGTGGCCGCCGGCGCCGCCGTGCGTCCGGCGGCGAGGAGGACCGCCTCGGCGCACTCCCGGACGACATGCTCCATCTTGTGCTCCGCCACACCCGGTCCGCTCTAGCCACCTCCGCGCTCTCCAGGCGCTGGGCGCGCCTCCCGCGGGAGCTTCCCACGCTCGAGTTCAAGGTCCGCGACATCCTCCCCCAGCGCTACAATGAGTACCTCCGCCGTCGTACTGACGCCGCGAACAGCCGCCAGAAACCATGTTCCATTAAGAAGCTCATCAAGAAGCTCGATCTCGTCCTCAGCCGACGAAGCGCCGTGGTATCGCGTCACTGTCCGATTCCTCGGCGGCTTTCGCATGCGGATGACGCTAATCCACGCCGACGCGCGTGCACAACGTCAAATTGGAGATCTTCCCACCCACAATTCTGGAAACTTGAACCGACTTCGTTGTTACACGGCCGTCGGCGGCTGGGGAGTAGAAGACCTTGAGGTCGTCGTCCTCAACCCCGGCGCACGTCACAGAGCGGACCACAGCTTCCCGCATCATTGCTTTGCTGATCCCAATTTCCCGGGCGACAGCGTCAAGCTGAAGAAGCTAAGGCTAAGCAACTGCTCTCCACTCTCCGCCGGCCCGGACGCTAACCCGCCGCCACCACGTGCGTTTAGTGCTCTCACCGTGCTCATTCTGCAAGACATGCCTAAGTCGACGGGTGGCCACGTGTCATCCGGGCGTGCCCGGCACTGGTGGTGCTGCACCTCAGGTCATGCGGCTGCCGCGAGAGGTCATTCACCGTAGACGCGCCCGGCTCCCGGATCACAGAGCTGCTCATCGAGCTCAGCGGCCGCGCGCTCGGGATGATTGACCTGCGTGCGCTGCCGAGGCTCGAGCGGCTGGCGTGCATGGGCGCTCCGCTGGAGCTCAACTTCGGCAACGTACCGCGCCTCGCGCAGCTCAACCTCACCTATGACGAGGACGCCAACGCCAAGACTCTGGAGTTCGCCTTGTTCGGCGTGCGCAACCTGTACCTTCTCAGCAGCTTCTTGAGCCACCTCACGGGCTTAGAGGACCTAGTCCTCCGTTTCACCGGGCCTGAGATGTGGGTTTTACTACCTCTCAACGACGTCCCGCTGTTAGGCAAGCTCAAGAGGCTGCTCGTGGCGGACGTGCCGTCATCGTGGGACATCACTTGGATCCGTTACCTCCTGGAGGCCGCGCCTTCCCTTGAGACTCTGCACATTCACGTCGCTGACGATGACGGCGCTGGGTCCGCGAGAGCGGTGGCCAGCAAGTTAATCCCGTGGCCGCCGTCGGAGTTCAAGCACCGGCGACTGCGCGAGGTGGTGGTAAGCGGCTTCGAGGGGACGCCGAGGCAGGTGCACTTCGTGAGGTTCCTCAGGAGCGCGTGCACGGCGCTCCAAGATATCGTGCTGCTCAGGCATGGCCATGTACAAGAGAAGGGCCCTGGATTGGGAGATTGTGGCTCAAGCAGGAGTGGCAATGGATTGAGGAGGAGAGACACGCGATGATGAGTGAGATCGAGGATGGGACTGATGACGTTGTTTGCTGCGCATCTCGAATAGTTTTGGGTGATTTACCCCACTCATGGAGAATCATTTGCGAGGTTGTGGTTGTGTCAAAGGCACTGTAAAGAAAAATTGACTCTGAACTTGTACGTGCATTATGCACTCAGTAGAAATGATGGACGATATAAGAACCAATCTCTGTTTGGACGACATAGATCAAACTTCAGGTTTAACGCTTCGCCGTGTTGGCTTGTTGATCTCAAGACCACTTAGTCTCTCGAGGTGTTCATGTAAGTTGGGTGTGCGCGCATGCGCTTATATGGAGAAGTGTATGCGTGTATTTGTGAACATTTGTTGTGTCTCGAAAATTGATGAACAATCAGTGATTGTATTAAGTTCATTAATTTACAGACTGAACAATACTTTCAGGCCCCTTCCGCTAATTTTATTGGGAGCTTATTTATCTATTACCACAATAAAAGCAAGAGAGGACGAAGAACCAGATCATCTTATCCATCAAAACCTACAATATGATGGTCTACATCCTTTCAACATACTAATCACGTTTTACGCTTTAATTACCCATCATGCTATTACTTTAATTAATTACCCATCATGCCATTGGGTTAACATCTACTAACGCGATCAACCATGCAATAAGCCACAGTCTATTGATCCCTTCAAGAAAAGCCACAGTCTATCGATGCCCCGCAGTAAAAAGGAAAGGAAACCGCCCGCTCGCACGACCTCCTCCTCCTCCCGCAGCCGCGCCTTCACCGCCTCCTCGGCCGCCGAGCCACGGAAGCGGCTGGTCGCCGGAGCCTCCCAGCCACACGACCTCCTCCTCCTCCACAGCCGCTGCTCGCTGGAGCCTCCCTTGCCGCCCGAGCCGCCCGCCGTCACTCCGCCTCCGCCACTCGCCCCGGCCTGGGAGCCGCCATGGGACAGTCGAGCCGCAGCGGTGGGAGCGACCATCGCGCTGGCGGGTGGGAGCGACCACTGCGCCATGGGACAGCAACGCCGCCAACGCTCGCCGACTAGGACGGCGGTCGCGACCATGCGCTGGCGGCGTCGTCATGAGCCAACTCCTTGGCGGCTTGGCTTAAAGAATATGGGATTTCTTCCGGTGGAAAATAGCATCGAAAATGAGACTGAGACCTACTTTTCAATTGTCGAGGCTATGAGATCCACTTTGTTTTGGAAAGGAGAAGGGAGAAGCAGCATTTCAACTGTGTGAGGATGGACTCTAGACCCACTCGTTCTGATTCTGTGATTGCAATTTCTCAAAATGGATCATAAAGTCCCGTCCTCTCCCTGTGCGTGCCTCCTCCCCCCCTCCCTCCCGTCTTCTTGCGCTCCTTCGGCCGGCATTACGATACCGCCATGACAAGTTTCTCCCTTTGCCTTTTTTCCCTTTCATTCATTCGATTCCTGGCCGCCGCTCTTTGCTTTCTCTCAAAGTTCGCTTGCTCTTTGAAAACATGCTGCTTGCTGGCTCCTGCATACACATCCGAAAACAAAATAAATGTGTTTGCTTTCTCTTTCTCATGGGATTGATTATCCTCGCTTGTTTCTTGCACAGCAAATGATCCTCTGTTTGTTTCGCTACTTACAAAATACGATACCGATATTTTCGATTCGCGCCTTTGATCATATGCCCCTTTGTGTCACTTACATGTGGGGCCGGATCCCACATGTCGCTGACACAAAGGGGGCATATGATCAAAGCGCGCGAACGGGGGTTATCATCAAATGCCCATCTCTCGACGAGTGATTGATTTTCTTTGTGGAAATAAAAATGCAGGAACTGTCAAAACTGAATCTGGCGGAGAGATCTCGCTTGGCGATAGGGGAGCTCAAGACCCTACGGTTCAAGCAGCACAGCGCACCATCACTCCCCTCCCTTGCATCTTCTTAAGATTTTGTGCATTTGACGGCGCTGAATCTTCCCATCCCCCTCTCTCTCCTTTATACGGAGTAATATCCATCCGATTTGATCCCTCATGCCGTGATGTGACAAAGCTTCTATACTATTTTATATATCAAGCCTACCAGCCTACCACACCCTCCTGGATTTGGTCTCGCCGATTAGTTTATCTCTCTCAGCCCTGATGATTTGCTTTTTCTCCCTTTGCTTGTGCAGGGATCTCAAGGGGAACAAGCTCACAGGCCAAATCCCAGATGAGATTGGGGACTGCGTCTCCTTAAAATACTTGTACGCCACCTAATCCGGAGCCGCCATAGGTGGGAGCCTCCGCCGCGGGAGCCGCCGTGGGACAGCCAGAGCCGCCGCGGGTGTGACCCGCCGCCGCGGGCGTGAACTGCCGCCCCGCCCATCCTCTCCCACCACCCGCCCATCCTCGCCCTCCGCTCGCCGATCCTCTTCTCCGCCGCCCCGCCTTCCTCTGCTCCTCCTCTACCGCTGACGATCTCATCCAAGCCAGTAAGTTTTCTTTACATTCAAGTATGCATTGTTTGAACAACATGCTTGTGGTTCTGTTCTTCCCACACAAGATAATCTGATACATACATGATCCTTCTGGTTATGATTATTTTAGTGCATACATACATGATCCTTCCACACAGTAGGAACAATTATTCTGGAACAATTGCTGTATGTGAATTATCATGATCCAATGCCAATGCCACACTCAGTGCTAAAAGGGTTACAGTTTATGAGGACATATTGAATTAGTGAGGATTTCAGAAATTTGTAGTCCAAGCAACTCATACATTTGAAGTTTTGTTGCTTACCTTCCCATCCCATTGTGTTGCTATGCTCACGAAGTTGCCTAACTATAGGAAAAGGAGGCCAACGTTTTGCTATCTTCGGGTTATCCACAATAGTATCAGCAGCGATGTTTTGTTTTGTCACAACTACTCAAATATATAATCTAAATAATCTAAATATATAATCTACACATTGTAGTTTGAGTTAAAAAATACCACATTGTAGTTTCAATTAAAAATTATAAAAAACACGTGTTTTGTTGTTTCAAGAGATTGAGTCATGGGCTGTGATCAAGAATTATATATTGACATGAAGGTAGATCTATTTAGATCGTGAAGGTTTATGACTTTGTGATACAAAGGCCGTATGCATCGACGAGGCGAAGGTCACTAGTAGAAAAAGGGTCAAATGTGAGACACATTAGTGCCGGTTTGATTTTGAGCTGGCACTAATGAGACCATTAATGCCGGTTCCAACGGCTAGCCGTCCGCTCTCATTAGTACCAGTTCGTGGCAAACTTTTAGCACCGGTTCGTGCCACGAACCGGTACTAAAGAGAGTGGTGGCAGGATGTTGTCAGTTTGGGGTCTTTCAGCAGATTTTAGTACCGGTTCGTGGCACGAACCGGTACTAAAGGTCGCCGACATAAATCCTCGCCCACCCGAGCTCGCTCTGTTCTTCCCCTTTCCCCTCACTTCCTCTGTTCTTCCCCTCTCTTCCTCGAGCTCATCATAAATTTTGCCCAAAATTTGTCAAGATTTGAAGGCCCCATCCATTCAAATGATCACAAAGGTTAGCAACTTTGTCCTTTCATCTCTCATTGCTAGATTAGCTCTTGCAATGCTTTGTATAGTGATTAATTTGTGAGTTTAGTAATTTGGGAGGAATTATATGTGCTAGTATTTGATTTATATGCAATTTGAGGTCAAAAATAACACTTAGTTTGCATATGTAGGTGTGGTTTACTTAGTGCCTTCTAAATCTCCGTCGTAACCACCGTCGATCGCCAACACCACCTTGTGGTGAGGCTCTTGTTCACGAATGTTTTACATTACCAAATTGATGTTTGTGTGATTTGGATATATAGTTACTCCTATAATTATCTTACCCGACGTTGTTTGTTATACATAGTGCCATGGTTTTGATATCCGTCCCTTGCCCTCGCCCTTGTTATGATTCGGATGTGGTATATTCTTTTTAAAACTAGTTGTTGCATTTCGTGTTTCGACAAATTATGCCCATCAAGTTGACATAGATATTTTTATCTAGGAGGTATGTGAACGGAAATTCCAACCGACCCTATTGTCGAGAGGTTAAATTTAGTTGAAAGAGAAAACGAGTATTTGAAAGAAAAATTGAAAAGAATTGAGGGGAGAAGATGGAATTGAGTTGCATGTTGCCGATGTAAATCGATGATCACAAGATCAAGATGGAGAAAATGAGGTTGAAGATTAGAAAGATTAGAAAATATGCAATTGATAGTGTGGCTTGGTATCATTATGCTGTTGGATCAATTGTTAACTTAGTTGCGATCTTGATCACATTTGTTGTTGCGTTTAAATTCTTTAGCTAGAGAGTTATTTGTATGTTGCATTTAATTAAGTGTTGTATATGAACTTTATGTATGAACTTGTATTAATTTGGTCTATTCGGTGTTGTGTAATGAAGATGAGCCGACAATGGATGTATGATGACCGATGCTCTCTCGAGTTCATTAATGGCGTGCATACTTTTCTGCTTGCCGCTGAGGCAAACAAGCGGGCGGATGGTTTTATGCCTTGTCCATGTGCTGGCTGTAAGAATTGTCACAATTATTTCACGCCAAGAACCATTCACGCCCACATTTGACTCGGTTTCATGCCCCACTATAATGTTTGGACCAAGCACGGAGAAATAGGGGTTATGATGGAAGACAATGAAGAAGGAGAAGAGGACGACGATTGCTATCCTGGCCATGGGTTCCCTGAATACGATGATACAACAATGGGGAAGAAGCTGAGCCGACAATGCGGGAAGAACTCAAGAAGAGGCATCGATGAGCCCGCCGATGATCTAGGTCGGGCCATTGCCGATGCAAAGAGAAACTGTGCAAGTGATTTGAGAAGAAGAAGTTGCAGCGCATGTTAGAGGATCACAAGGAATTGTTGTACCCAATTCGAAGTCGACAAGAAAAGTTGGGCACCACATCTGGAATTGCTGCAATGGAAGGCGAGAATGGTGTATATCGACAAAGGATTTGGAAAGTTGCTGGTAATGATAAAGAATATGCTTCCAAAGGACAACGAATTGCCCGAGAATATGTATGAAGCAAAGAAGGTTGTCGCCCTCTAGGGTTAGAGGTGCAAAAGATACATGCATGCCCTAATGATCGCATCCTGCATCGCGGTGAGTACGAGGATTTGAACGCTGCCGGTATGCGGTGCATTGCGCTATAAGATCAGTCGGGATGACCTGGTGATGTCGAGGAGAGCGCCCAGAAGAAGATTCCTGCCAAGGTGATGTGGTATGCTCCTATAATACCTTTGTTGAAACGCTTTGTTCCAAAACAAAGAGCATGCGAAGGCGATGCGGTGGCACGGAGAAGACCGTAAGAAAGACAGAAAGTTGAGAGTACCACGACGGTTCGCAGATGGAGAAAAATCGAGAGAAATCTTGGGAGGAGTTTGCAAGTGACCCAAGGAACATATGGTTTGGTCTAAGCGCAGATGGGATTAATCCTTTTGGGGAGCAGAGCAGCAACCATAGCACCTGGCCTGTGACTCTATGTTTGTATAACCTTCCTCCTTGGTTGTGCATGAAACGGAAGTTCATTATGATGTCAGTGCTCATCCAAGGCCCTAAGTTACCCAGAAACGACATTGATGTGTACCTAGGGCCATTAGTTGAAGAACTATTACAGCTGTGGAATGGAACAGGTGTACGTGTGTGGGATGAGCACGGACAGGAAGAATTTGACCTAAAGGCGTTGCTGTTCGTGTCCATCAATGATTGGCCTGCTCTCAAGAACCTTTCGGGACAGACAAACAAGGGATACGCGGATGCACGCACTGTTTGGATGATACCGACAGTATATATTTGGATAGTTGTAGGAAGAATGTGTATGGGACTCACCCGGGCATAAAACCAAGACCGAACCCAAAAGACCGAGACCAAACCGAAAAGACCGAACTAGCAAAGACCGAATAAAACGGTCGCAAAAATAGAAGACCGAACTAGGCATGGTCTGTTCGGTCTTGTTGTTTTGAGGACCGAATAGCCCGTGATAGACCGAATTACTAAAAGCCCATCCTATGGCCCGTCTAGCCAGCCCAATGGTCACACACAACTACACGAGTACGGACCTCACGTCCTTAGTCCTCACTTCACGATTCACAGGAACCAGTCGGCACCCTGATTCACTCCCGTTCCTCTTTTTCTCTCCCACTACGAACCCTAGCCGCCGCGTGCCGCGCGCCGCCCACCGCTGTGGCCCGATGCCCCGTGACGACTGACGACTGCGTCACCGAGGCGCGCCGCACGCCCTGACCGATGAAGAGCGGCGCCCACAGCGGCAACCCTGACCGGTGAAGACCGGCGCCCGAGCGGCAGTCCTGACCGGTGAAGACCGGCGCCCCGCATCGACAACCTCGACCCCCCGTAGGTCGCTCCACTTCCTGCGATGGGGCCGTCCGCCGCCGGTGCTCCACCTCCTGACGGCCGGTTCAACAGGTGCAGTCCCTGACCACCACTCGTCCTCTTCCACACTGTTCGCTGGCTCGCCGCCTGCTGCCATCTTTCGGTTCTCCACATCGCAGCTGATGGTTACTTACTTCATCTCTCTATGTACATATATGATACATGATTCCCATGAAATCAGCGCTCCTGCAAGTGTTTTGTAGGCAATACATGCCTTGCTTTCTTCAAATGTTAGCATTTGGAGACAACAAAACTCTGTACTGTACTACACTTAACTAGAGTAGTGTCAAATGTTAGCACAAGATTATTTCTGTAGTCATTTGGGTTGTTTTTGCAACCATAGTAATTTGTTTTCTATTTATTTCTGCACTTCAACTTCTATCCATGCAGTCTTGTAAAAGCAACACTTTAAAATGGAACATTTAGAGTGCGGATTCGGGCAAGATAACTGAGAAGAATCACACACTTTAGCAGCTTCAATAGTTTAGTACTACTAATCGGAGTAGAGAATTTATATCTATAATCCTCTTTGTTATTGCAAGATAAATCCTGGGTACAGAATTCCTATGTACATAGTAAAGCATTTGTGCTTGTTTCTAAAACTAGATATATACATGGTATATATCATTTTGGTAGCTGATATGAGATACACAAAGATGGGTTATATGCACCTTATGTTCTTATTTGCTGATGTCAATGTTGTTTGATAAACCAATGTACTCTTTTGTGTAGATGTTTCCTATACCGGAATCTAAATATGATGAGGAGTTGAATGAGAAAGATGCCGAAGCAAAAGGTGCCAAAGGTGCAAATCTAGAAGCTGCTCAAGATGACAAGCCAAAAGAACAGAAGCAAATGACGTCATGAATCTTGTTGTTGGACCATGAATTACGAATCTTCTTACTTTGTGTCATATGAATCTTGTTACTTGTTGTCAAGTATAAACATGTATTGGTATTTTGTTGTTGTCAAATATAAACATGTATTGGTACTAGAAGTAACTCATTGTATCAATTAATTTGGTCTGACCAAGACCGAATAGTAAAGACCAAGACCTAATAGTGTAGAACCGAAAAGATCGAATTATTTGGTCTTCAATTTTGGAAGACCAAATTCTTGGAAGACCGAAAAGACCGAACCGAACAAACTGAAAAGACCGAACGCCTGGGGCTACTCGACATCGCCGATTTCTTCCGAGCAGGCATCTCGTAAGAAAGAAAGGCAAGCATTTCAAAGGTGAGGCGGATCACCGGACGAAGCCTCGCCACCGTACTGGTGCTGATGTACATGATATGGTCAAGGATTTGAAGGTAATCTTTGGAAAGGGTCCTGGTGGACAACCTGTTCCGAAGGACGCTGACGGACGCGCACCCATGTGGAAGAAGAAATCTATATTTTGGGACCTGCCATATTGGAAAGACCTAGAGGTCCGCTCTGCAATCGACGTGATGCACGTGACGAAGAATCTTTGCGTGACCCTGCTTGGCTTTTTGGGCGTGTATGGGAAGACAAAAGATACACCAGAGGCACGGGAGGACCATCAACATATGCACAGAAAAGACGGCATACATCGTGGTCGGGCCAGCTACGCCTTACCAAAGAAGAGAATGAAATCTTCTTTGAATGCTCGCTGAGCATGAAGGTACCGTCTGCTTCTCGTCGAATATAAAGGGAATAATAAATATGACAGAGAAAAGTTCCGAACCTAAAGTCTCATGACTGCCATGTGATTATGACGCAACTACTTCCGGTTGCATTGAGGGGCTTTACCGAAAACGCTCGATTAGCCATTGTGAAGCTATGTGCATTCCTCAATGCAATCTCTCGAAGGTAATCGATCCATAAATCATACCAAGGTTACGAATGATTTGGTGCAATGTCTTGTCGGTTGGTGTTCCCACCATCCTTCTTCAACATCATGACACACGCCCTAGTTCATCTTTGCAAATAGATTAACGTTTTGGGTCCTGTATTTCTACACAATATGTTCCCCTTTGAGAGGGTCATGGGAGTCTTGAAGAAATATGTTCATAACCGTGCTAGGCAGAAGGAAGCATCTCAAGGGCCATGAAAATGAGGAGGTCATTGAGTTTTGTATTGACTTTATTCCTGACCTTAAGCCGATTTGTGTTCTGAGTCATGCATAAGGGCAGACTCGATGGAAAAGGCACACTAGGAGGGCATCAAATAATATGTATGGACGAGCATTCTCTCACTAAAGCACACTACACATTCTACAGAATTCCGCCTTGGTGGCTCCAGATATGGAGGGACACAAGAATTTTCTACACTCCAAACACCGGAGAAGTCGACGATTGGATTACACGTGAACAAACAAGGACTTTCGCGGTTGGTTGCGTAAAGCGTGCCATGCATGATGGCGATATTCAAAATGACATGTACTCGCTGTCCCGATTACCATCTTGAATATAATGACTTTCAAAGGGTACCGATAAATGGGAATACATTTTACACGATCGCCCAAGATAAGAAGAGCACCAATCAAAACAGTGGTGTCCGCTGATGCAACAACCAACACGGAAAGGAAACATATTATGGTTACATAGAGGACATATGGGAACTAAACTATGGAGGTGGTTTGAAGGTCACTTTGTTTCGTGCAAATGGGTCAATATGACACGAGGCGGGTAACGGAAGACCCGCAAAGACGGAATGACAACAGTGGATCTCAACAATCTTGCGTGATGCAGACGAACCGCTCGTCCTAGCCAATGATGTGGCGCAGGTTTTTATGTGAAAGACATGTCTACCAGGCCGAGAAAAGAAAAGATAAGGAAGCGAATGGATCATACGACGAGCCAAAGTGCCACATAGTTCTTTCAGGAAAAAGAAACATCGTGGGAGTGGATGACAAGACAGACATGTCATATTGTTATGAAAAGTTTGATGAAATTGCTCCATTCACAATTAATATTGACCCGAGCATCCAATTAAATGATGAAGATTTTCCATGGCTACAGCGCAAAGGGACATGCGAAGAAAAAGTTTCACACCCAAAGATCTGGGATATGATCGGCTTCACTATCATCACTTTCTTCTGTGTTTCACACCCAGGAGGGAATCTCTGTAATAGTTAGGGTAGTTATGTGTTTTGGCATTTGAAACGCGAAGAAATTTTATGTGCAAACAAATTCTTTCATGCATTTACTGATTTTTTTCAGCTAAATGACCCTGAAATTGAAAAGCATTTCAAATGAACTCGGAAAAGGTTGAAAGGTTATTTAAAATTGTGAAATTGACTATTTCAAACACGACTAGTCTAAATTATAGCATTGTAGTCCACGATTTCATTCATTTTTTAGTGTGTTAGTCAAGTTGCTTATTCGCAAGGCCAAAATATGTGTAATTGGTTATTTGAAATATGAGAATTTGTTGCTTCATTGTGCGGAATTTATTATTAAGAATATATTAAACTTCTATTTTACTAATATATCAAATATATCCGTGTCTTTGTGTAGTTCCATATTCCAGTTTGTGAAAAAAGCTAAACACTAGATTTTTTTGAAATAGTGAAACAATCTAATGTTTTATGAAAGTGATTTCAAAGATAATTAAAATATATAAAATAAAATATATTTCAAACATATCCAAAATTGATCTTGTTTTGAAGCCCTTGCCACCGCGAATTCAAATAAACAAAAAGTTCAATAATGAACATGTTAGCTCAAAAGATATGAATCATTAAAAACATGAGGATGAAAATAAAATGCATGTCATGGTGTAGTTCCTAAATATTTGTCTTTCTAGAAATTTCAACAAGTGACTATATACGGAGCAAAAGGAGTGAATCTACACTCTAAAATATGTCTATATACATTCGTATGTGGTAGTTCATTTAAAGTCTCTAAAAAGACAAATATTTAGAAATGGAGGGAGTATGAAAATAAAGTATAAAATCTGCACGGATCTTGACAAAAGTGACGGATGGTAGCTTGTGTTAGAGTAGCGAACGGAGGGGAAGGGAAATCGATCTGTGGTGCTCTGTGAAGTAGTAGCTGATACAGATGATTACATGGGAGCAGTGCTCTCGAATGGAAGAACAGGTGACGCTAGGGTTCGGAAAGGGGAAAAGTGGAGCCGCCGCCTTCGTGATCCTCTGGATGGCTGTCTCTTCCGGGTCGCTTGCTTCTTGTAGTGGGTGCTTGGGCCTAGCGCGTCTAGTCCGGCCCGCTGGTGCGTGGGTTGGGTCGCTTGAGGCGTGTGGGCCGCGTGGCAGCGTGCTGGCTGGTGGAGTCGCTACCCCGCGGGCCCTGCTTGTCAGGGTCGTTGACACCCCCCTCTCCTTGAGACGAGGCTTGACCCCAAGCCTCAGCGTGAGGAAAACGGGCCATCAGGCTTTCTTTGTCTTCCCAGGTGGTGCCCAAGTTTGTAGAATTGGACCACTGTATCTTTACTTGCTCGCGTACGCCATCTCTCTGTTTGCGCCACCTGGTTTGTAGAACTACCATGGGTACAGCAAGATCGTCAGCACAATGTAGCAACTGAGGTTCGACTGACATACCAGCACCGAGTGCACGACGGAGGAGGGAGACGTGAAACACCGGATGCATCGTGGCGTGAGGAGGAAGCTGAAGTTTGTAGGCCACGTCGTTGATCTTGGCGACGATTGGAAAAGGACCATAGAACTTGTACTGCAGCTTGTGGTTTGCCCTCGGAGCCACCGATGATTGGATGTATGGTTGGAGTTTGAGGAATACCTTGTCACCCACCTCGAAGACACGAAATGAATGCTTCTTATCAGCTTGTTCCTTCATCACTTGCCTTGCTCGGTTAAGGTGCTGCTATAGGAGACTTTGGACCATGGCGCGTTCGTCCAACCATGACTGAAGGGCAGGCACTGAACAAGTGTTGTTAGTTGTGATGCCCCAATGGCGCGGCTCGTACCCGAACATGGCCTTGAAAGGGTCATGCCAATGGCGGAGTGATGAGCGTTGTTGTACCAGAATTGAGCAAGTGGTATCCAGAAACTCCATCTTCGCGGACACGCTTGTGTGAAGCAATGAAGAAACGTCTCGACACACTGATTGACTCGTTCCGTTTGACCATCAGTTTGGGGGTGGTTCGCTATGCTTAACTTGAGTTCTGTTCCTGCCCCTCTGAATAGCTCTTGCCAGAAATGACTTGTAAAGACTGGGTCTCGGTCTGAAACTATGGCACCAGGCAGGCCGTGGATCTTGTACACTTGATGCAGGTAGAGTTTGGCCACGGTCGCAGCAGTGTATGGATGCGCGAGCGGCAGGAAGTATGCAAACTTGGTCCTTTTGTCCACGATGACTAGCAAGCAGTTGAAGCTGCCGGATTGTGGGACGCCATACACGAAATCCATTGAGATCATGTCCCATGGTTGCTTGGGTATTGGAAGTGGCATGAGCAGACCTGGAGCAGCAGCGCGGTCTGGCTTGGCTTGCTGACACACTTGACAACATCGTACATATTGCAGGATCTGGGTTTTCATCTTTGGCCAGGCAAACAGCCGTCGTATGCGTCTGTAGGTTACGGGAAAGCCTGAGTGGCCTCCCATAGCACTATCGTGGAATGCGGCGATGATCTTTTGCTGCATGTGCGTGCTTCCTCCCAACCATATCCTGTCACGAAAATGAATGATGCCTTGTTCCAGAGAGAATCGTTTCTTTGGATCTTCCCGGATAGCAAGTTGTTCCAGCAGTCGAGTGGCCTGAGGATTGTTGTTGTAGCTGCTGATCACATCCTCTAACCATGCTGGGAGGCAAGAAGTAACTGCAGTCAATGTTTCTGTTGGATTGGCTCTTGACAGGGCATCGACACCCACATTTTCTATGCTTTTTTTGTAGCGAATGCGGTAGCGCAACCCAAGCAGCTTCGTGAATGCCTTCTGCTGCCAAGGAGTTGTTAATCTTTGCTCTTCCAAGTGAACGAGGCTCTTCTGATCTGTCAGGATATCGAACTCAGCGTGTTGCAAGTATGGGCGCCATTGATCCACTGCTACAATTATAGCCAAGTACTCGTTTTTGTATGTTGACAGTCCTTGGTACCGTGGGCTGAGTGCCTTGCTCATAAATGCGATGGGATGCCCTTGCTGCTGTAAGATGGCCCCGATGCCGCGGTCACTGGCGTCTGTTTCAATTGTGAATGGTTGCTGAAAGTTGGGCAACACCAATACAGGAGCAGATATCAGTTGTTGTTTGAGCACCTGGAATGCCGTGTCTGTGGTTGATGTCCAGATGAATGGGGTCCCTTTCTTGAGCAAGTTGAATAGCGGCCTTGCGATTACCCCGAAGTTTCTGATGAAACGACGGTAGTACCCCGTGAGCGCCAAGAAGTTGCGCACTCCTTTGGCATCAGTGGGGGTTGTCCAGTTGGTCACTGAGGTAATCTTGGATGGATCGGTGGAGACCCCTTGTGCGCTGATCGTGTGCCCCAGGTACGAAATCTGCTGCTGCCTGAAAGCGCACTTGCTGCGTTTTACCTTCCAACTGTCCCGGCGAAGTAGCGTGAGCACCTGTCGCAAGTGATCAATGTGTTCTTGCAACGTTTTGCTGAAGACGAGGATGTCGTCGAAGAAGGACAGCACACAGACACGGTTGAGTGGCTTGAGTGTCGTTTTGATGGCTCCAATGAATGTAGCTGGTCCACCGACGAGTCCAAATGAAACCACTTTAAATTCGAAGTGGCCCTGATGAGTTTGAAATGCGGTCTTGTATTCTTCTCCTGAAGCCAACCGGATCTGATGATAGCCGGCTCGAAGATCGAGCTTGGAGAACCAAGCTGCACCATGGAGCTCGTCAAGGAGTTCTTCAATGATGGGGACAGGGTACTTGGCGATCACAGTCAGCGCATTGAGATGCCTGTAATCGACGCACAAGCGCCATGTCCCGTCCTTCTTCTTGACCAATATGACTGGCGACTAGAATGGACTAGTACTTCTCTGAATAATCCCAGAATGCAGCAATTCTTCCACTTGAGCTTCGATTTCAGACTTCAGTTCCGGTTTGTGGCGATATGGTCTAACGTTCACTGGCTGTGCCCCCGAAATGAGAGGAATACGGTGGTCACAGTCGCGCCGAGGTGGCAGCCCTGTTGGCTCGGCGAATACGTCAGGAAAGTCATTGAGAACTTGCTGGATGCAGTCTGGAGTTGGTGCTGACGGTTCTGCTGTTGGTTCGACCATGCACAGGTGGATGATATGCGAGATGGCTCCTTTGCTGCACAACCCTTGTAACTGAATGTTGTTGATGGTCTCGCACACCGTTGATGCCGCGTCGTGCCCTACAAGGCGGAGCGGTCCTGCTGGAGTGGGGATTTCAATGAAATGCGCTCGCCAATCCACCGTCATGGGGCTGTGCTCCTCGAGCCAGTCCATCCCGAAAATGGCATCGTAGGTGCCCAGGGTGAGCACCTTCATGTCGGTGAAGAATTCTTGTCCTTGTGAGTACCAGGCGCACCCCGGCACAAACGAAGAGCATACCAGTTCGCCGCTGTCGGCAACTCGGACACGTCCAGGCTTGGGTAGCGGCTGAACCCCGGAAAGGGATTCGGCGAACTTGGCATCGATGAAGGAATTGGAGCTGCCGGAATCGACGAGCAACAGCACCTCCCGGCCTTGGATCCAAGCGCGCAATTGGAATGCCTTAGCGGATACCCCCCCCCTGTCACGGGTGATAGCGAGATCGCCATGACTGCGTCGCTGCTGGTGCTTGTCGTCGGAAGCTGTGTGTCGATGACGTTGTCGATGCCGAACAATTCGAGCAATTCCTCCACGACGTGCAGTTGCACTGAGGTGGGGCATACGTGATCCTGCCCCACCTTTCGCCGCACTTGAAGCAGAGGTCGCGGACTGCGCTCAGAGTCGCGCAGCGCGCTTTGACTTTGGACGTATCAGCCCGTGCTGCGTCCGTGCCGCGACGATCGGTGGCCATTGTAGGCGTGGGGTGGCGCGTCGGTGGTGGTGGCGGCAGCGGCAGGGGTACTCCCGCGCGAGCTGGCACTTCTGGCGGGCGTGGCAGAGTACCGAACGCCCCATCGGCCACTTCCTCTTGAAGCAGAGCCAGGGTGCAGGCTGTATCCAGATCGGGTGGTCGCTGCACCAGCACCACCGCCCGTATGTCGTTCCTCAGTCCCTCCACAAAACGGGTAAGAAAATAATAAGGGTGAATTGAATCAGAGTAAGAATTCAAATGATTGATAATCAACTCAAACTTTTCAATGTAATCTGCTACAGAATTTGTCCGCGAATTGTGTAAAATTGGCGATGAGCATCCGATGACGGTCACGCCCAAAACGAAAGTGCTCGAGTGTTGTGAACGAGTCCCAATCGAACTCGTTTAAACGCTTTTGGATCGATTGCAACCACACAGCTGCCGATCCGTGAAATTGAGAGCCGCCATGGGTACCCGTAACGATGGCACGATCCCAAACATGGCAAAGTACGCTCACATAGAGTTTTCCACAAATTGGGGTTCTCACCGAGAATTGGGAGAATGTGATGGATGGTGTGCCTGACCTGCACCGCAAGCATCCTGGTGGCGTGGCCAAAAGGAGATAGTAGAACTGGAGTAGTGGATTCGTATGCACTGCTCGCGGGAGCGGTGGCGGCGTCGTGAGAGACGCCGCCGATGGCCCCCATTTGATGTGGAATTCGCCAGGCCATCGGGCCCTTGAGGTCAAATCGTTATGTCGCCGCCTCGGGCACCGAATCCGCATCGGGTCGGGCCGGAGGTGGTGCTTGCGCGCTGCAGTAGCCGCGGACGACGCCGCCAGATCCGCCATCCGCGCCGAGATCGGGCGCCAGCAGCAGGTCGTCGATTTTGGCCGATGTAGACTGCTGCGCCTTGGTGAGGCCGTCGATCGCGGACTCGATCTTGGCCTCGAAGCGGGTGAGGAAGGCCGAGACGCTCGGATCCATCGCGTCGCGTGCTTGCTTTAAGCCCCTAGTCTGGATGAGGTGAGCCAGAGTGGATCTGATGTATGCGATTTGGTCTCTGATACCAAGTGTTAGAGTAGCAAATGGAGGGGAAGGGAAATCGATCTGTGGTGCTCTCTGAAGTAGTAGCTGATACAGATGATTACATGGGAGCAGTGCTCTCGAATGGAAGAACAGGTGACGCTAGGGTTCGGAAAGGGGAAAAGTGGAGCCGCCGCCTTCGTGATCCTCTGGATGGCTGTCTCTTCCGGGTCGCTTGCTTCTTGTAGTGGGCGCTTGGGCCTAGCGCGTCCAGTCCGGCCCGCTGGTGCGTGGGTCGGGTCGCTTGAGGCGTGTGGGCCGCGTGGCAGCGTGCTGGCTGGTGGAGTCGCTGCCCCGCGGGCCCTGCTTGTCAGGGTCGTTGACAGCTTGCCCATCGGTACATACCGTGCCCGTAAAATTACTTATTCACTTTGCAATTGGAACATCTAAAAAAATCTTTGCAATTGGAACACGAAGTCGGAGTGGGGTGCACGGCTGCCGCATGAGCTCCAATCAGCAGCTTTCGCCATCAAGCAACTCCCGAGCCCCGAAGCTCAGATGAACTCGGACTCATCGTCCCTGAGTTCTATGCTTCTATAAATAACTTGGGATCGCCCGACTCACCTGTTCATCTCACATTGCGGTCGAGCGCTACCAGAGTTCACCAAAAGCGATCAGCCGATCGACATGGATGGGCCTCTGTCCAGATGTGATGATCAGCCGCCGCACTCTGCCGTGGCCGCTGGCGCCGCTGCGGCGTCCGGCGGCGAGGAGGACCGCCCGGCGCACTCCGGACGACATGCTCCATCTCGTGCTCCGCCGCTTGACACCGGTCCGCTCTAGCCACCTCCGCGCTCAAAGCGCTGGCGCGCCTCCGCCGGAGCTTCCCACGCCGAAGTTCAAGGTCCGCGACATCCTCCCCAGCGCACAATGAGTACCTCCGCCGTCAGATCGACGCCGCGAACAGCCGCCAAACCATGTTCCATTAAGAAGCTCATCAAGAAGCTCGATCTCGTCCTCAGCGGTACGAAGCGCCGTGGTATGCGTCGCTGTCCGATTCCTCGGCGGCTTCTCGCATGCGGATGACGCTAATCCACGCCGACGCTGCACAACGCCAAATTGAGATCTTCCCACCCACAATTCTGGAAACTTGAACCGACTTCGTTTACGGCCGCCGTCGGCGGCGGGAGTAGAAGACCTTGAGGTCGCCGCCCTCAACCCCGGCGCGACGTCACGCAGCGGACTACAGCTTCCGCATCATTGCTTTGCTGATCCCACTTCCGGCGACAGCGTCAAGTCAAGAAGCTAAGGCTAAGCAACTGCTTCCACTCTCCGCCGCCCGGACGCTAACCCGCCGCCACCACGCGTGCGCTCAGTGTTTCACCGTGCTCATTCTGCAAGACATGCCTAAGTCGACGGGTGGCCACGCTTCACGAGGGCGTTATCCGGCGTGTTCGCACCGGAGGTGCTGCACTCAGGTCGCGCGGCTGCCGCGAGAGGTCATTCACCGAGACGCGCCCGCCCCGGATCACGAGCTGCTCATCGAGCTCGGTGGCGCGCAAGGCCGGATGATTGACTCCGCGGCGCCGCCGAGGCTCGAGCGGCTGGCGTGTATGGGCGCCCGGCGGAGCTCAACTCGCAACGTATCGCGCCACGCAGCTCAACCTCACCTATGACGAGGACGCCAACGCCAAGACTCGAGTTCGCTTTGTTCGGCGTCGCAACCTGTACCTTCTCAGCAGCTTCTTGAGCCACCTCACGGGCTTAGAGGACCTAGTCCTCCGCTTCACCGGCCTGAGATGTGGGTTTTACTACCTCTCAACGACGCCCCGCTGTTAGGCAAGCTCAAGAGGCTGCTCGTGGCGGACGTGCGCCGCCGTGGGACATCACTTGATCCGTTACCTCGGAGGCCGCGCCTTCCCTTGAGACTCAGACATTCACGCCGCCGACGATGACGGCGCTGGTCCGCGAGAGCGGTGGCCAGCAAGTTAATCCTGTGGCCGCCGCCGGAGTTCAAGCACCGCGATCGCGCGAGGTGGTGGTAAGCGGCGAGGGGACGCCGAGGCAGGTGCACTTCGTGAGGTTCCTCAGAGCGCGTGCACGGCGCCCAAGATATCGTGCTGCTCGTGCATGGCCATGTACAAGAGAAGGGCCCTGGGATTGGGAGATTGTGGCTCAAGCAGGAGTGGCAATGGATTGAGGAGGAGAGACACGCGATGATGAGTGAGATCGAGGATGGGACTGATGACGTTGCTTGCTGCGCATCTCGAATAGTTTTGGGTGATTTACCCCCACTCATGGAGAATCATTTGCGGAGGTGTTCAAACAAGTAGGGTGTGTATGTGTACGTTCATATGAAGAAGTATATATGTGTGTTTGTGCACGTTTATTGTGTTTCTCAAAAAAAAATTGATGAACAATCAGCTATTGTATTTAAGTTCATTTACAGACTGTAGAAAGAACAATACTTTCAGGCCCCATCCGCTAATTTTATTGGGAGCTTATAAAAAGTAAAGAAAAAACCGGAAGATGTCCTAGTGAAGGCATTGACCGTATTCATATCTATCTTGAGGTTGGTTGTAATAGATAAATAGATTCTTAAGAACTTTTTATTATAAAATTCATACTATTTATTTTTGAGTTGTAACGATGATTTTTTTCTTTACGAGCGACAATAGCAGATTTTTCACCCGCAAAAAAAAAAAAGACAGTAGCAGATTTCTTTGAGGCGGTACAGCGGAGCAATTGGGCCGGCCCACGGGAACGATCCCTGTCAAGCCGAAATCCATACGAACTCGGCTTCGTCCAGCAAGCCGATCGGAAACCCATACGAGCTCGGACACGTCGTCTTTTTCATCGAGTTCTATGCT
Source organism: Aegilops longissima (assembly GCA_021605205.1). Lineage (NCBI taxonomy): Eukaryota > Viridiplantae > Streptophyta > Magnoliopsida > Poales > Poaceae > Aegilops > Aegilops longissima. The sequence goes on from CM038680.1 coordinate 516,706,693, forward strand.
CCCTCCCGCACGATATAACCTCCCGCCACTACAGGAAAAAACTTTAAAGCCGTGTACCGAATACACTCAGCTTATATTGATATGAACACGGTTTATATATAAGCCGAGTAAAACTCCCGGCATATATGACACGGCTTACACTTCATCGGCTTATAAGGTATAAGCTGAGTGCCAGCACGAAACCACTCGGTTTATATTTAAGCCGTGTGTTTATACAAGGCTCTCGGCTTACAAAAGTAACATGACGGCAGCCGGCAGATGACGGCCACGTGTCACCGTCTCTATAAACCGAATACCTACTGGAGCCACACGGTTTATATATAAACCGAGTGCCCAAATGAGAAACACAGTTTAAATATAAACCGAGTGCCTGCTTAGGCCACACGGTTTTTATATAAACCGAGTGCCTGCTGAGGCCACACGGTTTTCATATAAGCCGAGTGCCGAAATGAGCCGCATGGTTTTTATGTAAACCGAGTGCCTACTCCTGCTATATTCAGCTTATAGTCCAGCCGTTGTTATATAAAATTGCAGATACGCCGTGTGCCGGCACCTAGAGCACTCGGCTTATACATCTCCCGTGGCATAATATGCCTATAAGCCGGGTGCCATGTCTCTGGGACACTCGGTTTGTAGGCCAAATGTCCAGCAAGCTACATGTCCAGCTATATTGATCCAGCGACAACATGGCTTATATCTCCAGCAAGCTAAATTGTCCAGCAATATATAGATCCAACAAGGTACATATCCAGCAAGCTAAATTGTTCAACAATATATTACAACTTGACAACCATAACAAATTGACCATGAGGTCAAAGTCCACACAGGTACATATCCAACAAGGTTCACAACAACATGCGTGCACATCCAACAAGGTTCACAACAACATGCGTGCATATCCAACAAGGTTCACAAACAAAAGCATGAGTTCCAAGTTCACACTAAGCATGAACCTCAAAGATGCAATGAGCTCCACCGTAGCATGTATGCCCACCGTCAATGGCATCCACGATACAAACCTATAAGTCCATTACCAAACGCATGAGTTTTCAAAGTTAAGTTTCAAATGATCGATAAGGCACAAGAGTCAACAAGCATCAACATATAAGGTTCAAATTGAAGCTAAGAAGTATGAACAATATAAGCATCAACACTTGTGGGCTCTCATCACAACAATGCACAAGTTGTAAGTTGAGAAGCACAAAGACAAGACTCAAGCATCAACAATGCACAAACATAGACAACTACCTCGAGTGATTATTGTTGCAAGGAGGTCGGCGCCATGAGCCGAGTGGGAGTCACCGGGCTTGCTTGGGTAGGTATGGATCCGTGTACCACGGGTTATTTGAGTCTTGTCCCGATCGAGAACACTTAAAGCATGAGAAGGTAAGATGGTAAGATTCATGATCTTTAAGCATGATGGTAAGATGCATTATTAGAAAGTTGGAAGACTTACAAAGCTAAAAGTAGGAAGAGGCGAAGAGGAGGAAGATCGGCAAAGTAGAACCCTGCATATTAGCTCTCAACCGAGCGAATGTCTCTCGCAGGCTAACTGTTGTTTGACCATGAATTCCTGTTGTTGCAAGAGGGCTTGTTGCATTTTCATGGCTTGGTCCTCGCTGGTTGGGCATTGGCCCGAGCCTCCCGCCGCAACTTGGTTTCTTCCTGCCGCAACTTGTTTTGTTCCTCTAGGCGCGCTTACAATATGCCATCACAACAAGTTCACCATCATTGCAATGCAAAGAAGAAATCACAAGGAATATCAATAAAGCAAAATATACCTCGAATTGATGTAGCATGTCCAGCCTAGGATGTGGGCGACGCTCTATAGCAGGACCTGAGCTCGAGGTCGTAGCACGGAGGTGGGCGAGTTTTGGAATGTCCTTCTTACGGATGGCACCATCACCAACATATAACCGGCCACCCTTCTTGCCTTCTCCCGACATGAGGGAAACCATGACGTCAATGTCCTGTGAGGCCGGATCAGAGTCGGGCCCGTTGCACTCCTTGAACTTCCCACTATATGCTTTAATCCTCGAACCAGCGCCAGGGTTGACCCACCCCCCTTCAGGTTTCTTTGACGTGCGGGAAAGACATAATCCCATGAAGCTATTGAGAGCTTGTTCTCCCTCGCCTCTCTCCCTATTCTGCAATAGAAGCAATAATATCCATAAGGGCACAAGTTTAGAAGTTCATAAGCCGAATGATATTATTACCTTCTTCTGCACGTAAGCGTGGAGGTTGAGGTTGCCTTGAAGGTGTACCGACCACCCATCAAGGCACGCCATTCAACACGCCTATGTGTGACCCTCCACCGGGTTTATCCACTGGATATGATTTGTTGATAGCAAGGAATCTTGTTGTTGCACCACGGGGAACCGCCTGGGTATACCAAATCCATCCAACTTAGGAATGAAATGAAGTTGTTTTGATCCAACCAGTCATAAGCAAATGTAAAGTACCTTCATGTACATCGAACGGGTGAGATGGACTCTCCTGCTAGTTGCTTTTGAGAAGCATGTTGCGTTCATGCGCGAAATACTTCACCACGGCATCGACGCGCCCCTCATAGTGCATGTCTTGGACAATCTTCTTGGCAATCGCCTCCACGACCTCATTAGCTTCATCCTTCATACCCTCGGCACAAGTAAAGAAGTCCTACACAAGTGTATAAAGACGCATAAGATAGTTATCAATGCAATGATTTTGAATATTGGCAAAGAAATAACTATGAAAAATGACAAAGAAATTTTACCCAGAAATCGTTGACCACCCGGTTGGCAGCATTGTTGTACTCCCTGTCCCACTTGTCTTTGGTATCCGGAGCGCGTTTCCAATGCTCCCAAGACCAAGCTGGCTCCTCCTCACCATCTCCTATGGGGACCAGGCCAGGGTAATAATGCCTGCAAAGACATCCAATGATGCTACTTGGCTGGCGTGGCACCTTTATGTCTTCTCCTACAACCAGCAAGGCCCTGCACAATGGAAAGGCAAGTAAGTTAGTATCTACAAAAATCTCGAATGTAAAGACGCAAATAATAGTCCACAGAAGCACTTACCTCACACCGACTGGTTTGACAATGAGCCCCTTATGTGGATATGGTCGCGAAGGGAGCGTGGACACCCCACGCAACCATATTTTGGTCTCCTTAGGAACTGGCCATTCCATGTCCTTTGCCGATACCTCCACCTCATACTCTCCCTCCTCCAACTCCTCCCCCTCCTCCTCCTCGTCCTCCTCCTCCTCCTCCTGAGTCGCACCACGTGATGACCCTTCCACATGCTGCCAGTAGTAGAAAAAGGGTCAAATGTGAGACACATTAGTCCCGGTTTGTAACAGAACCGACACTAATGTGTCCATTAGTGCCGGTTCCAACGGCTAGCCGGGAGGAGCTCTTTAGTACTGGTTCGTGGCAAACCTTTAGCACCGGTTCGTGCCACGAACCGGTACTAATGAGAGTGGTGGCAGGATGTTGTCGTAATGGGGCCCTTCCAGCATTTTAGTACCGGTTCGTGGCACGAACCGGTACTAAATGTCGCCCTATATAAATCCTTCGCCCACCCGCACTCTGTTCTTCCCCTTTCCCTCTCCTCTCCTCTGTTCTTCCCTTCTCCTCTCGAGTTCATCACAAAATTTGCCCCAAATTTGTGAAGATTTGCAGGCCCTCATCCATTCAAATGATCACCAAGGTTAGCAACTTTGTCCTTTCATCTCTCATTGCTAGATTAGCTCTTGCATTGGTTTATATAGTGATTAATTGTGGGTTTTAGTAATTTGGGAGGAATTATATGTGGTAGTATTTGATTTATATGCAATTTGAGGTCAAAATAACACTTAGTTTGCATATGTAGGTGTGGTTTACTTAGTGCCTTCTAAATCTCGTCAGAATTCACCGCCGATCGCCGCACTGCTCTGTCGTCGCGGCACCACCTTGTGGTGAGCCTCTTGTTCATGACATTTTATATAAAAATTGATGTTTGTGTGATTTGGATATATAGTTACTCGTATAATAATTATCTTACCCGTACGTTGTTTGTTATACATAGTGCCATGGTTTTGATATCCGTCCCCGTCGGCCCTCGTCCTTTTTATGATTCGGATGTGGTATATTCTCTTTTAAAACTATTTGTTGCATTTCGTGTTTATGACAAATCATGCCCATCAAGTAGACATAGATATTTTTATCTAGGAGGTATGTGAACCGGAAATTCCAACCGACCCTATTGTCGAGAGGTTAAATTTAGTTGAAAGAGAAAACGAGTACTTGAAAGAAAAATTGAAAAGCATTGAGGGGGAGAAGATGGAATTGGAGTTGCATGTTGCCGATGTCGTCGATGAACACAAGATCAAGATGGAGAAAATGCGCTTGAAGATTAGAAAGATTAGAAAATATGCCATCGATAGTGAGGCTTGGTATCATTATGCTGTTGGATCAATTGTTACCTTAGTTGCGATCTTGATCGCATTTGTTGTTGCATTTAAATGCTTTAGCTAGAGAGTTATTTGGTTGTTGCATTTAAGTGTTGTATGAACTTTATGTATGAACTTGTATTAATTTGGTCTATTCGTGTTGTGTAATGAAGATGAGCCGCAATGGATGTACGATGACCGATGCTCTCCCAGTTCATTGAGGGTGTGCATACTTTTCTGCTATGGCTGAGGCAAATAAGCGGGCGGATGGTTTTATGCCTTGTCCATGTGCTGGCTGTAAGAATGGTCGCAATTACTCTACGCCAAGAACCATTCACGCCCACATGTTTGAGTCGGTTTCATGCCCCACTATAATGTTTGGACCAAGCACGGAGAAAGAGGGGTTATGATGGAAGACAATGAAGAAGAAGAGGAGGACGACATCTATCCCGCCATGGGTTCCCTGAATACGATGATACAACAATGGGGAAGAAGCTGAGCCGGTAATGCGGGAAGAAGCTGGGCGGCAATGCGGGAAGAAGCTGAAGAAGAGGCATCAGATGAGCCCGTTGATGATCTAGGTCGGGCCATTGCCGATGCAAAGAGAAACAGCGCAAGTGATTTGGAGAAGAAGAAGTTACAACGCATGTTAGAGGATCACAAAAATTGTTGTACCCAATTCGTGAGGTGACAAGAAAAGCTGGGCACCACACTGGAATTGCTGCAATGGAAGGCAGAGAATGGTGTATCTCGACAAGGATTTGGAAAGTTGCTGGTAATGATAAAGGATATGCTTCCAAAGGACAACGAATTGCCCGAGAGTACGACTGGTTAAAGAAGGTTGTCGCCCTCTAGGGTTAGAGGTGCGAAGATACATGCATGCCCTAATGATTGCATCCTCTACCGCTGTGAGTACGAGGATTTGAACGCTTGCCCAAGATGTGGTGCATTGCGCTATAAGATCAGCCGCGATGAGCATGGTGATGTCGAGGCGAGCGCCCAGAAGAAGATTCCTTCCAAGGTGATGTGGTATTCTCCTATAATACCACGGTTGAAATGTTTGTTCCAAAACAAAGAGCATGCCAAGGCGATGCGATGGCACGAGAAGACCGTAAGAAAGACGGAAAGTTGAGAGTACCGGTGACGGGTCGCAGTGGAGAAAAATCGAAAAAAAAGGACGGAAGGAGTTTGCGATGACGCAAGGAGCGTATGGTTTGGTCTAAGCGCAGATGGCATTAATCCTTTTGGGGAGCAGAGCAGCAACCATAGCACCTGGCCTGTGACTCTATGTTTGTATAACCTTCCTCCTTGGTTGTGCATGAAGCGGAAGTTCATTATGATGCGGTGCTCATCCAAGACCCTAAGCAACCCGGCAACGACATTGATGTGTACCTAAGGCCATTAGTTGAAGAACTCTTACAACTGTGGAATGGAACAGGTGTACGTGCGTGGGATGAGCACATGGGGGAAGAATTTGACCTAAAGGCGTTGTTGTTCGTGACCATCAATGATTGGCCTGCTCTCAGTAACCTTTCAGGACAGACAAACAAGGGATACCGCGGATGCACGACCGTTTGGATGATACCGGCGAGATATATTTGAATAGTTGTAAGAAGAATGTGTACTGGGACATCGCCGATTTCTTCCGAGCAGGCATCCCGTAAGAAAGAAAGGCAAGCATTTCAAAGGTGAGGCGGATCACGGACGAAGCCTCGCCACCGTCATCGGTGCTGATGTACATGATATGGTCAAGGATTTGAAGGTGATATTTGGAAAGGGTTATCCCGCGGACAACCTGTTTCAAAGGACGCCGACGGACGCGCACCCATGTGGAAGAAGAAATCTATATTTTGGGACATGCCATATTGAAAGACCTAGAGGTCCGCTCCGCAATCGACGTGATGCACGTGACGAAGAATCTTTGCGTGACCTGCTTGGCTTCTTGGGCGTGTATGGGAAGACAAAAGATACACGTGAGGCACGGAGGACCAGCAACGATGCACGGAGAAGACGGCATACATCGTGGTCATGCAAGCTACGCCTTACCAAAGAAGAGAAGGAAATCTTCTTTGAATGCCTGCTCGAGATTAAGGTACCGTCGGCTTCGTCGAATATAAAGGCAATAATAAACATGGCAGAGAAAAGTTCCGTAACCTAAAGTCTCATGACTGCCACGTGATTATGACGCAACTGCTTCCGGTTGCATTGAGGGGCTTCTACCGAAAACGCTCGATTAGCCATTGTGAAGCTATGTGCATTTCTCAATGCAATCTCTCGAAGGTAATCGATCCAGAAATCATACCAAGGTTACTGTAATGATTTGGTGCAATGTCTTGTCGGTTTCGAGTTGGTGTTCCCACCATCCTTCTTCAACATCATGACGCACGCCCTAGTTCACCTATGCGAAGAGATTAACGTTTCGGGTCCTGTATTTCTACACAATATATTCCCTTTGAGAGGTTCATGGGAGTCTTAAAGAAATATGTTCATAACCGTGCTAGGCCGAAGGAAGCATCTCCAAGGGCCATCAAAATGAGGAGGTCATTGAGTTTTGTATTGACTTTATTCCTGACCTTAAGCCGATTGGTGTTCCTGAATCGCGGCATAAGGGCAGATCGATGGAAAAGGCACGCTAGGAGGGGAACAAATAATATGTATGGACGGACATTATCTCTTTGAAGCACACTACAGCTTCTACAGAATTCCGCCTTGGTGGCTCCGTATATGGATGAACACAAGAATTTGCTACGCCCAAACACCCGGAGCGGTCTCGATGATCGGATTACATGTGAACAAACCAGGAGTTTCGCCACTAGTTGCGCACACGCACCATGCATGACACCTCTATTGAAGATGACCTGTACTTGTTGTCCCAGTTACCATCTTGAATATAATGACTTTCAAAGGGTACGAGATAAATGATAATACATTTTACACGATCGCCCAAGATAAGAAGAGCACCAACCAAAACAGTGGTGTCCGCTTTGATGCAGAAACCAAGACGGAAAGGAAACATATTATGGTTATATACAGGACATATGGGAACTTGACTATCGACGTGGTTTAAAGGTCCCTTTGTTTCGTGCAAATGGGTCAATATGACACGAGGCGGGTAACGGAAGACCCGCGAGACGGAATGACAACAAGTGGATCTCAACAATCTTATGTATGCGACGAACCATTCGTCCTAGCCAATGATGTGGCACAGGTTTTCTATGTGAAGGACATGTCTACCAAGCCAAGAAAAAGAAAAGATAAGGAAGCGAATGCATCGTACGATGAGCCAAAGCGGCACATAGTTCTTTCTAGGAAGAGAAACATCGTGGGAGTGGATGACAAGACAGACAAGTCAGAAGATTATGAAAAGTTTGATGAAATTGCTCCATTCACAGTGAATATTGACCCGAGCATCCCGTTAAATGATGAAGATTTTCCATGGTTACGACGCAAAGGGACACACGCGGAGAAAAAGTTTCACACCCAAAGATCTGGGATGTGATCGGCTTCACTAGCTATCATCACTTTCTTCTGTGTTTCGCACCGAGAGGGGAATCTCTGTAATAGTTAGGGTAGTTATGTGTTTTGGCATTTGAAACGCGAAGAAATTTTATGTGCAAACAAATTCACACTAATTTCAAATAATTCAAAATTTAAACTATTCAAATTTCAAAACTACGGGCACTAACAGAAAGTTTGTAATTTTTTGTACCTAAAAAGGCTGTGTCAGCCTCCGGTCAGGCTATGGCCCCACCATCACCATTTAGTGCAGGTTCGTACCACGAACCGATACTAATGAGGTTGTGTCGTAAGGTGGGGCCCCACGAGCACTTTTTAGTACCGGTTCATGGATGAACCAGACGTAAGTTGTTTTTAGTCCCACCTCGCCAAGTGAGAGGGACTAGGAGCGTTTATAAGCCACGAGTGCAGAGGCGATGAAGAAGAGGATCAATGCTCGCGTTGTTAGCTTCAAGCCTTCAGAATACGGTAGACTGCACGGAGCTATGCGCGGTGCAGCTTACACTATTCAAAGGCTTGAAGCAAATTAACGAGCATTGCACCTCTTTTTATTTTAATAACTTATTACAACTCTGGACTTCTTACATTATGGCAAAAACTAATTGCACGTCGACATTTCTTTTTTTTAAGTTATAACTCCAGACTTTGACCATCAAGTTTTGCGAGAAAAGAAAAAATAGCAGAAAAGAAAGAAAAACTATAGCTGAAAAGAAAAAACTATATAAAAAACTACTCAAAAATAAATAGAAGAAAATAAATATAGCAGAAAAGAAAAACTACTCAGAAATAAATAGAAGAAAAAATAAAGCAGAAAAGAAAAAATTATATTTGCTATTTTTCAATCGTTTACAAAATGACCGTGAAATTGAAAATCACTACAAAATGAACTCTGAAAATGTTGAATTTTGGCAAACTAGATGAAAAACTACTCACAAATAAATAGAAGAAAATAAATATAACAGAAAAGAAAAACCTATACAAAAACTACATAAAAATAAATAGAAGAAAATAAAGAGAAAAGAAAAAAATATAAAAAATTTAGTCTCTGCCTGTGGGCCTGATAGGCCATGTGTGTGTAATAACAGGCCTTAAAGGCCCAGCAGACTCACGGGCAGCGTGCAGAGTTTAGGCCCACAAGCCTGCTATCTGAGGAGTTGAAGTGGTAGCCGCGGCTGGGTTTATAAACTAGTGCGGCTGCCTTCGCCAGCGAGGTGGGACTAAACTTTGGGGTGGCAGCTGAGGCCTTTAGTACCGGTCGTGGCACAAACCGGTACTAAAGGGGGCCTTTAGTACCGGTTTGTGCCACCACCCGTACTAAAGAGGGTCCTTCCGCCGCTTGGCTGGCCAAAACAGGCCTTTAGTACCGTTGGTGGCTCCAACCGTACTAAAGGTGCCTTCTATATATACAACACTTCAAATTTTCATTCCCCTCTGTTTCTTCCTCTGTTTTGCTGTCTCCGTCCGCCGCCGCCGCCCGTCCCCGTCGCTGCCCTCGTCTCCGTCGCCGCCCGTCCCGTCGCCGCCCTCGTCTCGTCGCCCGCCGTCCCCGCCGCCGCCTGGGCCCGTCCCGTCGCGCCGTCCCAGCGTCGCCGCCTGCCCGTCACCGCCCCGCCGTCGCCTGCCGTCGCCGTCGCCACTGTGAGCTCTCCCCTCTAACCCCTCTCCTCGCCTCAAGGCCACCATGGCGCCGCCTCCCCGAGCCCATACACACACACAAGCTTGATGAACACACACACACACATATGTATGAATTAATGCATGTATATATTAGTATATACGTATTTTGTATGTTTAATTAGTTTAGATTATTTAGATTATTATTTTTTCACTTTTATATATGTATGAATGCATGTTAGATGGATATAATTAGTGTTTAATTACTATGAATTTTTTATATAATGTTGTTTTTCAGTTTTTAATGGATGTATAGAAGTTGTGTTTTCTGTTTTAGTGTTAGATGCTTAATTAGTATGAAATAGTATATAGATTTTTGAAATAGTAGAAATGTTAGAAATTTTAGTTATCAAAATCCAATCATTAAAAAATATTACTTTTTATGGGCATATAGCTAGTATTTGTTCTCGACGATGCCCGCCCGCATCCTCGCCGTCGACCCGTCATGACGACGCCCAGCCGACCCATGTCCAGGACTGGGCTCCGCTGGCTGGCACTGGGAGGTGCTGCTCGGAGGGGCGCCGCTTGATGAGGAACCGGCCCGGGTCCCGTCGTCGACCCCGATCTCGTTTGGTGGCGTCGCGTGGGCAGTTTGCAAGGAGGGACCCGGCCCGCCGGAGGAGGTACGTCGCCGTGTCGTGGAGGAGGACGAGCACGCCCATCGCTACATGGTTGCGTTAGAGGCGGCAGGTTCTCCAATACGGCAATATCTTGAGGATCTCACTTCAGCTATGATCCCGTGAGGTTCCTTCTCTTTGGGTGTCCACCGCCGCGCCGCAGAACCGCGAGTGTCCTAGATTCTTCGTAGTATTCGATCTTTAATTAGCTAGCCGTGATGTACTATTCAATATTATATATTATTCGAGACGATGTATTTGAGATTGTATCTATTATTCTAGACGAAGTATTCGAGATTATATCTATTATTCGAGACAATGTAATTTGAATACTAAATTGTTTTATATTTCTTTTGAATTAGTTAAATAAAAGCTATGGCAGACAATACCGACAGAGAGGAGAACATACCATGTTCGATATGATCTGCGGGCCGATGATGATCGAATGAAGAAGATTATGACGGCTCGAATTTTAAACAACACGGAGAGGGTGATATGATATTCGATCGCGACGACCGAATTGATGAAGTCATGAACTACGATTATGACGATGACGAAGAACATGTTGATCCTGAAACAACAAAGACCGCGAGGTATATATATTTATATAAGCAGGTATCTGGTGATCATCACATGTTTTAAATGACTTGAAGATATATTAACGAATCGATCTTTGTTCTTTCAGCCATCCGGATCGAGCAAATCTTCGTGCAAAAGGACTAAACGAGGCCCGAACAAAAGTTGAAGGAGGGCGAAAGTACAATATCGAGGCGATCAGACCTAATGGCGAACCATTAGCGCCTAAGAAGATTGCGGACAAGTTCGCTCGTCGGTCGGAGTTCTTGTGAAGGACCAACTCCGATCTCCCTTCAAGAATGGAGAGAGCCAGCAAAAGACAAAGGACAAAAAGGCAAAGAGGACGCTGCTCCACGTCCGGATGTTACTTTTGTCAACAAGAATCAAAAAGATCTGCTTTGGGATACTCTCATGGAACAGTTCACCCTACCAGATCATTTCACAGAAGCAGATGTGCAGAAAGTCAAGGACGCTGCTCTTAGGAAGATGGCGGTTGCATTTAAGAACCAAAAGAATCGTGAATGGGACAAGTACGTCAAGGGAGGAAGGAAGACTCCAGTATTCGAGGGAACACTAGAGAACCAACGTGCTCATTGGGACGATTTCGTGAAATTCAAGGATTCGGAATTAGCTAAGGAACGGTCGAGAATAAACAAGAAGAATGCGAAAAAAAGGATAAGTTCCATAAGCTGGGACCAGGTGGCTGCGCGGTGGCAATGCCTAAGTGGGATAAGTCCGAGAAAGAGATGGAGGATGCAGGTGCCACTCCGGTTACTAAGAGCTGGCCCCTGTGGTCGGGACTTGGTTCTATGCGCATGGGGGAGTTGGACCCAAGGCGTGCAATGTTTCGACGAGGGCAAGTCTGAAGGGAGCCGACGATGCGATACTTGTTGCAATAGAAGAGGCACGATCGGGGTGTTCCAGCCCAACAGAGAGAACGACGAGCTTACGCGTGCCTCGGGAAACCTGAACACCGGGAAGAACACGAGGCAAGGGCGCTATTCCGTGGTATGAGGGTTTTCAGATGGAACACCGACTACGTAACCCGTGCGAGAAAGAAGATTGCGGAGGAGAAGAAGAGGAAGATGGAGGAGGAGCAGAGGAAGCGGGACTATGAACGCCTTCAAGGCCTAGAAGCAAGTCAAGCGGAATTGGTAGTCAAATTCCAGCGGCAAGCAGGAGCAGATCGACTCACTTACCCAGCAAAGGGGGTCTCAGCAGCTGCAGCAGCTAGCGAATGATCCATCATTGGAAAGCACCGCCCCATTCATGCCGAGAAGCAGCGTGGGTTCCGCCCCGGACGACGCAATGCTGGGTAGATACCCCGTGGATGACATCACGGAGAACACTAGCTGCGAGCTACACGTCAAAACGAAGAACATATCCATGAAGGTGGCGGACGGCGTTGCTTTTCCAGTTACCCCCAAAGCAACCTACCATTCCATCCCGATTCCAGAGGGCTATGCTCGTGTCATGGTTGACGAGGTGGTGCACCCATATTCGGGGCTAGAGCTTGACATTCCCGGAGGTGACGACGAGCGCTTTCTGAGACGCCAACCATCGATCATCCTATGGAAAAGGATTGCATCATCTTCAAGGCCACCGACATCGCGTCATCCGACTCCTCGTCAAGTCCGCCACCGAGTCAGCAGTCTCCCGCTCCCGCAAGTCCACCAAGTCCGCAAAGTGTGAGGCCACTCCTCCTCCAAGTCCGCAAAGTGTCGCCTCCTCCTCCTCCAAGTCCGCCACAGCGTCGGGACGCCCACCTCCTCCAAGTCCGCACAACCTCAGGCCACTCCTCCTCCAAGTCCGTCACAGCTTCAGCGCCACTCCTCCTCGTCCAACTCAGCCCGCCACCAGGCGTCTCCGCCCTCAAAGAATCACAGAAGAGACACCCGCAGCTATGGTGTCGGGACCCGATCCTAAGTCACACCGATCTAGCATGTAACACATCATATCACTTTGCGGCCTCACGCACGGTATTCCCACAGGCGCCGCCTTACGATGGCCCGGACCGCTTGCGTCTTTTGGCTCACGATATGATAGTGTCGCTAGCATCCATATGACATAGAACCGGGCCGACATGGCTAGTCGTGAACCCAAAGCGGCACTAACCCATGGGGACAGGCATACATGAATCACATCGAGCATGTCGGTCATCAACGATATATTCGGGCTGTAGCACTGGGCTAACAGGACTCGGTATCCCGGCTGTAGCAGCTAGGCAGGACTCGAATAACACCGCGTGACATTTCCCGAAGGGACAGACATAGGAACGGTGAGACACATGCCGCCAGTCAAGTGTCCAAGCAGTAGTGCTGGGCTAGCAGGACTCCGTGAACCGGGCTGAAGCGGACTACTATCGCCGGAGGCACGAGACTACATTTCCCCATATGAGAGGCTGCCAAGGATAAACAACTAGTTTGTCGGATCCCACACATACCAAGCATTTCAAACATACACACAATATGCTCAATATGTGTAAATACGACGTGGCATCACAACATAACTCTACGACTCAGATATTATTCATTAGGCTCAAGAGCGAGATATTACAAACATGGGTCTCATGACCCAACACTCGAGCATACAAGTCAAAGCACAAGCGAAGCTAATCATGTCTCGAGTACGCACAACTATAAATGAAAAAGGCTGAGAAGCCGACTATCTACCGATCCTGCCGAGGCACAAGATCGTAGCTGAGGTAACAAGCTAAACGTCAAGTCCACGTGGAACTACTAGCGAGACCGACGTCTCTCGCAAAACATAAAATAAGCAAACGTGAGTACAATTGTACTCAGCAAGACTTACATCAGAACTAACTACATATGCATCATTATCAAAGGGGGGTGGTGGAGTTTGACTGCAGCAAGCCAGCTTTGACTCGGTGGCTATCCTGAACTACGACTGCAAGCAACTCTTTTGAGGTGGCGCACACGAGTCCACATATTCACCATATCAATACACCACTATGGACCCGCTCCCGTCTCCTACGAGAACGCCATCCGTAGCACTCACGCTTATCTTGCGCATTTTAGAGTATCCACTTTCACTTGTCTATGAACTGATATAGGCAACCCAGAAGTCCTTCTCCGTGGACACGGCTATTCGAATAGATCATATTAAACCCTGCAGGGGTGTACTTCTTCACACACGCTCACCACTTACCGCCGTTTACGACATGTACTCGGCAACCTTCAAGCGGAAGCCCAACGTGGGTGTCGCCACGGCCTACCTAAACACTCAAGTCCCTAGTCCAGGTTTATCGCCTATTCGGGTTCCATCCGCAGGGAGTCCGGCCGAGGTTTCCCATACAGCCCCGAACGATGTGTGCAGGGTTCCCGAGATACTAAACGGGCACTCGGTACACAGGCCACGGTGCCTACCGCAACACAACTCACCCCTAAGGTCAGCGCTATGCGGCCCCTGAGATGCTACAAACACCGAAACTACTTGCAACTCCCGGACTGAGGACAAGGGTGGTCAAGAAGCCGAGAGGGTCAATTAAGGATCCCAATGCGTGGTAGTAACTGTTTCATGGATCACAAACACAGAACTCAGTTCCTGAGGACGGTTTCAATGAGACAACCCACCATGTACTCCTACATGGCCTCTCACCGCTACCTTTACCAAATCGTGTTCACACACTTAGCTCACACACACAGTAGGACATGTTCATAACAATTCCAATTCATTCCCGATGAATCAGACCCGACTCAACTCTAAGCAGTAGCAGGCATGAAAAACAAGCATAAATGAGTAGGCACAACATGGCTCAAACAATTCCTACTCATGCTAGTGGGTTTCATCTAATTACTGTGGAATGACAGGTCATGCAAAGGATCAAGGGGTTCAGCTACCGCAGCAAGTAACACATGAGTCGTTGTTGTCCTAATGCAGTAAAATAGAGCAGGAGCGAGAGAGTGGGATTGTATCGGAATGAACAAGGGGGTTTTGCTTGCCTGGCACTTCTGAAGATAATATAATTCTTCATTGGTGTCATCGAACTCATCGTCGGTACATCGTCTACCGGGAGGGGACAATTACCGGCAACCAAGAGAGAGCACAATCAATGCAATGCACATTCACATGAATGACATGTCATATTAAGGTACTGAATTCACCTAATGCAATAATAATCCAAGTTAGTTGAAGTGGAATTCAAACAAGGTTGAACTCCAACTCCAAATGCTATTTCATAAATTACCCTAATCATGATTCATCCTATTCAGTGATGTTAACTTGTTCAAACATGCATGATCATGGCATAAACAGATTCTTCATATTTTTCTGATCATTTTTCATATATAAATTATTGCCATCCGAGTTACGGTTGAATTTCTATGATTTATTAAAGTTTAGGGCATTTTCTGGAATTTCCTCACCCATATCCAGAGATGATGGATATTTTTGCAAACCAATTTGGGTTTTTGAAAATATTTTTTTGAATTTGAACCTATGTGAATTTCTTTAGTGCTAGGGCTTGATCATCCCCATTTCAATTTTCATGGAAATTAAACATGATGCATGGATGCAATGCCACTAGTTACAAGCAAGCTCTAGGGCTGATCTGGGGCTGTGACATATGGTGCGTAGCGGTACGAGTCGAGGTAGTACAGGAAGTACAGGCGTGTGACGCCCGGATGATCAAGCTACAGTAACCTCTGCTAATGACGCCATGTCACCTCCTTACTGTCGCTAATCTCGCGTTAGTTCAAAACGATTCGAATTCAAACTTGAATTTTTGGCAAACAAACAAAGTTTTCAAACTTTAAAACAAAAATGTTCGGACCGTGTCAAATATTGCATAGATAATTATGGTGAAGTAAACACATTTTTAGTAAATGCAAAAATATTTTAAATTGAATAAAACAGAAAGGAAAATAAATAAAAAGAAACAAAACAAAACCAAACAAAAATAATGAACCCTCCCTCATTGGGCCAAGTGGCCCACTGGCCTCCCGCCCGAACGGGCCGGCCCAACCGCCCGCTACCTCCCTCCATAACCCCCACCAGGAGGAAACCCTAGCCCAAACACCCACCCCCGCCTTGAAAATATCTCACCTCCCTCTCCCCGATTGATCGGGCTCGAGAGGGGAGGACCAGCCGACGCCCGTCGCCCGTCGCTGCCAGCGTCGCCCGGAGCTCCTCCCACGGATCGCTTCGCCTCCCCACCGGACTGCCCCCCTGCGACGCCTGCCCCCGTCGTCCCCCCCGACCTTCCCGAGCTCATTGCTTTAGACTCTGCCACCCCGGTGAGGCCACGGTCATGGTTCCCCTCTCCTCCCCCCCCCACGCTTCGCTCTGGTGCAGCGCTCGTCGCCGCTCGCTCGCGCCGCTCACCGCGCCCGGTTTTCCCCTCCAGACGCGTTTTCCCAGCCACGCCCGTGCACGTGTTTCGCCAAGACCTGGCCGTGGCTTGACGACGCGCCACGCCCGACCACCATCGCCGTTGGTCATCGCGCCCGCCCCATGGCGCCTCGTTCTCCCCGCCGCCTTGCAGGCGTCGTCTCTGCTACCACAAACGGCCTCGGAAGCCCCGCCCTCCTTATGTCAGGCTGCTGCGCTCCGCCGCTTCAATCGCGCTGGCTGGCGCAAGGCCTGCCAACCCTCTCCGTCGACGCTTCACTCCCGGCCGCCGGGCGACTTCGCCGGGCGACCTCATTGGCTGGATCGAGGCTCGCCCGCTAACGGCTGCCTGTTTGGCCTCTGTACATCAACGCCGGGCCCACACCTGGAAAACTTAAAAAATAAATAAATAGTAATTAATTAATTAGATAATTAATTAACTTAATTGATCATGTTTAATTAATCTAATTAAACATTAGTTAACCTAATTAACTAACTAAATTAATTAATAGGTTAATTAGGATAATGTGACAATGACAGACGGGACCCACCCGCTAGTTTGACTGGTCAACGGTCAGCGTTGACCGATGATGTCATGCTGACATCATGCTGACGTCGTAATGGTATTTTCTAAACTAATTAATTATGTTAATCCTAAAAATGACTTAAAGCTTTAAAAATTAATATAAAATAATCCGTAGCCCGGATGGAAAAACTTTGTACATGAAAGTTGCTCAGAACGACGAGACGAACCCGGATACGCAGCCCGTTCGTCCGCCACGCATCCCTAAACTATTGAACTCGCAACTTTCCCCCTCCGGCTCCTCTCCCCGAAAACACGAAACACCAGGGATATTTTCCCGGATGTTTCCCCCTTCACCGGTATCGCCTATCCCTATGTTAGGTCACCCCTAGCACCACGTATTGCCGCGTCTTGCTTTGTGTTACATTTGATTGCTCTGTTATTTATTGTGTTCCCCCTCCGTTACTCCTTTCCGGTAGACTCCGAGACCGATGCTGATGCCCCTGTGGTCGACTACGTCACCGATGACCCCTCCTTGTCTGAGCAACCAGGCAAGCCCCCCCCCCTTGATCACCAGATATCGCCTATTCTACTCTATACTGCTTGCATTAGAGTAGTGTAGCATGTTACTCGCTTTCATTATACCTATGCCGATGCATGACTGTCCTTGTTACTGTTGTTGTTATTTTACCGCAATCCTATATGCTTAGTATAGGATGCTAGTATTTTCATCTGTGGCCCTACATTCTTGTCCGCTCACCGTGCTATACTATTGGGCCGTGATCACTCGGGAGGTGATCACGGGTATATACTATATACCTTATACATGATACATGTGGAGACTAAAGTCGGTTGGTTTGGTGGAGCACCATGAGTGGATCTTTGTGGCGGAGCGACAGGCAGGTTGAGACCGCCTAGGAGAGAGGTGGGCTCGGCCCTGCTCGGGCGCTCGCGGATACTTAACACGCCTAACGAGATCTTGGTATTTGATCTGAGTTGGCTACGAGCTTATACGCACTAACCAACTACGTGGGAAAGATATGGGCACTCGGCGCCGTGGTATCACCGGCACTTGAGACGTCGGCGACGAGCGCGCGACGCCGGATTGATCGGCACGCCACTAGGCTAGGTCTGCTCCGGCTGCCCACGCAACGCAGGTGTGCTCAGGCGATGGGCCTGACCCTGCTGCGCTTAGGTTTAGACCGGCGTCTTGGCCTCTCTGTTGTGCCTAGGTGGGGCTGCGACGTGTTGATCTTCCACGGCGGGCGTGACCAGAAAGTGTGTCCGCCAAATGGGATCAAACGTGTTGGGTAAGTTGGTGCACCCCGCAGGGAAGTTAATCTATTCAATAGCCGTGATCTTCGGTAACAGGACGACTTGGAGTTGTACCTTGAGCTTATGACAACTAGAACCGGATACTTGATAAAACACACCCTTCCAAGTGCCAGATACAACCGGTGGTCGCTCTCTCTCAGGGATATGAGGAGAGGATCGCCGGGTAGGATTATTGCTATGTGATGTTACTTGGAGGACTTCAACCTACCCTCTTCTACTGTTGCAAGACAGGTGACCAGAAGCGTAGTCTTCGATAAGACTAGCTATCCCCTCTTATTACGGCATTCGCAGTTCAGTCCATCGATATGGCCCTTTACACATATATCCATGCATATGTAGTGTAGCTCCTTGCTTAAGTAGTACTTTGGATGAGTACTCACGGTTGCATTGTTTCCCCTTTTCCCTTATCTATACTCGATTGCTGCAACTGCACGATGGAGCCCAGAGCGACGCCACCGTCGATGACGACTACTACACTGGAGGTGCCTACTACTACGTGCAGCCCGCCGACGACGCACTCAGAGTAGTTTAGGAGGATCCTGTGCGGGAGGCCTGCGCCTCTTCGATCAGATCCCGGTTTGTGCTAGCCTTCTTAAGCAGACTTGTTTAACTTATGTCTGCACTCAGATATTGTTGCTTCCGCTGACTTCGTCTATGATCGAGCACTTGTATTCGAGCCCTCGAGGCCCCCGGCTTGTATTATGATGCTTGTATGACTTATTTTATTTTTAGAGTTGTGTTGTGATATCTTCCCGTGAGTCCCTGATCTTGATTGTACACGTTTGCGTGTATGATTAGTGTACGATTAAATCGGGGGCGTCACAAGTTGGTATCAGAGCCGACTGCCTGTAGGAATCCCCCTTCCCAACTCCTTGGCCGAAGTCGAGTCTAGACATTACAAAACTTTTACTAACATGGCTGTGTGCCTTATGGGCCCATGTCGCCATTGGGTGGTATTAGGATCTTTTACTCCTCGACCTTTACTCTGGGATTCTGAACTCTCTTCTATCCGGGTTAAACGAAATTTTTACTAAAATCTAACTTTAGGTTCTCGAAAATACTTTCTCCCGGAGAGGCCCTGCAGTCCAGATGGTCACCGACTGCACCAGAAGATTTCGGAGATACTCTTTGATATTCTCTCGAGACTTTGTGCCCATCACTTTTGCTATTCCCGACCACCGATAAATCCGTATGGAAAACTACTTACACTTGCCTTTCATACGATCATCCCCCATTGATCTTGTTATTACAAGATACCCCGAAGTTTTCTCTATTGTTCCGAGAATACTTTGTGCCTACTGCCTAGCAGTTCTTGCCACCTGGATACCCCTTCAATTATAAATACTCGCACTTGTCGAGTATCCGCTCATCCCCAGCTGTTCATGTGTTTCACAAAAGTCTTCAAAATAATATTCGATCTTCCGAAAATCCTCTGGAGCCTTGGCTCTTGAAATTCTTGCTTGCTTGCATTATGGTTAATCCCATAAGTCTCGTAGTCTTATTGACATTCCTTGTCATTATCATTTTGAGTCTGTTAACTCAATATGTTTGCGAATACACGCAATCATCATTGATCCTTATAAATTACTTTTCCGGCTGAGCTACCATTCTTTTATCTGGAATTGGTTCTCGACCAATCCAATTATCGTTGATTGTACCCTAAGGCTATTCAACTTATCCATCCCTATTCAGAGCCTTGCTTCTGATCCCTTGATTTAGAAATCATAATTCCTTTGCATTTGACAATTGAGCTAGTCAGTTGTTTCTATAATCTGCTTCCTCTATTTGAGTACCGATGCTCACGTCGGATCCCTTGTGAACCACCAGATCCTTTGTTGGATTTTATCTGACAACGCCCTTCATATTCAATAACCTTGTGAGCCTTTTCTCGGATACATAATGCCTTTGGTAAATTGTATCGTCTGCTTTCTCAACCATGCTCTGCCTTCGAGCTTGAGTTAATTACTTCTAAAGATTCTGGTATATGATTCTAAGATGCCCTGATGGGTTGAACCTATGCCTTTCTTAATATGTGTGAGCTTGAAAGTTTTCACGAGTCGTACTCTTCTGGTATTTTGCCAGATAAAATTTCAACGCTATAACTTCATCGAAAGCGAGAAGTGAATGAAAGGGTATGCATTTGAGAAGTGGGAGTCGACCTTGAACTTTGTGTTCATGCCCATGGACGCGATGTATATCCTATCATGGAAGCTTCTTGTAACGATAACTATTTCCTTGATAACTAACATATGGTATCTGTGAATTGATCCCTTGCAACCGTGGTTCCGACCATGATTGTTCTTCTTTGATCTCATTTCTCGGACAAGTTAAAACAATTGTCTCCTATGGATCAATACACCAGTCCAACCTTTACTTTGATCTTGTGTCGAGTATTACCCCCCTGGTATCTCGAGATTATCATGGAACTGCATAACTTCCTATGAGTTCTTCATCAAGTGCTACCTTCCCATCGATTCCAATTTTTCACGGGCTCGAAGTTATTAAACACTCAAAGACACCGATAAGTGAACCGAGTCCGCACTACGGTTCAACAACTCTTCAAGAAGCTTCTATAAGTACGAAGTTTGTACCCGATCACGCCATTCCTAGCCTGTTTGGCTATATCATTGTCGTGATGATTTTAACTGTGCTACCCGGTCCTTCTTCTCGGAGCACAATTTTCGACGATGAACTAACCTTACGTCGATCCTCATCGTCATATCATTTCGCCTTGAATAACAAGCTTGGTTTCGAGTTTGTGTCTTACCCTTGGTTCCAATAACCTTTCACTTCATCATTACTTTGACTTGATGTCGTCGCCGATCGATTACATCTTCATGAACTCTCGCCACAAAGGTGTCGTGATCATCAACATTCTGAGCTCGTCCAGGATATCCATCGAATTCATGATGAGAAATACCATCCTTGCCCTCGATGAATTGTATTATCATCGACCACTTTATTGCCTTCCCACCAGTACAGGCTTGTTCATGTTTGGCGTTATACCTTGAGTTCCTTGCTATCCAGCAATTGTTCTTCTTTACCTTGGAGTATTACCATCCTTTATGTCAAGAATGTTCTGAGATTTGTTCCACCTCTTGAGAATTCTTGACATAGAAATACTTCTCACCATCACCATTCTTTCTTGGTCCCCGTGTCAATTCCAACAAGTGAACGGTGTTGTTTGGATTCTTTCCTTCTAGTAGCCCTATTTTTTTGAAGTTAATGGTCGAAAGTTCATTCTTATGCTATTGATTATTGAATCACCATTCTGGCATTGGTCGTGCAACCCAACCCATATTTCGGGCGCACCTTTCAACCAATGTTTAATTGTGTATGTTTTCCTCGAGCATACTTCCTTATATCATTTGATCTGACAAATGTTATCTCCTTGTTCACATAATTGTGGAAATCCACCTTTTTGGAAATCTCAAGGATTGTTACTGACTCCATCAGCTACCCCGTCATCTTCTCTTTGGTTTAAATGATGAACTCTTGAGTTGAAACTTGCTTCCATAGTACATTCCCCAATAATCTTACAATGTCGTCTCGTCAATTTGTTTTGCACCTTTTCTTCTCGGGCATCCTGAGTCTGAGGTATCCTGACACCAATCAGATCTGAATCTCGGTCAGATATGGTGGCCGGGACATATTTCCAAGAGTTATAACATTAGCATTTGACCCGATAAGGTGATGGCATGTCCAGCACACCTGACCGGAGGATCTAGCGAAATAGTTTCCTTTTGATAAGGTTAACCTTTTCCCATGAGGAAATTGAATGCCTTGTTTAATAAGTTATCCTGATGGATCCTTTGTGTATTCAAAGTCTGACCTTTGCTTAAAGACCATGTCAATGCTATCACGAAGCATGTTATGGTATTCCGATTTTCAATAAGAACATTTAAAGCCCAATGCTAAATGTTTCTTGCTCAATTATCCAAACACCGTTGTATGGGTAATGTCTTGAAATTCCTCTCCCCTTACCTACTTTCTATCCTGTCATGGATATCATGCTCTGCTTATCCTTAGGAAGGATATACCCCTGAAATAAGTGTTTAAACACATTTTACTTTCCATTGTTCTGTTAAATTGATAAACACCTTTTCCTTTCCATTGTTTTGTTTAACCTTTCTGGTGATCATTATGGTCCAAGCAGTATTAATTCCCTGCTTAAGTAAACCCCTCAGTGTACAATTCTGTCAGTAAGACCCTGTTACTTTTGTTGATGACATTCCGGTAACCACCGATGGACGAGAACTTTGCCTACTGGTCCGCCTCGTTCAACGAGCAGGAAAATGGTTCTCTTCGTCCCTCGCCCTTGGTACCTACATTGTTGCCAACACAACTGATAGCCTACCCTCTGACATGTCTTGCTATCATGACCGTGCAAGATGTCAACGCCCTTCTTACTTTAACCCACATGGTGGGCCTATAACCCATAGTTCCACAGGATCAAAACCCGACTCTTCGGTAAACCCCCTGTTGCCAAGGTTGTTCCTCGCGCGTGGCCTCGTAAGTAATTTACGAACCACCTTCCGAGAGATCATCAGTTCTGCTATCAGACGCAATACTTATTCCCATTGCTCTTAACCCCTTTCACACTTTGTTTCAGGCAACGAACGATTGCCTATGCGCTTCAAACTTCTATTTTGCACCTTCTTACTTTGCTCACGATATTTTCTTAAGTTTCAATTCGAGAGTCGCTATCCGCCACCCTCCCCGATGTTAACGACCAGATAGTTGACCTTGCAGAGGTCCGAACTCCCGGGATGCCCACCCTTTATCCTTTCCGTAAGTACGATGAAGATCCCGAAGAAAGGATGTGTACTACATCATGATGGCCTGAAGCAGAGAAATGAAGACATCAACTTAATGGATCGACCGCTTCGAGAAGAGCAACCAAGACCGAGAAGATCCGTTAGGATACCGTAACCAGAACTTTCCCCCTTACTCCCCTCTTAAATCTCGGGACGAGATTTCTTGTAGTGGAGGAGAATTGTGACGCCCGGATGATCAAGCTACAGTAACCTCTGCTAATGACGCCATGTCACCTCCGTTACTGTCGCTAATCTCGCGTTATTTCAAAACGATTCGAATTCAAACTTGAATTTTTGGCAAACAAACAAAGTTTTCAAACTTTAAAACAAAAATGTTCGGACCGTGTCAAATATTGCATAGATAATTATGGTGAAGTAAACACATTTTTAGTAAATGCAAAAATATTTTAAATTGAATAAAACAGAAAGGAAAATAAATAAAAAGAAACAAAACAAAACCAAACAAAAATAACAGACCCCCGCTGGGCCAAGTGGCCCAGCTGGCCTCCGCCGCCCGAACGGGCCGGCCCAACCGCCCCGCTACCTCCCCTCCATAACCCCCCACCAGGGAGGAAACCCTAGCCCAAACACCCACACCCCGAAAATATCTCACCCCTCCCCTCTCTCCCCCGATTGGATCGGGATCGAGAGGGGGAGGACCCCGACGCTGCGCCCCGTCGCCGTCAGGACCGCGTCGCCCGGAGCTCCTCCCCCGCCGGACTGCCCCCTGCGCACGTCGTCCCCGCCCCCCCCCCGACCTTCCCCGAGCTCACTGCTTTAGACCCTGCCACCCCCGGTGAGGCCACGGTCATGGTTCCCCTCTCCTCCCCCACGCGCTCGCTCTGGTGCCGCGCTCGTCGCGCTCTGGCTCGCGCCGGCTCACCGCGCCCCGGTTTTCCCCCCTCCTGACGTTTTCCCTGCCACGCCCGACACGTGCTCGCCACAGACCGCTTGCCGCCGACGACGCTCGCGCGCTTCGCCACCATCGCCGTTGGTCATCGCGGCCGCCCCATGGCGCCCTGTTCTCCCCGCTTCCGCCTGCAAGTCGTCTCCGCCACCACACACTGCCTCGGCAAGCCCCGCCCTCCTCCTGTCGTCTTTGCTGCGGCTCCGCCATTTCAATCACAGCTGCTGGCCAGCGCCATGCCAACCCTCTCCGTCGGCGCCCACTCCGGCCATGGCCGGGCGACCTCGGCGGCGACTGCTTACTGGATCGGGGCTCGGCCCGCTAACGGCTGCCCTGTTTGGCCTCTGTGCCACTGAAAGCTGGGGCCCACACCCTGGAAAACTTAAAAAAATAAATAAATAGTAATTAATTAATTAGATAATTAATTAACTTAATTGATCATGTTTAATTAATCTAATTAAACATTAGTTAACCTAATTAACTAACTAAATTAATTAATAGGTTAATTAGGATAATGTGACAATGACAGACGGGACCCACCCGCTAGTTTGACTGGTCAACGGTCAGCGTTGACCGATGATGTCATGCTGACATCATGCTGACGTCGTAATGGTATTTTCTAAACTAATTAATTCTGTTAATCCTAAAAATGAATTAAATCTTTAAAAATTAATATAAAATAATCCGTAGCCCGGATGGAAAAACTTTGTACATGAAAGTTGCTCAGAACGACGAGACGAACCCGGATACGCAGCCCGTTCGTCCGCCACGCATCCCTAAACTATCAAACTCGCAACTTTCCCCCTCCGGCTCCTCTCCCCGAAAACACGAAACACCGGGGATATTTTCCCGGATGTTTCCCCCTTCACCGGTATCGCCTATCCCTACGTTAGGTCACCCCTAGCACCACGTATTGCCGCGTCTTGCTTTGTGTTACATTTGATTGCTCTGTTATTTATTGTGTTCCTCCGCGTTACTCCTTTCCGGTAGACTCGAGACCGATGTCGATGCCCCTGTGGTCGACTACGCCACCGACGACCCCTCCTTGTCTCGAGCAACTAGGCAAGCCCCCCCCTTGATCACCAGATATCGCCTATTCTACTCTATACCGCTTGCATTAGAGTAGTGTATCATGTTACCGCTTTCGTTATATCTATCCCGATGCATAGCTTTGTCCTTATTACTATTGTTGTTATTTTACCGCAATCCTATATGCTTAGTATAGGATGCTAGTATTTTCATCTGTGGCCCTACATTCTTGTCCGTCTGCCGTGCTATACTATCGGGCCGTGATCACTCGGGAGGTGATCACGGGTATATACTATATACCTTATAATGATACATGTGGAGACTAAAGTCGGGTCGGCTGGTGGAGCACCCGCGAGTGGATCTTTGTGGCGGAGCGACAGGGCAGGTTGAGACCGCCTAGGAGAGAGGTGGGCCTGGCCCTGTTCGGCGTTCGCGGATACTTAACACGCTTAACGAGATCTTGGTATTTGATCCGAGTTGGCTACGAGCTTATACGCACTAACCAACTACGTGGGAAAGATATGGGCACTCGGCGTCGTGGTATCAGCCGAAGCACTTGAGACGTCACGACGAGCGGCGCGCGCCGGATTGACTCGCACGCCACTAGGCTAGGTCTGCTTCCGGCCCACGCATAACGTCGTGTGTGTGCTCGAGGCGATGGGCCCAGCACCCTGGCGCTTAGGTTTAGACCGGCGTCTGGCCTCTCTGTTGTGCCTAGGTGGGGCTGCGGCGTGTTGATCTTCCGCGGCGGGCATGACCCAGAAAGTGTGTCCGCCAAATGGGATCAAACGTGTTGGGTAAGTTGGTGCACCCTGCAGGAAGTTAATCTATTGAATAGCCGTGATCTTGATGTAAGGACGACTTGGAGTTGTACCTTGAGCTTATGACAACTAGAACCGGATACTTGATAAAACACACCTTCCAAGTGCGGATACAACCGTGGTCGCTCTCTCGTGGATATGAGGAGGGATCGCGGGTAGGATTATTGCTATGTGATGTTACTTGGAGGACTTCAACCTACCCTCTTCTACTGTTGCAA
This sequence comes from Aegilops longissima, assembly GCA_021605205.1. Taxonomy (NCBI): domain Eukaryota; kingdom Viridiplantae; phylum Streptophyta; class Magnoliopsida; order Poales; family Poaceae; genus Aegilops; species Aegilops longissima. The sequence continues at coordinate 516,732,486 of CM038680.1, forward strand.
GACGGTGACCGAAGCGTAGTCTTCGATAAGACTAGCTATCCCCTCTTATTCGGCATTCGCAGTTCAGTCCACGATATGGCCCTTTACACATATATCCATGCATATGTAGTGTAGCTCCTTGCTTGTGAGTACTTTGGATGAGTACTCACGGTTGCATTGTTTCCCTTTTCCCCTATCTATACTCGATTGCTGCAACCAGACGATGGAGCCTGAAGCGACGCCACCGTCGATGGCGACTACTACTACTGGAGGTGCCTACTACTACGTGCAGCCCGGCCGACTACGACCAGAGTAGTTTAGCAGATCGAGCGGGAGGCCCTGCGCCTCTTCGATCTCAGATCCCGGTTTGTGCTAGCCTTCTTAAGGCAGACTTGTTTAACTTATGTCTGTACTCAGATATTGTTGCTTCCGCTGACTCCTCTATGATCGAGCACTTGTATTCGAGCCCTCGAGGCCCCTGGCTTGTATTATGATGCTTGTATCACTTATTTTATTTTTAGAGTTGTGTTGTGATATCTTCCCGTGAGTCCCTGATCTTGATCGTACACGTTTGCGTGTATGATTAGTGTATGATTAAATCGGGGGCGTCACAAGGCGGAGGCAAGCGATATAAATATGGTCCAAGCCTCACGCCTCTTCCACAGAGGTCTTATGACAGGTCCGAGGAGGAAATCGCAGCCATATCGAAGTCCGAGGTGGAAGCCCATTTTGCACCGAAACCGCCACCGCCGCCAAGGGAGAAAGTTCCTGAGGAAATGATTGACCACTTCATTCGTATGGCTCAACCACCAGCTCCCAAGCCTGTTGACACAGACTATGAGCGCCACATCGGGAAGTTAAATCGAGCACGCGTCACGAAGGAGGCGAGCTCGGGATCGAGCAAACAAGAAGCAGCTGTAAAAAATGCGGAAAACCATTCCCAGCTGGGAGAACAGCGGCGAATCGATCCCTCACTTGTTGTGCCAACAACACGTGATAAAGACTGTACGCCCAATATTATTGTGGGCAAACAGTTTACGTTCCTGAGGTGGGCAATGTGGTAATAACGGAGGACCATATAATGCAGGCTGAAGTTCTCAAAATCACTGTTGGACAACTCCTCGAGATCGAGCCCATGCCTGTGCTTAGAGAGGATGAAATAAAACGGAAATATGTCAGGGGCCAACCTTTGGTCGAGCAGGACAAGGTCAAGAACCTCCCAACGAGAATGTATGAATTGCATCAATGGTACATGAACATTACCAAGATTTCCGATCGATTGTCCCTCATGGTGAATGTCAACGAGGAGCATTACTTCCATGAGAAAGCTGTGTCCGTTGAGTATTCTGAAATGTTTCAGTTATACAATCAAGACACACTCGACAAATCTATCGTCGATTGCTATTGTCGTAAGTGATTTCTTTCGTAATTTAAGTCTCAAGCTAGCTGTAGTGATCCTTTTGATCAATCATTACCTGTAATTATCCTCACTATATTCTTTTCTCGTGGTATTATCGCAGGATGAAGATGTATGAAATGAGAAAAGGTGGACGCTTTGGCATTGGGTTCATTGACCAAAACACCGTTAATGAATACACATGGAAAATAAATCAACGTCATCAAAAGGCCAGAGGACAACATGCTAGAGTTCTTGAAGCGCCTCAAATACAATGAAGATATACTACTTCCTTACAACTTCCGGTGAGTCACACTGTCTTGTACTACAAATTCTCTGTTTTTGCCTACTAGCTAGCTACATGTTTTGCTTACATATGCCCGCTTAATTAAGACATGCAAACGTGTGTGCATGCAGATTTCACTGGTCTTGTGTATCATTAAAGTTGACGCTGGAACAGTTGAAATCTGGACTCAAGTACTCAAAGAAAAAACTGACTATAACATCTTGTTTGGGATAGTCAACAGGTAATTTCAATCATTATTAACTATATATCTCGCCTATTTAGTTCGTCATTTTCATGATATGAACTATTTAATAACCCCTTTATTCATTTTCTTTGTCGGCGGCAGGGCTTGGGCAAGGTTCATCAGCGTGACCCGGAGAATGGAAACAAAAGCTTAAATGGTTTCGACCCAAGGTAAGTAATTATAGTACTAGCTAGCTAGCTAGCTGCCATCTCTTTAATTATCATGCTTGATTAATTATTATCTGATCAAATTCCATTCTCGTAAAGGCCTCAAGCGGTAGCGTAGGGACTGATCTGTGTGCATTCTGCGCTTGCGAGAACATTCGCATGATGGCGTCCGAAAGGAGCAGATCTCAAAGACAGGAATGGGTACGCTTGTCAAAACACTATTCATAATTTTTACACCATTATCGATATCTAGTCACACAACTAATACACATGCATATTGATCTCCTTCTTAACAGTTCACATAGGTGCGGAGAAGCTCCTAGAAACGGAGCGAGAAGCACTTCAAGAGGAAATAGCGAATTTTTGCTCGACCAGGTCATAAATCCAAGGAGAATACTATTACCGCTACCGCCCCCATGAAGACCACTTCCAATTGTCATCGTGTTCAAGGCACCAATTAGGCTAATGCCACTGGCTCAAGGCAACATGCATATGTAGGAGAAATTGTATATAGCTATACATGTGTGTATGTGTGAATTAATTAATATGATGGTTTGTGAGACATTGATGATATATATATATATATATATATATGCATAACGTGTACAATGTGTAGTATCGTAAAATACCAGCAAACGAAAAAGAATTAAAATGAAAACACAAAATTAAATGAAAAAGAATCATAAAACTAAAAAAACCCCAAACCTTATAGTACCGGTTGGTCTTACCAACCGGTACTAAAGGGCTCCAGGCCCCTGGAGCTGGCTCGTACCACGTGGTTTCCCTTTAGCACCAGTTCGTGCTGAACCGGTACTAAAGGGGGGGGGGGGCTTTAGTGCCCACACTTTAGTGCCGGTTATGGAACCGGCACTAAGGGCCTTACGAACCGGTGCTATTGCCCGGTTCTGCACTAGTGTGCCAATCACGACGAGACCTCGTCTGCTCCACCTCCACAACTGGCTCCTCCTCTGCATCCTCCTCTGCCCCCTCCTCTGACTCGTCCTCAGAATCGGCGGAGGGGATAGGGCTAGCAACACGGGATACAGTGGTACGACCACATCGTCTACCCTGGGTACTATCCACCGTGGCTCGCAGAGCAGGTTTGGCCCTGCCCACCTGTGTGGAAGCTGCTGCACCGGTGCCCTTCTTTATGGCCCCTGTCACCTTGCCTAACCTTTTAATCACATTGTCGATGCTCTTAACTTTGTTCTTTTTGTTGCCTGGCATCATTCAGTCACCTGCTATGAGAAAGAGTATTTCGATTAGTTCATGTTGAAAAGTCATAGTCCATGTTTAAAATTTCATATGCATAAGTATAGCAATTCAGAAGTCCATGTTTAAAAGTTCATATGCAAAAGTAGAGCAATTCAGAAGTCCATGTTTAAAAATTCATATGCAAAAGTAGAGCAATTTAAAAGTTCATATGCTATCATAAAAAAATCATATGCATAAGTTAAAACCCATAGGGAAGAACTTCTTGTGAGAAGCACATGTTCATAGTACAGAGTTGTCTTACATCTAGAAGTACATTGAATAGTTAAGACTCGGCAAAGTTTACATTCAAGAGTACAAGTTCATAGTACATAGTTGGTTTACATCAAAAAGTACAGCATCACTATCACGCATGTCGTCCTCATTGTTCATAGTACATAGAGTTGTTACAAGTTTCAAAAGTCATAGTCCTCGTCGTTTGGATCATTAGTTGGCCCGAGAGTTTCATCATTGCTGTCACGCATGTCATCCCACCATTCCGGAGTATAGTCTGGAGGTGGACCATCTGGCTCATTTTCAGTAGCGACTTTTGCACGTGACCATAATATGCCTACGCTAGGGGGTCGAAAGAGTACAAGGCCATCAAAATATTAAAGTGGCGTTAAATTGAGAGTTTCCAAAATAAGACCCATAAAACTAATAGGAAGAAAATTAGTGAGAAAAAAATTAAGTAGTAAAGATAAATACAATGAAAATCATTTTAGATCAATTTCACATAAATGTCGTGTCGCAAAAAAAAAAGACACACTTTTGCATTGGGCACACGGCTTATATACCTTATAAGCCGAGTGCTGTAACATGGCACACGACTTATACACCCTATACGCCGAGTACTATCGCAGGGCACACGGCTTATATACACTATACGCCGAGTGCTACCGCAGGGCACACGGCTTATAGGCTGCTCCGTGACGGCGCCGTCGGTCCGCTCCGTTGTAGACACATGGCAGTTGTATTTGCCGAGTGCGGGCTGTAAGCCGGGTGCCTTTTTCAGTATATACTGTGTGTTTTATATAAGTCGAGAGCCTTTTTGCAACACTCGGCCTATATATGGCCATAAACCGAGTCCTTAGAATTTGCCGGATGTTTTTTTATCCAGATTCTGCTTAGAGTAACATAAGCCGAGTACCCGAAAAATAGCTCTCGGCTTATATAGACTAACACACGGGAAATCAGGATTTTCCTGTAGTGCGCGCATTGTTCCACCTCACATTGTCATGTGGCCGATCGAGCGTCACGAGTTCACCAAGTGAGTAGTCTCGTGGGTCGAGATGGCCACGCCGGTGTCCGTATTTGATCATCAGCCGCTCCGGGACCGCCGGCGCCTCCGCGCGGCCCGCAGCGAGGACCGCCTAGGCTCGCTCCCCGACGACATGATTCACCTTGTGCTTCGCCGCCTCGACACCCGGTCCGCCCTCGCCACCACCACGCTCTCCAGGCGCTGGGCGCGACTCCCGCGCGAACTCCCCGTGCTCGAGTTCAAGGTCCACGACGTCCTCCCGGAGCGCTACCGGCGGTACCTCCGTCGCCGTGCCGACGTTGCGAACCGCTGCGGAACCTCCGTCAAGATACAGAAGCTCGACCTCCTCCTTGGCCGGTACGAGCGCCGCGGCATGCGCTCGTTGGCCGACTCCCTCGCCGGCTTCCTGGACGCGGACGATAACATCGAGCCGCATAGGCGTGTGCAAAGGGTGAGCCTGGAGATCTTCCCCACCCACAACCCTGGAAGTTGGAACCGCCTAATTGCCACGGCTATCGGCCGGTGGGGAGTAGAAGACCTCGAGGTCATCGTCCTCAACCCCGACAACCGCCACGGCGCCGCGAGCTACAGCTTCCCCCACCGCTACTTAGACGCCCATCTTGCCGACGTCGGCAAAGTGAAGCTCAAAAGCCTAAAGCTCAGCAACTGCACCCCGCACGCCTTCGGGTTGGACGCGAACCTGCCGCCTTCGCGCGCCTTCAGCACCCTCGCCATGCTCGTCTTGCAAGACATGCCGACGTCGACGCGCCGTCGTGTCTACGAAGGCGTCATCTTGACGTGCCCGGAGCTCGAGGTGCTGCATCTCAGGTCCTGCGGCTGCCACCGGAGGTGCCTCGTCGTCGACGCGCCCGGCTCACGGATCAAGGAGCTACTCGTCGAGCTCACCGGCGACACGCTCGGGATGATCGACCTGCGCGCCCTGCCGAGGCTCGAGAGCCTGACGTGCATGGGCGCTCCCCTCCAGCTCAAGTTCGGCTCCGTGCCGCGCTTGGCGCGCCTCAACCTCACGTACGACGAGGACGCCAGCACCATAGCTCCCGGTGCCCGGAACATGTACACTCTCTTCAAGTTCCTGGACCTCCCAAGCCTAGAGGACCTCGTCATCCGGTTCATCGGGCCCCAGATGTGGGTCACGCCGAGCCGCAGGGCGCCGCAGTTGGGCAAGCTGAAGAGGCTGCGCGTGGCGGGCATGCCGCCGTCGTGGGACATCACGTGGACGCGCTACCTGCTGGAGGCCGCGCCTTTCCTCGAGACGTTGCACATTCATGTTACCGTTGACGACGATGACGCGGCTTCAGGGGGAGCGGTGGCCAGCAAGCTGATCCGGTGGCCGCCGTCGTCGTCGGAGTTCAAGCACCGGCGTCTCCGCGAGGTGGTAGTGTGCGGCTTCAAGGGGACGTGGAGGCAGGTGCACTTCGTGCGGTTCCTCAGGCGCGCGTGCACGGCCCTCCGGGACGTCGTGCTGCTCAGGCATGGCCGTGTACGAGAGAAGGAGTTGTGGGACTGGGAGACTCTGGCTGCGAAGCATGAGTGCCAATGGATCGACGCGGAGAGACGCTCGGTGATGAGGAAGATCGATGGGGCTAATGCCATTGCTTGCTGCACATCTCGAATAGTTTTGCGGTGATTTTTCCCCACCAATGGACAATCGTTTGCGAGGCTGTGCTTGTGTGTCAAAGCCAATGTCAAAAAGAATTTGTGAACCTGTACGTGTATAGCTCTGTCTCTGAACTGTAAGACAATGATTTGGGGGAACCAGCTCAACCCTCTAGGGGTGGCTTATCTTATATATATAACTAGATAATTCCCCGCGCGTTGCTGCGGGAAATATTGTTTAAAATTATTATTTACTTACCAAATTAACTCTCCTAATAGGATGAACAAAATAATGAACAAATTATCCTGCTTTGGCAACAACACTTTAGAATAATATACATCATTGTAATGGTACATAAATAGGGTCTCCTAGTTATATCATTCAACTTTGGCAACAACACTTTAAAATAATACTCCCTCTGTAAAGAAATATAAGATCGTTTAGATTACATCATTGTAATGGGACATAAGTAAGGTCGATACTCCTAGTTATATCATTCAACTTCTGGACGGTAGACAAACAATCAGATCAGATATAATATTACCCATGGAACTAACTATTTATTACAAAGTAATTTCATGAGACGTTCATATTCAGCAATACGGGATATTAAGGTCTTTGCGGATGTGATCCTTCAGAGGGAAGAACAGAAGTTGCATCAAGTGGATGATAGCATTGCCTTCCTCAATGGTTAAGTAACTGGCAGATAAAATCTAGGATTTTGCAGAAACACGAAGACAAAAATGTATCAGGGAACATTAGGACACATGTAGCACTTTCACATACCTAAATTTGTTCTTTTCGGGATCTAGGGTGTACCTAGATACCAGTTACAACAATATCTCTGTGAAATTTGAGTAAAACTAATTTGAGTAAACTATGAAACCAGGGATCTCTTTCAATGTGTAAGAAATTAAATTGAGCAAAAATAGCAAGGGAATGCTCAACAAAGTAAAATCCTTGTCATAAGAGACGATGATGATTATAATTTTTTTGTCCCTAAAAAGTTGTTTATGATTTTCAGAACAATGTTCTCTATTTCAGTGATCGGCTATCGACCATACGAATGATAAAACTGTAAAATAATCTTTTTATGAATCCATAGACATGTTATTTACTACAAATCTACATGGAACACAAACACATGGAAGTACAAAGGAACGGTTGTGAAATTTAAGCAATGAAAGGATGCATGCCATCATTATTTGCAGTAAGACATGTGACAAACTCCCAAAAAGAACAATTTTCATATACCTTCACATTGTTGAGTGTGAGGGAAGTAATCTGCAATAAGAAAAGTAAATTGAAAAAAAATCAGAGTTAGACTGCACTAACTAAGCACTTGAAAATTGCCTGGGTTATTATATCTATGCCTTAATCAAAGTAAATAATTTGAAAATCAAAGTAAATAAGTTGACATCTCAAAGAATAAAGGTTAATAAGTTTACTAACTAACCATAATCTCCTTTTTAGCATCTTCTTCATGAACTATAAGCTGCACATCATACTAAATCAAACAATGACGGCTTGATGTGTAAACATATTAATTGGCCCTTGTGTTTTTGCCATAACAATAGAAAAAATCCACTATGCAGCATTAAAAAATTGTATGAGGGGTGAATCAGATAATCTAAGAAAATGGGATATGTACCATCATTTTTTTATGATTAGGGCACTCAAACGTAAGCCCTGTCACTGAAACTAAGTTGTGAGTTTTGCACCTATTGATGCGTACAATTTACCACTATTGAATATGCCATGGTAGAAGAGAAGTAATCTGAACCACCAACATATGAAAATAAATTCTGATTACATGTTTACATTATGGCACCTATATATTGTAGGAACACTAGTTTACCATCCATATCCGTTTTCCCAAGTATAGTATGAGTATGAAATGGAAATAGCTTTCGTTCTTTGCTCAAGGGCTTGACAAACAGGTCTTTGTTCTCCGGCAGCAGAAAATAAAAATTCAGTATGCCTCAGGTTGGAACTCACAAGAAGCAATGTGGCATATGTAGCTGCAGAGAGAAGAAATCATGCAAGCAAGTAGGGGCGGTATAGGATGAGATAAACAAATAAAATAAAAATTGAGTCTCGAGGATACAGGTGGGCTTCTCACTGTTCGGAATCTAATGTCCGTCAACAACAGCCAGAGTTATGATTTCTGCAGATCTGCAAGAACGAACATACAGTAGAATTTAACCAATATATCACGACGTATTCCAAGCAAATAATTAGATAAGTAAAAACAATTTCCTTGCATAACCAGACATTATTACAACTTCCACGCAATAGCCAAGCAACCAGGCATGGAAAAACGATTCGGTTGCATAATGAACCGGAATTACCACATCGAAGCAATGGCAAGGAGAATAACTTACAAACTGGAAGCAATAGTCTGAAGATGGCCGCAGCGCGCTTCCCTCTCTCGCGCGCGTCGACACAGCCGTCGCCACAGCCTGACCCTGGAGAAGCCGTCTTTTGACCTTGAGATGAACGCATCAAGCTCCCCTCTCATCTCCTGTCGACACAATCACCTCCATGATCTATTGCCTTCTCTCTCCCACACAGCCTCCACATGCCCAATTCCTCTCGCGTCTCCCTCTCGAATCGCCTGAGCAGTAGCAAGCGCAAGGAGCCGAGCGATGGACGGCGGAAGGGATAAGAAGCGGAGGCCGATTTGGCCTGGACTCGCGAGCGTGGGAGGAGGTGTCTCGCACTGGTTGCAGGCGAACCAAGAAGACGGAGCGGGGAGGTTGGACTGGATGGGAATTAAAGGAGGAAGGGAAAGTGGAAGGGGAACGGCTCGGGACGAAGGCATTGATGGTCTGCTATTGGTAGGTGAGGAGCCGGAAGATAGAATCAATGCAGCACGATGTAGCGCGGGGGTTGAACGCATGAGCCCGGACGCAATCCAGGGGAAAAGGGGCCGATGGGTTCATCTGATTCAGGACAGAGGTTTGTAATCAGCCTGTCGTGGGTCCAACTGCTGATAACCGAAAGCAAACGTGGCTGGTATAGACTATTGTGGGTCCCCCTTGTGAGCTGGTAAGAAAAATCTGGTGTAGCAGGGCTGCTGATGTGGATAGGCTGCATGTCAAGAGAAATATGTTAGTGGGATGAACTATTTAGGTATTATAGATGGGTGTGTTATAATAGTACAATATAAGGACACAAATCGTGAAGCTATACATAGTCTAACACCTCCTCAATCTTAGCCACTTTCTAAAGAACTGAGAAGGGTAAGATTATGCTACTGCCTCAAACTGTGGTAGAGGTAAAGGCTTAGTGAAGATGTCTGCAAGTTGATCCTTAAAAGAGATGAACTTGATCTGAAGTTGCTTCGCGACACACGCCCTGCATAAAGTGATAGTCAACTTCAATGTGTTTCGTTCGGGCATGAAATACCGGATTTGCGAGAAGGTATGTAGCACCGATGTTATCACACCAAAGGATAGGAGGCTGAGGTTGAGACATACCCAACTCCTCAAGCAAAGACGCACCGGATGATCTCTGCAATAGCATTAGCCACAACCTTATACTCAGCTTCAAGATTACTACGTGACACAAGAGCTCTGCTTCCGAGCACTCCAGCGATCAAATTAGAGCCAAAGAACACAGCATAACCCCGTGGATCGCTCATCATCTGGGCTGCCATTAATCAGCATCGAGTAGGCCGAAAGAACACGAGAGGAAGTCGGCCGAATATGCATCCCAAAGGTCACCGTGAACTGAACACAACGCAGAATGCGCTTAATAAAGAGCCCAATGAGTGTCTCGAGGAGCTCAAGATACCGACAAACCTCTGTTAACAAAGATAGGAGATATCTGGTCTCGTGATCGTGGCATCTGAAGCCCACCAACAATGCTCCTGTACACTGTGGCATCCGCAGAAGACGAAGCTCACCATCAACAGCTGTGATCTTGTCAAGAGACGACATGGGTGTGGTAGTCGGTTTGCACTTCAAAGATGCCACCGCTGCAACAAATCCAAGGAATACTTCTTCTGCGTCGTAACAAGACCAGAAGACGAGAAGTGACCTCAACTCCAAGAAAGTAGTGAAGCTTCCCAAGATCTTTGACAACAAAATCAGCACCAAGAGAGCGAACAAGAGCATCAAGAAGATACCGAGAAGAGTCGACAAGAATAATATCATCGACATAGACCAAAAGATACATAGTGACTTCGCTTCAGAGAAGGAATAATGAAGAGTCGTGATGGACTACACAAAACCATGAGCACGAAGGGCGAGGCAAGACGGGCATGCCAAGCACGAGGAGCTTGCTTCAAACCATAGAGCGCTTTGGTGAGACGACAGATATGGTCAGGATGATCGGGATCGAAAAACCAGCGGTTGTCTCATATAAACCTCTTCCTCCAAGAATCCATGGAGAAAGGCATTTCGCACATCAAGTTGACGAAGTGACCAACCACGAGTAACAAAGAAGAGAAAGAAGAAGCCGAATGGTGGTAGGCTTGACGACGGATGAAGGTGTCCTCATAGTCAAGGCCATAGCGCTGCCGAAATCCTCTAGCAACAAGGCGCGCTTTGTAACGCTCAATAGATCCATCTGAATGCTTCTTCACTTTGAACACCCATTTGGAGTCAATAATATTTACCCGTGGTGGTGGAGGAACGAGAGTCCATGTCTTGTTGCGAAGAAGAGCATGAAACTCCTGCTCCATAGCCTCTCGCCAATGAGGAACACACATGGCAGCCTGATATGAGCGGGGCTCAGAAGACGGATCCGCAACAGCAGCAGCCAGACAAGCAGCCAACCAAGCAACAGTACCATCCTTATGTTCCTTAGGTCGAAAAATACCACTGCGACTGCGTGTATGTGGTCGTGACACAGGAGCCACCGAGGTCGACGGAGCAGCCGGCAATGGGCTGGATGATGTCGATGAAGACGAGTCAGCCGGCGAGAGACTGACCATGGAGAGCTCAGGCGACGAGGAGCCAGACGCGGGGGCCACGGGCTCGGTCGGCGTAACAGGCCGGCCCACGGGCGATGCCATCGAGGCAGGCTGAGTCGCTGGCGACGCCGGCGTCACGGACCGAGCCGTGGGCGAGACCGGCGTAGCGGGCCGAGCCACTGGCGAGGCCGGTCGCGGGCCAAGTCACGGGCGAAGTCGGCATAGCGGGCCGAGCCGCAGGCGACTCCGGCGTAGCAGGCCGAGCTGCTGACAAGCCCGACGCGACGAGCTCTGCTGGCGACCGTGCATGGGCACACGGATCGATGCCATGCAACGTCGTAGGGCGATCGACGTGCACGTCAGAGGGCGGCGGTGATGATGGTGAATCCTCCAACAGCTCCAAGCGAGCCCCACGTCCGGTCCCTGCATCATGGTTAGGTAATAGCACAGGAGAGTATGCAACATCATCAAATTGGTCAGAGGCAGGAGAGCATGAAGGCATGGACGGAGATGCATCTGTGGAGACAGGAAGATTGGCAAACGGAAAGACTAGCTCATCAAACACGACATCCCGAGAAATGTAGACACGACTAGTGGGAACATGAAGACATTTGTAACCTTTATGAAGGGAACTATAGCCCAGAAAGACACACTTTTTGGACCTAAATTCTAGCTTGCTCTTTTTATAGGGTCGAAGATGCGGCCAACAAGCACACCCAAATACTTTAAAAAAAGTATAGTCAGGTTGTTCATTAAGGAGAAGTTCAATAGGAGTCTTCATGTTAAGAACACGTGTGGGAGTACGATTGATAAGAAAGCATGCAGTGGTAAAGGCATCACTCCAAAACCGAAAGGGAACCGATGCATGGGCCAAAAGAGTGAGACCAGTCTCGACAATGTGACGATGCTTACGCTCGATGTAACTGCTACATTGATGAGTATGTGGACATGCTAAACGATGAGCAATCCCAAGCGATCGAAGAAGGAATTGAGGTTGCGATACTCACCACCCCAATCCGACTGAACATGAACAATTTTATGCTTGAGAAGACGTTCAACATGCTTTTGAAACTGAACAACAATATCAAACGCATCAGATTTACGCTTAATAAGATAGAGCCAGGTAAAGCGACTGTAAGCATCCACAAAGCTAATATAATAGTTATGTCCACTGACAGAAGTTTGGGCAGGGCCCCATACATCCGAAAAAACAAGTTCTAAAGGATGTTTCACCTCACGAGTAGACTCCGAAAAAGGAAGTTGATGACTCTTCCCCTGCTGACAAGCATCACACACTGCTACATCATTATGACTAGAGACACTAGGAAGCTCATGACGACGCAAAACATGACGAACGATAGGTGTGGCAGGATGACCAAGACGAGCATTCCACTGTGACGACGAGACGTGAACTCCACTGAAAACCCGAGAGACTCCAGGATGCTCCAGACGATAAAGACCCTGGTGGAGGCGCCCACTAAGAAGAATGTCCCTCGTGTCCCGATCCTTAATAAAAAGATCAAACGGGTGAAATTCACAAAACACATTATTGTCATAAGTGAGTTTAGGAACCGAAAGGAGATTGCGTGTCACGATGGTACTCTAAGAACATCACGGTCAAGCCTCCTAGTGGCATGACTAGTAAGAAGGGATGCTTGACCAATATGAGAGATGTGCATACCTGCTCCGTTGGCGGTGTGGATCTTATCGGAACCATGATAGGGCTCGCGAGGATGAAGCTTCCCCATCTCATTCGTCAGATGCTCCGTCGCCCCAGAGTCCATGTACCAGTGCGGATCAATGGAGTAAGACTGGGTATGGCCTTGAGACTTTTGTGGTGTCGGGCGGTCAGCCATAGCCACCTGTCGCGCAGTGTTGCGCGTATCCTTGCCGTCATTGCCGAGACCGAGGAAGCTCTTCTGAAAACGTCGATGGCACTTGGAGGCCCGATGCCCATCAAGACCACAGAGTTGGCAGGCCCGTCGACCCCCATCACCAGGAAGGGTCAGAGTGGGGGTGGTTGAGGCCGGTGGTAGCGACGCGGGCCCCTTGCCCGAGGCGGAGGACTGAGCACCGCCGGAGGGGCGGCCACCTCTGTGGGCCGCGTTGACGGAGGCGACGCCGCGGTTGCGGTTGGCACGGCGCGCCTCAACACGCTGCTCGGTAAGGAGAAGTCGAGAGTAGACCTCATGCGCCATCATGGGAGTCGTGTTGCCGTGCTCATTAATGATCTCAACCAAACCATCATACTCTTCGTCGAGGCCGTTTACAATGAAGGAGTTGAACTCAGAGTCTGTAAGCGGCTGTCCAATGGATGCCAATGTGTCAGCAAGAGACTTGACCTTGTTGTAGAACTCTGTCGCCGTGGAATCAAGCTTCTCGCAGGCGCCAAGCTCGCGACGAAGGGCACTGACCCTGGCTTGTGACTGTGCCGCAAAGGAGCGCTCAAGGATGGTCCAAGCCTCGTGGGAAGTCTTCGCGAAGACGACGAGCCCGGCAACAGCCGGAGTGAGCGAACCCTGGATGGAGGAGAGATTCGCCTGGTCCTGTCCCATCCAGACACGGTGTGCCGGGTTGTAAACCGGACCGTTCACGCTGTCCACCAGCGCAGGAGGGCAAGGAAAAGTGCCGTCGACGTAGCCAAGCAAGTAGTGACTCCCAAGGAGCGGAAGAACTTGCGCACTCCAAAAGATGTAATTGTCGGACGAGAGCTTGACGGTGATGAGGTTGCCAAAGTGGAACGGTGGAGGCAACGAGCCCGTAGAAGCGCCTGCCGAAGGCGCGTACGCCATGGGGGCAGGGACGGGCGACGCGAGGGACGTCACGGGATCGGGACCCGTGGGCAGCGGTGGCGGCGCATACGCCCTGAGGGAAGCGACTGGCGCCGTGATCGATGGCGATCCCGCCAGGGGTGCGGAGGCCATGTAGCCCGCCGTGACGGCCGCCGCGGTGGCCTCGGGCGCGAAGGCCAGAGGCGCGATGGCGCCGGTCGACGAGGCAGGTGAAGGGGCACTCGACGTATGGACTGTCAGTGCATGTCCCGGCGACGAGTGGTTGGAGAAGAACGAGCCAACGCTCCGTGTCCCGATCTGGGGCGGCCGCACGGTGACCGAGTCGAGCGGGAGAGAGAGGAGTGCGGCGAGAGAGGCCGGGAGGAACCAGGCGGAGGAGGAGCTGGAGGCAGCGGCTCCCGTCATGGCGGCGACTCGATCAAGGGCGGCGGCGCGATGTGTAGGGGCGGCGGCGATAGGTTAGGGTTTTGCGGAAGCGTACGTAACCAGGTATGTTACCATGTAAGACAATGATTTGGGGGAACCAGCTCAACCCTCTAGGGGTGGCTTATCTCATATATATAATGGGTGTGTTACAATAGGTACAATATACGTACACAAATACAGAAGCTATACATAGTCTAACATGAACAATATCAGTGATTGCGTTTATGTTCCATTATTTACAGGCTGTAGAAAGGATAAACCCTTGCGCATGTACTCGGCTCCTTCGTGTTGAATATTTCATTCAGGCGGGATTTAATTGACCTTGATAATATGTCCTAGGCAACATCTCCAGTTAGGGGTGGATTCGATTAGTCTCATGTAAGAATTGGATGTGTTCCGCTGGTATCTCACTACATTTGGATCATTCACCGTTGACTCTATATATCATACTATTATAACCTTTTAGATTTCAGAGGACAATAGTAAACAAATTTGCAGGTGGCAGATATCACTAATTAAAAGCTAAGATCTTCACGTGATTAATTAGTTAACTTCAAATTATGTACATCCAAATCTAAATTTCTGCCTCCCTCATTGTTCATGTCATACTTTTAAGGGGAGTTGCACTTATCAAAAATAACCTCGCTCACTAACTGACAAGGAAGTAAGACAATGTGTAGTTTGTTTTCTCACGACGAGACAATCAAACATCTCTTCTTTCAGTACAAGTTTATGTGTCGGACGTGGCCAGTCATTCAAATAACGTCCAATTTTTATTTGCTCACAAGTTTTGCTAATCTCTACTCCTAATGTCTCAGTTGGTAGGTCGCGTTCCGGATTTTATTTTCGTCCCACCTCACCCGGTCTTTTTTTGGTACTTCTTTGGTACTTCCTCACACCTCCCTCTCAGCCGCGAAAAACTAAGGAAAACCCCGCAATCGAGTCCCGCACACGCCCAACCTCCCGTCTCACGCTAAGCCGCATAGAACCAAAAAAAACCTCAAGCCGAGTCCCCCGCCCGCCCCCACGCACTCCAGGCCCTAACATCCCGTCGCACCAAGAGAGACGAACCCAAAAAATCTACCAATAGTCCGCCGGTTATTTTTCGCTGGTTTTTATTTCGCCTCACCACTTTCGTTGGTTTTATTTCGCTGGTTTTATTTCATCTCCCTCCCACCTGTCTTTTCGCTTCACCACTCACATAAACCCATCAGATTAGTTACCATAAAAAACCCCGCAATCAATCAAGTATTGATGATCAGATTAGTTACCATATAAAAAATAAATCGCAATCAATCAAGTATTGATGGGATATTTCCTTATATTGATGTGATTTCCCTTTTTATCATCAATCGTCTCTACGGCCTAAAAAATGCGTAGCTTTCCTTTTCGCTTCACCACCCACATAAACCCATCAGATTTGTTACCATATAAAAATAAATCGCAATCAATCAAGTATTGATGATCAAATTAGTTACCGTATAAAAAATAAATCGCAATCAATCAAGTACTCGTTCTTTGTTTTTTTGGGTCAAAAAGATCAGTTGACTGGTTGCCAAATATCTTTACCTATAATTTTCAAAAAATCTCTTGAAATATATACCCTATGATTGGTCAAGAAATTCCGATCGAAAATCAAAATTGTGGAATGTAACTCACTTATCATAAATTTATATGTACATTGGTTTCCGGGTCCTCTTTTATAATTTTTAGATTGAATGATGATAAATTCACTTGAAAGTTAAAATGTGGGTTACATCAATTATGTTTTATTACTAAGTGTACATACGATATTTGTGGCAACAGTCATATTCCACACATGACACACGCGTTGTGAATTACAATTATATTTTTATCAGTGTCTCTATGTCAAAAAATGTTGCCCGTGGCAACACACGGACAGTCTACTAGTAGGTTTAGAACACCAATAAGATTGCTAGCGTATGCCTTCTTATTATCCGCCCGCAGAACCAACATTAATTTATCGCAATGGATCCGAGGACAATGACTCCAGAGGCTCGAGAATTGTAGGAGAATGCGCGAGATTTCATCACAAGTTCGTGGAACCTCAAAGAAGAGCACAAATCACACATTAGAGGAGGAGGGGTTGGTGCACACGCCGACGGAGGGGGACATGCACACAATGACGCGGTTTATTTTGAACATGTCACTGGTTATTGCTTTTGTTCATGCAACTTGTCAAAAACTATGTGTATGATTGCCTAATGTGCCAAACCTTTTATTTTGAAGGGAATTCAAATATTTGAGTGGGGAAAAAATGGAGGCGGAGATATGGCGACCATGTATTTTCGTGTCATCTCGGCAGCCTCCATATCGATATGAAGCACACTTCATATGCATTATGACAATCACCAATATGAGTGACACTGTTAGAGTTGCTCTAAGGCCTTTCGAAAAAAAAGAATATGGGCCCTGGCAGGGAGGGGATTTGTCACATGTATGTGCGGGGGCACCGTCCCTATTTTTCTTTTGGCTTTTGATTTTCAATCTTCTAAATCTTTTGTGCCAAAAGTCCGAATTAACTTTGTTTGCATATTCATGGTTCTCGTGACGAGGGCCTTCGGATAAGATCTATTTTGAATACATTTTGATAGAGTTTTTAGAACTCTATTAAGTTTCAACTGCAAAACTTGATACGAGCGAACGACAAAATCACAAGTTTGAGAAACTAAAACTTAAAGAGCATTGCTACATGGTCGGCATTTTGCGGCTGTTTTCCGCACGACAAAAACTTGCAGCCATGTATCTGTGTCTTTCAGTGGGCTACAACTGCCGATCTTAAGTGTTGTACGATTTTCATTCGGCACTACATTGTCTGCATGGTAATTCTGAAACTTAAAACTTGGTGTGACCTTCAGCGCGATCAAACGACTTTACAAATCGCGAGGCAATAGAGCATCTGAACAGCTGGGCAGGTGCGTGCTCCTGCGAGTTTTTGGGCCTTGTCGCCTATACATAAGCTAATTTAGTCATTGGATATTCTGTTCTCAATTAAAAAACAGGCATTCATCATTCTGAAAAAAATAGGCATTGGACATTCCTCCGAGGATTCACAAATTCGACGTGCCAATTCCGCTGCGTCCTTACCCACGTGTTGTTTTCTCAACAGTCAGATGCAGACTCGCACAACAATGGCATATGCTTTCGAGGCCTTATCCATGTCACGGGATCGCAGCCAATGGGAACGTGACATGACGCCTCCGTGGGGCACGTCTATCTCCCTCCCTTGGTTGCATCTGCAGTTCCAGAGGCATTGACGCGCTTATGCCAATGCCTGCACCATACCATACAGCAGCAACTCAGGGCAGAGCAATGCTCCATTCCATGGCGCCCCTCCAAGCCGCCGCCGCCGCCGCGGCGCAGCACGCAGCCGTCGGCTCGGCTCCGGGCAGAGATGCTGCCTCGAAGAAAAACGGCGGCAGCGTTCCAGCCAGACGCGACACCAGGAGGTTCAGTCAACTGTTTTTTCTCTTACGATTCGCGCGGCGCGTATTTCTGTTTCAGACAGCGGCTGCATCCTTTGATTTTGATGCGCAGTTCGTGTCGCAGGGCGTTCCTGAGCGGCGTGGCGATCGCCGCTGCCGGCGCCGGCGCGCTGCTGGGCCACGTGGACGCGGCGCCGGCGGCGTCCAAGAGGCGGGCCCCGCCGCCGCCGTCGGAGGAGAAGGAGAAGAAGGACCCCAACCTCAGCGGCGTGCAGGCCAAGGTGTTGGCCAGCAGGAAGCGGAAGGAGGCCATGAAGGAAGCCGTGGCCAAGATGAAGGAGAAGGGGAAGAACCCCGCGGACGCGGCCAGCACTGTAACCGGAATAATAAAGCCCAGATCGACAGGGGCCGTTGTAGAGTGAGTTTGTTTGGGTGCCGCCGCTTAATTTACCAACTTCTCATTTGTCGATGACGAGCACATAACAGAGATCGATCCACCACATCTCAGCGTAAATATTTACTGAGTGAGTATCGTTTTGCTGCGTGCTTGAATAACCTGGCAATGCCAGTACCAGTCAATGATGACCAACGCAGATGAAGTTCACCAAGCAAAAAATTCCGCTCTGGAACTGATATGTTCGAACTTATGATAGTGATATTACCAAAAATGCTATACATGCTAGATTTCCCTTGTTAAAAAAAATCAAAATACATGACAATCCTTCAAAAATACTTGAGAAATCTATTACTCCTATATCCACTACTAGAAAAACCCCTACTAATGGCGCACCTAGTATGGCTATTAATGGCGCATCTGTGGTGCGTCACTAATAGCACGCCATTAGTAATTTTTACTAATGGCGCACCACCTGGTGCGCATTATTAGTATAGGCCAGTGCGCCATTAGTATGCCTCCAGGGCCATATATACCAGGTGCTTAAGATACTAATGGCGCACCACCTCTGGATGCGCTTATTAGTAATCATGGCATACTAATAGCGCACTACCCGGTGATGCGCCATTAATATGCACTGTCATACTAATGGCGCACTGTCATGTGATGCGCCATTAGTATGAATATTAGGTTTTTTTTTGTTTTTTATTTTCTGTTTTTTCACAGGTTACAAAATGTATAATTTGACAAAATATAGACAGCACACATCAACAACAGATTCATCAAATACAATAGAAGATTAGTCTTTGAATACAATTCATCATATTAGTCTCCGAATACAATTCATCATATTAGTCTCCGAATTGAAAAGGCCGAACAAAGATAGAACATTATATTACAAGTCTCGAGACCGCGAGTAGCGAGTTTGTCTTCACATTACAAGTCGATATCGATCATCTAAACTACCATCACATAGAAGAGAGCTGCGGTCATCACGATGAGCATCATCACGATGAAACTCGTCTTCATCCGGTTCCTCCAACGCCCTTCCCTCTCCCGCTAGATAGCGGCATATATCTAGATTCGCCTCGGCCCTAGTGGTGTACCCTTTGTAATCTATTACCGCTGAATCGGTGAACCTGTCTCCGACACTCCTCCCAGTCATCGAGACTCAGGGAACCTTACCCTTGTACACGACATATACGTCGGCATCGCTATGCACTAGCCAAACAAACGTTAGTATCAATTCACAGACAATACATAAGCAATATATAAGTATGCAATGAACGATCGGAAGAGAAAAGCAAGACATTAATAGCATCGATTACATCTAAGTTGAACGACTCTCAAACCAAAGAGACATACTACAAGTTCATTAAAGTTTAATTACAACATGAGCCAATCGATGTTTGAGAACTAGACAACTCGACTCAAGGGACGGAGCGTGGATGAAGCCGCCGTCTATCGTGGGAGTCATGAAAGAACAGGCGTTGTCATCCCGCATTTGTAGCATTGTGTCGATGTCACCGTTGGACGGTTGATTTACGAGGTAGAACTGCCCGAGGTACGAAGGACATCTTGATGGATGATTTCCGCAAACTCCGATTGGATGCGAAAGAATTCTGCCTGAGGTCCGCGTCTGGATTGCCGACACGCCGCGCCCAATCTTTGAGTTTACTCGTAGCGAAGTTGATGATGGTCCCGCACGATCGCCGCATGTGATGGATGGCGTAGTAGGCACCCCTCCGACCGCCAGCGGCTGCTTGACGCAGCAGAACGTCAGATTGTGGGAGAACACGTGCTTGCCGTATTTCACGAATAGGCCTGGTGAAGGTGCCTCCAGATTTGGCGTGGCCGGGAGAACATCATCAAGAACCTTCTTAACATTTGTGTAGTCTACGTTCAATCGACGGTCCGGGTCGAAATACGTGGCCATGGAATATTTGGGGCTTAGGAGGATGAGTGCAACGTGTGTCACCGCAGAAAACACGGAATGTTAAAAGAAGAACGATCGAAATGTAAGAATTCATATGTTACGGGCGGTTGAGGGAGGACTTACTCGGAAAGTAAGGCACGAGGAAGTTATCCTTATCTTGGTTTGCCGAATGATGCCTTCGAGGTAAGAACTCGCGACTTGCGGTCCCCGCCGCTGCCCAAGATCTTGGCACGCATGTAGAAGGGGTCGACTATCACGATGTCCGGTCTTGTCGCGAATGATCCGCATCTCCATACTCGTGAAAATAGCCGAACGAAGGTGTAGTGCAGCGGATGAAGGTTCAACATAGCGTGGATGTCATCAAAACGCAGGACGATCGACGCCCGATGGAGTTATCCACAAAGCCCTTGCCTCTCGGCACCTTGGCGCGAAAACCGGGTATGCCACATCCTTCTCCCCGAGACGCCGCTTCTCCAAAGAAAGAACAACATCATGCGACTCGCATAGCACCGGTTGCAGCATTGAGCATATTTGTCGGTAGCATCGCCCTACCCGCCACATGCACCCTCCTCGAGATATCCTGCGGTGAAGGTGGCCCGTCCTGAGCACGGATCGTACTCGGTGCCGGCTGGCTCGCACCCTTCTTAGTCTTTCTTTTGCGTGCCTTCTTCTTCTCCTGTAATGGGACCGAGTTTTGCTCACTGCACCGCCTTCTTGAGTGTGTTGGGGCTGATAATATTTCGCACCTCGCCTATCTGAGGCTCGGTGAAGTCGGCAGCTGGAGGCGTCTCCTGAGAGCTGAACGCCAGACGGCGCCTGTTGCAACTTGGCTTCTCCGCGGTACCAGCTAGATCGCACACGTCTTTTGTTGGGTTTGGTTCTTGAGAAGGAGGCCCCATGAAGTCGCCATCGCACCCATGCTCGGCAAAAATCGATCGGCGTTGCCAAATGTATCATAGTCGTCGTCGTCGTCGTTCTGATCCTGGGCCATATGCATGTTTGGATCCAGTTGAAGGAAATATGCCCTAGAGGCAATAATAAAGTTATTATTTATTTCCTTATATCATGATAAATGTTTATTATTCATGCTAGAATTGTATTAACCGGAAACATAATACATGTGTGAATATATAGACAAACAGAGTGTCACTAGTATGCCTCTACTTGACTAGCTCGTTAATCAAAGATGGTTATGTTTCCTAACCATGAACAAGGAGTTGTTATTTGATTAACGGGATCACATCATTGGTTGAATGATCTGATTGACATGACCCATTCCATTAGCATAGCACCTGATCGTATAGTTTGTTGCTAGTGCTTTTCTTCATGACTTATACATGTTCCTATGACTATGAGATTATGCAACTCCCGTTTGCTCGAGGAACACTTTGGTGCTACCAAACGTCACAACGAATCGGGTGATTATAAAGGTACATTACAGGTGTCTCCGAAGGTACATGTTGGGTTGGCATATTTCGAGATTAGGATTTGTCCTCCGATTGTCGGAGAGGTATCTCTGGGCCCTCTCGGTAATGCACATCACATAAGCCTTGCAAGCATTGCAACTAATGTGTTAGTTGTGAGATGATGTATTACGGAACGAGTAAAGAGACTTGCGATAACGAGATTGAACTAGGTATTGGATACCGACGATCGAATCTCGGGCAAGTAACATACCGATGACAAAGGGAACAAAGTATGTTGTTATGCGGTTTGACCGATAAAGATCTTCAGAGAATATGTAGGAGCCAATATGGGCATCCAGGTTCCGCTATTGGTTATTGACCAAGAATAGTTCTAGGTCATGTCTACATAGTTCTCGAACCCGTAGGGTCCGCACGCTTAAGGTTTCGATGGCGGTTATATTATGAGTTTATGAGTTTTGATGTACCGAAGGAGTTCGAGTCCCGGATGAGATCGGGGACATGACGAGGAGTCTCGAATGGTCGAGACGTAAAGATCGATATATTGACGACTATATTCGGACATCGGAAAGGTTCGAATGATTCGGTATTTTCGGAGGTACCGGGAGTTACGGGATTACGGAGAAGTAATGGGCCTTGATGGGCTTTAGTGGGAAGAGAAAAAAAAAGGCTGCTGCCCCCTCCCTCTAGTCCGAATTGGACTAGGGAAAAGGGGCGGACACCCTCCTTCTCCTCCTATTCCTTCTCCCTTCCTCCCTTTTGGTGGACTCCTACTAGGACTTGGAGTCCTAGTAGGAATCCATATCCTGGCCGCACCTTTGCCTTGGCGGCCTCCTCCTCCTCCATCCTTTATATACTGAAAAGGGGGCACCCCATGGACACACAAGTTGATCATTGAGATCGTTCCTTAGCGTGTGCGGTGCCCCTTCCACCAAACTACACCTCGAATATACCGTTGCGGAGCTTAAGCGAAGCCTGCGCGGTGGAACATCATCATCGCCACCACGCCGTCAGGTCGTGAAACTCTCCTCAACACTCGGCTGGATCGGAGTTCGAGGGACGCCATCGAGCTGAACGTGTGCAGAACTCGGAGGTGCCGTGACGTTCGGTACTTGGATCGGTTGGATCGGGAAGAAATACGACTACTTCCTCTACGTTGCGTCAACGCTTCCGTTGCTGGTCTCGAGGGTGCGAGACAATACTCTCATCTCGTTGCTATGCATCACCATGGTCTTGCGTGATCGTAGGAAATTTTTTGAAATTACTACGTTCCCCAACGGTGGCATCCGAGCCTGGTTTTATGCGTTGATGTCATGTGCACGAGTAGAACACAAGTGAGTTGTGGACGATACAAGTCATACTGCCTACCAGCATGTCATACTTTGGTTCAGCGGTATTGTGAGATGAAGCGGCCCGGACCGACATTACGCCAGACGCTTACGCGAGACTGGTTTCACCGCTGTGAGCACTCGTTGCTTAAAGGTGACCGGCGGTGTCTGTCTCTCTCACTTTAGTTGAACCGAGTGTGGCTACGCCCGGTCCTTGAGAAGGTTAAACGGAGTCTATTTGACGAAGTATCGTTGTGGTTTTGATGCGAGGTAAGAACGGTTCTTGCTCAGCCCGTAGCAGCCACGTAAAATTTGCAACAACAAAGTAGAGGACGTCTAACTTGTTTTTGCAGGGCATGTTGTGATGTGATATGGTCAAGACATGATGCTAAATTTTATTGTATGAGATGATCATGTTTTGTAACGAAGTTATCGGCAATCGGCAGGAGCCATATGGTTGTCGCTTATTGTATGCAATGCAATCGCCTGTAATGCTTTACTTTATCACTAAGCGGTAGCGATAGTCGTACAAGCATAAGATTGGCGAGACGACAACGATGCTACGATGGAGATCAAGGTGTCGCTACCGGTGACGATGGTGATCATGGCGGTGCTTCGGAGATGGAGATCACAAGCACAAGATGATGATGGCCATATCATATCACTTATATTGATTGCATGTGATGTTAATCCTTTATGCATCTTATTTTGCTTTGATTGACGGTAGCATTATAAGATGATCCTTACTAAATTATCAAGAAGTGTTCTCCTGAGTATGCACCGTTGCGAAAGTTCTTCGTCTTTGAGACACCACGTGATGATCGGGTGTGATAGGCTCTACGTTCAAATACAACGGGTGCAAAACAGTTGCACACGCAGAATACTCAGGTTATACTTGACGAGCTATGCATATAAGATATGACCTCGGAACACGGAGACCGAAAGGTCGGCGTGAATCATATAGTAGATATGATCAACATATTGATGTTCACCATTGAAACTACTCCATCACACGTGATGATCGGTCATGGTGTAGTTGATATGGATCACGCAATCACTTAGAGAATTGGAGGGATATTTTTCTAAGTGGGAGTTCTTAAGTAATATGATTAATTGAACTTTAATTTATCATGAACTTAGTCCTGGTAGTATTTTGCAAATTATGTTGTAGATCAATAGCTCGCGTTGTTGCTTCCCTATGTTTTCAAATGTGTTCCTAGAGAAAATTGTATTGAAAGATGTTAGTAGCAATGATGCGGATTGGATCCATGATCTGAGGTTTATCCTCATTGCTGCGCAGAAGAATTATGTCCTTAATGCACCGCTAGGTGACAGACCTATTGCAGGAGCAGATGCGCACGTTATGAGCGTTTGGCTAGCTCAATATGAGCAGATCTGACGTTATGAACGTTTGGCCAGCTCAATATGATGACTACTTGATAGTTTAGTGCACCATGCTTAACGGCTTAGAATCGGGACTTCAAAGACGTTTTGAACGTCATGGACCATATGAGATGTTCCAGGAATTGAAGTTAATATTTCAAGTAAATACCCGAGTTGAGAGATATGAAGTCTCCAACAAGTTCTATAGCTAAAAGATGGAGGAGAATCGCTCAACTAGTGAGCATATGCTCAGATTGTCTGACTACTTCAATCGCTTGAATCAAGTGGGAGTTAATCTTCCAGATAAGATAGTGATTGACAGAATTCTCTAGTCACCATCACTAAGTTAGTAGAACTTCGTGATGAACTATAGTATGCAAGGGATGACGAAAAAGATTCTCGAGCTCTTCGCGATGCTAAAATCGGCGAAGGTAGAAATCAAGAAAAACATCAAGTGTTGATGGTTGACAAGACCACTAGTCTCAAGGAAAATGGCAAAGGGAAGAAGGGGAACTTCAAAAGGAACGGCAAGCAAGTTGCTGCTCGAGTGAAGAAGCCCAAGTCTAGACCTAAGCCTGAGACTGAGTACTTTTGCTGCAATAGAACTGGTCACTGGAAGCAGAACTACCCCTGAATAGTTGGTGGATAAGAAGGATGGCAAAGTGAACAAGGTTATATTTGATATACAGGTTATTGATGTGTGCCTTACTAGTGTTTATAGTGGCCCTGAGTATTTGATACTGTTCGGTTGCTAAGATTAGTAACTCAAACAGGAGTTATAGATTAAGCAGAGACTAGTTGAAGGGAAGTGACGATGAATGTTGGAAGTAGTTCCAAGATTGATATGATCATCATCGCACACTCCCTATACTTTCGGGATTAGTGTGGAACCTAAATAAGTGTTATTTGGTGTTGAGCATAAATATGATTTGATCATGTTTATTGCAATACGGTTATTCATTTAAGTAAGAGAATAAATTGTTGTTCTGCTTACATGAATAAAACCTTATATGGTTACACACCCAATGAAGATGGTTCATTGGATCTCGATCATAGTGATACACATATTCATAATATTGAAACCAAAAGATGCAAAGTTAATAATGATAGTGCAACTTATTTGTGGCACTTGCCGTTTAGGTCATATTGGTGTAAAGCGCATGAAGAAAACTCCATCTTGATGGACTTTTGGAATCACTTGATTATGAATCATTTGATGCTTGCGAACCGTGCCTTTTGGGCAAGATGACTAAAACTCCGTTCTCCGAACAATGGAACAAGCTCTTGACTTATTGGGAATAATACATACCGATGTATGCGATCCAATAAGTGTTGATGCTCGTGGCAAGTATCGTTATTTTCTGACCTTCACAAGATGATTTGAGCAGATATGGGTATATCTACTTGATGAAACATAAGTCTGAAATAGTTGAAAGGTTCAAAGAATTTCAGAGTGAAGTGGAAAATCATCGTAACAAGAAAATAAAGTTTCTGCGATCTGATCGTGGAGATGAATATTCGAGTTCTGAGTTTGGTCTTCAATGAAAACAATGTGGAATAGTTTCACAGCTCACGCCACGGAACACCACAACGTTATGGTGTGTCCGAACGTCAGAACCGTACTTTATTATGATATGGTGCGATCTATGATATATCTTACCGATTTACCACTATCGTTTTGGGGTTATGCATTAGAAGACAGCTGCATTCACGTTTAATAGGGCAACCATCTAAATCCGTTGAGATGACACCGTATGAACTATGGTTTAGCAGTAAACCTAAGCTGTCGTTTCTTAAAGTTTGGAGTTGTGATGCTTATGTGAAAAGGTTTTCACACTGATAAGCTCGAACCCAAATCGGAGAAGTGCGTCTTCATAGAATACCCAAAAAGAAAATGTTGGGTACACCTTCTATCACAGATCCGAAGGCAAGATTTTTTAAGATGGATCCTTTCTAGAGAAGAAGTTTCTCTCGAAAGAAGTGAGTGGGAGGAAAGTAGAACTTGATGAGGTAATTGTACCTTCTCCCTTATTGGAAAGTAGTTCATCACAGGAATCAGTTCCAGTGATTCCTACACCAATTAGTGAGGAAGTTAATGATGATGATCATGAAACTTCAGATCAAGTTGCTACTAAAACCTCGTAGGTCTTCCAGAATAAGATCCGCACCAGAGTGGTACGGTAATCGTGTTCTGGAAATCATGTTACTAGACCATAACGAACCTACGAACTATGAAGAAGCGATGGTGAGCCCAGATTCCGCAAAATGGCTTGAGGCCATGAAATCTGAGATAGGATCCATGTATGAGAACAAAGTGTGGACTTTGGTTGACTTGCCCGATGATCGGCAAGCAATAGAAAATTAATGGATCTTCAAAGAAGAAGACGGACGTTGATAGTAGTGTTACTATCTACAAAGCTCGAGTTGTCGCAAAAAGGTTTTTCGACAAAGTTCAAAGAGTTGAATACGATGAGATTTTCTCACTCGTATCGATGCTTAAGTCTGTCCGAATCATGTTAGCAACTGCCACATTTTATGAAATATGGCAAATGGATGTCAAAACTGCATTCCTTAATGGATGTACTTTAGAAAAGTTGTATATGATACAACCAGAAGGTTTTGTTGATCCTAAAGGTGCTAACAAAATGTGCTAGCTCCAGCGATCCATCTATGGACTGGTGCAAGCATCTCGGAGTTGGAATAAACGCTTTGATAGTGTGATCAAAGCATATGGTTTTATCTGAGACTTTTGGAGAAGCCTGTATTTACAAGAAAGTGAGTGGGAGCACTACAACATTTACGATAAGTATATGTGAATGACATATTGTTGATCGAAATAATGTAGAATTATTCTGCAAAGCATAAAGGAGTATTTGAAAGGAGTTTTTCAAAGAAGGACCTCGGTGAAGCTGCTTACATATTGAGCATCAAGATCTATAGAGATAGATCAAAGACGCTTGATAAGTTTTTCAATGAATACATACCTTGACAAGATTTTGAAGTAGTTCAAAATGGAACAGTCAAAGAAAGAGTTCTTGCCTGTGTTACAAGGTGTGAGATTGAGTAAGACTCAAAACCCGACCACGGCAGAAGATAGAAAGAGAATGAAAGTCATTCCTATGCATCAGCCATAGGTTCTATAAAGTATGTCATGTTGTGTGCAGATCTATTGCATACCCTACCACTAAGATTGGCAAGGAGTGCAATAGAGATCTAGGAGTAGATCAATGGACATCGGTCAAAATTATCCTTAGTAGAATAAGGATATGTTTCTCGATTATGGAAGTGAAAAAAAGGTTCGCCGTAAAAGGTTACGTCGATGCAAGTTTTAACACTAATCTAGATGACTCTGAGTCTCAATCTGGATACATATTGAAAGTGGGAGCAATTAGCTAGAGTAGCTCCGTGCAGAGCATTGTAGACATAGAAATTTGCAAAATACTTACGGCTCGAATGTGACAGACCGTTGACTAAAATTATCTCACAAGCAAAACATGATCACACCTTAGTACTCTTTGGGTGTTAATCACATAGCGATGTGAACTAGATTACTGACTCTAGTAAACCCTTTGGGTGTTGGTCACATGTCGATGTGAACTATGGGTGTTAACCACATATAGATGTGAACTATTGATGTTAAATCACATGGCGATGTGAACTAGATTATTGACTCTAGTGCAAGTGGGAGACTGAAGGAAATATGCCCTAGAGGCAATAATAAAGTTATTATTTATTTCCTTATATCATGATAAATGTTTATTATTCATGCTAGAATTGTATTAACCGGAAACATAATACATGTGTGAATATATAGACAAACAGAGTGTCACTAGTATGCCTCTACTTGACTAGCTCGTTAATCAAAGATGGTTATGTTTCCTAACCATGAACAAGGAGTTGTTATTTGATTAACGGGATCACATCATTGGTTGAATGATCTGATTGACATGACCCATTCCATTAGCATAGCACCTGATCGTATAGTTTGTTGCTAGTGCTTTTCTTCATGACTTATACATGTTCCTATGACTATGAGATTATGCAACTCCGTTTGCTCGAGGAACACTTTGGTGCTACCAAACGTCACAACGTAATCGGGTGATTATAAAGGTACATTACAGGTGTCTCCGAAGGTACATGTTGGGTTGGCATATTTGAGATTAGGATTTGTCACTCCGATTGTCGGAGAGGTATCTCTGGGCCCTCTCGGTAATGCACATCACATAAGCCTTGCAAGCATTGCAACTAATGTGTTAGTTGTGAGATGATGTATTACGGAACGAGTAAAGAGACTTGCCGTAACGAGATTGAACTAGGTATTGGATACCGACGATCGAATCTCGGGCAAGTAACATACCGATGACAAAGGGAACAAAGTATGTTGTTATGCGGTTTGACCGATAAAGATCTTCGTAGAATATGTAGGAGCCAATATGGGCATCCAGGTTCCGCTATTGGTTATTGACCAAGAATAGTTCTAGGTCATGTCTACATAGTTCTCGAACCCGTAGGGTCCGCACGCTTAAGGTTTCGATGGCGGTTATATTATGAGTTTATGAGTTTTGATGTACCGAAGGAGTTCGAGTCCCGGATGAGATCGGGGACATGACGAGGAGTCTCGAAATGGTCGAGACGTAAAGATCGATATATTGGACGACTATATTCGGACATCGGAAAGGTTCGAATGATTGGGTATTTTTCGAGGTACCGGGAGTTACGGGATTACGGGAGAAGTAATGGGCCTTGATGGGCTTTAGTGGGAAGAGAAAAAAAAAGGCTGCTGCGCCCCCCCTCCCCTCTAGTCCGAATTGGACTAGGGAAAAGGGGGCCGGACACCTCTCCTTCTCCTCCTATTCCTTCTCCCTTCCTCCCCTTTTGGTGGACTCCTACTAGGACTTGGAGTCCTAGTAGGAATCCATATCCTGGCCGCACCTTTGCCTTGGCCGGCCTCCTCCTCCTCCATCCTTTATATACAGGGGCAGGGGGCACCCCATGGACACACAAGTTGATCATTGAGATCGTTCCTTAGCCGTGTGCGGTGCCCCCTTCCACCAAACTACACCTCGAATATACCGTTGCGGAGCTTAGGCGAAGCCCTGCGCCGGTGGAACATCATCATCGTCACCACGCCGTCGTCTGGCGAAACTCTCCTCAACACTCGGCTGGATCGGAGTTCGAGGGACGTCATCGAGCTGAGCGTGTGCAGAACTCGGAGGTGCCGTACGTTCGGTACTTGGATCGGTTGGATCGGGAAGAAGTACGACTACTTCCTCTACGTTGCGTCAACGCTTCCGTTGCTGGTCTACGAGGGTACGTAGACAATACTCTCATCTCGTTGCTATGCATCACCATGGTCTTGCGTGATCGTAGGAAAATTTTTGAAATTACTACGTTCCCCAACACCAGTGGCATAGGGATGTCCGGCACCGTTACGGCGGTCTTGCCATGGGGCTGACTTGGCGCCGGCACGACTGGCGGTGTTGTCTTTGGGGTGGTGTCCCCCGCCCCCAAACGAATCTGGCTCTTCGGCCAAAGCAGGGGCCAGCTCAGGCAGGCGCTGAGGGTCATCACGTCTTCATCGTCGGCCCCGACGGGTCGATTCGGAGGTAACAACTCGTCGCAGCCTGGCAGCACCCGAACCAGTTGAACCCTAAACAAGTTGGGTGGCATCTGGGTACCGTGGAACAAGGGGTTGCCCGGTTGAACAATTTTGCCCTTGGCGACATCGACCAACTCGTTGTTCACGAAGTGGAGGAGAGTGCACGGAACGTCGGCGCGCCTGCGAAAACATGTAGGGCGTCCGGGATGCCCGATCAAAGGCAAGGAGATGAAGTCCTCGGCGAGAGAGGCTTAATTAGTTACCGTGATGATGGCGTCGAGCTCGGCTAATGTCGGCCTTACCGCCAACGGCGGGCGGCGTGCGATTGACGGAGGGCCGCTTGTTGAAGAGGTGCCGCGGCGACACCCGGTGCATTAAGCTCCGTGCGGCGTCGGAGACACCAATGCCGCCCGCCGGAGGCACCAATGGCCCCGCCATCGCATTATGCGAGTTGCTGGCCGTGAAGCTAGGAATCGGGCGGCCCTGTTGGCGCCCGCAATCACGCGACTCAACCCCGAGATCAAGGTAGGCACAAAGGCGGTGATCGTCGCTCCAGTCGTTGTTCCACTTGCTCTTGGACAATCTCCGAATCCACGCCACCTGTGCCTTGAGTTCTTGAACCTCTCGCTACTGGCTTTCCGAGCTGGTCTTTTCTCCTTCCGCACACCAGCGGTATAGTATGACCCCATTTTGTCGACAAGCCTTTGCCGCCACACGACCAGTGACGTAAACATCGAGCTTATCCTTGTTCTTCGTTACATTCAACCCCTATTTAGAGTGGTGTCCCAAGGGTTGCTCTTAGTCGACCCAGCCTGCTTTCAATCGCTGCGGAAGGAATGTGAACCATTTAGAAATTGGCTTCATTAATTAGAATGCAACCATATGGAGCTAATTACGCGTGGGTGTATTCCTTACCAGAACAAGCTCAAGCTGCCCGGTCTTCGGATCCGTGGTAAGCTCCTTTGTTTTCGGGTCCTTCTTGTACCGGGCCCTGACAAAGTTCCTGGTCTGCTTGTCACCGTATGTATCGAAGAGGCGGTAGGCCTTGCTCGCACGGTCCGCCTCCTCCTTGTCCCATATAGGCTCCGCCACTCTGAACCGCCGGGACCGAGTGTGTGTTCCCCTATGTTCAGCTCCGCATTTGTTTCCCCACTCACTTGATTGGGAGCTTGCGGTGCTTGAGCAATTGATCTTGAAGTCGTTGTAGTCATCTTGGTGATCGAAGGATTTTCTCCTTGATCTTCCGATAACTCTCACCTTTCTCGATCATTCTCTTCACATTGCTTTTCCAAGTAGACAGGGCCTTGCTCATCTTCGCGAGGGCAGCATTGTTCACTTTATTCCCTTTGAGGCTTGTGTTTTCAAATTCAGCGGGAACTTGTATCGTTCGTGCAGCTTCGTGAAGAGGAGGTTGCGCAAATTCCTCGGTCGAGGATGCCTCGGGTTCTCGGTGTTGATCGAGGCGGTGCTTCGGACAATGCACCCGAGCTGAAGCGAGTACCCTTGACTATTCGTTCGGTGCCGTTGGATTCCGTTGGAGTCCACTTCAAGAACTTCCTCCTTGAGGGTGCGGAGCACGATCAGGCGCCGTCCTTCCGTTGCCTCTTGGTTGGCTGCCATCGTAAATGCGCCGCCATCATCGATGGTGACATCCTCGGCGGCACCATCGGTGGTGGCATCGGTGTGGTCATCCCGGCGGCACCATCCGTGGTCTCAGGATCGGTGGGGAAGGCGGCGGCCTCATACAAGTGAGGTTGTTCCTCCATCTCCTGGGACAGCTCCCAGAATGCCTTGCCGCCCGAACCCCCGGCCTCATCGTTGTGGGCCATGTTTCTCTCTAAATAGAAACAAAGTTTGGTCAAAAAGTTGGTTATTGTCAAGGAACAAGATCATGGTCTCATCATTTAGGGTTTGTCGACACCGAGGCATCCTAAAATCTAAGCTTTTATCATTGAGGGTTTTTCGACGCCAAGGCACCCTAAAAGCCTAACCTTTCATCATTTCGGTTTTTATCGACACCGAGGCACCCTAAAAGCCATGCATTAGTCACAAGTACGGGCACTTGATCCTACTTAATTAACTACTAAGATACCCGGCCCATGCATTAGTCACAAGTACCCCATATGTCCTATTTTTAGCAAAGTCATGCTAAAATTCACGGAAAATTTCAGCATGACCTTTGCTGAAAATAGGACATATGGAGTACCAATTTGCCGGAACGGAAGTTAATCGACATTCCGCAAACTCAAGGGCCTCTCGTGGTACTGCAAAATCATCACGACACGATGGTCGGAGACAAAACCCAACAAACTAGCAAAATCATCACAAATTGTTTTCGTTAAAGATGATCATCATCTTTACAAGTCTTTCTCAATGTGATCACAAGTAATTCAGAGGCATCACAAGTAATTCAGAGCATCACAAGGCATTAGTAGTTCATTACATGAACAAGTTTTACAAAGCACATCAATATGTATTGTATTTCATTGTGGAGTTATATATAGTATGTTACAACAAAGAAACAGCTTAATCCATGCCTCACTTATCAACAGTCATTACTTGTCAAATACGTAAGAAGGAACAATTTACTTGTGACATAGTTACAAATGATGATGAATAAAGCAACACCCTACACTAGCCTAAAAACAAGTGAAGTTTCACCCATATAAGAACAAGTGAATTCTAGTCCCATTGACACTCCTGGTTTTCTACAAACACCAAGTACTAGGGCACACAAAAGTTCTGAAATTTGTGTGCCTAACTGAATTAACTGAATTTTCAAAGAATCGAATAAACTGAATTTTCAAAACTGCAAGAAGCCAATTAAAAAATCCTCTCATCTCATATGAGGATTGTTAATCCTAAGACTAATAGTTTGTTGTGCAGTACAGCTACAGTGATGCCATGTCCATTTGTCCCTCCCCAACTAGATACTAGAGTAGCACTATTGATGCCTGTTCTTGCTGAACTTTATGACAGTATATACAACAGTTTCAGTGAGTGCATTTATCACTTGTTGGAGTATGCTACAGCTTCTACAAATCACAAACTCCTTTAGTTTACATCTCAGTTTTAGCAAACACTACAGTTTCATTGAAGGAGTCATAACTGAATAACAGGCACTATAGTTTCTCTACAAGATTGAACACCGAGCAGATGCCACTACATCACCGAACCAGGTGTTGAAAAGAAATGTTAACTGCATCCTCTATGAGCTTTAGACTGAAGAAACTCTTGTGCATCTATCTATTCTTCTCATGTCCTTCTGCTGACAATGTTGGGCCTCTCTGAATATCAAGCTGGGGTGCGATGGAGATAGATTTTAACCTATTAACTGCTGCCAAACAGGCTGGGACAGACCCATGTTCATGTAGGTGTGTCTGTAGCTGTTTGGTACTTGTGGAAAGAACGAAACAAAATGGTCTTCCAAAGAATTCCCCACTCTCACAGATCATGGCTCTCTAGATTTAATCATGATTTTGCCATTGTTGAGATATAGGGAGGAAGTGCGAGCTTGAGGATTTCATAAGCTCCTAGTGCAACAAATTACCTAAAAACCTTGTACTAGTATCTTATCTTTTGGTTAGGGTCAAAGACCCTATACCTTATACATACCATGTATCTTTAATTTTGTTTTATTAATACAAGACTGTCCTTCACAGTTCAAAAATGAATAGACAATGCAGCTTTCCGTAAACTGAGTAACCAAGAAAAAAGATGTACAAAAAGATAAATTTACCTAAGTTTTTCGACCAAGATAGCACGTTAGCAGATCTTGTGTGATCGCAGATTCGATCCACTCCTTTCCACCCAACTCCCCGACTAGAAGCAAAAGAAGCACAGAACCAAATGAAAATAAAGAGAAGTTGAGTCAACGAAGAAGGCATATGTGCAAACCACTATGTAACCATGTAAGTAGAGTATGGGAAACTAGCTTTTGTGGCAAGGATAGTAAATGAAGCCACGTCTATTGCCAGTCCAGAAAAATAAATGCTGGGACTTATGCGGGTGAGCTTATACGAGTTATTGACCAAATTATCAATAGGTATTCTCTTACGAGTGCGGCTCAATATAACCGGGCTTAAGTTGAGTTGTAACACGAGGAACATCATCACTTGCTCGAGTTGAAGGGCGGTTAATTTGTATTACTATGGAATCGGTGCTTTGTGGTTGAAAAAAGATGGCATTGTCCTGGTTCTTTTGTTCATCTTGTCTTGGTCTTATTGTTAATTGGAACAAATATTAGGAATCGTGCTTTTTGTAATTTGAAGCATCAAGTTCAGAGAGCAAAAACATCTAATTTGAAGCTTTAATTTCAGATACCCTCAAATACATCTTGTTAATTTGAAGCTTTAAGTTCAGAGAACAAATATTAAAAGCTTTGGAAGAGAGAAATACTGGTGGCTGGTCGGACGGTGGCAGCCAGGCGGGAGGCCGGAGGCAGAGGCGAGGTCCTTGGACGTCGAGGTGGCGGGCAGCAAGGCCGGGCGGGTCGAGGCGGCGCTGGGCGAGGCGGCGGCGGGCGGCGTCGAGGCGTCGAAGGCTGGGCAGGGCAACGCCGAGGCGGCGGGCAGTGGCGCGGGAGAGAGAGAGGAAAGGGATCTAGGGCGAGGAGAGGGCGACGGAGAGGGAAGGCGAGGAGAGGCGAGGAGGGAGAGGGCGAGGGCGAGGCGAGCAGTGGGTCAGGAGCGGCGGCGGCGGCGGTGGATCGAGAGGAGAGGGAACTGGCAAGGGGAGAGGGAAGGAGGATCAGGCGAAGGGGAGAGGGAAGGGGATCGGGCACAATACTAATGGCGCACCTCACCGTGGTGCGCCATTATATCATCCACACTAATGGCGCACCTCACATGATGCGCCATTAGTATTTTTTTATTTCAACTCGAGCCAACATGTTATGTACAACTGTAACTGATCCACATCAAGTCCCTCTACTAGCTCGGTGGTCGCAGCCAATTCTCACACCATGAGGTCTGGGTTCGACTCCCGGGCTCCACAAATTTTTTAACATTTAAAAGTTGTTTGATACTTATTTGTGTTTAAATATGTTCAAACTTGTTTAAATAATAACAGTGATATTTTTTTATAAGACAGTAGCATTTAAAAAGCTGTTTGATACTTATTTTTTATAAGGCGGTCTGTGAGTGCGGGGGGTGCGGTGGCGGTTGAGTAGGGGAATCGAGGTCGGGGGGTGTGGCGTGGCCGGTGGACTGGGGGTGCTCGGCGAGGGGACCGAATCTGGCGAGGTGGGATAGCGATCGAGATGGAGGGGATCGAGGTGGGCTCCACAATTTTTAGCATTTAAAAAGCTGTTTGATACTTATTTGTGTTTAAATATGTTCAAACTTGTTTAAATAATAATGATAATATTTTTTATAAGACAGTAGCATTTAAAAAGCTGTTTGATACTTATTTTTTATAAGGCGGTCTTGTGGGTGTGCGGGGGTGTGGCGGTTGAGTAGGGGAATCGAGGTCGGGGGTCGGCGTGGCGGCGGTGGATCTGGGGTGCTCGGGCGAGGGGACCGGATCTGGCGAGGTGGGATAGCGATCGAGATGGAGGGATCGAGGTGGGCTCCACAAATTTTTTAGCATTTAAAAGCTGTTTGATACTTATTTGTGTTTAAATATGTTCAAACTTGTTTAAATAATAACATAATATTTTTTATAAGGCAGTAGCATTTAAAAGCTGTTTGATACTTATTTTTTTATAAGACGGTCTGCTGGGTGCGGCAGAATTGTGGTGTGGTTGAGTAGGGGAATCGAGGTGCGGGGGTCAAGGCGTGGCCAGTGGACTGGGGGTGCTCGGCAAGAGGGGGACCGAATCTGGCGAGGTGGGATAGCGATCGAGATGGAGGGGGATCGAGGTGGGCTCCACAATTTTTTAGCATTTAAAAGCTGTTTGATACTTATTTGTGTTTAAATATGTTCAAACTTGTTTAAATAATAATAGTAATATTTTTTATAAGACAGTAGCATTTAAAAAGCTGTTTGATACTTATTTTTTATAAGGCGGTCTTGTGGTGGGGGTCGGGTGGCGGTTGAGTAGGGGAATCGAGGTGCGGGGGTCGGCGTGGTGGCCGGTGGATCTAGGGGTGCTTTCGGCGAGGGGACGGATCTGGCGAGTGGGATAGCGATCGAGATGGAGGGATCGAGGTGGGCTCCACAAATTTTTTAGCATTTAAAAGCTGTTTGATACTTATTTGTGTTTAAATATGTTCAAACTTGTTTAAATAATAACATTAATATTTTTTATAAGACAGTAGCATTTAAAAAGCTGTTTGATACTTATTTTTTATAAGGCGGTCTTGAGGTGGGGGTCGGTGGGCGGTTGAGTAGGGGAATCGAGGGTGGGGGGTGTGGCGGCGGTGTGGACTGGGGGTGCTTTCGGCGAGGGACGGATCTGGCGAGGTGGGATAGCGATCGAGATGGAGGGGATCGAGATCGAGTGTCCATGGAATTTAAAAATATTCATGATAGTTAAAAAGTACCCATGAAATACAATCGAGAAATGAAGGCTACGATTTAAATACAATCGATCTTAGCTAGCTATCTGTTCACAATCTTCTTGCCCTTCTTTTTCGCAAATGGAGTTCTTACGTGGAGCGGACGTCCTTTAGGTAGGATGATCCTGCTTCTTCTTGTGGTGTATCTGCTACTTCATCATCGTCGTCATGTTCGATCCTCGGTCGCCGTGCTTGTCGAAGTCTTGCTCATTGGCTACTCCATCCATTCCGATGATCTTCCTTTGCCTCTCCTCCGACAACACGACTGGGCTTTGGCGGGTCGGTAATGAAGAAGCATTGGTCCACTTGGGAAGCCGTACCCATGGCTCATTTTTAGCGGTGACGTTTAGCGCCATGGTCTTGGATTTGGCCGGGTATAACCATGGTGGTGAAATACGGTCTTCTTTATAGCGTTCTTGGCCCATCGACACTAAACGTTGGGACCTTCTCTCAACAGTAGCTCAGCTCCCAGATCTCCTCGATCCTTCCGTAGTATCTGTCCTTGTCGTTACGGTGTAGGATTCCATCGTTACCCGGAGTTCGATAACCATCGCTCTTCATGTCCTTGGCCTCGGTGTAGAATGTGTAGCCGTTGATATCGTCGCCTCATAGGTCATCGAGGTTGTGCTCGGCGCCTGTGACAAAGCGAATATGAGTTGTTCTTCCGCGGAAGAATCCTCATGTAAAGTGCGACGAAGCTTACGCTTGAACCAACGCGTGAAACATGAGTTGTGCTCTTTGAGTGTATCTCCGTCCGTCCTCTGTTGGCCTCGGTCATTGTCGTCTTCTTAATAAAGGTTTTGTGCTCTACCACCCAAGGATCGACCACGTCTATGTGTTGTAGCGCGACTAGGTTTGCTCTTTCAAAGTCGGCGAGTCGACCCTTGAAGTCGACATGCATTTCGCGGCGACCCTCACGGTGACCCCATCCGGCGAGCCTGCCGAGGTGCTGTTGACGGGCAGACCAGCGGGGTTCTCGATGCCTAGATAATTCATGCGTAGGAGATGCACTCTTGATCGAAAGCCCTGGCTATGCTTCCTACGGGCGTGACATGTTGCGAACGTATCCTTTGATGACACCATTCATCCTTTCGAGCGGCATCATGCTATGCAGGAGCGTCGGCCGAGTTGGATGATATCCTCCACTACATGGACCAGCGGATGCACCATAACGTCGAAGAATGCGGGCGGGAAGTACATCTCAAGCTCGCATAGTATCACCACGATCTCTTCATGTAGCCTTCGAGTTGCCTCACGCCAATCGACTTCGAGATATGGCGTCGAAGAAGTTGCATAGGCCAAATAGCGTTTCCGCGGACGTGCGCGTCCATGATCCCTGGATTGCAAGCTGGAAGTATCTGCGTCATCGATCGCGACGCGGATCGTGAGACTTCATCCGCTGAACTTCGCTTCACTGGGTCTAGGTATCTGCTTATCTTCCCAGCGTAACCGTAAGGAAGTTTTACTCCTAGGAGGCAGGTGAAAAACTGCTCGATCTCCTCGACTTAGAGTGAAGCACGCGGGAGGGTAGTCATTTCGGTCTTCTTGGCCTTTTGCCTTTGGCGACGACTTTACGTGTCCTGCTTCGCCTCATCATCATCATCATCATCATCATCATCATCATCATCATCATCATCATATATAGCGTGAAGCTCTGCCGATGCCCATTGATTTCAAGTCTGCCTTGCTTTCGGCCCATCTTTGGTCCTCTCGGCATGTTGAGCAGGGTACCAAGCAGACTCTCGCACACGTTCTTCGTGATATGCATGACATCAAGGCTGTGAGGCACACGGCGGATCTTCGAGACGGCAAGTCGAAAACAGACCTTTTCCATACCTTCAGCAGCGGCTCTGGCGCCTTTTGCTTCTTTCCGGCTCTGGCGCCTTTTGCTTCTTTCGGCGGTGGGCAGTCTTTCCAATTTTTCAACAGCTTGTCTATTTCCTCGCCGCTCCTCGTACACAGGCGTTTTGAGTTCGATTTCACCATCGAACAGATCCTTGCGTTCCTCCACGGGTCATCGTCGCGAAGCCACCTTGATGTCCCATGAACACGGTTTTCAAGACCGGGATCTCTATCTAGCTGGCGTCGTTGTCTCATCCATGCACCTTACGCATCCGGAAAATCCGTGGACTACCGCCCGCAAGATATCCGTAATCGAGATAGTCGTGCACCGTCGTGAGCGGTGCGGCTCTCATAGGAAATATTCTTTCTGCGGCGTCCCACGTATTGGCTGGCGTTTTCCACAGCGTGTCAAGCTCCTCTTCAGCAGCCCCGGATCTGATTGATGTCGTTCCTGGTTGTTTCGGCCCTTCAATTAGCATACTCATGTGAATGTACTTCCTCTTCATACACAACCAGGGGGAAGGTTGTACATCCACACAAACACAGGCCGGTGCTATGTGTGCTTCTCGGCTGCCAAGCGGATTGACTCCATCGGTGCTCGCGCCAAAGACGATGTTCCTTGGATCGTTCCCAAATTCAGGTATTGAAGTTCAACGCTTGCCATGGCTCGCATCCTTAGGGTGACTCAGCATCTTGTCTTTTTATCTATCTCCGGATCATTTGCGTCATCTTCTCGCTTCTTCTCCTCCTATCCGCGTGCCAACGCACGAGCTTTGCTACCTTAGGATCCGCGAAATACCGCTGCAGACGAGGAGTGATCGGAAAGTACCACACCACTTTTCGAGGAGCTTTCTTCCTCTTCTTGTATCGAGTGACACCGCACACCGGACATATGGTAGACTCGCGTGCTCGTCCCGATAAATGATGCAATTGTTCATGCACACATGGTATTTCACGTGCGGTAAATCCAGAGGACACACGATTTTCTTCGCCTCCTCCAAACTGGTGGGCACTTGTTTCCCTTGGGAAGGCGTTCGTGCGTAATGACATGTTCTCGTCGAAGCATGTGTCGGTCATTTTGTGTTTTACCTTCATCTCGAGCCATGGCGTTACTTTCAAAGGGTATCCTCGGGCCTACATCCTTCATACAATGGAGTAACGCGTCTAACTCAAGTTGATCCATCTTGGCTTTCTCTCGGCGGCAGCTCTTGCGTTATCCGTGCAGCGCTTGAGAAGCAGCTCTTGAATATGAGGTCCTGCACCCAGCCCATCGATGGTCGCGTAAATGCGCTCCGCCGCATCATCATCATGTCCTGCATCTTCTACATGATGATCTGTGTGCAGCATCACCGTCGTGATCATCTCACTCGGGATTCTTCGTCTTCTCGCCCCCGAGCCGCGGTGGTTGTCTTGCTGCCCTTCCTCATTTCTTGCCCGGCCCCCATGGACGACTTTGTAGTCATCTTCATCACCTTGCCACCGATAGCCATCCATGAAACCACGCAAGAGCAGGTGGTCCCGCACCTGCCCGGAATCCGGGTCCGCAATAAGGCTATTCAGCTTGCATCTTCGACACGGACATCTTATATCCGTCTCGTTCTTTTGAAGCATCTCGGCCTTCGCGGACCTCAAAAACCTATTCACGATGCCTTCGGTCATCGTGCGGACCATGGTCGCCTGCGGGGTAGAGCAAAACGATATTTTAGAACCAAGAAAAAATTTGGCATGACTTTCCCTAAAAATAGGACAAAAAAGAATGCTTAATGCCAAAATTCTCGCCGAAAAGGAAATGAATCAACATTCCGGCAAAATATTGGCAACTATCGCATTTTAAATACCGGTACACCTCCAAACACAAACACATATGCAACACCACAAACATATGCAACGCCATGAACATACATAGATCTAGCTAGGCCATAAAAAATGCATGTGCACATTGTTGTAGGGAGAACAACATAAATATAGCTTCCCTCCTTACTTACCTAGCAAAACAAGGTAACTTAACCACTTAATTTGAATGAATCTATGGTGGAAATGAGGTGAAAAGAGGAGGCACCGAGACAAGGAGGAGGGTGGAGAGAATGAAGTGGAGAGAAAGTGAGTGTGGGAGGAGGCTGTCCAAAATATCTTGTTGCTGCCCACTTACTAATGGCGCACCAGCAACAAATCGCCATTAGTAATCCAGGTTACTAATGGCGCACTTCTGGTGGTGCGCCATTAGTACTTTTGCAAAAAAAGGAATAAAACAATAATAAAAAAAACATTAGTGGCGCACCTTCGGCTGGTGCGCCATTACTAGTTACAACTAGTAATGGCGCACCACCGTGAATCGTCATTAGTATGTTTGGACAGGCGCACTAGTTCAAAAAAAATTGGTACTAATGGCGCACCGTGGGCAGAGTGCGCCGTTAGTAGTTTCAACACTAATGGCGCATCAGATGGTGGTGCGCCATTAGTATACTAATGGCGCACCACATGTCTGGTGTGTCATTAGTGTTAATTTCATCTATAGCTCTTTTCCTAGTAGTGATCAGGAGAGTTCAAATAAACTTGTGTGCATCATCTACATCAGAACAGAGGTAGAGCGTAGGCTAGGTCCTAGATACAATGGACCTGCCAGTAATAAACTTTGGGCGCTTCTTGAATCCACTAATCTGCTTTTGAAGTTCCTTCTCCAGCTTCGGTTTGTCGCCGCAACTTGTCAAGACAAGTTCATTCAGGTTTTGGAGGACCAGCACAAGGGACAAGCCCTCCTTACTGTCGTCCAAGTTAACGCATTTCTTCACTTCAAGTTTCTCGAGCACGGCCAATGCACCATCCTTGATTTGTATGGTCTCGATGTTCTCCATCCCTTCAATGTAAAGCAGTTTCAGCTTCGGAAATGTACCTTCCCCAAAACATAACGTCTTCTCGGCGAAAGACTCCTCCCAGAGTGCAAGAAGAGTAAGGTTGCGCAGCTTCCCCAACACCTCGATGTCAACCTGCTTCAACTGTGTCTGAATCAGCTTCACCTTGGCCAGATCGTTGAGACGATCCATCCAGCCAGGGAGGTTGCCCAAACGGCCACATAGGCGCAGTGATAGGAGATGCTTTGGTGGCATTTCCTTTGCTTCCTTCAGAAATTCAAGCGACCTAGAGCGCACTTCAAGCCGTTCCAGACGAACAAGCCTTGATATTGAGCTGCATAAGTCCTTCCCTACTTCCTCTGTCGCATCTACTTCCACTCCTAATCTGCGCAAGCTAGTCAGCTCCCCCAAGTTCCTTGCCACCTTGCTTCCACGCGCAATGTGCACCACCCCTAGCACTTGTAGGTTCCTTAGCTTCTCGATTCTCTCGGGGGCTGTTACACTAAACTCACATGCGCAACATGAGCATGAAGGCTCAACCTGCTTGTAACCATAGCACCCGGTAACCAAATCTGCAAACGTTTCAAAGGGGTCACCATTACATTTGCCCGTTTCCTTGTTTCTCTTCGTCTTCCCTGCCAAGTCTTTGGCAAAGTTGACGCCACCAACAAGGTGACATAATTTCTCCAGCTTGGTGATACCAACTGGGAGTTGTGTCACCTTTGTGTCTTGAACATCTAATGTCTCTAGGAACCTGAGGTTCTCTAGAGAGGAAGGAAGGCTTGAAATGTTTGTCTTTCGCAGACCAAGGTACCTCAAATGGTGCAGCTCCCCGATGTGCTTGAGATCATCATTTTCCAGCTCAAGTGTATCTTCCAAGTCAAGAACTCTCAACAAGTGCAATTTGGAGGAGATGAGGGACACAGGGCACCTCCCAAAGATTGTCAATGAGCGTACCTGAGACAAGTTTAGGCTTGCCATCTTCTCATTTTTCTTCCATCTTGTCACTACCAAGTGGCGTATGTTACTTTGTGGAGCCTCATTGCAGTGCTTATCCATGATGAAGAGTTGGTTCTCCTCAATAGACTGGGACAATATTATTTGGAGCACCACGCCATGAACACGACAACGTTCAACCGCCATGCTAGCCCTGGCCTTCTCCGAAGGCTGGATCATACTTCTACTGATGAGCTCATTGTAGTACCTCCGTCCAAGCTCCTCGACGCTCATGTCACGTGGCTTTGTTATATAGCCTTCTGCTATCCACCGCCGCAATAAGCGCGTAAGCCTAATCTCGTGGTTCTCAGGGAAGATACTCAGGTATAAGAAGCAACACTTGAGATGATATGGCAGCCCATCATAGCTTGAGGTGATAACTCTTTTGATATCTCGGTCTGACTCTAGCTCTGACCCAAGATGCTTTCGCAAATCCATCCATTCCCTGCTTGTTTTGGGCCTGTTAGCCAATAAACCTCCTATGGTGGCTATAGCAAGTGGAAGGCCCCGACATCGCTCTAAGATACGATTGGCTTGCTCCATCATATCATCCATTAACTTATATCCAGCATCCTTGTAAACCTTGGCAAAAAGAAATAACACAAAAAATAAGAAACCCGGATCATAAAATAAATAAATGAATGAAAAATTAAAGTACTATCTAACCAATGAAAATAGCCGAATTCCTGAATTTATAAGACTGATCCCACTAGACATCTCTTATTTATATGTATCATAGTATCTAAACATGCCATATCACTTAGATGCCCACCATCCCAATATATCTAATAAAGCAGGTAGTACATTTATAATATTATATGAGTCAATTGAATTATGAGTAATAAGAGAATTGCGATATTTGTGTTAGTCTATGTAAAGAGATAGGACTATTTAAGATGAGAGACGGTTTTATCCGCTCTCTTTTTTACTAATTCTATGTCACATAGACAAAATCTGACATGGAGCGTTAAAACGGTGACATATATGAGCATTGGGCGAGGGCCTCACCGTGAGGCCCAATCCTTATCCACATGAAATGTGTGAAGGTTATCTCGACTAATAAAGTTGTATTAACTTAACCCTAAAAAAAGTTGTATTACTTTTCCTTTTATTATCTATTTTTAAATCGACTTATAAATTCTAATTTACTAAGTCATCTATATTTTGAATGTTGATTCTTCATATAATAGAAATCAAGTAGTTTTAAATTTCCTTCATGAAGTGCACTTTAATGGAACTATTTTTTTAACCAACTTACAAGTTTCTTCTATCTACCAACATCTCGGTCTAAGAACATCAAAATCTAAAATGATAATCTATAACAGTTATTTCAT
Source organism: Aegilops longissima (assembly GCA_021605205.1). NCBI lineage: Eukaryota > Viridiplantae > Streptophyta > Magnoliopsida > Poales > Poaceae > Aegilops > Aegilops longissima. The sequence continues at coordinate 516,775,858 of CM038680.1, forward strand.
CTGTCGCAAAAATTAATAAGTGTAATATTTTCTTAGTCGATTGATTCTTAGGCCATGTTTGTTTGGGCTTCTGCTTCTGCTTTTGCAGCTTTTCCACTTTGACTGAAAAGCCATAAAAACTTCTAAATAGGTGCTTTTAGAGCTTTTAGAGCTTTTATGGCTTTTGATGAATCAATATAACAATATTTGGCTTCAAAAGGCATAAAAGCTCCAAAAGCACCTATTTAGGAGCTTTTATGGCTTTTTGGCCAAAATGAAAAGGCTGCAAAAGCAGAAGCAAAAGCCCAAACAAACAGGGTTAAAGTAACTTCATAATTTAAAATTGTCTTTGATTTCATAAAAATGTTCATCTAGTAAAAATTGAAGTATTTAGCCTATAAGTTCATAGAACTGTGGTATCTAGATCTTAATATGGGATGAACATTGAATTAACAGTTGTAGAATTGATAGAGGAATTTTCAAACAAGTGACCCTCAAAGATATAACAGTTTTGCTATTTGTCAGGTTGAAAATAGAGTTAGCGCTAGTCGATTCCGCTCGCGTAGAAAGACGAGGAGGAAGGAGCAACGAATCCCTAAGCCTAAAACTATGAGGCCGCGACTGCTCACCCACGAGGGTGATTCGTGGATGAGCAGACCATGAAAATAACACGGCTGCCGCGGCGTCAACGACAAGAGTTAGTCGGAGGGTGTGGCTAGGTCCCAATCGACTTATACTTAACCAAGTCTCAGTTAGATTGCATAAGAAAGAAAAAAAGTTAAAAATAAAATTTGCAGAATCTTCACATAAATTATTATGAATTAGTTCCTCTCAGATTAGAGGCAGCCCGAGCTGGAGACGTCGATTGCCATGGCTTACTTTTTTTTGGCCCACATGGCAGTCCCAAAAAAATCATCAAAAACAAATTAAAAACATCTCTTGTAAAGTGCTTGCTTTTTTTTTGAGAACTTTAAAGTGCTTGCTTTGTGATATTCGCAAAAAAAAAAAGTGCTTGTGTTGCGAGTTACTTTTTTTGAATAGTTTGAATTGGTTACGAGCTTCATCACGTTAAAAAGGTGAAAAAGTATAGCGAGCTGCGAGCGTACCTTTTGACAGAACAGCTTTCGGGCCTCCTCGTCTTCGAGAGGCTTGAGCTCGTACACGTTCTCCCGCACGTCCCCCGCGCACTGCCGGGCAACGTCGTCTCGCCGTGTCGTCACCACGACCCGGCTGCCCGTCGGGCCGTTCGCGGGGAGGCACCGCGATATGAGCTCCCACTCCTCGTGCGACGACACGTCGTCTACCACGACGAGGCACCGGTTCTCCTCCAGCCACGCCCGGACGGAGCGGTCGGGCGCCACGCCGAGCTGCTTCCTGAGCCGGCGCTCCACCTCGTCGGTGCTCTCCAGCGGGTGCGGCACGGTGACCCAGGCGCGGCCGTCGAAGCCGTCGATGAGGGCCATGTCGTTGTACAGCATCCTCACCAGCGACGACTTCCCCATCCCGCCCATGCCCCACACCGACACCACCCACGAGTCGCCCATCTTGTTGACCAGTCTGACCAGGTCGTCCATCTCGCCGGCCCGCTCGATGTCCTGCCGCTCGTTCCCGGGCGCGAGCTGGGCGCGCGGGTAGTCGTCGTCGGCGTGCCCGTGGTGCTCCTCCCCCGGCGCGACGCCGTGGTGGCTGGCGGCGGCGAAGACGTTGTACCGCTTGTTGCGCTGGTTGAGCTCCACGACGGTGGCCTTGAGGCCCCGGATCCGGCCGGCGAGGCGGTGTCGGGCGACGAGGCCGGGGCCCCAGCGCAGCCAGCGCGAGCGGGAGGCGTGCAGGGTGAAGTCGAGGAGGCAGTCCTCCAGGTCGCAGGCGAGGTCGCGCACCTGCTTGACGCAAGTCCGCACCGTGTCCCTGCAGCCCCCGGCGCCGGCGCCCCAGCGCGTGGCGGAGGACTGCACCCGCAGGAAGGACTGCATCATCTGCAGCTCGCTGCGGATGAAGCCCACCTCCCTCCGGACGCCCAGCAGCAGCGCCGCCTCGTCGGCCATCGCCGTCCCCGCGCTGCCCAGCACCCCGTCCAGGACCGTGCGGGTCAGGCTCACCGCCGTCGCCTCCATCTCCCTCTCTCTCGATCGACCACTCTCTCTGTAAGATGGTTAGTTCTCGCTGTGCTCGCAGATGTGCTCTGCTAGCTAGCTAGATGCTGCCGGGTGGTGCTTGTGATGCTGCTGTTGATGCTGGTGGTGGTGAGCTCTGAGTTGGTGGTGCTCAGTACTATATATACCCGGCGGGCCGGCCGGCCGGGGGAGATAGGATCGGTAGGTAGGTGGAGAAGGCAAGCCAAGTCATGTCACAGAAGCTTGCCGCGCCATTGACGGACGGACATTAGTCAGTCAACTGCGAGCCAGTGAGTCACGAGTCCTTGGGTCCCGCGCCTGTAGCCTGTAGGGCGGAAGCTGCCGGGTGCTGAGCGAAATGACTCTTGCGCGCTCGATCGCGCGGCAGAGCACGTACACAGACAACGCCATGCTCTTTCGAAGAAAAGCTACATGGGGCCGCGCGGGGGAGGGGAGGAAGAAGCGCCAGCGCCATGGACGGCTCGTACGTACGTGCCCGACGTAGTAGACACGGCAGTGCGTGTTGCATCCGCAGTCCGCACGCGTCCTCCACGCCGAAGAGGAGACGACCATGTTTTGAGATCAACGGCGACACGCAAAATAGAGCCCGCCAATAAAAAAGTTAGAGAACAGAGAGGTCTGGCTAAGAGAAGCCAAGCACGTGTGCTCAACAAAAACTGAAAAATGTGCTGAATATAAAGCAACACACCCCAAACTGTACATGATAACAAGGAGAACCTCTTACAAAGCAGATCAAAACATAGCAAGAAATAAAGAAAAATCCACACTCTATTACAAAGCACCCTAAACTACCGACAGGGAGGACTACTAGCCACCTCGAAAAACCACCAGACCTTGTTCCACCACTCTCACCAAGCTTTCGGCAGAGAGGGCCCTGCCCTCCCGCTTCGGATCATGGGGCACCCCAGCCTCTAAGCAGACAACCAGGATCTTGATGTAACTTTTATTATGTTTTGAGGTGCTTTGTAGTCCCAAAAAAAAGAGGTGCTTTGTAGTTTGATAATAAGTCTAAATTATTCTAAAATAATGTTAACTACGGGTATAAATTCCCGAATGGAAAAACGTGAGCGTTGGCGTCCACGACCGCACCCGTACGCCATGAACTTGCGTCTGCATGCCCGTCGCGCGGACCCACGCGGTTTAGTCCTTGGGTATATACTCCCTCCGTTTCTAAATATAAGTCTTTTTAGACATTTCACTAGGTGATTACATACGGAGCAAAATGAGTGAATGTAAACTCTAAAGTATGTTTATATACATCCATACGTAGTTCCCTTGTGAAACCTTTAAAAAGACTTATATTTAGAAACGGAGGGAGTACCATGCATGTACTGTATACTACGTGTCCGCCGTGGAAGCTGCTGAGCAAACCGGATCTTGCACCGTCCATTGCGCGGCAGATGCTCCTCGCACGGTGGCAGTCATAATGAAAGCTCTTTCGAAGAAAACCTGGAGGCGAGCGCACGAGGAGAAAAGTAGGGATTAGGGAACCATGGCAGGGCCATGGGCGTGTCTACTTTAGGACTCGCCAAATGCTCACTTTCCGTTCCCCGTGCGGCGTATGAAGCCCTGTCAGACAGTCGGCCATATTCGACGGAACGGCAGATCTCTACAAAACAATAATAAAGCCAAAAAAGAAAATCCTCTCCTACGTGTGGGCATGTTCCCTACTCGCTTTAGGTTTCACATGGTGTAAGAGCATCTACAACAGGATATGTCAAATATGATCCCTCAAACGTCTGCGAATGTGAGAATCTAGTATGAAATGCCCGGATGCAACTTGTGAAATTTGAGCCCTACTTAATCACTGCCCGCGGACGCGCCAATCCATACAAAGACATACAAACAAAATAAACCTACATATTACGTCGATCACCTAGCTAGTCGTCGTCAGAGATGCCGACGATCTCCATGCCCAACTCCGGCAGCATGGGCGGCAGCTGCAGCTCCGGCTCCTCCAGCGCCTGCTCCGCTCCGGCCTCCTCTCTCTCTCTCTCTCTCTCTCTCTCTCTCTCTCTCTCTCTCTCTCTCTCTCTCTCTCTCTCTCTCTCTCTCTCTCTTCGCGTCGAGTTCAGCAAAGAGCGCGTCGAACGTCGTCTGCTCCTGCCGGAGGAACTACCAATTGGCATCCACATAGGCCTCATCCTGGATGGACTCCAGGATGGCCTGCTGCTCCGCCATCTCCTCTGGTTGGGAGATGGCGAACTCCGCCACTGCCTGCTCCATGTTGAAGCCCGACAGCTCCTGCTCTGGCAACTCCGACTCCAGCTGCTCCGCCTCCTCCACCTCCATCGAAGCCAGCTCCTCTTCCTCCTTTCCTCCCGGCTGCTCCTCCTCCTCCGGCTCCGGCGAGTCCAGAGCCAGCCTGCCAGCGATGTGGGCGGCGAGCGTGGCTTGTCTCGCCCGGATCTCCTGCTGGATCTCGTATCGGCGCTCCGGCGTGAACATTGCGTAGTAGGTGATCTTCCTCCGGACCATGACAGAGCACCGAAGCGTGGGCAGAGCGCCGGAGCGGGAGAAGGAGGAGTCGGACGGGCTCGGACTCGCGACGCAGAGGGGGGGAGGGGTGGATGGGCAAGGGTTGCAGGACGCCGACCGGCTTAAATAGGCAGATATGGTCCCAGGCAGCGATCCGGAGCGGCGCAATGCGATGTTCACACTGCGGCGTCTGTCGAATCGCCGGGTTTTCTGGCGTTTTCACGTGGGACCCCGCCGTTAGACCGACGTGGCGGGCGTGAAGGAAATATGCCCTAGAGGCAATAATAAAGTTATTATTTATTTCCTTATATCATGATAAATGTTTATTATTCATGCTAGAATTGTATTAACCGGAAACATAATACATGTGTGAATACATAGACAAACAGAGTGTCACTAGTATGCCTCTACTTAACTAGCTCGTTAATCAAAGATGGTTATGTTTCCTAACCATAGACATGAGTTGTCATTTGATTAACGGGATCACATCATTAGGAGAATGATCTGATTGACATGACCCATTCCGTTAGCCTAGCACTTGATCGTTTAGTATGTTGCTATTGCTTTCTTCATGACTTATACATGTTCCTGTAACTATGAGATTATGCAACTCCGTTTACGGAGGAACACTTTGGGTGCTACCAAAGCGTCTGGCGTAGCGGGTGATTATAAAGGAGTACTACAGGTGTCTCCAAAGGTACATGTTGGTTTGGCGTATTTGAGATTAGGTTTTGTCACTCCGATTGTGGAGAGGTATCTCTGGCCTTCTCGGTAATACACATCACATAAGCCTTGCAAGCATTGCAACTAATGAGTTAGTTGTGAGATGATGTATTACGGAGCGAGTAAAGAGACTTACCGTAGCGAGATTGAACTAGGTATTGGATACCGACGATCGAATCTCGGGTAAGTAACATACCGATGACAAAGGGAACAACGTATGTCGTTATGCGGTTTGACCGATAAAGATCTTCGTAGAATATGTAGGAACCAATATGGGCATCCAGGTTCCGCTATTGGTTATTGACCGAGAATGGTTCTAGGTCATGTCTACATAGTTCTCGAACCCGTAGGGTCCATGCACGCAAGGTTTCGATGATGGTTATATTATGAGTTTATGAGTTTTGATGTACCGAAGGAGTTCGAGTCCCGGATGAGATCGGGGACATGACGAGGAGTCTCGAAATGGTCGAGGCGTAAAGATCGATATATTGGACGACTATATTCGGAGTTCGGAAAGGTTCGAATGATTCGGTATTTTGAGTACCGGAGAGTTACGGGAATTCGCCGGGAAGAAGTATTGGGCCTTATTGGGCCTGGAAAGAGAGAGGGCTGCCTAGGGCAGGCGCGCGCGCCCCAAGGCCTAGTCCGGTGGACTAGGGGAGGCCGCACCCTTCCTCCCTCCCCTTCCTTCTCTCCTACTCCTACTAGGAAAGGAGGAGTCCTACTCCGGTGGGAGTAGGACTCCCCCTGGTCGCCTCCTCCCTTGGCGGCCACCTCCTCCTTGCTCCTTTATATCACGGGGCAGGGGCACCCCATGCAGACAAGTTGATCTACGGATCGTTCCTTAGCCATGTGCGGTGCCCCCCTCCACCATATTCCACTTCGGTCATATCGTCGCGGAGCTTAGGTGAAGCCCTGCGCCGGAGAAGTCATATCGTCGCGGAGCTTAGGCGAAGCCCTGCGTCGGTGGAGCATCATCATCGTCATCACGCCGTCGTCTTGTGGAACTCATCCCGACACTTTGCTGGATCGAGTCCGGGATCGTCATCGAGCTGAGCGTGTGCGAGAACTCGGAGGTGCCGTCGTTCGGTGCTTGGATCGGTCGGATCGTGAAGGCGTCGACTACATCAACAGCGTTGTTATAACGCTTCGCTTTCGGTCTCAGGAGTGCGTGGACAGATACTCTCCCTCTCGTTGCTATGCCATCACCATGGTCTTGCGTGTGCGTAGGAAAATTTTGAAATTACTCGTTCCCCAAGCGGTGGCATCCGAGCCTGGTTTTATGCGTTGATGTCATATGCGAGTAGAACACAAGTGAGTTGTGGGCGATATAAGTCATCTGCTTACCAGCATGTCATACTTTGGTTCAGCGGTATTGTGAGATGAAGCGGCCGGACCGACATTACGCGTGCGCTTACGCGAGACTGGTTTCACCGCTTGAGCACTAGTTGCTTAAAGGTGACCGGAGGGTGTCATCTCTCTCACTTTAGTTGAACCGAGTGTGGCTACGCCCGGTCCTTGCGAAGGTTAAAACAGCACCAACTTGACAAACTATCGTTGTGGTTTTGATGCGTAGGTAAGAACGGTTCTTGCTCAGCCCGTAGCAGCCACGTAAAACTTGCAACAACAAAGTAGAGGGCGTCTAACTTGTTTTGCAGGGCATGATGTGATGTGATGTGGTCAAGGCGTGATGCTACATTTTATTGTATGAGATGATCATGTTTTGTAACGAGTTATCGGCTTGGCTGGCGGAGCCATATGGTTGTCGCTTTATTGTATGAAATGCAAAAGCCATGTAATTGCTTTACTTTATCACTAAGCGATAGCGATAGTCGTAGAAGCAATAGTTGGCGAGGCGACAACGATGCTACGATGGAGATCAAGGTGTCGGCGCGGTGGCGATGGTGATCATGGCGGTGCTTGGAGATGGAATCACAAGCACAAGATGATGATGACCATATCATATCACTTATATTGATTGCATGTGATGTTTATCCTTTATGCATCTTATCTTGCTTTGATTGGCGGTAGCATTATAAGATGATCTCTCACTAAAATTATCAAGAAGTGTTCTCCACGAGTATGCACCGTTGCTAAAAGTTGGTAGTACCCGGACACCACGTGATGATCGGGTGTGATAAGTTCTCGTCCATCTACAACGGGTGCAAGCCAGTTTTGCACGCAGAATACTCGAGTTAAACTTGGCGAGCCTAGCATATAACAGATATGGCCTCGGAACACGGAGACCGAAAGGTCGAGCGTGAATCATATAGTAGATATGATCAACATAGTGATGTTCACCATTGAAACTACTCCATCTCACGTGATGATCGGACATGGTTTAGTTGATTTGGATCACGTAATCACTTAGATGACTAGAGATGTCTATCTAAGTGGGAGTTCTTAAGTAATATGATTAATTGAACTTTAACTTATCATGAACTTAGTCTGGTAGTATTTTGCAAATTATGTTGTAGATCAATAGCTCGTGTTTTTGCTTCCCTATGTTTTTATATGTGTTCCTAGAAAATTGTATTGAAAAATGTTAGTAGCAATGATGCGGATTGGATCCGTGATCTGAGGTTTATCCTCATTGCTACACGAAGAATTATGTCCTTAATGCACGCTAGGTGACAGACCTATTGCAGGAGCAAATGAGGCGTTATGAGCGTTTGGCTAGCTCAATATGATGACTACTTGATAGTTTAGTGCACCATACTTAGCGGCTTAGAATCGGGACTTCAAAGGCGTTTTGAGCGTCATGGACCATATGAGATGTTCAGGAGTTGAAGTTAATATTTCAAGTAAATACCGAGTTGAGAGATATGAAGTCTCCAACAAAGTTCTAAAGCTAAAAGATGGAGGAGAATCGCTCAACTAGTGAGCATGTGCTCAGATTATGCAGGTACTTCAATCGCTTGAATCAAGTGGGAGTTAATCTTCCAGATAAGATAGTGATTGACAGAATTCTCTAGTCATCATCACTAAGTTACTAGAATTTCGTGATGAACTATAGTATGCAAGGGATGACAAAAGTAATTCCCAAGCTCTTCGTGATGCTGAAATCGACGAAGGTAGAAATCAAGAAAAGAGCATCAAGTGTTGATGATTGACAAGACCACTAGTCTCAAGGAAAAGGGCAAAGGGAAGAAGGGAACTTCAAAAGAGCGGCAAGCAAGTTGCTACTCGAGTGAAGAAGCCCAAGTCTGGACCTAAGCCTAAGACTAAGTGCTTTTGCTACAATGGAATTGGTCCTTTGAGCGGAACTACCCCAAGTGTTTGGCGGATAAGAAGAATGGCAAAGTGAACAAAGGTATATTTGATATACAGATTATTGATGTATATTTTACTAGTGTTCATAGCAACCCCTCGATATTTGATCTTGGTTCGGTTGCTAAGAGTAGTAACTCAAAGCAGGAGTTGCGAATGAGCAGAAACTAGTTGAAGGGAAGTGACGATGAGTGTTGGAAGTAGTTCCAAGATTGATATGATCATCATCGCACACTCCCTATACTTTCGGGATTAGTGTTAAACCTAAATAAATGTTATTTGGTGTTTGCGTTGAGCATGAATATGATTTGATCATGTTTATTGCAAAGCGGTTATTCATTTAAAGTCAAAGAATAATTGTTGTTCTGTTTAAATGAATAAAACCTTCGATAGTCATACACCCAATAAAAATAGTTTGTTGGATCTCGATCGTAGTAATACACATATTCATAATATTGATGCCAAAAGATGCAAAGTTAATAATGATAGTGCAACTTATTTGTGGCTTTGCCGTTTAGGTCATATTGGTGTAAAGCGCATGAAGAAACTCCATGATGATGGGATTTTGGAATCACTTGATTATGAATCACTTGATGCTTGCGAACCATGCCTTATGGGCAAGATGACTAAAGACTCATTCTCGGAACAATGGGCGAGCAAATGACTTATTGGAAATAATACATACTGATGTATGCGGTCCGATGAGTGTTAAAGCTCACGGCAAGTATCGTTATTTTCGACCTTCACAGATGATTTGAGCAGATATGCGTATATCTTCTTGATGAAACATAAGTCTGAAATAGTTGAAAGGTTCAAAGAATTTCAGAGTGAAGTGGAAAATCATCGTAACAAGAAAATAAAGTTTCTGCGATCTGATCGTGGAGCGAATAATTGAGTTCTGAGTTTGGTCTTCAATTAAAATAATGTGGAATAGTTTCACAGCTCACGCCACTGGAACACCACAATGTTATGGTGTGTCGAGCGTCGTAACCGCACTTTATTGGATATGGTGCGATCTATGATGTATCTTACCGATTTACCACTATCGTTTTGGGGTTATACATTAGAGACAGCTGCATTCACGTTTAATAGGGCACCATCTAAATCCGTTGAGATGACACCGTATGAACTATGGTTTAACGATAAACCTAAGCTGTCGTTTCTTAAAAGTTTGGAGTTGTGATGCTTATGTGAAAAGTTTTCAACTGATAAGCTCGAACCCAAATCGGAGAATGCGTCTTCATAGAATACCCAAAGGTAACTATTGGGTACACCTTCTATCACAGATCCGAAGGCAAGTTATTCGTTGCTAAGATGGATCCTTTCTAGAGAAGAAGTTTCTCTCGAAAGAAGTGAGTGGGAGGAAAGTAGAACTTGATGAGGTAATTGTACCTTCTCCCTTATTGGAAAGTAGTTCATCACGAAATCAGTTCCGTGATTCTTACACCAATTAGTGAGGAAGTTAATGATGATGATCATGAAACTTCAGATCAAAGTTGCTACCAAACCTCGTAGGTCTTCGAGTAAGATCCGCACAGAGTGGTACGGTAATCATGTTCGGAAGTCATGTTACTAGACCATGATGAACCTACGAACTATGAGGAAGCGATGATGAGCCCAGATTCGCGAAATGGCTTGAGGCCATGAAATCTGAGATAGGATCCATGTATGAGAACAAAGTATGGACTTTGATTGACTTGCTCGATGATCAGCAAGCCATGTTAAATAAATGGATCTTCAAGAGGAAGATGGACAACGATAGTAGTGTTACTATCTACAAAGCTAGACTTGTCGAAAAGGGTTTTAGACAAAGTTCAAGATGTTGAATACAATGAGATTTCCTCACTTGTATCGATGCTTAAAAGTCTGTCCGAATCATGTTAGCAATTGCCACATTTTATGAAATCTGGCAAATGGATGTCAAAACTACATTCTTTAATGGATTTATTAAAGAAGAGTTGTATATGATGCAACCGAAGGTTTTGTCAATCCTAAAGGAGCTAACAAAATGTGCAAGCTTCAGCGATCCATCTATGGACTGGTGCAAGCATCTCGGAATTGGAATAAGCGCTTTGATAGTGTGATCAAAGCATATGGTTTTATCAGACTTTTGGAGAAGCCTGTATTTGCAAGAAAGTGAGTGGGAGCACTACAACATTTCGATAAGTATATGTGAATGACATATTGTTGATCGGAAATAATGTAGAATTATTCGCAAAGCATAAAGGAGTGTTTGAAAAGTTTTTTTTTCAAAGAAAGAACTCGGTGAAGCTGCTTACATATTGAGCATCAAGATCTATAGAGATAGATCAAGGCGCTTAATATGTTTTTCAATGAATACATACCTTGACAAGATTTTGAAGTAGTTCAAAATGGAGCAGTCAAAGAAAGAGTTCTTGCCTGTGTTACAAGGTGTGAGATTGAGTAAGACTCAAAACCCGACCACGGCAGAAGATAGAAAGAGAATGAAAGTCATTCCCTATGCATCAGCCATAGGTTCTATAAAGTATGTCATCTTGTGTACGGATCTATTGCATACCCTACCACTAAGCTTGGCAAGGAGTGCAATAGTGATCTAGGAGTAGATCAATGGACAGCGGTCAAAATTATCCTTAGTAGAATAAGGATATGTTTCTCGATTATGGAAGTGAAAAAGGTTAGGTAAGTAAAGGGTTACGTCGATGCAAGTTTTAACACTAATCTAGATGACTCGAGTCTCAATCTGGATACATATTGAAAGTGGGAGCAATTAGCTAGAGTAGCTCCGTGCGAGCATTGTAGACATAGAAATTTGCAAAATACTTACGGCTCTGAATGTGATGCAGACCCGTTGACTAAAATTATCTCACAAGCAAAACATGATCACACCTTAGTACTCTTTGGGTGTTAATCACATAGCGATGTGAACTAGATTACTGACTCTAGTAAACCCTTTGGGTGTTGGTCACATGTCGATGTGAACTATGGGTGTTAACCACATATAGATGTGAACTATTGATGTTAAATCACATGGCGATGTGAACTAGATTATTGACTCTAGTGCAAGTGGGAGGCTGAAGGAAATATGCCCTAGAGGCAATAATAAAGTTATTATTTATTTCCTTATATCATGATAAATGTTTATTATTCATGCTAGAATTGTATTAACGGAAACATAATACATGTGTGAATACATAGACAAGCAGTGTCACTAGTATGCCTCTACTTAAACTAGCTCGTTAATCAAAGATGGTTATGTTTCCTAACCATAGACATGAGTTGTCATTTGATTAACGGGATCACATCATTAGGAGAATGATCTGATTGACATGACCCATTCCGTTAGCCTAGCACTTGATCGTTTAGTATGTTGCTATTGCTTTCTTCATGACTTATACATGTTCCTGTAACTATGAGATTATGCAACTCCGTTTACGGAGGAACACTTTGGTGCTACCAAGCGTCACAGCGTAACTGGGTGATTATAAAGGAGTACTACAGGTGTCTCCAAAGGTACATGTTGGGTTGGCGTATTTGAGATTAGGTTTTGTCACTCCGATTGTCGGAGAGGTATCTCTGGGCCTTCTCGGTAATACACATCACATAAGCTTTGCAAGCATTGCAACTAATGAGTTAGTTGTGAGATGATGTATTACGGAGCGAGTAAAGAGACTTACGTAGCGAGATTGAACTAGGTATTGGATACCGACGATCGAATCTCGGGTAAGTAACATACCGATGACAAAGGGAACAACGTATGTCGTTATGCGGTTTGACCGATAAAGATCTTCGTAGAATATGTAGGAACCAATATGGGCATCCAGGTTCCGCTATTGGTTATTGACCGAGAATGGTTCTAGGTCATGTCTACATAGTTCTCGAACCCGTAGGGTCCGCACGCTTAAGGTTTCGATGGCGGTTATATTATGAGTTTATGAGTTTTGATGTACCGAAGGAGTTGAGTCCCGGATGAGATCGGGGACATGACGAGGAGTCTCGAAATGGTCGAGGCGTAAAGATCGATATATTGGACGACTATATTCGGAGTTCGGAAAGGTTCGAATGATTGGGTATTTTGAGTACCGAGAGTTACGGGAATTCGCCGGGAAGAAGTATTGGGCCTTATTGGGCCCTGCGGGAAAGAGAGAGGGCTGCCTAGGGCAGGCCGCGCCCCAAGGCCTAGTCCGGGTGGACTAGGGGAGGCCGCACCCTTCCTCCCTTCCCTTCCTTCTCTCCTACTCCTACTAGGAAAGGAGGAGTCCTACTCCGGTGGGAGTAGGACTCCCCCCTGCGCGCCTCCTCCCTTGGCGGCCACCTCCTCCTTGCTCCTTTATATCACGGGGCAGGGGCACCCCATGACAGACAAGTTGATCTACGGATCGTTCCTTAGCCGTGTGCGGTGCCCCTCCACCATATTCCACTTCGGTCATATCGTCGCGGAGCTTAGGTGAAGCCCTGCGCGGAGAAGTCATATCGTCGCGGAGCTTAGGCGAAGCCCTGCGTTAGTGGAGCATCATCATCGTCCCACGCCGTCGTCTTGTGGAACTCATCCCGACACTTATTTGGATCGAGTCCGGGGATCGTCATCGAGCTGAGCGTGTGCGAGAACTTCGGAGGTGCCGTCGTTCGGTGCTTGGATCGGTCGGATCGTGAAGGCGTCGACTACATCAACCGCGTTGTTATAACGCTTCCGCTTTCGTTCTACGAGGATACGTGGACAGACACTCTCCCCTCTCGTTGCTATGCCATCACCATGGTCTTGCGTGTGCGTAGGAAAATTTTCGTAATTACTACGTTCCCCAACAGGGCGTGCCCGGGCACGTCCGTACGTCCCATATTTGGGTTGTATATGACGGGTGCCGGTCAGCCCGGAGGTTTGAGCCCCGTTTGAGAGGGTAGTCTAGGTCGAAAAATCATGACCGATCAGTGATCGGGCGGGCCACCCGGGCGTTTGAGGCCGGTTTGAGGCGCCCGGCTGTAGATGCTCTAAATCATGTTTGTTGCGGCATTTCGTCACACTCTATTCATCTTGACTTCTTTTGGAAAAGGAAAAGGCAGTATATATAAAAAAGGGAAATATTATTGTGCTGACATTTCTTGCGAAGGCATGACAAACAAACGTTTTTATGGCAATTTATATCGGCACGAGGATGACAAACTCTCAGAAAGCACAGCAAATCCTGGCAAAAAACATTGAACTGCACGAATTTGCCATGCTTGTTAAAGAAAAAACATCATCGATGGTCCATGGACAACACAAATTGGCATGAAAATTGTTTGATTTGCCATGCCCTCCAATGGAAAGTTCACTGATTATGAAAATCATATTAAAAAAGGGTTGGTCAGTATTTTTCTGTTACTCAAAAATTAAAAAAACTGACCAACTCTCTTTTCGAAAGGAACCACAGATGAAAAGTGATATTCCCTGCATTTTTTTAGAAGAGTACTAGTTTTGCCTTGGGCCGCTGCGGTGCTACAGCCCCTCCAAAAAAATACTACATACCGCTGTTAGAGAGAGAGACTCAAGATATTGGATTAACTACCGTGCGTGGGAGGCCCCGTGCACAGTTCAGCCATTGATTGCTATGACGTGATTCGTGCTAGACAGTGCAACTTACTTATATTTTTTTTCATATGACTCAAAGATTGTATCAATTTTATCTTTTCACACGAAGTCAGATTTATTACCTGGTTGCACATTTGCATTTCTCGTAATGAAGACTTCCAAACAAAATCAATCTTGATTATATTTTGATTTTTTTTAAAAAAAATAGGCTCTAAAACGTGATGAAACTGGTAAAATAAGATTTTTTAGAAATTTAGGAGAAAGTAAAAAATCTTAAAAAAATCGAACAAACTTGAATTACTGGCGTACTCGTATAATTTTTTTGACAAAGAACACCCTTAAAAATTTGAGCGAAAAATAATGATTTCCAAGACAATATGGAGTGACTCTAATACTAATATAGTGCTGATTTTGCTTTCTTCGCCAACAATACCACGAAAGGCTTTTCTTCGGGGAAAAACGCGTGCATACCACTTGAGCAAGTTTGTTGTCAAAAAAATCATGATTTTTCGACCATTTTCGCTATATTTTAGAGTTTTCATGTCTCAGATTTCAATTTTTAAAACTGTCCAAATGTATTCAAGGGTGGTCTTATTTCAAAGTATTAATCGCAAGGAACACACTGACACACACAAATTATAAATTAGACTTTTGATTCAGTGGATAAATAAGAGGAATAAAGAGATTGACTCAGGCATGGGACCCATGCACGTGCCTCCCGTGCATTGGTAGAAGGGAATCGTTTGGCAACGGCGCACCGGCCGAAGAGCGTCCACGCGCAAACACGCAAGCGACTCGCCTAGCGACACATAGGATGGGAGGCCCGCCTACGCGCGTCTTCTCCCTCCTGCCTTTTCTCTTCTTCCTCTCGGTCATCTCTCTCTTCTCTCTCCCCGTTCCCATGGTCAACCCGTCGCCCACGCCTGAGACCTCCCAGGGGCGCCGCCGTCATGGGAATCAGCCGATCTGTCCGCCCTCGACCAGATCCGCGCGGATCCGCATGCATCGGAGCTTTGCCTACCTCGCCGGACCCGGCCACGCCAGAGCTGCAACCAGCCATGGCAGACTACATCTCGTGGCGAATTTTTGCTGGAACCGGTTGTAGCAAATTCAATCACCGGTGGTAGCAAAAATCTACTACGGTTGCAGCAAAACGACGTCATCGTCATCACGGGGGTTGCAGCTGAGATAAGAAGTTTGAAGCTTTTTTCAATGCGGTTGTAACTTTTATAACTGTCGGTTGCAACTTTTCGTTTTTGTCCATGGCTTCGTTTCCACGGTTGAAACTTTTTTTATAGTCGGATGAAGCTTTTTTCATCGCTAGATGAATCTTTATCTGTCACCGGCTGTAACTTTTCTTGATCATCCATAGCTCCAGTCATATACTGGTTGAAGCTTTTTTCGTAGCCGATTGAAACTTTTCCTATCGCTAGTTGTAGGATTTTTGGTCGTTGGTTGTAGCACTAGGCATCTCCTCCGGTGCTCGATTTTTTGTTGCAAGCTGCACACCGGGGATGAGCGGCGGCGAGCATGCCGGCGAGCTTCAGTCATCGTAACCGGAGCTACAACGGTCTCAACAAGAGCTTCAACCGCGGGGTGCAGCTATTGCACGGGGCAAAGAAGGACGGCCGGCGGTGGTTGGGGCTGGTGACTAGGATGGTGGCCGGCGGGGACGAGGGCGGACGGCTGTGATGAGGACGGTGGCCGGCGGGACGAGGGCAGACGGCTGCGACGAGGACGGCATCGTCGTGGACGAGGGCGGCCGGCGAGCTGGCTGGTGTATGGGAGATCACGGGGGTAGTGGGGATGAACAGACGACATGCCTTTTTTTTATCAGCGAAGCAATTGGGGGAAGAAGCAATCATGCGGCTATTATGGAACATATCGTACGTCCACGGTACGATGGGCCGAATTGTTCGGCCGGCGCACCGGCGCAGATCAGTCTCTTTTCTAGAGACTTGAGATCTTCTCAGTCTGCCGGGCCGTTGGATTTCGCTGGGCTATTCATCGTGTTCTCCCTCCCTCCTTCGCCGGTGCCCTAGCCACCGCGCGCACGACCAGGGTCGTCTGCCGTCTGCCGAGCGATCCGGGCGGGTACCGGTGCATCCTTTGACGGATAGGTCGCTGGGTGCTACGGCTCCTACGTCGGCGTGGTTCATAGAGACGGTGGCGGCCGTCGAGGCGGATCGCAGGCCGGGCGGAAGGTGACCCAGCACGTCTTTGTGACTCAGCACGGAGACGTTGTCCGTGTGGACTGTGTGGAGTCGTAGTAAGATTCGTCATCGTCTGCCGTGTCCGGGTACGACTACGAGTCAGACTCAGTTGTGGGTCGTGGCCGCACGCACCTGTATAAGCAGCAGCGATACTCTAGCAGCGATATATTATGCGATACTCCAAGGGAAGTGTTTAGGAACGGCGTGCCGGCCGAACCGTTTCACCGGTCCCGCGCGGGTCACTTGATCGAAACGAGGTGAAGCGCATCGTACGCCTCGCGCTCCTCCCGATCCCCTTCTTCCTCCTTCAGATCCCGCCCCCGGCTAGCCCTAACCCCGCGTAGGTCACCTTCATCCTTCAGATCCCCTTCTTTCCCGCTGGCCATCCTCCCCCCCTCCCCCCCCCTCCCCCGGCTGCAGGTTCCTTCCGCGCCCGGCGAGCCGGAGTTGGAAGCCGCCATGGATTATACCACCCGGAGCTGCTGTTCGTACTCCCCTGTGCTGGAACCCTCTAGCGGAGATGCTTCAACCACGGCAGTGCGAGTGCGCGACCTCCTCCCCCAACCGCTGCAACCATCTGCTTTCAGACGAACTTTGGAAGCATTTTTTTCCTCCTCCGTCGATGTTGCAACCGACGACCAAAAAAGCTACAACTGTTCAATTCAAGAGCTTCAACTAGCGGTATATCAACCTTCAGCCGGACACCATGCACTGAAAAAAGCTACAACCGTTCATACGAAAAGCTTCAACCATAGTTTGAAAAGCTGCAGACGACGGAATAGAGAAGTTTCATCGGACCACCATGAAACAAAAAATCCACACCCGTCATTTTTTAAGAAAGCTTCAACAGTTGAATTGAAAAGCTTCAACCGGTTTTATAAAAAGCTTCAACCATAGTTTGAAAGCTGCAAACGACGGAATAGAGAAGTTTCATCGGACCAGTATGAAACAAAAATCCACACCCGTCATTTTTTGTGAAAGCTTCAACCGTCGAATTGAAAAACTTCAACCGGTTTTATAAAAAGCTTCAACTGGCTTTATAGGACGCTTCAACCCGCGAGTACACAACAAAAAAGTTGCAACCGTTGACGTGAAAAGCTTCAACCATATTTTTAAAAAGCTTCAACCCAGCGACAAAAAGCTGGACTGGCACCTCACCATTGATGCAATGGCTTCACGGCAGAGCTGCAGCGGCGACGAACTCGAGGGACCGGCGGTGAACTACTGACGACTTCGCGCGGAGACGCAGCCATCGGCGGTGAGCGGCGTTGCTACAAGCTGGACAGGGCGGCACTCCTTCGTCGGAGCTGCGACCTTTGCCAGCAGGAGGTGCATGCGGCAGAGCTGGCGAGAGCCACGGTGGACCGGGGGCGGGCCAGGCGGGCAACAGTGACGCTGAAAAGGAGCCGACGGCCTAGAGGACGCGCAGGCCCGAGGGCGGCGCTCGCGCTGCCGCGGAAGGAAAGAAGGGGATAGGAGGAAGACAACGGCCCCAGATCTGACGGCTAGGGCTCGCGCATCGGACGGTTGGTGCTGGACCGGCCCAACAGTTGGGCCGGCGCACCGGCGCAGATCAGCGCCCATACTCCAATGGGCCAGCGAGGCCAGGGGATTTTTTCAAAATGGGCCGACCCGTGGCCCCCTGAAATTGGCCTTGAGGCCACGGGGCCAGGTCCAAGGCCAGGTCCGGGCCGGCCCATTCCCATCTTGGCATACAATGAACACATGCTCTATTAGCGTATCATCACTGACTGAACTATATATTTGTCATGCAGCGTTCATCCCTGCCTCGTGCTTCACCGACCTTCGCCGCCCTAACAACCGCTATGCCCACAAGCAGGAGATGCTCCAGATCTTCTCGATCAAAGTCGGGAAGATAAGGAAGCCCCTGAATTGGCCTTTACATGTTTTTGGTTCGATCGCCGTGCGGGATGCAGTGGATCGCAATCGCATCATGGTCTTCCACCATGAGAGGGATAACTGCCAAACCCTTACCAAGAAGGTTATATTACTATATTATGAATTTTTGTTACTCCATGCGTAGATTATGTGGACTCATTGGTCTCTTCTTAACTTCTAGCTAAATTTAACATGATGATACTCCCTCTCTCTATAAGGCGTGTGCGTACTCCTAGGTCGTCAATTTAACCAACCTAATACAAGTCATATATTATAAAAAGTATATCAATATAAACTTCAAATGTTCTATTTCAAACGGTATAATTTCTGTGTTATATAGTTTATATTAGGGTGATAAAATTGGCAACCTAGATATACACGCAGGACTTGTAAACTGAAACGGAGGGAGTAGGACTATGTATACGATTTAGAACACAATTTAATATATACAACAAATTTTAAACCATCACCGAGGAGCTTCACATACTCCGTGCATGGATACTGGCTAGTATTTGGTATGTTCGTCAGCTAAGTTCAGTTATTATGATATATAATACTAGCGTACAAGTCTGGTTGGGCTAGAGGTTCATGACATGTATCTGTTATCGTTTGGCTTCCATTATGCTACCCAATGTTACCTCTTCTTTGGCATCGTGTAACTGTTAATTTAGACTGCCTCCATCAATCTTAATGCATGTGATGATTTGAACAAACTTGCTCGCCCAACACAAATGATCGGCTCGTGCCTCCTAGCTCATTTTGCTGCCGTATTGGTCAGTTTGATACACTGAATGCTATGCAGGATCGATTTCTTACGCTAACGGGACCTACCCGAGGAATTGTGATGAATGTACATCATATCTATGTTGAAGTTGATCTGAAGGCGAAGGGCGCCACTAAATCTGAGGATAAAGATTTAAGCTATTTAGCAGTTGCGTCTCTTCCTTGGGGCCCGTCTTATCGTGCTGAGGCTGGCAAGCTTAGCACACTAGAGTTGACATACGTTCGAATGTGTAACTGTGTGGAAGCCGCAATCAGCGTGAAAGTCAAAAAGCATGGGTTATGGCCTGGCTGCAGGGGTTTATTCACTGCCAGTACAGCTAGTTTCGAGAACATGGAAATCCCGTTGCTTGCTTTTGAAGGCGATAGATTGCCGGTTGATGGTAGTGGCAGGATTGAGCTCTCACGCCGTGTGGTCAGCGTCGAGCTTCCGCAGCCTGAAGGAAAGCTTGTGTTTTCGGCGAAGGCACTTCGGGGTACTGATGAGAAAGATGTGAGGAGAGTTCGTAAAACTTTTACTCCCAAAAAGTTTGGTAAAACCAAGGAGAATATTAAGATTGGCTCCTGTGAGATGGAGGAAACTGTCACATGGTCCCTTCTTCCGAGTTGTAAGTATGATTATGACAGTGCATTTATAAGGTATTATTAAGGTTGACTTCTGTGAGATGAAGGTTTCGACTGTGATGTGATTTCCTATCTAGACATCAAGTATGACTGACGGATAGAAAGCCTTAGCTCTGGCATAGTGTCTTTCTTTTTTGGAAATGTAGTATCTTTTCGTTTATCAAGCGCAACCCGTGTAAATTTGCAAGCTGATAGCTATAATATGAGTTAGTCGCTTTGTGTGATGGGGAAATCGCCTAATTATGGGTCTTGCTAGTTTCTTATGTATTGTCCGATAAGGAAAAAGGACTATAGTTATAATGCTATGAATTAAACAACACAGGTAGAGCAAAATCATAAGTGTTAGGATCCTCTAAAATCGTTTGAATCATAGAGACCACAAGGGAATCTTCAACGCTGACCTCCAAATAAGACATTGTATCTGTCGTGGACCGGTGCACGGACAGTGATGCCGGAGCCGGTCATCCACGTGCGCCCGCATACATTTTGAACTAAATTTTAAGAAATCAGACGAATTACATCCAAACAAATGATTTTCATCTATACCGGAGCATATTTATTACATTTTTGCCATATTTCATTAGAAAACTATCAGACTTAACCTATTCTAAGTCTACGGCCACCCATCCTCCAAGTCCTTATTGTTAACCTCCGGCGTTGGTTGTGTCCATGTCCGGCGGGGATGAGACCCGTGAAGTGAAGGTGCGGTCGCCGGTGAGAAAGAGTAGGACATGGGACATGGGCTGGACTCAAGGCCCAGCCGCCTCCCATGTACTACTCCTCCTCGTCAGAGTCCACGACCATGGACGCGGACAGGGCGGCACAATCATTGTGCCACCGGTGCCAATAAATCATCATTGGCGGCGTGAAGCACACGCAGCTGCATGCCGGCGTTCTTGTCCACGATTGCATGCGGCCCAGTCGTCACCTCCGCGCCGATTACGCCGCAACCGCATTGCGAGTGCCGTGAGCGCTCGTTGCTCGGCGAAGAAGTTGGGGTTCTTCACCGGCATGTCTGCCATGGACGCCACGGCTTCCTCGCTCGCGCGTTCGTCGTAGATTTGGTCCTCCGCCAGCCGGTGCTACTCGAGGAGGGTGAGGTTGTAACGTTGCTCTTCCTGCGGCTGTCAGAACACCAAAAATGACAGCGACGTTGGCTACTCCTCCGCTATGGCATCGTTGAAGTGTGTATGCGCCTGCTGCATGGTCAAGCCGGAATGGACCACCACTATGTCATCGTCGAAGCCCGTCTTCATCATTGGATCGTCGTCAGAGACCTCCGGGGAGCTGGCCGGCATGCCGATCTCTATCCACCTCGCATGGCGGCTCTGCCACCCGGCAGCAAGGGAGGACGTCGCGTGCTTCTGCTCTGTCGAAAGGCTCTCCCACAATGTGTTATCGCTCGTGGTCATGGTGGATGTGGTGCATGGGAGAACGATGTGGATCGAACATGTTGTGGTGCAGTTTGTGTCGAGGGTAACATCGTTTAAACAGAGAATTCCGGTGAAGGAAAGTGGTGTGGTGTGTCAATGCAGGCACCGGAGTTGGTTTATCGGTCGGCGTGCCTATTTAATAATGGCAGGCGAACAAAACGGGCTCCCCATTTGAATGCGGTAGATATTGGTCTGTCCCATCCTCACACATCGCTCCGACATTGAACAGGATGCGTAGGCCGGATGCGCAACGCTCTCGACCGCCGTTCCTATTCAATATCAAAGTGATATGAGAGGCCTCACCCGCTCTGAGACGGCATGAATGCGGCACTGGAACTCTCAAGTGGCATGAATTCACGGCAAGCACTTCAGGTGGAAAAGGGTGTGAGGCACGGGGGAGGGTTTTGGGTGGGTGCTTGGTGTCGGAAGTGTGTGTGCCAGCCGTCCAGATGGCCGCAAAGCCCTCTTCCCGTTTTTCTTCTGTTTTGTGAGAAAAAGGGATGTCTGAACTAGACCACGGACAGATGCAGGACCGTGTTGGATAGCAAAAGACATCCGGACCGGTCGGTCCGAACGGATATGTGGGGGTTCGAGGGTCTATAGTGGAGATGCCTTGAATTATTTTTTAAAACGAGTACTAGTCCATGCTACAGTAAATCCGCACAGTGCTGCTACAGTAACCCTGGCATCCTTTTTCATTTTACACACGCATTTTATTGTAGCTTCGTGACATCCGATGTTAGAGGATCCACTTCCTCAAGTAGTATGACTGACTAATAAAAAGCCTTCATAATATGAAGTGCAAACCGTGTAAAATTTGCGAGGTCATAGCAAGAATATGAGTTAGTCCGCTTCTGTGATGTGGAGATTGAGTAATTCTGGGGCTTACAAGTTTCTTATGTACGGTCTGATGACATTTTGTCTAGTTAATCCTTTTAGGGAAATATTTGCCACAACACACTGAACCTTTTCAATCTTTGGCACAACACACTGTGTATCATGCATACTTGTTTTCTGAGTTTTGAAGCTGAGAAACACATTGTTATTTTCTGATCTTTGACGCACATCATTTGGGTATTTGGTATTCCTTGTAGAAAAACTATGTATAGCACACTGAACTTGTTAACTCTTTGTGGCAACACACTACAAAAAAAGGAGTCCGTTGAATACCATCACAAAAACCAGTCTTTCCCACAACGTACAATATCAGTTTCTGAGTTTGAAGACAGAGAAACACATCAGAAGCAAGCTGGCATGGGAATCCATTCCAGGCATAGCCAGAGGCCTTCGAGTGACGCTAGTTCGATCTTAGCTTCATCAGTGCAACGATCTTTCCTGCTCAAAAATAGAGTTGGTGGGATGATAAAAGATTGACTGAGCTATACACAGTCTCGCGCATCACATGATGCAGGTAAAAGTCCAAAATAAGCCTTAAACTTGTAGACGAAAGCTAAATCAAACTCTCAACTGTCAATCCCTCAAATCAGCATCCCGGTCTATTTTGAACCTTAAGAGGATTTAGCTGGATATCGCTGAATTGGGTGGGCACATTAGCGCAATCGCTTGTGCTGCTCTTGCTTTTCTTTGTTTTTTTTTTCTTTTTGATTTCGTTCGTTTTTTCTTTGGTTTTTCATCGGTTTTCTTCTGGCTTTTTTTCCCTTCGTTATACTGTTTTTTCACTGGTTTTCTTTGGTTTTCTTTCTTTGTTATACTTTTGATTCTTTTTGTTTCTTTTTATATTTTCATCATATTTTTTGTTTTTTTCGCTTTTATTTTGTTTCTTTACTGGTTACGGTTTTTTACACATATCTAATTATTCTCAGTACCCAATGTACATTTTATCGCACACATGAAATAATTTTTAACATTTTTCAAGTACATTCCATACATTTTTAGAATACATGTTTTGAATATTTTTGAATACATGCTAATATTTTTCCAAATACATGTTTTACATTTTCATAACGACAATAAACATTTTATAAACTACACTAACATTTTTCCATTCTTACACTTTTTTAAAATCGAATACACTTTTTCAAACACATGTCTCATATAGTCTTTTAAGGGTGTGACACATTTTTTACATCACACAAACATTTTTTACATTGTATACACTATTTTTTAAATGTTACAAGCACATTTTTGAAACTCGTGAACATTCTTATAATGTTACATTGTTTAATGGACTAAATATTTTTTATCACACGAATATTTTTTTACATTGTACAAACATTTTTTTGAAATGCCACATACATTTATCTAAACTAGTGATATTTGTTGATGGCACAAACATTTTCTTTACACATTTGTTCTGGTTTCAAAATTTGTTCCCACTTTTAGAAAATTTAAAAAGTGTTCGCACATTAAAAAAATTCTCAGGTTTCAAAAATGTTAATGTTTCAAAAAGTGTTCGCTTTTTCAAAAAATTCTTGTTTTCTTAAAGTATTCCGAATTTTCAGAAAGTTCTCACACTTCAGAAAATGTTCGGACATTTCTTAAATTGTTTCGGCTTTCAATATTTGTTTGCCTCTAAATGAAGTTTTCAAAGTTCAAAGCTTCGGCGAGTGCTTAAATTTTCGGGCCTCTAATTATATCATTCATAGTCATCTGTTCTAGTGGCTATCGGGATGACTTCACTCTGACAGGTCCCTAGTTCTACTCAGCCGGAGTTGTTTTTGTTACGTACTTTTCACGTCGTGCTTTAAGAAAACGAAAAATACTCGCTTCATGCCTGGTGGGCCGGCCCAGTCAAGTCTGCAGCCAACAATTTCGGGATTTAACATGCCACGTCGACAACCCTTGTTTGAAACTCTCTCTCTCTCTCTCTCTCTCAAGGGTTGGAATAGACCAAGATTAAAGAGTTCGGCGTGCTAATTTTTGAGATTTAAAGTTTAGGGTTCGATTTAACTTTCATATATAAATTTAAGGTTTATTTCAGACTTTTTTCGATGATGCAACCCAAACAATGGTACGTCTGCCCCTGTCCTCTCGGAGTTGGCACATATCCCGACCGGCTCATACCTAAAAAACGCCTGCCTTTGCGCAGAAAAAGTGCAAAGTTAAATTGTTCATTCATTCAAAATCGAACTTAGGGAAAGATAATAACATAGCCTCACAGCCCTCGTGAATGACCGTGCGCGCGAACAATGGTTCAGAGATACTCCCTCCGTCCCAAAATTTTTGTTTTAAATTCATCTAGATACGGATGTATCTAATACTAAAACGTGACTTGATACATCCGTATTTAGACAAATCTAAGACAAAAATTTTGAGACGGAGGGAGTACTTTGATAGTGGACGTACAGAACATTTAATAACATAGTCCCATGTGGAAAGTACTTATTTTTAACACCGCACAACAACGCAGATGCTTACACACATGCATATATACATTCATCATATATACACAGGCATGCATACCCTATACGAGCACCTCTAAAATACTAAGTCAGCACAGTATTTTGAGACCGACAAAGTCGCAATAAACATCTGGTCGTAGTCGATGGAAACATATGGGGAAGGGACTTTTTAACGAACGCTACATACTACGTTGAGGTCCTTGCACAAGCACAAAGGCGAGCTAGCCTTTTTTCTTATGGTGATGACCCAGCTGAATTTTTACTAGGTACTTAGCGTCTCCTTAGCATCATGATGACCATCATATCGTCGGCGCCTAGCTATGGTAATCTTGCCACCATGCCCGCTCACGCACGATCCGAATCACGTCGGCGAGATCATCATTGTAATCATCGCTCGTCCGTCGCTTGGCTTGGCGATTCACAACGGGGCATCCGGACGCGTACAAACGATCAATCCAAACCGTTCTACTCAGTTTGGAACACTGGCGCAATGGACTGTTCAGTTCGCAGCGATGTGGCTGTCGGAAGGAAACCTTTCGATTCTATCTGGAAAAGCCAGCCGCGATCGACGCAGCAGGGCATTCACCGGAGAACAGAATCCACCTTGCTGGGCACGGGCTCGGACATCGCACTTCCGAGATCTAAACGGACCCACGCACCCGCGTTTTGTCCATTTTTCATACACGCGTCTAACAGTGCGTGTTCGTTTTGTGATTTGAATCGGCTGATGCGTCTAACGGGAGATACACTCATATTTGCCCGCGTGTAAAGAAAAAATGTAAATGATGAACACGTGGCCGAAATAAACTTAATAAGACACAATTAAACATAAAATGGCCGGTCAACAGCCAAAGTCCACTTAAACATTAATTAAACAATTCTAAAAACTTCGCGTCCGCACGCTGCCCTAGGCGCCCGCCTTGCCCTTGCCCCCGTCGTCGTCGCTGGTAGGTCGATTAAGACGGGAGGCGGCCCAGCCCATCCGAACACGGCTTGATAGGCCGCCAGGGCCTCCTCCGGCGTCTGCTGCGACGGCGGCAGTGCAGCAAGGCGGGCGCGCTCCTCCTCCTCCTCCTCAAGGTGCAGTGCCTCCTCGTCGCAACGCAGTTGCTGCTCCCGGAGCATCTATCGCTTGCCGTCGGCCTCCTCCTCGGCGAGCCAATGCGCCTTCCAGCGCTTAAGGTGGGCCGCCTCCTCGTATGCGCAGGGCGGCTTAGTGGCAGGGAGGCGCGCTCACCCACTCGTGGAGTTGGCCGGTCCACGACTAGGTCTCGTCGGGCCAAGTGGCCGGCGGCTGCAACCGCTTCCGCGTGGGTGTGGGCTCCCGCTCCGCTCCGGCTTCGGCTCGGCTTTGCGTTCGACGAAGGGCGGCTGCAGTGGCGAGACAAATAGCGGAGCGTGGACCGAGCCCCTCACCACCGACAAGGCTAGGGCGTGCTCCAGCCCATCCAAATGTGTGTCCTCCTCGAGCCAGCTCGCCTCCAGCGCGCACTCCAGGGCCTCCTCAAGGGCGGCTTGGCACTCCACCTCCGCCTCCTCCTTCCCTGGCAAAACCTCTGGGGGGCGGCCGGGGAATGGCATGGTCGATGTGAACCCTGCAGCGACGCTCCTCCTCATGCTCCGGCGCTCCTCCTCATGCTTCGGTTGGGGGAGTCTGGCACGTAGGCACGCATCGCGCGCTGCTCCGGCGTAAGGAGCTCGCGACGCCGGCGAACCTCCTCGGCGTGCGCCCGTGCCGAGCGGAGCGCCGCCGGAATGGGGTTCCTCTGCGGGTCCAGATGTCAGCTGTGCGGTTGGTTGACATCCTGATATTGCAGGGGGGCAGTGGTACTCCAAGTGCGTCCACGCTTGGTGGACTGGTATGTACAGCCGCTCCCGCGGTGGCAAGCCGCGTCTGGTTAGCGGCGGCAGAGAAGGAAGCATGCGGGAAGAGCTCGCACCGGCGCTAAACCTCCACATCCCCTTCCCGCTGAAGAAGCCCATAGCTCGCTAGGCTTTTGGGTTGGATGGCTGGCTAGGGTTTTCTGGTCGTCGGCAAGGGAGCAAGCGTGGCCAGATGTGAACAGGAAGATGGAAGTGGATGAGGCCGGCCCTGCCTCACGCTTCCATTAAAAATGATGGGCATGCGACCCTTCCACACACTGCCAAGCGGGCCTAAGGTAGGTGTTGGCATTTAATACGACTGCGGGTGGTTGTTGCATCGGCCAACATGTGGGACCGCGGTGGACGTCGAGGAGACGCGTGATACCGGACAACAAGTTGATGTGTTTTGAGTTTGGGTCAGCGTGTTGAGCCGGTGTTTTTTTCATAGCGATCCAAACAGATATGAGCGGACGAAATGGGGTCGGACCTTCAGAGTTTTTTTTCAATAAACATCACACTTTATTGATTACAAATAACAGTTACATCATCAATAAGAAATGATACAATGCCATGCATAGGCTCCTCACACCAATCCCTAGACTCGGAAAATTTCGCTAACCTAGCAAGTTCATGAGCAACCTTATTTGCATCCCTATTATAATGCTCAAAACTAGTAACAAGAAAATCACAAGCTATAAAATAGCAATCGTCGAATATTGCCGCCGCCGCCGCTGATTGTCCCCCATTCTTCATTATATCAATCACTTCCATATTATCCGAGTTGACAATAAGTCGATTGCAACCCGCTTTCTGTGCAAGGATTAAGACAAACCTTAGAACCAGTGCTTATGCTGATAATACATCGACACACCAATCAATCCTCCAATTTCCGCCAACAGTGAACCTTCCTCTGTCATCTCTGAGGATAGCCCCCGCCGTGCCCCTAAGCAGATCATGATCAAAAGAAGCATCAACATTCAGTTTCTCTAAGCCCATAGGTGGTCTACTCCATCCCCCTATTTTACTGGTTGCCTTAGGGGAGTATGCGTTAACATGGTTCGCTGTTAAAGCACGAGCCCCCATTGAAGTTTGATATGCATCTTGAGATTTTCCTTCATGAACCAGTTTTCGTCTATCCCACCATAGATACCAAGCTGTTATAGCGATCAATTCTCATGCGTTGTTGAGGCCCAAATTGGATAATTCTTGGTCGGACATAAGTAGTAAAAATTGAAAAACTGATTCTCCCGCCCAATTGACAGCACAAGCTCTATTGATCACCTCATACAATCCTAACTTGTCCCAAACATATTTCGCCTTCTAACAAAGAAATAAGACATGTTTTGTGTCTTCCGACCCATTTGAGCATGATGGGCATATGGGAAAAACTTTCATGTGTCTATTAGCGAGCGTAATACGGCACGTGAGGTTTCCATGCAATGTACGCCAGATGAAAAGTTTTACCTTTGTCGGACAAGATAGCTTACAGATCTTAGCCCAAATAGGATTACATTGGTTCTGCCCATACCATCTATATATTGCAATTTCCTCCCATGTTGTTGGTTCCATTCCTCCAAATAAGCCGGTCAAACCGTGAACAAACCATTCTTTGTATAACTCCACGCAATAAAGTCCGACATATCATGCATCGAAAGGGGGATTGCGAGCACCCTTTGAGCATCAATCGACCACAATATTTGTCTCACCAAGTCTTCATCCCAACCATTCGTGCTTGGATCAATCAGATCAGACACCTTTGGTAAAAGATTCCCCTTTTAGGAGTGATAATTTTCTTATTTGCACAATTCGGGATCCATGCATCTTTCCAAATATCAATATTTTGTCCATCTCCAACTCGGCAGATATACCCATTCCTTAGAGAGTTAACTCCCGCCATAATGCTTTTCCAGGTAAAATAAGAACCCTCTTTAAAACCTACATTCATTAAATAGCCATCTGGGAAGTATTTAACTCTCAAGATTGTAGCACATAACAATTCTGGATTATCAAGCAAACGCCACGCTTGCTTGGCTAGCAAAGCCAGGTTGGAACAATGTATATCTCGAAAGCCCATGCCTCATTGGTCTTTTGGGACACACATCTTCCACCATGCCATCCAATGCATCCTCTTCTGGTTGTCCTCGTCACCCCATCAAAACAGCGACATCGCATCAATGATTCCTTTGCAAAAAAAAATAGGAATTTTAAAGACAGACACGACTATGGAAAACCTTATACACAACATCTTAGCAGTAGCGCTGGACAAAATAGGGCGCGACTGCTACTTAGTAGTGATAACCCACAAGTGTAGGGGATCGCAACAGCTTTCGAGGGTAGAGTATTCAACCCAAATTTATTGATTCGACACAAGGGGAGCCAAAGAATATTCTGAAGTATTAGCAACTGAGTTGTCAATTCAGCCACACCTGGATAACTTAATATCTGCAGCAAAGTATTTAGTAGCAAAGTAGTATGATAGTAATGGTAACGGTAACAAAAGAGTAATGAAAGCAAAAGTAATATTTTTGGTGTTTTATATTGATTGTAACAGTAGCAACGGGAAAGTAAATAAACGAAGAACAGTATGTGGAAAGCTCGTAGGCATTGGATCGGTGATGGATAATTATGCCGGATGTGGTTCATCATGTAAAAGTCATAACATAGGGTGACACAGAACTAGCTCCAATTCATCAATGTAATGTAGGCATGTATTCCGAATATAGTCATACGTGCTTATGGAAAAGAACTTGCATGACATCTTTTGTCCTACCCTCCCGTGGTAGCGGGGTCCTAATGAAAACTAAGGGATATTAAGGCCTCCTTTTAATAGAGAACCGGAACAAAGCATTAGCACATAGTGAATACATGAACTCCTCAAACTATGGTCATCACCGAGAAGTATCCCGATTATTGTCACTTTGGGGTTGTCGGATCATAACACATAATAGGTGACTATAGACTTGCAAGATAGGATCAAGAACACACATATATTCATGAAAACATAATAGGTTCAGATCTGAAATCATGGCACTCGGGCCCTCTTGACAAGCATTAAGCATAGCAAAGTCATAGCAACATCAATCTCGAACATAGTGGATACTAGGATCAAACCCTAACAAAACTAACTCGATTACATGATAGATCTCATCCAACCCATCACCGTCCAGCAAGCCTACGATGGAATTACTCACGCATGGCGGTGAGCATCATGAAATTGGTGATGGAGGATGGTTGATGATGACGATGACGGTGAATCCCCCTCTCCGGAGCCCGAGCGGACTCAGATCAGCCCTCCCGAGAGGTTTTAGGGCTTGGCGGCGGCTCCGTGTCGTAAAACGCGATGATTTCTTCTCTCTAATTTTTTTCTCTCCAAAAGCAAATATATAGAGTTGGAGTTGGCGTCGGAGGAGCTCCAGGGGGCCCACGAGGTAGGGGGCGCGCCCTAGCAGGCGCCCCACCCTCGTGGACAGGTGTGGGCCCCTGGTCTTCATCTTTAGCGAGGATTTTTTATTATTTTTTCTAAGATGTTTCGTGGAGTTTCAGGTCATTCCGAGAACTTTTTTTTTCTGCACAGAAAATAACATCATGGCAATTCTGCTGAAAACAGCGTCAGTCCGGGTTAGTTCCATTCAAATCATACAAGTTAGAGTCCAAAACAAGGACAAAAGTGTTTGGAAAAGTATATACGACGGAGACGTATCAACTCCCCCAAGCTTAAAACCCTTGCTTGTCCTCAAGCAATTCAGTTGACAAACTGAACGAGAAAAAAGAAAAACTTTTACAAACTCTGTTTTCAGCAAAAATTATAACTAACCACATTTGCAATAATTCTCAGGTCTCATGATTACTCATATCAATGGCATAATCAACTAGCGAGCCATAATAATAAATCTCGGATGTCAACACTTTCTCAAAACAATCATAATATGATATAACAAGATGGTATCTCGCTAGCCCTTTCTGAGACCGCAAAACATAAATGCAGAGCACCTTTAAAGATCAAGGACTGACTAGACATTGTAATTCATGATAAAAGAGATCCAGTCATAGTCATACCCAATATAAATTAATAGTAATGAATGCAAATGACAAAGGCGCTCTCTAGTGCTTTTCAATAAGAGGGTGATGACTCAACATAAAAGTAAATAGATAGGCCCTTCGCAGAGGGAAGCAGGGATTTGTAGAGGTGCCAGAGCTCGGTTTTGAAATAGAGATAAATAATATTTTGAGCGGCATACTTTCATTGTCAACATAACAACTAAGAGATGGCGATATCTTCCATGCTACACACATTATAGGCGGTTCCCAAACAGAATGGTAAAGTTTATACTCCCCCTCCACCAACAAGCATCAATCCATGGCTTGCTCGAAACAACGAGTGCCTCCAACAATCAACAGGTCCCAGGGGGAGTTTTGTTTGCAATTATTTTGATTTAGTTTGCATAAAGCATGGGACTGGGCATCCCGGTGACCAGCCATTTTCTCGTGAGTGAGGAGCGGAGTCCACTCCTCTTGAGAATAACCCGCCTAACATGGAAGATAAGGGCAGCCCTAGTTGATACATGAGCTATTTGAGCATACAAAATAGAATGTTTATTTGAAGGTTTAGAGTTTGGCACATACAAATTTACTTGGAACGGCAGGTAGATACCGCATATAGGAAGGTATAGTGGACTCATATGGAATAACTTTGGGGTTTAAGGGATTGGATGCACAAGCAGTATTCCCGCTTAGTACAAGTGAAGGCTAGCAAGAGACTGGAAAGCGACCAACTAGAGAGCGACAACAGTCATGAACATGCATTAAAATTAATAAACATTGGATGCAAGCATGAGTAGGATATAATCCACCATGAACATAAATATCGTGTAGGCTATGTTGATTTTGTTTCAACTACATGTGTGAATATGTGCCAAGTCAAGTCACTTAATTCATTCAAAGGAGAATACCACCCCATCATACCACATCACAACCATTTTAATAGCATGTTGGCACGCAAGGTAAACCATTATAACTCATAGCTAATCAAGCATGGCATAAGCAACTATGATCTCTAATTGTCATTGCAAACATGTTTATTCATAATAGGCTGAATCAAGAACGATGAACTCATCATATTTACAAAAACAAGAGAGGTCGAGTTCATACCAGCTTTTCCCATCTCAGTCAGTCCATCATATATCATCATAATTGCCTTTCACTTGCACGACCGAACGATGTGAATAATAATAAGAGTGCACGTGCATTGGACTAAGCTGGAATGTGCGAGCATTCAATGAACAGGAGAAGACAAGGCAATATGGGCTCTTCGTTAAATCAACAATAAAGCATATAAGAGCCACTTCAACAATTTAATCATGGTCTTCTCCTATCGACCCCCAAGAAAAGAAAAGAAATAAAACTATTTACACGGGAAAGCTCCCAACAAGCAAAAGAAGAACAGGAAATCTTTTTGGGTTTTCTTTTTAATTATTACTACTAAAGTAAGAAAGTAAACTAACTAGAAGTTACTACTAATTAATTTTTTTTGTTTTTATTAAAGTTTAACAAACACACAAGAAGAAAGCAGGAAAAAGGAAATAAACTAGCATGGATATTACAGTGAAAGAGTATGAGCACCGACATCTAGCAATGAGTGTGTGTGAACATAAATGTAATGTCGGTGAGAAATACGTACTCCCCCAAGCTTAGGCTTTTGGCCTAAATTGGTTCATTGCCAGGGATGGCCTGGCGGATACCCGTAGGTGTAGGTGGGGTCGTATTGTGATGCAGCGGCTATCGCCTCCTGAGCTGCAGCGTGGCGTCGAGCTGTCTCCGCTCTCCTCTCGTACTCCTCTGCCTCCTCTCTGGTAATAACATGTCTTCCTTTTATCTGAGAATCAAAGAAGGCAGGGGCAGGGAGAGTAATACGGACAACATGTCGTTTGTTAAAGATTAGTCGATACTGGAGAGGTGATTCAGTCCTCTCGACAAACTAGTGGGAAACCATAAAATCTAAATCTAAATAAGTAGGGGGCAACTCCATGTCACCCTCACGAATGTCTATCTCAAGAAAATTAGCTAAGCGGGTTGCATAAATTCCTCCAAAGAAATCTCCGTTATATCTATTATGATGCAAACTACGAGCTACAATGGCTCCCATATGATAAGATTGGTCTCCTAACACAGCACTCCTGAGAATGCTGAGGTCAGGGACACACATGTGACATGCTTCATCCTTAGCATTTATGCACCTACCTATGAAGAGAGCAAAATAATGTATAGCAGGAAAGTGAATGCTCCCTATAGTGGCTTGCGTTATATCTCTAGATTCCCCCACAGTTATACTAGCAAGAAAGTCTCTAAATTCAGATTTATGGGGATCAACAGTACTACCCCATTGTGGGAGTTTGCAAGCAAAAGTAAAATCCTCTAAGTCCATGGTATAAGATTTATCATAAAGATCAAACATGACAGAAGGAGAATTACGCGAAGATGAAAACTCAAACCTCCTCACAAATGAACTAGTGAGATCATGATACTGTGGGCATTTGTCTGCCTCAAAGTCCACAAGACCGGCATTACGCAAATATGCGTTAAATTCTTCTTTGATTCCCGCTCGATCCAGAAAATTTTCCGATGGCCATTCACAGGGCCTCACGGGAGCGTCCCTTGGGGGCTCCTCATCGGCATCACGCATTGCAAGCCTAGGGCCTTGCTTCCTTGAAGAACCACCTTGGAACATCTTCCTAAACATATTGTTTTCTCTGAAAAATTTCTGAAATTTTTAGTAACTTCAAACAAAAGTGAACCAACTTCAATAAAATTGATAGCAACTACTCCTACAAGTGCCTAGAGCCTTTATCATGCATTAGAACTACTTGGAACCATATAAAATTGACATGCAAGCTCAAGAACATGGTCACCTATGCAGCACAAATTTGCAATGAATAAAGCACTAGAACAAAAACTAATTGGACCAATGGAGGAGTCACATACTAAGGAACAATCTTCCCAAGCAGTTTTGTGAGAGGTGCTTTGAGCAAGGAGATCGAAAATCACAACAACGGGGGCTGGAACTCGTGTTTGAGCCAGATATTCGTGTTTGTGGGAGGAAGAAGAAGAGGATGGGTGCAGGAATAAGTGGAGAAGGGCCACCATGGGCCCACGTGGCAGGGGAGCGCGCCCTCCACCCTCGTGGCCAGGTGGCAGCTCCCCCCGTGGTAATTTTTGCACCAAAAATCCTCAAATATTCCCGAAAAAATCATACTAAATTGGCATGGCATTCTGAGGACTTCTATTTTCGGGATATTTTTATATTGCATGGATAAATCAAAAAGCAGACCAAAAAATACTATTTTTACTTTATTTCAACTAAATAACAGAAAGTATAAAGAGGGTACAGAAGGTTGTGCCTTCTAGTTTCATCCGTCTCATGCTCATCAAAAGGAATCCACTAACAAGGTTGATCAGGTCTTGTTAACAAACTCATTCTGACTAACATGGAACCGGAAAAATTTCGAATAACACTATGTTACCTCAACGGGGATATGCACATCCCCTATAATAAGAATATCATATTTCTTCTTGACAGTAGGAAGAGGAAATTCAAAACCTCCAAAAATAATCGATGGAACTTTTCCAATAGAATTGATACTATAAACTTGAGGTTGTTTCCTC
Source organism: Aegilops longissima (assembly GCA_021605205.1). NCBI lineage: Eukaryota > Viridiplantae > Streptophyta > Magnoliopsida > Poales > Poaceae > Aegilops > Aegilops longissima. Next base: position 516,809,821 of record CM038680.1, read on the forward strand.
GGAAAGTGTACCGTGTGCTCATTACCATTAATATGAAAAGTGACATTGCCTTTGTTGCAATCAATAACAGCCCCTGCAGTATTCAGAAAAGGTCTTCCAAGAATAATAGACATACTATCGTCCTCGGGAATATCAAGAATAACAAAGTCCATTAAAATAGTAACGTTTGCAACCACAACAGGCACATCCTCACAAATACCGACAGGTATAGCAGTTGATTTATCAGCCATTTGCAAAGATATTTCAGTAGGTGTCAACTTATTCAAATCAAGTCTACGGTATAAAGAGAGGGGCATAATACTAACACCGGCTCCAAGATCACATAAAGCAGTTTTAACATAATTTCTTTTTATGGAGCATGGTATAGTAGGTACTCCTGGATCTCCAAGTTTCTTTGGTATTCCACCCTTAAAAGTATAATTAGCAAGCATGGTGGAAATCTCAGCTTCCGGTATCTTTCTCTTATTGGTAATGACATCCTTCATATACTTAGCATAAGGATTTGTTTTGAGCACATCAGTTAATCGCATACGCAAAAAGATAGGTCTAATCATTTCAGCAAAGCGCTCAAAATCCTCATCATCCTTTTTTTGGATGGTTTGGGAGGAAAAGGCATGGGTTTCTGAACCCATGGTTCTCTTTCTTTACCATGTTTCCTAGCAACAAAGTCTCTCTTATCATAACGTTGATTCTTTGATTGTGGGTTATCAAGATCAACAGCAGGTTAAACTTCTACATCATTATCATTACTAGGTTGAGCATCATCATGAACAACATCATTAACATTTTCACTAGGTTCATGTTCATTACCAGATTCTGTTTCAGCATCAGAAATAGATATATCATTTGGATTCTCAGGTGGTTCAGCCATAGGTTCACTAGAAGTTTGCAACGTCCTATCATTTTTATTTTTCTTCCTTTTAGAAGAACTAGGCACATCAGTATTATTTCTCTGAAAATCTTGCTCAATTCTCTTAGGGTGGCCTTTAGGATACAAAGGTTCCTGAGTCATTCTACCAGTTCTAGTAGCCACTCTAACAGCATAATCATTTTTTTTACTATTCATTTCATTGAGCAAATCATTTTGAGCCTTAAGTACTTGTTCTACTTGAGTGGTAACCATAGAAGCATGTTTGCTAATGAGTGTAAGTTCACATCTAACATTAGCCATATAATCACCCAAGTGTTTAATCATATAGGAATCGTATTTCAATTGTCTACCAAAATAAGCATTAAAATTTTCTTGTTTGACAATAAAATTATCAAACTCATCCAAGCATTTTCTAGCAGACTTATAGTGAGGAATATCACCTTCATCAAATCTATAGAGAGAATTTACCTTTACTACCTGTGTCGGGTTATCGGGATCAAGAGGTTCTTCAATAGGTAATGGATCAAGATCATATGTTTCTTCAACAGGCGGTAGATTAAGACCATGTATTTCTTCAATAGGAGATAAATTCTTAACATCTTCAGCTTTCATACCTTTTTCTTTCATAGATTTCTTTGCCTCTTGCATATCTTCAGGACTGAGAAATAGAACACCTCTCTTCTTCGGAGTTGGTTTAGGAATAGGCTCAGTAATTGGCTCTGGAGCTGGCTCAGGAAGTGCCCAATTATTTTCATTTGTCAACATATTATTCAATAGAATTTCAGCTTCATCCGATGATCTTTCCATGAAAAGAGAACCAGCACAACTATCCAGGTAATATATGGATGCATCGGTTAGTCCATTATAAAAGATATCAAGTATTTCATTTTTCTTAAGAGGATGATCAGGCAAAGCATTAAGTAACTTGAAAAGCCTCCCCCAAGCTTGTGGGAGACTCTCTTCTTCAATTTGCACAGAGTTGTATATTTCCTTTAAAGCAGCTTGTTTCTTATGAGCAGGGAAATATTTAGCATAGAAATAATAAATCATATCCTGGGGACTACGCACACAACCAGGATCTAGAGAATTAAACCATATCTTAGCATCATCCTTTAATGAGAACGGAAATATTTTAAGGATGTAAAAGAAGCGAGATCTCTCATCACTAGTGAACAGGGTGGCTATATCATTTAATTTAGTAAGATGTGCCACAACAGTTTCAGATTCATAACCATGAAAAGGATCAGATTCAACCAAAGTAATTATATCAGGATCAACAGGGAATTCATAATCCTTATCGAGAACACAAATAGGTGAAGTAGCAAAAGCAGGGTCATGTTTCATTCTATCTCTAAGAGATTCTTTACTCCATTTAACTAACAGCCTCTTAAGTTCGTTTCTATCTTTGCAGGCAAAAATAGCTGCAGAGGATTCCATATCAAAAACATAACCCTCAGGAATAACAGGCATATCTTCAACATCAATTTCATCAACATTATCGGTTTCAATAGTTTCTTTCTCTCTAGCCCTAGAAATTTGTTCATCAAGAAATTCACCAAGGGGCACATTAGTATCAAGCATAGAAGTAGTTTCATCATAAGTATCATGCATAGCAGAAGTGGCATCATCAATAACATGTGACATATCGTAAGCTAATAGCGTAAGCAGGTTTAGGTGTCGCAATCTTACTCATAACAGAAGGTGAATCAAGTGCAGAGCTAGATGGCAGTTCCTTACCTCCCCTCGTAGTAGAGGGATAAATTTTTGTCTTAGCGTCTTTCAAATTCTTCATAGTGTCCAGCAGATATAAATCCCAAGTAACTCAAAGAATAGAGCTATGCTCCCCGGCAACGGCGCCAGAAATTAGTCTTGATAACCCACAAGTGTAGGGGATCGTAACAACTTTCGAGGGTAGAGTATTCAACCCAAATTTATTGATTCGACACAAGGGGAGCCAAAGAATATTCTGAAGTATTAGCAACTGAGTTGTCAATTCAGCCACACCTGGATAACTTAATATCTGCAGCAAAGTAGTATGATAGTAATGGTAACGGTAACAAAAGAGTAATGAAAGCAAAAGTAATATTTTTGGTGTTTTATATTGATTGTAACAGTAGCAACGGGAAAGTAAATAAACGAAGAACAGTATGTGGAAAGCTCGTAGGCATTGGATCGGTAATGGATAATCATGCCGGATGCGGTTCATCATGTAACAGTCATAACATAGGGTGACACAGAACTAGCTCCAATTCAACAATGTAATGTAGGCATGTATTCTGAATATAGTCATACGTGCTTATGGAAAAGAACTTGCATGACATCTTTTGTCCTACCCTCCCGTGGCAGCGGGGTCCTAATGGAAACTAAGGGATATTAAGGCCTCCTTTTAATAGAGAACCGGAACAAAGCATTAGCACATAATGAATACATGAACTCCTCAAACTATGGTCATCACCGAGAAGTATCCCGATTATTGTCACTTTGGGGTTGTCGGATCATGCACCCTTGAAGAGTGGTCTATTTTTATTGAATCTCGATAGTAGTAATACACATATTCATAGTGTTGAAATCAAAAGATACAGAGTTGATAATGATAATGCAACTTATTTGTGGCACTGCCGTTTGGGTCATATCGGTGTAAAACGCATGAAGAAACTCCATACTGATGGACTTTTGGAATCACTTGATTATGAATCACTTGGTACTTGCGAATCGTGCCTCATGGGCAAGATGACTAAAACGCCGTTCTCCGGAACTATGGAGCGAGCAAAGGATTTGTTGGAAATCATACATACCGATGTTTGTGGTCCAATGAATGTTGAGGCACGCAAGCAGTATCGTTATTTTCTCACCTTCACAGATGATTTGAGCAGATATGGGTATATCTATTTGATGAAACATAAGTCTGAAACATTTGAAAAGTTCAAAGAATTTCAGAGTGAAGTGGAAAATCATCGTAACAAGAAAATAAAATTTCTACGATCTAATCGTGGAGGAGAATATTTGAGTTACGAGTTTGGTTTGCATTTGAAACAATGCGGAATAGTTTCGCAGCTCACTCCACCCGGAACACCACAACGAAATGGTGTGTCCGAACGTCGTAATCGTACTTTACTAGATATGGTGCGATCTATGATGTCTCTTACTGATTTACCGCTATCGTTTTGGGGTTATGCTTTAGAGACGGCCGCATTCACGTTAAATAGGGCACCATCAAAATCCGTTGAAACGACACCTTATGAACTATGGTTTAGCAAGAAACCAAAGTTGTCGTATCTTAAAGTTTGGGGCTGCGATGCTTATGTGAAGAAACTTCAACCAGATAAGCTCGAACCTAAATCGGAGAAATGTGTCTTCATAGGATACCCAAAAGAGACTATTGGGTACACCTTCTATCACAGATCCGACGGCAAGATTTTCGTTGCTAAATTCGGATCCTTTCTAGAAAAGAGTTTCTCTCGAAAGAAGTGAGTGGGAGGAAAGTAGAACTTGATGAGATAATCAGATCTGTTCCCTTATTGGAAAATAGTTCACCACAAGAACCGGTTCTGTGACAACTACACCAATAAGTGAGGAAGCTAATGATATTGATCATGAAACTTCAGATCAAGTTTCTACCGAACTCACGAGGTCAACTAGAGTAAGATCCGCACTGCAGTGGTACGGTAATCCTATTCGGAAGTCATGTTACTTGACCATGGCGAACCTACAAACTATGAAGAAGCGATGGTGAGCCCAGATTCGCAAAATGGCTGGAAGCCATGAAATCTGAGATGGGATCCATGTATGAGAACAAAGTATGGACTTTGGTTGACTTGCCCGATGATCGGCAAGCTATTGAGAATAAATGGATCTTTAAGAAGAAGACTGACGCCGATGGTAATGTAAGCGTCTATAAAGCTCGACTTGTTGCGAAAGGTTTTCGACAAGTTCAAGGGGTTGACTACGATGAGACTTTCTCACCGTAGCGATGCTTAAGTCTGTCTGAATCATGTTAGCAATTGCTGCATTTTATGATTATGAAATTTGGCAAATGGATGTAAAACTGCATTCTTGAATGGATTTCTAGAAGAAGAGTTGTATATGATGCAACCAAAAGGTTTTGTTGATCCAAAAGGTGCTACCAAAGTGTGCAAGCTCCAATGATCAATTTATGGTCAGTGCAAGCCTCTCGGAGTTGGAATAAACGCTTTGATAGTGTGATCAAAGCATATGGTTTTATGCAGACTTTTGGAGAAGCTTGTATTTACAAGAAAGTGAGTGGGAGCTCAGAGCATTTCGATATTATATGTGGACGACATATTATTGATTGGAAATGATATAGAATTTCTGGATAGCATAAAAGGATACTTGAATAAAAGTTTTTCGATGAAAGACCTCGGTGAAGCTGCTTACATATTGGGCATCAAGATCTATAGAGATAGATCAAGACGCTTGATTGGACTTTCACAAAGCACATACCTTGATAAAGTTTTGAAAAGTTCAAAATGGATCGTGCAAAGAAAGGATTTTACCAGACATACAAGGTGTGAAATTGAGTCGACTCAATGCCCGACCACAAGCAGAAGATAGAGAAAATGAAAGATGTTCCTATGCTTCAGCCATAGGCTCTATCATGTATGCAATGTTGTGTACCAGACCGACGTATGCTTAGCAATAAGCTTGGCAGGAAGGTACCAAAGTAATCCAAGAGTGGATCATCGGACAGCGGTCAAGAACATCCTGAAATACCGAAAAGGACTAAGGATATGTTTCTCGATATGGAGGTGACAAAGAGCTAGTCGTAAATGGTTACGCCGATGTAAGCTTTGACACCGATCCGGACGATTCTAAATCGCAAACCGGATACGTGTTTTTATTAAACGGTGGAGCTGTCGGTTGGTGCAGTTCTAAACAAAGCGCCGTGGCGGGATCTACATGTGAAGCGGAGTACATAGCTGCTTCGAAGCAGCAAATGAAGGAGTCTGGATGAAAGAGTTCATTTCGATCTAGGTGTCATACCTAGTGCATCGGGACCAATGAAGATCTTTCGTGACAATCTTGGTGCAATTGCCTTGGCAAAGGAATCCAGATTTCACAAGAGGACCAAGCATATCAAGAGACGCTTCAATTCCATTCGGGACCAAGTCCAAGTGGGAGACATAGAGATTTGCAAGATATATACGGATCTGAATGTTGCAGACCCTTTCACTAAGCCTCTTCCACGAGCAAAACATGATCAGCACCAAGACTCCATGGGTGTTAGAATCATTTTGTGTAATCTAGATTATTGACTCTAGTGCAAGTGGGAGATGAAGGAAATATGCCCTAGAGGCAATAATAAAGTTATTATTTATTTCCTTATATCATGATAAATGTTTATTATTCATGCTAGAATTGTATTAACCGGAAACATAATACATGTGTGAATACATAGACAAACATATAGTCACTAGTATGCCTCTACTTGACTAGCTCATTAATCAAAGATGGTTATGTTTCCTAACCATAGACATGTGTTGTCATTTGATTAATGGGATCACATCATTAGGAGAATGATGTGATTGACATGACCCATTCCGTTAGCCTAGCACTTGATCGCTTAGTATATTGCTATTGCTTTCTTCATGACTTATACATGTTCCTGTAACTATGAGATTATGCAACTCCGTTTACGGAGGAACACTTTGGTGCTACCAAACGTCACAACGAATCGGGTGATTATAAAGGAGTACTACAGGTGTCTCCAAAGGTACATGTTGGGTTGGCGTATTTGAGATTAGGTTTTGTCACTCCGATTGTCGGAGAGGTATCTCTAGGCCTTCTCGGTAATACACATCACATAAGCCTTGCAAGCATTGCAACTAAGAAGTTAGTTGTGAGATGATGTATTACGGAACGAGTAAAGAGACTTGCGTAACGAGATTGAACTAGGTATTGGATACCGACGATCGAATCTCGGGTAAGTAACATACCGATGACAAAGGAACAACGTATGTCGTTATGCGGTTTGACCGATAAAGATCTTGAAGAATATGTAGGAACCAATATGGGCATCCAGGTTCCGCTATTGGTTATTGACCGAGAATAGTTCTAGGTCATGTCTACATAGTTCTCGAACCCGTAGGGTCCGCACGCTTAACGTTACGATGACAGTTTATTATGAGTTTATAAGTTTTGATGTACCGAAGTTTGTTCGAGTCCGGATGTGATCACGGACATGACGAGGAGTCTCAAATGGTCGAGACATAAAGATTGATATATTGGAAGCCTATATTTGATATCGGAATGGTTCCGGATGAAATCGGGAATTTTCCGGAACACCGGGGGGTTACCGGAACCCTCCCGGGGGATGTTGGGCCTTAATGGGCCATAAGGGAGAAGAGGAGGGCCGGCCAGGGCAGGCCGCGCGCCCCCTCCCCTAGTCCGAATAGGACAGGAGAGAGGGGCGGCGCCCTTCCTCTTTCCCTCCCCTTTCCTTCTCCAACAAGGAAGAGGGGAGTCCTACTCCCGTGGGAGTAGGACTCCTCAGCGCACCCTAGGAGGGCCGGCCGCACCTCCCTCCCTCCTTTATATACGGGGCAAGGGGCACCCCATGACACACAAGTTGATCTACGTGATCGTTCCTTAGCCGCAGCGGTGCCCCTCCACCATATTCCACCTCGGTCATATCGTCATGAGCTTAGGCGAGGCCTGCGCCGGTGAAGCATCATCATCGTCACCATGCCGTCGGTTGACGGAACTCATCCCGACACTTTGTTGGATCGAGTCCGGGATCGCCATCGAGCTGAACGTGTGCTGAACTCGGAGGTGCCGTGCGTTCGGTACTTGGATCGGTCGGATCGTGAAGACGTCGACTACATCAACCGCGTTGTTATAACGCTTCGCCACGGTCTCACGAGCGTGGACATACACTCTCCCCTCTCGTTGTTATGTCATCACCATGATCTTGCGTGTGCGTAGATTTTTTTTTGAAATTACTACGTTCCCCAACAGCGGCATCCGAGCCAGGTTTTATGCGTTGATGTCATATGCACGAGTAGAACACAAGTGAGTTGTGGGCGATATAAGTCATACTGCTTAACAGCATGTCATACTTTGGTTCAGCGGTATTGTGAGATGAAGCGGCCCGGACTGACATTACGCCAGACGCTTACGCGAGACTGGTTTCACCGCTCGAGCACTCGTTGCTTAAAGGTGACCGCGGGTGTCTGTCTCTCTCACTTTAGTTGAACTGAGTGTGGCTACGCCGGTCCTTGCGAAGGTTAAAACAGCACCAACTTGACAAACTATCGTTGTGGTTTTGATGCATAGGTAAGAACGGTTCTTGCTCAGCCCGTAGCAGCCACGTAAAACTTGCAACAACAAAGTAGAGGACGCCTAACTTGTTTTTGCAGGGCATGTTGTGATGTGATATGGTCAAGACGTGATGCTATATTGTATGAGATGATCATGTTTTGTAACCGAAGTTATCGGCAATCGGCAGGAGCCATATGGTTGTCGCTTATTGTATGAAATGCAACGCCATGTAATTGCTTTACTTTATCACTAAGCAGTAGCGATAGTCGTAGAAGCAATAGTTGGCGAGACGACAACGATGCTACGATGGAGATCAAGGTGTCGCTACCGGTGACGATGGTGATCACGACGGTGCTTGAGATGGAGATCACAAGCACAAGATGATGATGGCCATATCATATCACTTATATTGATTGCATGTGATGTTTATCCTTTATGCATCTTATTTGGCTTTGATTGACGGTAGCATTATAAGATGATCTCTCACTAAATATCAAGAAGTGTTCTCCCGAGTATGCACCGTTGCGAAAGTTCTTCGTCTTTGAGACACCACGTGATGATCGGGTGTGATAGGCTCTACGCTCAAATACAACGGGTGCAAAACAGTTGCACGCGCGAATACTCAGGTCAAACTTGACGAGCCTAGCATATACAGATATGGCCTCGGAGCACGGAGACCGAAAGGTCTTACGTGAATCATATAGTAGATATGATCAACATAGTGATGTTCACCATTGAAACTACTCCATCTCACGTGATGATCGGACATGGTTTAGTTGATTTGGATCACGTAATCATTTAGATAACTAGAGAGATGTCTATCTAAGTGGGAGTTCTTTAGTAATATGATTAATTGAACTTAAATTTATCATGAACTTAGTACCGATAGTATTTTGCTTGTCTATGTTTCTTGTAGATAGATGGCTCGTGTTGTTGTTCCGTTGAATTTTAATGCGTTCCTTGAGAAAGCAAAGTTGAAAGATGATGGTAGCAATTACACGGACTGGGTCCGTAACTCGAGGATTATCCTCATTGTTGCACGTAAGAATTATGTCCCGAAGCACCGCTGGGTGCCGTGCCCTGCTGCTTGATGTAACTGACGACGTTAAGAACGTCTGGCAGAGCAAAGCTGATGACTACTCAATAGTTCAGTGTGCCATGCTTTACGGCTTAGAACCGGGCCTTCAACGACGTTTTGAACGTCATGGAGCATATGAGATGTTCCAGGAGTTGAAGTTAATATTTCAAGCAAATGCCCGGATTGAGAGATATGAAGTCTCCAATAAGTTCTATAGCTGCAAGATGGAGGAAAATAGTTCTGTCAGTGAACACATACTCAAAATGTCTGGGTATAATAATCACTTGATTCAACTGGGAGTTAATCTTCCTGATGATAGTGTCATTGACAGAATTCTTCAATCACTGCCACCAAGCTACAAGAGCTTCGTGATGAACTATAATATGCAAGGGATGGACAGAGCTCTTCGCAATGCTAAAAGCCGCGGAGGTAGAAATCAAAAAGGAGCATCAAGTGTTGATGGTTAACAAGACCACCAGTTTCAAGAAAAAGGGCAAAGGGAAGAAGAATAGGAACTTCAAGAAGAACAGCAAACAAGTTGCTGCTCAAGAGAAGAAACCCAAGTCTGGACCTAAGCCTGAAATCTGAGTGCTTCTACCGCAAGCGATCGACATTTGAAGCGGAACTGCCCCAAGTATTTGGCGGATAAGAAGGATGGCAAGGTGAACAAAGGTATATGTGATATACATGATGTGTACCTTACTAATACTCGTAGTAGTACTGGTATTTGATACTGGTTCATTGCTAATATTTGCAACTCAAACAGGACTACGGATTGCGAAGATTGGCTAAGGACGAGGTGACGATGCGCGTGGGAAATGGTTCCAAAGTCGATGTGATCGCGGTCAGCACACTACCTCTACATCTACCATCGGGATTAGTTTTAGACCTAAATAATTGTTATTTGGTGCAGCGTTAAGCATGAACATTATATCTGGATCTTGTTTGATGCGAGACGGTTATTCATTTAAGTCGAGAATAATGGTTGTTCTATTTAAATGAATAATATCTTTTATGGTCATGCACCCTTGAAGAGTGGTCTATTTTATTGAATCTCGATAGTAGTAATACACATATTCATAGTGTTGAAACCAAAAGATATAGAGTTGATAATGATAATGCAAATTATTTGTGGCAATGCCGCTTGGGTCATATCGGTGTAAACGCATGAAGAAACTCCATCTTGATGGACTTTTGGAATCACTTGATTATGAATCACTTGGTACTTATGAACCGTGCCTCATGGGCAAGATGACTAAAACGCCGTTCTCCGGAACTATGGAGCGAGCAAAGGATTTGTTGGAAATCATACATACCGATGTTTGTGGTCCAATGAATGTTGAGGCACGCCATGGTATCGTTATTTTCTCACCTTCACAGATGATTTGAGCAGATATGGGTATATCTATTTGATGAAACATAAGTCTGAAACATTTGAAAAGTTCAAAGAATTTCAGAGTGAAGTGGAAAATCATCGTAACAAGAAAATAAAATTTCTACGATCTGATCGTGGAGGAGAATATTTGAGTTACGAGTTTGGTTTGCATTTGAAACAATGCGAAGAATAGTTTAGCAGCTCACGCCACCCGAACACCACAACGAAATGGTGTGTCCGAACGTCGTAATCGTACTTTACTAGATATGGTGCGATCTATGATGTCTCTTACTGATTTACCGCTATCGTTTTGGGGTTATGCTTTAGAGACGGCCGCATTCACGTTAAATAGGGCACCATCAAAATCCGCTGAAACGACACCTTATGAACTATGGTTTAGCAAGAAACCAAAGTTGTCGATCTTAAAGTTTGGGGCTGCGATGCTTATGTGAAGAAACTTCAACCAGATAAGCTCGAACCTAAATCGGAGAAATGTGTCTTCATAGGATACCCAAAAGAGACTATTGGGTACACCTTCTATCACAGATCCGAGGGCAAGATTTTCGTTGCTAAATTCGGATCCTTTCTAGAAAAGAGTTTCTCTCGAAAGAAGTGAGTGGGAGGAAAGTAGAACTTGATGAAATAATCAGATCTGTTCCCTTATTTGAAAATAGTTCATCACAAGAACCGGTTCTGTGACAACTACACCAATAAGTGAGGAAGCTAATGATATTGATCATGAAACTTCAGATCAAGTTTCTACCGAACTCACGAGGTCAACTAGAGTAAGATCCGCACTGAGTGGTACGGTAATCCTATTCGGAAGTCATGTTACTTGACCATGGCGAACCTACAAACTATGAAGAAGCGATGGTGAGCCCAGATTCGCAAAATGGCTGGAAGCCATGAAATCTGAGATGGGATCCATGTATGAGAACAAAGTATGGACTTTGGTTGACTTGCCCGATGATCGGCAAGCTATTGAGAATAAATGGATCTTTAAGAAGAAGGCGACGCTGATGGTAATGTAATCGTTTATAAAGCTCGACTTGTTGCGAAAGGTTTTCGACAAGTTCAAGGGGTTGACTACGATGAGACTTTCTCACCAGAAGCGATGCTTAAGTCTGTCCGAATCATGTTAGCAATTGCTGCATTTTATGATTATGAAATTTGGCAAATGGATGTAAAACTGCATTCTTGAATGGATTTCTAGAAGAAGAGTTGTATATGATGCAACCAGAAGGTTTTGTTGATCCAAAAGGTGCTAACAAAGTGTGCAAGCTCCAGCGATCAATTTATGGTCAGTGCAAGCCTCTCGGAGTTGGAATAAATGCTTTGATAGTGTGATCAAAGCATATGGTTTTATGAGACTTTTGGAGAAGCATGTATTTACAAGAAAGTGAGTGGGAGCTCAGAGCATTTCGATATTATATGTGGACGACATATTATTGATTGGAAATGATATAGAATTTCTGGATAGCATAAAAGGATACTTGAATAAAAGTTTTTCAATGAAAGACCTCGTGAAGCTGCTTACATATTGGGCATCAAGATCTATAGAGATAGATCAAGACGCTTGATTGGACTTTCACAAAGCACATACCTTGATAAAGTTTTGAAAAAGTTCAAAATGGATCAGCAAAGAAAGGATTTTAACTGTATTACAAGGTGTGAAATTGAGTCGACTCAATGCCCCCGACCACAGCAGAAGATAGAGAGAAAATGAAAGATGTTCCTATGCTTCAGCCATAGGCTCTATCATGTATGCAATGTTGTGTACCGACCGACGATGCTTAGCAATAAGCTTGGCAGGAAGGTACCAAAGTAATCCAAGAGTGGATCATTGGACAGCGGTCAAGAACATCCTGAAATACCGAAAAGGACTAAGGATATGTTTCTCGATATGGAGGTGACAAAGAGCTAGTCGTAAATGGTTACGCCGATGTAAGCTTTGACACCGATCCGGACGATTCTAAATCGCAAACCGGATACGTGTTTTTATTAAACGGTGGAGCTGTCGGTTGGTGCAGTTCTAAACAAAGCGCCGTGGCGGGATCTACATGTGAAGCGGAGTACATAGCTGCTTCGAAGCAGCAAATGAAGGAGTCGGATGAAAGAGTTCATTTCGATCTAGGTGTCATACCTAGTGCATCGGGACCAATGAAGATCTTCGTGACAATTGGTGCAATTGCCTTGGCAAAGGAATCCAGATTTCACAAGAGGACCAAGCATATCAAGAGACGCTTCAATTCCATTCGGGACCAAGTCCAAGTGGGAGACATAGAGATTTGCAAGATACATACGGATCTGAATGTTGCAGACCCGCTGACTAAGCCTCTTCCACGAGCAAAACATGATCAGCACCAAGACTCCATGGGTGATAGAATCATTACTGTGTAATCTAGATTATCGACTCTAGTGCAAGTGGGAGACTGAAGGAAATATGCCCTAGAGGCAATAATAAAGTTATTATTTATTTCCTTATATCATGATAAATGTTTATTATTCATGCTAGAATTGTATTAACCGGAAACATAATACATGTGTGAATACATAGACAAACATATAGTCACTAGTATGCCTCTACTTGACTAGCTCATTAATCAAAGATGGTTATGTTTCCTAACCATAGACATGTGTTGTCATTTGATTAATGGGATCACATCATTAGGAGAATGATGTGATTGACATGACCCATTCCGTTAGCCTAGCACTTGATCGCTTAGTATATTGCTATTGCTTTCTTCATGACTTATACATGTTCCTGTAACTATGAGATTATGCAACTCCTGTTTACGGAGGAACACTTTGGTGCTACCAAACGTCACAACGAATCGGGTGATTATAAAGGAGTACTACAGGTGTCTCCAAAGGTACATGTTGGGTTGGCGATTTGAGATTAGGTTTTGTCACTCCGATTGTCGGAGAGGTATCTCTAGGCCTTCTCGGTAATACACATCACATAAGCCTTGCAAGCATTGCAACTAATAAGTTAGTTGTGAGATGATGTATTACGGAACGAGTAAAGAGACTTGCCGTAACGAGATTGAACTAGGTATTGATACCGATGATCGAATCTCGGGTAAGTAACATACCGATGACAAAGGGAACAACGATGTCGTTATGCGGTTTGACCGATAAAGATCTTGAAGAATATGTAGGAACCAATATGGGCATCCAGGTTCCGCTATTGGTTATTGACCGAGAATAGTTCTAGGTCATGTCTACATAGTTCTCGAACCCGTAGGGTCCGTGCACGCTTAACGTTACGATGACAGTTTATTATGAGTTTATAAGTTTTGATGTACCGAAGTTTGTTCGAGTCCCGGATGTGATCACGGACACGACGAGGAGTCTCAAATGGTCGAGACATAAAGATTGATATATTGGAAGCCTATATTTGATATCGGAATGGTTCCGGATGAAATCGGAATTTTCGGAACACCGGGGTTACGGAACCCTCCCGGGATGTTGGGCCTTAATGGGCCATAAGGGAGAAGAGGAGGCCGGCCGGGGGCAGGCGCCCCCCCCCCGTCCGAATAGGACAGGAGAGGGGGCGCCTCTTCCTCTTTCCCTCCCCTTTCCTTCTCCAACAAGGCAAGAGGGGAGTCCTACTCGGTGGGAGTAGGACTCCTCCAGCGCACCCTAGGAGGGCCGGCCGCACCTCCCCTCCCTCCTTTATATACGGGGCAAGGGGCACCCCATGACACACAAGTTGATCTACGTGATCGCTCCTTAGCCGTGTGCGGTGCCCCTCCACCATATTCCACCTCGGTCATATCGTCATGAGCTTAGGCGAAGCCCTGCGCCGTGAAGCATCATCATCGCCACCACGCCGTCGTCGACGGAACTCATCCCGACACTTTGCTGGATCGAGTCCGGGATCGCCATCGAGCTGAACGTGTGCTGAACTCGGAGGTGCCGTGCGTTCGGTACTTGGATCGGTCGGATCGTGAAGACGTACGACTACATCAACCGCGTTGTTATAACGCTTCCGCTTACGGTCTACGAGGGTACGTGGACATACACTCTCCCCTCTCGTTGCTATGTCATCACCATGATCTTGCGTGTGCGTAGAATTTTTTTAAAAATTACTACGTTCCCCAACACCTATCCCGCATCCTCGTCGTCGATACCCGTCGTTCGCTAGGGTTTTAGTTGTATTAGTGATGTTATATGTATGATACTATTCGGGATGTATTAGTGATAACTTATAGGGTTTTTATTTTTGCAGAAATCAAGGAGCCCCTCCATCATCCTTGCTGTCGTCCCCGTCATCGACCCCCTCCGACCTCAAGGTGAGACCAGCCAAATCTCCATGTCAATATGAGTCCTATAAGATATGATGTAGATAAAAACATGTATATCTTGTGTTGCTCAAATAGGATATGTGGTTGCCCAAGTGGCCGGTCATGTTCAGGTTACACCTCCGAGTGGCCTATGTTTTGCCGGAGTGTTGATTAATTTCCGTTCCGGCAAATTTCAGGCGCTTGATATGTCTTGTTTTAGCAAAGGTCATACCAGAATTTTTCGTAAATCTTGGCATGACTTGTGCTAGAATATGTAGGAAATATCGAGTGGCCTGGATTTTCTAGAAAGATAATTAATCGATATTTCGGGTTGACTTTAAGTCTGTCGAGGCCGAAGAATCCCGACTGTTGTCGTGGGGGTCGTTTCTCCTTCTTCTCCTTGTGCTAGACCTTTGTTATGCACTAGGGGAAGGAGGAGTAACGACCATCACCGACGGTCGCAAATGTCAGAGAGGAATCAGTGAGGGAGAGTCTCCACCATATATGAGAGGACGAAGAATACCGACTGTTGTCGTGGGGGTAGCTTCTCCTTCGTTCCCGTGTGCTAGACAATTTGGTGTAATGCACTCGGGAACGAAAGCAGGAGCTACCATCACCGACGGTCGAATATATACACCACGTGAGCTGAGAGTTTTCAAGAAAAGACTCGACAGACCGATAGTCAACCCGTGATGAATAATAATGATCTAATTTAATTTTTTTAGTACATATATTTAATTTTACAAGTTTAATCTTTGAAATATGAACATAGAAAATGTCGCCGGACGAAGAAGGTCCCGGGGAGTGCTCCTGGTGCGTTGACAACCGGGGTTTCTGTGACAGGCCTCACCTGGACGAAGGTCGGCGCTTCAGCATTAAGCTCGAGGAGGCCTTCGATTGTGATATGGTAAGCTACGACGCAAAGTGTTTTTTCGTAATTAAGCTCGACTTCTACTACTTCAACGTGTAATTTTCGTCTTTTACAATTCAACTAGCTTATCCCATGCCATGCAAGACGCTATGTCTTGGAGAGGATGGGTTTTGAAGATCATGAGAGGAATGAAACAAAGAAAATTAACCTAAGGACCCATCATGGTAAGGATTTTGAGGTAAATCTATACAATTCTGAGAGCGTATCCCATTTTGGTTGCCCGGGTTGGGAAGCACTATGCAAGATGTATGACTTTCAAGAGGGTATGTTTGTCATCATTGATCTTGGTGATCCTGACATCGACCAAGACAATTTGGACATTTGGGTCCTTGTTGATACGCTTCCAATTCTACTGCTATGTGAGTTCCTCAAACATAGTTATTAAGTAATTTATATTGTTTATTTAAAAATAGTTGACAGCTTATTTCCATTGATTGCTTACTTTCATTCTTCAAAGAATATGCAGAAGATGATAGACAGAACCAACTACACCGATGGCTTTGAGTTAATTTATCAGGAGAAAAATCATCTTGTCGCATATTGTACTGAAATTGAGAATTACAATGCCTTTTATCGAACTCCTCCAAATTATGGTCAATACGTGCCACTAGTGCACGTGTTGAACCACGATAACTTCCATGGAGATATCCTGGTAAGATGTTTTACTATTAAGACATCCTGCATCTTTTGCATACTTCTAAAACTGAACTACATTGCTAACTACGAAGTTATTACTATGTTTTTCAACAGAAAATCACGATGGATTGTATGCCTCATTTGATGTATTAGAATGGTCACGTTGATGTTTTGAACATACAGCCAGGTCATCCTACGAATCTCACCTGTCCATATGGATTTCTAAAACCGGTGAACACATGATTTTCAAAGAATGGAAAAAATGTATGGACAGTCGTAAGGAGGTTTTTGGAAGCAAAATTGTGCGAAAGGCAAGAATTGGAGACAGGATAATCTCCATTCTCCATAATGGAGAGTCAGGGCTATCTTGTTTTATGCTATTTTACCTAAGATAATATAGTATGTCCTAAGAGAATGTAGTAGGTCCTATGAGGTACAATATGTTTATGAGAGTTGATGATGATGAGTAGTTGTGATTATGTCTAGTGACCAAGTTGTATGTGATGTCTCATTGATGAAAACGCTGATCATGAGGAGGTGTTATATGACAATGATGTATTATGATGATAAGTTGTTAATGTATGATGATGATGAGGATGATGATGATATTTATTATATCATTGGGTGAAAGAACCGCGGATTAGTTTCAAGTGGATGTCCATCCACTTGAAACTAGTCCACGGTTCTTTCTCCCAGTGATGTAACAACTCATTATGATGTAAAATCATTCTCTAAATTGCTGCGGTATGAAAACTTGTATATAAGTGTATGAATACAACATGAAATCAAAAAATACGGAAGAATAGTAGTAGCGCGTGCTAGGAGAAGCGCTGCTACTAATTACCAGTAGCGCCCATAGTAGAAAGCGCTCCTACTATGTCAATATAGCAGTAGTGTGGTCCAACCCACGCTACTGCTAACGTTTAGCTGTAGCGCCTTACTAGTAGTGTTGTTCCCCGCGCTACTGCTAGGGTTTTCCCTAGTAGTGAGACATAGCATAAGATGGGATAGCTTGTAAAACAGATTTAAGAATAATTTCCTTTCCTCCAACGGATAATAGTTTTTCTTTCCATCCACTATTTTTTAATAATGTAGTCAATTAGGAATTGGAAACAATCGCTTTTATCCATACCCACATTTGCAGGCAAACCCAAATATTTGTCATTGAGAGCTTTAGTGATAATATTCAGAATTGTGCAAAATTGTCCCTTGTCTTCCACTTCTATATTGGGACTAAAGAAAATACTAGACTTTTCAACGCTCACCATTTTCCCCGAGGAAGCACAATAAGAGCATCTCCACCCGGCCCCAACAGCCCCCCCATGATGACTTTTTTCGCGACGGCACCGAGACCCCCCTCCCCCAGTCGCGCCCCCAAGATACCGAAAATCCGCCAGCTCGGCCCGTTTTTGGGCCCGGCGATCCCAGGCCAAACCCAGCGCACTGAGGGCGCTCAGGGGCTCCGGCGGAAGGGAAAACCACGTCTGGGCCACACTGTCAGGCAAAAAGTTAATACAATTGTCCAGATTCGCCCCCACCCCCGCGCGCCCTGCCGCCACCCTGCCGATCCCAGCGTCGCCCACCGCCCACCAACGCTAGATAGGCCATTTCCCGCAGGAAAAGAGAGAGGGTTTCGCCGCGGAAACCTCTTCACCACCTTCCTGGGCGAGTTTTCTGGCGCTCCGGCCGCGCAGGGCGGGATACCGGCGATTGTGCGCCACCACACCCGCCAGGTTTTCGGCGATTTGTCTGCTCGGCGATGGACTCGGACGACAAGGAGGCGCTCGCAGCGCTGCTGGAGGAGGAAGCCGATGCCGACGTCCAGGACAAAGAGCATATCATGGTCCTCGCCGGCCTGGCCGGCCTGCTGGCGAGCAATGCAAAGCCGCGGCGAGGTGGCTTGGTGCCAGGGCGACTGAAAGCAAAGAACCGACATCGACTGGAAAGCTATTGCATGCTCTACTCCGACTACTTCGCCGACGCTCCACTGCACGGCGACAAAGTGTTTCGGCGCCATTATCGGGTGAGCCGAAAGTTTTTCCTCAGGATTGTGAAAAGCGGGCCGATTTTGCGCCGAAAGTGAGCTGAAGAGCGGGCAAATTTGCGCCCAAATTGGGCCGATATCGGTGCCTGGGGGCGACGTGGGGGCGGCGGCTGGGAACCCAATTGCCCTCAAACCGATTTTAGCGCCGGCTCGCCCCCAGGCGGCAATTTTTCAGGCCCACTTGGGGGGCCAACGGTTGGAGATGCTCTAAGAGTCCAAAACTAATTTCAACGCCTCCGCATTTGTAGCATTTGCTTTCATAAGGATCAAAGAATCATCAACAAAGAAGATTTGAGGTCGATGTGGCATCTCTACAAACTTTAACTCCAGAAATATTACCATCCTCCTCTGCATTTGTTAGTAGAGCAGTCAGCCCCTCCGTACATAACAAGAATAAATATGGAGATAGAGAATCTCTCTGCCTCAGTCCTCTAGTAGTCTAGTAGGTCTCTTCATTATTAAAGCGAACCCGATACTCCATAGAGGATACACATTGCGTAATTAAATAAACCCATTTTTCTTGAAATACCAGTTTTAGCATAATTTCCTTCAGAAAATGCCACTCTACTCGGTCATACGCTTTGTGCATATCCAATTTGATGTCACACATACCTTCTTTGTCATTCCTTTTTTTCCTTTATTGTATGGAAAACTCGTATGCCACTAAGATGTTATCTGTAATCATTCTTCCGGATACAAATGCACTTTGAGTCGAGCCACTAATATCTGGAAGGATTATCTCCAAACGGGCCGCAGTCATTTTTGAAATAACCTTGTACACCATATTGCACAAACTGATTGGTCTAACTTGTGTTACCTTTTCTGAAGAATTGACCTTTGAGATCATCACCATTGCAGTATCATTTCACCCACATACAACAGGGAGCGACTACAATAGAAAAGCAGGTTGTGGTGCAAAAATAGAAAAAACTGATATGTTTCATTGGATGGGAGATTGATGGCTCAGATTCGGGTGGGGCGGTCTGTGTGTGACATTTGCAAAAAAGTCCCTCCCTGATAGCTAATTTCGTCCCGATGCCCTCCTCGTTGACCCAAATTCCGTGGAGCCAGCGCACGAACCAAATCTTCTCCGAGGGCGGCGGCTGCCGCCCTACTCCAAGTTGGGTGAGCACTCCTGGTAGAGGTGACGCTCCTTCTCCCGATGGCTCCTTGCCGTTTTGTGGCTGGCGGCTCAGTTTGAGGCAGACCAGATCGGAGATCATCACCAACTAACCTCCGCCCCGCAGCTTCCGTCGCAGATTCTGATACATCCACATATAACACTAGTGTTGTTGAAGAAAATAAAAGCTACGATGGGAAGGAACAACTAATTAGTGAAAATTGTGCGCATGCCAATTCTGTGCAAGAGATGAGCCGTGACTCTAGTCCAAAGCTACATGGCACGTCTACATGTTCGCATGAACCAAGTCATTGTATGGATATAACAAGTGGGCTCAGCCTGAGATTAGTCACAAGATGTGCTATAGGGAGATCAAGCCAAGACGGGAATAATTTGATTTGCATTAAAGATATGGGACATGTTTCCTGGTGTGGGAAGGAGAATATTACGTGCCATGCAAGTATAAAAATTCATGCAAGGATCACAGATTGGTTTGAAGTGCACCCGGTGCAAACAAGGTTCTTGTTTTTATTCCTGCCACGTAGGAAAAATATCTACCATGCAATACGATTACTAGGTACGTGGTGTGCTTTGTCCTTGAAAGATGTGGGCTGGGGTCCACCTGCAAATCACGTGAGAAGGCCAACAACCATCCAAATAAAGAGTGCTAGTGGGTCGTATGTAAAGATTATACTGCTAGATTATAAAGCATATAATCTATTATTTAAACATAGAGTCCAGGTTTCTAATTACTCGTCGTTTGGTCAGGACGGCTTTCTTTTCAAGCCAAGTTATATGGTCGTTTAGAATATATAAAGAGCAACTATGCGTTGATGTAAAGGGGGAGGTTATATTTTTATGATAGACACAATGTGTTTTTAGGGTAAATATCCGTATCGAGTTTTGGGGAAGCTGTCTAAAAATCCCTAAGTTTTGGAGGAAGCTTTAGAAAACCTCTGTGTTGCGATTTCTCTTCGTGGAAATTGTTTTGTGCGTGAGTACCGTCTTGAGATTGGTTTTCGTCTTTGGACCGTAAGGTTCAATCCTCTACTTGCTGTACATACGCGGCGCTTGGCGAGAGTCTACTACTGCTGAAGGTGGAGTGTCGTGAAAGATCGGGACGCAGCAACGGATTGGATCTCGCCATCGAGGTTCGGTCACTATCAGATTCCCTTCTGAAGCTTCCGACATCGGTGGGTTCGTCGCCTCCTCTCTCAAGTAACAGCTAGCGCCCTCCTCCCCCTCGTCGGCGGCAAGCCGGTGGTGGTCTCCTCGGCTCCTTCCCCTCCAGCCTGTGCGACGAGGTGGTTCATTTTCCTGGTAAATAGATGCTAACTTTTATTTGCTAGTGAATTTGTGCTACATCCCAATTTTACTATCAAGTAGATTTATGCTGCATCTCTCTAGTTCTATTTTTTGTTCATGTCAAATCTTCTCAGTGAATGATGCACAATAACTTTGATTTGATGGTGCATTGCTACTGTACTAGCGTTTTGGTACTCGAATTTGGAAGTTTTGTTTCACTCATAAGTAATCTGGAGAATCAAGTTGGAAGATTGAATGCAGTCAGCTAATTTCAGCGTCTTGCAGTTTAGCATATAATTCACAAAAAAGATTAATACTCGCAGTTCTGTATTCAAAGGAGCTGTTCAGGATCCCTCCGCTCTGCAACTCCGCTGCGGAGCGGAGCGGGATGCAGCTATATTTCGGCGAGCTGCTAGCAGGGTGCTCCGCGCGCTCTGCTCCCGCTCCGCTCGGTCTATTTTGCTTCTTCTGTTTCACTATTAAGTACTCTGGAGAACCAAGTTGGTAGGTTGATGATAATCTTCGATTTGAAGTCTAGGACATTTTACTGAAAATATTAATTTATGTGGTTGTTCCATTTTATTTCCCATATGCATTCGTTGCATTCATTGTGGTCAAACAGAGTTTTTGTTTGGAGATTTATTTGTATATACCAGTGCACACAATAATCCCAAAAACCCAACTGATATAGAAATCATCAGTTGTACTTGGACCTGGATTTCACATTTTCCTGCGGCTTTGAGACCTTATTATGAGCTGTGAGTCACCAGAAAGCCAAGGTTCTTGCTTGTTGTTTGAAAGATAGACGATCTCGGGCTCCATGAGCCGTGACAATTGATTTATTGTTGTTAGTCTTCAATGTCGGTTTTCACTAAGACAGATTGATCATCATAGATCCTATAACTCCTAACCAATTGTTGACCACGAGTATTCTGATGCACAAGTTGCAAACCGGATAAGTACTATTCCTTTTCTTGGCGAAACTATAGAAGAACTGTTGTTGTAGGCTGTGCCTATAGTGATGATGTTATGGTAAGTGTAGAAATGACTATGTGAGGCGTACAGATTCGTTCATGCTTCACAATGTCAAGAATTGAGATTTTTATATGTCTATTATTATACTAGGTACATGGTTCACTGGTTATATTAGGGAGTCGCTCTGCTAAAATTGTTCTCGTCAAACTCTTGACCAGTTTTCAGTGATTAAAATGTCCAATGGCTTCGAGGGTTTGCCGCATCATTTTATCATACGATATATTTTTTATTTGTACATACGATACTATTTGAAAATGCCAAGTTTTATAAAGGATGGATTTCTAATAGGATAATTATGTAAATAACTGTATTCCCTAATTCAGCCGGTTGTTGCGAATCTCTAGAATGCACTAGAGTGGTTTTTCCTGTACAAGTATTATTTATATAAATTTTTCATTATTAGTAAGTTAGGATTATCCACAAAACATTTGGCTTGTCTGCCAATTGCAGTATAGAAACGTACTTTAGGTTGTCTTTTGTGATGAATGTGATTTCTTCTCTATTTTTCGTTCCGTGTGGTATGTGCAACACACCGTCAGGTGGTCTCGTTGATGCATATTTATTTGCTCAGCTCATGATTACAAAGTTTTAAAGTGAATGTATGACACATACATGGACTTGCACTAACTGAATCGTACTTGTTACGTATGATCTCTCCCAGGACAAGAAGCTCGATGAACAAGAAGCACTTCATCTAGAGGCAACTATTGTGTGCCATCAAGATAGCAACGTCGATCTAGTTCTTAATGGCAATGCTTGCTCAGTGATGATTATCATAGTCCTTCAGACTTAGCATAGCCCACCATGTACGAAAATTGAAGCAATTTTCGCTAGTAATTCTTCTTGATCTTGTCAGGTTATTGATAGCTCAGTATGAATGTCTTCTTGTGTTATGCCCGGTATGTTCCAGTTTGACATGTACTAAAAAATGTGCCGTGGATAGACCAGTTTGACATGCAGTCAAGCATTATGTGCCTAGAATGGTCCATTTTAACGTATACCCAATTTTCTGTTCCTGAGATGCTTCAGCTTAAACGTACTCACATATTAGTGCCTGTGAGCTGTGATACTCCAGTTTGCCCGGCTGGTTTAACTTTGTCATTTACTCAAATATCTTTGACATCCAATACCTGTTCTGTCGGAGCTAATCATGCAAAGCTAGCGTAGCGCCAGCCGTCGAAGTGAATGAATTCGAAAGAACGCAGAAGTAAGGAAATGAGACGACTCTTTCTTGAACCTCTACCATTGAATTCGGCCTTCGGGGTCAACCCAGCGGCTTCTATGAGGAAGGCGGCGGTCTTATTCTTATTGTGCGCCTTGTGAGCACGTTTGGATCCGCGAAGGCAATCGCTCGGATCTTCGCCTAACCCAACCCGGGAACGGACCGGAGGGAACGGAATTTTAACCAATTAGGTACGTATGCCCAGAGGGAGAGAGCAGGAATGAACACTGAAGACATGACACGAAAAATGGAGGTGGTTAGTGCAAAAGTTTATTTAACATCTAACTACTAGTAGGGGGGTTTTCATAAAATACACATTTAGTGGCATGGAATCCCTCCACTTGAATCTGTACCATCTACAATGGATCCGGTGGCCCAGATTCGTTTTTCTATTTTTGCACCACAACCTGTTTTTCTATTGTAGTCGCTCCCCATACAACGAAGGAACGAACACAGCCCTAATGATGCGGGAATATGTGAACTTGTTCAGGCGAATGCATGCATGCGCATGCCCCGCCCCCCGACTGAACTTTCTTCGTGCAATGGATCCTTTCCTTTTGGGCCCTCTATCTCCGCGCATATGCCCCCTCTTTAGGTGCCACTGTGCAAAGCAGGGCGCAGCCACCACCAACGCAACGCGGCACAAACAGAACGCCTTCATTTCACGCACCACCTCCGCTGCATGCATACCTGCCGGCATTTGCACGCTCGACACTTTGACTTTGCGCTAGAGATGGATCATCAATGAAAGTTGAATGGAGTACCCAGTATGCTAGGCAAGAATTAATTTCCTCACAGGTGTAACCACGAGGTCATGGCACTCTTGTACGCATGGGGCCCATGGGATATACTCCCTCCATTTTTATTTACTATGCATATTAGAGTTGACTGAAGTCAAACTTCATAAAGTTTGACCAAGTTTGTAGAAAACAATATAGACATTTATCATAATAAATCTATACGATGTGAAAGTACATTCAATAATAAATCTAATTTTGTTGATTTGTTATTGTATATCTTAATATTTTGTTTATAAACTTCACCAAAGTTTGTAAGTTTGAATTGACCAAAGTTTAATATGCGAACTAAATAAAATCGGAGGGAGTACGTACGTATATACTGCACGAGTACTGTAGTGAAAACCCGTGTTGAGTCTCCGCTGCGCACTGCCAGAAGCAAGCTCACCGTGCACTGGACCTACGAGTAGTGGCTATTGTAGCTCTAGAGTAGGCATGGATGGGTTCTGTGTGTGGGTCCGGGGGCCTGCCTGCATAGTCAAAGCGCCGAGGCAGTGCATGTTTCCTGGCGACACATAAATAAAGCTGACGACCCTGAAGATGGGCGAGCAAAGCCAACGTCCTCTTCTTCGGCGCCAGACAGTGACTTGTGGCCCCGCCGCCCCACTCGCCATGATTACCGTGCAGCAGCAGCCGAACGTTGGGCGGCCACGGAAGGGTGACAGACAGACAGCCTCCTCGATCGGCCGCTGCTCAGAGGCTCTCGCAGTGCGCCCGTGCCCTTGTTTATTTGCCTCTCTTGCTTTGGGAGCAAAGCCAGTTGTTATCGCTAATCCTTGATCGGAACAAGATGCATGGGCGTGTTAAGCATGGCTTTCCTCGGGCGCAAGGGGTCAAGGCGAGGTTGGCATGGCAGGCAGGTGATCATGTATGTCATCGGTGCGGCTGCACAGCGCAGGCATGCGACAGTGTTCTCCGCTCGTGTTCGTTCGGGGAGGGGACGGTCGTCACAAGCCGGGTGTCAGTCAGTGGTAAGGTAATCTATCTACTTTATGCCGTTCCAGATAGCGCACGCAGAGCAAGCAGGTAGTGGTACGTGTGGCTCTCGGCGGGCTATTCCTCTCTCCGGCGTACGGTGGTGTCCAGTCGGTGCCGGATGTCGGCACCCATATATACCTCCACCGACGCCACGCCTCGTCGTCGCGTCTCGACTGGACATGGAATTTGGTACGCTGAATATCTATCTATCTATCCTCCTTGCGCAGGCATGAGCTCTGGCCGCGGAAAATTAGCCTGTTTTGCGATACGAGCAACTGATCGGTGCCCAACAAGTTCCGCAGGAAGCCAACTGGCCATAGTAGCACTGGTGGACCTAGCATGTCGTTGGTCAACGCATGTTCTATTTTTGTTAAACCTAGCAGTACTACTATAAATAATTTGTATATACTCTAACTGAAGAGAGACGTGATTCCTGGGAGCAAGTCTGCAGGAGGAGCAAGGGTTCTGAACTCGAATCTAGAGTGTGAGTGAAAACCTGCAATCCGTGGATTATTTGATATTATAAAAAAGAAAATCTCTATACACTTGATCCCACTTACAAGGATTGACTTAAAGAAAAACTTTTAGCATAATATTTGGAACAAAGGAGTATTTCATGTCACAATAAATATTCTAGAATGTAAAATGTTTTGTTGATTTTTGTTTAAAAATAATTACAAAAGGGCACCTGGGAAACGAACCACCCCGCCGGCAACCGCTCCTACACGAAGCCAGGGTGACCTTGTAATATGCGCTCTGACAATCTGCGGACAGGAAGTCTTCAGCTTCAGCCCGTCTGGACTAGCACGGCGGAGAAAGGGAGATCCAACATCGATCAACCACTGCAACCAGCAAGAATTTGTCTCGACGGAACTACTGTGCGGACAACAATTTGCCCGCACGAACTGAGGACGACGGATGATTGATGGTGCATCCAGTTTTTGCTCTGCGTACGTACGGTCAGATGTGCTGCATCGTCCAAAGATTGTCCAATATTGTCGTGTGTATAGCAGCGTTGTTGTCTCGATCTAGCGAAGACGCAGCTGTCGATGCCAACAAAAAGACCGAAGTCAACAACACCTACCCTTGCTGGATCTGAAGACCGCCGAGAAGACACAACCACCTGCTCTTAGACACCGCCGGTTGTAGTGTTGCCGATGTGGAAAGAGAGCAGAGGCAATTTATTCCAAAGACACGGCACCACCCTCATCACAAAAACGACGCCCCTGGGACAAACTTGGCCAACCCTTCTAATCACGCGGAGCAGAATCATCGGGGTTCCCAACCCCATCCATTGCCGGAGCGGCGGATGGAGGAGGTAGGGACCCACGGCCTCGTCGATGGAGAAAGGGGCAGGACCGCCGCCCCCTAAGTCACATTGCGGAAACCATTCACATTAGAGGTTGCAAAGAGTTAACAATTTTATTGATGCTCTTTAGTATACACAGTTGTTCTTTCAATCTATGAATCTTTTAAGAGATATTTGTTAAGACTGTGTAAAAATATACAGAAGTATGTGGTGATTTGTGGTTTTGGCCCATGTATGCCAAATAATGGTCCAAATGCACATGCAAACAACAAGGATATAAATTTATACACATTTTATGTTGAAATACAAAAGGATGGAAAATGTTTTTTTCCTGGGGGATGGAAAATGGTTTGTGACGCCTATAGAAATTATAGATATGGCCAGCTTATATCCGTAGATTTGTGTTGTTTGCTATATAACATCAGTAGATGACACATGGTCAAACCTTTAACGTGTGTTGCGATAATTTAAAGATTAATTAGTGAATATATATCTAATATACTCCCTTCATTTATTTATACAAGTCCACTATGGAATATGTGTTTTGCATCTATATAATGTCACCAACAGTAATCGAGGCAAAACTAATGATATTTCCTCATACTAGCAACTTGTTTAATGCTTGCATGCATGCTGTCATAATGTCACTTAGCTACTTCATCCACTCAGTTTTCTTGCATGCATGTGGTGTATTAATGATCCCAGTAAACAAAAAAAAGTTGGGTTGCAAAACATGTATTAAATTTTACCCTGGTACATGTAATTTGAGTTTGTGGCCTTGTATATAAAAATGGAGGGAGCATTGCTGTCTGGTTTGTATTTTATTAGTAACATTTAATGTTGTTATGGCTTTTGTTATATATGCATCAAACAAAAAATCCAAATAAAAATAAATACAGTAATGAGTATACGAGAAAAATACATATCAGAAGAGCCTCCAAATGACGATTAACGAATCATAAAATATATATGAACTGAATTCAGGACACATGTACACTTTTTCTTGGGTTATAAAGTTACAAAATTCATTAAATATTTTTATTTCTAAATGTATTTCCAAATGGTGTAGCTTTTCTAACCAGAGAAGACTCTCGTCAATTTGTCTTAGTAAACCGTATTTTTTGTTTAACCATATTGTATGGTCATGAAAGTGCTTCACAACAATATTTGTATTGTACCAAATACTAAAACATATATCAAAATGGGATATTGAAACTTAGGCTTCCATGGGGGAGATTGCAATTGGCAAAGGATATTATGCGCCCTAAGATATGTTTGATTGGAGCTCCATGTCTATTGGAATTTGGTCTATTTTTGGGCCAGCCCAATATCCCTTTTCAGAATTCCTAATAAATTCTAGAGTCCAAGATACGTCTCGAACATATCTATAATTTATGAAGTATTTATACTATATTTATATGAGTTTTATATGATTTTGATGCACTTTTATACTATTTTCATGGACTAACATATTAACCTAGTGCCCAGTGTCAGTTCCTATTTTTTTTGCATGTTTTGTGTTTATAAAAAAACATACCAAACGAAAATGGGTTTGGAAGAGTGTCAACTCTATGTAGTAATGATCCCACTATTTTGGATGATGTTGAATCTAATTGAAAGAATGACAAAAGTGAATTTGGAGATTTCATAACTTTTATCTAGTGATGATTCCACTATTTTGGAAGAAGTATCAACTAATTATTATGAGAAAAAAATTGCTTTCTATGATGATTATTGTGATGACATGTATTCTATAAAAAATAATGATACCCATGTAACTTGTCATCATGATTCAATGCTTAAATTGATTATGTCAATAAAGTTCCATATGATAGTTGTTTTGTTGGGTCTGCTCACACTATTATGAATGAGAAGAAATTTTCTTATGTGATGAGTAACAATTTTTTTGTGCATGTGGATTATGAGAAGATGTTTTATGTGAAAGTTATATTGTTGAATTTGTTCATGATTATCTCTTTATATTTTATTTGTTTCTTTATGTGAGCATAAAAAAACCAATGCCTAACTAAAAGGCACTAAGGAAAAACGCTTGTCGGAGGTCAACCCAATATGTATCCTTACTATTTTTGAGTGTCAACATGATAAAGCTGCTTAAGTAATCATAATTTGTACCTTTTATTTTAATAAAGTGACAAGTAAAACTTTTGGGATTCTTTGGATGATAGTTGAATTGATTCTATGCAAAAAAACTGAAACTATTGCATCCAGTGTTTGAATTTACATTTTTTTACTGGAACTTGATCTTGATCTAGGTCGGACTGGGTCGGGGTCATTTGTTTTTTCACTGCAACCTTTTTTCATGGGTTGCATATATGTTATAGTGTTTGGGCCGAGGTCATCGAAAATTGTAGCTCTGTCCCAGTGGATCCTCCGCCCCCTCCTCAATGGGCTTGGAGTCCTCCTCCGGTTTTCGACTGCTATGGCGGCTCCTTTGCCTCCTCCTCCGGCTCAGCCGAATCCAGAGGCAACCGACAGTGACATGAGCGGCGCGCCTGGCCCGGATCTCCTCCTTGATATGCAATAGGCGTTCCTGCATAAACATTGCATAGATGGTGATCCTCTGTCGGGCCATGGTTACGGGGCAGTGGGAGGGAGAGGGAAGCTGGCGGCACGGTGGGAGGGAGAGGGAAGGAATGGGACGTGCTAGAATTCCGCCGCCACCGTCCGGTCAAAAAAGGGGCTTGCTCCCTCGGGCAGCATGCCGGAGTGGCACCACACGACGCCATGAATGCATCCGCACCAAGAACTGAAGAAGGCGCCTGTCGGACCGCCGGCCTCTGCGTGTGACTGCGTGGGCCCTTGCGGTCAGCCCAACATGGCGGGCATGTCCGGACGCGTCCGGGCCTCCCTATATCCACCTTAGATATGGACCGAATATGGTGAGTTTCGGTCAGTCTAGGCCTTTGGGCCGGCTATGAAGAGCTCGGTTAGAGCATCTACTGTCGAATCTCTCAAACTCGCCTCATACGCCCGGGCGGGCCGCCCAGTCACTGACCATTCACGTTTTTTCGACCCAGACGGACGCCTCAAACAGGCCTCAGACGCCCGAGCTAATGATTTCTACTACACAACCTTCTTCTTGTAGACGTTGTTGGGCCTCCAAGTGCAGAGGTTTGTAGGACAGTAGCAAATTTCCCTCAAGTGGATGACCTAAGGTTTATCAATTCGTGGGAGGCGTAGGATGAAGATGGTCTCTCTCAAACGACCCTGCAACCAAATAACAAAGAGTCTCTTGTGTCCCCAACACACCCAATACAATGGTAAATTGTATAGGTGCACTAGTTCGGCGAAGAGATGGTGATACAAGTGCAATATGGATGGTAGATATAGGTTTTTGTAATCTGAAATTATAAAAACAGCAAGGTAACAAGTAACAAAAGTGAGCGAAAATGATATTGCAATGCTAGGAAACAAGGCCTAGGGTTCATACTTTCACTAGTGCAAGTTCTATCAACAATAATAACATAATTGGGTCATATAACTATCCCTCAACATGCAACAAAGAGTCACTTCAAAGTCACTAATAGCAGAGAACAAACGAAGAGATTATTATAGGGTACGAAACCACCTCAAAGTTATCCTTTCTGATCGATCTATTCAAGAGTCCATAGTAAAATAACATGAAGCTATTCTTTCCGTTCGATCTATCATAGAGTTCGTACTAGAATAACACCTTAAGACACAAATCAACCAAAACCCTAATGTCGCCTAGATACTCCAATGTCACCTCAAGTATCCATGGGTATCATTATACGATATGCATCACACAATCTCAGATTCATCTATTCAACCAACACAAAGTATTTCAAAGAGTGCCCCAAAGTTTCTACCGGAGAGTCAAGACGAAAACGTGTGCCAGCCCCTATGCATAAGTTCACAAGGTCACTGTCGTGGAATTATCACGTCAGATGTCCTAGTGAGAGGACTTAGTCGTGGAGCCATCGCAACGAGATTAGCTTAAAGGGGTTAAACCAGACAAAGGACATGGGGAGTTTATACTGGTTCGGCCCCTTGCGGTGAAGGTAAAAGCCTATGATCCAGTTGTGGTGGAATTGATGGGGTCTCGATGAGCAGGGAGCGAATCCGCTTTACCTATCTCCCGAGTTGTTGTTTCTTGTCCCTGAACCGCTGCCGGGTCGTCCCTTTATATACACAGGTTGACGCCCGGCAGTCTACAGAATCTCGAGGCCGGCTCATACATGTGTCCGGCTCGGTTTCTACCTTTCCTTATCTTACAACACAAGTTACATATCTCATGGCGGTTTATGTCTATGGGCCCTAATCCGCCCTTGGGCTCTGGGCCTCTAAGTCTCTGCAGTAAAGCGCCATACTCCTTGTCTTCATGGGCTTCAATACGGATGATTCCTCGTGAGCATAACCCGGCCCCTCCTGGGCGGTTTATACTCGGTAGTTATATCCCCAACATTAGGCCCCAGATTGATTTGAACCTGTTCATGTCAATCTTCAACACTTAGAAAAAACTCCTTGAACATCCTCGTATGAACCTTGTAAACCGCCATGACGTCATCACCATATGAACTTGGTAAACCGACGTGACGTCATCTTCCAAGATTTTAGTAAATCACCATGACGTCACCTGCTTATTAAAACCTGTAAATGCTTTCTTTTTATTAATGAACCTCCGAAAACCGAGGCAACAGATGTGTCACATATCCATTTTTTGGGTTCCTCGATTCTCGCGCCTATCACTTATCCCTTCACCTTATAAATAGGACCAGGGGTCATTCTTTCCTTTCCCCTTTGTGCCCCTTTGCCTCGTCGTCTTCCTCGCGTCGCCTCAGTGCTCGAGCGCAGCCGCCATCGTCGACCTTCGCCTCTGCACCAATAACGGTCGCTGCATCAACCTGATCTGACCAGAGAAACGCGACGCCTCTCCATTACTCCTTCAAACTCTGTAAGTTTTCCTTCCTTGCACCTCAGATCTACCACTAGGGTTTCGGTGTTCTTTGGTGTTCTTGATGCTCTTTACTTGAACTTTGCTATTGATAACCCACAAGTATAGGGGATCAATTGTAGCCTCTTTCGATAAGTAGGAGTGTCGAACCCAATGAGGAGCTAAAGGTAGAACAAATATTCCCTCAAGTTCTATCGACCACCGATACAACTCTACGCACACTTGACGTTCGCTTTACCAGAAACAAGTATGAAACTAGAAGTACTTTGTAGGTGTTTTTGGATAGGCTTGCAAGAAAGTAAAGAGCATGTATATAAAAGCTAGGGGTTGTTTAGATAAAGACACAACTAAATTAGTTTTAGTAGAGAGCTTGTTGTCACGAGAAAGTTATTTGTCCCTAGGCAATTGATAACTAGACCGGTAATCATTATTGCAATTTTATTTGAGGGAGAGGCATAAGCTAACATACTTTCTCTACTTGGATCATATGCACTTATGATTGTAACTCTAGCAAGCATCCGCAACTACTAAAGATCATTAAGGTAAAACCCAACCATAGCATTAAAGTATCAAGTCCCTTTATCCCATACGCAAACAACCTACTTACTCGGTCTGTGATT
Organism: Aegilops longissima; assembly: GCA_021605205.1. Taxonomy (NCBI): domain Eukaryota; kingdom Viridiplantae; phylum Streptophyta; class Magnoliopsida; order Poales; family Poaceae; genus Aegilops; species Aegilops longissima. The sequence goes on from CM038680.1 coordinate 516,841,645, forward strand.
TCATCACCACGCCACCCACCATAAGAAAATCATAAACATATTGCAAACCCTACATCGAATCCTCACGCTATGCCGACACGGAGAGCACCATAGGACAGCACCAATAATAAAACATGCAACTCAAACCAATCTTGATCATCAAATAACCCATGGGACAAAACAGATCTACTCAAACATCATAGGATAGCCATACATCATTGGGAAATAATATATAGCGTTGAGCACCATGTTTAAGTAGAGATTACAGTGGGTAAGAGAGAGGTTACACCACTGCGTAGAGGGGGGAAGAGTTGGTGATGATGGCGGTGAAGTTGTTGGTGAAGATGGCGGTGATGAGGACCCCCCTTCTTCTTCTTCTTCTTCCTTGACCTCCTCCCTAGATGGGAGAAGGGTTTCCCCTCTGGTCCTTGGCTCCCATGGCGTGGGAGGGGTGAGAGCCCCTCCGAGATTGGATCTATCTCTCTGTCTCTCTCTGTTTCTGCATTCTATTCTGCTGCCCTTTCACTGTTTCTTTTATATCCGGAGATGCGTAACTCCGATTGGACTGAAACCTTCATCGTGATTTTTTTCCAAAAATTAGCTTTCTTGCGGCCGAAGAAGGGCATCAACCGCCTTACGGGTGGCCCACGAGGGTGGGGGCGCGCCCTCCTGGTACGGGCGTGGTCCCCTGCCTCGTGGCCACCTCGGACACCGTTTCGCGTTGATCTTTCACCCAGATTTTCCAAATATTCCAAAAATAAGCTCCGTCCGTTTTTATCCCGTTTGGACTCCGTTTAATATGGATATTCTGAAACCAAAACATGCAATGCACAGAACTGCACTGGGCAATCGGATCAATATGTTAGTCCCAAAATAGTATAAAAAGTTGCCAAAAGTATATGAAAGTTGAATAATATTGGCATGGAACAATCAAAAATTATAGATACGGCGGAGACGTATCAGCATCCCGAAGCTTAATTCCTGCTCGTCCTCGAGTAGGTAAATGATAAAAATGATAATTTTTGATGTGGAATGCTACCTAGCATAATCTTGATCATGTATCTAATCATGGCATGAATATTAAGATACGAGTGATTCAAGGCAATAGTCCATGGTTTGACATAAAAACAGTAATACTTCAAGCATACCAACCAAGCAATTATGTCTTATTGAAATAACATAGCCAAAGAAAGCTCATCCCTACAAAATCATATAGTCTGGCTATGCTCCATCTTCACCACACAAAATATTCACAGCATGCACAACCCCGATGACAAGCCAAGCAATTGTTTCATACTTTTGATGTTTCTCAAACCTTTTCAACTTTCATGCAATACATGAGCATGAGCCATGGACATAGCACTATATGTGGAACAGAATATGATGATGGGGGTTATGTGGAGAAGACAAAAAAGGAGAAAGTCTCACATCAACTAGGCGTATCAACAGGCTATGGAGATGCCCATTAATAGATATCAATGTGAGGAGTAGGGATTGCCATGCAACAGATGCACTAGAGCTATAAGTGTATGAAAGCTCAAACTGAAACTAAGTGGGTGTGCATCCAACTTGCTTGCTCATGAAGACCTAGGGCATTTGAGGAAGCCCATCGTTGGAATATACAAGCGAAGTTCTATAATGAAAATTCCCACTAGTATATGAAAGTGATAACTCAAGAGACTCTCTATATGAAGAACATGGTGCTACTCTAAAGCACAAGTGTGGTAAAAGAATAGTAACATTGCCCCTTCTCTCTTTTTCTCTCATTTTTTCTTTTTTTTGGGCCTTCTCTTTTTTTCTTTTTTCTTTTTGGCCTTTCTCTTTTTTACTTTTTTTATTTTTTATTTTTTCGTCCGGAGTCTCATCCCGACTTGTGGGGGAATCATAGTCTCCATCATCCTTTCCTCACTGGGGCAATGCTCTAATAATGATGACCATCACACTTTTATTTACTTACAACTCTAGAACAAAGATATGACTCTATATGAATGCCTCCGGTGGTGTACCGGGATGTGCAATGATCTAGCGTAGCAATAACAGACAAACCATGAAAACATCATGCTAGCTATCTTACGATCATGCAAAGCAATATGACAATGAATGCTCAAGTCATGTATATGATGATGATGGAAGTTGCATGGCAATATATCTCGGAATGGCTATGGAAATGCCATGATAGGTAGGTATGGTGGCTGTTTTGAGGAAGATATAATGAGGCTTATGTGTGACAGAGCGTATCGTATCATGGGGTTTGGATGCACCGGCGAAGTTTGCACCAACTCTCGAGGTGAGAAAGGGCAATGCACTGCATCAAGAGGCTAGCAATGATGGAAGGGTGAGAGTGCGATAATCCATGGACTCAACATTAGTCATAAAGAACTCACATACTTATTGCAAAAATCTATTAGTCATCGAAACAAAGTACTACACGCATGCTCCTAGGGGGATAGATTGGTAGGAAAAGACCATCGCTCGTCCCCGACCGCCACTCATAAGGAAGACAATCAATAAACACCTCATGCTCCGACTTCGTTACATAACGGTTCACCATACGTGCATGCTACGGGACTTGCAAACCTCAACACAAGTATTTCTCAATTTCACAATTACTCAACTAGCACGACTCTAATATCACCACCTTTATATCGCAAAACTATTGCAAGGAATTAAACATATCATATTCAGTGATCTACAAGTTTTATGTAGGATTTTATGACTAACCATGTGAATGACCAGTTCCTGTCATCTCTCTAAATAGATATAAGTGAAGCAAGAGAGTTTTAATTATTTCTACAAAAGATATGCCCACGCTCTAACAAATATAAGTGAAGCAAAAGAGCATTCTACAAATGGCGGTTGTCTACGTAAAGAGAAACAGGCAATCCAAACTTCAAATGATATAAGTGAAGCACATGAAGCATTCTATAAAGCCATACTCAAAAGATATAAGTGAAGTGAAATGAGCATTCTATAAATCAACCAAGGACCATCTCATACCAGCATGGTGCATAAAAAAATGAAAACTTAATGCAAAAGACACTCCAAGATTTGCACATATCACATGAATGAAACGAATCCGAAAACATACCGATACTTGTTGAAGAAAGAGGGGATGCCTTCCGGGGCATCCCCAAGCTTAGACGCTTGAGTCTCCTTGAATATTTACTTGGGGTGCCTCGGGCATCCCCAAGCTTGAGCTCTTGCTTCGCTTCCTTCTCATATCGAAACCTTCTCGATCATCGAACACTTCATCCACACAAAACTTCAACAGAAAACTCGGTAAGATCCGTTAGTATAATAAAGCAAATCACTACTCTAAGTACTGTTTCAAATCAATTCATATTTTGTTTTTGCATTTTTTCTACTGTAATATAACATTTTCATGGCTTAATCCACTGATATAAATTGATAGTTTCATCAAAACAAGCAAACTATGCATCAAAAACAGAATCTTTCTAAAACAGAACAGTCTATAGAAATCTGAACATTCACCATACTTCTGATACTTGAAAAATTCTTACAAAATTAGAAAAAAAAAAATTGTATAGAAAGACATTTCAAAAAGAATCGGAACCATTTGACGTTCCAGTAGAAAATTAAAATTCGCGCACTACAGCCAAAGTTTCTGTCCTGCGCCGTACAAACCAACAAGCATTGTAAACATCCTAAAGGCAAACCTTGGCACATTATTTTTATAATACAATGGAATTGTACAAGGGGATAATTATTTTTATTGAAAAGTTTATGTAATCAAGATTTACAAAGTTCCCATGGGCCTGAACAAGTTTAAGGACGACCCCACTTTCACAATGCTTGTCTATCTCACAAAGTTTATGAAGCGCAAAATCTTATCCCGCCAATCCGTAAGCATACTTATGCCCCTGATGTTGAACCGTCCAATCTTATAAGCGATGAAGCTGTCTTCCGAGCTTTATCTGGGATTGACTGGGCAACCATTGACTTCCAGCCACTGGGTGGGGAGGCGAAGGGTGAACTAGCGCAGGATGATCCGCAACCTTCACATCAACCTAAGGAAGAATCATAATCCGGAGCCGCTTTAATTTTTCATGCCGAGATATCAGCGATAAACATTTATTCTTTTGGGCGTCTGCTGCCTTGTAATAGGCTAGTTTTAAACACTTGGTCTGCTATGCCATCGTGCATAGCCACTTTGCCTGATACTGTTAATCCGTCTTGATAGTGGTATATCGACTTATGCTCCTTAGCAGCTTTATGCAATCCTGTTTCTGCTTATGATAAACTTAAAATTGCCCTGGCAGTTTACCGCCGGATGGGTTATGATACCCAATATAAAGCCACGGTTTATAACCAAGGCTGTAGTAATCAAAAAATGATAAAATATGAACTATATCATACCTGTGACATGGAATCACATTGTTGATTATATCAATTTTATTGTAGTAAGGGTGATAACTCCAATTTTTGAGTGCTGATAACTCCAACCGTGCTGTGCTGGTTTATGATGAAGCCATGCCGGGTTACAATAAACACCGGATGATCATGCTGGCGACTTATAGTCAAAGCCAGACCGGTCTAACAAACACCGGATTAAAATTGATAGTGTACTGACAACTTATAGTTGAAAGCCAAACCGGGTTAATTGACACCAGTCATCATATAAGTTTGCACTTGGCAACGTTAAAAATAGTCCGGGTTAGCAAGTACCAGATTGAATATAAACCTCATCGAAATGAACATCGAAAAAGAAAGATTTGCAAATAAAATATGTAAAAAAGACGAGGCTTTTCATGGGCTGCCAGGCCACTGAGTTAAACCATTTGACAAAGCCTTTTAAGATGGACCTCACATTAACCAATCGTCATTTTATTTTTGACAAGTTCAGGGTCTATATAAGATTGACTTGTCAAACGTTCGGCAGGTCATACCAGGATTACCTGGGCGGAGTGACTTACTTGATGAAGGCAGGTTAACCTGGGGTTTTAGGTGAATACACCTGGCTTCCAATCTTGGCTTTTATAGCCTATTGCAAGGTGTGGATTCTTTGTTCTTGTAGAAGCAAAGATCCCCGAGGCAATATTTTGAGCTGTGCTCAGTAAGCGCCTATGTTTGAGTTATGCTTTGCAATAAAACTCCCTTTGGCTCCTTATGATACTGGGTATTAAGCCCCCAAGCTTATATTTGAGCTATGCTTTTTTTGTAGCTTTATAAGCCGGATCAATGGACAATCAGAACTCCGCATTACAAGCAGAAGCCCCCATGTACCCAAAAAAGATATATAAGACAAACGGCAGAGGCCCCGCTTTAGCAAGGATGCCGGTTTATTTATTGATCATAATATGTACATTGTCAAAAATATATACATGATAGGAGCCTATGGCTCAGGTATAGTAAGGCCGGAGATGAGCAATATTCCACGGCCGGCGGGTCTCCTCCTCTGATTTGCGTGAGTCTTTGTGCTCTCGAACATCGATAAGGTAGTATGACCCGTTGTTCAGATTCTTGCTGACCACAAAGGGCCCTTCCCAAGGTGGGGATAACTTGTGCATGTCAGTCTGATCCTGGATAAGCCGGAGCACTAAATCGCCTTCCTAAAAAGCTCTGGTTTTAACCCGGCGGCTGTGATAATGCCACAGGTCTTGCTGGTAAATCGCTGAACGAGCTGCCGCAATATCCCGCTTTTCATCTAACAGGTCCAATGCATCTTGGCGTGCTCTTTCATTGTCCGCTTCAACATAAGCTGCCACTCGGGGGCGAGTCATGGCGAATATCACTTGGAAGTACTGCTTCTGCTCCATAAACCATGAAGAAGGGTGTATAACCCGTAGATCTATTGGGGGTGGTATTAATGCTCGATAATACGGAAGGCAACTCTTCAACCCAACAACCCGGCGGGCTTGATACCCTTCAGGATTTTTTGATTAGCTCTCTCCGCTTGACCATTCGACTGTGGGTGAGCCATTGAGGACACATCTAGCCGGATGTGCTCATATTGACAGAACACTTCCATAGCACCCTTGGAGAGATTCGTGCCATTATCTGTTATAATGCTGTGTGGAAAACCAAAACGGAAAAACACCTTTTTCATGAATTGAACCGCCGTGGCCGCATCACACTTGCTTACTGGCTCTGCCTCCACCCACTTGGTGAATTTACCAACCGCCACTAGAAGGTGGGTCTTCTTATCCTTGGACCTCTTAAAAGGCCCAACCATATCCAGCCCCCAAGTTGCAAACGTCCAGGTGATTGGAATCATCCTCAATTCCTGGGCCGGAACATGAGCTCGGCGTGTAAACTTCTGACAGCCATCACACTTCCTGACCAGATCCTCCGCATCAGCATGAGCTGTTAACCAGTAAAGACCGTGTCGGAAAGCCTTAGCCACCAAGGATTTTGAACCGACATGATGACCGCAATCTCCTTCGTGGATTTCATGCAAGATCTCACAGCCTTGTTCAGGAAAAACGCAATGCTGAAACGCCCCTGAGACACTGCAATGATGTAAATCGCCATTAACAATAGTCATGGACTTGGACCTCTAGATTATCTGTCTGGCCAGAACTTCGTCCTCGGGTAACTCGCCCCGGGTCATATACGCCAAGTATGGCACTGTCCAATCAGGGATAGCATGAAGAACCGCCACCAATTGAGCCTCCGGGTCAGGAACAGCCAGATCCTCCTCTGTTGGTATCTTGGCCGACGGATTATCCAGAACGTCAAGAAAAACATAGGGCGGCACCGGTTTACGCTGGGATCCGAGCCGGCTTAAAGTGTCTGCCGCTTCATTCTTGCGCCGATCAATGTGCTCGACCTGGTAACCCTTGAAGTGACCGGCAATGATACCCACCTCACGCCGATAAGCCGCCATGAGTGGATCATTAGAGTCCCACGTACCGGAAACTTGGTGAGCCACTAAATCGGAGTCGCCAAAGCAACGTACCCGGATTAAGTTCATCTCCTTAGCCATCCGAAGACCATGGAGCAAGGCCTCATACTCAGCTACATTGTTAGTACAGGGAAACATTAAGCAGAAAAAAACAAAAATTGTCACCTCGAGGGGAAGTAATAACCACTCCAACCCCCGAGCCCTCCAATTTTGTGGATCCATCGAAGTAAATAGTCCAGTATGTGTTATCTGGTTTATCCTCCGACGCATGTAACTCTGTCCAGTCGTTGATGAAATCCACGAGCGCTTGGGACTTGATAGCAGTGTGAGGCATATATTTTAACCCGTGAGGTCCAAGCTCAATAGCCCACTTAGCAACCCGGCCAGTTGCCTCCCTTTTCTGAATGATATCTCCCAATGGAGTGGAACTGACCACAGTAATGGGATGGCCCTGAAAGTATTGCTTAAGCTTCCGGCTTGCCATAAAAACTCCATACACCAGGTTCTGCCAATGTGGGTATCTCTGCTTTGATTCGATAAGCACCTCGCTAATGTAATAAACCAGCCGCTGAACCAGATACTCCTTACATGCCTCCTTGCGCTCCACTACAATGGCCACGCTGACAGCCCGGGCGTTAGCATCCACGTATAACAGCAATGGTTCCTTATCAATGGGGGCAGCAAGAATGGGCGGTTCGGCTAACTGCTTCTTCAGATCCTCAAACGCCGCATTAGCAGCATCACTCCAGACAAAGTTGTCTATTTTCTTCATCGTTTGATATAAAGGGATGGCCTTCTCTCCCAACCGGCTGATAAACCGGCTTAGCGCCGCAATACGACCCGCCAGACGTTGAACATCATTGATGCACGTCGGTTTAGCCAGGGACGTAATAGCCTTGATCTTTTCCGGATTAGCTTCAATGCCCCTGTTAGACACCAGAAAACCCAAGAGCTTGCCTGTCGGTACACCAAAAACACACTTGGCCGGATTAATCATCATCTTATAAACCTTTAGATTATCAAAAGTTTCCTTCAAATAAGCTATTAGTGTTTCTGCTTTCCTGGACTTCACCACGATATCATCCACATAAGCATGAACTTTGCGTCCAATCTGATTATGAAGGCAATTTTGCACACATCGCTGATAAGTCGCCTGGGTGCTCTTGAGCCCAAAAGGCATAGACACATAGCAGAAGGCTCCAAAGGGAGATATAAAAGCTGTCTTCTCCTGGTCCTTAACTGCCATTTTAATCTGATGATAACCCGAATAAGCATCCAAAAAACTCAAACGCTCACAACCCGCCATAGCATCAATGATTTGATCAACACGAGGGAGAGCAAAGGGATCAGCTGGACAAGCCTTGTTCAAATCTGTGTAATCCACACACATAAGCCAAGTGCCGTTCTTTTTGAGTACTAGCACCGGGTTAGCCAACCACTCAGGATGAAAGACCTCCACAATAAACCCTGCTGCCAAGAGCCGGGCTACCTCCTCACCAATAGCCTTGCGCCTTCATTGAAGCGGCGGAGAAACTGCTTGACCGGTTTAAACTTGGGATCGATATTAAGAGTGTGCTCAGGGAGTTCCCTCGGTACACCTGGCATGTCAGAAGGCTTCCATGCAAAAATGTCCCGGTTCTCACGGATGAACTCGATGAGCGCGCTTTCCTATTTCGGATCCAAGTTAGCACTGATACTAAACTGCTAGGATGAATCGCCAGGAACAAAATCAACCAGCTTAGTCTCATCAGCCAATTTAAACTTCAATGCCGGATCATGCTCCGTAGTTGGTTTTTTCAAAGACGTCATATCTGCCGGATCAACATTGTCCTTATAGAACTTCAATTCCTGTGTTGCACAAACCGACTCAGCGTAAGCCGCGTCACCTTCCTCACACTCCTAAGCGACCTTTCGGCTTCCATGTACTGTGATGGTCCCCTTATGACCCGGCATCTTGAGCTGCTGATAAACATAACACGGCCTCGCCATGAACTTAACATAAGTCGGCCATCCAAACAGGGCATGGTACGGAATCCTGATTTTCACCACTTCAAAAGTCAATGTCTCTGACCTTGAATCATGATCATCTCCAAAGGCAACCTCCAAAGCTATCTTACTGACCGGGTACGCCGATTTACCAGGCACCACACTGTGAAACATGGTGTTCGACGGTTTAAGATTCTTATCTGTCAACCCCATACAACGGAAAGTTTCATAATACAAGATGTTGATGCTGCTTCCTCCATCCATGAGCACCTTGGTGAACTTATAAACTCCAACCTGAGGTGCCACCACCAAAGCTTGGTGACCCGGATTATCAACCTGGGCCGGATGATCCTCTCGACTCCACACAATGGGTTGTTCAGACCAGCGCAAAAAACGGGGTACCACCAGTTCAACAGAGTTCACTGCCCTTTTGTGAAGCTTCAGATCACGCTTGCACAGGCTAGTAGTGATGACATGATACTACCCACTATTTAACTGCTTCGGGTGACTCTGATAACTTGACTGTTGTTGTTGCAGATTTCCCTGTTGATTATAACCACCTTGGTTGCCCTGATTGCCTTGGTTGCCATGTCCGCCTTGATTACCCTGAAATCCTGAACCGGAGTTACCTCCGCCGTAACCCGACGCTTGTGACCCGGATCCTGAACCGCCGGACGGTCCATGGTCATACCGGAAGAGATCCGAGTTTTTAAACTCCCTCATAATAAAACAGTCCTTCTAGAGGTGCGTGGCTACACTACAAAAAAAAGACACATCCGTGACATTTTGGGCCGAACGAAAAAATTTTATGTCATACATATGACACTTCTATGACGATAATTGTGACAAAACCCGGTATCATCATAGATGTGGTGGGCTCCTACTCCTATGACAAAAAATCATGACAGAAATGGGCTTTTCGTCTGGGCGGGCCAAGACGCAGCTTGCATGACATTCTTTGGGCCGCCCATGACGGAAAAACCGTGGTAGAAGCGAGGGGAGGAAAATTTCGGGAGTTCCGTTTCATGATGGGAGGTCGGGGCCGAAGCGATGCGCTGCTTTCTCATACACGACGCTGCGTGTGTGCGGCGTTGACTCTAATCGAACCCGAAGCGAGGCGTTGGGCTCTAATCGAACCCGAGCAATTGCCGCTGCGAAGCTACGCGCATCGAACCCGAGCGATCGATCGATGGTGTTAATCGAACCCGATCGAGCGATTCTTCGCCATCGCCGCTAATCAAGCCGATCGATTGATGAACAAGGAGCGCTGCGGGGGGGGTTGATGAGCAGTGGAGGTGGCGTTTGCCTCTGGATGAACAGGATCCTGTGGTGTGGAGGGCTGGATGAACAGTAGACGGTGGAGGGGTGCCCGTGGAGGGGTGGTTGAACAGGACCCCGTGGTGTGGAGGGGATGATGCAGCAAAGTACCGTAAGTATTTCCCTCAGTTTTTGGAGAAGGGTGATGCTACCTCTTGAGCACTGCGTTGGATTTCCCCGATGAGGAGAGGATGATGCAGCAAACTAGTGTAAGTATTTCCCTCATTTTTTGGAGAACCAAGGTATCAATCCAGTAGGAGGCCACACACAAGTCCCTCGTACCTGCACAAAACGATAGCTACTCGCAACCAACGCGATTAGGGGTTGTCAATCCCTTCACGGTCACTTACGAGAGTGAGATCTGATAGAGATGATAGAAAATATTTTTGGTATTTTTGGTATATAGATGCAAAGTGAAAAGTAAAAGGCAAAGTAAAAACAAAGCAAGTATTAAAGTGATGGAGATTGATATGATGAGAATAGACCCGGGGGCCATAGGTTTCACTAGTGGCTTCTCTCAAGAGCATAAGTATTCTACGGTGGGTGAACAAATTACTGTTGAGCAATTGATGAATCGAGCATAGTTATGAGTATATCTAGGTATGATCATGTATATAGGCATCACGTCCGTGACAAGTAGACCAAACGATTCTCCATCTACTACTATTACTCCACTCATCGACCGCTATCCAAGATGCATCTAGAGTATTAAGTTAAAATAGAGTAACACCTTAAGCAAGATGACATGATGTAGAGGAATAAATTCATGCAATATGATAAATACCCCATCTTGTTATCCTCGATGGCAACAATACAATACGTGCCTTGCAACCCTTTTCACATCGGGTAAGGACACCGCAAGATTGAACCCAAAGCTAAGCACTTCTCCCATTGCAAGAACTACCAATCTAGTTGGCCAAACCAAACAGATAATTCGAAGAGACTTGCAAAGATAACCAATCATACATAAAAGAATTAAGAGAAGATTCAAATATTATTCATAGATAAGCTGGATCATAAACCCACAATTCATCGATCTCAACAAACACGCCGCAAAAAGAAGATTACATCGAATAGGTCTCCACGAGAGAGGGGGAGAACATTGTATTGAGATCCAAAAAGAGAGAAGAAGCCACCTAGCTGCTAGCTATGGACCCGAAGGTCTGAAGTAAACTACTCACACTTCATCGGAGGGGCTATGGTGATGATGTAGAAGCCCTCCGTGGTGGATGCCCCTCCGCCAAGCTCCTAACAGGCCCCAAGATGGGATCTCGTGGATACAGGAAGTTGCGGCGGTGGAATTAGGTTTTTGTCTCCTGTTCTGATCGTTTGGGGGTACGTAGGTATATATAGGAGGAAGGAGTACGTTGGTGGAGTAACAGGGGGCCCACGAGGCAGGGGGCGCGCCCTAGGGGGGGGGGGCGCCCCCACCCTCGTGACCGCCTCTGTTACTTCTTGGAGTAGGGTCCAAGTCTCCTTGATCACGTTCGGTGAGAAAATCATGTTTCTGAAGGTTTCATTCCATTTGGACTCCGTTTGATATTTCGTTTCTTCGAAACACTGAAATAGGCAAAAAACTACAATTCTGGGCCGGGCCTCCGGTTAATAGGTTAGCCCCAAAAATAATATAAAAGTGGAAAATAAAGCCCAATATAGTCCAAAACAGTAGATAAAGTAGCATGGAGCAATCAAAAATTATAGATACGTGGAGACGTATCAGGCATCCCCAAGCTTAATGCATGCTTGTCCTCGAGTAGGTAAATGATAAAAAGAGAATTTTTAATGCGGAGTGATACTTTGGCATAATCTCAATGTAAATCTTCTTAATTGTGGTATGAATATTCAGATCCGAAAGATTCAAGACAAAAGTTCATATTGACATAAAAATAATAATACTTCAAGCATACTAAGCAATTATGTCTTCTCAAAATAACATGGCCAAAGAAAGTCATCCCTACAAAATCATATAGTCTGGCTATGCTCCATCTTCCCCACACAAAATATTTAAATCATGCACAACCCCGATGACAAGCCAAGCAATTGTTTCATACTTTAACATTTTCAAAACTTTTTCAATCTTCACGCAATACGTGAGCGTGAGCCATGGATATAACACTATATGTGGAATAGAATTGTGGTTGTGGAGAATACAAAAGGAGGGAAGATAGTCTCACATCAACTAGGCGTATCAACGGGCTATGGAGATGCCCATCAATAGATATCAATGTGAGTGAGTAGGGATTGCCAAGCAACGAATGCACTAGAGCTATAAGTATATGAAAGCTCAACAAAGGAAACTAAGTGGGTGTGCATCCAAGTCGCTTGCTCACGAAGACCTAGGGCATTTGAAGGAGCCCATCATTGGAATATACAAGCCAAGTTCTATAATGAAAAATTCCCACTAGTATATGAAAGTGAAAAAAATGAGAGACTCTCTATCATGAAGATCTTGGTGCTATTTTGAAGCACAAGTGTGGTAAAAGGATAGTAACATTGTCCCTTCTCTCTTTTTCTCTCATTTTGTCCTTTTTTTTTCTTTGGGCCTTTTCTCTTTTTTTATGGCCTCTTTTTTTCAATTTTTTTCGTCCGGAGTCTCATCCCGACTTGTGGGGGAATCATAGTCTCCATCATCCATTCCTCACTTGGGAAAATGCTCTAATAATGATGATCATCACACTCTTATTTTTCTTACAACTCAACAATTACAACTCGATTCTTAGAACAAAGTATGACTCTATATGAATGCCTCCGGCGGTGTACCGGGATGTGCAATGATTCATGAGTGACATGTATGAAAGAATTATGAAAGGTGGCTTTGCCACAAATACGATGTCAACTACATGACCATGCTAGCAATATGACAATGATGGAGCGTGTCATAATAAACGGAACGGTGGAAAGTTGCATGGCAATATATCTTAGAATGGCTATGGAAATGCCATAATAGGTAGGTATGGTGGCTGTTTTGAGGAAGATATATGGTGGGTGTAAGATACCGGCGAAAAGTGCGCGGTATTAGAGAGGCTAGCAATGGTGGAAGGATGGGAAAAGTGTGTATAATCCATGGACTCAACATTAGTCATAAAGAACTCATATACTTATTGCAAAAATCTAGAAGTTATCAAAGCAAAGTATTACGCGCATGCTCCTAGGGGGATAGATTGGTAGGAAAAGACCATCGCTCGTCCCCGACCGCCACTCATAAGGAAGGCAATAAATAAATAAATCATGCTCCGAGTTCATCACATAACGGTTCACCATACGTGCATGCTACGGGAATCACAAACTTCAACACAAGTATTCTTTAAATTCACAACTACTCAACTAGCATGACTCTAATATCACCATCTTCATTTCTCAAAACAATTATCAAACATCAAACTTTTCTTGGTATTCAACGCATTCAAAAGAAAGTTTCACATATCTTGAATACCAAGTATATTAACATTAAGCAAATTACCATGCTATTAACGACTCTCAAAATAATCTAAGTGAAGCATGAGAGATCAATAGTTTCTTTAAAACAAATCCACCACCATGCTCTAAAATATCTAAGTGAAGCACTAGAGCAACAATTATCACGCTCAAAAGATATAAGTGAAGCACTATGAGCAAAACTATCAAGCTCAAAAGATATAAGTGAAGCACATAGAGTATTCTATCAAATTTCAATTCATGTATGGCTCTCTCAAAAGGTGTGTACAGCAAGGATGATTGTGGTAAACTAACAAGCAAATACGCAAATAATACAAGACGCTCCAAGCAAAACACTTATCATGTGGTGAATAAAAATATAGCTCCAAGTAAATTACCGATGGAAGTAGACGAAAGAGGGGATGCCTTCCGGGGCATCCCCAAGCTTTGACTTTTTGGTGTCCTTGGATTATCTTGGGGGTGACATGGGCATCCCCAAGCTTAGGCTCTTGCCACTCCTTGTTCCATAATCCATCAAAAGAATTCACCCAAAACTTGAAAACTTCACAACACAAAACTCAATAGAAATCTCGTGAGCTCCGTTAGAGAAAGAAAACAAAAGACTACTTTAAGTTACTGTAATGAACTCATTCTTTATTTATATTTGTGTTAAACCTACTGTATTCCAACTTCTTTCTGGATTATAAACTATTTTACTAGCCATAGATTCATCAAAATAAGCAAACAACACACGCAAAACAGAATCTGTCAAAAAACAGAACAGTCTGTAGTAATCTGTAACTAACGCAAACTTCTGGAACTCCAAAATATCTACCAAAATTAGACGACCTAGACAATTTGTTTATTGATCAGCATCAATTGGATTCAGTATTTTATCACGTTCTGGTGATTTTTAATAATTCGGGCACTGAGCGCAAAGTTTCTGGAAATTACAGCAAGATCAAATAACTATCATCCAAGAAGATCTAATAGGTCTAGCTTGGCACAAACACTAATTAAAACATAAAAACACATCCAAACAGAGGCTAGATGGATTATTTATTCCTAAACAGAAGCAAAAACAAAAAACTAAAAATAAATTTGGGTTGCCTCCCAACAAGCGCTATCGTTTAACGCCCCTAGCTAGCACAAAAGCAAGGATAGATCTAGGTATTGCCATCTTTGGTAGGCAATCCATAAGTGGCTCTCATAATAGATTCATATGGTAATTTTATTTTATTTCTAGGAAAGTGTTCCATGCCCTTTGAGGGAGTCCTGGATTAGGGGGTTACCGGATAGCCGGACTATAGCCTTCGGCCGGACTCCTGGACTTTGAAGATACAAGATTGAAGACTTCGTCCCGTGTCCGGATGGGACTTTCCTTGGCGTGGAAGGCAAGCTTGGCGATATGGATATGTAGATCTCCTACTATTGTAACCGACTCTGTGTAACCCTAACCCTATTCGGTGCCTATATAAACCGGAGGGTTTTAGTCCGTAGGACGAACAACAATTATACCATAGGCTAGCTTCTAGGGTTTAGCCTCTCTGATCTTGTGGTAGATCTACTCTTGTACTACCCATATCATCAATATTAATCAAGCAGGAGTAGGGTTTTACCTCCATCGAGTGGGCCCGAACCTGGATAAAAACATCGTGTCCCTTGTCTCCTGTTACCATCCGCCTAGACGCACAGTTCGGGACCCCCTACCCAAGATCCGCCGGTTTTGACACCGACATTGGTGCTTTCATTGAGAGTTCCTCTGTGTCGTCATCTTTAGGCCCGATGGCTCCTCCGATCATCAACAACGATGCGCTGTGGTGAGAATTTTCTCCCTGCATAGATCTTCGATTGGCGGCTTTGCATCATGCGGGCAATTCACTTGGCCATCTGGAGCAGATTGAAAGCTACGCCCTTGGCCATCAGGTCATATTTGGAAGTTTAAACTACACGGCTGACATCCGCGGAGACTTTATCTTCGACGGGTTCGAGCCACAGCCAAGCGCGCCGCACTGTCACGAGGGGCATGATCTAGCTCGCCGCGAGCAGTGTCCCGAGGCGCACGAGTCCGCTCCGACCTTTAGCTCGGAGCCGACCGCGCCGATCGAGGACGGGTGGCTGGACACCGCCTCGGGGGCTGCGATCTCTACGGCGATTGAGCCGTACACCTACCCCGTCCTTTGCGAAGCTCGTAACTCCAAGGTGCCGGACTCCTCTCCGGACTCCGAGCCTTCCGCGCCCCTGCCAATCGAATCCGATTGGGCGCCGATCATGGAATTCACGCCATCGACATCTTTCAAAGACTCGCCTTTGGCGACATTCTGAATTCACTAAAGTCTCTCTCTTTATCAGGAGAGCCCTGGCCGGATTATGGTCAGGAAGGTTGGGATGCGGACGACGAAGAAAATCAAAGCCCACCCACCACCCACTTCGTAGCCACTGTCGATGATTTAACCGACATGCTCGACTTCGACTCCGAAGACATCGACGGTATGGACGACGATGCAGGAGACGACCAAGAACCAGCCCACCAGAGTGGCATCGGAAGGCCACCTCGTCATACGACATATACATGGTGGACATCCCAAAATATGGGAATGGTGATGGAACAACGGAGGATGACCCCTCCAAGAAACAACCTAAGCACCGGCGTCAGCGGCGCCGCTCTAAATCCCGCCACAACAAAAACGGTGATTCCGGCACGGGAGACAATAACACCCCGGACAGTGCCGAAGACAACCCCCTCCAGCAAGATTCAGCACAGGAGGATGGAGAAGCCAGCCCTCATGAGAGAGCGGCAGAGAAAGAGGTAGAGGACGATAATTACATGCCTCCCTCTGAAGATGAGGTAAGCCTCGACGACGACGAATTCATCATGCCCGAGGATCCCGACGAACAAGAGCGTTTCAAACGCAGGCTCATGGCCACGACAAACAGCCTCAAGAAAAAGCAGCAACAGCTTAGAGCTGACCAAGATTTGCTAGCTGACAGATGGACTGAAGTCCTTGCGTCAAGAGTATGAACTCGAGCGCCCCTCCAAGAGCTACCCAAGACGCAGGCTGCTACCCCGATTAGAGGAGGAAGCACCCAAACCTACATCTCCAGTGCATGATATGGCTGACCGGCCACCTCGTGGCCGTGACAGAGAGGCCTCTCAGCCCTCAACTCAAGCCGCACCCTGGTGCCGCTCAAAAAATATAAAGGCGCGGGGAAATGCGCCAGACCTGCGAGATATATTGGAGGACAAGGCAAGGCAGACAAGATCGATCTATGGATCGCGTGGGCGCCCCATGACACGTGACGATAACCATCACGCCGGATATGGCAATTCCGGCCGGGCCGAACACAGTAGACAAAGCTCATTTGAGCTGCGTCGTGATATAGCCCAATCTGAGGCGCCAAGACACCCACTATGCTTCACGGGTGAAGTAATGGATCATCAAATCCCTGAGGGTTTCAAACCCGTAAACATTGAATCATACGATGGCACAACAGATCCTGCGGTTTGGATCGAGGACTATCTCCTTCACATCCACATGGCCCGCGGTGATGATCTACACTCCATCAAATACCTCCCACTCAAGCTTAAAGGACCAGCCCGACATTGGCTTAACAGCTTGCCAGCAGAGTCAATTGGTTGTTGGGAATACATGGAAGCCGCATTCCTTGACAATTTCCAGGGCACATATGTGCGACCACCAGACGCCGATGACCTAAGCTACATAATTCAGCAGCCAGAGGAATCGGCCAGACAATTCTGGACACGGTTCCTAACCAAGAAAAATCAAATCGTCGATTGTCCGGATGCCGAGGCCCTTGCAACCTTCAAACACAACATCCGCGACGAGTGGCTTGCCCGACACCTAGGACAGGAAAAGCCGAAATCCATGGCAGCCCTCACAACACTCATGACCCGCTTTTATGCTGGAGAGGACAGCTGGCTAGCTCGCAGTAACAACATGACCAAGAGCCCCGTAATTCGGGTCACCAAGGACAGCGATGGCAGGTCGTCGCGTCATTAATAAGCACAAGCGCCGCGTAACAGCGATAATGCCGAGGATACTGCAGATCAACGCCGGATTCGAGGCTCTAAACCGGTCGTGGAAAAAGCCATTTAGAAGAAATACTCCGGCCCGCCCAATTTGGACTGAATACTCGATCGCCGTGCGGATACATGGCACTTCAAAAGCCAGCCAATCACACCAACAGGATTGTTGGGTGTTCAAGCAGGCAGGAAAGTTAAATGCGAAAACAATGACAAGGGGCTGCATAGCGATGACGAGGAGGAGCCCCGCCACGAACAATAGAGGATGAAGGGCTTCCCCGCAAGTGCGGACGGTGAACATGATATACGCAACCCACATACCCAAAAGGGCGGCGGGCGCGCACTAAGGGACGTATATGCGATGGAGCCAGTCGCCCCAAAGTTCAACCCATGGTCTTCCTGCCCGATCACTTTTGATCGAAGGGACCACCCCACTAGCATCCGCCATGGCGGATTTGCTGCATTGGTTCTAGACCCAATCATTGACGGATTTCACCTCACTAGAGTCCTAATGGACGGCGGCAACAGCCTGAACCTGCTTTATCAGGATACAGTGGGCAAAATGGGCATAGACCCATCAAGGATTAAACCCACAAAGACGACCTTTAAAGGCGCCATACCAGGTGTAGAGGCCAACTGTCACAGGCTCGATTACACTTGAAGTGGTCTTGGATCCCGGATAACTTCGAGCGAGGAGTTAATCTTCGACATAGTCCCGTTCATGGCGGCTATCACGCGATCGCTTTCGGACGAACCGCATTTGCAAAGTTCAATGCGGTGACGCACACATATCTCAAGCTCAAGATGTCAGGCCCTCGAGGAGTCATTACGGTCAATGGAAACACCGAACGCTCTCTCCGGACGGAGGAGCATCTGGCGACCTCATGGCGGAATTACAAAGCAGCCTCTTAAGGCAATTCTCGAGTCCGCTATTAAATGTCCGGACACCGTCTGCCGCCGCCGAGTAACCTACAACAAGACCACCGCACGTTCGAGCACGCATAGCAATGCGGCCCAAGCCCCAGCCCTCGCGAAATTGCGAAACCAGTACTACGCGTACATAATTACGCCCGAAATACCATGGGCATAGGGAAGGGGCACGACCACGGCATGCCCGAACGCGGCTCAACCGCACTGTGGGCCCCGATAGTGTCATTCTTTTCTTCTTTCTTTTTACTTTCAGGACTCCGTTCTCACGAAGCCCTGTCCGGCATTAGAATCACCGAACACACGATGCAACAGCCAGGGAAGCAGAAAGCTACGTCGAGTGTACATGTGGTCTCTATTACGAGCAATATATCTGTTTTACACACCATCCTGCGGCTTACCCCTGGAGGGGGACATGTTAAAAAGTCCAGTCCCTTGCTTATCGCACTATTTGTATCGTTCCGCTCTTACTGCAGCCCTTTTGAATAAACAATATATAGCTTCTGCCTATTATTGAATTCCCTTTTTTCTCTATATATATGTTCGTTTATGACATTGTGCAACCGTACACTTTGGTACAGGCAATACACCAGGGGCTTAAGTACCCCATAACATGGTGTGATAAGTCCGAACACTTTCACAAGTGCGGCACCCCGAACTTATAGCATTATATGCATCGGCTCCGAATCATGTCTTGGGTCAATAGTTGGGTTTGCCCGGTCCCCATGTTTTGGTACCTTACGTTCCGTTATATCGACTAAGGTAGCGCTGGGAGAACCACTGCGATTGTGCCCCGGTTGAGCTGGGTTAAGCACCTCAGTGGAGAAAGCTAAAACTGACCGTCATGATAGGGCGAGAGCCGGTCGCTGTTCGAGAGGTTTTCGAGTCCCTAAAGACTTATGCCGCTTAGAGCGAGGAGTCGGCATTGTCCGGCCTAGGCGTGGATAGCGCCCCGAACTCGGTCTTCCGAATACTAGGGGCTTCGTCGAAATTTAAATTTATAGAATTCTATGGCTAAGTGAGAGTGTTCAAGCATTATAGTCCGGTTGCCTTGTTTGTTGCGTTGAGCGCCTCCCTCGAAGGACCCAAGAATGGGAACAAGAGCGCTCAAGTTTATCCCGAACACCCCAACAGTCATTGCATGGGGGCTGAAGCCGACGACTCGCCATCTCTCAAATTTAATACACGGCCGCACAGAAGGTAATATTTTAAATTCAAAAGTGTTGCTTAGCACATATGAACAAGTTTTCAGCGTACAGGATAACAAATGTGAGTCTACTAAAAAATTATATCTTTGGAGCATTCATCCTCTATAAGGCAGGCACCCTTCAGGACGCCCTCATAATACATTTCAGGCTTGCGATGCTCCTTCTTCGGTGGTGGTCCGTCCGTCACAAGCTTCTCAGCGTCCATCTTGCCCCAGTGCACCTTAGCAAGGGCAAGGGCTCTACGGGCACCTTCGATGCAGACAAAGCGCTTGATGACTTCAACCCATGGACAGGCGTCCACCAGCCGCCTCACCAGCCCGAAGTAGCTCCCAGGCATGGCTTCCTTAGGCCACAGCCGAACTATGAGGCCTTTCATGGCCTGTTCGGCCACCTTATGGAGCTCGACCAGCTGCTTCAACTGGTCGCTTAAGGGCACCGGGCGTCCGGCCTCAGCATACTGAGACCAGAACACCTTCTCCGTCGAGCTTCCCTCCTTGGCTCGGTAGAATGCGGCAACATCAGCCACACTGGGGGGCAGATCTGCGATTGCTCCTGGAGAGCTCCGGATTCGGGTAAGTAACAGATAATTCAGTTTCACATGCTTGCTTTGCATATAGAATGCCTTACCCGCCGCTATCTTCTTCATCGCCTCAATCTCCTGGAGGGCTTTCTGGGCTTCGGCCTTAGCGGCCTTGGCGCTCTCAAGGTCCGAGGCGAGCTCGGACTCTCGAGTCTTTGAGTCACGCTCCAAACTCTCGTGTTTTTCCACGAGAGCCTGGAGCTCTTGCCGCACCTCCACCACCCGCGCCTCCTCCTTCTCTCGCTCGGTGCACTCCGCGGCCGCATTGCGTTCGGCCTTGGACACCACTTCCTTCAGGGTCGCCACCTTGTTCGTGGCCCCTGCAATATTCACGTTATTCCTGTCATTTTTTGCAACCTCATCTTTTAAATACTCCCATAAGGTATTACTTACCTTCCTTATCCTCGAGCTGCTTTTTGGCAAGTCCGAGCTCGTTCTCGGACCGCTGGAGGCTCTGCTTTAATGCATCAACCTCCATGATCAAGGCGGCAGAGGTTAGCAGCGCCTCTGCATTCCCATATTGACATACTTATGTTAGACTCCTGCGTATATCTTTTTAGATCCTCAGTTCGGCTATTTCTTTCCGAACACCAAACTGAGCATCAGGGGCTACCGTCTATGCGGTAATATTTTTACATATCTTAAATACATACCTCAAAGCTTTGTTAGAAGGCTGGCACGAGCTTCATCAGCCCGCTCTTGGCGGATCGAACCTTACGGATCACCACACTCATAACGGTGCGGTGCTCCTCGTCGATGGAAGCGCCGTTAAGCGCCTCCATCAAATCATCCGGTGCCTCCGGTTGGACGGAGGTCACCGGCGTCGCAGTGTTGTCCTTCTTACGAAGGGGTCGCCTGTCGGACTCCGGAACCACTGAAGGTTCCGGTACGGAGTCCGCCACAGGGCCGGACTTGAAGCCCTTCGGGGTTTTATCCCCTTTGAGCCCGGTTTTCGGGAGGTCGCCTTGCGGCGCCTCCATAGCCACCTCCTCTTGGCTAGGCCCCTTTTGGGACTCCACCCCGGCGTCATCCGCGTTGGGAGGAGACGAGGCGGTTGGAAGTGAGGTGCTATTCACCTCCGACGAATCCAGGGAGCCGCTCGATGAATCGTCGAGCCCATCCTTGGGCGGGCTGCACGGCTATACTTGGCATTAGAAGATGCTGTGCGACAAATGGAACGCCAAGAGTTATTTTGGTGTCCGGACACTTACGATTTCGCCAGGGGCTAGATCCTTGGTGCCCACCCCTCTTCACCGTCGTCGGCATCGGCGGTGTAGTCCGGAGGAAGGGTCCTTCCTTCTTGACCCTCCGCCTCCCGGTTAGCGGCCTTCCTTTCTTCTCTCCCTTCGGCGGGAGAGGCCTTTTCCTCCTCCTCGACTTGGCGGGAGGATTCCGCCTTGGAGTCGTCGGACGATGAGTCCGACAACACCTGGCGCCGGGAACTCCTTCGAGTTCCCGTGGCCTTCTTCTTGGCCTTCTTCTCCGGCACCACGTGAGGTGCCGGAGCCAGCAGCCCCGTCAATCGGGCATCCGCTGGGTCTTCCGGCAAGGGAGCCGGACAGTCGATCTGTCCGGACGTCTTCAGCCAGTCCTGTCAAAGGTGAGGGAGTTTTAGATCCCGCATAGAGTCAAACTATGAAAGAAGAGTCTCGTAGAGGGTAAAATAACTTACCTCGCTGGCTTGATGCTGCGAGCTGAACCCACGATCTTCGGTAGCGGATGTGGGAGCTTCGGCCCCCTTGAACAGCACCTTCCAGGCATCTTCGTACGTAGTGTCGAAGAGCCGGCTCAAGGTTCGGTGCTGTGCTGGATCAAACTCCCACAAGTTGAAGGCCCGTTGCTGGCATGGGAGAATCCGGCGGATGAGCATCACTTGGATTACGTTGACAAGCTTGAGATTCTTGTCCACCAGGTTTCAGACGCAGGTTTGGAGTCCGGCCAGCTCTTCCAAATTACCCCACGTCAGGCCCGTCTCTTTCCATGAGGTGAGCCATGTAGGGAAGCCAGATCGGAATTCGGGGGCCGCCGCCCATTGAGAGTCGCGCGGCTTGGTGATGTAGAACCACCCCGATTGCCACCCCTTTATGCTCTCCACAAGGGAGCCCTCAAGCCATAGGATGTTGGCCATCCTGCCCACCATGGCACCTCCGCACTCCCCTTGGCGGCCGCCCACTACCTTCGGATTGACATTGAGGGTCTTCAGCCATAAGCCAAAGTGGGGCTGGATGCAGAGGAAGGCCTCGCACACGACGATAAACGCCGAGAGGTTGAGGATGAAATTCGGGGCCAGATCGTGGAAATCTAGGCCGTAGTAGAACATGAGCCCCCGGACGAATAGGTGAAGTGGAAACCCTAGTCCACGGAGGAAGTGGGGGAGGAACACCACCCTCTCATGGGGCCTGGGGGCGGGGATGAGCTGCCCCTTGTTGGGGAGCCTATGCGCGATGTCGTCGGACAAGTATCCGGCCTTCCGCAGCTTTTTGATGTGCCCCTCCGTGACGGAGGAGGCTATCCACTTGCCTCCCGCTCCGGACATAGTTGGAGAAGGTTGAGGTGGGATGTGCGGACTTGGGTGCTGGAGCTCGAGTGCGCGGAAATGGATAAGCAAAGGAGGAAGAATGCGTGTGTGAAAAAGGGGGATCCTTATCCCCTTATATGGACGGACAAAGCTATGCGTCCCCACCGGCCTGATAAAACTCGCTTATCTCCCAAGCGCCGTAATCAATGGCGCGGTTGGGTTACCCACGCCCGTATTGATGAGAATCCCGAAATAAGGGGACACGATCTCTGCTTTGATAAGACGTGCCAAGGAATCTGCCTCGCCAAACGCGCTGAGGTGGGACAGTGAAAACGATTCGAATAAAGGCTTGGCCGTGGTGTGATGTCACGCCACGGAATACGTCAGCGGATTGAACTTGTGTAAATATTATTCTCTCTACGGTGGTATGTGGAACTTATTTTGCAGAGCCGGACACTATCCTTGTGTTCAAAATCTTCTATGAAGTATTCGGAGGAGGAACCCGCTTTGCAATGCCGAAGACAATATGCGCGCCGGACTCGTCGTCATTGAAGCCTGGTTCAGGGGCTATTGAGGGAGTCCTGGATTAGGGGGTGTCCGGATAGCCGGACTATAGCCTTCGGCCGGACTCCTGGTGTAACATCCCAAATTTTCAATTTGGCATGTTATACACAGGTCATCCATGCATATCATATTTTATTGCATTTTCATTTGCTATCCTCGAAATCCTAAGAAACTCAAGGACCCTCGGAGAGAGTTGGGGATTTTCCAATTTTTCATATTTGAATTTTATCAAATAATGAAAGACGAGGATATTGGATTTTGTAATTTTTCTCTTCGGAAAATATTTCATGCTTAAAAAAATAAAAGAGAGGAGATAATATGACTTCTCCAAAAACTAATTGAAATACCGGAGGAAAAATGCTAAAATCATTTTTGGGATTTTATTCTACTTATTTGGAATTTTATTTGCCTAGTGAAAATTTTTCATATATTTAAAATTGCATTTTAGGGGCCAAGAAAAGTTCATCATGTTCTAAATATTTTATTTAGGCAAATAAAACTTGTTTTGGCATTTTTAGATTTTTATTTATTTTTCTAGGATTTTTACAATTTTCAGCGGAATGTTTTTTTTTAAAGAAAACCGCGTCCGACTGGGCCAACGGCCCAGCCGAGCAGGCCGGCCCAAGCCGCCGCCACCCCCACCCTGCAGGCCGCCGCGCCATCAAGCGGACTCGAGTCCGAGCGGACTCCTCCCGCCGCCTTGCCCCCTCCTCCAAGCCACCTCCCTCCCTCTTTAAATAGCCCCCCTCTCCCTCACCACCACCACCATCGCCACCGCCGCCTCCCGGACCTCGAAGCCCGAGCCGAGCCGCCGCCCGCCGCCCTTAGTCGCCATGCGCCGCGCGCCGCCAGCGCCGTCGCCCCCCCGCTTTAGCCGCCGCTTAGCCCCCCTCGCCGCCCACGAGAGTCACTGAGCCGCCGCCCACGGACGATTGCCGGAGGTAGCCCCGTCGCCGGTTTTTTTTAAATATAACCCTTCGGTTTTTTTGGAAAACCCTAGCCATTTTTATTTATTCATTTAGATCGGTTTATTTCCCGGTTTATTTACTTTTCGAGCGTTCACCCGTTCGTTCGTTTTTACGAACATGTTCGTCGATTAGTTTCTGCTAACGAACGTTCGTTCGTTTAGCCGTTCGTCGTTTTCTTTTATCGGATTTATTCCACGGTTATTCCGAATTCGATTTCTGAACCAATGTTCCAATTAGTATAACTTTTCGCTCGTTTATCGGAATCAGGCGATTCAAGCGCCTAGAGTTTCATCTCGAAACCCTCTTTCCGAATAGTCAACTTAAACCAGTTTTTATCTTTGTAAAATTTGACTCTAGTCCAGATTAGTAAACGGACCATGTTTTTCTCGCCGTTTAAGTTTCGTTGTTCCGTTTGGTTTGATTCTTTTGCAAACCGGAGTTCTTAAGTTGAACTCTCCGGTCAACCTCTTTCAGTTGAAGTTTCGTTTGTGCATCTTTGTTTGTTGCTTATGTATGTATTGTTTGCTTGCGATAGAGTTCTCGGAGTGCGAAGCGTGTTACTACGAGTCTCTAGGATTCACGGATCGTCGGCAAGGCAAGTAACACTTGATCATACCTTTTCATACCCAGTTTTTGTGCATTAGCTCAATCCTCAAAACATTGCATGATTAGGATGTCATTAATTTGTGGGTTGGGAAGTAGATGATGAGGTAGGAACCTATTGTCCTGTTACTATCAAACCCTTGGGAGTTACTTCTACGTTATGCTTATGTTGCCATGCTATGCTCGTAGACGTGGTTTGGGTTTGAGAGATATTCACGACAAATGTGAGATTTTTAATTAATGGTTTACCTTAAGGTGGCAACTTAAATACACATCTGGGTGGATTGAGGCACCTGGGGAACCCAGTGTTGTCTGTTTTATTTTTGGAAGTCCCGGGGTATCCGTGTGATCTTCCTATGGACCGCCACCCAGGCTCAAAGGGAACTGAGATTATTCATGCTAGAAACTTCCGTGTGCAGCCACAAGCTATTATGGGCTCTAGCATAGTTGAGTAAGTTACATGAAGCTTTCGAAGAGGTAGATCAGCAGGTAGTGGGTTTTATAGGTTTGGTATGATCTATCCGGAGTAGAGAGTTAATGTTTCGAAAGATCGTGTCTGCTCATCCGCTTCTCAAACACCATGCAAAGCGAGAAACCAACGGAGGCGATCGAGTCTTGTGGGGAAAAGTGCGCAAACCTCTGCAGAGTGTACAAACTAATCATGGTTAGCCTTGTCCCCGGTTATGGACAATTCTGAGTATCTAGTACTTGAGTATTCACATGTATCTCATCACTCTAAATTAATACTTTGGGTTGTTAATCACCTTAATTGGGATTGAGATGGGGCTATACCTTCTCAATGATGTTTCAACCACCATGATAGTTAAAATAAAATTTATTCCTTTGATATAGGGAAAAATTGGCTTTATGCAAAACTGTAACCATAGAGCTTTCACCAGCCATATATGCATGTAGTATAGCTTATTCTTTCATTACTCTATGTGTTACATTGCCAGCATATTCCATGTGCTGACCCGTTCTCGGGATGCAACATTTTATGTTGCAGACTTTTCAGACGAGGAGTAAGGATTGTAGGTCGTTGCCGTGCAGCTCAGTTATGCCGTTGGAGTTAATGGACTCACTTTGTCTTCCAAGCCTTCCGCTGTTATCGCATTAGATGGCCTTAAGCCATATTTTTGTAATAAGTTCTCTTGTGAGACATTCGATGTAATAAGTGTGTGATTTCTACTCTGTTATAAATCCTTCGAGTACTGTGTGTGTCAGCATTACCGATCCAGGGATGACATAGAAGCACAGAGACTTGACCATCTGAGGTCGGGTCGCTACAAGATGGTATCAGAGCACACACTGAGTGTATGACACGACCACTTAGATAAAACCATAGGTCACTCCTCTCTACTCATTCCTGACCCCTCCCCATTTTTCCACTCTTTAGGATGACGGAGATGTAGTACAAGTTTGCCCAACCGGATGAAGACACACCTTTCAGACGCCACTTGAAGGAAGTCACTAGGTACCTGAATATTGGAATACCAAGATTCACCGGGACATACAACGCCACCTTACCAGAAGAAGAATGCTGGAAGATTCAAGCTCTAGTTCCCGGAAGGACATTTGCGCCAAGCACGGAGCCCATAGTATGTGTTTTCAATGCACCAACATGGAGTTTGGGAAAGAGTATGGCAGCTCACATTAGCATGGGGCGCATTGGAGAAGTCTACAATAAGGAGCTTAAAGACACCATATACCAAATATGTGGGC
Source organism: Aegilops longissima (assembly GCA_021605205.1). Lineage (NCBI taxonomy): Eukaryota > Viridiplantae > Streptophyta > Magnoliopsida > Poales > Poaceae > Aegilops > Aegilops longissima. The sequence goes on from CM038680.1 coordinate 516,868,341, forward strand.
GCCGAGACGAGCAATGGGAAGTAATCAGCACCAAGAAGGATAGATCCATTGCAGCCTACATCCAGGAACTAAACCAGCACATTCGACGTCATGAGAACCAGATGTGCGCAGACATGCTGGATTTGAAGAAGGCGAAAACTAAGATCATCGAGCTGGAGGAAGAACTCAAGTCTACACGTGATGGATATGAGGAAGAAATCAAGATACTACTGGAGAAGAACAACGACCTAGTCAAGAAGATTGGAGTCTTCATGGGAGGACCAGCACCCAAGGAAGAGGAGCAAGAAGAGGAAGAAGATCCCGCTTGTCCAGACAACTACATCATCATCGACGACACCGACTCAGATCCAAGTGATGATGACTATGAAGACGAAGCTGGAGCAGACATCATGGAGTCTTCCACCGATCAAAATTTCTAGATGACCACCATATAATAGTAGTATTACCCCCATGTAAACAGTAGTAGTTGAGCACTTATGCGATAGTCCTAGATCGTTTTGTAGCCCTTGCTTGCTTGATTGAATGAATGTGTGTTTGCCTCATGTGCATATGGATAGTGTTTTCTCACTAGACCTCTTTCTATTCTAATCTCTCCCATCTAAACCTTCAGATGCCTCCGAGACGTGACCCCGGTTTTGTTTTCCCACCGGAGCTCACTCAGTTGATCCAACAGCAGAATGCCTTGATGCAATTGCTAGTTAAGAACCAGGGCAATGCCAACAACAACAACAACAACAACCCGCCGCCAGTGGACAATTTAGCCCGTTTTCTAAGGTTACAACCGCCGGTGTTTTCCAGTAGCACCGAGCCAATAGTTGCAGATGTCTGGTTGCGCCATATTGGAAGGGAGTTAACCACCGCAGGATGCACGGATCTTTGAAAGGTGCGCTTTGTCGACATCAATTGGATGGACCAGCAGCCGCATGGTGGGAGAATTACACGGCTACTTTTCCTATAGCCAATGTCACTTGGGACCAGTTCCAACAAGCTTTTCGACGCCCATGTTTCAACCGGAGCCATGCAGATAAAGAAGCGTGAGTTCCGCAACTTACGCCAGGGAACCGTGATTGTGGCTCAAGACGTGGATGAGTTTAGCAAGTTATCACGCTATGCCCCCGATGATGTGGCCACGATGCCGCAGCAAGAGAAGTTTATGGAAGGGCTGAATGATGAGATGAGTATGCAGTTGATGGTGGCAACTTTCAACAACTACCGGAGTTGGTAGATAAGGCCCTAATGATTGAAGGAAAGCAGCAGCAAATTGAGAGTCGTAAGAGGAAGTATGGACAAGGGAAGTATAACTCAGGAGCTCACCAGAAGCCTCGCTTAACCCCAAACTCGAGAGGACTAGTTCATAACCATGGAGGACATAACCATACTGGAGGAGGATCGCATAATGGTGTGAAGGATGGGAATGGAAATGCAGCCAACAATAATCAGAATCGCTCAAACCCAGCTACACCCGCCAAGAGAGACTTGAGCCAAGTTATTTGCTTTAAGTGCGGGAAGACAGGGCACTATGCCAATGACTGCCCTGAAGGAAAGAATGGAAACGGAAATGGGAGCACTGGGAAGAAGCCCAATCCATTCAACAAAGGACAAGTGAACCATGTCAACGTGGAGGAAGTTGAAGAGCAGCCGGACGCGTAATAGGTAAGTTTTGGTTCACCATTTACCGCTATTGTTCTTTTCGATCTTGGTGCAACGATTCATTCATATCAAGGGGATTTGTGGATAAGTTTAAGTTACCAACCCAGACCCTTAGAACCCCTCTTTTAGTGAGCTCGCCTGGAGCAGAGTACATGGCTAGCAAGTGGTGCACCCAGATACCCCTAATCATTGGCACACATGTTTTTCCGTCTGACCTAATTATCTTGGAGTCGCAAGGATTGGATGTGATATTAGGTATGGATTGGATGTCGAAGTTTGGAGGAAGTATTGACTGTGCTAGCAACTCAATTTATCTTACAACCCCAGAGGGAAAAGGATTAAGTATGTATCTAGGCATGTGCCTAGGAGGAGCCAAGTAAATACCCTCACGGGAGTTGTACAAGAGGAAGTACCGGTAGTAAAGGATTATCCGGATGTTTTCCCAGAAGAGTTACCAGGCATGCCACCGGATCGAGACATCGAGTTTCTGATAGAACTAATGCCAGGTACAGGGCCAATATCAAAGAGACCCTATCGGATGCCCGCAAATGATCTGGAGGAAATTAAGAAGCAGATCAAGGAGCTATTGGAGAAAGGTTACATTCGTAGAAGCTCATCACCTTGGGGAGCCCCAGTGCTTTTGGTGGAGAAGAAGGATAAATCCCTAAGGATGATTGTTGATTACCGAGCTCTAAATGAAGTAACGATAAAGAACAAGTACCCCTTACCGATGATAAATGATCTGTTTGATCAGTTGCAAGGAGCTAAGGTGTTTTCTAAGATTGATCTACGATCAGGATACCATCATTTTAAGATCCGAGAGAAGGATATGCCAAAGACAGCATTCACCACACGATATGGACTATATGAGCATACGGTCATGTCGTTTGGACTGACTAACGCCCCTGCCTATTTCATGAGTATGATGAACAAAGTGTTCATGGAGTATTTGGACAAGTTTGTTGTGGTGTTCATCGATGATATTATGGTTTACTCGAAGAATGAAGAGGAGCACGCAGAACACCTACGTTTGGTTCTTGAGAAACTCAGAGAACACCAGTTATACGCCAAATTCAGCAAGTGCGAGTTTTGGTTGAAGGAAGTTGGATTTCTTGGGCATGTTATATCAGGAGAAGGTATAGCAGTAGATCCCAGTAAAATTCAGCCAGTCACTGAATGGTTGGCACCCACTTTAGTCAGCGAGATTCGCAGTTTCCTTGGACTGGCAGGATATTATCGGAGATTCATTGAATTTTTTTCCAAGATTGCTAAACCAATGACAGAATTGCTAAAGAAGGATACCAAGTACAAATGGACAGAGGAATGTGAGACAAGCTTCCAAGAGTTGAAGAAATGGTTGACTACAGCCCCAGTGCTGACATTGCCTGATATACATAAGGAGTTTCAAGTGTATTGTGATGCCTCTCGCTTGGGACTTGGATGTGTTCTTATGCAGGACGGGAGAGTTGTTTCGTATGCCTCACGACAACTGAAGCCTCATGAGTTGAACTATGCCACGCATGATTTGGAGTTAGCAGCTGTAGTACATGCCTTGAAGACCTGAAGACATTATCTCATGGGAAACCGTTGTGATGTGTACACGGATCATAAGAGTTTAAAGTACATTTTCACACAGAAAGAGTTAAACCTCAGATAGAGGAGATGGCTGGAACTTATAAAGGATTTCGACATGAAGCTACACTATCATCCAGGAAAAGCCAACGTTGTAGCAGACGCTTTGAGTCGAAAGAGTTACGCCAATATCCTTGAAGGTAGAGGACTGCCAAAGGAGTTAGCAGAGGATATTATGGAACTTCAGTTAGAGATTGTTCCAAGAGGTTTTCTTGCAACAATGGAGGTTCAGTCGACCTTGTTAGACAAGATTCGAGACGCTCAAAAGGAGGATAAAGAGATTGCTGAGATAAAGGAAAAGATGGGAAAAGGAAAAGCCAAAGGTTTTCGCGAGGATGAGCACGATACCTTGTGGTTTGAGGATCGGATTTATGTGCCCAACAATTCGGAGATCAGGAAGTTAATACTACAAGAGGCCCATGACTCACCATAATCGATTCACCTCGGAAGCACCAAGATGTATTTGGACTTGAAGGAACGTTTCTGGTGGACTGGTATGAAGAAGGATATTGCCGAGTATGTAGCCGTTTGCGATGTATGTCAGAGAGTGAAGGCAGAGCATCAAAAGCCAGCAGGACTGTTGTAGCCTATGCCGATACCCGAATGGAAGTGGGACAAACTTGGCATGGATTTTATCACTGGATTACCCAGAACCAAAGCAGGATATGATTCAATATGGGTAGTTGTGGATCGTTTGACCAAAGTAGCTCACTTCATCCCAGTGAAAACAACTTATACAAGTGCCAAGTTGGCCAAGATATATATGACCAGAATCGTATGTTTGCATGGAGTTCCGAGGAGCATCGTATCAGATAGAGGAACACAATTTACTTCAAAGTTTTGGCATCAACTACACGGACTTTGGGTACCAGATTGAGTTTAGTACCGCGCTCCACCCACAAACGGATGGATGACAGAGAGAGTTAACCAGATTCGGAGGATATGTTAAGAGCACATGCACTAGATTATGGATCTAGTTGGGATGACAATTTGCCGACGCAGAATTCTCATATAACAACAGCTACCAGCCGGTTTGAAGATGGCACCGTTCAAGCTCAGACGGACGCAGTGTAGAACACCCTTGATGTGGGATGAGGTCGGAGACCGTCAGTTGTTTGGACCAGATTTGATCAAAGACTCAGAGGAGAAGGTTAAACTGATCAGAGACACACTAAAGATTGCTCAGTCTAGACAGAAGAGTTACGCAGATTCAAAACGCAAGGAAGTAACCTATGAAGTTGGAGACAGAGCCTATCTGCGAGTATCACCCCTGAGGGGAGTGAAGCGTTTTGGAGTAAAGGGAAAGTTAGCCCCACGATTTGTAGGACCGTATCGTGTTTTGGAACGAATGGGAGAAGTTGCCTACAAACTGGAGTTACCCGAAGGACTGTCAGGAGTTCACGATGTGTTTCACGTGTCGCAACTGAAGAAGTGCCATGCTGAGATGGCCGAAATACCGTTAAAGGATACAGTGCCCCTGGGGGCGATACAATTGGATAGTAATTTGTCTTATGAGGAGAAGCCAGTAAAGATTTTGGATTTCGACAGCCGAGTCACTCGCAGCAAAGTCATCAAGTTTTGTAAAGTTCAGTGGAGCCACCACACCGAGGAGGAAGCCACCTGGGAGCGAGAAGATGATATTCGCAAGGACCATCCGCACCTATTTTCTAGCCAACCTGAATGTCGAGGGCGAGATTCATCTTAAGGGGGATAGGTTTGTAACATCCCAAATTTTCAATTTGGCATGTTATACACAGGTCATCCATGCATATCATATTTTATTGCATTTTCATTTGCTATCCTCGAAATCCTAAGCAACTCAAGGACCCTCGGAGAGAGTTGGGGATTTTCCGATTTTTCATATTTGAATTTTATCAAATAATGAAAGACGAGGATATTGGATTTTATAATTTTTCTCTCCGGAAAATATTTCATGCTTAAAAAAATAAACGAGAGGAGATAATATGACTTCTCCAAAACTAATTGAAATACCGGAGGAAAAATGCTAAAATCATTTTTGGGATTTTATTCTACTTATTTGGAACTTTATTTGCCTAGTGAAAAATTTGCATATATTTAAAATTGCATTTTAGGGGCCAAGAAAAGTTCATCATGTTCTAAATATTTTATTTAGGCAAAGAAAACTTGTTTTGGCATTTTAGATTTTATTTATTTTTCTAGGATTTTTACAATTTTCGTGAATGTTTTAAAAAGAAACGCTACCGACTCGGCTAACGGCCCAAGCCGCCGCCCCCCACTGCTTGGCGGCTGCTGCCGCTGCCAGGCTGGACTCGAGTCCGAGCGGACTCCTCCCGCCGCCTTGCCCTCCTCCAAGCCACCTCCCTCCCTCTTTAAATAGCCCCCCTCTCCCCTCAGCCACCACCACCATCGCCACCGCCTGCCTGACCCGGGAAGCCCGAGCCGAGCCGCCGCCGCCCTTAGTCGTCGCCGCCGCCCCCGCCGTCGCCCCCCTCGCCGAGCCGCCTTAGCCGCCCCTCGCCGCCCATGAGACCCGCGAGCCGCCGCCCGCCCACGGACGATCGCCGGAGGTAGCCCCGTCGCCGGTTTTTTTTAAATATAACCCTTCGGTTTTTTTTGGAAAACCCTAGCCATTTTTATTTATTTATTTAGATCGGTTTATTTTCCCGGTTTATTTACTTTTCGAGCGTTCACCCGTTCGTTCGTTTTTACGAAAATGTTCGTCGTTTAGTTTCTGCTAACGAACGTTCGTTCGTTTAGCCGTTCGTCGTTTTCTTTTATCGGATTTATTCCACGGTTATTCCGAATTCGATTTCTGAACCAATGTTCCAATTAGTATAACTTTTCGCTCGTTTATCGAAATCAGGCGATTCAAGCGCCTGTAGTTTCATCTCGAAACCCTCTTTCCGAATAGTCAACTTAAACCAGTTTTTATCTTTGTAAAATTTTACTCTAGTCCAGATTAGTAAACGGACCATGTTTTTTCGCCGTTTAAGTTTCGTTGTTCCGTTTGGTTTGATTCTTTTGCAAACCGGAGTTCTTAAGTTGAACTCTCCGGTCAACCTCTTTCAGTTGAAGTTTCGTTTGTGCATCTTTGTTTGTTGCTTATGTATGTATTGTTTGCTTGCGATAGAGTTCCCGGAGTGCGAAGCGTGTTACTACGAGTCTCTAGGATTCATGGATCGTCAGCAAGGCAAGTAACAATTGATCATACCTTTTCATACCCAGTTTTTGTGCATTAGCTCAATCCTCAAAACATTGCATGATTAGGATGTCATTAATTTGTTGGTTGGGAAGTAGATGATGAGGTAGGAACCTATTGTCCTGTTACTATCAAACCCTTGGGAGTTACTTCTACGTTATGCTTATGTTGCCATGCTATGCTCGTAGACGTGGTTTGGGTTTGAGAGATATTCACGACAGATGTGAGATTTTTAATTAATGGTTTACCTTAAGGTGGCAACTTAAATACACATCTGGGTGGATTGAGGCACCTTTGGAACCCAGTGTTGTCTGTTTTATTTTTGGAAGTCCCGGGGTATCCGTGTGATCTTCCTATGGACCGCCACCCAGGCTCAAAGGGAACTGAGATTATTCATGCTAGAAACTTCCGTGTGCAGCCACGAGCTATTATGGGCTCTAGCATAGTTGAGTAAGTTACATGAAGCTTTTGAAGAGGTAGATCAGCAGGTAGTGGGTTTTATAGGTTTGGTATGATCTATCCGGAGTAGAGAGTTAATGTTTCTGAAAGACTGTGTCTCGGTCATCCGTTTCTCAAACACCATGAAGTGCGAGAAACCAACGGAGGCGATCGAGTCTTGTGGGGAAAAGTGCGCAAACCTCTGCAGAGTGTACAAACTAATCATGGTTAGCCGTGTCCCCGGTTATGGACAATTCTGAGTATCTAGTACTTGAGTATTCACATGTATCTCATCACTCTAAATTAATACTTTGGGTTGTTAATCACCTTAATTGGGATTGAGATGGGGCTATACCTTCTCAATGATGTTTCAACCACCATGATAGTTAAAATAAAATTTATTCCTTTGATATAGGGAAAAATTGGCTTTATGCAAAACTGTAACCATAGAGCTTTCCACCAGCCATATATGCATGTAGTATAGCTTATTCTTTCATTACTCTATGTGTTACATTGCGGCATATTCCATGTGCTGACCGTTCTTGGGCTGCAACATTTTATGTTGCAGACTTTTCGAACGAGGAGTAAGGATTGTAGGTCGTTGCCGTGCAGCTCAGTTATGCCGTTGGAGTTAATGGACTCACTTTATCTTCCAAGCCTTCCGCTGTTATCGCATTAGATGGCCTTAAGCCATATTTTTTTAATAAGTTCTCTTGTGAGACATTCGATGTAATAAGTGTGTGATTGCTACTCTGTTATAAATCCTTCGAGTACTGTGTGTGTCAGCATTACCGATCCAGGGATGACACAGAAGCACAGAGACTTGACCATCTGAGGTCGGGTCGCTACACCTGGACTTTGAAGATACAAGATTGAAGACTTCGTCCCGTGTCCGGATGGGACTTTCCTTGCGTGGAAGGCAAGCTTGGCGATACGGATATGTAGATCTCCTACTATTGTAACCGACTCTGTGTAACCCTAACCCTATTCGGTGCCTATATAAACCGGAGGGTTTTAGTCCGTAGGATGAACAACAATTATACCATAGGCTAGCTTCTAGGGTTTAGCCTCTCTGATCTCGTGGTAGATCTACTCTTGTACTACCCATATCATCAATATTAATCAAGCAGGAGTAGGGTTTTACCTCCATTGAGAGGGCCCGAACCTGGGTAAAAACATCGTGTCCCTTGTCTCCTGTTACCATCCGCCTAGACGCACAGTTCGGGACCCCCAGCCCGAGATCCGCCGGTTTTGACACCGACACCCTTCTTTAAGGGAAATTGAAATCTAATATTTCCTTCCTTCATATCAATAATTGCATCAATTGTTCTAAGGAAAGGTCTACCAAGAATAATAGGACATGACAGATTGCAATCTATATCAAGAACGATAAAATCTAAGGGCACGTAATTCCTATTTGCAACAATAAGAACATCATTAATTCTTCCCATAGGTTTTTTAATAGTGGAATCCGCAAGATGCAAGCTTAGAGAGCAATCATCAAAGTCACGAAAATCTAGCAAATCACACAAAGTTTTGGGAATAGTGGAGAGACTAACACCCAAATCACACAAACCATGAAAACCATAATCTTTAATTTTAATTTTAATAGTAGGTTCCCACTCATCATAGAGTTTTCTAGGGATAGAAACTTTCAACTCAAGTTTTTCTTCATAAGATTGCATCAAGGCATCAACAATGTGTTCGGTAAAGGCCTTATTTTGACTATAAGCATGAGGAGAATTTAGCACGGATTGCAACAAGGAAATACAATCAATTAAAGAAAATTTTTCATAATTAAATTACTTGAGATCCAATATAGTGGGTTTAGCAACATCTAGGTTTTTATTTCTTTCAATCCCACTTGTATCAATTTCATCATCAAGATCTAAAAACTCCGAATTCTTAGAACGCCTTCTAGGTAAAGGAAGATCATATTCAGTTTCATCAAGATTCATATTGCAAAGCAAAGATTTAATGGGGGACACATCAATAACTTTTAGATCTTCATCTTGATTTTCATAGGAATTGGAAGAACACGCTTTAATAAAGGCATCTTTAGAAGCACGCATCCTAGCGGTTCTTTCTTTGCATTCATCAATGGAAATTCTCATAGCTTTGAGAGACTCATTGATATCATGCTTAGGAGGAATATATCTAAGCTTTAAAGAATCAACCTCAAGAAAAATTCTATCAACGTTCCTAGCCAAATCATCAACTTTAAGCAATTTCTCTTCAAGCAAAGCATTAAAATTCTTTTGTGAATTCATAAACTCTTTAACACTACTCTCAAATTCAGAGGGCATCTTATTAAAATTTCCATAAGAGTTGTTGTAGGAATTTCCATAATTATTAGAAGGATTACTAGGATAAGGCCTAGGATTAAAATTCTCTATATCTGCGTTGTTACTAAAATTATTCCTACCAACAAAATTCACATCCATAGATTCATTATTATTCTCAATCAAAGTAGACAAAGGCATATCATTAGGATCAGAAGAAACACTCTTAGTAGCAAATAATTTCATAAGTTCATCCATCTTTCCACTCAAAACATTAATTTCTTCTATCGCATGCACTTTTTTATTAGTAGATCTTTCGGTATGCCATTGAGAATAATTAACCATAATATTATGTAGAAGTTTAGTAGCATCTCCTAAAGTGATTTCCATAAAAGTGCCTCCCGCGGCCGAATCTAAAAGATTTCTAGAAGCAAAATTCAATCCGGCATAATTTTTTTATATAATCATCCATAAGTTCAAACCAAGAGTAGGACAATTACGTATCATTAATTTCATTCTCTCCCAAGCTTGTGCAACATGTTCATGATCAAGTTGCTTAAAATTCATAATATCGTTCCTAAGAGAAATAATCTTAGTGGGAGGAAAATACTTAGAGATAAAAGCATCTTTGCACTTGTTCCAAGAAGCAATACTATTTTTAGGCAAAGATGAAAACCACGCTTTAGCCCGACCTCTAAGAGAAAAAGGAAATAGCTTCAACTTAACGACATCATTATCAACATCTTTTTTTCTTTTGCATATCACATAAATCAACGGAGCTATTCAGATGAGTAGCGGCATCTTCACTAGGAAGGCCGGCGAATTGATCTTTCATAACAAGATTCAACAAAGGAGTATTGACTTCACAAGATTCAGTATTAGCAAGAGGAGCAATCGGAGTGTTAAGGAAATCATTATTATTGGTATTGGTGAAGTCACACAATTTGATAGCATCTTGAGCCATCGCGAGAAAAAAGCAATCCAACACACGAGCAAACAAGCGGACGAGGAAAAAGGCAACAAGAAAAAGAGGAGGAGATTGGGAAAGAGAGGGCGAATAAAACGGCAAGGGTGAAGTGGGGGAGAGGAAAACGAGAGGCAAATGACAAATAATGTAATGCGAGAGATAGGGATTGTGATGGGTACTTTGTATGGTTGACTTGCTCTTGCGTGAGCCTCCCCGGCAACGGCGCCAGAAATTCTTCTTGCTACCTCTTGAGCACTGCGTTGGATTTCCCCGAAGAGGAGAGGATGATGCAGCAAAGTAGCGTAAGTATTTCCCTCAGCTTTTGGAGAACCAAGGTATCAATCCAGTAGGAGGCCACGCACAAGTCCCTCGTACCTGCACAAAACGATAGCTACTCGCAACCAACGCGATTAGGGGTTGTCAATCCCTTCACGGTCACTTACGAGAGTGAGATCTGATAGAGATGATAGATAATATTTTTGGTATTTTTGGTATATAGATGCAAAGTGAAAAGTAAAAGGCAAAGTAAAAACAAAGCAAGTATTAAAGTGATGGAGATTGATATGATGAGAATAGACCCGGGGGCCATAGGTTTCACTAGTGGCTTCTCTCAAGAGCATAAGTATTCTACGGTGGGTGAACAAATTACTGTTGAGCAATTGATAGAACTGATCATAGTTATGAGTATATCTAGGTACGATTATGTATATAGGCATCACGTCCGTGACAAGTAGACCGAAACGATTCTGCATCTACTACTATTACTCCACTCATCGACCGCTATCCAGCATGCATCTAGAGTATTAAGTTAAAAATAGAGTAACGCCTTAAGCAAGATGACATGATGTAGAGGAATAAATTCATGCAATATGATAAATACCCCATCTTGTTATCCTTGATGGCAACAATACAATATGTGCCTTGCAACCCTTTCTGTCACTGGGTAAGGACACCGCAAGATTGAACACAAAGCGAAGCACTTCTCCCATTGCAAGAACTACCAATCTAGTTGGCCAAACCAAACGAATAATTCGAAGAGACTTGCAAAGATAACCAATCATACATAAAAGAATTCAGAGAAGATTCAAATATTATTCATAGATAAGCTGGATAATAAACCCACAATTCATCGGTCTCAATAAACACACCGCAAAAAGAAGATTACATCGAATAGATCTCCACGAGAGAGGGGGAGAACATTGTATTGAGATCCAAAAAGAGAGAAGAAGCCATCTAGCTACTAGCTATGGACCCGAAGGTCTGAAGTAAACTACTCACACTTCATCGGAGGGGCCATGGTGATGATGTAGAAGCCCTTCGTGGTGGATGCCCCCTCCGGTGGAGCTCCGGAACAGGCCCCAAGATGGGATCTCGTGGATACAGGAAGTTGCGGCGGTGGAATTAGGTTTTTGGCTCCTGTTCTGATCGTTTGGGGGTACGTAGGTATATATAGGAGGAAGGAGTATGTTGGTGGAGTAACAAGGGGCCCACGAGGCAGGGGGCGCGCCCTAGGGGGGACGCCCCCCACCCTCGCGACCGCCTCTATTACTTCTTGGAGTAGGGTCCAAGTCTCCTGGATCACGTTCGGTGAGAAAATCACGTTTCCGAAGGTTTCATTCCGTTTGGACTCCGTTTGATATTCCGTTTCTTCGAAACACTGAAATAGGCAAAAAACAGCAATTCTGGGCTGGACCTCCAGTTAATAGGTTAGTCCCAAAAATAATGTAGAAGTGGAAAATAAAGCCCAATATAGTCCAAAACAGTAGATAAAGTAGCATGGAGCAATCAAAATTTATTAGATACGTTGGAGACGTATCAGGCCACAGCCCGCCAAGTTAATACCTGCAGCGATGTTTTCATTGTTGGTCGGAGGAGAAAAATTAATATCCGGGCTAAACATCAAAAAACTCTGCACAAATACTGCTCGAGCTGCTTGGTCCCAGCTGTCGGCCACTTCTTGTGCAATTCTCTCGTTTATTGACTACACCAGGAGGTTGACAATGGTGTGGGACAGTGATGTCGAGAAACTAGGAGGAAGCAAAATAAATATATATATATATATATATATATATATATATATATATATATATATATATATATATATATATATATATATAATAAGGAGGAACTTGCGTACGTGAGGCTATGGACCTGGTGGGTCCCCATTGTCATCCTCTCCAAGTAAAGTCATCTCCTCGCCCGCGCGCACTTTCCGCCCGAAACAATCAGCGTCGCCCGCCCCGCTTCCAGGTGCAGGCGATTGCTCCACCTTCAAACAACACAAGTGCCGTCCGTCCGTCCATCTGCCGCCCACATTAATGATACGCGGTTGCTGAGGCGGCTACTCCAGCGCCACACGTCCGTCCCTCCGCCCGCCCACCATTGCTATATAAACTGCTGCACCGGCCATAGCCGCAGTCACCCGCATCCGTTACCTTTCTCCTGCCACACCACTACTGCCCATCATGGCTTCCTCGCGCTCCAGCGCTCTTCGGGACGGGCAGACGATGGACCACAAGGAGATGGCAGCCATTGCTGCCGACCGGCTGGTCGGCAGGCAGCCGGAGGACGATGACGTCCCAATGGAGAACATGGTAGTCGACGTTCCAGCGCCAACCCCCTCCTACACGCCATCCTCGCCGATGCATTGCACCATGACCATCGGCTAGGCCCGTTCCCAATATATGGACAGGGTGAGGCAGATGCGTGAGGAGCAGTTTCGGGAGGCGCATGCCGACGCCGCCTACAACCACCATCTCCTCCAGGAGCACCTGCAGGCGGAGGAGCAGATCGCCGTGGAGCGGGCGGAGCAGGAGGCGCTGCTCGAATCGTACCGCTCCGCCCGCAAGGGCCGCCTCGAGTGCTGGCGGTACCGCATGCGATTGGCGGAGGCTGCGGCCGCCTACAAAGAGGCTAGCAAAGAGGGCGATGAAGCGGGCGAGGCGCTGTTTGGCGAGACCGAGGACGAGGCAGAGGACGATGCCGGCTCTGACGATTCCCCACTCCGCTGGCGTCGACAAGGCAGAGGACATCGCCGGCTCAGCCGAGGCCCCACCCTGCCGGCAACGTGGGGGAGGATTTCCACCGCTTGCTTGGCGCCGCCGCCGCAATGAGACGAAGGACATCACCGGCCGCGAGGCTCCTCCTCATTGCCAACGAGGCCGTGCCACGAGAAAACAAGGAAGAGTAGAACACGATGAGGTCGCCGCCGCCGGGTCCAAGTAAGGCCACCGCTGCTACCCTCCGATTGAAGCCAAGCTAGGCGGGTTGACCATTGACGGCGGTTAGCTTCTTGGCGGCGACGTGCGGTCGGACAGCATACCGAGAAGAACTGCTACTACTTAACCACAGTGTAGTTGGTGATCGACACGTGGGCCCAACAGGCCACATGTCAGTTACGCAACTTCATCTGCCGGTAAGTCACTGAAGCTTTTGTTCGGCTCAGCGGGACACAGGTGGGTAGCTTCGGTTAATTAATTATACCTCCAGCGCACCCCTTTTTAGTTGAAGAATGTATGAAATGTAATGAAATCCGGCATGTTTATATGAAATCTGACCGTGTATTAATGAATTTATTTCGATTAGTTCGAATTCCTGTATCACTGGCATTGGATGAACATGCAAAACAATACGTACTAGCATTATTCCCAGGGTGATCACCTCGTTTGCAGCAGTTTCACATATACTCCCTCCGGTCCTTTCTAGTCTGCATACAAGTTTTGTCTGCAGTCAAAGTATCTCTACTTTGACCAATCTTATACAAAAAGTATGCACTTTCACAATGTGCTAAGTAAAAGGAATGAAGGAGTACAAAGAGTTTGAGTAGCTTTTAGCGTTTCTGTACATTGCAATCAAACACACAAGCCTGGCAATTCATAGAAAACATTCAAAACAATCGATGATTATGCATCTCAGCGACTCACGTTTCAGAGGCAATATTTACTTCACAACTAAAGAATAAAGAAAAAATTGATCGACGCTGCTGACAGCAAAGGGCGTCCCATTTGAAAATATCAAACGCATGTGTTGCTAAAATCAATAAGCAAAATTTGACACGGTTGTCCCATTCCAAAATATCAAATGCCTATGATTGTGGAATGGGTAGGGTTTGCCATCAGTTCGAACATTGACATGGCACCTCGTGCTAAATAAACCAGCTGTTCTTTTTGTGCAGTTCCACCAAAATCAACCAAATTCGCGCGTAGCTTGTATGATTTCGCCCTTATATGTTGCAACGCCTTGAACTTATCGGCACCTCCTTTCTTGTGGTGGAAATGAATGATTCGATGTATTCATGAACATTTTGTGCAGTTCCCATTGAAATCAAGCTGAGCACGCCTGTTTGCACAAATACAAAAAAGTGATTAGTATAAAGCAAACTGTACTATGATTTGACAGTTTCAACAGGCACATACATGGTCCATGTAGAGCACACTTTTAGAAAAATGGAACTCACCAGAAAGAATCCTAGAACAACATTGTACTCACGCATCACAACAAAAAAATGGAGATTTGTCAGTCCTTCTGAGCTGAAGTTAGTTTGGTCTTGTGGGGAGTAATGTAACCATCCTTCAATTGCTCCTTCTGATGAGAAGATAGACATGACTTCTTCATCCTGGCATAATCGGAACTGGTCACTTCACGTACTCCATATTCTTCTTCAGAGGAAGATGATCATGTTGTGCAAAGACAAGAGGACTACTAAATGCTAGCATCCATGTTTGCTCGAAAAAAGGGAAGGAAATATTTAAAACATCACAGATGAAGCACTTCTCAAGGACAATACCACTTTTTCATGACAGTATCTAAACAGTAGCACAACACCAATAGAGATGACAAAGCTCAATCATATGGTTGAAATCAGTGGGCAAGTACCAACCTTTGTCAGGAGGCTGATTGCGTAGAGCATACAGATGAAGCACTTCTCCGGAACCATCTGTTGCTATCTACGGGGGTGGCCATGCTTACTATATACTCCTTGATTAGTTAAATGTTTCCAACATCTTCTTGTGCAGTTCCACTAAAATATATGGTATCTTCAAAGAAGATCCGTGTTTGCACAAGTAGAGATAATTACGTATGGCATCAAATCAGTGGCAAAACAATTGCTCGTTCCAGCCATAGCAATAAATTAAGATGCAAAACTCTATCATTATTTGTGTCATCACAGTTCCAGTGCTTCATTACAGCACCGGGAGTTGATTTTTGTTTTTCTTCCGCTTGTTCTTCCCCTTCATCACTTGGTTCAATAACAGACAAGCTTCACTTCAATGTAAGATTTGGCATGTCAATTAGGGAGCACAAGTATAGTCTTTTTGGGACTAAAGAAAGAAGACCCCGAGGGAATCTTTTTGGGACTTTTTCCAACAGTTGCCCCTGCCACGCATCGCACCTTCTTTCTATTAGTTCATTACTAGGGGTAACATAGTCTTTTAGCATGTCATTTAATAACCTCTAGTCCATGTTTAGTCCCTGGAACCAAGCAGGTAGGGACTAGGGAGTTTTTAACCAAACAGGGCCTTAGATTAACAATAGCTAATGAGTTGCACGACAGTGGGACGACCAGCACCATGTGCATCTACCGATGTACTGTGGTCATGCACAGTCTGTTGCAACAAAGAACAAACAACCAAGGAGCATATTTGTGTTGGTCCCAGTTTTGTTATCTTTAGACACCTTTCCCTTTGTGAGCGCAGAAAATCTAGTCCTGCTCAAACTCTACAGCCTTGTCCCTTCCTTTCCTTTTTGAACTAGTACTTTCGCCCCTTCCTTTCCTCTTTGAACCACGTCCTAGATTTATGCGATACAACTTTCCCCACTACTTTCCCACATTCCTTTCCTCTTTGAACCACGTCCTAGATTCATGCTATACAACTTTCCCCCTTCATTTCCTCTTTGAACCACATCCTATATTCATGCTATATACTTCCTCCATTCCTAAATATAAGTCTTTGTAAAGATTCCACTATGAACCACATACGGATGTATATAGATGCATTTTAGAGTGTAGATTCATTCATTTTGCTCCGTATGTAGTCCTAGTAAAATCTCTACAAAGACTTATATTTAGGAACGGAGGGAGTACAACTTTTCCAACTACTTTCCCCCACTCCTTTCCTCTTTGAACCACGTCCTAGATTCATGGTATACATGTAGCTAGAGCAATGCATGTGGAGTAAGTAAATTATACCTTAAGGTTCTTGGGGCGTGGTTCGGTGGGCGACGGGACGACGGCGAAGAAGAAGGGGTCGGAGGCCCTCCCGCGCCACTGCTGGGTGGAAAGTGAACAGCTGCACCGGTAGTGGATTCCCTCCCTCGCCGATGGTGACATCGTTAAGCCTCCTTCCCTTCCCGGCGGACGGATCCTGCCGGCTCTTTGAGCAGCAGTGAGGGGAGAGAGAGAGGCCAACGAAGTCTTGTTTAGATCTGGAGAGGGCGAGAGAGCGTGAAGAGAGCAACTACAAGCGCTGAGGCTCCAGCAGGAGAGGGCGAGAGAGTGTGAAGAGAGCAACTATAAGCGCTGAGGCTCCAGCGTGTATATATATACTGGAGAGAGAGTGTGAAGCGCGCAAACCCTAGAAAACATTTTGAACAGTTAAAGAATCCTCCTGGCAAGGATTATGCTGAAGTGTAGTTATCGAACCCGAGACCTCAAGTTTGATGAGCGAACAGGCTAACCAGCTACACAACCCTCCCGTTATGTTCAACGAGAGGAAAATAACCTTTTATACATTCCTGCATTCGTGTGACAAGCATGCCGTGTTTTTTTTGTGTGTGTGGGAGTCATTGGGATTTCAATCATAATCGTGTCATGTGGCTTTGGTGGTAAGACTATCCACAGTGGTGCAGAAATAATGTAGCCTTAGTCACCTTACCTCTCTCCAAGTAGTACGCTGGGTCCCACCAGTCAGAGGGTGAAACAAACAAATTAATAAGAAAAATTAAAAGCGCCAACGGTGTATCTTACCTCACACATCTCGCTACTACTCGGGAACACTGTCCAATTGATTCCTCTGTTCGCTCACGTACTATTTTAAGTGAATCTTTATTATAACATGCACACAAATTTTGGGCACTTGTATTCGACTTAAGTCAGTGTGCCACCGTATCTTGTATACTTACTACTCCCTCCGTCTAGGTGTAATAAGTCACGTTAGAAGGTGCAACGGGACCAAGGTGCGTGCTTGTGCGTGTGTGTGTTTAACAACATGCGTGTGTTAGAGAGTGCGACAGATCGACCTACTCATACAGAGAGATGGTGTGTAGTGTACGATTTTAGCCGCGAGAGTCAGTGCATCCTCTCATTTCTGGGCGTGTCCGGTAGGGACATGCGGACAGCTGCCACGCCCGCTCCTGACCAGCCTAGCCCACCCAAAGCCCTCCATCGCCCAGGCTTCCCGCCTCAAGCGATCAGCGCCGCTCCAAAGAATCGGTGCCGCATTCATGCCCGGGCAGAGCTGACGCGACCTCTCACTGGCGCAAGAGTGATGGTTGCTTCGTCCGTCCAACTTACTGCTGGGTCTATGTGATTTAACGGCCCATTGGTCTTTATTACTGAGGTGGTAGGACTGCTGGATGTCCCACGCTTTCGGCGTACTAGATTACAATTTACTCCATTCTTGCAGCGGAGGAGTGCAAGAGCAGTGAAAACATGCAGGCTCAGTGATTACATGGCCCACCTCACAATATCACCGTGCGACACCTAACTCTTTACATAGTACTCCCTTAGTTCCTAAATATTACCAGATGAGTCCCCGTGCGTTGCCGCGGAACAGCGGTATATCTCTCTGCGCAAAATTATCGATTTCACAGAACTAAAAAAACTCTATAACCGCATGACAAATGTGGTAGCCAAACTAAATAAACTCCCATCATCATTTAGATCATCCCACACAAGCAAAAAAGATTAGCCAACTCCTACTGCATAATGGGATTATATTTTTCTTTTTGACATGTTAATGGGACTTAAAAGCTCACTTACATGCATGCTACCGGTGCATGCTTGCATGGAGACATGTTGATGTGATTTAAAACCCACTCACATGCATGTGCGACGGTATTTATGCATGCTTGCATGTGGCTTAGAGCGGAGCCTCTCAACGTCTAGATCAGACGGCTATTATGGACTGATTTACTTCATCTAATGGCTACATCAATTTTGATGATGTGGCTCAAGGAGAGGATAGAGAATTCCTAGTAGTGGGGACTAGCTATTACTAGTAGATAAGTCTTTGTAGAGATTCCACTAGGTGAACTACATACGGAACAAAATGAATGAATCTACACTTAAAATGCATCTATATACATCCGCATGTGGTTGATGGTGAAATCTCTACAAAGACTTATATTTAGGAACGGAGGAAGTACTAGTATAGTACGTACTGTAATTTATCAGCGAGATAAATTTGTACAATGCTATGAAGTTTCCAGCTTCTGTTACATGTATCTTGCGTCCAAGGTTGCCTGTTGCAACATTTCATCAAATACAAAGGAGACTAACATGCATGCTATTGCATCTCAATGATTGATAGATCATAGCAAATATGTACTCCCTACGTTCCAAAATAAGTGTCTCAACTTTGTGCAAACTTTAGTACAAAGTTGTACTACTACTAAAGTTGACACTTATTTTCGAATAGAGGCCGCTAAAGAAAAAAACGATCCATGCAGTCCCTAGCCCTTGAACCGTGAACCCTGACCATCCTTCAATTTGCTGGCAACGTTCGACCTTCCTAATAAATGAAGTTTGCAACCTTTTGACCATCAGAT
This sequence comes from Aegilops longissima, assembly GCA_021605205.1. Lineage (NCBI taxonomy): Eukaryota > Viridiplantae > Streptophyta > Magnoliopsida > Poales > Poaceae > Aegilops > Aegilops longissima. Next base: position 516,887,260 of record CM038680.1, read on the forward strand.
CATTTTGTGCAGTTTCACCAAAATCGAGATGAGCATCCCTGTGCCAAAGAAATTGAAGAAGCGTGATTAGAATAAGATTACTGGTACTAGTTGATGAGACATAAACTCATCACAAACACGAGACGTAGAAGCCGAGAGAGGTATGTGCGGGGCAAAGAAGTAGAGAAATATCCACAGGGAGTGATGTGGGCAGCTGGAGCGATGGTGCAAGCCGGCTGTAAAGGGAGTTGTACCTGAGGGACGTAGCTCAACCTTGAGGAGGGCGGCGGGAGGCGGCAACTTCCCATGTCGCGGCAGTGAGCAAGGGACGAAGGCAACCTCACCGGCTTTGTGAGAGAGAACGGCGGGGATCCCTGATTGGGACGTGCCGACAGTGGGTTTTCGCCGTCGGCGACGGCCACCGCATCTACACTAAGCATCCACCCCTTCCCCAAGCGGACGTGATCCGCCGGGATGTTAGAGATGTGGCCACGGTCGTTTTGTGTGAGAGAGTGTGAAGAGAGCAACCCCAGCAAGCAACCGTGTAGGCTGGCCCGTCCTGACTATGTATATAGTGGAGCGGTTTCCTTTTCTCTCCATATGAACCTATCATATTGCGTACGTGCCACTGAAGAAAAAAAACTTTATTTATAAATGACGCGGCACCTACTACTCGTTCTCCTATAACCTTGCGCTTGGCATCTCCAAAATATTAACCTTGCGATTGGCTCTTCGCTTCTTCGGGAAGTCGAGCAATAATGGTAGTGCAGTATATATCGTTCTGGCTATATGAGACCGAATGAATTGCTGCACGTCCACCACGTGGGCGAGGGTCGAGGGGCGACGGAGAGTGCTACATACGGAGCAAAATGAGTGAATCTACACTCTAAAATACGTCTATATACATCAGTGTTTGGAGTATGTACTAGTAGTTCATATTGAAATCTACTAAAGGACATATATATTCCAAACAATATGATATAATCTCTATAACCAAGGTAGTAGGGACGAGGAGTAAACGGAGGGAGTAGTAAATTTGTCTCCTCGTCCTGCGAGCCACCGCGCGCATGGGCGAGGGAGCGGGCGTAAGGCGGAGCAAGCTTCACCTCATCCTGCGAGCCACCACGCCCGTGGGTGGGGGAGATGGCGTACTAAGCAAGCTTCTCCTCGTTCCACGAGTTGACAGGACACATCAAAAGTCTTGCCTCTAAGGTAGGCCCCACATGGTTTGCCTCTTTTTTTTTAACATAACACGTCAAGTCGCAATTTGTTTGTTCACCCGTGGTAGACGATCCTCCCTCCACCAAGTGGACAACCAGTACACGTGCCAAATTACCACGTGGGCTTCCTTTTTTGTACAGAATTGAGCTCCACCGTGTACCCGCGCGGGTGTGGTTGGGAAAGAGACGAGAGTACGTGTGTCGTGCATGCACCTCTTCTCTTCCTGCACATCCCCCACCTACGTGGGTGTGCGTGAGAGATACAAACCGCGTTCGTGAGTGGTTTTTGTTTTGGGGTGGGGTGGGAGTGGGTTGGGGGGTTGATTTCGTGAATTATTTGTGGGAATATGTGTCGATGACATCTCAAACAAAATTTTGCATGCAATGTGTGTGAAATGGAGGCCTATCCATATCATACATAGAGGGTCGGGCAATCCACGAGAAGAGACGGAGGGGTCATAGCTATCGATAGAGTCGAAGAGAGGATCAAGTGTGTGACGCCGGGTAATTAAGCTACAGTGATCCCCGCTAATGATGCCACGTCACCTCGGTTACTGTGGATAAACTCGCGTTAGTTCGGAACCTAGTTCGAATTTCAAATTTAAAAACGAGGCAAACAATAAAAGTTTTCAAACATTAAAACTAAAATGTTCGGAGTGTGCCAATCAATGCTTAGGTATTTATGGTGAAGAAACCATGCTTTTACAAAATGCCTAAATACTTTAAAATAAATTAAAACAGAAAAGAATAAATAGAAAGAAAAGGAAAGAACCCCCCCTCCCGGGGCTCCGCCAAGAGCCTCGCCCAAGCCCAAGGCCAAGCCCCGGCCAGGCCGGCCCACCCCCATGGCCCCTTAACCCCCACCCCCGACCGAACCCTAGCCTCGTCACCCCACTCACCCGCACGATCCCCACCTCTCCTCTCGCCCCCACTCCCTTCCCCCCCGATCCAATCGGGATCGGGCCCGAACCCATCGCCGCCTCCCCGACGCATCACCGGCGGCGCCCGCCTGCTCGCCGTCGTCCTCACCTCCTCCCTTTCTGGACGGAAGGCCTCCCCGCCGCCGCCGCCAGCCCCCCGACGCGTCCCGCCTCGCGCCTCGACGACGACCTCGTCGGCCCCTCCTCCTCGCGCGGGCTGCCCCTCTCTGTCAAGGTCCCGTCCTCCTCCTTGACCACCGCTGCCACGATCCCACGGCCCTAGTGAGCCTCGCCCCTCTCCCTTTGCCTTCTGCTGCTTCCAGACTGCAGCTGCGGCTGTTGCCACCGTGGCCTCCGCCCGTTGCCATGGCGGTTGTGCCTCACGCTGCTCGGCCACCCGTCGTGTGCCCCCTTCCCCACTCGCTCGCCAGACACGGCCACGGCCGCCCTCACCCGCAGCCACGGCGCCCGACCGCTTTGCTCTCTCCCATCTCCAGCATCGACCCCAGACGCTGCGCTGCCACCACCTCCGCCTCTGCCTCCCGACCTTTGTCCGTCTGCCACACCCGTTCGACCTGCCCGACCTCCCCTCCCCCACTCAGACTCATGGCGCGCCCGCCGCCCCTCCTCTATCGGCACAGGCGGGTGCACAAGACTCCGCTCCAGCGCCAGAATCAGATGCCCGCTAAGCCACCCCTGGTCCAATGACAAGTGGGGCCCAACCGCAGAACAAGTGTAAAAAAAACAAACAAAGAAAGTAAAAAAAATAAATAATTAAATTGATTAAAAAATGAATTAATAAATAATACTTAAAATGATAATTAATTAGTTAATTAAAGAATTAATTAAACTAATTAAACCTGACTAGATTAACCTAACCACTAATTAAACGAATTGACATTGTTTAATTAACCTACTAGTTAAAACAACCAATGACCTATGGGCCCCACTTGTGGTTGACCTAGTCAACTGCACAGTTGACTGCTGACGTCAGCATCATCATTTACTATTCTAGATAATGTTGAAGTAATTAAATAAATTCCAGAAATTAATAAAATCTTTAGAAAATCATATCTTTTAATCCGTAACTCGGATTAAAATATTTTCAACATGAAAGTTGCTCGTAAGCGGCACGAGACGAATCCGGTTACACCTCCGTTAAATCCGCCACACACCCTAGCATAGCAAACATGGAACTTTTCCCCTCTGCCTTCTCGCCTGAAAATGCGAAACACCGGGATACTTTCCGGATGATTCCCTTCGCCGTCAGATCACCTCCTACCGCGTTAGGGCATACCTAGCACCGCGTATTGCCTCGTTATGTTTTGTGATGCTTTGTTTGCTCAGATTTACTGTTTCTTCCCCTCTTCTTCCCCGGTAGACCCGAGACCAGCGCTTGCTTGCCGGTTCGACTACGGAGTTGACGACCCCTCTCTCTTGCAGAGCAACCAGCAAGCCCCCCCTTGATCACCAGTTATCGCCTACTCTCCTCTATACTGCTTGCATTAGAGTAGTATAGCATGTTACTGCTTTCCGTTATACCTATCCTGATGCATAGCCTGTCCTTGCTACTACTGTTGTTACCTTTACCTGCAATCCTACATGCTTAGTATAGGATGCTAGTATTCCATCTGTGTCCCTACATTCTTGTCCGTCTGCTGTGCTATACTATCGGGACGAGATCACTCGGGAGGTGATCTCGGGTATATACTATATACTTTATACATGATACATGTGGAGACTAAACTCGGGTTGGCTGGTGGAGCACCCGCGAGTGGATCTTTGTGGCGGAGCGACAGGGCAGGTTGAGACCGCCTAGGAGAGAGGTGGGCCTGGCCCTGTTCGGCGTTCGCGGATACTTAACAAGCTTAACGAGATCTTGGTATTTGATCTGAGTCTGGCTATGGGCCTATACACACTAACCAACTACGTGGGAAATATATGGGCACTCAGCGTCGTGGTATCAGCCGAAGCACTTCGTGACGTCAGTGACTGAGCGGCGCGCGCCGGATTGGACTAGAACGCCACTAGGCTAGGTCTGCTTCCGGCCGCGTACGCTACGTGCAGGTGTGCTCTGGGTGATGGGCCCAGACCCCTGTGCGCTTAGGTTTAGACCGACGTGCTGGCCTCTCTGTTGAGCCTAGGTGGGCTGCGACGTGTTGATCTTCCGCGGCCGGGCATGACCCAGGAAAGTGTGTCCGGCCAAATGGGATCAAGCGTGTTGGGTTATGTGGTGCACCGCAGGAAGTTAATCTATTGAATAGCCGTGATCTTGGTAACAGGACGACTTGGAGTTGTACCTTGACCTTATGACAACTAGAACCGGATACTTAATAAAACACACCCTTCCAAGTGCCAGATATAACCCGGTGGCCGCTCTCTCTCAGGGTTACGAGGAGGGGATCGTCGGGTAGGATTATTGCTATGCGATGCTACTTGGAGGACTTCAGTCTGCTCTCTTCTACATGTTGCAAGAAGGAGGCTGCCAGAAGCGTAGTCTTCGACAGGATTAGCTATCCCCCTCTTATTCTGGCATTCTGCAGTTCAGTCCACTGAGATGGCCCTTTACACATATATCCATGCATATGTAGTGTAGCTCCTTGCTTGCGAGTACTTTGGATGAGTACTCACGGTTGCCTTGTTCCCCCTTTTTCCCCCTTTCTTTACCCGGTTGCTGCGACCAGACGATGGAGCCCAGGAGCCAGACGCCACCGTCGATGACGACTACTACCCGGAGGTGCCTACTACTACGTGCAGCCCGCTGACGACGACCAGGAGTAGTTAGGAGGATCCCAGGCAGGAGGCCTACGCCTCTTTCGATCTGTATCCCTGTTTGTGCTAGCCATCTTATGGCAACTTGTTTAACTTATGTCTGTACTCAGATATCGTTGCTTCTGCTGACTCGTCTATGATCGAGCACTTGTATTCGAGCCCTCGAGGCCCCTGGCTTGTATTATGATGCTTGTATGACTTATTTATGTTTTGGAGTTGTGTTGTGATATCTTCCCATGAGTCCCTAATCTTGATCGTACACATTTGCGTGCATGATTAGTGTAGGACTGAATCGGGGGCATCACAAGTTGGTATCAGAGCCGACTGCCTGTAGGAATCCCCCTTCCACACTCCTTGGCCGAAGTCGAGTCTAGTCATTGCAAAACTTTTACTAACATGGCTGTGTGCCTTACGGGCCCACGTCGCCATTTGGTGGTATTAGGATCTTTTACTCCTCGACCTTTACTCTGGGAATCTGATCTCTCCTCTATTCGGGTTAAATGAATTTTACTAAATCTAACATTAGGATCTCGTTATCACTTTCACCCGGAGAGCCCCTTATTACTGATGATCGTCTGCTGCACCAGAAGACCCTGAAGATACTCTCCGCTGTTAACTCGAGAACTTGTGTTCATCGCATTTGCAATTCCCCTTCCACCGTAAACCCTTATGGATAACTACTTGCAGTTGTTATTCTTACCCTCATCCCCAGTTGGTCTTGTTATTACAAGATACCCTGAAAAACTCGTCATTGTTTCGATAATCCTTTGAGCTTAATGCCGTGCTGTTCCTTGTCACCTGAATACCCCTACGGTTAATTCTCGCACTTATAGAGTATCCGCTCATCCCCCAGTTGTTCCTGTGTTACACAAAAGTCTTCGAAATACTATTCGATCTTCCGAGAATCCTCAGCAGCTTATTGCCCTTGGAATTCTTGCTTGCTGCATTATGGTTAATCCCATAAGTAATCTTATTGGCATCCTTGTCACTATCATTTTGAGTCCATTGATTCAATAAGTTGCGAATGCTCGCGATCCTCAATCAGATCCTAGAATTCATCCTTCTGGCTCAGACGTCATTTCGAACATGAGCTGGATCTCGACTAATCAAAATGCCATCGATTGTACCCCTAAGGCTATTCAACTTATCCATCCCTAATCAGAGCATTGTTTCTGATCCCTTGGTTTTAAAATCATAATTCCTTTGCATTTGAGCTCTGGATTAGTTAGTTGTTTCCATAATCCAATGCCTTTGCATTGTTACTTCCTCTGGTTGTGTGCCGATGCTCACATCAGCTCTGTTATGGACCGGCAGATCCTTTAATGGATTTTATCCGACATCGTCCTCCATATTCAATAACCTTGTGAGATTTCCCTTGGATACGTAATGCCTTTGGTAAATTGTATCATCTACTTGCTCAACCTTGCTCTACTTTCGAGCTAGTGGTATCTACTATTGAAGCTTGGGGTATATGTTTCCATGATGCCCCGATGGGTTAAACCTATGTCTTCCTTAATATTTGTGAACTCGGAAGTTCCCACGAGTCATACTCTTCTGGTATTTTGCCAGATAAAATTTCAACAATACAACTTCATCGAACGCGAGAAGTGGATGAAAGGTTATGCATTGGAGAATTGGGAGTCGACCTTGAACTTTATGTTCATGCCCATGGACACGATGTACATCTTCTCATCGAAGCTTCTTTTAAAATTAATTATTCCCTTGATATAAGTTCATCTTATATCTGGGGTCTGGCCTTTTACAATCGTGGTTCCGACCATGTTCTCCTTTAAATACCATTTTCGATGCAAGTGTAAGCACTTGTCTTCTGTGGATCAATACCCCGGTACAACCTCTACTTTGATCTGTCGTCGAGTAATACCCCCTGGTATCTCGAGATTATCATGGAACTGCATAACTTTTTATGAGTTCATCAAGTACTACCTTCCCACTGATTCCAATTTTTCACGGGCTCTGAGTTACTAAACACTCAAAGACACCGATAAGCGAACCGAGTCCACTTTACGGTTCAACAACTCTTAGTAATCTTCTTTAAGTAACGAGTTTGTACCCGATCATGTCATTCCTAGCCTGATCGACTATATCCTGTCGTGCTAAATTTTAAGTGTGCTACCTGGTCCTTCTTCCCGGAGCACCAAAATTTTTGACGATGAGCTAAGCTTACGTCGATCTTCCTCGTCATATCAGTTCACCTTGGACAACAATCCTGATTTCTAGTTTGTGTCCTACCCATGGTTCCAATAACCTTCCGCTACCTCATTCCTTTGACTTAATGTCGTCGCTGATTGATTACATCTTCATGGAATCTCTCGACAAATGTGTCGTGATCATCATGACCGTTCTGAGCTCTTCTAGGATATCATCTGAACTCATGATGACAAATACCTTCCTTTCCCCTCGTTGATTTGTGTTATCCTTGCCAACATTATTGCCTTCCCTCCGAGGCAAACTTGCTCATGTTTTGTGTTATACCTTGAGTTCCTTGCTACCCAACATTGTTCTTCTTTACCTTGGAGTATTACCACCTTTTATGTCAAGAATGTCATGGGAATTTCACCACCTCTTAAGAATTCTTGGTATAGTGATACTTCTCACTATCACCATTCTTTCTTGGTCCTCGTGTTGATTCCAACTGGGGTACCAATAAGTGAACGGTGATGTTTGGATTCCGCACTTCTAGCAATCTTATTTCTGTGAAGTTAATGGTCGGCCGTTTATTCTTAGACTATTGATTATTGAATTACCAATCTGACATTGGTCGTGCAACCCAACCCATATTTCGGGCGCACCTTTCAACCAATGTTTAATTGTGTATGTTTTCCTCGAGCATACATCATTATACCATTTGATCCGACAACTGTTATCTCCTTGTTCACATAATTGTGGAAATCCATCTTGTCGAAAATTTTGATGAATTGTCGCTGAGTCCCTCAGTCACCTCCTTGTCCTCTCCTTGATTTAATGATGAACTCTTGTTTTGGAACTTGCTTCCATAGTTCAATTCCCGAGAATCTTATGCTGTCATCTCGACAATTTGTGTTGCACCTTTCTTCTCAGGCATCCCGAGTCTGAGTTATCTTAATACCAATCAGATCTGAATCTCGGCCAGATATGACGGTTGGAACATATTTCCATGAGATATAACATTGGCCTTTATATGACCCGGTAAGGTGATGCCATGCCCAGCACCCCTGGCCGGAGGCCCTATTGTTATAGTTCCCTTTTTAGCAAGGGTAGCCATTCTTCCATTAGGAAATAGTAAGGCTTATTCTATAAGCTGTTCCTAATGGATGCTTGTGTATCCAAAGTCCGAGCTTTGCTTGAAGACCATGTCAATGCTATCTCGAAGCATGTCTATGGTACTCCGATGTTTCAACAAGAACATTTGAAGCCCAATGCTAAACGTTTCTTGCTCAATTATCCAAACACCGTTGTATGGATAATGTCATGAAAATTTCTCTCCCCTCACCTAAAGGGTTTTCTACATCATATCATGTCATGGATACCATGCTCCGCTTGTCCTTGGGAAGGATATATCCCTGAAATATGTGTTTAAACACATTTTCCCTTCCATTGTTCTATTAATCTGATGATCACCTTTTCCTTTCCATTGATTTGTTTAACCTTCCTTCTGATCCATATGATCTAAGCAGTAATATTCTTCTGCTTATGTAAACACCTTGGTGTACAACCGTGTCACTAAGACCCTGTTGCATTTGTCGATAGCATTCCGGTAACCACCGATGGACGAGAACTTTGCCTATTGGTCCGCCTCGTTCAACGAGCAGGAAAATGGTTCTCTTCGTCCCTCGCCCTTGGTACCAACGTTGTTGCCGACATAACTGACATGGTAATCTCTGACATGCCTTGCTATCATGACCGTGCAAGATGTCAACGCCCTTCCTACTTTTAACCACATGGTGGGCCCATAACCCACAGGTCCCAGGAACGAAACCTGACTCTCCTGTACAACCTGTTGTCAAAGTTATTCCTCGTGCTTGACTTTGTATGTAATTCACGGGCCACTTGCTGTTGATCTATTCAGTATCGGACACAATACTTATTCCGTTGCTCGTAACCCCTTTCGCACTCTGCTTCAGGCAATGAACGATTGCCTATCCGCTTGAAACTTCTTATTGCACCATCTTACTTTTCTCTCGATATGTGTAATTTGTTCAACTCGAGAGATACTCATATGTTCATTCTTGTGATACCCCCAGATGAATTTCCCTTATAACATTCTATCATTGTAGAGCTGCCCTTACCTATTCGTGAAATGCGATGGAGTTCCCGAAGAAAGGGCGACAACTTCATCATGATGCTTTGGAATAAAGAATTGAAGACATCAACGAAAGGGATTGACTTCTTGAGGAGATCCGTTCGAATGTCGTAACAGAACTTTCCCCTTACTCCCTCTTAAATCTCGGGACGAGATTTCTTGTAATGGAGGAGAATTGTGGCCTTGGGTAATTAAGCTACGATGATCCCCACTAATGATGCCACGTCACCTCGACATTGTGGATAAACTTCGCGTTAGTTGAACCTAGTTCAATTTCAAATTTAAAACCGAGGCAAACAATAAAAGTTTTCAAACATTAAAACTAAAATGTTTGAGTGTGCCAATTAATGCTTAGGTATTTATGGTGAAGAAACCATGCTTTTACAAAATGCCTAAATACTTTAAAATAAATTAAAACAGAAAAGAATAAATAGAAAGAACAGAAAGAACCCCCGGGGCTCCTACCAACAGCCCTCGCCCAAGCCCGGGCCAAGCCCGGCCAGCCAGCCCACCCCATGGCCCCTTAACCCCCCCCCGACCGAACCCTAGCCTTGTCACCCCACTCACCCCACGATCCCCACCTCTCCTCTCGCCCCACTCCTCCCCGATCCAATCGGGATCGGGCCCAACCCATCGCCCGCCCCGACGCATCACGGCGCCGCCCGCCCGTCGCTTCGCCGTCGTCCTCACCTCCTCCCTTTCTGGACGGAAGGGCCCCCTCGTCGTCGCCTTGGCCCAGCGTCGCCGCCTCGCCCTCGCCAGACGACGACCTCGTCGGCCCCTCCTCCTCACGGGCTGCCCCTCTCTGTCGCGTCCCGTCCTCCTCCTCGACCACCGCTGCCACGATCCCTACGGCCCCAGTGAGCCTCGCCCTCTCCCTTTGCCTTCCTGCTGCGCCCGTCCGGCCGCTGCGGCTGTTGCCACCGTGGCCTCCGCCCCGTTCGCCGCGGCGGTTGTGCCTCGCCGCTGCTCGGCCACCCCGTCGTGTGCCCCCTTTCCCCCTCAAGCTCCGCCCAGACAGCCACGGCCGCCCTCACCGCAGCCACGGCGCCGACCGCGCCCGCTCTCTCCCTTCTCCGTGATCCCGATCCCGCGCGCCGCGCCACCCCTGCCCCGCCTCCTGCCGACGACCACGCTCCGGCCACACCCGCTCGGCCCCGTTCCGACCTCGCCCTGCTGCCGCTCCCCCTCCCCTGCACCCGCGGACGCTGGCGCCCAGCGCCCGTCCCCCTCCTCTATCGGCCTGGGCGGGTGCACAGCACCCGCTCTAGGCGCCCGTAACCCGCACGCCCGCTAAGCCACCCCTGGCCCAATGACAAGTGGGGCCCAGCCCCAGAACAAGTGGGGCCCAGCCCCAGAACAAGTGGGGCCCAGCCCCATTTTTTAATCAATTTAATTATTTATTTTTTACTTTATACATGATACATGTGGAGACTAAAGTCGGGTCGGTGGTGGAGCACCAGCGAGTGGATCTTTGTGGCGGAGCAGCAGGCAGGTTGAGACCGCCTAGGAGAGAGGTGGGCCTGGCCCTGTTCGGCATTCGCGGATACTTAACACGCTTAACGAGATCTTGGTATTTGATCGAGTCGCTCACGGGCCTATACGCACTAACCAACCACGTGGGAAAGATATGTGCACTCGGCGTCGTGGTATCACCGGCACTTCGTGACGTCGGCCGAATCGAAGCGGCGCGCCGGATTGGACTGGGCGCCACTAGGCTAGGTCTGCTTCGTCGCGTCGCAACATGCGTGGTGTGCTCAGGCGATGGGCCCAGACCCTGTGCGCTTAGGTTTAGACCGGCGTCTGGCCTCTCTATTGAGCCTAGGTGGGGCTGCGGCGTGTTGATCTTCCGCGGCGGGCATGACCCAGAAAGTGTGTCGGCCAAATGGGATCAAGCGTGTTGGGTTATGTGGTGCACCCTGCAGGGAAGTTAATCTATTGAATAGCCGTGATCTTGATAACAGGGCGACTTGGAGTTGTACCTTGACCTTATGACTACTAGAACCGGATACTTAATAAAACACACCCTTCAAGTGCGGATATAACCCGGTGGTCGCTCTCTCGTGGTTACGAGGAGGATCGTCGGGTAGGATTATTGCTATGCGATGCTACTTGGAGGACTTCAGTCTGCTCTCTTCTACATGTTGCAAGACGGAGGCTGCCAGAAGCGTAGTCTTCGATAGGATTAGCTATCCCCCTCTTATTCTGGCATTCTGCAGTTCAGTCCACTGAGATGGCCCTTTACACATATATCCATGCATATGTAGTGTAGCTCCTTGCTTGCGATTACTTTGGATGAGTACTCACGGTTGCCTTGTTCCCCCTTTTTCCCCCTTTCTTTACCCGGTTGCTGCGACCAGACGATGGAGCCCAGGAGCCAGACGCCACCGTCGTTAACGACTACTACCCTTGAGGTGCCTACTACTACGTGCAGCCCGCTGACGACGACCAGGAGTAGTTAGGAGGTTCCCAGGCAGGAGGCCGACGCCTCTTTTGATCTGTATCCCAGTTTGTGCTAGCCATCTTATGGCAACTTGTTTAACTTATGTCTGTACTCAGATATCGTTGCTTCCGCTGAGTCGTCTATGATCGAGCACTTGTATTCGAGCCCTCGAGGCCCCTGGCTTGTATTATGATGCTTGTATGACTTATTTATGTTTTAGAGTTGTGTTGTGATATCTTCCCGTGAGTCCCTGATCTTGATCGTACACATTTGCGTGCATGATTAGTGTACGATTGAATCGGGGGCGTCACAAAGTGGGTGGGTGCGAGATCGATGAAGAGAGCCATCGAAATTGTGTGTGTGTGCAAGTCAAAGATATAGGTCGACTGGCCTACCGGAACGTTAGAGGGCACATGTCAAGTTTGTGTGTCCCAGGGAGACATGACTAGAGCACTCGATGCATCGGTGTGTGTGTGTGTGGGGGGAGAGGGGTGGGGAGGGTAGGGAGAGGCCTAACTATAGAGGTAGAACGACTCGTATATGTGTTGAGAAGGAGAGACCCAACTATGTCTTGAGGGAGATCGGTCGACATCCATACATAAGCGAAGGACGGGAAATATGATGGGACAGAGAGAGAGAGAGAGAGAGAGAGAGAGAGAGAGAGGGAGGAGAGGGAGGAGAGGGGTAGAGTCTGGATGGGTGATGGAGTTGCTTCTCGGAGATGGTGGGAGAGGCCTACTAGACAAACTGAGGGTGGAACTGCAATGTTATCAATAAGAGTGGGGATGTGTTTCTGTGTGTGCGTGTGTGTGATAGATCTGTCGGAACGCATCCATGGATGATGAAGGGGAACCATGTGTTTGGTAAGCAAACCTAACTAGATTGGTAGATCAATTGTTGTTTGTCGGAGGAAGGGAGAGACACAACTAATGAGGTAGATCGATCGACGTGTGGGTAAAAATGAGTTATAAGGACCTAGCTAGCTATATGTATAGCGAGAGACCGGTCGGTGTATGTCCATTTGTTAGAGGCAAATAAGGCCCAGCGAGATGGATAGACAGAGAGAATGGAGCTAGGAGGTGGTGCGAGAGGCCCAACTACTAGCTAGATAGGGGGAGGAGTGTGCTGTTGTGAGATCGATGAAAAGAGGGGCGAGAGTTTACACGTGTGTTTGACCGTATGAGAGACACGAGGCAAGGACACATAAAGGAGGAGATTTAAGGTGTATGTGTATGTTGTAGGCAGGCATCGCTGGAGAGGTTTATCGATCGGTGTGTGTCGGAAAGGAGTTGTGGAGACTCTGGAGAACGACCTAAAGAAAAAAATGAATGTGCCTGGTGGATAGAATGCCGAGGGAGGGGGAGGGCGAGGAGGGCGTGTGCATGCACGAGAGAAAGTTAGTGGTAGCTACAAAGGTTAGAGGATTGTGTGGGTGTAAGAGACTAACAAAGATCATAATTTGATATGAAAGCAGATTCATATATTTGAACAGGAGATCATAGTGTTTTAAACATTGCATGCATGAATATAGCGGTGATACACGTGTTGTGCACGTGCTATACCATAACGTGATAATGCATGGCGTTTGCAACTCACATCTAAATGCCGAACAATCTAAACCATACTATACATCAAACAATCTCACATTTTATTTGAATTTGTGATAATGTGTGGCGTTTGCAGCTTACAACTAAATATCGAACAATCTAAACAATACTATATATCGAACATTCTCAAATTTTATTTGAATTTGTGGTAATGTGTGGTGTTTGCAACTCACATCTAAATACTTGTAGGCGTAGGGGGCGGGGCACCATACATAATGTGATAAAGACATTATACATATGAGACATGGTTTAGATTATGAAGATCTAGCTAGAGCTAGAAATGTAATGTTATTTGAAATCAAAATAAAGTGGATTCAAAAAATGTAGTTCGAGTTCATATAGTACACATAGTTCATATGTAACTTGAGACTAATCATGTGGTGTGTTGTGAAGATAATACACAAACGATGGTTTAACTTGACAATAATGATGATTGTAGATCTTATTAAAACAGAGAAACAAATTCAAATGCTTTGACTTCACAACAATCATTACTGTAGATCTTATTCAAATAGAGAAACGAATTCAAATATAGTTCATATTGAAGCGGTAGTATATATGTTTGGAATGCACTAAAACGTTCATTTGAGTAGTAGGTTGCATGCATTGTACACGTAGCGGAATATTTTAATTGAACATAACATGACTTCAAAGTTTTGAATGACATTTGTAGTGCGCATTGATTTGGTACAGTACACGTTAGGCTTGTCCGGAAATTTCAACCCGCGCCTTGTTAACACGAAATATTTAAGATATATCTTTGTCTCGTTGTGCTCCGACAACTCCCTCCATCTCAACTCGCGCCTTGCTATTCTGAAATTACAACGCGCGCAAAAACTCCCACCTCATGTGTAATCCCGACACGCGAAATTCCCGTGGTACCCCTGAACCGAAAGAACCACCTCAAATTGGTGGGGGGTACTTTCGTAACTTAGCCCACATTTCGGACAAGCGCGTCTCTAAGCCATGGTTCCCCACTGCCATCCCATCCGCCCACCCATTCATACACCGAGGCCGCAAAAAACCCGTGACGAAACCCCACACCCTGCTCTGTCCGCCACCCAGCCGGAGCCTCTTCCCCGATGACGTCGTCCACAACAACACCTCGACGTCCCTCATCCACCGAACCGAATGAGGATCCGTCGTCGATCTCATCGTCCCCCCAGTTCAGCCACCCCGTCCTCCACCTCCAAGGAGCTGCCCCGATGTTCCCCTCGTCTTTCGCGCCACCTCCATTCCCACACCGCCGTCTTCACCTGCACCACTGGAAGAGCATCATCATCACCGTTTCCTCGGATGAAGCTGCGGCCTAATCGGCGCCGCCAAATAGGTTGTACACTAATCGACGCATTTTGTTATTGATTCGATCTCACGGTGCTGCCGGCGCTCGGTCCCGAGCCGACACGGCGCGGCTCCATCCACGGCGGCGTCTCCAGCCACTTCCTCCACGACGTCGCTCCATCGGCTGCAACGTCCACATCAGTAGGAGCTGCTGCTGCTTTAGCTCTCGCTTGCGCTGCTGCTCTGCTCTTGCTCTCAGTCCCCTGCCTGGTCTGCTCTTGCTATTGCTCTTGCTCGCGCTGCTGCTCTCGCTCTTGCTCTTGCTCTTGCTTGCGATGCTGCTCCGATTTAGCTACACTTTAGTCAACTGAATCGACTTTTGGGTCAGTCAATTTTCAGGGGTGGGGGCTCATGGGGTGAAGGAAGAACCAGCCGCGATGGGGAGGGGGCTCACGGAGAGGTACCCCACTATCTATCTTAGGGTTCAGGATGGGGCGGTGGTCGCGGCGGTGGCGGGCGTTGGCGGGCGGTCGCGTGGGATCGCCGGAGAAAAAGCTTGGCACGTGGGGGCCTAGAGGGATGGCCGGGGCGGCGGACCGGCGGTGGGGAGTGTTTTCGAGGCGGGCGGGGCGGCGCACCGCCGGTCGCGGGCGGCGGGGGGCTAGTGTTTGGCCGGTGGTGGCTGGCGGCTCAGGGGGTGGAGGTTGAAGATGAACCACATGCCCTTGATTTCATATCCAACGGCTGCAAAATCGACTGACCAGATATGAAAAAGTCGATCGACCGACGTGTAGCCTCACCTTGCTAGTGTGTTCGGGCCGACAGACAAAATTCAGTTTCGACAGCAAAATTCAGTTTCGACAGTTAAGTTCAGTTTCGACAGTTAAGTTCAGTTTCACAGTTAAGTTTAGAGATGAGCGGCTGATGTATTTTACATCTAGCACATTGTGGTTATGTATTTTACGTCATGTATTGGAGATGCTATTAGAATTCCACTCAGGTTAACGTTGTTCGTTGTCTCTCTTGTCCTGCTTCAGCCTCGGCGTCGTACAACTCACCGGAGCTGCTCCAACGACGAAACCCTCCATCACAGCGGAGCAGTACCTCCGGCTCCATCTCCAGGCGCCAAAGATCTTCTTCCCCTCCTCCGACAGCAAATTCAATCGGAGCATCCTCACCGGCCAACCCAATCACTCTGAGATCGACATGGCTTCGCCAAAGAGGTTGTACACTTGTTGCATCTCTTTTTTACTCTACATGTTATATATATTGTCCACTGAGCACATGGATTTGTTCCTTTAGTGTCTCCTTGATAGAAAATACGTAGGAATTAATTTTCACGTGTCCTCCTTTTCAAATTCCTATTCATGAAGCAGAAGACTAGAGATAGTAGCATAATAGCATTATAACCGTACATTTTCTTGTGGTTTGACTTAATCCCACCATGCTTCTTTGCATCCTGTGATCTTCCAATTGTTGTGAATCAAACACCCAGATTGGCAGAAATCCTGTATTTTTAAATTCTCTGTTTTGCACGTGCATTCCAATCCTATTCCTGTCTATTTCCTATCCCTGCATTGTTGGAATCCTCCAATTCAAACGAGCACTTATAGAATTACTTCTCTTATAGATAGTTGTCAAAGAAAACCTTGCGTGGGTTGTCCCGCTCCTGCGGCGCCGTCGTCCACCCCAGCTCAGCTGCTCCAACGATAGAAGGGTCCAGCACAGCAGGGATCCGGCCTCCAGACTGTCTTTCGCCGCCTCA
The DNA here is from genome assembly GCA_021605205.1 of Aegilops longissima. Classification (NCBI taxonomy): domain Eukaryota; kingdom Viridiplantae; phylum Streptophyta; class Magnoliopsida; order Poales; family Poaceae; genus Aegilops; species Aegilops longissima. The sequence goes on from CM038680.1 coordinate 516,903,547, forward strand.
GATCTTCTTCCCCGCCGCTGGCAGCCATGAAAACTGCATTACCATCATCAACCGAGCAGATGACCTCGAGGACTACACGGGTCCGCAAGATAGGCCGCACTCTTTCGTGTCTGCTTACGTTATGCATCGCTTAATATTACATGCTACTTTATCGTCCTGTTCACCGATTAGACTCTGAGTCAGCTCCAAACTAATGGTCAAACTTGAGTTTTTAAATGGTTGTGGGGTACATATCGGGGCCTCTATCAATAGTATCTATCTACTATCTGGTTAATCTCCGGTGTCTACTATGAGTTTCATGTTGGGTGGGAAACAAACAGTAAAGAAGCCATTATCTGTATTTTTTAACTGAAGCCATTATCTACCTGCTATTATTGGTTTTGGGTCTATCCACAGGTTGCTACCATCACTCTGGATTTCTGCATGCTCTGCTTACATAATCTCACTATGTTTTATTCCTATGCATGACATTTATTGTAAACAATGGAACTGAACATGTAGAGCAAAAGAGACGAGCCTTGCGTGGCAATAAAATTTCATGCAGACGTCGCTCCATGGTAGGCACAAAGGTAGCCCCCCCCCCCTCCACGCATTTTGGATTGTAATCGAGAGGAAGATATCTGTTTTGAGGGGGATTCAGAAGGAGAAGACAACTCCTATTTACCCCCTGAGGTATTTGCTCTAACTTGGCATGCTGATGTTGGTTATATCATGCATATGGTGTCTTGCATTGCTTACTTTATACATCAAATATGTCATCTGCTTAGTTTAGACATCCTTTGTGTGAATGCCATCTGTTTAATTTATTCATTGTTTATGTGAATTATGCAACGCCATCTTGTTTAGCCTGGCATCATATATGTGAATTTTGCAATGCCATCCTGCTTAGCCAGTCATCTTATATGTAAATTATATCAGGCCATCCTTTTTTTGCGTTACATATTACATTTGTCAACAATGTTAGTACATTCAACTGCTCTTCGTTTGCATCAGCCATTTGACACAGTGATGGCGAATTCTGGAGTGAAAACAAGGTCTTCAGAGCAGACTATGCTATCTGACGAAGCGCATATCTCGCTGGTTAGGTATAGCTCCTCAGAGGAGGATTCAGAGACAGATGACCAATCCTATTCCCCCCACCCCCGAGGTGTATGCTCTAACTTGGCAGGGTTATGTTGCTCATATCATGCGTATGGTGTCTCGCATTGCTATGTCATTTGATTAGTTTAGACATGCTTTGTGTGAATGCCACCTGTTCAGTGTCTAATTACCATATATGTGAATTATGCATTGCCATCTTGTTGCAAGACATTATATATGTGAATTATACAATGCTATATTGTTGCAAAGGCATTATATATGTGAATTATGCAATGCCATGCTGTTTAGCCAATCATCATGTATGTGAATTATATCATGCTATCATTTTTTGTATTATGTCTTCCATTTGTCGACAGCGTTTGTATATTCAACTACTCTTACTGTGCATCAGCCATTTAAAGCGGTGTTGGAAGTATCTGGAGTGAAACACAAGGTATTCAGAGCAAACAATGCTACTGCTGAAGCGGACATCTTCTTGTTTCAGAGAGCTCCTCGGAGGAGGATTCGAGACCGATGACCAGTCCTATTTCCCCCCTGAGGTCTATTCTCAAACTTGGCAGGGTTATATTACCCATGTCATGCATGTTGTCTTGCATTGCTTAGTTTTTACATCACATATGGATTGCCATCTGCTTACTTGCTTAAAATATAAATCATATATTTGAATTATATCACGCCATCATGTTTACATAGTACATACACGTCATCTATCTGAATTATGGCATGGCAACCCATTTAATAAAGACATCATATAGTTATATCATCTCATCCCGTTTAGTGCTTACAGTCATCATATTTTTAATTATGGCATTCTATCCATGAATGTATGTGAATTATGGCATGCCAACCTATTTAATAAACACATTATATAGTTATGTCATGTCATCCTATTTACATAGTCTCATATTTTGAACTATGTCTTTCCATCTTTTTTAGTTAGCCATCATAATGTGAAATTGTGTCATGCTATCCTGTTTAGTTAGCCATCATACATGTGAAATTGCGTCATGCTATCCTGTTTGGTTAGACAACATAAATACGAATTATTTCATGCCCTCTTTTATTCCCCACTATCGATTGCACCTGTCTATCATACAATGTCTATACTTTCAATTACTTTTCTTGTTTATCAGCCATTTGAATTGGAGAGCGTGATGGCAGTATCTAAGGAAGTAACAACACGGTCTTCAGAAAAGATAGTGCTACCAGTTGATGCAGATAGAACCACGGTTGTACTTGCCCAAGGACCAGATCCACCACACATAACCCAGACTCTCGCAGATTGTACCCCTACCCAGTTGGACAGAGAACCATCTACACCCCTTCTAACCCCAACCCCGGCAGATAGTAACCCAGTTCCAGTTGACACAGCACCGTCTCCACCACAGAGCACTCAAACACGAGCAGTTAGTAAGGGAACTGCAGTGCCCAAAGCACGAGGACCACCACTCCGAATCCCAACTCAACGCTTAAAGGAGAAGAAGATTTGTTCTCGTGTCAGGTTACGTAGCTATGGTTCATACTCCTTTCTTTGTTGCATTCTGTATTTACTCATACCAACTATTTTCAAATTTGAAGGCTGGAATTGAAACTCCAATGGCGCATAGCAGTATGTTTTAAACCTATTTCTTTAACTGGTTTGCTTTGTTGTAACCTGCTCTATGTTGATTTCAGTTTCAATTGAATAAACAGTTATGTTCTCATGTCATGCACATTACAAGTGTTGTTATTGCTCTACAGTTTCCCACACTTATATTCTGTCTATTCTGCTTTGTCTTGAACAAATATTATTTGAACTATGTCTCTATCTTGATTTGGCAACAAAAACTAGAATGATATAGACCATAAAGTGACCATGGTACATAGATATATGTTTGTTCATCTTGTTATCATGTCCACTTTACTACTGAACTCATTTACCAAAATGAGTTTCATATACAACATAGTAAACATGTGATGTATGCCTTGTTTCTCTTTTAGAATGCGGAAAAATATTGGAGAAACGAGACGCGTTATCCAATGGTAAAGGAAGTAATGAGATAAGGTTCAAGATAGTGAGACATCCCGTTGGTCTCCAAGAAAGCTGATAAAAACTATCTTGACGACGGTGAGGGAAACCAAAAGTCCTGTCTTGATATAGTGTTCGAGTTATTGGCCTGGCTCTTTGGCACAAGCTCTTGAACTCGCTGCTGAACCAGTTTGTCTTCTTGAGTCTCAACTTCAAGTTGAAAGACATCGATCAAATGTGCTTCATGACAGAAGTGAAGGACCGAGGAAGTCCTGCGAATTCAGATGCATATTTTCGGTGCAATGACAAGTTACTGGAGGATTTAAGCGCCAAACAAGAGAAAGTTAATAAGCTTGCTAAGCATCTTGCCAGCATTATGGGTCCCCAGGATATTGTTTCTTGAGATCTTCTGAAGTGGTTTCAGTTCTGGATTTGTTTTGCTGCGGCGTTTATTTGCGCTGGTCGCCAACTTTGACAAACAGTGTATATGATATGCTTTTTTGTTCCCTATATTTGCACTGGTGGCGAACTTTGATGCCCACTAGATGTAATATGTGTAATAGCCGTGATAGCCTACCATAAGTTGCTTGCTTATTTAGTTCCTTGTTGTCTTGTTTTTTTGTTTGCTTGTAGTCAGTGCAGTTCTTTTTCCGCGGTTTGCTAGTGGCCGCAATAACCTATTTTTTAAAACTAGGCCACAATAACCATGGGCTAATATTTACTGTAGTGACACTGGGCCTCCTACGGGCCGTAGAAATAGTGTGCCTTCTACGGGCCGTAGAAACATTGGGCCTTCTACGGGCCGTAGAAACAATGGGCCTTCTACGGGCCATAGAAACAATGGGCCTTCTACGGGCCGTATCATCAATGGGCCTTATACGGGTCGTATGATCGATTGGCCAAACATGGGCCAATAACATGCCGCACTATGGTCGTAAACGGGCTAGAGCTGGAATCGCCTGTTCATGGGCCGACCATAACGGGCCATCGTTAATAGGCCGTATTTGATGCCGCTATGAAAACGGCCCAACGTATTAACGGACCACAAACGGGCCGATCAGAACCACGGGCTGAATTTGGCCCCAAGCGAAAAAAATGACAGCAATGGGTCGTAAATAAGCGAATCTTTGAAATGAGCCCAAGAATAAATGGGCTCGAGAAGGCGAAAGATAACATGGGCTGAAACGGCCCAACTGAATAACGGGCCCTTAATGGGTATAAAGTGATACCTTTGTTCATTACGGGCGGTTTCACCACGAGCCGTTAATGAGTGTAAAGTGATACTTTGTTCATTGCGGGCGATTTCACCATGGGCCTTTAATAGGCCAAGAGTTACATAGGGCCTCATATGGGCGAAAGGCGTCATGGGCCATACATGGGCCATAAGTGAAAACGGGCCGAGTCATATTGGATGGCCAGATGGCGCTCATTGGGCCTAATTCGGATAGGGCGTAACAGGCCTTGGGTTAGCGGGTTGTAAATGGGCTATATGCGAACAGGCCGTTAACGGGCTTTCCATGGGCCGCCCGCCATCTTTTGACCAAGTCAAGCGGGCGGCCTTTTCACGGAATGGGCCTCTGTTGGGCGTGCCACTGTCGACGTATCATAGGCGCCTACATCCAATGAGTTGATGACATCTGTCCCAACGATGAGCCGACACGCGTGTTTCCTCCACCAATGATGATTTTACGTGGAAAATCCCCATTGGTCGGGGCTGTTAACGGGTTATCGGATCCAAAATCCGACCCGATAGCTTAACGGCGTTCCATTACGATGGATGCCACGTGTCGGTCACCCTTGACGAAAGCACTTCTGTGACGCGCGATTTATCATCATGGAAGTGGACACTTCCGTGATGATAATTTTGGTAATGTCATGGAACACTTCTACGACAGCACATGTATGACTATCTTGACTCTGTCATAAAATCGTCATGGATGTACATGCAGGACAAAAAATGCGACCTACTTTGACAACCACGTATCATCACGGAAGTGTATTTTTTTGTAGTGTTGGCTTCTCTCGCATCCCGTGTCTCGGGCAAGGCTAATTTAACAGGCGCTCAAGATTAACACCTGATCCTCCACTCCGCGGGGGTGGTCTACCCTTACGATGCTGGCCATTGTCCTGTGCATCGGTGTTAGCCACAAAATCAGAATTACTGTCCGTTTTACGCTTACCGTTATTCCCATGGCCCGCCTGGTTATGCTGCTGTCCTTTCGCACCGCCGTTCTTCTTTCCCTTCCCCGGCTTCTCATCGTCAGACTCGGTATCCTTGGTACTATCAGAATCGGCATACTTAACAAAAGTTGCCATGAGTGTTCCCATGTCATTGCAGTGACGCTTGAGTCGTCCCAACTTCAACTTCAGCGGCTTAAACCGGCAATTGCCCTCCAATGTTATGACTGCTGAATCAGCATTGATGCGGTCCAATGAATGCAAGATCTCCGAAACCCGGCGCACCCAATGAGTTGTCGACTCGTCTTCTTCTTGGACACAGGCGGCCAGATCCACAATTGACATGGGTTGCTTCCACGTGTCCTTGAAGTTTGTTATAAACCGGGCCTTTAACTCGGCCCATGACCCAATGGAGTTAACCGGCAGGCTTTTTAGCCAAGTGCGAGCCGTTCCATCCAACATCATAGTGAAATATTTCGCGCAAGCCGCTTCATCCACATCCAACATCTCCATTGCCATCTCATAACTTTCAACCCATGACTCGGGGGGTAAATCATCTGTGTAATTGGGCACCTTACGCGGCCCTTTGAAATCCTTGGGCCACCGCACATTGCATAGAGCCGGGGTGAGGCACGGCACCCCCCAAGAGCTGAAAGCAAGACCTCGTTCAACTGACATCGTCGGACGAACTGGAGTAAACTGACGGTCCGCGTGCTACGCCGCTAACTCGGCTTCCCGACGTGCTCTACCGTTATCCACCACGTCCTGAGCATTTGCACCACTGTGCGCCGGATTAGGCCCTCGAGGGGCGTCACGGTTCCACGCACTACTTGACATAGCCGGTTCATCAATGTGCCTGCTATAACTCTTGCTCGGGCGAGGGGTTGAATGAATTCTATCCCGGCTATATGAATAGGCCTGCTGCTGCACCATAGAGGTTTCAAGAAGATCCCTTGCCTGCTGCGTCTCAACTACCGCTGGAGACTCGCCCTCCACGGGAATAGCTGCCAACCGCGACGCCGCAGCAATCATGTTATCCAAAGGAGTGGAGAAGTGACCCGATGGCGTCGGCATGTACTGCAGCGGGTCATGGGTCCGTCGAAGCGAGTCCGTCACTCGTGGCTGATCCGGCGCTCCTGTCCCAGGTGCCTCGGTCCGGTTTTCCGCTGCCGGATTACTGGGTCATACTCCTCGTGTGTTAAAGAGATTCATTGTTTCATAACCGGCGACAGACGAGACCGATGCCTCCTCCTTAGCACGTCTTTCGAAGCGTTCTGATCTAGCATAAGCCAGTAATTCTCCACCTGAATCCGCTGTGACTGGGCATCTAAAGCGGCCCGCTCATCAGCCATCCTGGTTTCCTCAGCCGCTAAGTCCTCCTTGGCCTGAGTTATCTGATCTCGCAGCTTTGTTACTTCTGTGTTATGCTGATCTTGAGTCTCCGGGGTAACTTCCGTGGTCAACAGCGTCGTCCAGGCCTCCAATAAACCGGACGGAACTTGAGCCGGCCGGCGCGCGGGGCCTCCTGCCCCGGCTGCCGATTGATACGTCTCCAACGTCTCTATAATTTATGAAGTATTCATGCTATTATACTAACCTTCTAGGATGTTTTATATGCATTTATATGATATTTTATATGATTTTTGGGACTAACCTATTAACCTAGAGCCCAGTGCCAATTTACATTTTCTCCTTGTTTTGAGTTTTGCGAGAAAAGGATTACCAAACGGAGTCCAATTGACATGCCAATTTTTTATGATTTTTATGGACCAAAGAAGACCAAAAAGTATCTGAGTTGGGCGGAAGAGTCCCGAGCTGCCCACGAGGGTGGGGCGCGCCCACCCCTGTATGCGTGGGCCTGCCTCGTGGACAGCTCGGGCACCTCCTTGACGTGAGACCGGCGCAAAAATTCCTATAAATCTGAAACCTCGGAAAATTAACCTAGATCGGGAGTTCGCCGCCGCAAGCCTCTGTAGCCACGAGAAATCAATCTAGGCCCTCTCGGCACCCTGCGGGGGGGGCCATCATCACCGGTGGCCATGGAGGAGTATCCGGAGGGGCCATCATCATCATGAAGGCCAAGGACCAGAGGGTGGAGGCCATGGAGGAGGAAGCACAAGGGGAGAACCTCTCCTCCTCTCTCTTGGTGGCACCGAGTGCCATCGGGAGGAATCATCGCCGCGGTGATCGTCTTCATCAACATCACAATCATCATCACCATCCTCATCTCTTTTACGCGGTCCACTCTCCCGCACCCCGCTGTAATCCCTACTTGAACATGGTGCTTTATGCCACATATTATGATCCAATGATGTGTTGCCATCTTATGATGTTTTGAGTAGATATGTTTTGTCTTTGGGTTGATTGATGATCTAGATTGGTATGAGTTGTATGTTTTACTTTGGTGCTGTCCTATGGTACCCTCCGTGTCGCGCAAGCGTGAGGGATTCCCGCTGTAGGGTGTTGCAATACATTCATGATTAAGCTTATAGTGGGTTGGTGAGTGGTGAAACACAAACCCGAGTAAGAGGGATTGTTGTGTATGGGAATAAAGAGGACTTGATGCTTTAATGCTATGGTTGGGTTTTACCTTAATGATCTTTAGTAGTTGCAGATGCTTGCTAGAGTTCCAATCATAAGTGCATATGATCCAAGTAGAGAAAGTATGTTAGCTTATGCCTCTCCCTCATATGAAACTGCAATAGTTATTATATGTCTTGTTAACAATTGCCTAGGATAATTCCGCACACCGATCCACCATTATTCCACACTCGCTATTTATAATATTTACTAATATATTCTAACTTTATGATAACAGCACCTACTTTTATGTTTTAGCTCTCCGATATCATGCGAAGTTATCCTCTTCATACCCACAACGTAGTTTTATTTCTCGTTTCTAGTTGGAAGTAAGCGTTGATTGCACGTGAGAGTCGTGTCGATGGCAGATAGGGCTTGAGAGAATATTGATCTTACCTTTAGCTCCTTGTGGGTTCGACACTCCATACTTATCACTTCTACCTTTGGAAAGTGCTACGATGATTCCTTGCACTTGGGGATTATCAAGCTCTTTTCTAGCGCCGTTGCCGGGGAGCAATAGCGTGGGGTTGATATTCTCGTGTGTGCTTGTTTGCTTTCTTCACTAAGTAGATTTTGTTTTTCCTTTTTGTTTCTGTTTATTTGTGGTTGAAACATACAAAAATAATTTAAAAGAATGAAAATACAAAAAAATTACTTGCCTTTCATGCCTAAAAAGTTTTTCAAAAAGAGAAGCGATTGGAAAGTTTTGCATTGAAGAAGTGAGGGTCGACCTTGAGCACTTGTGTTCATGCTCACGGAAACAATGTAGAATTTTTCATGGAAGTTTCTCTGTAAATAATTATCCCCTTGTATATATTCATTGTATTATAAAAATAATATGCCAAGCTTTGGTTTTAGGATGATTAGATTGCTTGTTTACTATGTGCAGAACAAAAACAGAAACTTTGGCTGTAGTGCGTGAATGTTAATTTTTTACTGGAAAGTAAAATGGGTCTGAATCTTTTTGCTCATTACTTCTGTACAAAATTTTCAAATTTTCAAATTTATTTCTTAATTTTAGGAGTTACAGAAGTTTTCCAAACTTCCAGATTACTACAGACTGTTCTGTTTTTAACAGATTCTGTTTTGCGTGTGTTGTTTGCTTATTTCGATGAATCTATGGCTAGTATCTGGGGGTATGAACCATAGAGAAGTTGTAATACAGTAGGTTTAACACCAATATAAATAAATAATGAGTAAATTACAGTACCTAAAGGTAGTGATTTTCTTTATTACACTAACGGATCTCACAAGTTTTTGTTAAAGTTTTGTGTGAATGAAGTGTCCGAAGGTCGAGGAGCTATCAATATGAGAAGAATAAAGAGAGGCAAGAGTTCAAGCTTGTGGATGTCCAAGGCACCCGAAGTAAATATTTCAAAGGATACTCAAGCATCTAAGCTTGGGGATGTCCCGGTTGGCATCCCATCTTTCTTCTTCAACAAATATCGGTATACCTCGGTTTTTGCTTTGTTCACATGATTTGTGTCCCTTGTGTTTTTGCTTTTTCTTTAAGAACCATGCTAGCATGAGATAGCCCTTCATTGATTTATATAATACTTCATGTGCTTCACTTAAATCTTTTAAGTATGATCTTATAGAATTGCTCTTTGTACTTCACTTAAATCTTTTGAGTATGATTTTATAGAATACTTCATGTGCTTCACTTAAATCTTTTAAGTATGATCTTATAGAATTGCTCTTTGTGCTTCACTTAAATCTTTTGAGTATGGTTTTATAGAATACTTCATGTGATTCACTTATACATTTTGAGCTTGGATATTCGTTAGTTGTAGAATGCTCCATGAACTTCACTTATATCTTTTGGAGTATGAATAATACTATCATTTAAAGTGGGTTTGGAAGAGTGTCAACTTTAGGAATTAGTGATCCCACTATTTTGGAAGTGTTGAATCTTAGTGTGATATTTATGAAAGTGGATTTGGAAGAGTGTCAACTTTAGCTAGTAATGATTCCACTATTTCGGAAGAGGTTTCAATTAAGTATGAGAACAAAGTTACTATCCATGATGCTACTGAAAATTATTACGAGGGAGGAATACATGCTTGTAGGAGTTGCAATAATATCAAGTTTCCTCTCTATGTGCTTAAAGTTTTGAAGTTATACTTGTTTTGCCTTCCTATGCTAGTTCATTATTGTTCCCATAAGTTGTGTGCTCACAAAATCCCTAAGGCATAGGAAGTGGGTTAGATTTAAATGTGCTAGTCATATTCTTCAAGATGCTCTTCTTGTGCTTCAATTCCTATCTTTTATGAGAGCATCATTGAAATCATCATGCCTAGCTAAAAGGCATTAGAGAAAAGCGCTTGTTGGGAGACAACCCAATATTTTACCCTTACTGTTTTTGTGTGTTTACATGATTAAGCTACTGTAGTAATTATGTTTTATAGCTTTTGTTTCAATAAAGTGCCAAGTAAGACCTTTGGGAAGACTTGGGTGAAAGCTGATGTGATCTTGCTGTAAAAAACAGAAACTTTGCGCTCACGAGAATATATGTCATTTTTTACAGAAGAGTGCTATTGAGTTGATTCTTTTTGCAGAAGATTAATAGACAAACTCCTCACGTCCACCAATTTATTTCATAATTTGTGGAGTAGTAGAAGTATGGTTATTGTTCAGATCATTACAGACTGTTCTGTTTCTGACAGATTCTGTTTTCATTGCTTAGTTTGCTTGTTTTCTAGTTTCTATGGCTTATATTTCTCAATATAAATTGTAGAAATGATATGGTACAGTAGGAATTATTTTAAAACAAATATGAACCTTGTCTTTGACAGTACCAAAGTGAATGGTTTACTCTTTATAATACTAACCTATCTCACAAAGTTTGGTTAAGTTTTGTGTGATTGAAGTTTTCAAGCTTTGGGTGAGATATCGATATGAGGAGAATAAGGAGTGGAAAGACCCTAAGCTTGGGGATGCCCAAGGCACCCCAAGGTAATATTCAAGTAAGACTCAAGCGCCTAAGCTTGGGGATGCCCCGGAAGGCATCCCCTCTTTCGTCTTCAAAAACTATCGGTATACCTTACTCGGAGCTATATTTTTATTCGTCACATGATATGTGTTTTGCTTGGAGCGTCATTTTATTTTGTTAGTATTTTCTTGCTGTTATTTATAATAGTGTTTTGCATCTTCAGTTTCAATAAAAATGTCAAGGATAGCCTTTACCATGCTTATTTTGCTAGTATACATGTTGCTGTTTGAAAACAGAACATTTATCGCTGTTGCAAAAATTCCCTAGAAAAGTCAGAGAATGATATAATGTTGAAACTTTTTGCATATTGAGCTCTGATAAATCTTCTACATCTTAGTATTTTTCTCATAATTTTTGGAGTTAGGGAAGTATGATGAATCTTGCATTCTTTACAGACTATACTGTTTTGGCAGATTGTTGTTATAGTTGCATTGTTTGCATATGTTTGCTTGTTTAATTTTTCTATTTGAGGATAGGAGTATTAAATATGCAGACACATTTAGTATGCAATGTTGAATAATAAATTTAGCGTTTTGTTACAGTAGAAAATGATAAGGTTTTGCATTGGTTTACACTAACCTATCTCACGAGTTCTTGTTGAGTTTGGTGTGGATGAAGCTTTTGATAAAAAGAGAAACCAAGATATGAGAGGAATTAAGGAGATATAAAAGTTCAAGCTTGGGGATGCCCAAGGCACCCCAAGATAATATTCCAAGAAGTCTCAAGCATCTAAGCTTGGGGATGCCCCGTTAGGCATCCCACCTTTCTTCTTCAACAACTATCGGTTAGTATCGGTTGAGCCTAAGTTTTTGCTTCTTCACATGAGTTGTGCTATCCTTGCAATGTCATTTTATTTTGTTTTACTTGCTGTTTGAATAAAATCATTGGATCTGAATTATTAAATTGAAAAAAAGGCACCCTCCCATGGCTAGTTAATTATTTGACTACTCAGTGCTCCTCACTCATATCTTCTGGAGTAGTTTGTCAATTGCTCATGTGCTTCATGTATATCCTATGAGTAAATGGTTGAATAAATTGAATGTCATAAACCTGAATTTATATATGTTTCATATGCTTATAACATGGTTAGTGATGACTTCACACATAGAAAGTATGAGGCATAAAAGTTATTGAGAGCTGGCAAACGTAGTTTTGGTCATCGTTGCAATTAATAGGAAGTAATAAGGAAAGAGAGGTTCACATACAGATATATTATCTTGGACATCTTTTATGATTGTGAAGCACTCATTAAGTATGACATGCTAAAAGAGTTGACGCTGGACAAGGAAGACAACGTAATTGTTTATGTTTTCCGACATCTCAGTTAAAGTATATTGTCATTGACCTTCCAAACATGCCGAGCTTGCCTTTCCCCCTCATGCTAGCCAAAATTCTCAGCACCAAGTAGAGATACTACTTGTGCTTCCAAAATCCTTAAACCAGTTTTGCCATGAGAGTCCACCATATCTACCTATGGATTGAGTAAGATCCTTCAAGTAAGTTGTCATCGGTGCAAAGCAATAAAATTGCTCTAAATATGTATGATTGATTGGTGTGGGAGAAATAAGCTTTATACGATCTTGTGATGTGGAAGTAATAAAAGCGACGGACTGCATAATAAAGGTTCATATCACAAGGGGCAATATAAAGTGACGTTCTTTCACATTGAGATTTTGTGCATCCAACCTTAAAAGCGCATGACAACCTCTGCTTCCCTCTGCGAAGGGCCTATCTTTTACTTTATGTTTTTACTTTATGCTTGAGTCAAGGTGATCCTCACCTTTCCCTTTTTTAATTTTATCCTTTGGCAAGCTCTTCGTGTTTGAAAGATCATGATATATATATATATATCCAATTGGATGTAAGTTAGCATGGGCTATTATTGTTGACATCACCTAAAGGTGAATACGTTGGGAGGCAATACAATAAGCCCCTATCTTTCTCAGTGTCCGGCTGAAACTCCATAACCACAAGTATTGCGTGAGTGTTAGCAATTGTAGAAGACTATATGATAGTTGAGTATGTGGACTTGCTGAAAAGCTCTATTTTTTGACTCTTTCTGATGTTATGATAAATTGCAATTGCTTCAATAACTGAGATTATAGTTTGTTAGTTCTCAATGAAGTTTCTGAACCATGCTTGACATTGTGATTAGATTGTTACTTGATCATGAAAAGTTTTATGAGATGAGCTACTGTTATGACATATAATGATGCTAGAAAAAGTGATTGGAGTTATCATTGATCAAACTTATGCACTTGCTAGCATTCACACTTCATAAATTATTTCTTTTATCATTTACCTACTCGAGGACGAGCAGGAATTAAGCTTGGGGATGCTGATACGTCTCCAACGTATCTAAGGTGATGATAATTGTTGTTACGAATTCACAATACTCTCTAAATTTGGGTAAACTGCGGGAACGCTTCCATGTGTTGCTGAATGATCCAATGGATAGGGAGATTCATTGGCATGCTCGAGCACTTGTTCTAGATATCCTTGGCTCCATAGTCTTTACTGATACATCTGGAGATGGAGTGTCAGCCATGTATCTCCAATTTATGCAGGATTTAGAACAACAAACAGAGTATAATTGGGGAGCAGCTGCTCTTGCTGTGCTGTATAGGCAACTAGATCATGAAGGCGCGCGTTGCCGCGCTCGTCCATCTTGATGAAATTGGGACAAAAATTGAGATAAAAACATGAAGAGTATAAGCATTTGATATTCGATTACAATGCCTCGATTTAGGTTTGTTCAAAGTTCCTGTTTTGTAAAAAAAATAGCTTATATGATTCACATACATTAGCAGACAACACAAAAATATTCAGAAAAATATAGAAGAGATACCTTGAGATTTGAACTCAAGGTTGACACCACATATCATAAGGTTTAAGAAGAGCATAAAGCTTGGGGACTTGTGGTAGAAGCCTTGTGTAGAGTTAATCTAATCCATGGAGCATAAATAAATTATCATATTCGGAGCTCTGATTTATTATGCGCATGAATGTCAGAATTAAATACGTCCCTCCTCCGCAAAAAAAAAGAACTAAATACGTCCCACATGGGAGGGTCAACAAATGCAAATTTCATGATATACCTGGCTACGAAGTTCAATTAGCTCAGCCATCTCCCTAGTAGGTAAATCATTGTCGTATTATCTGCAATTTGTGTGGCAAAGAAAAAATATTAATCTTAGCACATGTATATCACAGCGGCATGTGAAGTAAGTACCTGGTACAAATTCTAGAAGGTTTTCTTATACACACAAGCATAAACAGCAGAGAATGGGAAGAGCGGGGAGAGAGCGGCCAGATCTGATAAAGGAGTAGCACACAAGCGGGAGAGGCGGCTGGAGCGGTGCTGGCAGGCCGGAGGAGATCGGTGGCTGAGGAGAAGGCGACGGGGGATGTACTGCGCTGCCGCCGTCGCTGTGCAAGATCGGTACGTACAGGCGGGGCGCGTTCCCCTAGCACCACGCGATCGCAACCGTCTATTGAGGATCGAAGGCTAGGCTACATCAGTGAACGAGAGGGCACCTAGAGAGGTCTTCAGAGTAGCGGCCCATTGATATTTGGGCCTGCTGCCACGCTCGGGATTGGGAGCTGCAGAAAAGGCCGCGAGGACATCGTTGGACGACGAGACGATCCAAAGCATTCATTGAGTTGATCCCACGTTGCAGGGTGCCAAATCGCTGGAGAGGCTCGTAGGTCGTTTTATTATACTGTTTCTTAATTCATGCTGTTATGCTATCTTTCTAGGATGTTTTCTATGCATTTATATGATATTTTATATGATTTTTGGGACTAACCTATTAACCTAGAGCCCAGTGCCAGTTTCTGTTTTCTCCTTGTTTTTGAGTTTTGCAGAAAAGGATTACCAAACGGAGTCCAATTGACGTGCCAATTTTTTATGATTTTTTATGGACCAAAAGAAGACCAAAAAGTATCGGAGTTGGGCCAGAAGAGTCCCGAGTTGCCCACGAGGGTGGGGGGCGCGCCCACCCCCCAGGGCGCGTGGGCCTGCCTCGTGGACAGCTCGGGCACCTCCTTGACGTGAGACCGGCGCCAAAAATTCCTATAAATACAGAAACCTCGGAAAATTAACCTAGATCGGGAGTTCCGGCGCCGCAAGCCTCTGTAGCCACGAGAAATCAATCTAGGCCCTCTCTGGCACCCTGTCGGAGGGGGCCATCATCACCGGTGGCCATGGAGGAGTATCCCAGAGGGGCCATCATCATCATGAAGGCCAAGGACCAGAGGGTGGAGGCCATGGAGGAGGAAGCACAAGGGGGAGAACCTCTCCTCCTCTCTCTTGGTGGCACCGGAGTGCCATCGGGAGGGGAATCATCGCCGCGGTGATCGTCTTCATAAACATCACCATCCTCATCTCTTTTACGCGGTCCACTCTCCCGCACCCCGCTGTAATCCCTACTTGAACATGGTGCTTTATGCCACATATTATGATCCAATGATGTGTTGCCATCTTATGATGTTTTGAGTAGATATCTTTTGTCTTTGGGTTGATTGATGATCTAGAAATGTATGAGTTGTATGTTTTACTTTGGTGCTGTCCTATGGTGCCCTCCGTGTCGCGCAAGCGTGAGGGATTCCCGCTGTAGGGTGTTGCAATACGTTCATGATTCGCTTATAGTGGGTTAGTGAGTGACTGAAACACAAACCCGAGTAAGAGGGATTGTTGTGTATGGGAATTGTCGGTGTCAAAACCGGCGGATCTCGGGTAGGGGGTCCCGAACTGTGCGTCTAGGAGGATGGTAACAGGAGACAAGGGACACGATGTTTACCCAGGTTCGGGCCCTCTTGATGGAGGTAAAACCCACGCCCCTGCTTGATTGATATTGATATTGTGGATGTTTACAAGAGTGGATCTACCACGAGATCAAGGAGGCTAAACCCTAGAAGCTAGCCTATGGTATGATTCTAAGGGTTGTTGTGATTGTAGTCCTATGGACTAAAGCCATCCGGTTTATATAGACACCGGAGAGGGCTAGGGTTACATAGAGTCGGTTACAATGGTAGGAGATCTACATATCCGTATCGCCAAGCTTGCCTTCCACGCCAAGGAAAGTCCCATCCGGACACGGGGGGGAAGTCTTCAATCTTGTATCTTCATAGTCTTGGAGTCCGTCGATGATGATAGTCCGCAAATGATAGTTCGGTGATGATGGTAGTCCGCTATCCGGACACCCCTAATCCAGACTCCTCAAGAGCCCTCGAACCAGGCTTCAATGACGATAAGTCCGGCGTGTATATTGCTTGGCATTGCAAGGCGGGTTCCTCCTCCAAATGATAGAAGATTGTGAACACCGGGATAGTGTCCGCTCGCAAAATAAATTCCACATTCCGTAGAGAGAATAATAATATATACACAAGTTCAATCTGCCGACGTTTTCCGTGGCATGGCGTCACACCACTACCAAGCCATTACTCGAATTGTTTTTACTTTACCACCTCGGCGCATTTAGCGGCGGTTTCCTTGGCACGTCTTGTCGAGCGAGATCGTGTTTCCCCTTAATCCGGATTCTCATCAATACGGGCGTGGGTAACCCAACCGCGCCCGTCGCCACGCCCCCTCTATCGAAGGCGAGTCCCAAACGGTCACGGAGTCGGCTCTTGGTATTCTCCTTCTTTATAACGGGACCAAGGCTCGTTTCTTTTCTTCAATCCTCCATTGAATCCTTTCCCGCTCCAAGTTCCAGCACCTAGAGCTCCAGATTCGAGCACTTCGGACCTTCAACGATGTCCGGGTCCGACCTCCAGGGCCGGTGGATGCCCTCCTCCGTCACGGAGGAGGACGTGCTAAAGCTGCGGGATGCCAAGTACCTATCTTTTGAGATTTCGCACAGGCTGCCTGCCGAAGGGCAGGCCATTCCCACCCCCGAGCCCGGCGAGTATGTCGTTTTTGTATCCCACCTCCGTCGGGGTTTAGGTTTCCCGATGGATCCTTTTGTGAGAGGGCTCATGTTTTATTATGGGTTGGAATTCCACGATTTGCCTCCGGAGTCCATCCTCCATATCTCCGCATTCATTGTCGTCTACGAAGCCTTCCTCCGCGTCACCCCTCACTTCGGTCTGTGGCTGAAGACCTTCAATGTGGCGCCGAAGATGATTGGGGGGCGTCAAGCGGCGTGTGGCGGGGCGGCCATAAGTAGGAGGTCCGATGCCCCGTGGCCCGCTGGCTCCTTCCAAGAGGAGCTCGGCCTGTGGCAGCAAGAGTGGTTCTATATTACCGTTCCGAGGGGCCGCAGACAAAAGCCGCCGCCCTATTCCGCCGGTACCTCCACGACTATTGATGTCGTGGGTCAACCAAGAGCTCAAGCTGGGGCCGTCAAAGGGCGTGCCCCTACTACAGGGCGGATTCGAGATCTCCTAACGAGGGAGATCGATATGGTGGTGGTGATGCAGGTTATGCTAATTAGGCGTCTCCTGCCCGCAAGCGCCGCCCTCTCCGGCTATGGGAGTTCAATCCGAGGGCCCATGGATTCTTCAACACTTCATGGGTATGACACGCTGGAGATGTATAACTTATTCTTCGGATCGCAAGAGGGGCGCCCGAATTGACCGAGATGCTGGACTAAGCTGCAATCGCCGGATACTCAAGTAAGTAGTTCCAAGTCCGGACATACCATTTGTTTGCCTTTCGATGATCCGCCTTATGACCGATCTCCTTCTACACAGGAGTGGATAGCGGAAGCAAAATTGATACGGTGTCCGGCCCCCCTCCCCGAGACCGCGCCGGATCCCGTGCTGGTCCGGATGCTGGAGGTTGCGCCTTCAGAGGAAGGCGAAGGGGAAAGCAAGGAAACTACTGCCCCGCCTAAGGAGGCTCTTGAAAGAGGGGGGATCGGGAATCCCTCCCTCCAAGGGGAGAAGAGGACTGCCTCCGAGGACCCGGGGGCAAAAGCCCCTAAACGGGGGAAGAAATCTTCGCCAGAGGGTCCTGCGTCCGGGGAGGCCCCGGCCGCACAATCTCCCTTAATGAGTCAGCCCTCCAGCGAGCCGTAAGTAGAAAGAAAGGAGTTTTGTAATAAGGGACATCCCTATTTGTGCTTCTGAGGATAACTAAAGTGTTTACCTTGTAGTTCGGATCTCCGTCCTTCGCAAATGAGCTCGTCTTCGGGGGACCTTCTTCCGGAGATGATGGAGAGCGAGACGCCTCCGTCCGGGGCGCCGTCGAATAGGGCGGACGAGCCTGAAGTGTCATCATGGAGGGAGCCCCCGGGTTTGGCAAAGCCGGATAGTTCGGTGCCAACTGGTGTACGGCTGAAGGATCTGCTTGAGAAGGCGTCTATCTCAGAAGATCAGCATGCATTGATGAGCATGGTGATTGAAAGGATTGCGTCCGCCGAAGGCGGGTTGCATGATGCCGTCAGGAGTTTACTGGCGGGGTTCGAGGTACGTAAAAATGACACACCTTTTAACAGTTTTGCATATAGAATGCGCCCTGTATAGATAGTAGCCCCTGAGACTCGGTATGTTGTCGATATTGACAGCGTGCCGAGGATCAAAATCGCAGGTTTAAATTCCCGTCGTGCCGATGCAGGTGGCGGGTCGTCCGGGCCAGCCGGATGATGGAGTTGCTGAATTAAAGCGGCAACTCGATGTGGCGGATGAAGACATCGCTGATCAACAAAGCGACTTGATGAGTCGCAAGGTAAGTATTCTTGTCGGCGGTCACGTGGTAAGGGAGCGAAGCCAACTCCTTCCAATATGTGCGTGAAATGCAGATAGTGCCGCTGCCGTGGAGAGTCTTGGGCGAACTTGCTCAAGCCAAGGAGCAGGCCGAAGGAGATGCGCGGCCTCAAGGAGGCCGAGGAGTTAGCGGCGAAGGGCCGCACATCGCCGAGCAGGGAAGAGATAGCGAAATGGTTGTGAAGTTAAAAGATGCTACCGACCGCAATGAGGCTCTTGTGAAGGAGCGCCTAGCGGGGCAAGAAGACCTGGAGAAGGCCACCGCCGAAGCCAAGGATGTCCGCTCTGCAATGCGGGCTATAAAGGAGGAGCTGCGCCAGGCCGGAGAAATTGTAGCTGGCAAGCCCTTTCTGCTGCGCCGAAGGTTTACGGATCCAAGGTATGCTCAGCTGGGCCAACTGTGGGGTTCAGAGGACCCTTATATGGACTTAGCAGCGAGTGCGGCGGATGTCGTTGTGCATTTTCGGAGTCAGAAGGATCACAAGACGGAAGAGCTGTTTTGGTCTCAATTCCATAGTCCGGAGCGTTCACTTCCGCTGACCGACCGTTTGGCCGAGTGGGCTGAGCTAAATAGGTTGTCCGGGCTTGCTATGACGGATATAGTGACCCATATCTGGCCGGATAGGCCCAAGCCGAAGAGTTACTTTGGCTTGTTGCAGCAATTTCTTAGGGCGGTGCCGCATATCAAAGCGCGAAGCGGTCGGCCTGCATAGAGGGTGCGGATGGCGCCGCCGTGTGAAGACACATTGGATAGAGATGGATGCCACCGCTGTTGCGACCCCGGGTTCGGATGATAACCGGTTACCCGCCGAGCACTATTTTGGCGAAGTGCTGCGTGGTGCTCGTGTAATAGAGTCGCAGTGCTCAAAAAATTTTACGTTCAAATGAACATTTGTAAAATGATATTTATGATGTAAGCGCCTTTTATACTTGTGCGTTCAAGTAATAGAGTATCTCCTATGCGGCCGTTCATGTATACGTGTGTATAACCTGAAAGATGGCAGTCGTCGGCTTCAGCCCCCATGCACAAGGTGCGGGGGTGTTCGCAAAAAATAGCGCGGTTTCACACTTAATCCAACGTCTCGGTCCTGTAAAGGAGGTGGTAGCGTAGCAAACGAGGCAACGGACTATAATGCTTTATCACTTTCACTTAGCCATGGAGTTCGAGAGTGGGGCTACGACATAGCCCCTGGGGGGCACCGCGCTCTCCGAATTCGGGGCGCATATGTGTCTGGCCGGGAAACGGCCCTTCGTCAAAGCGGAGGAATCCTAAACATTCCCATAGTCGATCGAGTGGTTGACCAGTCTCTCGCTGTATCATGACAGTCAGTTTTCGGCTTTTCTCGAGGTGCTCGCCAAATTAACTGGGGCACAATCGCATAGTTCTCCCGGAGCAGCGTTAGCCGATGATACTGAACGTAAGGCAGCAAAACACAGGAGCCGGGCAAACCCAACATTTGACCAAAGACATGATTCGAGCTGATGCATATAAGGCCTAACTCGAGACGCCAAACACTCCGAAGGTGTTCGGTCTTTATAATAGCGGGCAAAACAAAGCCCTAAGCCCCTTGTGTCCGTGCACGGCAGATTCTTCGGGCGCGGCCGATGCCAAAACGCCGATCTCCACTATGGTTATAATGATAAACCAGGGATTATAGCAACAAGAGACAGAAGAAAGGTTTACGAGGGTCTTAGTCTGAAAAGAGTCCTTGCAACGGGTCCCTCTTGCGTCTGCGCTTTGTGTCTCCGTTGCAGCCGTATCCCGGACGGTGTGCATGCTGTTCATCTGTAAAAAGAGAAGAACTTGGTTGGAAAAGAAATCGATGCGAGAAAGTGTATAAAAATTGAAAATAGGATTAAGAAAGCTGAGCCTATGCTAGCTCATTATGGCTTATATGTGCAAACCCTTGTGAAGGGATGTGCGGCTGGGTAGCCCCTAGCTTATTTATTCCGGACTCGTCCAGCCGTGTCCGGGGTCTCAAGCGACCTTTTAATGAAATGATGCCACGTGGACCGGGCATTTTAAGCGTAAGAGACGCGTAATGTGGTATTGCATTGAAGCGGACGAGAGCTTCCCGTCCCGTGGTGCTTGATAGCTGGCTTAAGGGCCTGGCGCCACTCCTTTGAAGGAAGTGCGGCTATGCCGAATTGTAATAGGGTCTATCCCCACTTGCGGATTGTGTCCGGATATAGCAGGTTTAAGTCACTGCCGCCGTCCATCAACACCTGCGTTAATTGCAGTCCGTCTATTATGGGATCCGATATCAGGGCAGTCTATCCTGCGTTCCGGATACTTCTGGACTAATCCAGATGGTCGAAAGAGATTGGTTTGTACATCCAATCTCGGTCCACTGGAGTGGATCATGCGACACTTGTCTTAGCGAGTGCCGTGTTGGCTTTCCGTACTATCACGTGAAGCGAGTTTACTGTTTTGACTTCTTGTGGGAAAGTCTTTTGACTTCCGGTGCTCTGCTGGTGGGGCTCATCATCGTCCTTGTTTGGCACATCGAGCCCCTTGTGTCCGGCGTTGAGTCTGCCGGACTGTTTAAAAACCCAACAATTTTGGTTGGTATGGTTTGCAGGCCTTCCAGAGGTACTGTGGATTTGACATATCCGATCTAAAATTTTGTTTAAATTTGATAGCTCGTCTCTGTTCTCCTTAAGAGGTCGGTTTGTATTGTTCGACGCGAGCTTTTGAATCCGGCGTTGATCGCCGCGTTCTGCGGCTTTTTCTTTATTCCGCGCTGATCTTTCCGCGCCGTGATTTTCCGTTCCATCTCGATCTCGGATGTACTGGTCGCTGGTGCTGCATCTTGCTAGCCACTGTCTTCTCTAGCATAAAAGCGTCATGAGGCTTGTTAGCGCGGCCATTGTTCTTGGCTTCTCTTGGCGAGGTGTCTGGCGAGCCATTCGTCACAGACGTTGTGTTTAAAAGCTGCTAGGGCTTCGCGTCCGGACGATCGACTATTTGGTTCTTTTGGTAAGGAACCTGTTCCAGAATTTTGCTGCCGATTCTCGGGCTGTTGGGTTATATGACTCAAATAAATCAGATCCGGAGGGCGGACATAAGTCCCTTGAAAATTTGCTCTAAACGCGTCCTCAAGCTCTTCCCAACTTCCAACAGTGTTTTCGGGAGGCTTTTGAGCCAATGCCGAGCTGGCCCTTTGAGCTTGAGGGTAGGTATTTTATGGTGTGGAGATCATCTCCTCTAGCCATGTGTATGTGTAGTATGTAGTCTTCTATCCAGACTCCGGGTGCATTGTGCCGTCGTATGCCTCTATGTTTATGGGTTTAAACCTGCTGGAAATTCATGATCCAGCACCTCATCGGTGAAACATAGCGGGTGTCGGCGCCCAGATTTGGGTGTGCGCTGTCATCGAACACTTGTCGTGGTGTGTTACTTCACAGGGTCCTCTTTTTGGCCCGTAGATGGATCTAGTTGGGCCGTCCGTTTTACCAGATTATAATTCGCTTGTGTGCAGCCCGTTTGTCGCTTTGGGCACTGTCATCGCCGTCTACCCGCCAGGTGGCCTCTTTATTTTTTGTGAAGGCTCGATGGCTTCCTCGTCAATTCTGGCAGCAACTTGCGCTCGGGTAGTTTCTTGGTTTGATGGCCATTGCCATATTTGTCTTCGGTCTTGAATACTTTGCTCCACTTCATTCTCGGCGTGTCTTACGCTGTTTTGAGCTTCCGTTGCGTCTTCTTCAAACTTCTTGCAGTGGCGACTAGTTTTTTGCGTATGTTCTTATGCTCGGTGTTGTGGCCGGACTGTTGATTGCTCCGTGAAGGGGTTGATTATCCGCTCGTCCTGTTCGTCGTCCATCGGCTTGCCCCGCTCTATCGCTGGGTCGTTAGGAAGGCTGCTTTGATCGGCGGGACTTAGGGCGGCGTTGCATCGCCGTTTGGTTCTTTATCGGTGAGATTATCCTCTGCCGCGTCCGTTGTTCCTCGTTATCGCTTCTTCGGGTGTCCACCATGTATATGTCGATGACGAGGTGGTCTTCGGTGTCCGTAGGCACCGGTTCTTGGTAGTCTCCGCATCGTCGTCCATACCGTCGATGTCTTGGTCGTCGAGTCGAGTACGTCGGTTAAATCGTCGACAGTGGCTACGAAGTGGGTGGTGGGTGGGATCTGAATTTCTTCGTCATCCGCGTCCCAACCGTCCTGGTCGTAGTTCGGCCAGGGCTCTCCGGATAGCGAGAGATGCTTCAATGAATTTATGATATCGCCGAAGGTCGAGTGCTAAAAGATGTCCACGGCGGTGAATTCCATGATCGGCGCCCAATCGGATTCGACTGGCAGGGGCGCAGGAGGCTCGGAGTCCGGCACCTCGGAGTCATGGGCTTTATGTGGGACAAGGCAAGTGTTCGGCTCCATCGCCGTAGAAATTGTGGCTCCCGAGGCGGTGTCCAGCCATCCGTCCTCGATTCGAGCGATCGGCTCTGGACTATGGGTCGGAGCGGATTCGTGGGCGGCCTCCAAGGTGTTGTCCGGCGGCAGAGTTAGGTCATGCCCATCGAGACAGCGCGGCACGCTTCGTTGTGGCTCAGATCCATCGAGATCAAGTCCCCCGGATATCAGCCGTGAAGTTTAGGCTTCCAAACCTGACCTGACGGCCAGGGGCGTAGCTTTCGATCTGCTCTAGATGGCCAAGCGAGTTGGCCCGCAGTGCGAAGCCGCCGAATACGAAGATCTGTCCGGGGAGAAAGGTCTCACCCAGGATTGCGTCATTATCGATTAAAGAGGCCATCACGCCTATCGGTGACGACACAGAGGAACTCTCAATGAAAGCACCAATGTCGGTGTCAAAACCGGCGGATCTCGGGTAGGGGGTCCCGAACTGTGCGTCTAGGCGGATGGTAACAGGAGACAAGGGACACGATGTTTACCCAGGTTCGGGCCCTCTTGATGGAGGTAAAACCCTACGTCCTGCTTGATTGATATTGATATTGTGGATGTTTAGAAGAGTGGATCTACCACGAGATCAAGGAGGCTAAACCCTAGAAGCTAGCCTATGGTATGATTCTAAGGGTTGTTGTGATTGTAGTCCTACGGACTAAAGCCATCCGGTTTATATAGACACCGGAGAGGGCTAGGGTTACATAGAGTCGGTTACAATGGTAGGAGATCTACATATCTGTATCGCCAAGCTTGCCTTCCACGCCAAGGAAAGTCCCATCCGGACACGGGGGGAAGTCTTCAATCTTGTATCTTCATAGTCTTGGAGTCCGGTCGATGATGATAGTCCGGCAAATGAATGGTAGTCCGGCTATCCGGACACCCCCTAATCCAGGACTCCCTCAGGAATAAAGAGGACTTGATGCTTTAATGCTATGGTTGGGTTTTACCTTAATGATCTTTAGTAGTTGCGGATGCTTGCCAGAGTTCCAATCATAAGTGCATATGATCCAAGTAGAGAAAGTATATTAGCTTATGCCTCTCCCTCATATGAAACTGCAATAGTGATTATCGGTCTTGTTAACAATTGCCTATGACAATTCCGCACACCGATCCACCATTATTCCACACTCGCTATTTATAATATTTAGTAATATATTCTAACTTTATGATAACAGCACCTACTGTTACGTTTTAGCTCTCAGATATCATGCAAAGTTATCCTCTTCATACCCACAATGTAATTTTATTTCTCGTTTCTAGTTGGAAGTAAACGTTCGGTGCACGTAGAGTCGTATCAGTGGCAGATACGGCTTGACCTTTAGCTCCTTGTGGGTTCGACACTCCATACTTATCCCTTCCACCTTTGGAAAGTGCTACGATGATTCCTTGCACTTGGGGATTATCACCGATCCAGAAATCATTGTTGCTGCAGTTGAAGATTGCAATGTGGGCTGTGTGCTGGGCATGAAGATCGCAACCCGGTTCAGCGGTTCAAGGGGGTCCGGAATATTGTCGGCATCAGAACAGCCCCCAAACCGGCCATCTTGCAGTGGTACAGTGACTCGGTCTCACCGGTGGATGATTCGCCATCAGAGTAAACGACCGTCTCACCAACGGACACCGGTTCAGACTCCGCACCATGGATGAATCCTACGAACGCACGCTTCATGGCAGGTTGAACCCGGGCAGGGCTTGCACGCTGAGCCGTCTCGCCGAGGTCGGTGCAGATGTCCGGCTCAGGTCCCGGTTCGCCGATCTTGCCGATGAAGACGTGAATTCCTCCAAAGGGGACCAGGTACACGTACTCGATTGAGCCGGCATCGGAGCCCCAGCCTGCGTCGTCGATGTAGAGCTTGCCGCGACGACTCTTGGTCATCCGGCCAACCGCGTATCCCTTGAGTCCTTCAAAGTTTCCCTTCAAGAACTCGAAACCATCGTGTGAGAGCCCCATGGTGGGCGCCAACTGTCGTGGAATTATCACGTCAGATGTCCTAGTGAGAGGACTTAGTCATGGAGCCATCGCAACGAGATGAGCTTAAAGGGATTAAACCGGACAAAGGACACGGGGAGTTTATACTGGTTCGGCCCCTTGCGGTGAAGGTAAAAGCCTACGATCCAGTTGTGGTGGAATTGATGGGGTCTCGATGAGCAGGGAGCGAATCCGCTTACCTATCTCTCGAGTTGTTGTTTCTTGTCCCTGAACCGCTGTCGGGTCGTCCCTTTATATACACAGGTTGACGCCGGGCGGTCTACAGAATCCCGAGGCCAGCTCATACATGTGTCCAGCTCGGTTTCTACCTTTCCCTATCTTACAACACAAGTTACATATCTCATGGCGGTTTATGTCTATGGGCCCTAATCCGCCCTTGGGCTCTGGGCCTCTAAGTCTTTGCAGTAAAGCACCATACTTCTTGTCTTCATGGGCTTCAATACGGATGATTCCTTATGAGGATAACCCGACCCCTCCTGGGCGTTTTATACTCATTAGTTATATCCCTAACATTCACTAAACCCGCAAGTTAATCACTAAAACATACATCAAGCAGATCACGTGAATATCCCATTGTAAGAACATGCAAGACATACATCAAGTGTTCTCAAATCATTAAATACTCAATTCGATAAGATAACTTCAAAGGGGAAACTCAATCCATTACAAGAGAGTAGATGGGGAGAAACATCATAAGATCCAACTATGCATCAAGATCGTATCACCTCAAGAACACGAGAGAGAGAGAGAGAGAGAGAGATCAAACACATAGCTACTGGTACATACCCTCAGCCCCGAGGGTGAACTACTCCCTAAATGCGTCATGGAGAGCGCGGGATGATGAAGATGGCCACGGTGAGGATCCCCTTCCGGCAGGTGCCGAACAGGCTCCCGAAAGGTTTTGGTGGCTCTGAGAGGCTATGTGACGGAACTCCCGATCTATTGTGTTCCTTGATGTTTTCGGATTATATGGATATATATATAGGTGAAATAAGTCGGTCAGGGGAGCCACGAGGGTGCGGGGCGCACCCAGGGGGTAGGGCGCGCCCTGGACCCTCGTGGCCACCTTGTTGCTTCCCTGACGTCTACTCCAAGTCTCCAGGATCACGTTTGTTCCAAAAGTAACTCTCCCGAAGGTTTCATTCCATTCGGACTCCGTTTGATATTCCTTTTCTGCGAAACACTGAAATAGGCAAAAAAACAACAATTTGGACTGGGCCTCCGGTTAATAGGTTAGTCCCAAGAATAATATAAAAGTGTATAGTAAAGCCCATTAAACATCCAAAATAGATAATATAATAACATGGAACAATAAAAAATTATAGATACGTTGGAGACGTATTGAGCATCCCCAAGCTTAATTCCTGCTCGTCCTCGAGTAGGTAAATGATAAAAACAGAATTTTTGATGTGGAATGCTACCTACCATATTTCTCAATGTAATTTTCTTTATTGTGGCATGAATGTTCAGATCCAAAAGATTCAAGATAAAAGTTTAATATCGACATAAAAATAATAATACTTCAAGCATGCTAACCAAGCAGTTTATGTCTTATCATAATAACATAGCCAAAGAAGGCTTATGCCAAAAAAATCATATAATTTGGCCATGCTTCATTTTCGTCACACAAAATGCTCCCATCATGCACAACCCCGGTTTCAGCCAAGCAATTGGTTCATACTTTTTAACGCGTTTCAGCCTTTTTCAACCCTCACGCAATACATGAGCGTAAGCTATGGTGATAGGGATTATGTGAGAAAACAAAAAAGCAGAAAGTCTCACATTGACATGGCTAATCAACGGGCTATGGAGATGCCCATCAATTGATGTCAATATGAGGAGTAGGTATTGCCATGCAACGGATGCACTAGAGCTATAAATGTATGAAAGCTCATAAAAAAGAATAAGTGGGTGTGCATCCAACTTGCCTACTCACGAAGACCTAGGGCATTTTGAGGAAGCCCATAATTGGAATATACAAACCAAGTTCTATAATGAAAAATTCCCACTAGTATATAAAAGTGACAACATAGGAGACTCTCTATCATGAAGATCATGGTGCTACTTTGAAGCACAAGTGTGGTAAAAGGATAGTAACATTGTCCCTTATCTCTTTTTCTCTCATTTTTTTATTGGTGGGCTTCTTTGGCCTCTTTTATTTTTCATAAAGTCCGGAGTCTCATCCCGACTTGTGGGGGAATCATGGTCTCCATCATCCTTTCCTCACATGGGACAATGCTCTAATAATGGAAATGATCACACTTCTATTTATTTACAACTCAATACTTAGGACAAAATATGACTCTATGTGAATGCCTCCGGCGGTGTACCGGGATATGCAATGAATCAAGAGCGACATGTATGAAAGAATTATAAAGGTGGCTTCGCCACAAATACGATATCAACTACATGATCATGCAAAATCTGCCAAGAACTAAAATTGGGAAAAGGTTAAGTTTTTATTTGGTCAAGTAGTCTAATCACCCCGCTCTAGACATACTTTCGATCCTTCATCAGGATATATATACCGACGGGTCAAATTTTGGAAATTCCTCCAAAACCTTCGCCCACGCGTGTCCTGCTCTGCCGCCTCGGGTCTCCGGATCGTCCTCTCGTGGCCAGCGACCTCCCGCCGCTGGTCTCCGCCGCCGTCAACGGAAATCTTCACCTCTGTTGCCATTGTAGCAAGCTCATCGCCAAGTTAGGGTATGAGTTCAACACTTTGTGCATTCTTTTAACTCTGATTCTTAGCACAAAGACAATGACATGTTTCTTTCCAAGTATGAGATCAGTCTATCCACAGAAAACATCCTTTAGATTAGTTTTGATTCAAAATTTATGGTTAGGTTTTCGCCAGACTCATCTCGGACCGACCGAATTGTAGAAATCCGTCTCATCGATTCGGCTTAGGCCATTGCCCATGTGATTCTCGGTCTGACTGAAAATTCCAAATTGGTGTGACCGAGTTCAGGACTTTGTGAAACCCTAGCAAACTTGGAGTCACCGAACTATGTCTCGGTCTGACCGATTCCACTAGTTTAGACTCCAAAGTTGCTTCGGTGTCACCGAGTTATAAAAATCGATAGCTCCGAAATGCTTTGGGTGGAAAACTAAAACTAAGTTTTGACTCATTATTTTTGCAAAAACTCTGCACTTTGTGATGCTCATCTACTCTATCTCATCTACAACTATTCACAGGGTCAGCTCTTAGTTTGCAGTGCAGAATGTCTGATCAGAGTGATAGTCAGAACAAGTTTGAGGAGCAGATGGACCTAAGTGAGGGCACTAGTCCCTCTGGCAGCTATGATGAGGGTAGCAGGAGCACACCAAGCAACCTGCCTAAGGCACAAACTAGGCAGAGAAAGAAGAAAACTTCAGATTCTGAGGATGAGGACTTTGAGGTTGAAGAAGTCAGCTCAAAGAAAAAGGTACTTAAGAAAGAGTATGTTGTTGTTGCTTCCTCCAAGCCAGGTCAGCACAAGAAAGCACCTTCCAAGAGAGTGCCAATGTCAAAGGCGAGGGCATCAACACAAGAGACAATGGAACTCACTCTTGAGGCTAGAGAAGATGGTGATGGCAAGAAGAGAAAAGAAAGGGTCGGAAAGATAGTTTCAAGAGTGCTTGGAAATCCATCTATGAGGAGAGATTCTGCTGGAGAGGAGGAAGAAGAGGATGTTGCACCTCCTCCCATGTCACAAAAGCTGATGGGGGATGCCATCAAGTCTGGGGCTGCACCTTCAAAGCCCAAGACAACCCCCAAAGCTCCAGCTCAAGCCTCCAAGACTGCACCAAAGAGAAGCACCAGGAACATTCCTGCTGCAGAGAAGAACAAGGCCCAAGTGCTTGAGGTTGAAGAAGAAGATGATGAAGCCCAAGTGCCCAGGAAACTCAAGCCAAAGATTCCAGACCATGATGACAATCATCGAGTGGCTGAAAACATGAAAGATAGAAAAGATGCAAGTCTCAGACTATGGAGACAAGCTGATCCATATGTTGTGAGGAGAAGGACTCACTACAAAAAAAAAGACACATCTGTGACATTTTGGGTCGAACGAATTTTTTTTCTGTCATACATATGACACTTCTATGACGATAATTGTGACAAAACCCGGTATCATCATAGATGTGGTGGGCTCCTACTTCTATGACAAAAAATCATGACAGAAAATGGGCTTTTCGCCTGGCGGGCCGGAGACGCAGCTGCATGACATTCTTTGGGTCGCCCATGACGGAAAAACCATGGTAGAAGCGAGGGGAGGAAAATTTGTGGAGTTGCGGTTACGGTGGGAGGTCGGGGCCGAGCGATCGCGCTTTTCTCGTGACGACTGTGGCGTGTGTGCGGCGTTATTTCTAATCAAGCCGAAGCGAGGCGTTGGGCTCTAATTGAACCCGGCGGACAGACTGCGCAGCTACGCGTTATCGAACCCGAGCGATCGGTCGATGGTCTGTTAATCGAACCCGATGGAGCGATTCTTCGCCATCGCTGCTAATCAAGCCGATCGATGCCTCTTGGATGAACAAATGAGCGTTGCGGGGGGTTGGATGAATAAAGGAGCGGTGGCATTGCCTCTGGATGAACAGGAACATGTGGTGTGGAGGGCTGGATGAACAGTAGACGGTGGAGGGGTGGCCATGGAGGGGTGGTTGAATAGGACCCCGTGGTGTGGAGGGCTGGATGAACAGTAGACGGTGTAGGGGTGCCCGTGGAGGGGTGGTTGAATAGTAGCCGGTGGAGTAGCGCGCGGTGGAGGTTGGATGAACAGGAACCCGTGGAGGCTGGAGGAGGTCGACGGTGGAGATGAATAGTATCCGTGGAGTCCGTTTTGCGATGCACGCCACACACCCCCCCCGTTTCGACCGTGGCGCCCAACACAAGTCTGTTTAAATGCATTTTGCGGCACGCCACACCCTCCCGATCAACAAGACCCCATTTCGACCGTAGGAGGTCCGTTTCCTCTGTTTTGCGATACGCCACACCCTCCCGATCAACAGACCCCATTTCGACCGTAGGAGGTCCGCTTCCTCCATTTTGCGATACGCCAGCCCTCCCGATCAACGGGACCCGTTTAGAACGTGGCGGTCGAACACAAGGCCGTTTCCTCCCAGCGATACGCCAGCCTCGTTTCCATCGCGTGTTCCGCCCAAGCCCTCCCGATGAACACGATAGGCATTAGAGACCTGCCTGATGTATGACGACGTGGCGTATTTTCTTTCTTGCACCCTCGCCGCTGACGTGCGTGTACATGCTACGTGTGCGCCTCTACTACGACGCGGCGCGCCTCTACATCTCGACACGCGCGCCTCTACATCGACCAAGATGTACGTACGTTCGCGACCAGAATGACAACGCTACTACGCTTCGACCAGGTGGGTCCCGACTGGCAGGCACTTCCTTGCGTGCGAAGATGTAGCTGGCGGGTCCCAGCAGTCTGGGGGAGAATCCTTTTTTTTAGACGAACTTCCTTGCGTGCGAAGATGTAGCTGGTGGGTCCCAGCAGATAGGGGGAAACGTTTTTTTCACGAAATACGGTGGCCCGTCCGGTGGGTCCCCGCTGTCAGGTGGAGGAATAATTATTTTGCGCGTAATTAGGAGGCACTTCTTTGCTGCGGCCGTGAACCCAGCTGTCAGCCTCTCCACGTACAGTCCACGTTCGATGGAAGCCATTCCTTGAGCATGTTGACCACGCCGCACCGAGAGCACCAGGGCGGTGGACGACGGCGAGGCCTAGTAAGGGGACGACGCGGAGCAGGGGAAGACGCGGCAGTGGATGCCCACGCATAGAGGAGTATGAGGGTTCAGTCGTTCGGCTGCGGTGTGAGGCTGTCGTCGCCGCAGAATAACAGGGGTGTGGGTGCGAGAGGGATGGCTGGCAGCGGTGGGACTAGTAGGGGCGGTGAGGCCTCGCGGCATCATAGCCGCCACGGGCGGCAGGAGCAAAGCGGCACGACCGGGCGCTGCTTTGGGCGGCTCGAGCAAGAAGACCAGAGGTTGAAGAAGCACTACGGCCGTTGGATGGACATCGTACGGTCACTGGAGCTAGAATCGTTCATATATTGACTAAAGTTGACACAGTCCTCCGTCCCAGTCAACTTAGTAGGCCCACAAGTCAGCTTCCCACCAAGGTTGGTCCCAGCTAGCAGGGGGGTATTCATTTTTTGTGCTTAATAAGGAGGCACTTCCGGTGGGTCCGAGCTGACAGCGGGGGGAACGTTTTTTCGTGAAATACGGTGGCCCGACCTGTGGGTCCTAGCAGTCAGGGGGAAAGTTTTTTTCGTGAAATACTGGTGGCCCGTCCAGTGGGTCCCAGATGTCAGGTGGAGGAATAATTATTTTCCGCGTAATAAGGAGGCACTTCCTTGCGGCTGCCGTGGACCCAGCTGTCAGCCTCTCCACGTACAGTACTCTTCCGATGGAAGTAGGTCGTTGACCACATTGACCACACCGCGCCGAGAGCACCACGGCGATGGGCGACAGCGAGGCCTAGGAAGGGACGACGCGAGCCGGGAAGACACGGCGGTGGAAGCCCGCAGCGGAGAGGAGTACGAGGTTCACCGGTTCGCTAACGCCGCCGCTTGAGAATAACAGGGTGTGGGTGAGTAGAGGATGCCCGCCAGCGGTGGGAGTAGTAGGGGCGCCGAGGCTCACAGCGACAAAGACAGCCGCCACGGAGGCGGAGGAAGCGGTCCCGCCGGCGCTGCTTTGGCGGCTGGAGCAAGAAGATCATAGATTGAAGAAACACGACGGCCGTTGGATTGACATAGTATATAATAACTAAAAAAAATCTTGCATACGCGTCAACTAAACAGGCCCAGAAGTCAGACCACTCCCTCTTTTTTTAATAATTTATATATAGCTCATGGCAACTTCTTTTGCAATTTATTGCAGTCGTTTTTTTTGCCAAGGCCAATTTCGCATATTTCTGTGGGTTCCAAACTATTTTTAATACTGAAATGTCGAGCCAGATTTAAAGTACTTTGAAGATATATTTGAATTAGGTTAATGCCCTGTGAAATAGGAATTTGAAAATGTGAAAAAATCAGAAATTATAAAGTAATTGCCAATTTGTCATCTGTTTTTATATTTACAACCCATTTCATATTACTTTCAAAGGCGTAGAAAAATAAGTAGGCCTGGATTGGGTATTCTTGAGAAAAAATAAACTGGGCTCATTTGCACAAAGAAAAATAGCTGGGCTGGTCACATGGTGAACATAAAATATAAGCTCGCTAGACGGGCCTGCCCAGTTCAAACCCTACTCCGTCTCAACAATACCAAACAAAAAAAATACTGCTCGAGTAGCTACGTCCCTGTGTCACCGATCTTGTGTTGTTCTCTTGTATATTGACTATATCGCTCACAATGTCGTGGGTCCCGGATGTCGAGAAAACACTAGGAGGAAGCATTTTATTTTTCCATACCGACGTGGTGGGCCCCTCTTGTCATCCTCTCCACGCACTTCTACCGATTCTGTTGTTTGTTGACCATGTTGACAACACGAGAGGCGGCTTGTGGCGAGCGCACTCAAAGCGCGTGGAGGACGTCGGTGTTAACTATTTAGGAGACGGTGGGGCGGTGATCGTGCGCTAAAGGCGCAGCCACCGTGGAGGCGAAGAAGCGGCCCCACCGGCGCTGGTTTGGTTTTGGCGGCTGGAGGAAGACAGGACTGAAGAAACACGATAGACTGTAAAAGCAGCAAGAGTACTTAACAACCTTAACTGAAACCAGCAGGGCACTTAACAACCAAAGCTGAAAGCAGTATGAGTACTTATATAGGTTCAATCATACAAAGCACGCCTCGAACAGTGCTACTTTGCCTACAGGCTACAGTTAACCAAGGGTGAGGCCGCGAAGCCCCAGGACAAGGCCCAGGCGCCACCTCGCGCATGCACAACCTTCTGAAAGCGGCTTCATCTCGCAACCTGGTCAATAAACAGGATATTGTCTTTAGAGCCATGGAAAAGCATGAACATAATCTTCTGTCCTATACTCGAAGATGGACGGGCCTTCATTATCTGAGACCACCCACGAATAAGTATCTTTTCGCCTCCAAGGGGAATTGAGTAGGTCGACATAAACATCATGTTGTGACCAAGCGCAAATCTGACCCGACCATGGTCAGGCATCTGTATAGGAACAATAGAACTCGGCAGTTCCTGTTTCAAGAAGATCACAGCTGTAAAACTGTGTATAAGCAATAGTTTATGAACAACATATATAACAGAAAACAGCTCGTACCATAAGTTTCTCGACACAGTTGGACCTGTTCAATGAGTGCAGCAGTGGCACACATATCCCATGTGGCCTTCCACCATTGAAACGCCCCACAAGGACCTCAAGACGATCAATAAAGTGTAGGAACATGTGGATGTCGATCCAGTCAACTTCAGTGCCATTAGTAAAAGCCGAGTTATTACAGAGTAACAAGCGAAAGCAGATCGCTTAACTCTGAAAAAACCTACACGTGCCACCAATTATAAGACAATATTAGTTAGAAGTAGCATCTTCGTGAGAGATTCGTTGCTACTTCTAAAGTTAAATTGTGATTAGTTAGACAGAATAGGTGGATTAAGAAGTAATCGACGCAATAAGCAAGAACCAGATACAAAACTAACATGGATGAACAATTGGAATGACGTCGGGGTGGAAGATCGCAGTGAAGATGAGACCAGGTTCTGCTATTTCCATCAACATTCGTGCGCCAACTTTTAGTCCGTAACACTTGAGAAAGTTTATCCAAGTTCGTCCATAAAAAAAGCAGCGATCTTCTTGGTTCATGAACCCAACTCGGAAGCAATATCCATTGATTGTCTTCACTGTGACCATTAAAATAGTGTATTCAGTTATGGCAAGGCCGAGCATCTTGAGTACATGTGTTCTGGCAGAGCAAATAATACACTGCAGGAAAAATAATATGAGAACACAGCATGTTCAAAAAAAACCCCACCCTCCCGGATAGAGAAGAGGATTCTAGGAACATATTGTGCGCATTTCAAAATACTGTGGTAGGTCGAGAAGGAACAAGTGTGGCGTCTCGCCGTGGGCATAGAAATCTGTAGGGTACTCGCACTTTGGGCACTGCAACTGAAACACACTTGATTCAGTATGAAGAAAAATGCATCAACGGTGGCGGCTGCCATCCTAGAATTATCTGCGACCAAGGGACTTGGATTTATCGGGGATGGATGAAGAATTCGTACCTGGTTCTCCATGAGAAAACCCTATGCAATCGCCGAAGCGGGGTTTTCTCGAACAAGCGACGAGGGAGAAGGGATTCAGGCCCAAAGTGAAATATTGCCGCTTCATCCGTCCGACTTCATTGCTAAAGCTGGAAAGGGGGTTGTGATTTGACGGCTCATTGGGCATTATCGGCGCCTTCTGACCGGGTGTGTCTCTTGTGAAGTTGTGCACTCTAATTTGTGCATATGGCACGTGGACCCGTTGCGGTTTCCCCACATTTCAGCGAAAGGAAGTAGAAAGACAGAGTAACTAGTTACACATAAATATATTTTTTGACAGAGAGATACTCCTCTGTAAAGAAATATACAAATCTTTATATCACAGTGCTCACCTTGCCGAGAAATATACTCCCTACGCAGCGCACGGGCATTATGGGGGTTCAACTTTTTTTATGGGGGTTCAGCTAAGAATATAATACTCAGATAGGCTCACGGTTCTTGACTTTGGGCCGCAGGCCGACCCTGCATGTTTGGGGGGCCATGTGTTCTACCTCAGCACTTTTCATATTGCAAGTGATCGGTACTGTGTTGGTTTTAGATGTTGTCGCAAGGCGAATACACAAAATTGAATAAAGCACGGCAGCTGTTGGAATGAAATCGACCGACAGTTCCTAACCAGCAATCAGAGTTGCAATTCTATCAACGATATACCATGTGATAAATAATAATGTCGTACTACTTATACACACAGGACACTTGTTTCACCATGCTAAATTATTACAGCAAAATCTCTCGGAGGATAGATCAGTTCGACAGTTGCGTGCTGCTACTGAAGAATTTCAAAGTTGATTTGGACCAGCTCTCCTTGCCGAGAAAGTTCGATTTTGACATCATCCCCTACCGCAAGATATGATTTAGATTTGAACCTTGACCATCCTTTAGCATCAATCATCATGCGACCATCCTTTGTACTTACGGTATATTGAGCATTTTCATTCACACCAAGGCTGCGCATGGTAAGAGAAACTTGGCCGCGGTCGCCCGGATTGTTGAACGACTCCCTCGTTGCTCTAGGAATTCTCTGTTTGAAAACAAGAAGACATACCCAAACAGTTAGATCAACATAGTGAATCATGTGAAACAACATGGAAAGAAAAAAGAACGAACCACTTGGGCGGCCAATGCTTACCAAGAAGGTGGACATGTCAGTTTTTGTAAGGACTTTGGTATATGAAGTGTGAACTGCAGCCCAGTCTGTTGCCGGTGCAACTGCACGGGCCGGACCAAATGCAAGTGCAAGTGTTGGTGCAGTGCGAAGCGCTCTCTGCTGCAGGAGATGGTGCTCCTTGTAGAGCTGGTGCGGTGTCGATGCCCGATCCTCCGTAGATCGGTGACCGATTCACCGACGCGGTCGGTGCCCAATCCTCATTTGGATCGGTCGAGTGCTGCCGCATTGTCGGTGCTAAAGCAATCGCCGGTGCTCGATCTATGCGAGACAGCGGCGATCGTGTCTAGTCTGCTATGATCAGCTTTCTAACTTGACTAGGATCCGTGACCGTGATCCAGTTTTTTTCTTCATTTCTTTTAAACGCGAGAAGGACTAGTTGTGGCGTTTTGTTAAACCAAACTGCAGTTCATCATAGGGATTCAGCTTGTACTGGACAACAGATCGATCCAATTTTTACAAGAATATAAGTGATGGGCGGTGCCTTCGTTATTAACACGACATAAGAAGTGAAACCTGCAAAATAGCCATCGTAGAGAGCAAACCAAGCGGTTTATTCGTGATGAATGTCACATGGGAAAACCTGATCGTAAAATTGCAGGAAAAGAAAGAAAACATGACATTAAATCAATAAGATTTAGACAGTAAATCAATAAGATTTACTTGATGTGACACGAGTGAATCCTTACCAGAAATCACTATGTTGAAGTACTAAGCAGAAGATTGATCGTCCAACTACGCGTGGCATGCGGGGCCCCGCCTACTCCCACAAGCAGCACAGTCCAAAGGTCGTGACAAATCGTATGGACCGAACATCCATGTGACTGGAAATCCTGGTGGGTGCGATAAACCCTGCAATGCATACAGATATTGGAGTGTAACCATAATTGATAAACCGTCCTCACAAAAAATATGATCTGGATACTTCAAAATGTACAGACTAAATTGAGTGGACAGACATTAACATAGACCTTTCTCGGACTGACCACACACCGTAAGCGGCAAGTACTAATAAACAATACAGGTTCACAAACACAAATCAAGTCTTGAACAATAGTACTTACTACGGACAAGCAAAGTTGCACTAACTAAACTCTGCAGACTATTTCTTGCCACCGACCTACGGGATGAACCCCGCATAACCGACTAGGCCATGGACTTCGTGTGAGATGTCTACATGCACCATCACCATCTTGTCAACCTTGAGAACCTAACAGAGTGGTCTTTCCACTCATAAACATGATGATGAAGACAGGCGCATCAGATTTGTTGGGAAGCTTTACAAGAACCACACCCTTCAGTAATCAAAGGCACAGCCAGAAATTGTTGTGGTCAAGTACAGCCTCGAGAACACGCCGACAACAATGCAACAGAAAACACTAGTTCGGGACACGTGGCGACAAGGACACAACAGCTGGATAGTTCAGAAGAGAACTCATGATCACGTCTTCCAGTTCACACGGCATGACTTTGAGAACTTCATCTCCACCGCGGACCTGGTTCTAATTCAAACAGAAACCATATTTCATTACTACCTCCGTTCAGAAATATAAGATGATTTTCGATATTATACTCCATATATGACTACATATACGCATAGAAATGAGTGAACAAAGACACTAGAACATGTCTTCAAAGGCATGAGAGCAGAGGGATTACATGCAATATCCATAACACAAGTTACTGAGGCAAATATACCCTCTTAAAAGGTAGCATTGATGTTCATAAAGTACTCCCTCCGTCCCAAAATTCTTGTCTTAGATTTGTCTAGATACGGATGTATCAAGTCACATTTTAGTATTAGATACATCCGTATCTAGACAAATCTAAGACAAGAAATTTGGGACAGAGGGAGAAGTAGAAAGTAATCTATAAGAAACCAAAGTGTCAACCTCTCGCATGTTTTGGTCAAAAGAGGAATTTAGAACCGCTATTTGGCACACTAAAATCACATGCAAGATCACCTGAAAGTTGTACTACCGGTACTATTACTGCATGATAGATGAAAAACACGATCAAGATCGAGAAAAGATCGTCAACAAGAGACATTACGGACTTGCTTAATGAGGGATCCCGAGAGGGGGCTTGGGACAGGCGATGGCTTTGAGCTTGTCTCATGTAGTCTCAAGGGTGCTTGCGCTTCTTGAACCATGAGCCTAGACGGTTTTGGCCAGAGCCATAGATATCACGTCGGCCGGTGCTCCGGCGTCCATCCAAGAGAGGAAGCTGAGAGAGAAGAGTGAAAGGAGGAACAAGATGAGGGAGAAGCAAAGCGAGTGGGGGTTTTCTTCAAGAGAGGAAGCTGAGAGAGAAGATTGAAATGATGTTGCTTCGTCCGTCCAACTTACTGCTGGAAAGGAGGGGGCTTTGTGATTTGACGGCTCATTGGGCATTACTGTGGCGGTTCGATCGGGGTAGTGTAACGTCACTCTACTACAGAGTAATTTAGCGCATGGCTGGTGGACCCAGGTGCTGGCTATCCCACACGTCGACGAAAGTGAGTAATTTAGTGCATGGCTGGAGGAGGATCTGCACGGTAGAGCGTGTCTACTGTTTTTCATTCTGAAGAAAAAAATGATTACAGCAAGTGTTTCCACTCTTACGACGGAGGAGTGTGAAACACGGCAGCCACTTGAACATACACAGTGCTCCTACTACTAGGCATGTGCAGTGGTTCATACGTCAGTACTACACAATCTTGTTGCTATGTTGTGCGCATGTCAACTACTCCTATATGTAACATAGTACCGCTTTTTCGACTGTCCGGTCGATAATTAACGGTGAGATTAATGTTAACAGAACTAGCACTAGTAGATAAAGGGGCTTTTGTCCCGGTTGGTAAGGCCCTTTAGTCCTGGTTTTTGAACCGGGACTAAAGGGTTGCTACTAATGCCTCTCCCATTTAGTCCCGGTTCTTAAACGAACCGGGACTAAAGGTCGCGGCCACGTGGAGCTCCACCTTTAGTCCCGGTTGGTAACACCAACCGGGACTAAAGGAAATTCTATGATTTTTTTTTGGAATTTTTTTTATTTTCAAATTTCTGAATTATTTTAACCTCTAATCTCTAATCACCACCTAAATCCACCGCTCAATTTATCCTCTAATCTCTAATCACCCCTCATCATTCCAAATCATCTAACTTCCTTAACGGTCACCCATCCTCCCACTCCCCACTGAGCACGCTTAACTTCCGGTTCTATTCTCCCTCGTTTCCAAGTCTGTACTTGTTGTTTTCCGACAATAGTAAGATGTTAATCCTATTAACCCTCGTGAATTTTGCTTGAGCATGAAGTGACACATTTCACTGCTTGAGTTTGAAACTATTGTTTTAAAAAACAATAATTATTTAGTAACACTAATATTTCTTGAATAATTAGTTTGACCATTGTTTGACCATAGTTTGACCATAGTTTGACCAGATTTGACCAAAATTCAAAATAGTTGAAATAATTATTTAGTAACACTAATATTGTAGAATAATTAGTTTGACCATTGATTGACCACAGTTTGAAATTTTTTCGATTTTTTCCACTCTACATCTAAAAGGGCCCGTAACTTTTTTCTGTTAGGTTTTTGAGGATTTTGAAAATGTTTAACGGGGTTCCCCCGGTTAAATTTGTATGTAACTTTTCGAGTAGATGATTTTTCATATAAAAAACTTTTCCATCCGAGTTAGTATGCAAAAGTTATGCCCATTTTTACAAATTCTCGAGAGATTTTGCAAATAAAGTCGAAATTCATATTTGCAAATTTTTCCAACAACTAGACCACATATCACATGGGAAACTTATTTTCTTTTATTTTCTTGACATTTTCATCATTTTCTTTTATTTTTTTTTAAACTGAAAAGGCGATCCACGGGGGTAGAGTTTGAAAATCAGACCTTTAGTACCGGTTCGTGCCATGAACCGGTACTAATGCCTCAAACCGCATTAGTACCGGTTGGTGGCACGAACTGGGACTAAAGGTCTAACCCTTTAGTCCCGGTTGATGCCACGAACCGGGACTAATGGGCATCGCCCTTTAGTCCCGGTTCGTGGCACCAACCGACTAAAAGGTCTGCATTTAACCGGGACAATGGCCCACGTGGCCTCGGGCGCCTTAACCGGATTAATGCCCCATTAGTCCCGGTTCTAGACTGAACTGGGACTAATGGGCTAATCCGGGGTGGACCAAAGCCCTCTTTTCTACTAGTGTAGGTCCACAGCGCACGGAGAGTACGGTGCTATAGTACTCCACGAAACATGAACCATATGAAGCACATCCTATAGTGTTAGACAGGGTGTATGAAGGGTGCACGGGATGGGAGCAAAAGTTCCCTTCTCGACCCACTTTTGGGTGTTTGGCGAGTGCATGAAGGCTGCATGAGTCCACACTAGTAGGTTGACAAAAATACACGAAGAGGAAACAACTATATTGAGATGAGAATGCAACCAAACACACCCACATGCTTTGTGCTACAAATGACGGATCTGCACCGCCCGAGTTTGATCCAACGGTCATGTTGCGCCGAGACATGGACATGCCCATGCAGAGGGCGCCTAAACACCACCAAGTCCCTCTCGCTTCTCGAGGCGCACGACGTTGGTGATGCAGGTGCAATCGCCGCTTGTGAGCCCGCTCCCGGTCGACGAGAGCCAGCTCGTCAAAGACGGCGTCCAATGGCACGAATGGATTCCGGTGACGGAGCCTCGAAAGGATTCGCCCGGCAACGGCGACGGCAGCGCGCAACCCCTCCTTGTCCAGCTCAGCCCCCACCATCGCGGAGACGGCTCAGCTCCTCAAGATATAGGTGAAGAAGGAGACCAGGTCGAAGCCGCAGCTTGTTGAAGTCGACGGGTGGTCAAACGGGTTTAGCCCGACGGCCGCATCGCCGCTACCGCACGACGGTAGGCATCACGCAGCCGCAACACGTGTGGCAACTTGGTTCACCAAGTGGCCGAGGCGATCCTGGACCTCGCCACGATCGCCCGCCGAGCTCCGGCCGGCTCCCGACGGCCTATCGATCTCCCGATTTTTGCAGCAACGCCGCCCGACGCCCGAGCATCTTTGTGGTGGACGCTGCGCTTCAAGCTCCGTGAACTCCCGCGCGATAACAGAGGAGCATGGCACTCCTCTCCTCCTTGAGCTCACGGAGCTCCACGCCCTGGCCCCGAGCACCCGATCCTTGGCATGGAGCTCCTATGTCAGCGCCTCACCTCGGACTCCGTGATGTGCTGCGCCGCCATGGCACCAGGTAGAAGCAATGGGGAGAGGAAGCAAAGGGGGCGAAACTGCTGAAAGGAAATGCAATCTACGGGAAGGCGGAGGGAGCCAGCCGAGGAGCGGGGAATCTTTTGGTTTTCACCTGGTAAAACACCAGTCGACGACTTCTCACATCAGGGAGCAGTGGGTTTTTACAGGCGGAGTCATCGTGACTAATTGCTACCGCGCCTGCTCCCGTCAATCAAAAAAATTAAAATCCCGCCGCACCCAAACACCAGAGCAACGCCGCGGTGGATATTTAAATTTACCTGCCAGCAAGTAGGTAAAAAAAGGGGTGGAAAAACAAATGTGGCTGCGGCCTAGCTAATCGTTCGAACTAGCCCAACTAGCTAGCCACCGTGCTTCACTGATGTACTCGGCGGGAAAGGTGGTCTTTCGTGATTTGACGACTCATTTACTTGCTTCGCGCCACGACCGAGGAGGACCCAGAAAAAACGCGTAGGGCGCCCCACGTCGGGAAGAATATATGTGCACCACCCGGAGGACCCCAAAACCGCCCGGTAGGGTGTGCCACGCCTCGCACGGAGGAAAAATGTGCGTGTAAAATATATCAGACGACGTAGTACCTATGGTTCGACCTCGGGACCCAGCCAGTCGGTCGAAAACACCCCACTAGCCACACAGCTTCATCATGCAAACGTGGCACGGTTAGCTCCGTCTCGACCAGCCGCAACGTCTCTTGTTCTAGGCAATTCTTCTAT
Source organism: Aegilops longissima (assembly GCA_021605205.1). Taxonomy (NCBI): domain Eukaryota; kingdom Viridiplantae; phylum Streptophyta; class Magnoliopsida; order Poales; family Poaceae; genus Aegilops; species Aegilops longissima. The sequence goes on from CM038680.1 coordinate 516,944,877, forward strand.
TTTCCAAGCTCTTTTTTAGTTGTAATAACACCACGGCAAGCTAGCGCCGCTCTTCGTGTGTGCCCGTGCAAAGGTTAGACGATGGAGAGAAGAGAGATTGAGATCGCAGACCTGGGACCACTCGTAAGTGAGACAACGGTCATGCACGTGTTGACGAGGCACTCCCTCTACTCTACTCAACGCAAGTACTGTATAAAATCAAGTTATGGGACAAAGCCAAGAACCGTTCGTTTTTCAGGCTATCGACTTACGCTTTGTAGTCCAGGTTGCCAGTTCGAATCTCATCTTTCAGATTTGTTAGTTTTAGGTCCAAATTTGATTAATGACAAGTGGGACCCCCGTGTGTTGTTCCGATATTTCAGTGTAGGATGGTTTTTTTGAACAAACACTTTGCGCGGTTAGACTAGTAACGGCACGGGTTACACGTATTTTGCAAGTTTACGAACAAAAATGACAGCGGCATAGAATATCACATCCACCCCGCAGCTTAGATACTATGGTGATACGAGTTTTTACACCGTTGGAAGTGAGATCCAATGGCTTGGGAGTAGTCTTTGTAATTATGCGCAATTTCCAAACTCTCCAAAAAAATTTGTGCAAATAAAACATTCAAGCCTCGTGTGTGCCGCTGCATCTTCGATCCAATGGCTCCCCGGTGCTAATATTAGGTGCTCCCCGTAGCTTAATTACCCGCTACGGTGATATGAGCATCTAGGTCGTATGATCAGTGATCAGATGGTACATGCATAGTACTTGTACTTTCTATGCATTTCCCAAACTCTATCAGCCGATATTGCAAAAACATTCAAACCTCCTCATGTGGGCGTTAGATCTCGGTGAACTCGTATCACCATAGAATCTACGGTAAAGGGAGCACCTCATACTCTCCGCGCGAGAAAACATAAGGTGCTATCGCAGCTTGGATGCTACGAAGATACGAGCTCGAGGTCGCTTGATCTGAGATCCAATGGCATCTGAGCAGTCTTTGTGCTTATAAGCAAGTGGCGAACTCTTTTGGGGCTTTTCTGCAAAAAACCATTCAACCATCGAGGAGGTGTTGTCACAACCAACTCCTCCGAAGAGCTTAGTATCACCAAAGCATCTAAGGTGTGGTGGCACATGATATTCTTACATACAGGAGAATATGATGTCCTCCATCTTAGATGCTACGGTGATACGAGCTTCGAGGTCGTTGGATATGGGATCAAAAGGTATCTAAGTAGTTTTTGTACTAATTGTGTGCAATTCTCAAACTCATCAAGGTTTCCTGCAAAAAAATTAAGACACATCATGTGAGCTGCTATATCCCAGATCTACAAGCTCCAAGCAACTCGTATCGGCATATAGCATGTAAGGTATGGGGGCACATGATATTCTCCCGGGGAGGAGGGGTGAGGGGTGCACAACCAATTGGTGGTTGGGAGGGTGGGAACAAATATAATCTAAACAACCCTAAACAGAGCTCCACAGTTTTATCTAAGGTCGAGGGGTTGACCCCCGACAATCATAGCTCCGCCTAAACACAACATTTGCATGTACTGTAGTACTAGACTTAATATTCATGTTTCAGTTTCATGTTCATTTTAAATATTGAACTGAGGACCATGGATGTCTTACATTTTACTTCCTTCGTTCCTAAATATTAGTCTTTTTAGAGGCTTCAAATGGACTGGCACATACGGATGTATATAGACATATTATAGAGTCTAGAATCACTCATTTTGCTCCGTATGTAGTCACTTGTTGAACTCTCTAAAAGACTAATATTTAGGAATAGAAGGAGTATTTTTGAACTCGTGTCATACATGCATGGGTTGGAAAAATAGATGCACTATACTTATTGGATTGTTGTTGTGTTAGATGTGTGTGTGTGTGTGTGTGTGTGTGTGTGTGTGTGTGTGTGTGTGTGTGTGTGTGTGTGGTCATATGCTTGATACATACAAAGTTTTCTCACCTCCATATTGTTCATCTTTTAAATTTGAATTTGCATTGGAAAACTTACTAGGGATACCAAGAAATGTGAAATCCACGTTGAGATCACTATATCACAAATTCACTCTAATTCAACGACTCGTCATAAATCAATTACCACGTAGAGATTAGTATTTGCAAGGAAAATACGGGTATTGTAATACACATAGATTCATTCGGCAATTTAAAAGGTTCCTTTCGTATTCTCAAATGGTAGGACCCAACGGCGTACCAGCCAGACCTTGGCTCGTGTTGATCCTAAAAAACGGGCTTGTGTCCTTCGGTGGCGTGTGTGGTACGCACATTAGGCAACCCCAACCAGTCGAGCCTCAGCGTTTCAAGTCGAAATATCTGGCGGCCAGAATTCCAGCCCTAGGAAATTCCCCTCATGTCCCCGGTCCATAATGACTACCGATGGACAACGGAGGGATGATTTAGTAACTATACAACGTTACCTACCATGCCGAGCACGGTTCAATTCCCTCGGTCGCCGCTCGTCAATGTCACCCGTCAACTGCATTGCCTAGTACTACTACTACTACACCAGGATGAGCACAAAATTGAGCCCGTTTGTTCGTGCCTAGTACTTTTTTTGTTCGTGCCTAGTACTTGAGTTAATATATCAGGCAATGCACTGGTACGGAGGGATTATCCTTTTACTCCTTTTTCTTCAATTCGAGACAAGCTACTTATGACAAGTTTCACAAATGAAGAGCCAAGGTATTTTGGAACAAAGACCTGTCACGTTTTTTTTAGGGAAAATACCTGTCACGTTAAGGCGAACGCTTTCACTATTAAAACTGTGGGTGTTTACGTGCCGCCACGAGTCCCCGCTTCTCATCGGCAGGTGTCGTCCTAGCAAGCGTGTGAGTCGACGGGAGGCGTGCGAGCAGACCGCTGCGCCGGCTGTCAGGAGGCGGCGAAAGCAGATCGCTGTGTAGACTCACCGGAGGCGAGCCTTTGACCAGCTCCGCCGCCCACCGTCGTCCCAACTGCTCCCACTTTTAATGTCGCCGACCGCAGTTTAAAATCAACCCCGCACTACCCGGTATCGCTACAATCCTCTCTCTTCCTCTCCGATTCTCCTGTCGTCTACCTCCAACTAGCCTGACCTAAACGCACGCCATGCCGCATCACGATGGTCTGCCCTTAGTGTTCCAGTTTCATGAGGAAGACACCCAGCCGGAGTCTCAAGAACATAAGGCGCTTTTGGACGAGCTTGATGCCACGGGGTTCCACGAGGTCCCCGCTCCCGTTCCGGCTCCCGTCGCCCGGACTGCGCCAGCGCCCATCCCCGTGGCATTGATGGGCTGGGAGCCGCACATTATCGCCGAGCTTGATGCCACGGGGTTCCATGAGGTCCCCGCCGACTTTCACGCGCCCGTGCAACTGCGGCGCGATGCGCCTGGTGCATCGACGACACGCCTGCGCCGTGCGGTGCCGTGCACCTGCTCGCGCATGCATCGATGTGCGCGCCCGTGACGGTGCACATGCACTCGAACGTCTCTGTCGCGCCGTTGACAGCGCCTGTCCCCGCGCGGGTGCCAGTGCCCCACTCAGCGGCATGGATGGCCGTCGTCGACCGCTTCCTTGCACCAACGCCAGTCGCCTCCTCCCGCCAGTTGACTCGCTCTGAAGTCCAGAACATTTTGGCCTTCCTTGAAGCTAGGCCAACGTCTAGGAGTACGCCAACAACGGTGCAAGACGCCGCCGTCGCCGTCGGTCAGTGGCCGGACAACACGCAGAGCACGGCAGAGCAGCCGCTTCCCACCGCGAGACGCCCCCGCCGCCGTCGTGTAATCTAAATTTGCCATGAAAAACGTTCGGATTGCCATGCTTAAAATCCGAACGTTTATCATTTCCGTTTATTTTATATCGATCGTCGTATAATTTAAAGTCGGAGTCAGACTGAACGAAATGTATGGTTTGATCGATTGAATCTTCTGCTAGAGCCGTATCAAATTAAATATAAAATGTCATCAAGCCACTGTATTCCTTGTCATCCAACGACCTAGACTGCTTCAATGTCGAGCGCTCAACACGTTTAGCGTGCAGTTAATTTCATGCCAAAAATAGTGCTAATCACATGACAACACGCAAATAATATCCTGTTAGTTAATATCCGCATGCACTTAATATACTTCCAAATTAACGTGCATTGCACGTACACACTGACTAGTGCTGCTAGTACGTGAAACTGGTGCCGTGATTTGTGAGTTGTGAACGCGTCCAGATATGGTCAACGGCAACATCGCCCGCGAGTTCTTCCTGTTTGCCCGTGCGTCTAAACGCAGAAGGGGAAGAGAGAGAGAGAGAGAGCACACATGGAACCCACCAGTAAGTGAAGGCGAATAGTACTAAAAATAATATTACATGTTATCCATTAATTATGTTGTGGTAATATAAAAACATTATGTGAACAAAGGGGGTACAACAAACATTGCTATTCTACGTATGTTGCCTATTGACGTGCGGCTTGAAGGCCCGGTCGCATGTTCGATCCTCGTCCTTTATTTTTTTAATTTGTATATGGGTCCAAATTTGTTTCATGACATGTGGGCCCCTTGGTGTGTAGTTTGTAGCACTTTAATTTGTGGGTCGAAATTTGTTCCATTCCAAGCGGACTATCGGTGTGTAGTTTTGTAGCTTATTTATAATAATTAAAGGGAACAACATATTTTTTTCAATAATAACATGGTGCGACGTTGAAGGTGAGAAAGGACGTGCGAGAGAGCGACGACCGAGCCAGAGGGAAATCAACTAGGGGAGTTGCGTGGGTTGCAACGGCGTTTGGAGTAGTTGTGGGCCGAATGCTACGAAAATATAATCTAAACCGACCGGAATAAATGCCTACACAAATTAGTCCAAGGTTGGAGTGCCCCTCGCAATGTGAATAGCTCCGGCTTTGCGAGGGATGGATAGGTAGTAGCATCAACGCGTGGAAGATACGGTATGAGAAAGCGAGGTCAATCGAGAGACATATAGATAGAGAGACAAAGTGAGTGTGGTCCGACATTCATTGAACAAATATATATTCTCCGGAGAGATATTGTCCGATTAAGCTTTTGGTAAGGGTGAGGGCTGTAAGATAGAGCTTGAGAGATGATCCAGTCAAAAACGCGTAGATATGTTTTGTGCGTGGGAGGAAGCAAGGTCAACCGATCACATAGGGTCGTCGTGCGATCGAAAGAGTGAGACGGGTTGGAGAGAGTGACCTAGATAGACGATGTGCGTGAGAGAGTATACAATGTGAATAGGTCGAATTGGGCTCAAACATGGTGATATATCGTTTTTGTCCGAGAAAGAGCGAGGTAAATCGAGACACACACACACACACACACACACACACACACACAGAGAGAGAGAGAGAGAGAGAGAGAGATTGAGTGAGCGTGGCCCACCATGAGGCCGAAAGAGTGGCGGAGGCTTGGATGGACTGACCTAGATAGACAATCTGCGTGAGAGAGTATAGAGTGTGTCGACCGAGGCCCGAACAGGGAGATATATCATTTGTGTGTGAAAGAAAACGAGGTTAAACGAGACTCAGATAAAGAGAGCGAGATTGAGAGAGTGTGGCCCGCCGTGCGGAAGAAAGAGTGAGACAGTCTCGAGGGAGTGACCTAGATATACAACATGCGTTCGTGCGCACGAGAGGTTGGGGGGGCTAGATAGGCAATGCATTTATTTAGCGCGAGAGGGCGAGAGGAAGAGGGGGAGAGAGAGAGAGCTCGGCATGGGGTGCAATGACGGGTGTGTGAGGTAAATACATTTGGTAACAGGAGTGGAAAAAGGGGTTGTGTAGTTGAGAGACTTAGAGATCGAAACATGGAGAGAAAGAATGAACGTGTGTTTGAAAGCACAAGTGCTCCCTAGGTGGTTTTGGTAATTAATGTCAACATATCTCTTGTTGGACTAACACTTTTATCTAGTATGTTTCAGACAAGTTCAACAATGGAGTGGCATGGACTAAAGGATGTGGAACTCCTTCAAGATGCTAAGAACAAAGGATTGGCTCAAGCTTCAAGCTCAAGACTCTTCATTTTACATTTTAGTGGTCCAAGATCACATTGAGTCTATAGGAAAAGCCAATACTATCAAGGAGGGATGAGGTGTTGCTTAATGAGCCTTTTGCTCCATGTGCTTAGTGATATGCTCCAAAACCCTCCACTACTTTCTCACATCCACATATGACCTAAACCCAAAGTCAAAGTCGGCCCCACCGATTCTTTCTATCCGGTGCCACCGAGTTCAGATGTCATAGCCACTGCCACAAACCCTAGGCAAATCGGTTTCACCGATAGGGATCTCGGTCTCACCGAGATGGGATTGTAATCTCTCTGTGTATGTCCATTACCAAAATCGGCCTCACTGAGTTTGTGTAATCGGTACTACCGAGATTACAATGCAAACTTTCTGGTTAACTTATTACCCAAATCGGTCTCACCGAGTTTGAGTAATCGGTCTCACCGAGTTTGCCTGACCAACTCTCTGGTTAGATAATTACCAAAATCGGTCTCACCGAGTTTGTGTAATCGGTCTCACCGAGATTACGTTATGCCCTAACCCTAACCAAATCGGTCCTATCGAGATGCATGTCAGTCCCACCGAAAATCCAAATGGTCACTAGGTTTACTAAATCGGTCTGACCGAGTTTGATGATTCGGTCCCACCGAGTTTGGTAAATTGTGTGTAACGGTTAGATTTTGTGTGGAGGCTATATATACCCCTCCACCTCCTCTTCATTCGTGGAGAGAGCCATCAGAACAAACCTACACTTCCAACTTACAGCCTCGAGAGAGAACCACCTACTCATGTGTTGAGGCCAAGATATTCCATTCCAACCATATGAATCTTGATCTCTAGCCTTCCCCAAGTTGCTTTCCACTCAAATCTTCCTTCCACCAAATCCAATCCTATGAGAGAGAGTTGAGTGTTGGGGAGACTATCATTTGAAGCACAAGAGCAAGGAGTTCATCATCAACACACCATTTGTTACTTCTTGGAGAGTGGTGTCTCCTAGATTGGCTAGGTGTCACTTGGGAGCCTCCGACAAGATTGTGGAGTTGAACCAAGGAGTTTGTAAGGGCAAGGAGATCGCCTACTTTGTGAAGATCTACCGCCAGTGAGGCAAGTCCTTCTTGGGCGACGGCCATGGTGGGATAGACAAGGTTGCTTCTTCACGGACCCTTCATGGGTGGAGCCCTCCGTGGACTCGCGCAACCGTTACCCTACGTGGGTTGAAGTCTCCACCAACGTGGATGTACGATAGCACCACCTATCGGAACCACGACAAAAACATCCGTGTCTCCAATTGCGTTTGAATCCTCCAAACCCTTCCCTTTACATTCTTGCAAGTTGCATGCTTTATTTTCCGCTGCCTATATACTCTTTGCATGCTTGCTTGTTATGTATTGAGAATGTTAATTTGTGCCTAAACTCCACTTAAACCTAAAAGAAATTAAAAACTGCAACTTTGGTACTTAGTGTCTAATCACCCCCCCCTCTAGACACCTCTTCTCAAGATCCTACAAGTGGTATCAGAGCATTGGTCTCCATTGCCTTGGTTTAATCACCGTTCGAGGAAGATGGATGAGTCTACTTCGGGGAGTCTTAGTCATAGAGTGCCTATTCTTGATGGAGAGTATTTTCATGAGTGGAAAAATGAGATGGTTGTAATTTTCAATCAATATCAATTGAACAAGTACATTTCTAGCCCTTGTGCACCTCATGTTGATCCTATGCATCCTACCCTTGATGAATCTATTGACATGACTAGAAATCTTAGAACTGTTAATCTTATCACTAGAGGCTTGCCTAGAAACTTGTTTAGAATCTTGCCTACCTTTGAGTGTGCCTACACTATATGGAAATTTCTTGAGGAACGCTTTCCAAATTATTCCTTGAAAAATCTAGATGAGATTCTCTATAAATCTATTGCCTTGAGTAAAATGAATACTAGTGATCCTATGTTTGGTGATCGTCTATTTGAACTTACCAACCTTATGCGTGCCAAAGGAGATGTAGGAATTATTAGTGATATTATGTCCGAAGCTATAAGAATTCATAAGCAAGATCTTTGTCAAACTCACTCTAATGAATTACCCTCTCTAGGACTTGATCCACCACATGACGATGTTGAACATGGATACTATGATCAGGATGATGATAGTGATTTCGATCTTGATGATGCAATGAGACATTTTGGTCTTATGGAAAATCTTCGGGGATATGTGTCAGGAGGAAAGGAATGGGTTCTTGACAGTGGATGTACCGATCACATGACCAGAGATAAAGACATGTTTCGTGAGCTTGCTGAAAATGATAGTCCTCGAAAGTATGTCACTTTCGGTGACAACTCAAAGGGTAAGGTGGTTGGCCTCGTTAAGGTGGCCATCTCACATGATAGCTCCATTCAAAATGTCATGCTCATTGAGTGTCTTGGCTACAACTTACTTTCAGTTCTACACTTGCTGATTTCGGTTTAAATGTCCTATTTACTGAAGTAGATTGTCAAGTGTTTCGTCGAGACAATCATAAAATGGTCTTTACCGGTATACGTAGAGGTGATCTTTACATTGTTGATTTCTCTAAAAGGCACAACCTAAAACTTGCTTCATTGCTAAATCCTCAAAAGGTTGGTTATGGCATAGACGACTAGGTCACATTGGCATGAGAAACCTTGACAAGCTTATTAAAGGAAATCATATCCTTGGAGTTAACGATGTCATATTTGATAAGGATAGACGTGCAAAGTGCTTGTCAAGGGTAAACAGGTCGGAGGAAGGCATCCCGTGAAGAACATCATGACCACAAGGAGGCCACTCGAGCTACTTCATATGGATCTCTTTGGTCCCAACGCCTACAAAAGTCTCGGTGGAAATTCTTTTGGTCTAGTTATAGTTGATGATTTTTCAAGATTTACGTGGGTGTTCTTTCTCGATGATAAATCGCAGGTCCAAAAGATCTTCAAAAACTTCGCTAGGAAGGCCCAAAATCAGTTTGAAGTGAAGATCAAGAAGGTTCGCAGCGACAATGGAGCGGAGTTCAAGAACACAAATGTGGACACCTTTCTTGACGAAGAAGGGATTTCACACGAGTTCTCGGCTACGTACACACCTCAACAAAATGGAGTTGTTGAGAGGAAGAACCGGACGCTCATCGAAATGGCGAGAACGATGCTCGATGAGTACAAGACACCGAAGCACTTTTGGGCGGAAGCAGTTGAGACAGCTTGTCATGCAACAAATCGCTTGTATCTACACAAGCTACTCGGCAAGACGGCATACGAGCTCCTCACCGGTAACAAACCCCAAGTTGGATACTTTCGAGTATTCGGCTCAAAGTGCTACATTCTTGATAAGCATCGTCGTTCAAAATTTGCTCCTAAGTCTCATGAAGGTTTCCTACTAGGTTATGGCTCAAACTCTCACACATACCGTGTCTACAACAATTTCACCCGAAAGGTTGAAGAGACAGTAGATGTGAAGTTTGATGAATCTAACGGCTCGCAAGTAGAGCAATTGCCAATTGATGTAGGAGACAAAGACCCTTCGGAAGCAAGCCAAGACTTGTCTATTGGCAAGGTCCGTCCTACGGAGGTGAAGGAGAGTACCTCGTCTGTTCAAGTGGAAGCTTCTACTTCACGACAAGGTGAACCGAGAGTTGAAACGGAAGCATCCACAAGTGGAACACACCAAGATGAAGAAAACAAGAAAGAACATCATGAACGTCAACAACCTCCTTCTCCACCTCGACAAGAAAACGACAACGCCAACATTGAAGAAGATCAAGAAGAAGAAGAAGAAGAACAAGATGAAGAAGATGTTCAACCGAGACCCAAGCAAAATCTTTCACGAGTTCGAGCGAGAATTGCTAAAGACCATCCCGTCGAGCAAATCTACAATGATATTCAAACCGGGAGAATCACTCGCTCTACAACTCGTTTAGCTAACTTTTGTGAAAACTATTCTTTCATCTCTAGCATTGAACCTATGAAGGTCGAAGAAGCATTGGAAGATCCGGATTGGATAAATGCTATGCATGAAGAGCTACACAACTTTGAGAGAAACCAAGTTTGGACATTGGTTGAGAAGCCTGACAACAACCACAACATCATCGGTACCAAATGGATGTTTCACAACAAGCAAGATGAAGATTGACAAGTAGTTCGCAACAAAGCACGTCTCGTCGCCCAAGGCTACACTCAAGTCGAAGGTATGGACTATTGTGAGACTTATGCTCCCGTTGCTAGACTTGAGTCCATTCGCATCTTACTTGCCTATGCTAATCACCATAGTATCACCTTGTACCAAATGGACATTAAAAGTGCGTTTCTAAATGGTGAAATAGAGGAGGAAGTTTATGTCAAACAACCTCCCTGCTTTGTCAATCCTAAGAAACCAAATCATGTTTACAAACTTCACAAAGCCCTTTATGGTCTTAAACAAGCTCCTAGAGCTTGGTATAAATGCTTGACCAAGTTTCTTCTTGGAAAAGGCTTTGAAATTGGGAAGATTGATTCCACACTTTTTACTAAAAGGGTTAATGGAGAATTATTTGTATGCCAAATTTATGTTGATGATATCATATTTGGATCAACTAACCCTCATTTTAGTGAAAAGTTTGGAAAGCTAATGTCGGAGAAGTTTGAGATGTCAATGATGAGTGAACTCAAATTCTTTCTTGGGTTGCAAATCAAGCAAACTAAGGAAGGTACTTTTGTCTCTCAAACGAAGTACACTAAGGACTTATTCAAGAAGTTCAATATGCAAGAGTGCAAAGGTATGTCTACACCCATGCCTACTAGTGGACATCTTGATTTGACCAAAGATGGTAAACCGGTTGATCAAAAGGTTTATCGCTCTATGATTGGATCATTGTTACACCTATGTGCTTCACGTCCCGATATTATGCTAAGTGTGTGCATGTGTGCAAGATATCAAGCTGCTCCTAAAGAATGTCATCTTAAGGTTGTGAAAAGGATAGTGAGATACTTAATTCATACACCAAATTTTGGCATTTGGTATCCTAAGAGGGCCTCTCACTAGTGCAGAACCGGGCAATAGCACCGGTTCGTAAGGCCCTTTAGTGCCGGTTCCACAACCGGCACTAAAGTGTGGTCACTAAAGCCCCCCCCCCCTTTAGTACCGGTTCAGCACGAACCGGTGCTAAAGGCCAACCACGTGGCACGAGGAAGCTCGGGGGGCAGGGAGCCCTTTAGTACCGGTTGGTAACACCAACCGGTACTAAATGTTTATGGGTTTTTGTTTTATTTTTTATTTTTCATTTAAATTTGTGTTATCAATTTAATTTAGGATTGTTTTACGTTATAGTGAGTTGTAGTGGTCATCATCATCATCATCATCATCATCATCATCATCGCATATTAATAAATAAATAAACTTTAGCTAGCTAAAAATCATCATATAGTTGTCATTAGTTACCACTAGCTATTTAATCATCATAGTCATTACCGCTAGCTATCTAATCACCAACATAATCATCGAGTTCACTTTGTAATGAAGCAAAGATATCATCGAGTTCAACATAATCATCACCAACATCAAGTTCAGGACAATACGGACATGCATGAGAGAGGACAAGTATTAATTAATTAAGAGCATGAACTAGCTACTCCTGCTGCTCCCTCTCGGGTAGAATAGCATAGAACATGTATAGCTCTCTGATTCATCATATTGGAGCATGCAGATGAATCTGTCTCCTAATCTTGGGTTGCGCTTCTCCTTGCTGCCCCTAGTACTTCTCTGCGATCGTTTACAATTTTGCTCCAATCTTTCACTATTAAGCATTCTTCGCTTTCAGAAATCCTGAATGCACTAATGTGTAATGTAGGAAATCTTGGTCGTAAGCTAACCATTGACATGCGACCTTTTGTCTCGATCCACTGAGGCACAACTATCATCGGAAGTCCATGTTGATGAAAGAACATCGTATAGTAATTAATATACTAAGCAATGAAAGTTTAGCTTCAAAAATAATGTATGCGAAAGATGCACTAATTAAGGACAAATAGTTAAAATCTTACCATCTTTCGATTATAGATGTGACCGTAGTTCAATACGATCACCATTGGTCGCATGTTTTGAGTACTAACATTTCTAAGTTCAGGAAAAAAATTTGTCTTGACAATATTAAGATCCTCAAGCCATGAAACATAATGACTTATCTCCTCGCAGTTTAGTTGAACCCCGGGGCAGTAGTAGGTCCTGTCTACCAAGCGCCGGACATGTTTGCTTGAACCGAAATAAGCTGACAATACAAATTAGTTGTCAACTATTTTTGAATAAATTGTATCAAAGACATAAACATATGCATGCATGGTTAAGAAAAACTCACATAATGGTAGAACTGGAGGCGTTTGCACATCGACCCAGATGTCTATATTACCTTCAATATCATCTTCCGGACGAATATCAAAGGTGATAACCATATCAGGCTCAAATGCATAAGCCTTGCATAGTGCTTGCCAAGTTTTGCATTCAAAATGGGTGTATGTGTCTCCATTATATAATTTGACATTGAAAGTATACCCATGCTCCGTCTTCAAGTAAACTCTCTTTACCTCCATATCATCTATAGCACTAAAACCTATCTTATCCAAGACAAAAATTCTTGCATGGCAGGGGATGCGCTAGTAGAATAGTGAAAATTTAAAATTATAAGTTGAAGCAAATGAAGCATAAGTCATGCTTTAAAATTATAAGTTGAAGCAAATGAAGCATAAGTTTTGCATTCAAATAATAATTGCCGTTGTGACTTATGTATCCACTTGAATGTCTCATTCAGCTTGATGTGAAGCGCCTACCATCAACAAGGAAATTTCTGTCGACAGGCCGCGCTGGTCTTCACAGTGTTCGCACATAATGAAATCTTTTCGTCGTCAGATGACATTTCCTATATGTTCATATAGGTGAAACATTAAATACTTATTACTATCTAACATTAATTAATATCTAGCCAATTCAAATATATATCTAATATATTCATCTAACATTCGACATTAATCTAACATTTATATAAACTCAAAATATATAAAACATTAAATAAACAGAAAACTCATTAACAAATTAAAATTTATATAAACTCAAAATATATAAAAACATTAAATAAACAGAAAAACTCATTAACAAATAATATTTTAATTAGATCATCAAATCTCAGATACGACAATTTTCTTACTAAAATAAACTAGTTATATTAATTATTCAACTAGTTCAAATCTCAAATAACTAAATAAACTAGTTCGACAATTTTCTTACTGAAAATAAACTAGTTATATTAATTATTCAACTAGTTCAAATCTCAAATACCTAAATAACTAGTTCGACAATTTTCTTACTAAAATAAACTATTTATATTAATTATTCAACTAGTTCAAATCTCACATACCTAGCTAATTAATATCTAATTAAATTTTCTAAAAAACAGAAAACAGAAAATAAGTAAAAAAAATGTGTGTGTGTGTGTGTGTGTGTGTGTCTATGTGTGTGTATGTGTGTATATATGTGTGCGTCTGTGTACGTATGTATACGTACACTGCAGTGCTGTCACCTCGTCGTCGTCGACGACGACGTCTGGCGGGGCGCCCAAGACGGGCGGGGGCGGCGGCGACGTCTGGGCAGGGTGCCTGCATGGCGCTGGTACGCGAGAGCGAGAGAATACGTCTGGGGGCGGATCAAGGCGCGACGATGACGGCGGGCGATGACGCTGGGCGGCGGGCGGGCGGCGGGCGGCGGCGACGGGTGGCGGCAGCGAGCGACGGGCGACGGCGCGCGGCGGCGGCGACACGACGACGGGACTCGGCGAGCGGCGAGCGAGAGGTTGGAGCGAGACCAAGAAGTGGGTCGATGGAACTGATTTTTCGTAAGTGCCACATATATAGGAGGGGCCTTTAGTACCGGTTGGAGCCACCAACCGGTACTAAAGGCCAACTTTGGCCGGGCCAAGAGGCGGGAAGAGCAGGCCTTTAGTACCGGTTGGTGGCTCCAACCGGTACTAAAGACCAACCGGTACTAAAGGCCTCGCGCTGCCACCCCAAAGTTTAGTCCCACCTTGCCGGGCGAAGGGCAGCCGCACTGGTTTATAAACCCAGCCGCGGCTACCCCTTCGAACTCCTCTATATAGCAGGCTTGTGGGCCTAAACTCTGCTGCTGCCCTGTGAGTCTCTTTGGGCCTTTAAGGCTCTGTAATTACACACACTGTGGCCTATCAGCCCACAGGCAGCGCCTAATTTTTTTATAGTTTTTTTCTTTTCTGCTTTGTTTTCTTCTATTTATTTCATGTAGTTTTTGTATAGTTTTTCTTTCCTGTTATATTTATTTTCTTCTATTTATTTGTGAGTAGTTTTCATCTAGTTTGCCAAAATTCAACATTTTCAGAGTTCATTTTGTAGTGATTTTCAATTTCACGGTCATTTTGTAAACGATTGAAAAATAGCAAATATAATTTTTTTCTTTTCTGCTTTATTTTTTCTTCTATTTATTTCTGAGTAGTTTTTTCTTTTCTGCTATATTTATTTTCTTCTATTTATTTCTGAGTAGTTTTTTTATATAGTTTTTTTCTTTTCAGCTATAGTTTTTCTTCTTTTCTGCTATTTTTTCTTTTCTGCAAAACTTGATGGTCAAAGTCTGGAGTTATAACTTAAAAAAAGAAATGTCGACGTGCAATTAGTTTTTGCCATAATGAAGAAGTCCGAATTGTAATAAGTTATTAAAATAAAAAGAGGTGCAATGCTCGTTAATTTGCTTCAAGCCTTTCGAATAGTGTAAACTGCACTCGCGCATAGCTCCGTGCAGTCTACCGTATTCTGAAGGCTTGAAGCTAGCAACGTGAGCATTGAGCCTCTTCTTCATCGCTGCACTCAGGGCTTATAAACCACTCCTAGTCCCTCTCACTTCGCGAGGTGGGACTAAAAAACAGCTTACGTCTGGTTCATCCATGAACCGGTACTAAAGGTGCTTGTGGGGCCCCAGCCTTACCTGACACAACCTCATTAGTACCAGTTCGTGGCACGAACCGGTGCTAAAGGTTCGCCATGAACCGGTACTAAAGAGCTCCTCCCGCCTAGCAGTTGGAACCGGTACTAAAGAGCTCCTCCCGCCTAGCAGTTGGAACCGGTACTTAAGAGCCTCCCGCCTAGCAGTTGAATGGTGCATACTGAATGCACAAAAAGTCTGGACTTGTAATAAGTTTAAAAAATGAAATGCCTTTGTAACAGATGAGTTTAATTTCGTCATAAACCCGAATACTTCGAAAGAGATTGTCCAGTTTGTAAACGAAGTGCATCAAGTTTTGGCCAGAACCTCTCTACTTTTTGAACATGATATGTGGGTAAAATGATGATACCATGCCAAGTTTCAACTTTTTCAGAGTTCACTTGTAGTGCTTTTCAATTTCCAGGTCATTTAGTTCTCAAAACAAATCATTAAATGCATGAAAAATAGCAAATGAAGGCATAAACGGTTGAAAGTTGATGGTGTCACTTTGAATGGTGCATACTTAACGCAAAAAATATAAGAGAATTTAGATCATGATCTTATATTTCTTTACAGTCTAAATTGTCAATATGATCTTATAACATCAAAAATACTTTGATCATCAATGATCTTTGTGTGTACAATCTGAATTGTCAATATGAGTCATCAACGATTTATAAACCGATGAAGACTCATATTGCGCCACAAATTCTACACATAGAGTTCAATGAAGACCAAGTGCTTGTGATAGTTTGAGAAATAACATATTTAAGGTGGTAAAAGGCTTGTTAGGGAGCGAGGTGGGACTAAAACAGCTTGCCATAACCTCATTAGTACCGGTTCATGGTACGAACCGCACTAAATGGTGATGGTGGGGCCATAGTTCGACCGCAGTGACACAGCCTCATTAGTATCGGTTCGTGGCATGAACCGGTACTAAAGGTTCGCCACGAACCGGTGCTATTGATCGCCGCCACGAACCGACACTAGTGTATACATTAGTGCCGGCTGAAATTCAAACCGGCACTATTGTGCTTCACGTTTGACCCTTTTTCTACTAGTGTCTTTCGATCTTGTTGGCTATTCCGACTCGGACTATGCCGGAGACAAGGTTGATAGGAAGTCCACCTCGGGTACTTGTCAATTTCTTGGTAGATCTCTTGTGTCTTGGTCCTCCAAGAAACAAATCTCGGTATCCTTATGTACCACCGAAGCGGAGTACATTGCCGCTGGTTCATGTTGTGCTCAATTACTTTGGATTACCCAAACTCTTAAAGATTATGGGATATATGTGAAACATGTTCCATTGCTTTGTGACAATGAAAGTGCTATCAAAATTGGTCATAATCCCGTACAACATTCTCGAACTAAGCATATTGAAGTTCGTCATCATTTCATTCGAGATCATGTTGCTAAGGGTGACATTAATCTTAAGCATGTTCGCACCGAAAAGCAATTAGCGGATATATTTACTAAACCCCTTGATGAGAAAGTGTTTTGCAGGTTAAGAGGAGAATTGAACATCATAGATGCTTCAAACTTGGAGTAGATACTCCATTGGATACATGCAAGACATGAGCTTATGACTAATCCATGATATCTCTCTTATGATGAATATAATAATATCTTGGATATATTTGCATCTTGCATGTCATCTAACCCATGTAGGTACTTGGTTGAATCAAATTCCATGAGATTGTAATCTACTCACATCTTGAGAAATCTCTACATCACCAAGTCTCTACCCTATGGTGGATGAATACAAGGAAGCACGGAATCATTCTAACATATCCTTTTGACAAACTCTATGTTTGAGCTTCATGATTGTCATTTTGGATACACAAGTGCTCTTCCTTGCAAGAACTAACCCATGTAGGTAGATGGACTCAAATTCCAAGTGGTGCTCCCAACTCATGATGAGCAACATCAACTTTGAGCAATCCACACAAGTTCAACTACATGGACTACACCACCAACCAAGGTATGTTATTCCATCTTAGAGAAGCTTTACTCCAAGTCATGAGCTAAAGCAACTCGACAAGATGTGAATACATCAAGATGCTTAAACAAAAAATGGTAACCCCATTTTGAGCTTAAACGATGAGTATGACCCATGATCAAGTAATCTCACTTGACTCCTAAGTCAATATACTCTAACATAGGTGACTTTGTCACCGACCATCTCTAGATGAAGTTCTCTCGTGTTCTTATTTGTGTTTTTGCATTTGTCTCATGCATATTTGTTTCCCCTTTCAAAAAAACTTCATCTAGATTTCATTCTTTTCTCTCTGTTTGCTCTGCATTTTCTGCATCCAATTCATTGCACATCATTCAGTAAATTCCTTGCAAATCTTTGTGAGACCTTTCTAGTTTAGTGAGCTGAGGTGACAAATGTTTTCTCTGTGATGAACTCGGTTTCACCGTTTTGTTGTTTTCGGTCCAACCGAATCTTTTCGGTACAACCGAAGCATACCACTCGGTGCCACCGATTTCCCAACAGGAAAAACAGTTTGCCACTTATTATGTGTCTCTTTTAAATCCAGCTCCACTCAATGAATCTTGTCCTCTACAAGCATCACAATTTTATCCAGTGCTTTGTGTTGTGACTCAAGGACCAAACCCATACACAACAAATTCCAGAAGACCCTTCTTGGAAATTGATGTCAAAGGGGGAGAGAGAGATCACATCAAAGCTTATCACTTAGAGAGATCACATCAGAGAGAGTATTAAGGGGGAGAAAGAGATCTCCAGGGGGAGAGAATACTCAAGTAGAAGTATTTCTCAAGGATCCCAGATGCTTGGTATTCAAGAGGAGAGATGCCACATGTTCTTTTGTGCTTATTTGCACTAAGCTCTGTTCATTTATTTCTTTCAGCTCTGATTTTCTGTTCCCTATCTTCTCCCAATATCTCATACTAGATTCAGGGGGAGCAAGACATCTAAGGGAAAGAAATCAATCAAATTCATTGCATATCTTTACTCTTGGGGACATGTCTAATCCAATGTGGTACTCAGTACTCACTCTCTACATGTCATCCCAGTCTTGGTATTCTTGTGGTTTCTTCTGTTTGCTCTGGCTAGTAGATGTACCTGTGTTATCTAACCTTGTTTGTGCTGGTTCATTTCACCTAAGCCAACTCAAGACCACAAGGTAAGTATATGCATCACACTCATGTGTATGAGGAATCCTTGCTGATGTACATCCTGTTTTGCAAGAAGGACTCATGAGCATGAAGGTATTTTCTTTAATATTCTTTGCTCTGATGCATATGGCCAAGATACATGTCACACACTCCCTACTCTATCATGGTTTTTGCTCTCACATGTTTCTATATTCCATATTCACATGATTGCATACATATAGGGGGAGCCTATGCTTGTTACATGTCTTCTCAAAGCTTTACGTGCTATTCTTTATATCTTTATCTAAAGCTCTGATGTATGTTGCCATCAATTACCAAAAATGGGGAGATTGAAAGCACAAGTGCTCCCTAGGTGGTTTTGGTAATTAATGTCAACATATCTCTTGTTGGACTAACACTTTTATCTAGTATGTTTCAGACAAGTTCAACAATGGAGTGGCATGGACTAAAGGATGTGGAACTCCTTCAAGATGCTAAGGACAAAGGATTGGCTCAAGCTTCAAGCTCAAGACTCTTCATTTTACATTTTAGTGCTCCAAGATCACATTGAGTCTATAGGAAAAGCCAATACTATCAAGGAGGGATGAGGTGTTGCTTAATGAGCCTTTTTGCTCCATGTGCTTAGTGATATGCTCCAAAACTCTCCACTACTTTCTCACATCCACATATGACCTAAACCCAAAGTCAAACTCGGCCCCACCGATTCTTTCTATCCGGTGCCACCGAGTTCAGATGTCATAGCCACTGCCACAAACCCTAGGCAAATCGGTTTCACCGATAGGGATCTCGGTCTCACCGAGATGGGATTGTAATCTCTCTGTGTATGTCCATTACCAAAATCGGTCTCACCGAGTTTGTGTAATCGGTACTACCGAGATTACAATGCAAACTTTCTGGTTAACTTATTACCCAAATCGGTCTCACCGAGTTTGAGTAATCGGTCTCACCGAGTTTGCCTCACCAACTCTCTGGTTAGCTAATTACCAAAATCGGTCTCACCGAGATTACCTTATGCCCTAACCCTAACCAAATCGGTCCTACCAAGATGCATGTCAGTCCCACCGAAAATCCTAACGGTCACTAGGTTTACTAAATCGGTCTGACTGAGTTTGATGATTCGGTCCCACCGAGTTTGCTAAATTGTGTGTAACGGTTAGATTTTGTGTGGAGGATATATATACCCCTCCACCTCCTCTTCATTCGTGGAGAGAGCCATCAGAACAAACCTACACTTCCAACTTACCAGTTCTGAGAGTGAACCACCTACTCATGTGTTGAGGCCAAGATATTCCATTCCAACCATATGAATCTTGATCTCTAGCCTTCCCAAGTTGCTTTCCACTCAAACCTTCCTTCCACCAAATCCAATCCTATGAGAGAGAGTTGAGTGTTGGGGAGACTATCATTTGAAGCACAAGAGCAATGAGTTCATCATCAACACACCATTTGTTACTTCTTGGAGAGTGGTGTCTCCTAGATTGGCTAGGTGTCACTTGGGAGCCTCCGACAAGATTGTGGAGTTGAACCAAGGAGTTTGTAAGGGCAAGGAGATCGCCTACTTCGTGAAGATCTACCGCTAGTGAGGCAAGTCCTTCGTGGGCGACGGCCATGGTGGGATAGACAAGGTTGCTTCTTCGTGGACCCTTCGTGGGTGGATCCCTCCGTGGACTCGCGCAACCGTTACCCTACGTGGGTTGAAGTCTCCACCAACGTGGATGTATGATAGCACCACCTATCGGAACCACGACAAAAACATCCGTGTCTCCAATTGCGTTTGAATCCTCCAAACCCTTCCCTTTACATTCTTGCAAGTTGCATGCTTTATTTCCCGCTGCCTATATACTCTTTGCATGCTTGCTTGTTATGTATTGAGAATTTTAAATTTGTGCCTAAACTCCACTTAAACCTAAAAGAAATTAAAAACTGCAACTTTGGTACTTAGTGTCTAATCACCCCCCCCCCTCTAGACACCTCTTATCAAGATCCTACAGTGTTGGAAACCGATAGCTTGCTAAGGTGGTTAGGAGAGGAAGATTGACCGATACAGAAAGTATGTAGCGTTTGTGCGCGGGGGGGGGGGACTAAAAACAACATTTGAATGTACATAGTATGAGACTTAATATCGATGTTTCAATTCGGTGTACGTTGTAGGATTTGAACCGAGGACCAGGCATACGGGTAATTATTTCGAATTTGTGCCGTACTAAGTTTCGAAAAGTTGACATTGGCTCAATTTGTTGTGCTATTTTGTAGGTCATGTGTTTGAATCCATCCAAAAGTTTTCTCACTACCATGGTGTTCATCATATACATATGAATTTGTATCAAAAAAGTAGCGTGGATACAGTGAAATGCGAAATCCACGTTAGAATTGGAGATCGCTACGTGACACACACTCTAATTCAAATAACTAACTACGTGACACACACTCTAATTCAAATAACTAATTATGTGACACACTCTAATCCACGTTAGCGTGGGTACTGTTTCGATTTTTTTCAAATAACTCCTCATTAATAATTTATAGTACTCCCTATGTTCACTTTTATAAGACCTTGAAGACATTTCAGACAATGTGCAAAATAGTTCATTTTAAGTTGTCTGAAATGACTTACAAAAGTGAACGGATGGAGTATCTTGTTTCGAATGACTAATTATTGCAAGGAAAACACGGGCATGGTAATACATACAGATTCGTTTGCAAATGAAAGAAGATTCGTTTGCATTCTCAAATGTAGGCGCACCAGTGCAGACAGTGGTCGTGTCGGGTGGACGCTGCTTCGTGCCTTAAAGGCAACAACCCTTGGGGATCGACATGTGGGCCAGCCACCTGTTGGGCCCACATGTCATGGACACAAAGGCAGGTGCCTTAAGGCACCGAAGCGTAGTCCTGTCGGGGTGGTCGCGTGTGTCGGACGGACGCGTAGCACCCAGCCACCCAACCCCCCTTCCCCCCAAAAAAAGGACGACGACAATATAAGTTCGCGCTTCCACGTTTCGGATTGAAATATCTAGCGGCCCCAATTCCAGCCCTGGAAAGTCTCTCTTCTCCACCGTCCCCTTCCGCACCCAGGTTGCTCAAATCCCTAATTCACCGCTATCCCTCGAATCGCCCCTCGTCTCGTCTCTTTCCCCACCGTTCCCCACCTCTGTTGCGGACAACGACGAAGACGACGGTCGCGCTTCACCACCGCACCGGAGCTACCTCATCTACGCCCTCGTCCGTCGCGCCGGGTGGTCCACCGACAACGTCGGCCGCCGCAACCGACGTGCCTCACAGACACCGAGTTCCACCGCATCAGATGCGCTTCACCGACGTCGTCTCCTAGCTCACCGGGGCTACTTAACCGAGCACATCGTCGCACCTCCGCCACCCGAGGTCGTTGGGGCTTCACCAACGGTCTCGCCCACCGCATCGTAGCACTCGCCGCCACTCAAGATCTGCATCCGTGCGCAGCCAGCCAACGCCAACAAGATCACCCTCAATGGCTCAAGTGACCCGCACTCTAGCTAGGCGAGCATGCCCAAACATCGCCCAAACTAGGTATCCACACATCACTCCCTTGTGCACTGTCCGACGATGTTTGGATATCCTTTCACCGCTCTCTTAGCTTACGTGCCTATGCAACTCGACTTTAACTCTTATTTCTTCGGAGATATCATCCAAACAAGCAAATCCGTTTTAGCGAAGCATGACGGTGCTACGGGATCTGGTACACATCCCGCACACCAGATAACCTTGTAAGTATCATCCTCCGGTACAAAATCAAGGTCGATTCCTCTTATTTGATCAACCATTCGCCGTGTCAAAAATGCAGAGGGGATGCAAGGAGCACAAGGCCTGCACATCCAAGCAAGTGGTAACATGGACTTGTACATGGAACATCCCAAAGCGCAAGCAGAGCTGCAGCGAGCCTGCATAACGAGCTAGCGTAAGTCCCGCATTTCATTTAATTCAGACGGCATTCGTGTATGATTTGTGTGCGTGGCTGATCCACGAATTCAAGTTACTAGGCTAACATTTAACTTAAAAAATACGAAGGCACTTGCACTCCGGAAATCAACATAACTTGAGAAATGTGAAGCTACATGCACTTTGAAAACCAGCTAATGATCCAAAGTAGTTCAGATTATAAACACTAAATGATGCAAGCACCAAAAAACACAAAATGCAACATGGTGTACAAGGACTACAAACATGGTCTATACTTGCCTGAATTATTCGTTCTCTGGCTGAAAATATCGAAGTGTAATTGCACGTATAACTAGTGCGCAAACTGCATACCAATATATCTATCCTGCACAAGTATGCCAATAGTTTCAAACAACAGATTAGAAAAGTATTTATGCTATGTTGCCATGATACGGGGACTTTCTGGTAGATGGCCTCGATGTTTCCTCAAGCTATGAAAATGCACTATAATTTGCTTGTCATCAATGCCTGCAAATCTCTGTCTCTCTCAACATAGTAGATCATCATTAGGCACTAAATTCTTCAATGAGCTTGCAAAATGCTTGCATTAGATCCCTCATTAGACACTATACGTTCATCACCAGGAGCATGTAAAATGTTTGCATCAAATCCTTCATTAGCAGTCTGTTCATTAGATACTTCAAGCTCAAGAACAACATGAGCTTGTATGTTTGCAATCGAAACTTGATTAGATACATCAGATTCATCGATTCAAGATTGATTGGGGATTTATAAAATAAGTAGAAATTGGTTTCATTTTCTCATATATTCCCTACATACAAGCAGTTTTACAACACCGTCAGGTTTAACTATTGGCCAGAAATTGAAGAGTTGAATTAGATATAATCAGGGATGTGATTGTCGGATTTCGGGTTCCGGCAGACCCTCTAGGTTCGAACTCTAGGGTGCACGCGGAGATCTCACCCCCTACCTACCTGCACTTCGTCGCCTCGCATGGATATAAACTACACGAAGAGCAACACAAGGGACACAAGGTTTATACTGGTTCGGGCCACCATTGTGGTGTAATACCCTACTCCGGTGTGTGGTGTGGTGGATTGCCTCAGGGGCTGATGATGAACAATACAAGGGAGAACAGCCTCGCGAGGGTGATGTGTTCTTGCGGCTAGGCTCTCGATCGGATTGGATCAAGCTCAGATGAGATGCCTCTACTGTGGTGGCTAGCTCTACTTATAGGCAGGGCCCTGGGCCTCTTCCCAAATATTGAGTGGGAAGGGCGCCAACAATTGGCCATTTTGAAGGGGAACATCTAGTACACTTATCCTGACTAAAGCTGGTCCTCGCCTGTCAAAGGCTCTGACGATGATGCCGGCCTGGGCTCCACGATGACCTCCTTCCTGCCGTTGTGATGGTCTTGGTCTTGCTGCACCGAAACGGCTGCCTTTGCTTGATGCTCCCGCCTGCGCTTGCCTCCTTTGCACCAAAGAGGAAATGAGGACACTGCGCGGGCCGGCGCCCGCCTGGCGCCCTTGGTCGTCATGGCTTGCGTCATGGGCACCTCGTGAGGTACCCCACCTTGATCTCTCCGCCTCCTCGCGAGCCAGCCTGACAAGGCCGTGCCTGAGGAGGCTTCCTGTCGTCCGCCCCGCGAGGCTTGGCCCTTCGCGAGGGTCTTGAGCTTGTGCTGATGAAGATGGGCCGTACTGGGCCACCCTTCCAGCCACACCGCAGGCCGCAGGCAGGCAAGTCTGGGTACCCCCGTTCCCAGAACGCCGAAAGTAACCCCCGGGCCCAAGGCACGCCTGGACTTGGCTGGGCAGAGAAGCAAAGGGGCAAGTGCGAAGCGCCACGGGCCCTAACAGCCTGCGGCCTTGGTCGCCGCGTGGTGGTTGATTGGACGTGGGCGTCTCCACTTCCCCACGACGCCTCGACAACTGTGCGAATTGACAAGTCCCTGCATGCAAAGCGGGTCATGATTACCTGTGATCGTGGAGGTCGACGGTTGGCCTTCCCTGGCTATAAGTACGGAATGGCGTGTGTCCTTCCAGTCCGTCTCTTCTTGCTTCTCCTTCTTCTCCATGGCTCCGCCGAAGAGGTTCTCGGCCGCGGAGAAAGGAAAGGCCCGCCAGGTGGAGCCTGACTCTCCCCCGGTCAAGCGCGGTCGAGGCCGTCCTCGCAAGCACCCTGTGGCTCCCGTAGCGGTTTCCCGCGGCCATGGAGGCGATTTCCCGCGCGGCGACGGGCGTCAGGCCGTTGATGGGGGGCGCGCTACGGCCGCGCGACCCCCTAGGCCATGCTTCCGCTCGGCAGAGGTGCTCCTGGAGTTTGTCGTGTGGTCGGTGGAGCCGACCAGCTCCCGGCTCCAGCTTCCCCGCTTCCTCTTAGGTGAGCTTCCGGCCGGTGCCCCGGGCGGCCTCCGACTCCAGGCGGACGGTTGCTGCAGCCGGGCCTCCTGGGCTTCACTGGAGGTCTCCGCAGCCAGGAGTGTGGCCCTGACCCGCGGCTGGCAAACGTTTGCCCGTGCGCGTGGTCTGAGCCGACGGTGCACCCTACACTTCAAGTTCGATGGCGATGCTACCCTCTACGTGAGGTGTTCGGGGAAGACGGTTGCTGCGCTGGGTGCTGCCCCGAGGACGACGACCGCGCCCGAGGGCCTAGCCCCGGCGACGATGAAGATGACAGCGCGTGCGTGGTCGGCAGCGCTCGGGGTTCGTCAAGCTTTGGCGACTCTTCTTCGGACAGCGGCTCCTCCAGCGGTGGCCGCGACCAGCCTCCGCACCACCGCGCCCGCCTGGAGGGAGGTAGCGGGTCTGCTCGCCGTCGCGCCTCGGTGAAGCGCGAGAGGAGTCCGCTCGAGCCCGGAGGCGCCTCGAGCTTCGCCATGAGTTGGTGTCAAAGTAGTCGCTACTGCTTTGTTCTTTTCCTTTTCCTGCGCAAAGAGACAATAGTGTAGGACCCCGCGGGGGCATGCTTGGACTATTGTTGTTTAATTATCATACTGTTTCCGCTATTTCTATATTAGGCTTCAGGCTGCATGCGCTGCAGAGAAATTACTTAGCTTGGGGCGACTGTCATGATCTTCCGCCGAGGCCGAGGCCTCGTCGAACGCTTCATGCCCTACAAAGATTAGCCAGGAGAGGTAGCTTCCGGCCTCAGTCGTGGAGGCGACCGACCCAGGCCCCGTGTTCGCGTCGCGGTGCCCGTGGGGCACGGCCTGGAGGGATGCTCCCGTAGTGGACCCGGTTGGGGAAGCCTCAAACAACAGGGGCAGAAAACACTCGCGAGGGTGCCTGCATTGCTCCCTTGCGAGACTCGCGTGAGAGAAATTGAGGCAGGAGAGCGAAGAAGGCAAAGAGTCACAAGCCAAATACGGCAACCACTTCAATAAAACTTCAAATGGGAATGAACAAGCCAACTGCAGAAAGCAAATGAAAAAAGCCGCGTCCGGCACCTAATCTAGTCTTCGACGCCTTCTCACCAAATATGAGCTAAGTGCTGCCATCGGGCGTGGAGGGAGCCCTGTGGCCCGAGGCCGGCGTTCTCGAGACTCCGGGCGGTACAGCCCCAACTCATTATTACGTGAGAGTGTCACGGCGGCGAGCTTCACAGCATTGGCCTTCTTCACGTGCTCCGGCCTTTCTCGTAAAAATAAGCTTCACAGCGCTTGCCTTCTTCACAGCACCGGCCTTTTCCAAAACGCAACGCTTCACGTGCATTCGCCTTCTTCACGAGCACCGGCCTTTCCAAAACGCAACGCTTCACGTGCATTCACCTTCTTCACGTGCACCGGCCTTTTCCAAAATGCAACGCTTCACAGGCATTCACCTTCTTCACAGGCACCGGGCCTTTTCCAAAAGGCGACGCTTCACAGGCATTCGCCTTCTTCACAGGCACCGGGCCTTTTCCAAAACGCAACGCTTCACATGCATTCGCCTTCTTCACAGGCACCGGGCCTTTTCCAAAACGCAACGCTTCACAGGCATTCGCCTTCTTCACAGGCACCGGGCCTTTTTAGGGGTAAAACCTCCAGAGGTGCTGGATGTTCCATGCATTCTGGACGGGCACCCCCTCCTGACTCTTCAAGCGCGCGGAGCTGGGCCTGGAACATGAACAACCTTGAACGGGCCCTCCCACATGGGAGATAGCTTATGCAGCCCTTCCCTAGAGAGAACCCGTCTGAGCACGAGGTCCCCTACCTCAAGAGTCCTGGGGCGAATGTTGTGGCAGTGGTATTGCCGCAGTGCTTGTTGGTATCTTGCCGCTTGTAGCGCGGCTGCCCGACGATGCTCCTCCCCCAGCACGAGGTCCGTCCCCCGCATGGTGTCCTGCTGCGCCTCGTCGAACGCCAGGACCCGTGCGGAACGACGTCTGACCTCGTGAGGGAGGACTGCTTCAGCCCATAGACCGGGAAGAACGGGTCTCGCCATCGGCTTGGTCGCGGTCGTGCGGATGGACCACAACACGGACTGAAGCTTGTCGTACCAGCCTCTGCCGCAGGCCTCCAGCTTCTTCTTGAACGTCCTGGTTTTGAGGCCCCTCAGGACCTCTGCGTTGGCCCGCTCGGCCTGACCATTGCTCCGGGGTGCGCTACCGAGGCATAGCATACCTGCGTCCCAAGGTTAGCACAATATGTTTTGAAGAGGTTACTGGTGAACTGCAAACCATTATCGGTGATGATGCGGTTCGGCACCCCGAACCGGCTTACGATGCCCTTGATGAACTTGACCGCAGGACCTGCGGGGATGGTGCGGACGGCTTCCACTTCAGCCCACTTGGTGAACTTGTCCACGGCGATGTAGAGGTAACGATAGCCACCTAGCGCCCGAGGGAACGGGCCCAGGATATCCAGCCCCCAGACTGCGAATGGCCACAAGAGGGATATAGTTTGCAGACCTCCTGCCGGCTGATGGATCTTCTTGGCATGGAATCGGCAGGCCTCACAAGCCTTTACCAGTTCCACGGCATCATTGAGCGCAGTAGGCCAATAGAACCCGCTGTGGAACGCCTTGCCAACGAGTGTTCGTGATGACGAATGATGCCCACAGTCTCCACAGTGTATGTCTGCCAGCAGCTCCTTCCCTTGCTCCCTGGAGATGCACCGCAGGGACACATCATTTGGTCGCTTCCGGTAGAGCTCTCCATCCCTGATGCAGTACGCCGTGGCTTGCCGCGCCACGCGCTCCGCTTCCTCCTCATTTTCCAGCAAGGTCCCTTGTGTCAGTTAGCTCCGGAGCTCTGTGATCCAGCATCCCTCCTGAGGCTCCAGCGTTAGTAGCAGACGCGCTCCCGAGGCCGAGCCACAGACCGGGGCTCCCGAGGCAGGTGGCTGGGGGAGCTCTTCCTGAGGCTGCACCGTGCTTGACAGCGATGGCGTTGCAGAGGGCTAGAAGAGCCGTTCCTCGAAGACGCCGGGCCCCGAGGTAGCCGCCGATGCCCGCTTGGTGATGTCGCCGCCTCGATTGGTGCCACGAGGCACATGCCGCAACTCCAGCCCCTGTAACTGCTTCTCCATCTGCGGACCTCTCGCGAGGTAGGCTTCCATGTGCTCATCCCTTGGCTCATATACCTTGTTGGAGAAGTTGACAGGAGTTGTGAATCACCCTTGATGGTAAGGCGCTTCACTCCCAGGGCAGCCGCGACCTTCAGGCCTGCTATCAGGCCCTCATATTCTGCTATGTTGTTGGAGACCTTTTCTCCGTGCTGGAAGCAGAGCTGCACGGCTTAGTAGAGCTTGTTTTGAGTAGGAGATATAAGCACTGCGCTAGCTCCCGCGTCGTGTCTGGAGAACGCACCGTCGAAGTACATGACCCAACCGTCTAGTGCCTCGCTTCCAGGGGAGAGGGATCGATCCTCGCCGGCCTTGAGGCCTGGCGCCTCCGTCCATTCCGCCACGAAGTCCGCCGGCGCGGCTCCCTTGATGACTCTGGTGGTGCTGAACTCTAGCTGAAATGCTTCCAACTCGATGTTCCACTCAGCGACTCTTCCGGCCGAGTTGGAGCTCCTGAGCACCCTTTCCAAGGGGTACGCCGAGACAACCTTGATGGGATGGCCCTGAAAATAGTGCCGCAGCTTGCGCGAAGTCACCTAGAGCGCGAGGAGTTGTTTCTGGGGCATGGGGTACCGCGCCCTCGCGTCCTGCAACACTGTGCTGACGAAGTACACAGGGTGTTCGACGAGGTTGGGAGTGTTGGTGTCATGGGCATCCTCCGGAGGCCATGGCGCCTCCTGAGGCAATGGAGCCCCAAGTGGCTGGTCGTCAGGGGGAGGGGTCTCTTCTTTCCCGAGTACGCTTCCCCGCGTCGGCTGATCCTCCTCGGTTGTGATAGTGGTCTCCGCGAGGCCCCTTTGACCCTGCTTCGCCTCGACCCGGGCAGCTGCCGCGGCTTTGGTCCGATGCTCCTCCCTAACCGCCACCAAGGCTGCGCTGGCAGAGTAGGGGTGGCTGCAAGGTAGAGCACCAGGGGCTCTTGGGGGCGCGGAGCCACCATTACCGGGGGGCTGGTTAAGTACCTTTTGAGGTCTTGGAACGCCTTGTTGGCTTCTTCAGTTCATTCGAAGGGGCCATTTTTCTTCATTAGCTTGAGGAAGGGTAGCGCTCGTTCCCCCAACTTGGAGATGAAGCGTCCTGGCGCGGTCACGCGCCCAGTGAGCTTCTGCATTTCTCTGAGGGTCTTCGGCGGGCTCATGTCCTCAACTGCCTTGACCTTTTCTGGGTTAGCCTCGATGCCCCGACGGGACACGAGGAAGCCCAAGAGCTTGCCCGAGGGGACCCCAAACACACACTTCTCCGGGTTGAGCCGCAGGTTCACTGCCGAGGCTCGCGAAGGTTTCCTCCTGTGTCTTGTATCGTGGTTTTGGCCTCCGAGACTTCACCACAATGTCATCGACGAAGCCTCAACATTCCTCCCGAGCTGCGGACCCAAGGTGATGTGCATCACCACGAAGGTCGCTCCTGCATTGCGCAGCCCGAATCGCATGCATGTGTAGCAGACACTCCACACGGGTCGAAGGCCGTTTTTCCACGCCTTCTACCGCCATCTTGATCTGGTGATAGCCGAGAAGGCATCCGAAAACATAACAGGTCGCTTTCGGCGGTGGAATCGATGATCCGATCGACACGAGGGAGTGGGAATGGATCCTGCGAGCAGGCTTTGTTGAGGTTGGTGAAGTCGACACACATGCGTTCCTTCCCCTTTCTTTGGCACGACAACCGGTTAGCCAACCAACTGGGTATCGGACTCGCGAATGATCCCTCGCAGCTTCCAGCTTATGGTCTCTTGGACGATGAAAGCCTCGCTTTTGGTGGACTCGCCGCCTCGCTTCGCTTCACGGGCGATGTTGGGGCACACGTTGAGGTGGTGCTCGACACGCCTCTCGGGATCCCTCGCCAACTGAATCGTTCCCATGCGAACACCTTCTTATTCGCCGCAGAACTTGACCAGGCCTCCTCCGCCGGGCTCAAGGTTGGCGCCTATGGTGAAGGTGGCGTTAGTGGATCCGTCCTCGCCGACCAAGATTCGCTGATTTCTGCCTTGTCTTGGGTGAACAAATGGTTCTTCTTGGCCGGCGCAGCCCCTTCGCTTCGAGGCGTCTCGAGTCGGGGCGGGCTGTGCCGCCGCCGTAGACTTGAAGACGTGCTTGAGTACCCGCAACGCATCCCCGGTGTCTCCGGACACGGTGAGGACGCCGTTGCTCCCGGGCATCTTCATGAGGTTGTATGTTGGGTGAGTCGCGGCCATGAACCGGGCTAGTGCTGGGTAGCCGAGGATGGCGTTGTATGGGAGGCCGATGGGGGCGATGTCGAAGTCGATCAGCTCCGTGCGGAAGTTGTCGTAGGTGCCGAAGGTCACCAGAAGACGGACCTGCCCCAGGGAGCCGACTGAACCGCCTCCGACGCCCAAGAAGGGCCCGCTAGGCTAAAGCCGCTCCGGCGGTATGTGGAGGAGGCTGAAGGCTTCAACCGAGAGCACGTTGAGGCCCGCGCCGCCGATGAGGGTCTCGTGACGGCCACCGGCAGATGGTGGGGTGCACAAGATTGGGAGCGTGCTCGAGCAGCTGAGTTGGAGGGTGGTCCTCCGAGTGAAGGCCGATCGGCCTTGGGCGCCGTCCGACTGGGAGCCCGCCGCGGCGGAGGCAGCGTCGATCTGGTGGACAAGTGGCTTGACGTGGCGGCTCAAGGTGGCGCCGCGAGCCGCCAGAGAGCTGCGACGATCGGGGTGCGGCGCAGCGCGGCCGAAAGCAAGGAAGAGGTGGCGCAGCTCCTCCCAGGGGCAGCTTGTTGGCAGTGGAGTACCACATGCTGGGCGCCGGCGAGGCCATGGGAAGCCGATTAGTCGTGACTCGCTGCCGCCTCGCCGAGGATGGCCTCTCGACGCCAGCAGAAGGCTGGATCGCCGTGTTGCTGTAGCGCGTGGCGTCTCCGGCTTAAACTTGTTCGGTCACCGCACCAGTCGCAAGGCTGGGGCCAAGGCTCGGAGCCCCCTGGCCCCCGCACCGGCGCTGGCGACCGGAGTGGGCGGCGCGCTGCTCATCGTAGGGCTAGTCGCGATGTCGGCGGAGAGCGGGTCGGCGGAAGGGAAAGCTCCGGCACACCCCCTACCTGGTGCGCCAAATGTCGGATTTCGGGTTCCGGCAGACCCTCTAGGTTCGAACTCTGGGGTGCACGCGGAGATCTCACCCCCTACCTACCTGCACTTCGTCGCCTCGCATGGATCTAAACTACACGAAGAGCAACACAAGGGACACAAGGTTTATACTGGTTCGGGCCACCATTGTGGTGTAATACCCTACTCCAATGTGTGGTGTGGTGGATTGCCTCAGGGGCTAATGATGAACAATACAAGGGAGAACAGCCTCGCGAGGGTGAGGTGTTCTTGCGGCTAGGCTCTCGATCGGATTGGATCAAGCTCAGATGAGATGCCTCTACTGTGGTGGCTAGCTCTACTTATAGGCAGGGCCCTAGGCCTCTTCCCAAATATTGAGCGGGAAGGGCGCCAACAATTGGCCATTTTGAAGGGGAACATCTAGTACACTTATCCTGACTAAAGCTGGTCCTCGCCTGTCAAAGGCTCTGACGATGACGCCGGCCTGGGCTCCACGATGACCTCCTTCCCGCCGTTGTGATGGTCTTGGTCTTGCTGCACCGAAACGGCTGCCTTTGCTTGATGCTCCCGCCTGCACTTGCCTCCTTTGCACCAAAGAGGAAATGAGGACACTGCACGGGCCAGCGCCCGCCTGGCGCCCTTGGTCGTCATGGCTTGCATCATGGGCACCTCGTGAGGTACCCCGCCTTGATCTCCCCGCCTCCTCGCGAGCCATCCTGACGAGGCCGTGCCTGACGAGGCTTCCTGTCGTCCGCCCCGCGAGGCTTGGCCCCTCGTGAGGGTCTTGAGCTTGTGCTGATGAAGATGGGCCGTACTGGGCCACCCTTCGAGCCACGCCGCAGGTCGCAGGCAGGCAAGTCTGGGTACCCCCGTTCCCAGAACGCCGACAGTGATGTACCTGCTCGTTGCGCATGCTTGCAAGCTGCAACTGTCCGTTTGCGCAAGCTCGATGCCATGCCCGTGCCGCCGCTGCCTCCCACGCAGCTACACCTGTGGTTGGATCTTCATATTCTTGTCCTTCCGCTCGCTTGAAGCGGCGACCGCCTCCAACGAGGGCGCGAGGAAGTGCTGTGTCGGTCTGTCCGGGCGGCTAGGTTAGGAGTGAACCAGACCGAGGCCGGAGTGAATGAATTGGGATTTTTCCTCATTGTCGATCGATATGGGAGGCGCTCGTTTGGGCCACGAGCCTGCTATAGGGCCTGCCTTGCACTTATGTTATTGGCCCATCCAAATTGAAACATTTTTCTTGATTTTTTACATTGCCTGCTCATGCGTTGGGACAAACAAAACTAGCGTGGGCCAACCTGGACGACTCAAACTAGGTGCACACTTTCCAGCCACCTGAGGCGGCCGCCCATACCAGCCCCTATGGTGGCGCCGTCCCTTTTATGTGTATGATTGATAGTGAAAATATTCCAAAGGGCGCTTTTGATTTACCCACGGAATGGTTGAATTGCTTGTTTCTATGAACTGAGTTCGCCAATAATGTGAAGGATGCCAGATTTTCATCCTATTGTAGATTGCTTAGATCTCGATATGCCAAAAGTAATCGCATGAAATATACAAGAAAAAAGCCGATGTGATGTGTTTGGCTACAACTAGTTCGACTACACGCCCTCATATAACATATCAAGGACGCACCATCTTACCAGATTAACCATTCGACTTACCCATGCAAAGGTGGGAAGAAAGAAGTATTGGGACCGTGATCCAAGCAATTGATGACATGGACTCCTTTGTACAACCTTGTGTTTAAAAAGAAGTTGCAGTGTGCCTGTACAAAGAACTAGCCCAAGTTCAGTTACCTGCTCCTCGGAGTTTTAGTTAGCCACTTATTGCAAAATTGTTCAATTACGTTGCTTGGCTTAATTTAGTTTGCTACTGATTACATAATGGCACAACCTGTTAATCATATTGTAGACTGCGCCTATCTATGTGTTTGATACTTACTGTTAAGAATTACCTGTTTGCCTTAACTTAAATATCTACTTGTTTGTTTAACTGCTTTGCTGCTACAACATCTGGTTACAATGATGTTAATAACTACTCCCTCCGTCCCATAATATAGGACGTTTTTTGACACTAGCATAGTGTTAAAAAACGTCTTACATTATGGGACGGAGGGAGTACTTTTCAGCATCCAATTGAAACTCTTTAATTCCTTGTTTGTTTAACTGGTTTGCTGTTATAACTCCCAGTTGAGAAGTTTTGCTAACTTCAACTTTTCTGAATCCTATCGGAACTTTAATGGCAAAACAGGTTAGCCCAAGATCAAAGAGCGAGGTCCCCATGGACGTTGTATCATCCCACAACAGTTGCACCGGCCCAATCGTGCATTATGAATTGCCAACTACTGATGCTCTAGAGGCTAAACTAGTGGTAGAAAGAGATTCTGCTTCTGCACTTAGAGATGAAGTTGACATGTTGAGGAAGCAAACAGCACAATCACAAGAAGTACTCAAGACAACCATTAAATATTTGGTGGATTTTAAAACGAAGCAAGCTGAGACTGACCAGATTGTTAAGGTCTTGAAGGAAAAAAGGAAATTAAATTACTACTTGGTAAATCATAGGTGAAATGTTCTTTCCATAGTTGAATAACCTCTGTGTTGTCTGTTCATGTAATCAATCAAACCATTTTTTTAGAGATCATGTAATAATTTTTTTTGTTTTTTGGTTTGTAATTTTATTTGACCACAAGTCTGTATTAATTGATAAGACTCGGAGACATTTCATCTGGATTGCTGTGCCAGACCTACAAATATGCCAATCGGGCTGAATGTGCATTCAGCAATAGTAGTAGTATAGATGGACCATAAGTGGCACGCATCGGAAAGGGCCAAGATGCTGGCTAAAAAAAGATGTTGTAGCCAAAAAAAGTACAGCGGCCTGGCTTATGTATGTTAGTTGATATTTTTGATCCATATACTCCATAAGTGTTTATATGTCTCTTAGTTCTGTACATTCTTGGTTGATTGACTCGGTATTTGAATCTTGATACATCGCTTGTGTACATATCTAAATGGGAGTACACATTATGCTGCGTGTGACATTTGAGTTGGACATGAAGTGTTCCAAATATTTGAATTCACCTTAAACTGGATACTAGTTTCTGAATTTGAGTATCGGCATTTGTAAACCATATTCATATATGACAGTGGAATACATCTTTGTCGTCCTTTTGAAGATATATAAAAACACATAGAACGATTTATAAAGATTCATATAGGAATACAAAATGGATTTGAATTTAGTTGCCAGGGTAAACGTGGATGCTTATTGTCCCAAAATTTGAAAGAAGCTACAAAATGTCCACTCCCACGTCGGCTGCCCGAAGCCAAGTGTTTGGGAGATGGAAATTACTGTCTACCCATTACAAGGACAATCCATCGGCCCGATTTCCACTACTCTAAATAGGGGTAGGTTAGTAACTTCAATTAGACGTGACACGACCGCCTCTGAGCCCATTCCGACACGGTGGGCGTCAAACATGGGCGGCAAAACACATTTGATTCAAGCTCATCGGAAAGACCTCTGTTTCTCCCTCCATTCCCCATTCATACACGGTGGGCGGCAAAACAAACTCGACTCGGCCGAAATCGATGTAGGCATATATTTTCAATAGGGGCAGGTTTGTAACTTCACTCAGACGTGACACAACCGCCCTATCTGTCAGCCCCGTTTATACACCGTGGGCGCCAACCATGGGCGCCAACCACCCTCTCCTCGCCCGAAATCGCTCTGGACAAATATTGGCAAGATGCGAGATTACCGTCCTATCCCCAACCAATGAGACGTCCAAATTTTAAACGGGGGCTAAGTTCGTAACTTTCCCATATTTCAGACATAAAGGCCCCAAAAACATGGTTCCCGTGCCTCTCCCTCCATTTTCCCATTCATACACCGTCCGCTAGAACACCCCATCCCCACACCAGCCTCCGTCCGCCACCCCATCCATCGCCGCCGCCCTCCACCACATCCACCGCCACCGCCCTCCACCATGCCGGAGCGCCTACCAAGACCGCGTCATCCATCGCTAGAGATGGACGCTTTCATCCACGCCGACGGACCAATAGCCTTGCATCGCATCCTCTCGCTTCATCGGCGCGCGTCGTCCTCTTTGCCGGGCCGCCACACGACCTTCTTCTTCCACCGCAACGGACTTATCCCCGATGCACTCGCTCACCGTCAGCAGATCGCTTCAACGCCACCGACAGCCATCACACTTCGATGCCTACACGGCGCCACAAGAGAGGTGGTACTTCATATCTCCTCAACTTTTGATCTCAACCGAAAATAGATCTTAACTTGGTTACTCTACTTTCTTTTCAGCTCTTAGGATTTAGTTCTTAGTTCGAAGCAAACAATGGATGCTAAATATCATTTCTCCGGTTTGCAGCTTCAAATCTGCCATGGCACAGCCATAATACGGTTTAATTGATCATGCTTAGGGTTTAATTGATCATGTTGGTTCCGTGGTGGTTTCTTTAATAGAAATCGAGGGAAAACCTCTTTGCTAAAAAATATGCTTAGAGTTTCCCCTTTATGATCACTATACGATCGAATACGTGCTTCGTGTCATAATAACATCGCTCCACGCATCAAGCTAAACAAGCTTAGATGTTCAAATACGAATCTGATATTATTAAAACAGAGTTGTTTAATTGGTCACTAAATGTTCCTAAATTAGTTTCAAAATGCATGTTCGCCGCTCGGTGTGTATCTCACAGGTGCCCATGGTGGGCCGCCCATCCTGGATTTTGGGTCGCCCCAGCCCCGATTCCCTTTGTTCTCGCAAGGCTTCGATCTCTATCGCTCAAATTACCGCTTCGCCTGGCGACTTGTCGTCCCCGGACGGCATGACTCTAGGAGGAGACGCCGGACTAACAGGAGGCCAGGTGCCGCTCGCCTAACAAATGTCGCCGCTGCGGCGCGCCGCCGTGCCTACCTTCCCAATCCGCTCAGGCTCAGGCAAAGACCCACCAAGCCAACCCGAATTATCCCGAGATACGCCCTCAACACTCGCAGCCCACTCCTCATCACCCATTTTCTAATTGATTCATTACTCATTAGGCAGGACTATCATTAGGGTTTGTTGTGTGCTCTGCTACCTACACTTAATGGTTCAGATGTATTTCGCAATCTTTAGTACCTCTAAAGTTCACTGTGGTTATCAAAATTCGCCCTCGGAATGTAAACTAGTCATTTTGGATTGTTGGTCGAGTGACATTGACCAGATTACTCGCAAGCTAGGTTTGTTGACAATTTTACTTGTCTTTCTTACTCATTCGATATAATATCCAATTATTCACGCCGATTAGTTGCAAACAATAAGTGCTAGACAAACTTCTTCATTCAGATTTTGGACGGACTCTTCATCGCAGCTACAATTCTGCATACTTGTCCTAATAAGCTCACAAGTAAATGATTGATTCACTACATCTATGCTTGCCTTGTCATATTTGTTGTCAATATTCTTTAGGGTGGACCACCCTGTTTCTAAATCTTTGGAACCGTAGACCTGAGTGAATAGTATTTCTATGTGATCTCTTCCATCATGTGTGGGTAACTAACACCGCATTGTATAGAAAGAAAGTGTCATTTCCAGCTTTTACATAGGTTTCGATCTTTTAAATGGAATACAATCTGCCTACTTGCTTTGTGTCGCACTACCAACACTCCACCCTTGAAGCTAAACATTACGCCACTCATAATTGCTTAGTTTATTTGTTCAAACCGAATTTCATATGATTCTAATGTTCCTACTTCAGTTTTGAAATGTGTGCCCGCCTATTATAGAGACATAAGGGGTTTGTATTTACGTGTGTGGTCCGTCAAGACGGTTGGGGAGCTGAACTTTGCATATGCAGGGTTTATAGGAGACACTCTCCGAGTTGAATCCGCAATGCATTCCATAGATAATCTGACTACTTTTTATGTTTTCATGAATCTCAGATTCTGAACAGCATCATAATGATTATGAGCTTGCGCGCATGAAAAAGAATGAAGGAGAACAATGCCATGGCTGTCGAACTTCGCATTAAGGGACTGAAATCAAGTCTGGATGCAATGCAATGCAAACGCTCTCCACCTACAGATTCATGCTCGTAATATGATCCTAACAAAGGATTCGAGCTAGAGGGAGACCTAAGTCAATGTAGCTCCCTAGTGGAGGAGTCAGAGGAAGATGCCCTATCTTATTCACCCATCAAGGTACTTGCTCTAACTTTCCAAGGTTACATTGCTCGCACATATCTTGCAACTGATGCTTTGCATTGCTTCTACTTTGTTGAACTGCCATTAGCTTAGTTTACACATAGTGTATGTGAATACGCCCTGCCTATCCATTTTCAGTACATATTCCATCTGTCATCATACCATATTTATCCATTCAAATGTTGTTCTTGTGTATCAAACGTTCAAAAGGAAGAGGGCGATTGCTAATCGTGGAGGAGCACAAGCAAAGTATTTGGAAAAGGTAGTGGCACCTAATAAATCAAATAGCCCATTAGGTGTAGTTGCAATATCACCTGACCCACAAAATACCCCAACTCTAGCAGACTCTAGCCCTACTACATCGGGTCATTTCGATGCCCCAACTCAGCAGAACCCAACCGCAAAGCAAACAAGATGATTATGCCATTGACATAGCACCAATTGACGATGCAAAACCCCATTCCAGCAAAGAGTACACCAAATCCAGTTACAAATCCTTTTCGAACCGAGAGAGCCCCAATTGCAGCAAATAGGACCCCTGCTCCATTTCTTCCCAGTTTAGAAGACGAAGCTTATGTTGTTGTCGAACTTTGTGCGATCTTTCCTTCATGGAAAGATTATACCGCATACGTAACAATTACTAGTCTTCCTCCGCAACTTACGCGTAAGTAATGTACTAATGTTATTCATGGTCATTATCGCATATGTTTCTCACGATGTAAGACACAAGATTTCATTCTTTTAAATAGGCGAGGAGCAAACTGGATTGTGATGACGAGCAAGAGTTGGTTGCGCTTTTCAAGCACTCGTTGATGAAGTATCGTTCCTACCGAGGCAAGCGCACTTCGATGGCAAGCCTCTCGAACGAAATTCTGTAAAGTCTCCGGTGCTACATTTATTCGACGGTGGATGGAATAATCTTGTTACACATTGGTCTCGGCTGCAACGTAAGGTACCGTCTATGATATCACATCACAATTTGAACTACATTTCTGCATTTGCCTTAATGTCTCACTTGTACGAAAACTATTAGCGTAAGAACATTCGCTCAAGGGACCATGAATCTCGCAACTATACCGCATAATCGCATTGCTCTCATGAGTACCTCTTGTCATGTATGACCATACTTACTTTCATAGCTTTTTGATTATGTAGCATCACTGCATATGTTAGCCTCAGAATCGCCCATTTGGTGGACATTATAAGATCGTATGGACTCTTACACAAATTTAGAATCAACCCAATGCTTTTGAAGAGGTTTAGCTCTGCATCTTCTTGTAAGGACTGAACGTGGTCTATCACTGTACTTACATTAACACCTACTCCTCCATCCCATAATATAAGAACGTTTTGTACAAGACACCGTGTTCAAAACACTCTTGTATTATGGGAAGAGGGATTGGTTCATTTTGTAGCATTCTGCATCTTATCTCCTCGCCCACCATTTACTAAAAAGATCAGATCTATATTTAATCTTACCAACAAGTAGAATACATGACAATGCCAAGGTAAGTGTAGCCCATTGCTCTTGTCAAGATATTTTGTCCCTGTAGCGCTTGTACTTCCAGGATTGGTAGTTGATTATGTAGCATCAATCTGCATCTTATCTTCATTATCCTCTATCCCTTCCAAAGATTATCATATCTATAATTACTCTCTACAAAATGTAGAGTACAGTGCAATGCTTATGAAGAAGATTCTGTGCTGAAATTCTTGAGCTATCCTTCCTTGACATGGAGAAGGGCATTATAAAGCGGTGTTAATCTGTTAATGTAAGTCAGTCCTTCTAAAGCCTTTATCCTCAACTGCTATTTAATTTGCTCATACTCCCTATCGCATCGCTGTTTCTACCAAAATGCATGTTCCTAAGAACCTGTAAGTTCTAAGTTTTACTTGTAAAACCAAATTTCTTATTCATACCATGCATTACTTAATACTCCCTATATGTATGCTTGGTTTTGTGGATCTATAATCCAAAGTGTGTGGTGAAGCAGCCCACGCTTGCACCTTGTCATCTCCTGTTTTATCTTACCGATGTGGTGATGATATGAACAACATGCCATGCACATTATCCAAAATAGATACAATGATTTTCTTTGCCCTTCATCTATGCTTGTTATGTTGACATGGTAATCCAAGAGTGTGGTGAAGCTCCCGCATTATGAATAATGCCAAATTATGCTATTGATATTTTGAACTTACTCTTTATTTTCTAATTTGAAATTGGATAGAATTGACAGAACATTTATCATCTTTGTTTATACACGTGCAAAACATGTCATCTCTCTTCTTTGTTTCAGGTGATATGCCCGATGGCATGCACAAGTCTCGTCAAGGTGTGAGACAAACCCAACATATATTGGAGCAAAGAAGGCAAACCATCTCGAAGATAGCGAGACAACCCCAAAGTCTTGTCTTGATGCAGTGTTCAAGTTACTTGAGACTAACAAATGACAAGCTCACGTAATTCGTTGTTCGAATCAGTTCGACTTCTTGGTCCCAAGTTCTAGCGTAAAGGCATTCGCAACTCAACTTCGACTTGAAGTCCTATTCTAAGAAAGATTGCGAGAACACCAATGAGAACCTCATCGCTAAACAGCTACACACGGAAGCTATGACCGACATGTCAGGCGGTCTCACAGCCTTGCTCAAGCAGCTCATGCAGTAGCCTCCGCAAGGCTAACCTTTCTTGAGCTGTCTTGAAGTGGTCTCGGTTCAAGATATTTTGTTACACCGCAATGGTGCCCAGCTTTTGTAATCGCTTCTTCACAGACTTTATGATCACGGTATAACTTCGATGACCAGTGGATGTAATATACCTTAAATCCTTTATTGTATAATGTAGGTTTATTCTTAGTTACTATGTCGTAATTTCTTTACTGCCATCATTCGCTATCTGAAAAAAAATCAGATGTAGTCGACCGGGCCGAAATATTCGATAACGGGCCAGGTTTTTAGCGGGCCACAATTGGGTCTGCCTGTGTCTTTCTTGGGCCCGAATGATTGGGGCCTTCACACATTGCGCCAGACACAAACTTACACCGGCCTATATTTTAGTTGGGCCTTTTGTCGACCCAGCGCTTAGTTTGGCCTGTAGCGCTAATATTAACAGTTGAATATTGCACCGGCTCGTTACGACCGAGATGAAACCACGGCCTTTAGCAGCCAAAATGCATATTGGGCCTCAATTTTCACTAGTTGTCGATGGGCCTTCAAGAGGTCGAGATGTAGACCGGCCGTTATGGGCCCGCTTAGCTCACGGGCCGTTACAGTCGAAACATATCTCGGCCTTAGTTGGCCCATCGATATCATGGGCCTTTAAGAGGCCGAAAGCTTAGTACTGAGCATCAACGGGTCAATTATGCGACAGCCTTTAACAGCCCAAAGTCACGCTGGGCTTAATCATGCCACCTTTAGCAAGGGTCGTTAGTGGGCCCGATGTCCCGTCGGACCATATATGGCCCATGGGCAGATGGGCCATTCCTGTGCCGAAAGTCATACCGGGTTGAAATGGGCCCATGTTCACATCAGCCTCTAACAAAGCGGAAAGTCACTGGCTGTAGTTGGGCCCAATATTCGCGAACAATTAACCGCCAGATCCGCTTCGTCGTAAATGGGCCCAAATATTGGGCTAACAATTAACGAGCCGATCTGGTTTCGGTCGTAAATGGGCCTTTATAAAGCAAGCCGTTATTGGGCCGCCCACTAGTACCGATTAAGTTCTACGGGCCTTTGATCGGGCGGCCTTTTTAACCTATATGGGCCTCTGTTGGGCCCACCACATGTCGACGCATTCATAGGCATGTCTCCTCCAATGGACGGGTGACATTCGCCCATCGACGCCAATCGAATTTTACACGGAAATTTCCAATTGGTCGGGTCGTTAACGGGTTATCGGATCCAAAATCCGACCCGATAGCTTAACGGCGTTCCATTACGGTGGATGCCACGTGTCGGTCACCCTTGACGAAAGCACTTCGGACACGCGATTTATCGTCATGGAAGTGGACACTTCGTGATGATAATTTTGGTAATGCCATGGAACACTTCTACGACAACACAGGTATGGCTATCTTGATTCTGTCATAAATTTGTCATGGATGTACATGCATGACAAAAAACGCGACCAACTGTGACAAATACGTATCATCACAGAAGTGTATTTTTTTTGTAGTGACTGCTGTGGACTATAGTTTCCATACAAAGAAAAACAAGATTTCTAGGAGATAGTGTTGCTTGACAAGAAGCCCATTGTCTGTGATATGAAGTGGGTTGATTGGGAATATATTGATGAAAATGAAGATCATTTTCCAGGAGTGCATGAAAGCTTCAAGCTCAATGGAGTTGACAAGTTTGTCGGTCAGAAGTTGACCAAATGGAATGATGAGCTCATTATGCAATTTTACTCAACAACTCATTTCTATCCCGATGGAAAGATAGTCTGGATGTTTGAAGGTACAAGGTACCAATCTACTGTTGATGAGTGGGCCAAGCTCATAAAAGCCCCCAAAGAAGCTGAGAAAGACATTGATGTCTATGCTGAGAAGAAGAAGGATCACAACTCCATGGCCAATATGTACAAGGAGATACCTAACAAAGCCTTGGAGACTCACAAGCTAGGCTCAGTGTACTACTTGATGCCTGGATTGGCCACAATGAACACTATTTTGAGGCACACCTTGTTCACCAAATCAGGATATCACAGGATGATTAGAGGCCATTCCATTAATCTGCTCCTGCTCTTTGATTTGCCCTAGAGATTCAAAGTCATGAGTTTGATTGTTGAGACAATCAAGAGAACAGCTGCTGACCAGAAGATATCTTGTGGGTATGCTCCACACATACATATGTTGGTTAACTCCAAGATGCCCAAAGGAGTATACTTGTTGGGCAAAGATCACCTTCCCTTGAAGCCTGATTTTGAGGACAACACTGTTGTCATGACTGCTGAAGATCCAACATCTCTAGAGGCTCAAGAGAAGAGACAGAAAGCTAAAGCTGAGAAGGCAGCAAAGATGCCAAGTGCTACAGAAGCTTCACAAGTGTTCCTAAAGTAAAATCAAGACCAACTTGGATATCTTATTCAAGCAACCTTGAGAATTGAGAAAGGACTGGCCACCCTAACTCAGAACCAGGAGAGCTTGGAGAGGATCATTATAACAAAACTCTATGATCTTGACTAGAAAGTGACTGAGATTCAAACAACAGTTGAAGAGCTCCAGGAAGAAGCAGAGGAAAGGAAGGGAAAAGAAACTACACATGTGTTCCACAGAGTGCCTAGAGGACAGAGGTCTGCAGCAGTGCCAGTGCAAGATATAAGAGCAACAGCTTCAACACCTGCAGCCACAGCTCCAGTTGCCCCTCTAGTGACAACTCCACCAACTCCATCAACTTCAATAGATGCTTTCATCCTTGGAGTCCTCTCAACAACACCTCCTGAAGATCAAGCTTAGAGAGTCGCATAGTACTATGCATTTTCAAGATTTTTGGTAACTTGTTGCCAAAGGGGGAGAAAGTGTATAGATACTTATTTTGCTACTTATTTGCTTTGCTTGATTGGTTGATACTTCTTTGCTTATGTGTGTGAGATACTTTGTATGGTCATGTGTTTGATCATATCCTGCTTAATGCTTGTGCTTGGATGATGATATTCTCTATCCTTAATGTATGATTATTCACTTTGCCTTGGTGATGAGTGCTTGTTCCTACTTTTATCATTTTAAGCACTCCACCAAGATG
Organism: Aegilops longissima; assembly: GCA_021605205.1. Classification (NCBI taxonomy): domain Eukaryota; kingdom Viridiplantae; phylum Streptophyta; class Magnoliopsida; order Poales; family Poaceae; genus Aegilops; species Aegilops longissima. The sequence goes on from CM038680.1 coordinate 516,987,478, forward strand.
TATGTGACATGGAAGAGTAACCCATAATCCTAATTGGTTGTGCATTTACATTCAAAAGCAAATCTTAAATAATGCACAAATTTAGGGGGAGCTCTTACTTATCACATAACATAATTCTCAAAGCGACGATGTTTTTCATTCTTATTATCATTTGTCGAAGCTTTGATCTATATGTTGTCATCAATTAGCAAAAAGGGGGAGATTGAAAGTGCAACTAATCCCTGGGTGGTTTTGGTAATTCTTACCAACATATAGCTCATTGAACTAATGCTTAGTGATATGCTCCTAAATCCTCGACCACTTTCTCATTTCCACATACGTCCTAAACCTAAAAGTCAAAATCGTCCCCACTGATTTGGTCTATCCGGCGCCACCGAGTTCATTTGACATAGCAACTGCCACAAACCCTAGTCACTTCGGTTTCACTGATAGGGATCTTGTTCTCATCGAGATGGGATTGCCAACTCCCTTTTCCTTTTCGTAACGTTTCGGTCCCACTGAAATGAGCGAATCGGTCCCATCGAGTTCTCAATGCAAACTTCATGTTTCCTTCTCGTGACGTTTCGTTCTCACCGAGATGAGCGAATCGGTCCCACCAAGTTTGCCTGACCAACTCTCTATGTGCCTATTACTGAAATCGGTCCCACCAAGTTCACATGACCGGTCACACCAAGATTATGCTATGCCATAACCCTAGCACATGGGTCCCGCCGAGTTGATTGTATCGGTCTCACCGAAAAACCTAACGTTCATATTTTGACTTGAATCGGTCTGACCGAGTTTTACCATTCGGTCTCACCTAGTTTGGGAATCTGTGTGTAACGGTTAGATTTTGTGTGGAGGCTATATATACCCTTCCACCCATTCTTCATTCATGGAGAGAGCTATCAGAACGTGCCTACACTTCCATTACTCATTTTTTTAGAGAGAACCACCTACTCATGTGTTGAGACCAAGACATTCCATTCCAACCACAATAATCTTGATCTCTAGCCTTCAACAAGTTGCTTTCCACTCAAATCATCTTTCCACCATAGCCAAATCTATGAGAGAGAGTTGAGTGTTGGGGAGACTATCATTTGAAGCACAAGAGCAAGGAGTTCATCATCAACACACCATCTCTTACCTTTTGGAGAGTGATGTCTCCTAGACTGGTTAGGTGTCACTTGGGAGCCTCCGTCAAGATTGTGGAGTTGAACCAAGGAGTTTGTAAGGGAAAGGAGATCGCCTACTTCGTGAAGATCTACCCAAGTGAGGCAAGTCCTTCGTGGGCGATGGCCATGGTGGGATAGACAAGGTTGCTTCATCGTGGACCCTTCATGGGTGGAGCCCTCTGTGGACTCGCGCAACCGTTACTCTTCGTCGGTTGAAGTCTCCATCAACGTGGATGTACGATAGCACCACCTATCGGAACCACGCCAAAAATCTCCGTGTCAACATTGCGTTTTCTCCCTCCAAACTCCTCCCATTTACTTTCTTGCAAGTTGCATGCTTTACTTTTCGCTGCTCATATACTCTTTGCATGCTTGCTTGAATAGTATTGTGATTGCTTGACTTGTACTAAGTTGCTAAAATCTGTCAAGAATTAAAATTGGGAAAAGGTTAAGTTTTTATTTGGTCAAGTAATCTAATCACCCGCTCTAGACATACTTTCGATCCTATAACTCCTTCGCTCGCGGAAGGACAGTGCCCTGCCGATGGACAGATCTGCCCGCCGCGACGCCCTAGCGCCGGCTCACCGGGCGCTCGGGTCCTCTAGTGCTTAATCCTCGCGGTTCTGGCAGCCGGAACACCTCTCCTTCCCCATCACCGATCGGGAAGACTATGAGTCCCACTGGGAACGGGCGACCCGCCGTGGGAAGGAGAGGATAAGGGCCGCCGACGAGGAAGTCATCTGCGCCCGCATTGTGAAAAAGCGGCAGCGAAGGAACACGAGCGCCCTCGCCCGAGAGCAGAATTGGGCGGTCTATGCCATGGCCGGACTTCCACCGAAGGAGGAAAAGGAGGACAACAACGGCGAGGACAACTCCGGTGACGAGCAGATCCGACTCGATCCTCGTCGGATTAAGGTGGCCCAAATTTGCGGCCGAAATGCGTCGGCGCGGACGTGAAGCGGACGCCACGCGCGCCTTCTCAGTGTCCGCCGTGTCCCCACCTGGCGGTCGTCCAACCACCCAACTGCCAGTTTTGTCGGCTTAATTTATGACGACCGCCCACCTCGGGACCACGGGTCAGCGACAACGGTCGTCCTTTTTTAAGCCGACCGAGCGGGGGGGGGGGGCATCCTCATTCGCTTCCATCGTCCCCATCTCGCTCCCCCATCGGTGGCAACCCTCGGCAGCAGCAGCAAAGCCAAGGGCAAGGCCCCGGCCATCCCTTTTCCACCTCAGTTCACCCCACCTTCGCCGGCGCCAGCTCGCTGGCAGCGGCAGTGCGTCAGCATGCCAGTGCACCAGACGGAGTGGCACTGGCAGCACTGCGTGCCTCTCCCGTATTCCGACGTGACCCTGCTGCACGATTGGCATTTGGATCCGGAGAGGATCCCGGTGCCGGAGGCGCCGCGGTCGGCTAGGGCGCACGCGGAGGAGTGCGACACCGGCAGGCGCTGCTAACGCCGGAGCAGCGCAGCGACGCCGTGTACGCCTTCGACTCGCCCAACTGGGCTCATTGGTTCGCCTTCGAGCACGAGAAGACGAGGCGACATGGCGTGCGCGAAGTCGGCCGCAGGTCGCCGCCGCCCCCCCTCGTCATCCGCGACGAGGACTAGGAGGCAGAGGCCGCCGACCAGGCGGCCATGGTTGCCGTCCTTCGGGAGAGCGAGGCGGAGGAGCGTCGCATGGAGGAAGAGGAGGTGGCGTACCAGGCGGCCATGGCGGAGGCCATGGCCCTCTCCGCGGCGGGCACTGCGTCGTGCTGCCGGTGGCCTCGCCTTCCTCCGTCAAGGCCGAGCCGGAGCTGGAGCCGACCCCCATCGAGCGCTACTCATGGACCGAGCAAGTGCGCGAGTGGGTCAACGCTCCGCCGGTTTGGATGGGGGCGACACCGGCGCAGGAGGCGGCGTACCTCGAGGAATGGCGCCAGCGATGGTCTGCCGAGGAGCGCCGCCACGACGAATACCTCGAGATGCTCGAGTGCAACGCCGAGGAGGAGCAACATGAGGCCGAGGAGGAGGCGCGCCAGGCCCAGGCAACGGCGGCACAGCCCGCGCCCGACATGAACACCCTCTAAAACACGGCATTCCCCTGGACCGGCCCTGCGCCAATGCTCATCGACCTCACCGGCCCTGACGACTACGATGAGGATGCCTAGGGCAGGGCACCACCTCGTAGCTAGCTTTTTTATGTTGGATGTGGACGCGTGGACTATCGCCGGCCTTCATGTCCGGCTTTTATGTTTAGTTAAATATTTGTTGTTGTTTTCAAAATGATTTTAATTTTTTTTACGCGCCGTCAAAACGGGCCAGCTCAGTGTTGGGCGCATGCGTCGATCCTAACGTGAAAGCAGATGTTGATATCTGTCGGGCCGATTCAAACTAATAATAAACCTATAAATACCCGTCTGTTTGGGTCGGCGCGCGTCGGAGTTGCTCTCCCCGTCGGGACGTTTGAGGAGGCGGGTATGGGTCCGGCTATAGATGCTCTGACACGATCATCGGATACCGGTCCAGACGGAGGCTCTTGTCACAGTGACTGGCGAGTAAACAATGTCACGTAGTAGTACCGGCGGCCGTCTCCATGGGAACCAGCTCGAAAGCGCAGGCAGCGCAGCAGCGCACGGCAAAGCAAGCAGCCAGTGCAACGCGCCGCGGTGCACCCCATCCATCGTTTCCGTGTGTCACAGCGAAAGGCGCAAGAATCCAAAGCACACACTCCCACCAGTGACACCGCTCCGTGTCCGTGGCAGTGCACCACTACCCAGGCACCCATGCTCCCCGCCACCCTCCCCGTCTCTTCTTCCTGTGTTCACAGCTAGCTGTTCACGAGCGTTCACTCCTCTCTCACTGACTCACACTCTTCCCCTCTTTCTTCCTCCCCACACGCTAGCGTGAACTCCAAATGTCAGCCTGAGCTCAGCCCAGCTCGCCTCAGTCTCGCCGCGCTTGCGTGGGTGATGGCGTGGTAGGTGGTAGGTGGCGAGCGCGCGAGCGGGGCTTGTCGTCTCGTCGACCGTGAGCGTACGCCGGCCGTCGGCCGTTTGTTTGCACGCGCCAATGCCGATGCCTACGCGGCGGCGGCTGCTCCTCGTGCTCCTGCACCTCCTCCTATCTTCTTCCGCCGCCTCTCTCCATCGCCGCCGCGACGGCAGCCATCACCAGTGGCACGGCGGGAGGAGGGCGCTGCACGAGCCGCTGTTCCCCCTCGAGAGCGCGCCCGCGCTGCCGCCGCCGCCCCCCGCGCCCTTCTTCCCGTTCCTGCCCGACGCGGCGCCTCCGCAGCCGCCGACGGTGGCCAACCCCGCGCCAGCCGCCGTCGGCGTCGGCGATGTGGGCGCCGGCGGCGACCCGTCCTCCTCCTCGCTGCCGAACCCCACGGCGCCGGCCAACATGTCCTCCCTGGCTCTGCCGGTCCCCCGCAGCGCGCCGGCGCCGCTCCGCGCGTTCCTCTCCTCACATCGCCTCCTCACCGTCCTCCTCCTTGTCGCCGCCGTGGCGTCTGCTGTGCTGGCCGCCGCGCTCATCTACCTCCTCGCCCGCCGCCGCCGCGGCCGGCCCGAGACAGAACCTGAAGCGTACGAGAAACCCGCCTTGCCTAAGCCTTCGCCGGCCAAGCCCGCGCTCCACGATGACGACCAGCACCCCCGGGGCTCCACCGCCACCATCTCCAGTACCAGCTCGCCGGAGCTCCGGCCCATGCCGCCCCTGCCTCGCCAGTTCCAGCAGCAGGCAAGGATGAGCCCGCTATCAAGCCCCATCCTTGAGGACAGAATAGGGAACACCCGGGCGCCGCCGGTGAGTGTTCCACCGCCAGCGCCGCCGCCGCCCCCTCCTCCACCGAGCAAAGGCAACGGCAGCGCACAAGCGGCACCTGCACCTCCAACGCCGCCCCCTCTGCTGCCGCGAGCCGGCAACGGAAGCGGCTGGCTGCCGAGGCGGCTCTCGGAGCGCCCCGCGCCCACGGTGATCAGGGCCTCGGCGGGGGCAGTCCACCCCGAGGAGTCGCCGCAGTCGGAGGAGAAGGACGCGGACGCCGGCGCGGCTGCTCTACCGAAGCTGAAGCCGCTGCACTGGGACAAGTTCCGCGCGAGCTCCGGCCGGCCGACGGTGTGGGACCAGCTCAAGGCGAGCTCATTCCGGTGAGCCCTCCCCACCACTCCTGGAGTACTTCATTTATCATAATGTACTCTGCATCATAGCTGCTGCCATGTATTGGATTCATTTCGTTCTGAAACTGACTATGTCCATTTGTGCCACTGCCGTGTGCCAAAACAGAGTGAACGAAGAGATGATCGAGACATTGTTCGTCTCCAACTCGACGAGGAGGATGCCCAAGAACGGATTCAAGGAGGCAAACGGGGCGCCCTTCAACCAGGAGAACAAGGTGCTCGACGCCAAGAAATCGCAGAACATCGCGATCATGCTGCGGGCGCTCGACGCCACCAAGGAAGAAGTGTGCAAGGCCCTGCTTGATGGTGAGATGAGATGACACCATACCCACACACATTTCATTTTGTGAACTTGCATTCAGTGAATCCTTTGTCCGATCACCCGGCTCCATGAACATTTTGCTTGTCCTGCCATTTCTTGGAAGTGCAGGCCAGGCAGATAGCCTCGGAACCGAGCTGCTGGAGATGCTGCTGAAGATGGCCCCTACCAGAGAGGAAGAGCTCAAGCTGAGAGAGTACAGGGAGGATGCTCAGTCGAAGCTCGGCCCCGCCGAGAGCTTCCTCAAGGCGGTGCTCGGGATACCGTTCGCCTTCAAGAGAGTCGAGGCGATGCTCTACATCGCCAACTTCGATTCGGAGGTCGATTACCTCAAGACCGCCTTCAAAACCCTCGAGGTACTAATCATGTCCTAACTTGTAGTACTGTAAACAGTTTTAGATGGCAAAAAGGGTCAGGCGTGCCATGGCAGTGTCTCTGAATCTGAGTAGAAGGACTCTTGTTTCTGTAAAGGTGTGCTTGGCGAGCTAAAGCGCCGTATGTGCCATGTTCCCATGATCATTCACCGCATTGTGATCTTTACCAATCACCACATTGTGATCTTTACCATTTACTGTCATCATGTAGACATGTTGGGCACAATCATGTAGTACTATTGTTCAAAACTTCAAATTATTGATTCAGGTGTTCATTGCATCATAGGGTAAATAATCACTTATCAACTTGTCATCCGTTACCATTTCAGGCAGCATGTGAGGAGCTGAGGGGCAGCAGGCTGTTCCACAAGATCTTGGATGCCGTCCTGAAGACCGGTAACCGGATGAACACCGGCACGAACCGAGGTAACGCGCACGCCTTCAAGCTCGACTCGCTCCTCAAGTTGGTCGATATAAAGGGCACAGATGGCAAGACGACGCTCCTGCACTTCGTCATTGAAGAGATCACCAAGTCCGAGGGTGCCAACATTGTAGCCACGAGCCCAACCAAAGACAAGGCGAGCGCCGTTGCAGATGATTTCCAGTGCAAGAAGGTTGGCCTGAAGATCGTGGCTAGCCTCGGCGGTGAGCTGGGCAACGTCAAGAAGGCGGCAGGAATGGACTCCGACTCGCTGGCCAGCTGCGTCTCGAAGCTCTCAGCCGGCGTGAGCAAGATCAGCGACGTCCTGCAGCTGAACCAGCAGCTCGGTTCGGATGAGCGCTGCAAGAGGTTCCGCGCCTCCATCGGCGAGTTCCTGCAGAAGGCCGAAGCCGAGATCACGGCCGTGCAGGCACAGGAGGGGCTCGCCCTCTCCCTCGTCAGGGAGACGACCGAGTTCTTCCACGGCAACTCTGCCAAGGAGGAAGGCCACCCGCTGAGGATCTTCATGGTGGTGCGCGACTTCCTCGCCGTTCTGGACCGGGTCTGCAAGGACGTCAGCAGGATGAACGAACGGACGGCGCCAGTGGGCTTCAGCACCTCGCGCCGGGTGGAGACCGCGGCCGTTCCTCCACGGTTCGACGCAGCGCCGCAGTCCAGCAGCTCCGAGGAGGAGAGCTCGTCGTCATCGTCGTAGTCGCCGCCAGTAGCCATGATACCAAATGTCTCAGCTTGGAATCTGCATCTTAGCTATTGTCTAGAGGAGCAGGCAATGCAGAGGACCCAACCTATAATTATCACTAGTATCTTGTAACTTGAGCAGATAAGTGTAGATCATCAAAGTCTATATCGTAGTAGTACATGATTCCGCATGCTAAAGCATCATCCAGCAGCCAATGGCCTACCAGCAAAGGTGAAAGTGTCATTTGTACATGATGATTCAGACATGCTAAGAATCAATCACTGGCAGTAGTAGACCAAACCTTTTGGCAAATTGACCGTTCTGAATCTCATGATAAAAGCTCAGTCTAAAAGAACCATCACATGATCAAAGTAGAAGTAGCCAGTAGCTACATTTATATTTACTTGCTGCAGCCACCACCTTTCAGGATCTGCTAGGATTCGTCTTTTGCTCCCCATGCTGACAAGAGAATTATCCCTGCATTCTTTCCCTCTGACCTGAAGGCAATGGCCTCTATCTTTGTTTACATGCTGGAACAAAAAAGCAATTACATATATATATTTAATGGACAGTGCCCTCACAAAAGGCACATTTTTTGGGTCTCGAGGTTGGGGTTACTATACTCCAAATAATTTCCCAAAAGAAACGCCAAAAAGCTACACTTTTCCCGGTCTGCTGCCAGCATGCTGCTTATCTGCTGCTGATGTTCAAATCATGGGGTACATCTCCCACTAGTTAACATGGCCAGTAAAAAGTTGCTAAAATTATGGCTGGAACCAGACAACCAGTGACTCTGCCGAAGGATCAGTCGAACAAACCCTCGGCATCCATGCGGTCTAATATGCGGCGTGCCTCTTCTTCGGTTGAGGGAACAACGTTGCGGATGTTCACTCCATTCTTCAGAGCGTCGCTGCCGACTGAGAAGGTGAAGTGGAATGTGTTGGAGATCTGTTTGTTGGAAAAGCACCATCAGCAATGTGGTATGGTGAATGGAAGCATTCAACGAGGTACAAAGACTAGAGGTATAGCTGCAGTTAAAACAGTTTCTCCTGGCCAGCAGTGTGAGATTACCTCGCTTTTTCGGAGCTCGGGCCTTGTCACATGAGCGACAACTTCGACATTTACCAGCGGCTGCCATTTATTCTCAAGCTGGGTAAACAAGACACATGATTTGAATCGAAGGAAGTCTCCAACATCCACCTGTGCAATCACAATTTGACATCGTTATTCCTCACATTATGGGAAAACCAATTTATAGTTTCTGAAACAGATTTCACAACTGCTACCATGATCCAGTCATACATAACATCTTCAGTGCTAACTTGAGGTAATTACCAAGAAGCAACCATGGAACAGTACTTCTTAAATAGAAATGCTGACTTGATTGTCTGAAGATACGAGCTTAATTACTCAAAAATGCACCAAAAAATTAGCCTACTTACTTACCGGCTTTAAGAAGTCGACATGGTCGACCTCAAGAAAACACGGTCTCTGTCCAACAAAGGCATAGGCAGTCGAGAAAGCAAGCTCAAATGCTCGGTGCATCAAGAAACCTCCAAATATCCGTCCATACAAGTTTCGCTGTTGAGGTTGGCAGATCATAGAGGTCTCCAGGCGAGTATCCTTCATCAATATGCTATCCCTATCAGCCAAAGCAGGAAAATCAGAGAAAACACGACCCTCTGCCAGTAAAGCCTTCAGCCTCTCAGCCTCAGCACCAAGCTTATGCACCCCCTTTTCAAGCACTCCCTTCTGTTCTTCTCTTTTCCTTTTTTTCACCTTTTCCAGTGCTTCTGTCTCTGCATATAACTGCTTCTCTCTCTCGGTTTCTGGAGAAAGGCGGTTCACTGGAGCGGATTTTCCGGTCACCGAATCTCGTGCAACAAATGTGAAGTTAGCCGTCAATGCAATTGGGTCTGACTGCACATCACCGTCTGTTGCAAGTTGTGAAATGTCAGACAAGAGAGTAGAAAGATCTATCATACATGACAGTTGTTCAAAACCGAATAAATAAGGAGATCGATAATTTATTTAGCAACAATACCTTGATCAACCTGAGTCACTTCAATCTGTATATCAATTGAAGAGCGACCAACGTAAGTAACAGCCCCAGTAATCTTTACTTCAGTGTCCAGACGAAGTGGCTTCATCAAGACCATCTTATCCACAGAAGCAGTAACTAACAAAAGGGGTCTTGTTGTGCTATCGTCATCAGAACAGTGCTGCATGTCACATAAGATTTTTCAACAAAGATTCCTGCTGGATGTTGAAAACACCGTAAAATGAACAGATATCGGTTATGTGTTGTACATAAGTACCATTGTTATAGTATATATACTCCCTCCGTCCGGAAGTACTTGTCAGAGAAATGGATGTATCTAGATGTATTTTACTTCTAGATACATCCACTTATCCATTTCTCCGACAAGTATTTTCGGACGGAGGGAGTATGTTGAACTGACAGCCTTATCAGAGTTATCTGTCATCCATAGGTAATCAGGTATCATTGCATAGTATATGTTTCCCTGCTGTTAATTTTAGTTCCCTGCTGAGGCAGCCCCTTTGCCGTTCCTCCACGAGCTTTACTTTCCAAATAAGTTGTATCAGACATATTCGGTTTCCTTGTTATGCAATGGAGCCGGGGCTGGAGCCCTTTCCCCCTTAAAATTGTATAGTATATGTTGAACTGACAGCCTGGAAGGAATGCTACTTATGCCGCTGTTCAAAAGAAAAGGAAAGCGATCTTTCAAAAAGAAAAAAGGAACGGAAAGCTACTAAAGGCCTTACTTATTTAACAGTATGTACCATTGAGCTATCTAAAGGGTGTGCCCGCAATGCAACCTCTGCTGCTTCCATTACCAAACTGACGCAATCCTGATCCAGCATGGTTAATTACTCGTTCGGGTTTCAAATGCGTGACACAGTGATATTTTCTCGATGTAGTGAGTAGTGAATACATTCGGATGAATCATGCATCTCAGTTGTTAATATCTGAACCGTTGGCAACCTTTATGAGAGGAATCAGATTCATGAAATCTGAACATTTCCATGAGCACATAGAAACAACAGATACCCCAATCCTGGCTTCTACTAATCAGTATACTTGCGTATAATATACAGCCAGTGCCAGTTCAGTTGTCAAGCCAATTAATTGTAAGTTGTGACAATGAGTGAACAAGCTATATCATCACAAAGCACAACTTCGTCATTTCTATGGGCACCTAAAATGTCTGACCAACACGACTGCAAAATACTACAGATGATCTCAAAAGCAAGGTGGTGGAGTGTGTCAAGCACTCAAGCCCATGCCAAGGAGATAAACACAGTTGGAAAATGCTTCATATATCTGGTTTTAGTGGCCGTATTGTGATGGTGAAGGAATACCCTGTTTCAGATGGAAGTTTGTTCTGCAATGTGGTGTTGTTCACTTTCTGCTAGAGTTGGCTGCGAAATGGTTAATCTTGCAATAGATGATAATGTTTCTTTCTTGCTTTCTAATAAATCTGGATCATGATGCAACCTTTCCTCTAAAAGGGATTTACATTTTCTCTCGCATTCACATCCAAACGTCCCCAATGCCTGAAGTTCTAAGAAACAGGACATATTCTGAAACATCGAGGGGATTTTGTTTCGACTGGTTTCCCTGATTTGATGAGAAATGAGTAGCAGACAGAGGGGGGATCGCGATTACAATACCTTGACGGCGATGGTTCCGGCGAGGGCGTCGAGGTCCTCGAGCAGCTTGCCGACGCGCACCTCGTTCCAGGGGTCGCGGTACTGCTCGCGGAGGATGTCGTCGGAGGCGAACTTGTAGACGATGGAGGTCCGGCTCTGCGCGGGCTTCTTGGTGAGCAGCTCCGTCTGCGGGCCCGCGTCGGCGCTGCCCCCGGCGTCCATCTTGCGCTCGAAGATGCTGGACCGCGCCTCCCAGAGCGCGTTGGTGACCGGCGAGTGGTACATCCCGGGCCACAGGCTGAGCGGCTTCCGCGCCGACCCGCCCGCGTCGATCGCCGCGCCCCCGCGGCCGCCCCCGCCGCCGCGGAGATCGGAGAACACCTTGATCGGGGAGTCCATGGTCTCCGGCGGATCCCCTCCGCCCGACGACGACGACGACGACGCGGCTCTCGATTCGGCCCGCGGGACCCGGTGCGCGGACGGTTCGAGGAGGGGAGGGGAGGAGGTGGCGCGGAGGCGGAGGGTTCTGGAGAGCAGCGACGTCGCTGTCGAGGATCTCATGGCCATGGCGATCCCGAGGCGGCTCCGGCCATGTGGGAGGATGACGGAGGTTTGATGGCGAGTGGGTGCGGCCAAGGTGCGGTGGAAAGTAGGACGGACACGCCTAAAGCGGAGCCAGAGGTCGTCGGATCTGTCCTGGCCGTCGGATCTAGAGTGTTGTGTGGACTAACTGCGGAGAACCGTTGGATCTTCCACGTTTAGCTGTGGCGGGCGGTCCAGAAAGCACCGGTGCCTTTCTTGGTGGAATGATTTTTAGGATCCGGTGAAATGGGAATTCTCTCTTGGGAGATCGAGGAAATTCAAATAGCAACATGAACAACCAACTCTTTCATTTTGTTCCCCAAAAAAGCTCTTTCATTTTGTGAAATTTTTAAAAGATGCTTTATTTGTTGTTTGAAACTTGTGTATCATAATACTTAATTTTGTATCGAAATACTTAGTTCATGCTACTATGTGCTTTATAATATAATAAAGTTGGGTGTTTCTTGCATCTTTGTTCTAAAAATTTGAACAATTAAATGTTTGGCACAAATAAAAATGTAAAGTGTGATACCACCTCCTCAAAACCTGGAGACGGGAAAGATGAAAATTGAGCGGAACTGTATTGAAAAAAGAAATCATGTCAAATAAAACAACTTATAGAAATGATTGACCCAAAACCACACATTCATATTAGAAGCTAATCTGAAGGCTTAAAAATAGTTTTATGCTATTTAACCAAGATCGATAAAGATACAAAATAGAAGCAAATATTGTGAAAGTGCTCTTTTTTTTTGCGGGTCAAACGAGATTATATTGATCAAATGAAAGAGATACACTCGTTTTGACAGAGGATACACAGATCATCAGGGCCATTGCCCAGCCATACAACAGTTCGTTCAGAATTGCGGCCATACTGAGCCATATAGTGAGCTGCACCATTTGCTCCTCTTTGAACATGAACTATGCGATGCTCATGTCCTTCATGCAGACGACGCTTCGTCTCCCCCACCAACGTTGCCATTGGGGATCGATTAGGCCCATCATCCTGAAGAAAATGGACAGCTTGCAGACTGTCTGACTCGATGATCACCGGCTTGTCCGTCCAGTCCAATGCGAGGTTCACACCTTCCATGCATGCTGCTAGTTCCGCCTCCAGCGCGGACGAGCAAGATCGAAGAAAGCGGCAAGACGAAAAAATGATAGCTCCAGCTTCATCTCGTAAGACCATGCCTGCACCGCCACTGCTTTGTCCCGGGATGTAGGATCCATCCACGTTCAGTTTAACCCAGCCTGGAGATGGCAGCTGCCAACGTACTGCAGTAGCAGGTGTAGCTGACCTTGTTACCTTGGGCGTGTTATTGTCAACATTGACCACCATCTTCCCCTTTGCAAAATCACCAGCAGGGTGTTGTTTTATGCATAGAAGTGATTCAATGTAAGTGTTTAAGAAGCGTCGCGAGCTCTCCACAGATGGTGCCGGCTTCGAATGTGTCACTTCATTTCTGCAGTGCCACACCCGCCAAAATATCATTAGGATCACCATCCTTTCTGTCTCTGTGCACTGATCAAGGAGATGCAAAAGCCATTCCGACCCAGAGTTCTGGATGTTATGAAGCTCCGGTATTGCCCATGACTCCTGCATAGCCCCCCACAGCGCTCGGGCCATCGGACACCTGCACATGGCATGGAAGGAATCCTCCCGTTCAACACCACAAATGGTACATATATCAGTTATCTCAAATACTCCGCGTTCCGTGCTAGTCTCCATGATCTTCCATAACATGTGCACACAACCTTAATCACACAACGATGCACAAGAGGAAAGGAGGTGGATGGATAACTGTTTCATCAACGAGAGACTCGGCTCCAACTACACGCTAATAGCCTGATACTAGCTAAAATGAGTGTTCAAAGAAAATGTAATCTGAATAATAAGAAGTTGAAGATCATCATCTTGTCGTGGCGTTTGGGTTTTAGTGCCTTGTTATCTTTTTTATCTTTATGCGATGGCGGCTTGGTCCCTCTTTCTCTATTAAAAAAATTGTATGCCTTATATGTTTGCAGTTCCCGTAAGAACATCTTAGTTTTGTACGCACATCACATGTGGCATTGGCCTTTCCTCATCCCTGTCACGTCGCCCGACCGTTATACGAACACATCAACCTCACCAAGTTGCACTACACTGTCAATATTTACCGTTGTCTTCAATAAATAGGATCCGAAAAGGAGGGCTCCTCTCGGGAGCATGACAAGGTGGCATGGATGTGGATGCTTCTAGAGAGCAGTGACATCGTTATCAAGGATCTCATGGACATGGTTCTGTTGACGCTCAAAAGTGGCACAGTCATAAAATTAGCTTAGGCTATATATAGACTAATTCAAACTTATGATTGGAAGTCACCTAGGAATGTCTCTCTTCGAGAAGATCAAGATGGATATGAAGATGGTCTAAAATGGAGCTCGGACTCAAAAGTTATGACAAGTTCAGAGATGCTCATGTTGACACCAGATAAAGAAAGGCATAAAACTCAATCAAGATGGCCTTTGGTGAAAACTGTTTCAACATGAAAGTTGTGAGTCTCGTCGAAACGATTGGTTTTGATATAAAAATCGTCTTAATCCGAGGTCGTATGCAACCTGTGGAGGCAAAACAAGGTCAGAAACAGAAGCTACAGAGTCATTTCGGACCGACCGAATTGATTGACTCGGTGAGACCGAGTTGATCCGGAAAATTACAGAAAGTTACAGAAAGTTGTCAACGCTCACTCGATGGGACCGAAGCAAACCAATCGGTGAGACCGAGTTGATCCAGAAAATTGCAGAAAGTTACAGAAAGTTGTCAACGCTCACTCGGTGGGACCGAAGCAAACCAATCGGTGAGACCGAGTTGATCCGGAAAATTGCCAAAGATTCCTGTCCGAGTTAGGTTAGGGTTTTTGACGTTTCGGATGGACTTTTTAGTCATTTTCTTGTACGGGAAGTCCAACCGCCTCATAAATAGATGAGAGGTGACGGCCGATTGAACAACACACAATCGATCAAATCATCTACCACTTTTTATCTTTTATCTTCTCCCTTGTTCTTCTTCTTCCCCGTTCTTCGTTCGTTCTTCTTGTTGCAGGCAGCGAACCTCGAGACCCTAGGGGCGGTCAGGCCGACCTAGGGCAGCCCATAGCTGCCGCACTCCCCGACGGGGTCCTTCCCGGGAGTGCGGGGTTTCGGGTCCTCAAAAGCTCTCGCCGGTCGACTTGCGAATCGCGCTTCCGGTGAGACTCCTTCGACGTGAGTTGCGGTGCATCACCCCCGACATCGAGGGTACACGTGACGTGTTCGTGTGCGAACACACTTTTTGGCGACTCTGCTGGGGACGAAGCTTTGAACGGTCTCCAGCCCGTTCTTGCTACAAAGAAATCGTCATCAAGTTGCTGCAATCTACAAAGGTAATATGAATACCCAATTCCCCTTTGTAGATGCAAATAGTCCATATGTTGTTGCTGGATCACCTAATGAGCTTAATGTATCGGCTAGCCCTAGTTTTATCAATCATGCATCTAATTATGCGCAAGGGCCGATGCAAAACAATCTTCATGCTTCAAATTCCTATGATTTTAGCCACGTACAACATATGTATCCAAACTCTCATGCATCGGCAACCCCACAAATCCATATGCCAATGAACAACATGATGGGTTTGGTTAATCAATCTGAAACACCTCATGTTAAAATTTCCAATAGCATACATGAACGTGTTTCACCTTTTTATTCATCGGCAAATAATTTGCAATATGTGAATCCAACCTTGCCGATGGATGGGAGAATTGGCCATGCTACTACTAGCTATTCGGCCAGTTACTCTCAACCATCATATGCTACACCCCATGTTAGTAATTTTTCAGCACCGTATGCAACTGTAGATGTTCATAATTCGGCCCCGCATCTTCATGGTCGTAGCCGAATAAGTGAAAATTTTACAGGAACACATGTGCCGTCATCAAATATTGTAGCATATAATGCATACTCTACGCAATTCAAGAATTTCGGCAACACTCACGAATCATTGCCGAAAGAATATGAAATTATTGCGGAGCAATCCCTTCCAGAAGCGGTTGTGGCTGCATTAAAAAAGAGCTTGGCACAAAATAAGAGAATTAGTGCTCTTTGCCTTGAACAATATGAAAAGGGGTTGTTTCCTGATTATGCTGCAATAAAGGCTAGAGTTTTGTAGGAAGATGAAACTTCATCAATTGATAGTATTGGCGAGAGAGCATATGGTTATACAGCAGTGCATACACCTCCACCTAGTACCACAACATTTTATACACCCCCTACACAATTGCAAAATTTCGGCAACACTAACACTTCATTGCCGAAAGATCCTAAAAGCATTGGGAGGCAAACTGATCTAGAGCGGGCTGAAATTGAAAGGGGAGTTAAAGCTTTGCGTGATAGAGTGCAAGTACTTCGCCAAGAGAGAATTGATAGGGAATTGGGTCAAAAAAAGAAGCCTTGCCAATTGATATAACCGATGTAAAGAAAGGTGATTCAGAACATGAATGTGCTTCGGTTGAAAAAACCAAATCAAGAATTATATATTCTAAACCCATCAAATCCAACGAGGCAAGCATCACTGAGAAAGGGCATGGCCAACATAGGAAAACAACGGTGCTTGATTTTTCTCAAGTTAATGGAACCTACCTCCTGCCCTATGAGTTCCGTGCCGTAGAAATTGACAAGCCTCAAGAACAAGAGCAAGTAGCCGAACAAAGTTCGCCTGACAAGGATCTTCAAAGTAATGATGCACGGAATCAAGAAAAAGATGATGATAAGGCGTCGGGGAGCCATCCAAAGATGGAGCAAGATATTGTTCAAGTCACGCCACCATCATGCTCTCCCAACATATTTGAAGAGGTATGCCTAGCAAGTGATTTTCCTATTTTCAGATTTGGTCGCAACTTCATAGTTGATGCATCTATTAGAAAAATCCTCATAAGTAATTTTGAAAGACCAATGAAGAAGGGAAATTTACTTGTTAGCAATAAAACCGTTATAGAACATGTCGGTCAATCTATTGTGCCATTTATAAAGACCGATAGTGACCTATTATTGCAGCCAAAGTTTTCCCCATTACTTTATCAAAATTTCATATCTAATTGGGTAGCTTTGCTTGTTTCATACTTGGCTTGCACTTGGTCTCAATTGAGACATGTGTATTCTAACTATTTTCGTTTCAGAAATTTAAAGCCAAGGTCAAATTCTTTTGAGAAATCCGATGCTAATATAATATCTTATCCAAATACATCGGAGATATGGTGCAAAACACAATGCATAGCCGAATGGGGAGATTCTAAATCTGAACCATTCGTTTGCTTACCTCCAAAGCCGTTCGCACACCAAGATCGGCTAGAAAACAAAACGTATACCTTCGATTCAAACATGTGTGATCAAATCTTTAATCTGTTGTTGAAAAATAATTATATTAGAATTCTTGATCACCATGTCAAGCCATCTATCCAAGGACGAATTTATTGTAAGTTGCATGACTCGTTCAAGCATAGTATTGAGGATTGCAACATGTTTCGTCAAATAGTTAAATCGGCCATTGATAAAGGACGATTAAAATTTGTTGAAACACCAAAGGATGACCAGTCTATTCCGATTGGTCTTGATGGCAAAAAGTTTTTGCATCGGCTACTTCAAGCCGATCCATCTAAAGAGAAGGTAAAAACTGCAGGTGATGGGATCAAGCTTTCAAGTAAATAAGTTGTTGAAGAGCATAATGAACATGAACTTGAGGGTGAGAATTCCATCGAAGCTACAATGAAGATGCCAAGGACTGGGGGGCAGCAAGCAAATCCAGTGATCGATGAAAGCAAACAAAAAAAACAGAGGCCGAAATAAGCGCAAGTGTAAGAGATCAAAAATCACCTTCGCTGAACTATTGGATAAATATCAGAAGAAGAGTGAAGAGAAGAATACTTATCGGCCAAATCATGCAAAGAAACCAAGATCACCCCCAAGGCGCAAATATGAGGATTGGTATTGGCAAAGTGAGAATTTTAATGCAACATATTCATATCCTTATTTTGGGCCGCCAATGCCAATGCCGTGGATGCCTCCCTATGCTCCTATAGATCCATATCCATCATGGGACAGGTATGATACAAGGGCACATTCTCCATCTTATTTTAGACCATCTCACCTACACTATGCAGCTCCAAGAAGATCAACATTTGAACAATCACGCGTCAAAGACCGTTTCAATCATAAGGAATCGGTCCAGAGCTCAAGGAAGAAGAAAGAGGTGGTAAAGCAAGTTTACCGCGTGAAAAGAGATGGTCGTAAGTGTGCTACTTCAAATTTGATCTCAAATAAAAAAGAGCCAATGAAAGTGTTGACATTGGCTACTAAAGGCAATGAGATGAAGCAATCAATTGTTGAGAGTCAAAATGTCAAATCTGAAGAAAAGAAGTTGAGAGTGCACAATGCCAAAAAGGAATTGCCATTGATCAAGACAGAACCACAACCGAGATGCCCACTCGGCTTATCGTATTGGCAAAAGAAGAACTTACAAAATCTTAGCGCACAAGAGCTGAGACAGAAGAACATGGCATGGGTTCCCAAGAAGACCAATCATAATAAAAATGATTTTCGTGCTTCTATTGCAACAAGTACAATAAAAGTGAAGAAAGAGAAGGATGGAAGCAACAAACAATTAAGCCGAAGGCGCGCATCACAACATCAGAATCTTCGGTTAGCACATCGTCTATTTTCTTCAACCATGCCATTGATGCCTTTGCCATGGAATTCATCCCTAGGTATGATCAATTACCCTCCATGGATTTATTTTGATCCATGGATGCAACATAATTTTCTATATCATGAGAGGGTATTATCAAATTACTATACATTTGGTTAGTTACATTGTTGCTAATACAAAGGGGCCGAAATATTTTATTCCTATTTGTTTATTTCGGCTATACATATTTTGGTGGGTGAATTCTACATGGACCTCATGTTAATGGATGATATTTATCTATCGCCCTAAGAATATGTCAAAGTATGGCCGGTGTAGTATCCTAACATCGTCCTTAGTTCAATTGGAGACCAAAACAAGCCTCGTGCCGCTTAAAATATTTCTTCACAATAATCAAAGCCGAATATAAAATTTTATTCGGTTTGGAGCTTTTGGTTGCCATAGGTGCTATACATATTGAGACTTTGGGTGATTCGTTATGAGTAGTACAACAAATATCCAAGAGTTATCAATGTTTTGACGAATCACTTATAGTTTACCTTGAGGTATCTCTAGATATAAAATTTACCTTGGGTTGCTTTAATATTTCTCATATATCTAGACATGAAAATTGAAGAGCAAATGAGTTGGCGCAACAAGCATTCGGCTAGCATGTTGATCATGGTGTATTGCACATCTATCAATAGCCGATGCTTGATCTCACCGACATAGGTAAGGCCGAACCAAAGCCCATTGCTTCAGCCAGTAATGAAATTTGTATGCAGGTGAAAGAAAGGATTAGAGGGAATTCATTCTTGATTGTCTGCAAAATCCCAGTGAAAGGATGAACAATATGGTTCGGAGGATGACTTTGAAATAAATATCTATGGAAATTTATCACCGGATTGTGAATGAAATTGAGAAGGTTTCACCCAAGTTTGCATCAAGGATTCAAACAAGTAATAGCCGATATATACTTATATCCCTAAGAAGATGCAGAATGGCCGATGGAGTGTTGACATCGTCCTTAGAACCAACTTGGTACAAGTTATTTTTCGGCACGCTAGCTTTGCCGAAAAACAGGGGGGGGGGCATGTGTTTACGCTCAAAAGTGGCACAGTCATAAAATTAGCTTAGGCTATATATAGACTAATTCAAACTTATGCTTGGAAGTCACCTTGGAATGTCTCTCTTCGAGAAGATCAAGATGGATATGAAGATGGTCTAAAACGGAGCTCGGACTCAAAATTTATGACAAGTTCAGAGATGCTCATGTTGACACCAGAGTAAACAAATGCATAAAACTCAATCAAGATGGCCTCTGGTGGAAACTATTTCAACATGAAAGTTGTGAGTCTCGTTGAAACGATTGATTTTGATATAAAAATCGTCTTAATCCGAGGTCGTATGCAACATGTGAAGGCAAAACAAGGTCAGAAACAGAAGCTGCAGAGTCATTTCGGACCGACCGAGTTGATCCGGAAAATTACAGAAAGTTACAGAAAGTTTTCAACACTCACTCGGTGGGTCCAAAGCAAACCAATCGGTGAGACCGAGTTGATCCGGAAAATTGTAGAAAGTTGTCAACGCTCACTCGGTGGGACCGAAGCAAACCAATCGGTGCGACCGAGTTGATCCGGAAAATTGCCAAAGATTCCTGTCCGAGTTAGGTTAGGGTTTTTGACGTTTCGGATGGACTTTTTAGTCCTTTTCTTTTACGGGAAGTCCAGCCGCCTCATAAATAGATGAGAGGTGATGGCCGATTGAACAACACACAATCGATCAAATCATCTACCACTTTTTATCTTTTATCTTCTCCCTTGTTCTTCTTCTTCCTCGTTCTTCGTTCGTTCTTCTTGTTGCAGGGCGAACCTCGAGACCCTAGGGGCGGTCAGGCCGACCTAGGGCAGCCCATAGCTGCCGCACTCCCCAACGGGGTCCCTCCCGGGAGTGCGGGTGTCGGTGTCAAACCCGATGGATCTCGGGTAGGGGGTCCCGAACTGTGCGTCTAGGCGGATAGTAACAGGAGACAAGGGAACACGATGTTTTTACCCAGGTTCGGGCCCTCTCGATGGAGGTAATACCCTACTCCTGCTTGATTAATATTGATGATATGGGTAATACAAGAGTAGATCTACCACGAGATCGGAGAGGCTAAAACCCTATAAGCTAGCCTATGGTATGATTGTTGTATATGTATCGACTAGCCTGGCCTCGGTTTATTTAATGCACCAGAGGCCTAGGATAACAAGAGTCCTAGCCGAATACGCCGGTGGGGGAGGAGTCCTTGTCTTGATCGCCAAGTCTAGCGGAATCTTCCTTGTATGCGACAACTGTCCGGACTGGCCCATGAGTATACGGTCATGGGGATCCTCGGCCCAATCCAACTGATCGGGAGACGACGTGGTGAGTACCCCCTAGTCCAGGACACCGTCAGTAGCCCCCCTGAACCGGTCTTCAAGTTGGGGACGCTCCTCGATTCTTCCGAACTATTCTTCATCTTCGGTCGTCAGTCTTGAAAACTGGTTCAACAAATCTTCTCATCTTCGATCTTGAGGATCGCCGAAATGCATTCGACGAGTTCACACGTCGGGTATCCAAGGAGCCCCTTTAAGTTTCCGGCCTTTATCAATGCCTTGTTATTTTTATGCCACACCTCGGGTTTAAGGTTGTTCCCGGGCGGCAACGTCCTCTTGCGACCGAGCTCCAACGCCGGACTGCATTCGAGGTATCTTTTGCAGCCGAGCACCAATGTCGGACTGCTTCCCAGCTGTAACGCCGGACTATGTATCCGAGATCCAACGCCGGACTGTATCCGAGCTCCAACACCGGACTGTATCCGAGCTCCAACGCCGGACTATGTATCTGAGCTCCAACGCCGGACTGTATCCGAGGTGTCGTAAATCACCTTGGTTCAAAGAAGTTTGAAGGAGTTTAGCCGAGCTTAATGCCGGAAATGCCCTCTATGGAGCCAGCCACTAGCGCCCAAGCTTTATGCTGGACTGCTTCCGAGGTGGTGCACCACCCCGAATGTGGGCCGATTTTTGTCAATATTTTTGATTGGTGCAATTTATTCTCTGCCGAGATACATAGCCAGTAGCCCTCAAGGTGGGTATCGGTCTAAAACCCGAGATGCACATGAAGGATGACATAAGACCACTGATCCCCGTAGTCAGCCGAGACTCAAAGTTGATTTGCAAAATCGGTCCGAGGATCAAGTCCTAGCTCGCAGAATACTTTGGGACACAAAAGCGGCGTGCTCAGTCCTCAAGACTCAGGTTGGGTGCGGCCGACCAACCCGAGGATCAAAATCTCTTCGGAGGCTCAGATACACTTAAATTTTCTGCATTGGACAGGCAATGCAGAGCCCCGAGACACCGGGTCGGGTGGCAACACAAGATCGGGGATCGATGTGCCCTTTAATATTTGTAAATAATAAGCCCGAAGCCCAGTAGCCCCCGAGCCTTAATGCGGGCACGGGTGGCCGAATTAAGGATTGATATCCATAGTAAAATCACAAATTATGTGTAATGACTCTATGTACCCAAGTACTTTACGTCAGTAATGCTCGGATCCGCATTGTACAAAACTTTGTTGACCGATCATCGGCTTCCACCTCCTCGGCCAATAGCCGAGGAGTGTTTGTCCTACTTTATAAAGCCTTTATGAGGGCAAAGATTTACAACAAACAAGGCAATCTGGCCATACGGTTTTATAAACAAAGGTACGCAGAGAGATATGTTATATTACTGTTTAACAGAAGAAATGTCTTCCAAAGAAAATAGTCCCGCTATCAGTTCCTTTCTTTGGGTTGTCATGCTAAGCATGATCATGAAACCTCAGCTCCAACGTAAGAGAAAAATATCGAGGATTTAGTTTGGGAGGCCAGTTAATAGCCCCCGGTAGTGTTCGGCGACAGTCGAGGTCAAGCCGTAAAAACTTCGGCCATTGTTATGAATGGCCCGTCGTTTAACACCGTCCTCGGATCGCTGACCAGTTTACGCTGATTGTGACAGTCAGTTTTCGGCTTTCTCCACTGAGGTGCTTAACCATGTGAGCTGGAAGCACAATCGCAGTGGTTCTCCCTTTGCACACCTAACCGAACAAAGCGGAACATAGGAGGCAAGCGCAGGAGAACTATTGACCAAGGACACAATTCAAAACTGATGCATATATAGCAATATCCGAAAATGTTTTTGCCGAATCTCTAAAGGTGTACGGCGTTGCACTGCGAGACTTGTGCTGAAAACACACAAATAGTTTAAAAGTGCCATAAGCTTGGAAAACCAAGAAAAACGTCAGTAAAAACTTGACGTCCGAACAAGATCAAGTGTTCGGTGCCAATCCGAAAATTGGCCTTAGCAAAAGAAGTGCTTCTGTCGTGCTTTAACATGATACATCTTATCTCAAGACTTCAAGCGGGTCAGCCTAAGGCTTCAACCTCCTGCCCCGAGGGCGGAGTACTTCTCATTAGGCCAGTTTAGCAAACTAAAATCTAGCGGCTTTGAGAGAGAAATTAGGCTCCCCGGCTAGTGACCACACGCTTGTGTCGTAAAAAGGAGTGATAGATAATAATAGTAATAATAAAACTTTGCAACGACTAAGAAGAAGAACACTTATCATAAAACGGCTCATATAAATTTAAGAGCCCCCAAGTGACTTGGGTAAAAGAATGATTGCATGTACCGAAGTACTTATATCATATCTATGTTCAACCGAAATTTAAATGCATCTTAACCGACCGTCGGCTTCTCCCTCTTCGGTCAAGGACCGAAAAGTGTTATGTACTCCATCTGTCGAGAATATCGACGGTGTTTCCGATAACCAGGCAATCAGGCCATAAGGCTGTAACAGACAAAGCGCACCCAGGGAACTTGTGCTATATTACTTCAAAGTGTAAGAAGCATCTTCAAAGAAAATAGTACCCCCACCGATACCTTTCTTCGGTGCTCATTTTTATTATGAGACTTGTGCAATAGATTTTTTGTACTCATGAGTTCTGTTGTGTGCCGACCATTATTGAAAATAGTAAGAGAGCTAGCTTTCGGCTTCACCCAGTCTGAGGTCCGGCTCGGGTGACCCGATCGTGACAATCGCAGAGGTGCTCCCTTTACTCCCTAGCTGAACAATCGGGAACGTAGGGGTAAACACAGGAGCAAGGCAACCCAGCTTGCAAATCACTTAGGTCAATATGGTGAATATTGTGGCATAATACACGAACAAGGAACGAAGCCGTACAAGTATAATCATATGCAAGAGGAAAAGCTCCAGCAAGGGAGCCCCCAAGTAAACGGGGTATTTGAATTTGTACGTCACAAACAAAGTTTGGACAAGAAAAAAAATTTACAAGCAACATTTTTCCAAAAAAGTATAATGCTTGGTCGAACCGAACACAAGTTAGAAATTAAAGCTTTGAGCATGAAAGCGACTTAGCTGGTTAATGTGTTCGGTATTGATGACGCGGTCCGAGCTTGATACGGGACAAGGTTCCATCCCCCAAGCCGGTCCCGAGGTGGCGGAGCGGAAAGCTCGACACCCGAAGTGGTGACATAGCACGGTCAATGCAGACCGGCAGAGTGACGCCGAAGTCCCCGGATCATTTTCATGTGCACAAAAAATGGTGCAAACCGGAGATAATAGTAATAATGATAATAAAAAAAAATCGTTGCATAATAAATAATTTATGCAAAGTGAGTAATAAAACAAATATGGCCTGGCGCCAAAGTCAATGTCGATGCAGGGCGTCGGCGTGATGCGGTAAAGGCGTAGCAAAGCCTGAATTCACAGGTCGGTCCGAGCTCCGGATGCGGCGTTCGCCGGACTATGTACGGAAACTGACCGAACCATCATGCGACTGTCGTTAATGCGGCCACCATTTGATAGACCTGTGTACATATGATGGACAAACTAGAGTAATAATTCCTTGGGAAAAATGAACCCAAACAAGCAAAAAATATTGGGATTAATAGCACCTGGTTTATTCGTTGTAGCAATCCGAAGGAAGGTGATTCCCAAGATTGGGACTCGATCCGCGCACCCATTGCCTGATGGGCGATAAAACGACGGCATGTCAATGCTTTCAAAGGTTGGCTCACCGAGGCAAAGCCCTCGGTCCAGCTAACGTGACGGAGCTGGTCGGCTAGTGACGCCGAAGTGTCCGGAGTAGGTTGATGAAGAGGTGGCGGAGCCCCCGGTCCAGCCGAGATGTTGAAGTAGGTCGGCGTGATGGACACCAGCTTGAAGAAGCAATAGTGCGGCCCTGCTGATGCAGGTCGTGACGTGGTCGATGCCGGCTTGATGAAGCGACCGTGCGGTGATGTCGGTATGCCCGCTCTGTGTAATCCGTGGGGCAGCGATGTTGGTGATGATTTATCCTTCGTGATGCCGGACTCTTGTTCGGCTTGCCGAGATGATGATCCGAAGAAGTTGAGCTCGGCTCAACAAAGTGACGACGTGTCTAGCGCAGGTCGGCAGCCGTGGAGCAATATTGCCGGACTGGTTTGACACCAGCATGATGTTGAAGATCATGTTCAAAAGATTTTAAAGTTAGTGGGATGTGTTCAGGAACAAAACACAACAACCCATACAAAACTTCCTTCAAAAAGGATGTCCGAAATCCCGTTCATAAAAAAGACGAACCCGGGTCGGATTCGTTTTCGCGCAGAAAACAGATCCGAAAAGTGATGCACTAATCGGAAGGTTCCCGGAGTTTGGACGGTCGGATCGAACTGAAATTTTGAGGGGTGGTAGATATAGGAATTCCGCAGCCGATCAACGGTTGGATCTTCCAAAGGAAGTCCGAGCTAGAAGCTGGACACCACGCCCTAAACTCGTCCGGATTCTCGTCCAGATTCAATGCGGCTCCGGTATATCGGAGATTGCCAGAGATTCCTCCATCGGAACTCGACGAAATTTTCCAGGGTTGTTGTAGACTCAATTCCGCACAATTCCACTGAAGCAATCATTAAAATGACGCTTGAGGAGGCGGTGGCGGCGGACACAAGTCCGCTGTCCAGAAAAATAGTACGGTCGCCCGAGGGCAATGTTGACATTGAGCCCCCGGGCTCCCTGGATGATTCCTCCATGATCTTGATAGAGATCGGAGTTGATGTTGATGAAGTCCCTCATCCGAACATAACGATCCGAGATAGGGCGCAGTCCTTGGTCGAACCAAGGTGACCAGTCGAGCTGGTGACGAAGATGCCGAAGTCGCAGTTGATCTGCAGGCGAGCCATCGACCTTTTGCCGAACACACAGCGGAACTCTCAATGAAAGCACCAATGTCGGTGTCAAAACCGGCGGATATCGGGTAGGGGGTCCCGAACTATGCGTCTAGGCGGATGGTAACAGGAGACAAGGGACACGATGTTTTTACCCAGGTTCGGGCCCTCTCGATGGAGGTAATACCTTACTCCTGCTTGATTAATATTGATGATATGGGTAGTACAAGAGTAGATCTACCACGAGATCGAAGAGGCTAAAACCCTAGAAGCTAGCCTATGGTATGATTGTTGTATATGTATCGACTAGCCTGGCCTCGGTTTATATAATGCACCTGAGGCTTAGGATAACAAGAGTCCTAGCCGAATACGCCGGTGGGGGAGGATTCCTTGCCTTGATCACCAAGTCTTGCGGAATCTTCCTTGTATGCGACAACTGTCTGGACAGGCCCATGAGTATACGCCCATGGGGATCCTCGGCCCAATCCAACTGATCGGGAGACGACGTGGTGAGTACCCCCTAGTCCAGGACAACGTCAGCGGGGTTTCGGGTCCTCAAAAGCTCTCGCCGATCGACTTGCGAATCGCGCTTCCGGTGAGACTCCGTGAACGTGAGCTGCGGTGCATCATCCCCAGCGTCGAGGTTACACGTGACGTGTTCGTGTGCGAACAGGTTCATCGCGGGTAAATCCCAGGGTTGTTTAACCCTTGTGGTAACCGAAAGTTTGATGAAGAGTGAGTGTGACAAGACCGCAATGAAAAGTAGAGCACTTTTTCCAAATGTGTCCTTGATTGGCTGGAAGTGCTCATCCTTCTGGCGTTTGGAGCCCTAGGTATTTTCTCTCGAAGGACGACGACACAACACCCAACGTTTCCTTTATACCCTCTCTTATCACCTCTGGGCATTTCTCACTGAAGAAAATAGAGCACTTTGCTTTCACTTAACAGTTGCCCTGTGCACCTCTGAAAAACTGTCAACACCCTTTTTAGAGTCTCAGCTTGGTCCACAATAGCCTTGAAAAAGAGAAAGTTTTCACCTGCAAACAAGATGTTTGAAATCCCGGGGATGTCCCTTGCAATTTTTAGCGATGTCAGGTTCCATTGGTTTATCTCATGGTCAATTAGTTTTACTAACCGGTCTGCCACGAAAAGAAACAGATACGGGCTGAGAGGGTCTCCCTGACGCAAGCCTCTGGATGGCACAAAAGGTTCCAACAATTCTCCATTGCATCTGACTGAGTACCTCACAGACCGAACACACCGCATAACCCATGTAGTCCACTTTCCGGAGAAACCAGTTTTCAACAATACCCCTTCAAGGAACTCCCAATCCACCTGGTCAAACGCTTTGGCTAGGTCATGCTTTGGTGAGCCGTTCTTTCCAAATGAAACATGGACAACTAAACCAACTAATGCATGTGCTATCGATTCGCATAGATTGGGTCAATTTGCACGTGCTCATTTCAATCGATGATAAAGATAATCAGGTGAACATTAAGTGCACAGTGAAGTCAGTGATGGTGATAAAGCATACAGTTAGTGACTATTTTTTGATGAGAACATCACAACAAAGTCAATACCTCCTGCAATTGATGTGATGGGTAATTAGAGGCTCGACCATACTCTATGACCATTACTGACTAACTGTATGTGATGCCCTCATAAATATGTAGGCAAAAAGAAGAGGCTTTATCACGGGAAGTGGAGTATTTGGTCCCGAACTCATATGCTCCCTGATGAACAGTAGAATAAAAATTATGTTTTTTATAAACTTCAACAAAATTTTGTGTGCTTGCAAATATTTATGATGTAATCACATTTGTGGAAGTCGTGGAAAAAATCTATGCTCTAAAAATGCTATTTTTGATAGCTTTTTGGAGTACTGTTTTTTTACCATGACTTCCATGAATGCCATTTCATGATGAAATTTTCAAGTATACGAAACATTTGTTGAAGTTTTCAACAAAAAAATAGAATTTTTTGAATGTGTTTTCAATTTTTTCCCATTATACTGTTCACCCCGAGCTCATTTGAGCTCGGGAGTAGAAGATCACTTTCGCTCTATCACCGTATGGTACACTGTGAATTGTGCAACGAAAGGCGGCCGCATGGCACGAGGTTATTCCCATAATAGCAACTATTATGTTTAAGGATAATTAGATAAATTGAAAGGTGACATTGCAAATGTAATAGCTTATGAAGTTCAAATAAACAAACACGAACATCAAAGTTCTTGCCCAATTTGGAAAATGTGACTAAAATCGCAGCGCTTCAGTGCTATCGGTACGACTGAAAGCAAATCCTCTGGAATCAACGATGCTACAATGAGTTAATTTGACTAAAATGTAGTATTGCTAAAGTTAGTACGGGACGAAGAGGATGTGGGTGGTTCCGTCGGCGTGCACCATGGCTTAAAATAGTTTTATGCTTATAAACCAAGATCGATAAAAATACAAAATAAAAGCAAATACTATGAAAGTGCTCTTTTGATCTGGAGCTCACATGCTCCCTCATGGCAGTAAAATCCTTCGTGCTTTTTTGGATTTTATTGTTCATCATGGAGCATGTGAGCTCAGGTTCAAACACTCCGCGTCCCATATATTGTTATCAAGCTTTTAAATCTAGGCCGATACGACCGTTATATAGGCCGACATATCACTTTTGAGGTATAAACATAACATATCATTTTGTAAATATCATTTTCAAACATATCATCCGATATGGACCGAAATATCGACCGATATGGCCGATATCTAGCCCGATATGTCCACCGATATAGAACAATGCATAGATGACAACAATTATTTATTAGAATGCAGTGAAATAAGATTATGCATTTACAAATTCGTTATATGTTATCAAAGTCATGCCCAATGTTTTGTACAAATGCATATATATCTTATTGTTTTTAATCATAGAGTAAGGATTTTGTGAATCTTTCCTTAATAATTTCTTAATCAACAAGTTAATAAATTAGGAATCTAAAAGTGTCAGGTTAAACATTGACATTGTTTTACTAAAAATAAATGTTTTGAACAAGAATAATGAAAAAAACTAGACATGTTTTCTCCGATATATCTACATATCGTCCGATATATCACCCGATATCCGACATCCGATATGTCGAAGCCAAACCGATACAAACCCGATATCCGATATTTTGAAGCTTGATTGTTATTAAACTACGTGCTGATCTCCATGATCTTCCATAACATGTGCACACAACCTTAATCACACAACGATGGACAAGAGGAAAGGAGGTGGATAAATAAATGTTTCACCAATGAGAGACTCGGCTCCAACTACACGATGATAGCCTGATACCACCTAAAATGAGTGTTCAAAGAAAGTAATCTGAATAATAAGAAGTTGAAGATCATCAATGTCATCTTGCCGCGACGTTTAGGTTTTAGTGTTGCCTTGTTATCTATTTATCTTTATGCGATGGTGGCTTGGTCCCTCTTTCTCTATTAAAAAAATGTATGCCTTATATGTTTGATATTTTATTTTCTGATATTTGTAGTTCTCGTAAGAACATCTTAGTTCCGTAAGCACGTCACATGTGGCATTGGCCTTGCCTCATCCCTATCACGTCGCCTAACCATTATACGAATGCATCAACCTCACCAAGTTGCACTACACTGTCAATATTTACCATTGTCTTCAATACATAGATCCGAAAAGGAGCGCTCCTCTCGGGAGCGTGACAAGGTGGCATGGATGCGGATGCTTATAGAGAGCAGTGACGTCGTTATCAAGGATCACATGGACATGGTTCATCACGGGTTAATCCCAAGGCTGTTTAACCCATGTGGTAACCAAAGGTTTGGTGAAGAGTGAGTGTGACAAGAGCACATTCAAAAGTAGAGCATCCTTTTCCAAATATGTCCATGATTGGTTGGAAATGCTCATCCTTCATTCGTCCTTCTAGCATCAGGAGCCCTAGGTATTTGCTCTCGAAGGATGACACAACACCCAGCGTTTCTTTTATACCCTCTCTTATCACCTCTGGGCATTTCTTGTTGAAGAAGATAGAGCACTTGCTTTCACCTAACAATTGCCCTGTGCATCTCGGAAAAACTGCCAACACCCTTTTCACGGTCTCAGCGTGTCCACAATAGCCTTGAAAAAGAGCAAACTATCATCTGCAAACAAGATGTTCGAAATCCTGGGGCTATATTCCTTGTAATTTTTAGTGGTGTCAGGTTGCCTTGGTTTATCTCATGGTCAATCAGTTTTACTAACCCGTCTGCCACGAAAAGAAACAGATAGGGACTGAGTATCTCACAGCCCGAACACACCGCATAACCCATGCAGTCCACTTTGCACAGAAACCGGTTTTCAACAATACCCCTTCAAGGAACTCCCAGTCCATCCGGTCATACGCTTTGGCCAGGTCAAGCTTTGGTCAGGTTTTCTTTCCAAATGAAACACACAGACACACACTGTCGGTGTCAAAACCGGCGGATCTCGGGTAGGGGGTCCCGAACTGTGCGTCTAGGCGGATGGTAACAGGAGACAAGGGACACGATGTCTTACCCAGGTTCGGGCCCTCTTGATGGAGGTAAAACCCTACGTCCTGCTAGATTAATATTGATGATGTGTGTTACAAGAGCGGATCTACCACGAGATCAAAGAGGCTAAACCCTAGAAGCTAGCCTATGGTATGATTGTTGTTCCTCCTACGGACTAAAACCCTCCGGTTTATATAGACACCGGATAGGGTTAGGGTTACACAAGGTCGGTTACAATGGTAGGAGATCTATATATCCGTATCGCCAAGCTTGCCTTCCACGCCAAGGAAAGTCCCATCCGGACACGGGACGAAGTCTTCAATCTTGTATCTTCATAGTCTTGGAGTCCGGCCGACGATGATAGTTCGGCTATCCGGACACCCCCTAGTCCGGAAGTCCCTCAGTAGCCCCCAAACCGGGCTTCAGCGACGACGAGTCCGGCGCGTATATGGTCTTTGGCGTTGCAAGGCGGGTTCTCCTTCAGTCTTCATGTTCCCGTCGAATAGTGTCCGGCTTCTTTATAAATGTTGCGCTCCTTGGCTTGTACGCCCAATAATGGCCTTCTTCCACGTGTCGTACGAATGCGAAAGGCTGGGATATTTTTACATTTTACCCCTTAGCCATGCGAACGAGCCGCCTACAAGAGAGGCGAGGATCTAGATCCAGCTCACACCATCCTCCATCCGCAAGTTCTCGTGAGCGCCTCGACAAAAATCCATTCCATCATGGATAGACGACGCGCTCCTCCTCTCACGCTCCCAGCCCTAAGCCAGGAGATTGGGGAGATGCTCGCCCACACAGTGAGCTAGTGGTACTTCAAACCGAGGATATCTTCCCCAGCTTTCATGGTTCGATTCGAGCGGACTGGCCACCTACAAGGGTGGAAAGCAAAGGAGAGCGTCCCCAACCCTTCCAAAGGGGAGCGGGTATGCTTTATCCCCTATCTAATAAGGGAACTCGGATTTCCCATACATTCGTTTCTCCGGGGGCTCCTAGAGTTCTACAGGCTCCAACTTCACCACCTCACGCCCGCCTCCATTTTGCACATCGCGGGCTTCGTAGCTTTTTGCGAGTTGTTCTTGGGCATTGAGCCCCATTTTGCCCTGTGGAAGAGATTGTTTTGTCTTGTACCCCATTCTCATGAGGGGTCGATATACCAAGTGGGCGGAGCCGAAATATGGCGCATCGCCGGGACCGGATATCTATCCGGCACCCCGAAGAAGGCGTCCGAAGACTGGCCTTCAGAATGGTTCTACATGGAGGACGCCCCTCTGCCGGATCTAATCCGGATCGGCCTCTCGGAGTTCAACAATGCTCCCTTGAAGAAACGCCTGAGTTGGCGCCCGCGGAGCCCTCAACTTGAAGATGATAGAAGCGTCCATTATCTGATGGGCCGGATTAGGTTACTGGCCCATTCCGGATTGACCATGATTGGAGTCATGGCCACGTGCATTATGCGAGGGGTGCAACCACTCCAATATAGGGGCCACCCTATGTGGGATTTCAACGGGGAAGATGACGCCACCCGTCATGGCCGCAAAGGGCTAGGCTCGGCAGCCGATCTGGCAAAGATCCTGTCCGGCTTGTACAAGGGAGAGGAGGAGGACTTCCTTCGCAAGAATCCGTTGAATGGATTTTCTATGCATAACCCTCGGAGCTGGGTAGCGGATGTTCATCTACCGATCCATACTTTTTTAAAGTCAAGTATCTTACTCGTGATTTCGACGCAGAGCTGCGCCGGGACGTGGAGGGCATCGAAGCCTAGCCCCACAGCCCGAGGATCCGAACGATCCTTGATCCGCCTCCAAGAGGATCCGGACATAAAGGTGGAGCTGATTGACGGGTGTTCCACAAACGTAGCATAGACAATGCCCTAGTCGCCATTACGGTGACTACCCGGTTTGTTTTCGGCCTCCCGGTGACTACGACCGAGGCCTTGACACCATCGCTTGATCCCGCTCAATTCTGACCATCCCATACCGATGGTGTATCGCAGGAGGTGCCTTTAAGGCGGAAGTCGAACCGCGCGGCCGACCAACAAGGGTCGATCTCGCCAAGAGGAGGAAGAGGAGTGCGGCGCGGACCGAGACGTCGCCGCAACGGTACGGAGCACCGCTATTTATAAGGGAAGGATCCCCAGAAGGTATATTAATGCTCATAACTTTTCCAGAAAGAGCGCTCGCAGGACAGTGTCCGGAGAGGTTGCCAATCAAGCCTCCGCCGGCCATGCTCCAACGCATGGTCCGGGAGGGGAGGCGAATACTGTTGGTTTGTGCGGTAGGGTGCGTCGACTGCAAATTAAAAATTCCTACGCGCAGAACATCCAGGAACATGCTACGGGAGATGGATCACAGTTCATTACCACTAGACGCGCAGTGCCGTGCAGCGGAAGAAGAGTTGGGACAGCGCGTCGCGTGGATCGTCTCCTCCTCGCTCGATCTCCTCGGCGGCGGTCGTCCGATCCCACGTCACGAGTTCGCCGGAGCGGCGCAAGTGCACCGCCTCTAACGGTATCCGCGCGTGCGGGAGGAACGTCGTGCGGCGGACTGCTAGGTCCGATCACACAGTCAGCGGCGAGTGGAGGTGGCTATTCGCAACACATACAAACCCTAGTCGCAGCGCCGAAGCGATCAACCCACGAGTGTGCCGCACCTCCACTTTATTTAGGCGTCCGTCGCGGGCTCAACAATTGGGCCTCACACAGACCCTAAAGCCCAAAGTCTACTCAGTCACGTTCCTAGTCCAGTTCGGATCACATCCGACCAGTGTCCTATGAACGGACCTCGTAGGTTCCTTCCCTTAAGCGCGCGACCCCTTAGGTTCAAGCCGGCTTGGTCGTAGTTCGGATCACCTCCGGACTACATGGCTGGTAGCGACCTCTAGCAAGGCGTGCACCACCACCAGCGAGCGATGAAGCTGGTTAGGAGAACTCGCACAACGTGTCACACTTCGCTCCTTTGCCGCATGATATATGTTGTCGGGCTCAAGGCGAGACTGTCATCCTTGTGCTAACCCGACCTCTTTCTCGTTCTAGTGATACCGACCACTATCCGGATTATCACATAATCCTTGTCGCTTGGCCATGATGTTCCTGGTCGGGTCACACGAGGGCCCAGAGTATATCTCTCGATCGGAGGGCAAATCCCATCTTGCTCGACCATGTCTCGCAACATGGGATTGGACAAACCCAAACCTACCTTTTAACTACCCATCACGGAGTAGCGTTTGGTCGGTCCAAAGCAAGTCTATCACCATCTCGAGTACATGCGTCAGCTCAGGTCTTAGGACATAGAACGTATGTTGTACTAGAGATTCACAGATGACATATCGCTGCGTCTCATAGTTGGGTCTGTCCGACTCGGACCTTATCTCGACTCGGATCCGACTATGTCGAATCCGACCAGACCTTTCCGAGTCCATATTATCCGGTTAGCATCCAATGCTCCATGGCTAGTGAGACCGAGCCATCGACCGTGTCATATGCTAGTCTAGTCGGCTGCGCGTCCACATAGCCTTTTCGACTAGGGACCTTTTAGGACAGTCATCATACAATGCATAGTCCCACAAACAAGTCGCGTACTTGCTGATACACATCATTGATAATGTCCAAGGACTATCTTTATTCATAAACACATAGGAAATATCATCATACATGATTGCCTCTAGGGCATATCTCCAACAAATACAAGGCGTAAACCGGACGCTCCTCCGACGGAGGATGCCGACAGGTTGTCCGCCACCCGGTCTGAGGTGGAGAGCGCCATGAATCACAGGCGTCGCCGGACAGTTCTTCGTGACGCGTGTTTCTCCCCGGAAGCGTTAAATGCCTTTAAAGCGGGAAACGCGCACCTCCGTGCCGCTCAAGATGGGTTAACCAGAGCCACGGAGCAGTATGTGAAAGACATACGGGTAAGTAATTTTAATAGTTATATATGCCAGTAGCCCCCGAGACTTAAAATAGTTGGAATAACTGATTTAAGGATCAATTATTATGCAGGGTCTTGCGGAGAAGAATACCCAGCTGTCCCAGGAGCTCCAAGAGTGCAAGGCCCAACTTGAAGCCGCACTGGCCGCCACAGGGGGAGCCACAGAGACCCCCGTTGGTAAGACGTACTTTGAAAAGATAATTGTTTAGCAAAGTGTGGCGTGAATCTGACAATAATATTGCAGAGGGCGCCGGAATAGATCCGGACAAGCAACAGCTACTGCGTCAGCTAAAGGCCGGCGAGAGGGTGCTTATGAAGGTGCAGCAGGAGAGAAACAAGCTCCAAGATGCCCACACCGAGCAAGGAGAAGAGCTGAAAGGTGTTCGGGCCCAGCTGTCTGGCTCCGTGAAGGAGAATCAGAGGCTTCGTCGCGGCATTTATAAAAGAACCAACAGTCCGGAGTGTGTCCGAATACCCTTACGGTTATAAAAGAACCGGGGCATGCATGGAGACAAGGCGTCGGGGTCATAATTGCTTTATCAGACAAGTGCCCAACTAGTTATGTTATATTACATGGTTACTAAGAAACATCTTCCAGGAAGAATAGTTCCGTTAAGGGTTCCTTTCCCTGGGAGGCATGCCCTAAAGTGCAATGCCGGACTGCGAAAACAGCAGAAAAAGCATCTGGGGGCAGATAAATAAATAAGTAATAAATCATCTTTCAAGTCACCGATCGAATATTCTCTTAAGAACGCTAGCTTTCGCTTCACCCGTCGAGGTACACATCCGGTGACCAGCAAGAATAATCGCAGAGGTGCTCCTTTACCTCCTAGCCGAACAATCGGGAACGAGGGGTAAGCACAGAGCCAGGCAACCCAGCTTGGCCAAAACTTAAGTCATATCGATGCATATAATGGTGAATAAAAGGTACATGCGGAAGTATGACACATGTGTTGGGCATGAAGCCCGTATGAATAAGCTTCAGTTTAAAGAAGCCCCCAGGTATAATGAGTGCCAGGGGCACATCAAGTGTGTGCGAACAAAGCGCACATCAGCCCATAAAAGGTATTGAAAAAAAGTGGGAAGAAGGAGGAGGAGGAGAGACATTAAAAAACAAGGAGTGGACGGGGGAGTGAGACGAACCCGGAGTCCGGCGTTAGGCGTAGAATCTTCGGAGACGGGCTACGTTCCATGGGTTCGGCTCGAGTCGGTTGTCCGATGCGTTACGTAGACGGTACGCTCCGCCGGTCAGGACTTGGTCGATGATGAAGGGACCTTCCCACTTGGGCTTGAGTTTGTCCTTTTTCTTGTCCGGCAGGCGTAGAACAAGTTCGCCAACAATTTAAGTTTTGGCCCGTACTTCTCTGCTTTGATATCTTCGAGCCTGCTACTGATAAAATGCGGAACGAGCCTTTGCCACGTCCCGCTCCTCCTCTATGGCGTCCAGACTGTCCTGCCGATCTAGCTCGGCTCTTTCTTCGTACATGCGCACATGAGGTGAGTCATGAATTATATCGCAGGGCAAGACTGCCTCTGCGCCGTATACCATGAAAAATGGTGTGAATCCGGTAGTTCGGTTTGGCGTGGTCCGCAGCCCCAGTACGGAGTCGAGCTCCTCTACCAGGCGTGTTAGATTCCTTGAGGACCGCACTAGTCTGGGTTTGATGCCGCTCATGATTAGACCATTTGCTCGCTCAACTTGACCGTTAGTTTGGGGTGATAGATGAAGCGTAATCGAGCTTAATGCCCATGTTTTGCACCGAGTTTAACCTCGTCGGCCGTGAAGTTCGTGCCGTTGTCGGTGATGATGTTGTGGGGACACCAAGCGGTGTACTACCCCGGATATGAAGTATATCACCGGTCCGGATTCTGCCGCTTTAACCGGCTTGGCCTCAATCCATTTGGTGAATTTGTCCACCATGACCAATAAGTATTTGTGCTTGTGGGTTCCCCCTTTAAGGGGTCCGACCATAGCAAGCCCCTGGACATGAACGGCCGGTAATGGGTATAGTTTTGAGGGCGGTGGGTGGCATATGGCTCGATTAGCAAAGAGCGGCAACCGACGCATCATTGGACTAAATCTGAGCATCTGCCGGGCTGTCGGCCAATAAAATCCTGCACGGAAGGCCTTTCCTACGAGGGCCCGGGCTACAGCGTGGTGCCCGCCGAGTCCTGCGTGAATTTCAGCCAGAGATTTCGCCCTTCCTCTTCGGAGATACACCTTTCAAGGACTCGGTTGTGCTTTTCTTATAAAGCTCTCCTCATGGACCTTGTAGGCTTTAGATCGCCGAACTATGCAGCGGGCCTCATTTTGGTCTTCGGAAGTTCCTGCCGCATTAAGTAGGCTAGGAATGGTTCTGTCCACGGGCAATGACTGCCATTATTTCGTGAGTGAAGGTGTTATTTCATTGGTGAGCCGCCGATTGTGTCGTAATGGTCTGAGTTAGGTGATGCGGCTGGCTCCGGATTGTTATTTCCGGACTCCTCTTCCCATAATACGGATGGCTTAAAGAGCCGTTCGGGAAGATGTCGAGGGACGGCGTCTCTTTCGCGCCGATGCGTGCTAACACGTCTCTTGCTGGTTATTATCCCGGGCTACATGATGGAATTCTAGTCCTTCTAACCGAGCTGACATTTTTAGGACGGCGTTGCGGTAAGCTGCCATTTTTGGATCTTTGGCGTCGAAGTCTCCATTTACTTGGGATATTGCGAGGTTTGAATCCCGCACACCTCTAGGCGTTGAATGCCCATGGAGATTGCCATCCGGAGGCCATGTAGAAGGGCCTCGTATTCGGCTGCGTTGTTGGAGTCCATGTACATTATTTGAAGTACGTATTGGATTGTTTCTCCAGTTGGGGACGTCAGTACGATGCCAGCCCCCAAGCCAGCCAACATTTTGGATCCGTCGAAATACATGATCCAGTTGGAGTACGCGCCGTACTCTTTAGGGAGTTCGGCTTCGGTCCATTCGGCGATGAAGTCCGCCAGAACCTGCGACTTTATAGCTCGCCGTGGTTTGTAGGTTATGTCAAATGGTAAGAGCTCGATGGCCCATTTTGCAATCCTGCCCGTTGCGTCGCGATTGTTAATAATATCGTTGAGAGGTACTTCGGAGGCCACCGTTATTGAACACTCTTGAAAGTAGTGTCGCAGCTTCCGGGATGCCATGAACACCGCATACGCTATCTTTTGATAATGTGGGTACCGGGATTTGCATGGAGTTAGAACAGTGGATACGTAGTACACTGGTTTTTGAAGAGGGAATTTGTGCCCTTCTATTTCTCGTTCAACGACAAGTACCGCGCTAACAACTTGATGTGTTGATGCGATATATAATAACATAGGTTCGCCCAGGTTGGGCGCGGCCAGAACCGGATTTGTTGCCAGTATGACCTTTATTTCTTTGAGTCCGGCTGTGGCAGCATCCGTCCATTCGAAATGTTCGGTGCGCCGGAGGAGGCGGTAGAGAGGCAGAGCCTTTTCTCCCAAACGGGAGATGAAGCGACTTAAGGCCGCTATGCATCCGGTTAGTTTTTGTATCTGCTTGAGGTCTTTTGGAATATCCAATTGTGACAGAGCTCAGATTTTGGCCGGGTTTGCTTCAATTCCTCGACCGGATACGATGAAGCCCAAGAGTTTTCCGCTGTATGCCAAGACGCATTTTTGAATTGAGCTTAATGTCATATGCTCGGAGGTTGTCGAATGTCACCCTCAAGTCTTCTACTAGAGTTCCGACGTGTTTGGTCTTGACGACCACATCGTCTCACGTATGCCTCTACTGTTTTGCCTATCCGGTCGCCGAGACATGTTTGAATCATGCGCCGATATGTTGCGCCGGCGTTTTTGAGTCCGAAGGGCATGGCGTTGAAGCGAATGGCCCATACTGAGTAATGAATGCCGTTGCGGCCTGATCTTTCTCCGCCATCTTGATTTGATGGTATCCGGAGTATCGTCGAGGAAGCACAATGAGTCGTGTTTCGCGGTAGCATCGATGATTTGATCGATGCGGGAGGGGAAAGGGTCCTTGGACAGGCCTTGTTAAGGTCTTTAAAATCGACGCAGAGGCGCCAGGATTTGTCCTTTTTTGGTACCATTACTAAGTTGGCTAGCCAGTCCGGATGTTTTATATCTCTGATGAATCCGGCTTCTAAGAGTTTGGCTAGCTCTTCTCCCATTGCATGTCTTTTGGGCTCGGAAAATCGCCAAAGAGCTTGTTTGACTGGCTTGAATCCTTTTAGGATATTTAGGCTGTGCTCTTCCAGCCTGCATGGGATTCCTGGCATGTCTGAAGGGTGCCAGGAAAAAATGTCCCAATTTTCCCGAAGGAATTCTCGTACTGCGGCTTCGACATCGGGACTTAATTGTGCCCCAATGGAGGCCGTCTTGGTGGGGTCCGTTGGATGGACCTGAAATTTGACTATTTCGTCTGCTGGTTTAAAAGAGGTGGACTTGGACCTCTTATCGAGTATCACATCGTCCCTATCCACCGTGGAGCGCAGCGTGGTTAGTTCCACTGCCGCTAGGGCTTGGACAATGCCTCTAGGGCGGTGCGGCTGTCTTATTTTCAGCGCTGGAGTGTCAGATCTCGGATCACTAGCGAGAGTGATTATCCCATTGGGCCCGGGCATTTTGAGCTTCATGTACCCGTAGTGGGGTATAGCTTGAAGATTGTGAATGCCTCTCGCCCTAACAAAGCGTGATATCCGCTGCCGAATGGGGCCACTTGAAACGTGACCTCCTCGGACCTGTAATTGTCCGGTGACCGAACACTACATCTAGTGTGATTTTTCCTGCGCAGCGTACTTCTCGACTAGGGATTATCCCTCTGAAGGTTGTGCTGCTTCGCTCAATGCGGCTCCACTCAATTTCCATTTTTTGAAGGGTTTCCTCATAGATGAGGTTTAATCCGCTGCCGCCGTCCATGAGTACCTTAGTAAGACGAAAACCGTCCACTATCGGACTGAGGACCAATGCGGCTGGCGCTCTAGCTGTTCAGAATTTAGGTTCGTCGCTGGCGTTGAAGGTGATAGCCGTGTTGCTCCATGGATTTGTTGTTGCTACTTGGTAGACTTCGGCAAGGCTGCGGATTGTTCGTTTCCGCATGTTATTTGATGCGAAAGTCTCGAAGACTGCTAATACCATACTGGTACTGCTGGGTTGGTTGCCCGGGGCTAGAAAGCCTACGCCACTTTTGGCCACCTGCCGTAGTATCCAACACGCTCAAGGCTGTGTGTTGGAGTGGCGCCCCCGCATCGTGGATCTTGCAGGTCCGTTGAGCCAACCCTCCAAGACGGTTCCGCACTTTAGGGGTTTTGGTTTTTGGTATTCAACCCGGGTGCTTGATAATGATGCACCCTTTTGTTTCGGACTAGGGGTGTATTCGGGGCCGGATTGTCCCAAAATTTACTTTCGGTTTTCCAGGCGCTCTCCATCGCATAATACTTTTGTACTATGGTCACCAAGTCAGTAAAGCGTGTAATTTCGCACGACTGATGGCGTTCAGGATTCTCTTGTCCGTGCAATTATTGCAGAAAATTGGGATTGCGTCCTCCTCTCGGCAGTCCTTTATCCTGTTCATAACCAGGAGGAATCTGGCCCAGTAATGATGTATCGTTTCATCGGGCTCTTGCCGAATTTGAGAGAGATCGCTAATGTTTGGGTGGGCGGTGGAACTAGATCCGAACCCCGCCCGATTTAGGACTCAAGGGCGAGAAGTTTCCGACTTGGAAGTTTGGATTTTGAGTGTTATCCCATGAATCCAACCCACCGCCGACTTTAGATTCAGGGCTTGATCAACGTTCGTCCTGTGCGGGAATCCGCATGGAGGGATCGGGAATCCGGACGTAACTAGTCCTTAAGATACAAGAAGAATCGCCGCATTGCTGCTCTATCACAGCAACATGATGGGTAGCCCGGGAGAGTTGATCTCTCGATCGGTTTTAGGCCCGATCCGGTCGTAGTCTGCGGGCGACTCCTGTGGCGGCAATGCGATCCAAGAGCTCGCTCATGGAGGAGAGCTCGATCAGATCTAACTGCTCGGCAAGTTCGAACTAACACGAGATTGGTTTCGATGACTCGAGAGGTCATCGTCGGTGTGATGGCGGGCGGTCATAAGAAAACCACCTAGTCAAGAGTCTCGCCAATGCCAAGGCTCCTTTAGCGATAGTATCGTCTTTAAAGACGAGATGAGGCATCCTACCGACGGCGACGACACGGAGGAACTCTCAATGAAAGCACCAATGTCGGTGTCAAAACCGCGGATCTCGGTAGGGGGTCCCGAACTGTGCGTCTAGGCGGATGGTAACAGGAGACAAGGGACACGATGTTTTACCCAGGTTGGGCCCTCTTGATGGAGGTAAAACCCCACGCCCTGCTAGATTAATATTGATGATGTGTGTTACAAGAGTGGATCTACCACGAGATCAAAGAGGCTAAACCCTAGAAGCTAGCCTATGGTATGATTGTTGTTCCTCCTACGGACTAAAACCCTCCGGTTTATATAGACACCGGATAGGGTTAGGGTTACACAAGGTCGGTTACAATGGTAGGAGATCTATATATCCGTATCGCCAAGCTTGCCTTCCACGCCAAGGAAAGTCTCATCCGGACACGGGACGAAGTCTTCAATCTTGTATCTTCATAGTCTTGGAGTCCGGCCGACGATGATAGTTCAGCTATCCGGACACCCCTAGTCCGGAACTCCCTCACACACGTTGACCGAGGCAATCAAACCAATTAATGCACGTGCCATGGATGTGCATGGATTGGGTCAATTTGCACATGCTCATTTCAATCGATGATAAAGATAAGCAGGTGAACACTAAGTGCACAGTGAAGTCAGTGATGGTGATTGAGCATACAGTTGGTCACTATTTTTTGATGAGAACATCACAACGAAGTCAGTACCTCCTGCAATTGATGTGGTGGGTAATTTGAGGCTCAACCATACACTCCATGACCATTACTGACTAACTGTATGCGATGCCCTCATAAATATGTAGGCAAAAAGAAGAGGCTTTATCACGGGAAGTGGAGTATTTGGTCCCGAACTCATATGCTCCCTGATGAACAGTAGAATAAAAAATAGTAAATTAAATAAAAAATATTTTTTGTTAAACTTCAACAAAAGTTTGTGTGCTTGCAAATATTTATCATGAAATGACATTTGTGGAAGTCGTGGAAAAAAATCGATGCTCTAAAAATGCTATTTTTGATAGCATTTTGGAGTACTGATTTTTTGCCGTGACTTCCATAAATGCCATTTCATGATGAAGTTTTCAAGCATACGAAACATTTGTTGAAGTTTTCAATGAAAAAAAATAGAATTTTTTGAATGTGTTTTCAATTTTTTTTCCATTTAACTGTTCACCCCGAGCTCATTTGAGCTCGAAGCAGAAGAGGACTTTCGCTCTATCATCGTATTCTACACCGTGAATTGTGCAACGAAAAGCGGCCGCACGACACGATGTCACTCACATAATAACATCTATTATGTTCAAGGATAATTAGATAAATGGAAAGGTGAACATTGCCAATATAATAGCTTATGAAGTTCAAATAAACGAACACGAACATCAAAGTTCTTGCCCAATTTGGAAATGTGACTAAAATCATAGCACTTCGGTGCTATCGGTACGAATGAAAGCAAATCCTCTGGAATCAATGATGCTACGATGAGTTAGTTTGGCTAATCAATCTAAAAATGAACAACACATATATATGTAGTATTGCTAAAGTTAATAATGATGAGTAGTTGGTAGCTGGATCCTTCGCTGTTCCGGGGTTGGCGTCCGGCTTTGCTACATCAACAGGCTATTACGGGGTTTTACAGGGCTTGACGCCCACCCCCACCAGTTAAAATCAGGGGGGCGATTAATTAGGAGAAGAAGATTAGTTAGCCCAATTAAAGAAGGACAGATCAGCTGGTCCCTAAAAGCCCGTCGATATAGTCCGTGTATCTAGCATTTTTGGGTTGGCGTCTCCTGCTGGGCGTTGGTTCAGCTGGAGTGGAGTACCTCGATGGCTTCTTGGCCATTTGCAACAAAAACAGTCCGGCTTCGACAGTGGTGTGCAGCGGCCTTGTAGAAAAAAATCTTCTTCCCAAGAATCTCGATGTTTTTTCTTGTTCGTGCAGTTGTTCTTTGTAGTTTGTAGTGCTGGTGTTGACCGGCCCATTTGTAATTCCTTAGATATAAGGAAAAAAAAATCCTGAAAACATCTAAACCAAGCCAGAAAACCGTGGTGTCTTTTTCTGCAGGGAAGAAACGTGGAGATATTTTTACAGCGTTCTAGGATCCGGGAGCATACAGACATAATTCAAAGCTGCTGTCGAGTTGATCGAAATCGGAACAAAACCTCGGCCAGATAAATTAACTATTTCACCACCATTTGTTTGGTTTAAACCTTTTTTTAGAACATTCGTTTGGTTTAAACTATTTTTGCAGCTAGCCAACAATCGGCCGTTGCCATCTGCCAAAAAAATAAATCAACTGTTGCATCAGATATCATCAGACCACACAACCACAAACCCCAACAGTCTCGAGTTCTCAAGGTCATTTTTTTGTTGTTGAAAAAGTGCTCGAAATCATTTTGCCACGCGATATTTCGAGAGGAAATCGGCGATGTTGCGGTCGGAGGTGCCGCCCTCGCTCACGGCCGCCTTGGCCTTCTCCCTCCACTCCGACGCCCTCCTCCGGTACTCCTTGCCGCGCATCACCTCCTTGATGCATCTCTCCACCTCCCCCTTGCCCACCACCCCGCCGGCGTCCGGCCGCGCGCGCACACCGACGCGCCACACGTCCTCGATGTACTTGGCGTTGGTCGGCTGGTCCGACCACTGCGGCACGGCCACCATCGGCACGCCGGCGCTCAGCGCCTCCACGGTGGAGTTCCACCCGCAGTGCGTCACGAAGCACCCCACGGCGCCGTGCGCCAGCACCTCCAGCTGCGGGCACCACGGCACGATCAGGTCCCCCCGCGCCGCCGCCCTCGCCGCGAAGCCCTCGGGCAGCTTGGCCGTCTCCGTGGCGCGCACCACCCACAGGAATGGGCTGCCGGCGTTGCGGAGGCCGTGGGCGACCTCGGCCATCTGGTCCGGTCCCGGCGCCACGATGCTGCCGAAGGAGGCGTACACGACGGAGCGCGGCGGGCGCGCGTCCAGCCACGCCTTGGTCACGGCCGTCATCGGGGTGTGCAGGTGGAAACCGTAGGACGCGTCGTCGGGCAGGCGCTTGTCCAGGTACGCCGACGGCACCGTCGGCCCGATCGTCCTGGCCCCCAGCGTCGACGCCAGGTACTCCGCTTCCTGCACATACGTAAGCACACGGACGTGGCCGGTGTCGTCAGTGCAAATGCTAGGAATCAATCAATGGCAGTAAACGTCAATTGATTGCACGTTGCAAGCGACGTGCTTGCACGTATGCTGCATTGCTGCATGCGACGCGCGCCCTGGCATTGAAGATTGAACGCACGTACGCTCTGCTTGAGACACATGCGGCATATGATGCCAAGGGCGGATTCGCGTGGCGCTCACCTGAGGCTCCAGGTCG
This sequence comes from Aegilops longissima, assembly GCA_021605205.1. Lineage (NCBI taxonomy): Eukaryota > Viridiplantae > Streptophyta > Magnoliopsida > Poales > Poaceae > Aegilops > Aegilops longissima. Next base: position 517,030,773 of record CM038680.1, read on the forward strand.
AAGAAGGAGTTGACGAACACGTGATCCACGGCGCCGAGCCCCGCGAACTGGTTCATCAGCAGGTCTCGGAGGGACGGGTGGTGCGCGTCGCTGTCGGTCAGGAACGTCGGCACGTCGGCGGCGCCGAGCCGGGACGACAGTCCAGGGAGCTCGAGCGGGGAGTCCCCCTTGCGCACCGGCACCGGCACGCGCCCGGCCCGCGCGTGCGTGTACACGATGTCCACGGCGCACGTCTGGGTGAGCACCGCCGCGCACGCCGCCCCGTGCCGCCGTGCCAGGGGCGCCACCCACGGCATGAACGTGTCGTACACCACCACGCGCACTGGGCGGCCACTCGCCGCCTCGGACCGGAGGAGCTCGTCCAGCGCCTCGGACCCGGCCGCCTCCAGCTGCTTGAAGTAGGGGCCCTTGTGCCCGCCCAGCTCAGCGGGCCCGCCGGCGTCGCAGCCGTCGGAGAATACGGCGACGTGCACCGAGCCCGGGGACGGCTTGGTGGAGCCGACGACGAACCGGGTGGCCGCGACGGTGCACCGGACGCCGCCGTGGCCGGCGAGCCGCTTGCCGAACTGGAGGATCGGGTTGAGGTGGCCCTGGGCCGGGTACGGGACGAGGAGGATGTGAGTGGTTTCGTCGGCGTGCACCATGGCTACGGCGTGTGTTGATAAATGATAACCAGCGAGCTCTGGGGAGAACGTTTCTTGGCTTATGCGAGAGTTTGTGTGGGAGGACGTGATAGACGCTTGGTATATATGGAGGATGGAGAAGAGCTCCACTTGATGCATCAAAAAAGAAAAGAAAAAGAGAAGAGCTCCACTATAACTCTAAGAAAAACCATAGAACGGCACACAAACTACAGCCTACAGCCTACAGCCTACAGGTCGTACGTCCAAATTAGAAAGTATTACCACCTCCAATCTATATCATTTATCACTCAAATATATGTATCCAATATTGAAATATGTCAAAATACGTCCGAGCGATAAATGATATGGATCGAAGGGAGATGAGGTGCATTTCCTGGCCGATCAACCTCGTGGCTGAGTTTCCAAAAGAAAACTTGTACACTAACCGAGAGGGTAGTAGGTGTAGTTGCAGCGTATCTTCATTCTTAGAGACGGTTGTTACTTTCCTAAATAAGATGGTTTTGCTGATTTAGACTCTTCGTCTTTTCCTCGGTTTTAACCGGAAAACGAGAAATGCAATTTTGTGAGAAAAAAATGCTTCTCCTCACAACCCTCCTCTACCCGTTGCCATTGCACCAAAATCCTTGGGCTCCATCGGCTTGTATCCTTGCTTCACAATAGTGCCTCTTGCTTCTTCTTTTTATCGTCTCTAGATTGCTAGCTTATCTTCATCTCTTTTTTCTTTTCTTTATATTGCGAGAAGAGGTGGCAACAACATTATGATGGGCAAGGATATGTGGTAGCGGTAGAATAAGATGGTGCGGAAGAGGGATTGTGAGAGAATATCGAAACCAATTGAGCAGCGGGTTGGTAACATGGGGGGCTCTGGGGGTGATAAAACCCTAAGGACGCAGAGAAGTAAGCCGGGGCTAGGGTTAAACTTGGATAGCCGACATTTAAAAAGATGGTGAAGATGGCTGGATTGTGTGATCTTGATCACACGATCTACAAACTATCTTGAATGGCCTTTATCTTTTTCGTCCAAAAAAGTTTGTGGACATTCATATTTGAACATTCTTATATTGTATATAGGTTACTCGGTGGCGGGGCTTGGGAACAATCTCAGCTACATCTAAGATGAACTTGAACTCCGAGTCACTCCTAGACGGTCATCTAATGACTTTCATTATTTGAAAAAATAGCGAAATTTATCAATATTGTAGACTTTCGGTTATTAGTATGAAATGGCATTCTGCTATGGATCCGGTCCTCACCTTGGGTTGCTTATGTATGCGTCTAAAATGTATTGATTGTTCTGATAGAAATTGCGGTTCATTTCATAATCATAAGTACCATTTTTTTCCAAATATGTTGAAATAGTTTATCACTTTTTTTGGCGAAGTAAAAGAGTTTATCACAGTCCACACTAGAGTAATGCATGTAGCCAAATTATTACTGCAACCCTATGTACTCTCTCCATTTCACAATACACCATATTTAAGTTTTATCATAATTCAAACTTTGTAAAGTTTGACTAAGTAATTTTTTTTAACACATAGGTTTGACAAAGTAGAAAGGAACTATGAATATGCAATGTATCTTGCAATGGAGGGAATACTTTTCACTGATATCCTTTTCGCAAAAAACAGCACATGTAATAGTATTTTTGGCAGTTTATTTTTGTAATCAAAATTCTAAGAGCCGATGCATGTCGTACGATAATACGTTTTCACATGCACCGTCATGCGTGGCGATCCCGAGATACTACATTGACCAAGCTTTTTTAGACAATGGTTGAATCATGCTCCAAGATGCGCAGAGAACCAATTAGTAGTACATTGACTATTTTTTGTTCTGCCGGAATGACATTGACTGTTGACAAGAATGGAAGGATGACTCGGTCACAGGGAAGCATAAAACAAAAATGTACTCCTCTGCCTCATAATATAAAGATAGTTTTTCAAGTAGAGGAGCAGAGAAAATCAAAACTCTCCATGGAGCCTTTGGTCGCTACTCCCGTACGTGCCAGCAGCGACGTGACCAGTCGACGAAACACGAGGACACACCAGGGTCTGCATGTGATGTCGTACGGTACTTGGAGATAGACACTAATTAATTCACACGCTGCATGCATGCATGCATGAGATGAACGACGTCGACGTGTCGGAACGCCCATGCCGATGTTTCAACGACGAGGCCAAGCATGCCACGCACCCCATGTCAATTATGTGATGCGCGTATAGCAGAAGAAGAACGCATGTGTAATTAATCTCAATGGAGAAGAAGGTCGATGGGTTAAGGATCCCATCTTGTCATCCTCACGTACGCACGTGAATTATTCAGCCGGTGGCATCCGTCCAGTTGCTACAGGAACGTTCCTGGTACTGCAGGATCGTATCCCAACTGTGTCAACCCTAGGGCCTAGTTCGTACGTACCACTGTGCCAACTTATAATTGGCTAAAACTAATGAGGCATTGCTACGTCAAGTCGATCTGGCCGGGCACATGTGTATAGCCCAAGACTAGGTAGCATGTGTCGGTGCAGGCTTCGTCCTCGAGGAATATCAATGCGGTAGAGGGTCCGATTTCGACCGGCGTACGAAGATTTTTTTTTAGACTTTATTACTCTTTTGCCGCCGGACTGGTTATTCGGTTCAAACGTGTGTGTGAGAGAGAGAGCGAGAGAGAGAGAGAGAGCGCCATCGTCAACCTACGATGAATCAGCATCACCGGCGTAGACGGAACCTAGCTACCTGCGGCCGTTTTCTTGGGCGCCGCGAGCTGTATACCTTTTGCATTTTGTTTAGTTCCGGCTCTGCCAGTCACCGATGACGTCGCCTCGTTGCTGTCAGCAGTGACATGCACAGCGCTGCGTCATCGGCATCCTTGACATTTCCGCTCACCGGCCGTTTCAACGGAGACTTTCGGTTGCGTGCATGCGCTCGAGTCGCTCATCGGTTTCCGGATCTCAAGGCGTAGGTTTTCCCCAAGTTGACCCGGTCCCAGTCATCTCGTTTGACATTTTTTCCGTATCTTTTTTTTTGAGACAATCTCGCGAAGCTTTTATTAAACCGTCACAATGTTTACAGGGACGAACGGAAGATCTCCGGGTTGGCCTAACCAAACATGGCGGCCAACTCCTAAAGAAAGAGCATGCTTCGCTAAATTGTGAGCCTCATAATTTAAGCTCATAAATTCATGGCTAAACTTACAAAAATCAAAAGACGACGAGTGATCTATTATTTCATGAATGATTGCTCCATACCGAGATGCATTCTCCTTCGTAATGTCCTCAACCATCACTTTGCAGTCAGACGCCACATGGATCCTCCGCAAGTATAGATCATCTGATAGTGCAAGGGCTTCTCGAATGGCCAATGCTTTCAAAGTCTCCGGTTCTGAAACATGTCTGAACACTAGGGCTGAGGCTCCCAGGAACGATCCATCCGCGCTCCTGCTTATCGCACCCACGGCTCCATATCTTCTGTTTTGAGGAATTGCCGCATCCACATTTACTTTTGCACTGTCCGCTACCGGCGGTTGCCAGATAGTCGATCTAACGGGCTTTGCTACCGCCGGCTTCGACGATACAGTATTCAACACTTGAAGTTCAGCCAGGTATCGCGTGATGAAATCATGTATAGATAATGGTGACTGGAATATGGCCTCGTGGATTGCTTTCCTTCTCGCTCCCCAAATTGCCCACAACGTGACTACAAGCCGAACAAAATCTCCCTTACTCAGTATATCATGTAGCACAAAAAGCCAGTCCTTTGGGCTCACCTCTTGGCGATCAACAAGGTGTTGCACGAGATGTTCAGGGGCCAGCGCCCATACACTGCTGGACTTCGGACATGTCAGTAACGCATGATTCCATGTGTCTCTTGCCCCGCAGAGATTGCATGTATCTTCTGTCGACATATGGCGATTCATAAGCAACTCACCGCAGGGCATAGACTGTCTAGCTAACCTCCAAACGAACATCCTAAGCTTTGAAGGTACTTGGATGTGCCAGATGCTGCTCCAATCCTTGCTTTCATGCTGAACAAATGATGATTCTTCCGTCTCATGCAGCCATGCCTCTCGATTGATTTTTGTTCTCAAAATCATACGGTATGCCGAGCCAACACTGAAAATACCACGTTGTTCCTCGTGCCATGCCCAGAAGTCTGAAACTGTACGCGTACACAGTGGTATCTTTAGGATTTCCTCATAATCAAAGGGAGTGAACATGGCCCGGACTAGTCCTTCATCCCAAGTCGCAGAAGAAGCACTGATGAGTTGCGCCACTCTAGTAGGAGGATGCTGCACCAGAGAAGTTATAGGTCTTTTGAAACTCTCCCTCGGTATCCAGTTGTGTTCCCAAATGTCTGTGGTTTCTCCATCTCCAATCCTTCTAATCAAGCCTTGTGCCAAAATGTCTCGGCCATCTAAAATTGCCCTCCAAATCTGCGATGGGTGCGCCCCCAGCTCTGCGTCTAGCAATGAACAGTTTGGGAAATAAACTGATTTTAGGATCCTGGAGCTTAACGAGGATTCCGAAACCATTGTGCGCCAAGCCTGCCGTGCAAGAAGTGCTAGGTTAAATATCTCCATTTCTCTGAATCCGAGGCCCCCCATATATTTCGATCTCGTCATTACATCCCAAGACACCCAACTGGGCTTCCTTCTACCCTGCTTACTCCCCCACCAGAATTGCCTTATGATCGATGTGATGTTCTCGCAGATCCCCTCGGCAACCGGAAGCATGTCATGGAATAAACAGGTATCGCTTGTGCAACAGACTTAATCAAAACTTCTTTGCCCGCCGAGGACAGCAGCTTCTCCATCCACCCTTTGATCTTTTCCCATACTCTATCTCTCAGGTATTTAAACGTTCCTTTCTTTGACTGACCCACATCAGTTGGCATTCCCAGATACCGTTCAGACAAGGACTCGTTTTGGACCTGCAAAGAATTCTTCACCTCTGTTCTGGTGGAACCCGGACACCCCTTGCTGAAAATATGAAGGATTTATCATGGTTTATCCTTTGGCCCGAAGCATCACAATATTTCTCTAGTAGGTTTGACACTGCAACTGCTCCCTCTACACTCGCCTTGAAAAGCAACAGGCTGTCATCTGCAAATAGAAGGTGGTTAATGGTTGAAGCCGTGGGGGCCACCTTGATACCTGCTAGTGATGACTGAGAACTGGATTTCAGGAGGCACGAAAGGCCCTCTGCTGCAATCAAGAATAAGTAGGGGGAGATTGGGTCTCCCTGCCGGATTCCTCTGGTCGGTTTGAAAGGATCAAGCTTCTCACCATTGAAAAGAACTGAAAAAAAGACCGATGAAACCATAGCCATGACTGTGTTTATCCACTGTTCTGCAAAACCAAGTTTAGTCATGATAGCTCTCAAATATGTCCACTATAGCCTATCATAGGCCTTCATCATATCCAATTTCAGAGCACAAAAACTGTTTGACTTCGCCCTGGACCGCTTCATAAAATGCAAACATTCATACGCACAAATGATGTTATCCGTAATTTGCCTCCCTGGCACAAATGCAGACTGCTCCTCCGAAATAATCTCAGGTAATATGACCTTCAACCTATTGGCGACCACCTTGGAAGCGATTTTGTACAATACATTGCAAAGACTAATAGGTAGAAACTGAGACAAAGCAGTGGGATTTGTTACCTTCGGAATAAGAACCAACACTGTGTCATTGATGCATTCAGGACTTTCTTCCCCACGGACTATGCTTAGGACGACCTTGGTAACCTCGTCACCACATACATCCCAATGTCGCTGATAAAAGTGTGCGGGAAAGCCATTTGGGCCCGGCGCCTTGGTAGGAAACATTTGAAACAAAGCATTTTTTTACCTCTTCGTTTGTGTATGGAGCACAAAGTGATGCGTTCATCTCCTCCGTTACCTTCTGCGGGACCTTATCCAGAACTTCATCCATATTACTAACACCCTTCGTACTGTACAAATTTTTGTAGAACATGTTTGCCATGCAGACAAGTGAGTTATATGTAAATTCTTTTCCGCAAAGGCCCAAGACCATATAAAGTATCAAGGAGATACCTTTACATGAAAATACAATTATAATAAACACCATGAGAGTGCAGAAAATCTTCTTCTTCTTTTTGCATCCACCGGCGGCACGCCATGAGCATAGCTCGATGCGGAGAAACCTTTTTTTAATCCAAAAGCTTGTAGAAGCGGCGTTAAACATCGTCGGGTTGGATCCCTCCGGCTTCACCAATACCATCAAGCACCACCTCACAAATACATCCACTCGAGCCGTCATCTCCTTCAACAACAACAACTGCCCTCAAGCACCTCCGTAGTAGCCGCACCAATAAGGACATCTCTTTCATCGTTGGCACTGCACGGGCTTTTCCCCGCGATGCGCCCTGACGTAGGCGCGAGGGTTAGGCACCGGGATGGAGGCTAGAGTTTCTCATCGTCCACCTTGACCCTCTCTCTCTCTCTCTTTCTCTCTCTCTCTCTTTCTCTCTCTCTCTCTTAAGCGTGGGCTGTATGTAGTATGACACTTAGTTTCTCACACTAGTGATTTGGACAGTTTCTTTACGATCATTTCCTCGTCAACAAACCTATACAACTAGGTCTCTAAAAAGATTTCCAAAGAAAACTCCTACACAACTAGCTAGCGTGTGTGTACAATTGCAAATTTCTCGCCATTTTGACAAACAGTTGCAACTTTTCTAACCAAGCAAGATTTGGAGGTTACCTTTCTTTTCATCTAGTTTGACCATAAAAGCCAAACACAATTCGACACGTACATAAGCACTAGTAGAAAAAGGGCCTAATGTGAAACACATTAGTCCCGGTTTGTAGCTGAACCGGCACTAATGTGACCATTAGTGCCGGTTCCAACGGCTAGGTGGGCGGAGCTCATTAGTATCGGTTCGTGGCGAAATTTTAGTACCGGTTCGTGCCACAAACCGGTACTAAAGAGGTTGTGGCAGGATGTGGTCAGGCTGGGGCCCCACCAACACCTTTAGTACCGGTTCATGCCACATACCGGTACTAGAGGTTCCTAGTTGATTCATTCTGCAACGGTTTTTTAGCCCCACCTCGCTCCGCTAAGAGAGTTTTTACCACCTTAAATATGTTACTTCTCAAACTATCACAACCACTTGGTCTTCATTGAACTCTATGTGTAGAATTTGTGGCCACAATATGAGTCTTCTCCGGCTTCTAAACCGGTGAGGACTCATATTGATAATTCAGAATGTACACAAAAAGATCATTGATAATCAATGTATTTTTGATGTATTTCTCTTAGCAGTAGCGCGTTTTGGCTGAAAGTCGGTACTGATCAATATATTTTTTATGTATATTTTTACATGTTTACTCAATCTCTTTCGAAGTATCAGGGTTTCGGACGAAAACTTATCTGTTACAAAGGCATTTCATTTAGTACCGGTTCTGATGGTGGGGCTCCACGAGCACCTTTAGAGCATCTCCAGCCGCGCCCCAACAGGCCTCCTCAGCGTTTTTGCGGCGCGGCGCCAAAAACGCCCGGCCGCTTCGAAGTTTTTTTCGCGGCTCGGCTTAAATCGGTGCCGGCGGACTCAGCAGAACCGGCGCTTAGGGGCGCTGAGGCGCCGACCTGGCGAAAAGGGCGCGTGGGTCCGCCTTGTCGGCGAGTCGAGCGCCTCTTTCCGCCGTTTCTTCCCGCTTTTCCCCTACTTCCCTCCCATTTTCTCCTTTACTCCTGCCAATCTCCCTCCCGCTCGCCTCCCAGCCGGCCGCCATGCCACCGAAGAAGTATGTCGTCCCCCGCGCCGCGGCAACCGCGACCGCCTCCGTCGCCCAGCCGAAGCAGAGGAAGCCGAGGGCGCCGCCGTCCAAGCCACCGGGCATTCCAAACACCGAGTGGAGGGCGGAAGTTCAACGACGGGAGGCTGTCACCGCTGACCGGCGGAACAGGGCCATCGCCAAGAAGGCCCGTGAGAACGCGGCACACGCTGCTGCGGCTGCCGCTTCGGCGTAGCAAGCCGAGGCCGAGGCGACTCGCGCGGGGATGATGAATCCACCCGGCAGCCACGCCCAGTACGCTCCCTGGGCCAGCAAAGCGTCGGCTCTCCGTCGCCGCAGCCATGGGATCGCCCTCGCCGGGCTGCGCCAACGGGGACGCGCATGGTGGGTTCAACCCAAACGTCACCTTCCCCCATGGACACCCGGCCCAGCGCACGCCCTCGCCCGCCTTCGCCGGCGTGCAGTACCCTCCATACAACTACTCGCCGCCCGCCTACGCGTCCTCCCCGACGCCCCCTCTCCGTCGTTGCGCGCTGCCCTTCTCGCACCTCGGTGACACTGATGAGACCGAGGGCGACATGGACGACATCATCACGGTAGGTTCGGCCGCGGCCGTTGTGTCTCCCGGGTTCGTCACCCAGGACGAGATGGTGGATCTCAGTGGCGGCATGGACCGCGAGCTCGGCTACGTCTACGGCGAGGAGGAGCAGGAGGAGCAGGAGCCGGAGGAGGAGGATGATGACGAGGAGGAGGAGGAGGAGCCGTCGACTATTCCGGCGAAGAGGCGCAAGAAGAAGAAGCGGGCGGCCAGGTCAGGCGAGCCGCGCATCAAGTGGGCGTCCAAGGAGGAGGAATGCCTCGCCGAAGCATGGAAAGTCGTCTGCCTCGACCCGACCTCCGGCACAAACCAGAGCATCGAGACGTACTGGGAGCGCATCAAGGCCGAGTTCGACGAGCGCAAGCTCGTCGACCCCTACTTCAAAGGCGTCTACATGCAGCGTGGCTCGAAGGCGATGGCGAACCATTGGGGGCGTATCTAGGGGGCGTGCAACAAATGGCATGGGGTCATCGAGGAGGTCGCGGCTCGCCCGGAGAGCGGCGCCAGCGTTGTGGATTAGGTATGCCATGCCGGTCTCCCGCCTCTCTTCACCATGTGCGCCCGCCAACTGTTTGTTCCTCCGCGCGGTTGCTGCGCATGTTCGCCCTATACCGGCAGAGCAACAGCGACGCCGAATTCAAGTACCTCCATGTTTACAAGCGCATCGACAAGTGCGAGCAGTGGGCGGAAGTCCGGCGCACCCTCGACAAGGCCAAGGAGACCTACAAGTCGGACGCGCCGACTCCTGGTGTGTCAGAAGGGCGGCCGGGCGGCAACAAATGTGCCAAGAAGGGGAAACATGCCGACGCGGCCACCGCTCGAGTGCAGGAGTCCATCGAGCACTGCCTCGCCGACACGCAGGCCCGGGCCGTCCTTCGTGAAGAGAAGACCGAGGAGCGGTGGTCGGCGTCGATGTCGAGCAGCGCCGTCAAGCTCGACATACTCCGGACCAACGTCGTCGCGAAGAAGAGAAACACAGACCTGGCTTTCCTGCTGGGCGGGGCGGACATGCTCCAGAGCACCGACGAGGCAGTCAAGCCGTGGTACTTGGTGGAGCGCGGCCTCATCCTGAACCAGCTTCCCTCGACAACGACGCGAACACCGATGCGGACACCGATGCCGCCGCCAAGCCCGAGCAATGATGCCGCCGAGACTCCCCGCAGCACAGAAGCCACGCCGACGCCGCGAAGCACGGAGACCCCGCCAAGCCTGCGCACGCCGACTCCGCCGACGCTGGAGGCCGACCTCGCCGTCTGATGCGCACGCGCGTCCTTTCTGCTTTTTGTATGTCGAACTTTTCATGCGATCGCCGAACTTGTGGCCGCTTGATCGCCAGATTTGTGGCGTCTATTTTGTGAGCGGGAACGAACTATGTTTGAATTTGCCGCGGCTGGGGTGCGGCGCCTGGGGGCCTGGCTGGGAGGTAGGTCGCCCCCAGGGGCCAATCTAGCGCCGGCTCGCCCCCAGGCCGCTCTTTTTCGGCGCCCTGGGGGCTGAACGGCTGGAGATGCTCTTAGTACCGATTTGTGGCATGAACCGGCACTAGAGTTTTTTAGTTGATTCTTTCTGTAGCTATTTTTTTGTCCCACCTCGCCAAGCGAGAGGCACTCGCAGCGGTTTATAAGCCCTGAGTGCAGAGATGATGAAGGAGAGGCGCAATGCTCACCTACACGTTGCTTAGCTTCAGGCCTTGAAATGGTGTAGACTGCACGGAGGTATATGTAGTTTCTCAAGGCCTGAAGCTAAGCAACATGCAGGTGAGCATTGCGTCTCTCTTTTATTTTCAATAACTTATTACAACTCCGGACTTTTTTTGCATTCAGTATGTGCCATTCAAAGCCACGTCATTAACTTTCAACCCTTTCTGACATCATTTGCTATTTTTCATTCATTTACTGATTTGTTTTGAGAGCTAAATGACCGTGAAATTGAAAAGCCCTACAAAATGAACTATGAAAAGGTTGAAAATTGGCATGGTATCATCATTTCACCCACATAGCATGTGCAAAAAAGTAGAGAGGGTTACGGCAAAAACTGGATGCACTTCGTGTACAAACTGGACAATCTCTTTCGAAGTATCAGGGTTTCGGATGAAAAAGTCATCTGTTACACCGGCACTTCATTTTTTTAAACTTATTACAACTCCGAACTTTTTTGCATTCAGTATGCACCATTCAAAGCCACGTCATCAACTTTCAACCCTTTCTAACATCATTTGCTATTTTTCATTCATTTACTGATTTGTTTTGGGAGCTAATGACCGTGAAATTGAAAAGAACTACAAAATGGACTATGAAAAGGTTGAAAATTGGCATGGTATCATCATTTCACCCACATAGCACGTGCAAAAAAGTAGAGAGGGTTACGACAAAAATTGGATGCACTTCGTGTACAAACTGGACAATCTCTTTTGAAGTATCAGGGTTTCGGACGAAAAAAGTCATCTGTTACACCGGCACTTCATTTTTAAAACTTATTACAACTCCAGACTTTTTTTCGCGTTCAGTATGCACCATTCAAAGCCACGTCATCAACTTTCAACCCTTTCTGACATTATTTGCTATTTTTCATTCATTTACTGATTTGTTTTGAGAGCTAAATGACCGTAAAATTAAAAAGCACTACAAAATGAACTCTGAAAAGGTTGAAAGTTGGCATGGTATCTTCATTTCACCCACATAGCACGTGCAAAAAAGTAGAAAGGGTTACGGCAAAAACTAGATGCACTTCATGTACAAACTGGACAATCTCTTTCGAAGTATCAGGGTTTGGGACGAAAAAAGCCATCTGTTACACTAGCACTTCATTTTTTTAACTTCTTACAACTCCAGACGTATTACCAATTTGAATATAATGATAAAACACACTAATATTAAACATAAGAAAAAAGAATCACTAAAAAATCTACTTTAAAAGTTAAGTTATTCACAAAGTAGTGATTCACACAAATTTCAAATAATTCAAATTTAAACTATTCAAATTTGAAAACTACTAGCACAAACAGGAAGTTTGTACCTAAAGCAAAACTATTCACAAAGAAACTCTAAATACAGCAAAAAAACTACTCAGAAATAAATAAAAAAACTATATAAAAAAATATTTGCGCGCTGCCTAGTGGGCCTGCTCGGCCTTGGGCGTGGATATGCAGGCCCATAAGGCCCAGCAAGCTCACAGGGCAGCACGGCAAAGTTAGTCCCAGAAGCCTGCTTTAGAGAGGAGCTCGAAGAAGCAGCCGCGGCTGGGTTTATAAACCAGTGCGGCTGCCCTTCGCTTGACGAGGTGGGACTAAACTTACTGCACTGCGGGATGGGAGCGCGCAACCTGTAGTACCGGTTCGTGGCTTCAACCGGTACTAAAGGGGGGGGGGGATCTTTAGTACCGGTTGGTGCCACCACACGGTACTAAAGGCCTGCCCTTCCCGCCGCTTCGCCTGGCCAAAATTGACCTTTAGTACCGGTTGGTGGCTCCAACTGGTACTAAAAGCCACTCATATATATACAACACTTACGAAAATTTCAGTTAGTTTCATCTCCTTTGTCGCGCCCGTCCCTGTCGCCTCCCCCGTCGCGCGCACCCTGTCCCTGTCGCCGTCCCCGTCGACGTCGCCATCCCGTCCCGCCCTCATCGCCCAAGACGCCCCGTCACCGTGCACGCAGCGGCCCCGCCATATAAACGCCGCCGCCCGCCCGTCCCCGTCGATGTCACCGCCCCCGTCGCCTCGCATCACTGGCCGTCGCCCCGCTGTAAGAGATCGACCGCCCGCGCGCCGGCCCTGCCTCGCCATGGCCGGCGGCCTCTCTCTCTCTCTCTCTCACACACACACACACACACACTACACACACAGTGTAAGGGCATATTTATCCCTAAGGTGTTTTGGTGATTGATGACAACGCTTTTGCGACTAATCGTGTTCCTTGAGTTTCTCAGAAGTTTCATCGCTGGGCACAATACGGTTTGGTGCCCCTCGAAGACTATTGAAGACGACATTTTCCTACGTTTCTTTTTGGTGGATTTGAGTCGTAGGAAAGCCGTACTACTAAGAGGGGGTCCGCGTCGGAAAGGTTCGGGTGGAATCATCACGTACACGTTTTCCTCCTTGTCTTCACCTTTCCCCTGCACTTTGGAGCATCCTCCGTTTATCCTCTATGCAATTGTCCTGGCTGCTGTTGTTGGGCTTGCGGTAGTACTGCTCCCTGGGGCGCGGTAGTACCGCAGGGGCCCACGGTAGTACCGCTCCTCTGGAGCCGTAGTATCGTGGCCCCCAGGCCAAGTGCCGCTGCATCGCGGTAGTAGGGCGGATGTAATTTTTTACATCCGCGCCCCCGCGGTAGTACAGCACCTTGTTCGCAGTAGTACCGCGCGCGGCCTGGCTCAGCTACCATGCGGTAATACCGCTCCTCCAGCCGTAGTATCGTGTCGGATTTTTGCATCGTTTGTTCTTTAGCGGAAGTAGGCACGGATGTATTTTTATTCACCCGCGCCCTTCCCAGGCTAGGACTTTCCTTCCTTGCGGTAGTACCGCAAGGGGGAGCGGTAGTATCGCGCCTGCGGAAGTACCGTTCTCAGCCTCTATGCTTCGGACTTGTTCTAGTTCCTGCCGTTGCAGCGGTAGTACCATGGTCCCTCACGGTAGTACCGCATGGCCTTGCGGTAGTACCGCTTGTCAGGAGTGGTAGTACCGCAAGTCGCGGGCTGGTTAGGTGGATAATGGTTGGATTTTGTCCACAGCTATGAAAGGGGTGTCTTCTTCCTCTAGTTGACTACCTCTTCCAACCCTAAGCTCCATTGTTGCTCCAAGCTCCATTTTCACCCGATCTCACTCCCTAGCCAATCAAACTTGTCGAGAAGGCCCCGAACTACACTTCCACCAAGAGAAATTTGATTTCCCCCACTAATCCCTTGCGGATCTTGTTACTCTTGGGTGTTTGAGCACCCTAGACGGTTGAGGTCACTGCGAAGCCATAGTCCATTGTGGTGAAGCTTCGTGGCATCGTTGGGAGCCTCCAATTAAGTTGTAGAGATTGCCCCAACCTTGTTTGTAAAGGTTCGGTCGCCGCTTCCAAGGGCACCAATAGTGGAATCACGACATCTCGCATTGTGTGAGGGCGTGAGGAGAATATGGTGGCCCTAGTGGCTTCTTGGGGAGCATTGTGCCTCCACACCGCTCCAACGGAGACGTACTTCCTCCCAAAGGGAAGGAACTTCGGTAACACATCCTCGTCTTCACCGGCTCCACTCTTGGTTATCTCGTGTATTTACTTGTGCAAGCTTATTTGTGCTATATCTCTTGCTTGCTTGTGTGCTTATTGTTGTTGCATCATATAGGTTGCTCACCTAGTTGCATATCTAGACAACCTACTTTGATGCAAAGCTTAAATTGGTAAAGAAAAGCTAAAAATTGTTAGTTGCCTATTCACCCCCCTCTAGTCAACTATGTTGATCCTTTCAATTGGTATCAGAGCCTCGTCTCTTTATTAAGGACTTAATAGTCCAAAGAGTATGGTTGACGTCGTAGACGAGGTGGAGGAGCACTCCGGTGCAAATCCAGTCTCGTCTACTGGAGATGGGGGTACTGCGGTCTCTCGTGAGGAATTCAATGTGGCGTTGGACACATTGAAAACCTCCTTGACGATCGAGGTCGAATGCATGTTTAATAAATTCTTAGAAGGGCTTAAACTTTCCACCGCACCGTTGAGAGTGGGTGATCCCGCTAACAAGGTGACAGATGCTACCTCCGGCAAGGGGGAAGCTAATAGCGAGAAAGCTCCTTCTTCTAGTGGTAAAAATGGCACTGGCATCTTTGCCCATGTGGAACCTCCACTTGTCTATGGTGGACCGCTTCCTTCCACTCATTTGAATCATGCCGGCCCAGCCCCTAAGATTGAGAAGAATGTAGATTTTGATTCTTGGGTCTATCGTTTTAAGCGTCATTTAAATCATGTGAACACTAACCTTTGGAGAATCATTGAAGAAGGTTTTTATCCGCATGACCGAAGCAACTTCACCCCTAGAGAAGCCGTGGATAATCAATTCAATGAGAATGCTCTCTTCATCATCCAAGAAGCAATCCCACCCGAAGACCTTCCTCATCTCCGGCCCTACTCCTTGGCCAAAGATGCTTGGCGCCAAGTGGTTTCCCTCTATCGGGGAAGCGCAAGCATTCAACGTTCCAACTATGAAGTGGTGCAAGATGAAGCCGATGAGTTTGCAATGAAAGAAGATGAAGAACCTCATGAGCTTTATCAGAGGGTAACCAAACTCGTAGTCTCTCTCCGAGATCATGGAAGTAAGGACACATATGACAATTGGATCAAGCGCAAATTCCTCAAGGCAATGATGCCCTACCACAAAGCCATGTCCTCCGTCATTCGTCAAAGGCCGGACTTCCACACCTTGTCCTCAAGTGATGTGTTGGATGAGTTCGTTGCTATGAGCATCTTGGACAAGACCGCCGACAATGCGGTACTTCGCTCTCAAAGACTAAAGAAACCCAACCTTGCTCTAAAGGCCAAGGTTAGTATGGAGGAAGAGGATGAAGAGGAAGAAGAGGAGAGAAACCTCGAAGATACGAAGTATGCCTATCATGAACACATGGCCCTTACTTCAAGGCAATTCTGGAGCAAGAAGAACTCAAGGCCCAACTTCAACAAGAACAATTCAAGTGGTGCAAAGGGAAAGCAAGGAGTGAGGACTTGCTTCAATTGTGGCAATGTAAGCCAGTTTGTTGCGGAGTGCCCTTATGAGAAGAGGGAAGACAATGGTGGCAAGCTCATCCGAAAGGACAAGGCCAAGTCGTTCCCCAACAAGAGCAACTTCACCAAGAAGACTCCTCCCAAGGCATTGGTGGTACAAGAAGAGTACAATGAGGATGATGACGACGATGAAGATGGTGAGTCGGTTGCCATGGCCTCCGTTGCCATTGCGACGATTCCACGGGTCTCTCTCTTCGACTCACCCAATGAGAGCATCACCTCCAAGTGCCTCATGGCTAAATCCACCAACAAGGTAACCCCCAACATCAAAACTACCATCATTAATCATCCTTCTTTGACGGATAGCATTGATGAACATGGGGTAACTAATGTGGAGGAGAATGAGTTTGAGGCCTTTCTGGGTAAACTCAAGGGTAAAGCCAAGAAGCACTTCGTTGCTCTCTTGGAACAACTTGGTGAAGCCAATGACATGATCGAGGCTCATGAAGATACCATCTCTAAGATGGAGGGGCATAGTCGAGACTATGCCGATGAGATTTAGGATCTTTACAATGCTCTTGAGGAAGAGCGTGGTCTTCGTTTGGCTCTTGAGAAGTCACACAACGATGATCATGCTAAATTAAAGAAAGATCTTGATCATGCTCTTGTTGTTTCTCGTGTGCTAAATTCCGAGAAGGCCAAACTTGGGGTTGATCTTGCTAGACTCAAGGAGGAGTTTGATATACTTGACAAGGCTCATAAGACCTTGAAAGGTATTCATGCTAGTCACAAGGAGTCTCATGATCAACTCCAAGTGAAGCTAACTAAGGAGAAAGCCACTTTTCCTCATATGGTTTTAATTGATAATGCAAATGCTACTAACCCGTGTTGTGAGCATGTGCATCTTATTGAGGAAAATGCTAAGTTGAAGGAGCAACTTGAGAAATGCCATGTGTCATGCATACAAGGTGAGAAGAACCTCAACGACCTTTTGAGCAATCAAAAGGAAGTTGTGGCCAAGGAGGGGATTGGGTTCGCACCCAAGCCCAAGAACAAGAAGAAGAATGACAAGACCAAACGACCTCCTCCTCTCAAGCAAACTTTTGTAAAGGAGGGAGAGGGTGCTTCCAAGGAGAAGAAGAACAATGCGAAGGGTGGTGGTGTCAAGAAGGGAAATGCCACCCCTCCCAACATAGCCGGCGACTTTAATCCTTCTTATGTGTTATGCCGTGCTAGTTGATGTCTACTACGCAACCTTCTTCTTGTAGACGTTGTTGGGCCTCCAAGTGCAGAGGTTTGTAGGACAGTAGCAAATTTCCCTCAAGTGGATGACCTAAGGTTTATCAATCTGTGGGAGGCGTAGGATAAAGATGGTCTCTCTCAAGCAACCCTGCAACCAAATAACAAAAAATCTCTTGTGTCCCCAACACACCCAATACAATTGTAAATTGTATAGGTGCACTAGTTTTTTCGAAGAGATGGTGATACAAGTGCAATATGGATGGTAGATATAGGTTTTTGTAATCTTAAAATATAAAAACAGCAGGGTAACAAGTGGTAAAAGTGAGCATAAACGGTATTGCAATGCGTTGAAACAAGGCCTAGGGTTCATACTTTCACTAGTGCAAGTTCTCTCAACAATAATAACATAATTGGATCATATAACTATCCCTCAACATGCAACAAAGAGTCACTCCAAAGTCACTAATAATAGTGGATAACAAGCAAAGAGATTATGGCAGGGTACGAAATCACCTCAAAGTTATTCTTTCCAATCAATCCGTTGGGCTATTCCTATAAGTGTCACAAACAGCCCTAGAGTTCGTACTAGAATAGCACCTTAAGACACAAATCAACCAAAACCCTAATGTCACCTAGATACTCCAATGTCACCTAAAGTATCCGTGGGTATGATTAAAGGATATGCATCACACAGTCTCAGATTCATCTATTCAACCAACACATAGAACCTCAAAGAGTGCCCCAAAGTTACTACCGGAGAATCACGACGAAAACGTGTGCCAACCCCTATGCATAGGTTCATGGGCAGAACTCGCAAGTTGATCACCAAACCATACATCAAGTGAATCACGTGATATCCCATTATCACAACAGATACGCACAGCAAGACATACATCAAGTGTTCTCAAATCTTTAAAGACTCAATCCGATAAGATTACTGCAAGAGGAAAACTCAATTCATTACAAGAGAGTAGAGGGGGAGAAGAAACATAAGATCCAACTATAATAGCAAAGCTCGTGATACATCAAGATCGTGCCAAATCAAGAACACCAGAGAGAGAGAGATCAAACACATAGCTACTGGTACATACCCTCAGCCCCGAGGGTGAACTACTCCCTCCTCATCATGGAGAACGTCGGGATGATGAAGATGGCCACTGGTGATGGTCCCCCCATTCGGCGGTGGTCTTGGAACAGGTCCCGATTGGTTTTGGTGGCTCTGAGAGGCTGCGGCGGAACTCCCGATCTATTCTCTTCTTCAATCGTTTTAGGGTATATGGGTATATATAGGTGAAAGAAGTATGCCAGGGGAGCCACGAGGGGCCCATGAGGGTGGAGGGCGCGCTTGGGGGGGGCGCGCCCCTACCTCGTGGCTTCCTCGTTGCTTCTTTGACGTGGACTCCAAGTCTCCCCGGTTGCTTTCCTTCTAAAAATAACTTCTCCAGAAGGTTTCATTCCGTTCCGACTCCGTTTGATATTCCTGTTCTTTGAAACACTGAAACAAGGGAAAAAACAGAAACTGGCACTGGGCTCTGTGTCAATAGGTTAGTCCCAAAAGTAATATAAAAGTGTAAAATAAAGCCCATAAACATCCAAAACACATAATATAATAGCATGGAACAATGAAAAATTATAGATACGTTGGAGACGTATCAGCATCCCCAAGCTTAATTCCTGCTCGTCCTCGAGTAGGTAAATGATAAAAAAAGATAATTTTTGATGTGGAGTGCTACTTGGCATAATTTCAATGTAATTCTTCTTACTTGTGATATGAATATTCAGATCCGAAAGATTCAAGGCAAAAGTTTAATATTGACATAAAAATAATAATACTTCAAGCATACTAACAAAGCAATCATGTCTTCTAAAAATAACATGGCCAAAGAAAGTTATCCCTACAAAATCATATAGTCTGGCTATGCTCTATCTTCACCACACAAAGTATTTAAATCATGCACAACCCCGATGACAAGCCAAGCAATTGTTTCATACTCTTGACATTCTCAAACTTTTTCAATCTTCACGCAATACATGAGCGTGAGCCATGGACATAGCACTATAGGTGGAATAGAATGGTGGTTGTGGAGAAGAAAAAAAGGAGAAGATAGTCTCACATCGACTAGGCGTATCAACGGGCTATGGAGATGCCCATCAGTAGATATCAATGTGAGTGAGTAGGGATTGCCATGCAACGGATGCACTAGAGCTAAATGTATATGAAAGCTCAACAAAAGAAACTAAGTGGGTGTGCATCCAATTCGCTTGCTCACGAATACCTAGGGCATTTTGAGGAAGCCCATCATTGGAATATACAAGCCAAGTTATATAATGAAAAATTCCCACTAGTATATGAAAGTGATATCATAGGAGACTCTCTATCATGAAGATCATAGTGCTACTTTGAAGCACAAGTGTGGTAAAAGGATAGTAGCATTGTCCCTTCTCTCTTTTTCTCTCATTTTTTGTTTTTTTTGTTTGGGCCTTTTCTCTTTTTTATGGCCGCTTTTCTTTTTTCTTTTTTTGGTCCGGAGTCTCATCCCGAATTGTGGGTGAATCATAGCCTCCATCATCCTTTCCTCACTGGGACAATGCTCTAATAATGATGATCATCACACTTTTATTTAATTACAACTCAAGAATTACAACTCAATACTTAGAACAAAATATGACTCTATATGAATGCCTCCGGCGGTGTACCGGGATATGCAATGAATCAAGAGTGACATGTATGAAAGAATTATGAACGGTGGCTTTGCCACAAATACAATGTCAACTGCATGATCATGCAAAGCAATATGACAATGATGGAGCGTGTCATAATAAACGGAACGGTGGAAAGTTGCATGGCAATATATCTTGGAATGGCTATGGAAATGCCATGATAGGTAGGTATGGTGGCTGTTTTGAGGAAGGTTTATGGTGGGTGTATGATACCGGCGAAAAGTGGGCGGTATTAGAGAGGCTAGCAATGGTGGAAGGAAGAAGAGTGCGTATAATCCATGGACTCAACATTAGTAATAAAGAACTCATATACTTATTGCAAAAATCTACAAGTTATCAAAGCAAAGTATTACGCGCATGCTCCTAGGGGGATAGATTGGTAGGAAAAGACCATCGCTCATCCCCGACCGCCACTCATAAGGAAGACAATCAATAAATAAGTCATGCTCCGACTTCATCACATAACGGTTCACCATAAGTGCATGCTACGGGAATCACAAACTTTAACTCAAGTATTTCTCAAATTCACAACTACTCAACTAGCATGACTCTAATATCACCATCTTCATATCTCAAAACAATTATCAAGCATCAAACTTTTCTTAGTATTCAACACACTCATAAGAATTTTTCTTTTACTAATCTTGTATGCCTATTATTGTTAAAGAAAACTACCATGCTATTTAAGACTCTCAAAATAATCTAAGTGAAGCATGAGAGATCAATAGTTTCTATAAAACAAATCCACCACCATGCTCTAAAAGATATAAGTGAAGTACTAGAGCAAACAACAAACTACTTTGAAAGATATTGTTGGGGAACATAGTAATTTCAAAAAAAATTCTACGCACACGCAAGATCATGGTGATGGCATAGCAACGAGAGGGGAGAGTGTATGTCCACGTACCCTCGTAGACCGTAAGCGGAAGCGTTATAACAACGCGGTTGATGTAGTCGTACATCTTCACGATCCGACCGATCCAAGTACCGAGCATACGGCACCTCCGAGTTCAGCACACGTTCAGCTCGATGGCGATCCCCGGCTCCGATCCAGCAAAGCGTCGGGGATGAGTTCCGTCACAAGACGACGGCGTGGTGGCGATGATGATGCTCCACGGCGCAGGGCTTCGCCTAAGCTCATGACGATATGACTCTACGGCGCAGGGCTTCGCCTAAGCTCCATGACGATATGACCGAAGTGGAATATGGTGGAGGGGCACCGCACACGGCTAAGGAGCGATCCGTAGATCAACTTGTGTGTCCATGGGTGCCCCTGCCCCGTATATAAAGGAGGGAGGGAGGAGGAGGCCGCCCTAGGAGGGCGCGCCATGGGAGTCCTACTCCCAGGGAGTAGGATTCCCCTTCCTAGTCCAACTAGGAGTCCTTCCATGTATTAGGAGTAGGAGACAAGGAAGGGAAGAGAGAAGGAAGGAAGGAGGGGGTGCGGCCTCTCCCCTAGTCAATTCGGACTAGGCCATGGGGGGCGGCCTGCCCTAGGCAGCCCCTCTCTTCCCTTGGGCCCAATAAGGCCCAATACTTCTCCCGGCGAATTCCCATAACTCTCCGGTACTCGAAAAATACCGAATCATTCGAACCTTTCCGAACTCCGAATATAGTCGTCCAATATATCGATCTTTACGTCTCGACCATTTCGAGACTCCTCGTCATGTCCCCGATCTCATCTGGGACTCGAACTCCTTCGGTACATCAAAACTCATAAACTCATAATATAAGCATCATCGAAACCTTAAGCGTGCGGACCCTACGGGTTCGAGAACTATGTAGACATGACCTAGAACTATTCTCGGTCAATAACCAATAGCGGAACCTGGATGCCCATATTGGCTCCTACATATTCTACGAAGATCTTTATCGGTCAAACCGCATAACAACATACGTTGTTCCCTTTGTCATCGGTATGTTACTTGCCCGAGATTCGATCGTCGGTATCCAATACCTAGTTCAATCTCATTACTGGCAAGTCTCTTTACTCGTTTACGTAATGCATCATTCCGTAACTAACTCATTAGCTACATTGCTTGCAAGGCTTATAGTGATGTGCATTACCGAGAGGGCCCAGAGATACCTCTCCGACAATCGGAGTGACAAAACCTAATCTTGAAATACGCCAACCCAACATGTACCTTTGGAGACACCTGTAGTACTCCTTTATAATCACCCGATCACGTTGTGACGTTTGGTAGCACCAAAGTGTTCCTCCGTAAACGGAGTTGCATAATCTCATAGTTACAGTGAACATGTATAAGTCATGAAGAAAGCAATAGCAATATACTAAGCGATCAAGTGCTAGGCTAACGGAATGGGTCATGTCAATCACATCATTCTCCTAATGATGTGATCTCATTAATCAAATGACAACACATGTCTATGGTTAGGAAACATAACCATCTTTGATTAATGAGCTAGTCAAGTAGAGGCATACTAGTGACTATATGTTTGTCTATGTATTCACACATGTATTATGTTTCCGGTTAATACAATTCTAGCATGAATAATAAACATTTATCATGAAATAAGGAAATAAATAATAACTTTATTATTGCCTCTAGGGCATATTTCCTTCAGTCTCCCACTTGCACTAGAGTCAATAATCTAGTTCACATCATCATGTGATTCAACACTAATATTCACATCTGTATGTGATTAATACCCATAGTTCACATCGTCATGTGACCAACACCCAAAGGGTTTACTAGAGTCAATAATCTAGTTCACATCGCTATGTGATTAACACCCAAAGAGTACTAAGGTATGGTCATGTTTTGCTCGTGAGAGAAGCTTTAGTCAACGGGTCATCACATTGAGCCGTATGTATTTTGCGAATATTCTATGTCTACAATGCTTTGCACGGAGCTACTCTAGCTAATTGCTCCCACTTTCAATATGTATCCAGATTGAGACTTAGAGTCATCTGGATCAGTGTAAAAAGCTTGCATCGATGTAACTCTTTACGACGAGCTCTTTTATCACTTCCATAATCGAGAAATATTTCCTTAGTCCTCACTAAGGATGTTCTTGACCAATGTCCAGTGATCTACTCCTAGATCACTATTGTACTCCCTTGCCAAATTCAGAGCAAGGTATACAATAGGTCTGGTACATAGCATAGCATACTTTATAGAACCTATGATTGAGGCATAGGGAATGACTTTTCATTCTCTTTTCTATTTTCTGCCGTGGTCGGGATTTGAGTCTTACTCAATTTCACACCTTTGCAACACAGGCAAGAACTTTTCTTTGACTGTTCCACTTTGAACTACTTCAAAATCTTGACAAGGTATGTACTTATTGAAAAAACTTATCAAGCGTCTTGATCTATCTCAATAGATCTTGATGCTCAATATGTAAGTAGCTTTACTGTGATCTTTCTTTTAAAGAACTCCTTTCAAATACTCCTTTATGCTTTCCAGAAGAATTCTACATCATTTCTGATCAACAATATGTCATTCACATATACTTATCAGAAATGCTGTAGTGCTCCCACTCACTTTCTTGTAAATACAGAGCTTCTCCAAAAGTCAGTATAAAACCATATGCTTTGATCAACTCATCAAAGCGTATATTCCAACTCGAGATGCTTGCACCAGTCCATTGATGGATCATTGGAGCTTGCACATTTTGTTAGCACCTTTAGGATTGACAAAACCTTCGGTTGCATCATATACAACTCTTCTTTAATAAATCCATGAAAGAATGTAGTTTTGACATCCATTTGCCAGATTTCATAAAATGTGGCAATTGCTAACATGATTCGGACAGACTTAAGCATCGCTACAGCTTGAGAAAATCTCATTGTAGTCAACACCTTGAACTTGTCGAAAACCTTTTGTGACAAGTCGAGCTTTGTAGATAGTAACACTACTATCAGTGTCCGTCTTCCTCTTGAAAATCCATTTATTTAACATGGCTTGCTGATCATCGAGCAAGTCAATCAAAGTTCATACTTTGTTCTCATACATGGATCCTATCTCAGATTTCATGGCCTCAAGCCATTTCGCGGAATCTGGGCTCATCATCGCTTCCTCATAGTCCGTAGGTTCATCATGGTCTAGTAACATGACTTCCAGAACACGATTACCGTACCACTCTGGTGCGGATCTTACTCTGGAAGACCTACGAGGTCTGGTAGCAACTTGATCTGAAGTTTCATGATCATCATCATTAACTTCCTCACTAATTGGTGTAGGAATCACCGGAACTGATTTCTGTGATGAACTACTTTCCAATAAGGGAGAAGGTACAATTACCTCATCAAGTTCTACTTTCCTCCCACTCACTTCTTTCGAGAGAAACTTCTTCTCTAGAAAGGATCCATCTTAGCAACGAATAACTTGCCTTCGGATCTGTGATAGAAGGTGTACCCAATAGTTACCTTTGGGTATTCTATGAAGAAGCACTTCTCCGATTTGGGTTCGAGCTTATCAGGATGAAACTTTTTCACATAAGCATCGTAGCCCCAAACTTTAAGAAACGACAACTTGGGTTTCTTGCTAAACCATAGTTCATATAGTGTCGTCTCAACGGATTTAGATGGTGCCCTTTTAACGTGAATGCAGCTGTCTCTAATGCATAACCCCAAAACGATAATGGTAAATCAATAAGAGACATCATAGATCGCACCATATCCAATAAAGTACGATTACGACGTTCGGACACACCATTTCGTTGTGGTGTTCTGGGTGGCGTGAGCTGTGAAACTATTCCACATTGTTTTAATTGAAGACCAAACTCGTAACTCAAATATTCATCTCCACGATCAGATCGCAGAAACTTTATTTTCTTGTTGCGATGATTTTCCACTTCACTCTGAAATTCTTTGAACTTTTCAACTATTTCAGACTTATGTTTCATCAAGAAGATATACCTATATCTCCTCAAATCATCTTGTGAAGGTCAGAAAATAACGATACTTGCCACGAGCATCAACACTCATTGGATCGCATACATTAGTATGTATTATTTCCAACAAGTCAGTAGCTCGTTCCATTGTTCCGGAGAACGGAGTTTTAGTCATCTTGCCCAAAAGGCACGGTTCGCAAGCATCAAATGATTCATAACCAAGTGATTCCGAAGATCCATCTTTATGGAGTTTCTTCATGCGCTTTACACCAATATGACCTAAACGGCGGTGCCACAAATAAGTTGCACTATCATTATTAACTTTACATCTTTTGGTTTCAATATTATGAATATGTGTATCACATGATCGAGATCCAACAAACCATTTTCATTGGGTGTATGACCATAGAAGGTTTTATTCATGTAAACAGAACAATAATTATTCTCTAACTTACATGAATAACCGTATTGCAATAAACATGATCAAATCATATTCATGCTCAACGCAAACGCCAAATAACATTTATTTAGGTTCAACATTAATCTCGATAGTATAGGGAGTGTGTGATGATGATCATATCAATTTTGGAACTACTTCCAACACTCATCGTCACTTCCCCTTCAACTAGTCTCTGTTTATTCTGTAACTCCTGTTTAGAGTTACTAATCTTAGCAACCGAACAAGCATCAAATACTCAGGGGCTACTATAAACATTAGTAAGGCACACATCAATAACCTGTATATCAAATATACCCTTTTTCACTTTGCCATCCTTCTTATCCACCAAATATTCAGGGCATTTCCGCTTCCAGTGACCATTTCCTTTGCAGTGTAATCACTCAGTTTCAGGCTTTGGTCCAACTTTGGGCTTCTTCGCGGGAGTGACAACTTGTTTGCCATTCTACTTGAAGTTTCCCTTTCTTTCCCTTTGCCCTTTTCTTGAAACTAGTGGTCTTGTCAATCATCAACACTTGATGCTCTTTCTTGATTTCTACCTTCGTCGATTTCAACATCACGAAGAGCTCGGGAATCTTTTCATCATCCCTTGCATACTATAGTTCATCACGGAGTTCTAGTAACTTAGTGATGGTGACTAGAGAATTCTGTCAATCACTATCTTATCTGGAAGATTAACTCTCACTTGATTCAAGCGATTGAAGTACCCAGACAATCTGAGCACATGCTCACTAGTTGAGCGATTCTCCTCCATCTTTTAGCTATAGAACTTGTTGGAGACTTCATATCTCTCAACTCGGGTATTTGCTTGAAATATTAACTTCAATTCCTGGAACATCTCATATGGTCCATGACGTTCAAAACGTCTTTGAAGTCCCGATTCTAAGTCGTTAAGAATGGTGCACTAAACTATCAAGTAGTCATCATATTGAGCTAGCCAAACGTTCATAACGTCTGCATCTGCTCCTGCAATAGGTCTGTCACCTAGCGGTGCATCAAGGACATAATTCTTCTGTGCAGCAATGAGGATAAACCTCAGATCACGGATCCAATCCGCATCATTGCTACTAACATTTTTCTATACAATTTTCTCTAGGAACACATATAAAAACATAGGGAAGCAAAAACGCGAGCTATTGATCTACAACATAATTTGCAAAATACTACTAGGACTAAGTTCATGATAAATTAAAGTTCAATTAATCATATTACTTAAGAACTCCCACTTAGATAGACATCCCTCTAATCTTCTAAGTGATTACGTGATCCATATTAACTACACCATGTCCGATCGTCACGTGAGATGGAGTAGTTTCAACGGTGAACATCAACATGTTGATCATATCTACTATATGATTCACGCTCGACCTTTCGGTCTCCGTGTTCCGAGGCCATATCTGTTATATGCTAGGCTCGTCAAGTTTAACCTGAGTATTCCGCGTGCGCAACTGTTTTGCACCCGTTGTATTTGAGCGTAGAGCCTATCACACCCGATCATCACGTGGTGTCTCAAAGACGAAGAACTTTCGCAACGGTGCATACTCGTGGAGAACACTTCTTGATAATTTTAGTGAGAGATCATCTTATAATGCTACCATCAATCAAAGCAAGATAAGATGCATAAAGGATAAACATCACATGCAATCAATATAAGTGATATGATATGGCCATCATCATCTTGTGCTTGTGATCTCCATCTCGAAGCACCGTCGTGATCACCATTGTTACCGCACGACACCTTGATCTCCATCGTAGCATCGTTGTCGTCTCGCCAACTATTGCTTCTCGACTATCGCTACCGCTTAGTGATAAAGTGAAGCAATTACATGGCGTTGCATTTCATACAATAAAGCGACAACCATATGGCTCCTGCCGATTGCCGATAACTTCGGTTACAAAACATGATCATCTCATACAATAAAATATAGCATCACGTCTTGACCATATCACATCACAACATGCCCTGCAAAAACAAGTTAGGCGTCCTCTACTTTGTTGTTGCAATTTTACGTGGCTGCTACGGGCTGAGCAAGAACCGTTCTTACCTACGCATCAAAACCACAGCGATAGTTTGTCAAGTTGGTGCTGTTTTAACCTTTGCAAGGACGGGCGTAGCCACACTCGGTTCAACAAAAGTGAGAGAAAGCAGACACCGCCGGTCACCTTTAAGCAACGAGTGCTCAAGCGGTGAAACCAGTCTCGCGTAAGCGTCTGGCGTAATGTCGGTCCGGGCCGCTTCATCTCACAATACCGCCGAACCAAAGTATGACATGCTGGTAAGCAGTATGACTTATATCGCCCACAACTCACCTGTGTTATACTCGTGCATATGACATCAACGCATAAAACCAGGCTCTGATACCACTGTTGGGGAACGTAGTAATTTCAAAAAATTTCCTACGCAGACGCAAGATCATGGTGAGGCATAGCAACGAGAGGGGAGAGTGTATGTCCACATACCCTCGTACACCGTAAGCGGAAGCATTATAACAACGCGGTTGATGTAGTCGTACGTCTTCACGATCCGACCGATCCAAGTACCGAACGCACGACACCTCCGAGTTCAGCACACGTTCAGCTCGATGGCGATCCCGGGCTCCGATCCAGCAAAGCGTCGGGGATGAGTTCCGTCAAGACGACGGCGTGGTGACGATGATGATGCTCCACCAGCGCAGGGCTTCGCCTAAGCTCGCGACGATATGACTCTACGGCGCAGGGCTTCGCTTAAGCTCGCGACAATATGACCGAAGTGGAATATGGTGGAGGGGCACCGCACATGGCTAAGGAACGATCCGTAGATCAACTTGTGTGTCCATGGGGTGCCCCTGCCCCAGATATAAAGGAGGGAGGGAGGAGGAGGCCGACCCTAGGAGGGGCGCCATGGGGACTCCTACTCCCACCGGAGTAGGATTCCCCTTTCCTAGTCAACTAGGAGTCCTTCCATGTATTAGGAGTAGGAGACAAGGAAGGGAAGAGAGAAGGGAAGGAAGGAGGGGTGCGGCCCTCCCTAGTCCAATTCGGACTAGGCCATGGGGCGCGCGGCCTGCCCTAGGCAGCCCTCTCTCTTTCCCGCAGGCCCAATAAGGCCCAATACTTCTCCCGGCGAATTCCCATAACTCTCCGGTACTCCGAAAATACCGAATCATTCGAACCTTTCCGAACTCGAATATAGTCGTCCAATATATCGATCTTTACGTCTCGACCATTTCGAGACTCCTCGTCATGTCCCCGATCTCATCCGGGACTCGAACTCCTTCGGTACATCAAAACTCATAAACTCATAATATAAGCATCATCGAAACCTTAAGCGTGCGGACCCTACGGGTTCGAGAACTATGTAGACATGACCTAGAACTATTCTCGGTCAATAACCAATAGCGGAACCTGGATGCCCATATTGGCTCCTACATATTCTCGAAGATCTTTATCGGTCAAACCGCATAACAACATCGTTGTTCCCTTTGTCATCGGTATGTTACTTGCCCGAGATTCGATCGTCGGTATCAATACCTAGTTCAATCTCGTTCATGGCAAGTCTCTTTACTCGTTCGTAATACATCATTCCGTAACTAACTCATTAGCTACATTGCTTGCAAGGCTTATAGTGATGTGCATTACCGAGAGGGCCAGAGATACCTCTCCGACAATCGGAGTGACAAAACCTAATCTCAAATCGCCAACCCAACATGTACCTTTGGAGACACCTGTAGTACTCCTTTATAATCACCCGATTCGTTGTGACGTTTGGTAGCACCAAAGTGTTCCTCCGTAAGCACGGAGTTGCATAATCTCATAGTTACAGGAACATGTATAAGTCATGAAGAAAGCAATAGCAATATACTAAATGATCAAGTGCTAGGCTAACGGAATGGGTCATGCCAATCACATCATTCTCCTAATGATGTGATCTCATTAATCAAATGACAACACATGTCTATGGTTAGGAAACATAACCATCTTTGATTAATGAGCTAGTCAAGTAGAGGCATACTAGTGACTATATGTTTGTCTATGTATTCACACATGTATTATGTTTCCGGTTAATACAATTCTAGCATGAATAATAAACATTTATCATGAAATAAGGAAATAAATAATAACTTTATTATTGCCTCTAGGGCATATTTCCTTCAGATATAAGTGAAGATCAATGAGTAGTTGAATAATTATGCAACTATGTGAAGACTCTCCCATTTTAAGAATTTCAGATATTGATACTTTATTCAAACATCAAACAAAACAAAATAAAATGACATGACGCTCCAAGCAAAACACATATCATGTGGTGAATAAAAATATAGCTCCAAGTAAAGTTACAGATGAACGTAAACGAAAGAGGGGATGCCATCCGGGGCATCCCCAAGCTTAGGCTCTTGGTTATCCTTTAATATTACCTTGGGGTGCCATGGGCATCCCCAAGCTTAGGCTCTTGCCACTCCTTATTCGATAGTCCATCGAATCTTTACCCAAAACTTGAAAACTTCACAACACAAAACTTAACAGAAAATCTCGTGAGCTCCGTTAGCGAAAGAAAACAAAACACCACTTCAAGTTACTGTAATGAAATCATTCTTTATTTATATTGGTGTTAAACCTACTTTATTCCAACTTCTTTATGGTTTATAAACTATTTTACTAGCCATAGATTCATCAAAATGAGCAAACAACACACGAAAAACAGAATCTGTCAAAAACAGAACAGTCTGTAGTAATCTGTAACTAACGCAAACTTCTGGAACACCAAAAATTCTAAACTAAATTGGTGGACCTGAGGAATTTGTCTAGTAATCATATTCAAAAAGAATCAACTAAATATCACTCTCCAGTAAAAAGTTCTAGCTAATCTTGTGAGCGCTAAAGTTTCTGTTTTTTACAGCATGATCATAAAGACTTCACCCAAGTCTTCCCAAAGGTTCTACTTGGTACAAACACAAATTAAAACACAAAACCACATCTAAACAGAAGCTAGATGGATTATTTATTACTAAACAGAACCAAAAATAAATTTGGGTTGCCTCCCAACAAGCGCTATCGTTTAACGCCCCTAGCTAGGCATGATGATTTCAATGATGCTCACATAAAAGATAAGAATTGAAACATAAAGGGAGCATCATGAAGAATATGACTAGCACATTTAAGTCTAACCCACTTCCTATGCATAGGGATTTTGTGAGCAAACAACTTATGGGAACAAGAATCAACTATCATAGGATGGAAAAACAAGCATAACTTCAAAACTTTAAGCACATAGAGAGGAAACTTGATATTATTGCAATTCCTACAAGCATATATTCCTCCCTCATAATAATTTTCAGTAGAGCATGAATGAATTCAACAATATAACCACATAAAGCATTCTTTTCATGATCTACTTGCATAGAAAATTTACTACTCTCCACACAAGCAAAATTTTTCTCATGAATAATAGTGGGAGCAAACTCAACAAAATAACTATCATGTGATTGAAAATTAAGATCAAGATGACAAGTTTCATGGTTATCATTATTCTTTATAGCATACATGTCATCACAATAATCATCATAGATAGGAGGCATGCTTTCATCATAATAAATTTGCTCATCAAAACTTGGGGGACAAAAAATATCATCTTCATCAAACATAGCTTCCCCAAGCTTGTGGCTTTGCATATCATTAGCATCACGGATATTCAAGGAATTCATACTAACAACATTGCAATCATGCTCATCATTCAAAGATTTAGTGCCAAGCATTCTATGTAATTCTTCTTCTAGTACTTGAGCACAATTTTCCTTCCCACCATTTTCACAAAAGATATTAAAAAGATGGAGCAAATGAGACAAACTCAATACCATTTTTTGGTAGTTTTCTTTTATAAGCTAAACTAGTGATAAAACAAGAAACAAAAAGATTCGATTGCAAGATCTAAAGATATACCTTCAAGCACTAACCTCCCCGGCAACGGCGCCAGAAAAGAGCTTAGTTGACGGGGTGTGAGTTCCGCTTACCTAGCCTCCCCGGCAATGGCGCCAGAAAAGAGTTTGATGTCTACTACGCAACCTTCTTCTTGTAGACGTTGTTGGGCCTCCAAGTGCAGAGATTTGTAGGACAGTAGCAAATTTACCTCAAGTGGATGACCTAAGGTTTATCAATCTGTGGGAGGCGTAGGATGAAGATGGTCTCTCTCAAGCAACCCTGCAACCAAATAACTAAGAGTCTCTTGTGTCCCCAACACACCCAATACAATTGTAAATTGTATAGGTGCACTAGTTCGGCGAAGAGATGGTGATACAAGTGCAATATGGATGGTAGATATAGGTTTTTGTAATCTGAAAATATAAAAACAACAAGGTAACAAGTGGTAAAAGTGAACGTAAACGGTATTGCAATGCGTTGAAACAAGGCCTAGGGTTCATACTTTACTAGTGCAAGTTCTCTCAACAATAATAACATAATTGGATCATATAACTATCCCTCAACATGCAACAAAGAGTCACTCCAAAGTCACTAATAGTGGAGAACAAACGAAGAGATTATGGTAGGGTACGAAACCACCTCAAAGTTATTCTTTCCAATCAATCCGTTGGGCTATTCCTATAAGTGTCACAAACAGCCCTAGAGTTCGTACTAGAATAACACCTTAAGACACAAATCAACCAAAACCCTAATGTCACCTAGATACTCCAATGTCACCTCAAGTATCCGTGGGTATGATTATACGATATGCATCACACAATCTCAGATTCTTCTATTCAACCAACACATAGAACCTCAAAGAGTGCCCCAAAGTTTCTACCGGAGAATCACGATGAAAACGTGTGCCAACCCCTATGCATAGGTTCATGGGCGGAACCCGCAAGTTGATCACCAAAACATACATC
The DNA here is from genome assembly GCA_021605205.1 of Aegilops longissima. NCBI lineage: Eukaryota > Viridiplantae > Streptophyta > Magnoliopsida > Poales > Poaceae > Aegilops > Aegilops longissima. The sequence goes on from CM038680.1 coordinate 517,062,603, forward strand.
AAGTGAATCACGTGATATCCCATTGTCACCACAGATACGCACGGCAAGACATACATCAAGTGTTCTCAAATCTTTAAAGACTCAATCCGATAAGATTACTTCAAGGGGAAAACTCAATTCACTACAAGAGAGTAGAGGGCGAGAAGAAACATAAGATCCAACTATAATAGCAAAGCTCGCGATACATCAAGATCGTGCCAAATCAAGAACACGAGAGAGAGAGATCAAACACATAGCTACTGGTACATACCCTCAGTCCCGAGGGTGAACTACTCCCTCCTTGTCATGGAGAACGCCGGGATGATGAAGATGTCCACCGGAACAGGGTCCCGATTGGTTTTTGGTGGCTACAGAGGCTTGCGGCGGCGGAACTCCCGATCTATTCTCTTCTTCGATCGTTTTAGGGTATATGGGTATATATAGGTGAAAGAAGTATGTCAGGGGAGCCACGAGGGGCCCACGAGGGTGGAGGGCGCGCCCCCTACCTTGTGGCTTCCTCGTTGCTTCTTTGATGTGGACTCCAAGTCTCCCTGGTTGCTTTCCTTCTAAAAATAACTTCTTCAGAAGGTTTCATTCCGTTTCGACTCCGTTTGATATTCCTTTTCTTGAAACATGAAACAAGGAAAAAAAGAAATCGCTTTGGGCTCGGGTCAATGGGTTAGTCCCGAAATTAATATAAAAGTGTAAAATAAAGCCCATAAACATCCAAAACACATAATATAATAGCATGGAACGATAAAAATTATAGATACGTTGGAGACGTATCACAAGTGATGGGCATTATCGGTGTCAAAACTGGCGGATCTCGGGTAGGGGGTCCCGAACTTTGCGTCTAGGCAGATGGTAACAGGAGACAAGGGGCACGATGTTTTTACCCAGGTTCGGGCCCTCTCGATGGAGGTAATACCCTACTCCTGCTTGATTAATATTGATGATTTGGGTAGTACAAGAGTAGATCTACCACGAGATCAGAGAGGCTAAACCCTAGAAGCTAGCCTATGGTATGATTGTTGTTCGTCCTACGGACTAAAACCCTCCTGTTTATATAGACACCGGATAGGGTTAGGGTTACACAGAGTCAGTTACAATGGTAGGAGATCTACATATCCGTATCGCCAAGCTTGCCTTCCACGCTAAGGAAAGTCATATCCGGACACGGGACAAAGTCTTCAATCTTGTATCTTCATAGTCTAGGAGTCCGTCCAAAGATGATAGTTCGGCTATTCGGACACCCCCTAATCCAGGACTCCCTCAGTAGCCCCCGAACCAGGCTTCAATGGCGATGAGTCCGGCGTGGGTGTCTTCGCATTTGCGGCGGGTTCTTCTCCAAATTCCATATACTTGTCGAATAGTGTCCGGCTTCTGATAAATGCTGTGCTCCTTGGCTTCCACGCCCAATAATGACCATCTTCCACATGTTTGAATGAATGCGAAAAGTCTGGGTATCTTTACATTTACCCCCCTTGCTGTGCAAATGAGCCGTCTATAAAAGAGACGGGTATCTAGATCCGGATCACACCATCCTCCTTTCGCGAGCCTTCATCAGAGCGCATTCGACAAAAAACCCATTCCACCATGGGCAGTCGACGCGGCTCCTCGTCTCGCGCTCCTAGCCCTCAGCCGGAGATTGGGGAGATGCTCAGTCCCCCTTGCCAATTGGTGGTGCTCCAAACCAAGGGATTCCTTCCCGGCCTTCATGGTTCGGTGCGTTCGGACTCGCCACTTATAAGGGCGGGAAGCGGCGGAGAGCGTCCCGATCCCTCTAAGGGAGAGCGGGTATGCCGTCTCTTACCTAATGAGAGGCTCGGATTTCCAATCCATCCGTTTCTCGGGGCTTCGAGTTCTACGGCCTCCGGCTGCACAACCTTCGCCTGCCTCCATCTTGCATATAGCGGGCTTTGTGGCCCTTTTGAGCTGTTTACGGGCGTTGAGGCCCATTTCGCTTTGTGGAAGAGATTGTTACGCCTTGTGCCTCGTTCTCACGAAGGGTCAATATATCAAGTGGGCGGAGCGAACTATGGCGCATCGCCGGGACGGATACTTATCCGGAACCCCAAAGAAGCGTCCAAGACTGGCCTCGGAATGGTTCTACATGGAGGGCGCCCCACTGCGGATCCTGTTGGATCGGCCTTCCGGAGTTTAGCAACGCTCATCTGAAGAAGCGCCTAAGCTGGCGCCCATGAGCCCTGTGGGGAAAATAACCGGGACGTCCTTTACTTGATGAGCCGAATAAGATTACTGGCTCATGCCGGATTGACCATGATTGGAGTCATGGCAACCTGCATTATGAGGGGAGTGCAGCCGCTCCAATATAGAGGCCACCCCATGTGGGATTTCAACGGGGAGGACGATGCCACCCGCCATGGCCGCAAAGGGCCGGGATAGGTCACCGAACTGGTGAAGACCTTGTCCGCCATGTACAAAGGGGAAGATGAGGATTTTCTCCGCGTCATCCCGCTGAACGGGTTTTCTTCGAATAATCCTCGAAGTTGGGTAAGCAAATATCTTCGTGGCCTGTCCGATCCATGTTCCTGTGGTTAAATATCTCATTTGATGGTTTCTACGCAGGAACTGCGTCGGGCCGTGGAGAAGATACACAGCCCGCCCCCACAACCCGAGGATCAAAAACGGTCCCTCGATCCGGCCTCCGAAGAGGACCCGGATATAAAGGTGGAGCTGATCGACGGGGTGTTCCACCAACTTAGCATCGACAATGCTTTGGTTGCCATTACGGCCGACTACCCCGGATTATTTCCGGCCTCCCAGGTAATCGTGACCGAAGTCCGAATACAATGACCCACCCGTGCTTTCCTTCTAATCACCACGTATTTGATGGTGTTTCGCAGGGGGTGCCTTCGACGCAGGAGGCCGAGCCCGCAGCGGCTAGCCAACAAAGGCGTCTGCCCCCGAGTTAAAAAAAGTGCGGTCGGATCGAAACTCCGCCGAACGGTATAGCGCGTCACCATATTCCCAGGATTGATTCCTGGAAGGCGTACTAACGCTGGTGCTCTCTTCAGGAAAAAGAGCGCTCGCCGGACTGAGTCCGGAGAGGTTGCCAATCGAACCTCCACCAGCCAGGCTCCAAAGCCGGGTCCAGAGGCAGAGGCGAGCACGAGGCGTGCGTCGGATGCTCCTCCGACAGAGGATGCCGACAGATTGTCCGCCACCAACTCCGAGGTGGAGAGTGCCATGAATCACAGGCGTCGCCGGACAGTTCTTCGTGACACATGTTTCTCCCAAGAGGCCTTGAATGCCTTCAATTCGGGAGATGTGCACCTCCGTGCCGCTCAAGATGGTCGAGCCAGAGCCACGGAGCAGTATGTAAAGGACATACGGGTGAGGAAATTTGACAGTCATATATGTCAGTAGCCCCCGAGACTTAAAATAGTTAGAATAACCGATTTAAAGATCATTTGTTATGCATGATCTTACAAATAAGAATACCCGACTGTCTCAGGAGCTTGAAGAATGCAAGGCCCAACTTGAGGCCGTACTAGCCGCTACAGGGGGAGCCACAGAGACCCCCTATGGTAATATATGCTTCAAAAGATAAATAGTTTGTGAAGTGCGGCATGTGTGTAAATATGACAATAATATTGGAGATGGCGTCGGACTAGATCCGGACAAGCAACAGCTCTTGCGCCGGTTGAAGGCCGGCGAGAATGTTCTTACAAGGGTGAGGCAAGAGAAAAATAATCTCCAAGATGCCAACACCTAGCTGGGTGAGGAACTAAAGGATGTTCGTGCCCAGCTGTCTGACTCCGTGAAGGAGAATCGGCGACTTCATCGCGGCATTTACAGTAAGTGCTTGAACGAACTTTTGAAAAAGAGTTCGGCGAGGAAGTCAATTAATAGAGTTATGTCTGTAGGTATGCTCACGGGTGACCTTCTTCCCGAGCTATTGCAACTGCATGAACGAGTTCGGCAGGTGATGAAAGGCGTCGCCCAGGCCTTGTGGCCATCTATCTCCCTACCCGAAGGCCTTGGAGAGCTTGCAGAGAAGCTTCAGGGAGCACGGCGGCGCTTCTGACAATGGAAGATATCGGCCTGTCGTCAAGGCGCTAGGGAGGCCTGGGCCATGGTGAAGACGCGGTACACGAAGGTGGACCCAAACCACATGGCCGGGGTCGGACCTGTGGGGCCCGACGGGAAGGAGATCCCTGTGAGCTTAGTGTACGGCCAAGTAGAGTTGGCCGCAAAGTATTTCAGTGGGATCTGTAAACTAGACAGCCTATTAGGCGGCATTGAAGAGGAATACAATCAGTCAATTTGACTATGTAATTTAAAATTACATGTAAAATGCCTTCTAGCGGATTGTAGATCGTTTGTCGAAGCGGACCTTTTCGCTTCAACCTCGGGACCCAATAGTCCGAGTGTGTCCGAATACCCTCGCGGTTATATAAAAACCGGGTATGCGTGGAGACCCGGCGTAGGGGTCATGAGTGCTTTATCGGACAAGTGCCCAACTAGTTATGTTATATTACATGGTTAGTAAGAAACATCTCCCGGGAGAATAGTTCCGTTAGGGGTTCTTTTCTCGGGAGGCATGCCCTAAAGTGCATGTCCGGACTGCGAAAAGCGAGTAAAAGCATCCGGGGCAGATAAATGAAAATAAAAATCATCTTTTAGTTCACCGACCAAATATTCCCTTAAGAACGCTAGCTTTCGGCTTCACCCAGTCTGAGGTACACGTCCGGCTGACCCGGCGGTAACAATCGCAGAGGTGCTCCCTTTACGACCTAGCCGAACAATCGAGAATGTAGGGGTAAGCACAGGAGCCAGGCAACCCAGCTTGGCCAAAACTTAAGTCATATCGATGCATATAATGGTGAATAAAAGGTACATGCGGAAGTGTGACACATCTGTTGGGCATAAAGCTCGTATAAATAAGCTTCTGTTAAAGAAGCCCCCAGGTATAATGAGCACGGATAGCGCGTCAATTGTGTGCGAACAATGCGCAAACGAGCCTCTAAAGGCTTCAAGAAGAAGGAGGAGGAAGGAGTGAAATGAAAGACAGCAAAAATAGAAAATGTGGACGGAGGAAGGAGACGAACTCGGAGTCCGGCGCTTAGGCGTAGAATCTTCATAGACGGGCTGCGTTCCATGGGTTCGGCTCGAGTCGGTTATCTGATGCGTTTCGCAGACGGTATGCTCTGCCGGTCAGGACCTGGTCGATGATGAAGGGACCTTCCCATTTGGGCTTGAGTTTGTCCTTTTTCTTGTCCGGCAGGCGTAGAACTAGTTCGCCAACGTTGTAAGCTTTGGCCTGTACTTCCCTGCTTTGATATCTTCGAGCCTGCTATTGATAAAATGCGGAACGAGCTTTTGCCACGTCGCGCTCCTCCTCCAATGCGTCCAAGCTGTCCTGCCGATCGAGCTCGGCTTCTCTTTCTTCATACATGCGCACGCGAGGTGAGTCATGCATTATGTCGCAGGGCAAGACTGCCTCTGCGCCGTATAGCATAAAAAATGGTGTGAATCCGGTAGTACGATTTAGCATGGTTCGCAGCCCCAGTCTGGTCGAGCTCTTCAACCCGGGCGTGTTAGATTCCTTGAGGACCGCACTAGTCGGGTTTAATGCCGCTCATGATTAGACCGTTTTCTCGCTCGACTTGACCGTTGGTTTGAGGGTGATAGGCGAGGCGAATCGAACTTGATGCCCATGTTCTTGCACCATAATTTGACCTCATCGGCCGTGAAGTTGGTGCCGTTATCGGTGATGATCTTGTGGGGACGCCAGAACGGTGCACTACCCCGATATGAAGTCTATCACCGACCCGGATTCGGCCGTTTTAACGGGCTTGGCCTCTATCCATTTGGTGAATTTATCCACCATGACCAATAGGTATTTTTGCTTGTGGGTTCCTCCCTTAAGGGGTCCAACCATGTCAAGCCCCCAGACCGCGAACGGCCAGGTGATGGGTATAGTTTTGAGGGCGGTGGGTGGCATGTGGCTTTGGTTAGCAAAGAGCTGGCAACACACGCATCGTTGGACTAAATCCTGCGCATCTGCCCGGGCCGTCGGCCAATAAAATCCTGTACGGAAGGCCTTGCCTACAAGGGCCCGGGCTGCGGCGTGGTGCCCACCCAGTCCGGCATGAATTTCAGCCAGGAGGTTTCGCCCTTCCTCTTCGGAGATACACCTTTGAAGGACTCTTGTTGTGCTTTTCTTATAAAGCTCTCCCTCATGGACTTTATAGGCTTTGGACCGCCGTACTATGCAGCGAGCCTCATTTTGGTCTTCGAGGAGTTCCTGCCTAGTTAGGTAGGCTAGGAATGGTTCCGTCCACGGGGCGATGACCGCCATTATTTCGTGGGTGGACGGTGTTGTTTCGTTGGCAGAGCCTCCGATTGTGTCAGAGTGTTCGGTGTCAGGCAGTGCGGTTGGGTCCGGATTGTTATTTCCGGACTCCCCTTCCCATAATGCGGATGGCGAACAGCCGTTCGAGGGAAGATGTTGGGCGGGGCGGCATCGCGTTTTGCGCCGATGCGTGCTAATACGTCCGCCGCCTGGTTGTTATCTGGGCTATATGATGAAATTGAGCCCTTGAACCATCTTGACATTTTAGGACCGCATTGCGATACGCTACCATTTTCGGATCTTTGGCATCAAAGTCTCTGTTGATTTGAGATATCGCGAGGTTGAATCGCGCACCTCTAGGCGTTTAATGCCCATGGAGACCGCCATCCGAAGGCCGTGCGAAGGGCCTCGTATTCGGCTGCGTTGTTGGAGTCCGTATACATTATCTGAAGGACGTATTGGACTGTGTCCCCGGTTGGGGACGTCAGGACGACGCCAGCCCCTAGGCCAGCCAACATTTTGGAGCCGTCAAAGTGCATGATCCAATTGGAGTATGCGCCGTACTCTTTAGGGAGTTCGGCTTCGGTCCATTCGGCCACGAAGTCGGCCAAAACCTGCGACTTAATAGATCGTCGTGGCTTATAGGTTATGTCGAATGGAAGGATCTCTATGGCCCATTTAGCAATCCGGCCCGTCGCGTCGCGGTTGTTTATAATGTCGTTAAGAGGTACTTCGGAGGCTACCATTATCGAACACTCTTGAAAGTAGTGTAGCAGCTTCCGGGATGCCATGAACACCGCGTATGCTATCTTTTGATAATGTGGGTACCGGGACTTGCATGGGGTTAGGACAGTGGACACATAGTAAACCGGTCTTTGAAGAGGGAACCTATGTCTGTCCGTTGCTCGTTCGACGATGAGCACCGCGCTAACAACTTGATGTGTTGCGGCGATATATAATAGCATTGGTTCACCCATGTTGGGCGCGGCCAGGACCGGATTTGTTGCCAACCGGTCTTTGAAGGGGTAACGCCTTTTCTCCCAAACGGGAAATAAAGCGGCTTAGAGCCGCTACGCATCCAGTTAATTTTTGTATTTGCTTGAGGTATTTTGGAATATCCAATTGTGACAAAGCTCGGATCTTGGCTCGGTTTGCTTCAATTCCTCTACGGACACAATGAAGCCCAAGAGCTTTCCGGCTGGAACGCCGAAGACGCATTTTTCCGGATTGAGCTTAATGTCGTATTTTCGGAGATTGTCGGATGTGAGCCTCAAGTCGTCTACTAGAGTTTCGACATGCTTGGATTTGACGACCACGTCATCTACATATGCTTCCACTGTTTTGCCGATCTGGTTTGCGGACATATACGAATCATGCGCTGATATGTTGCGCGGCGTTTTTGAGCCCGAAGGGCATTGTGTTGAAGCAGAATGGGCCGTATGGAGTGATGAATGCTGTTGCAGCTTGGTCTGGCTCCGCCATCTTGATTTGGTGGTAGCCGGAGTACACGTCGAAGAAGCACAATGAGTCGTGCCCTGCTGTGGCGTCGATAATTTGATCAATGCGAGGGAGGGGGAAGGGATCCTTTGGGCAAGCCTTATTAAGGTCTTTGAAATCAACACATAGGCGCCAGGATTTATCCTTCTTTGGTACCATCACCAGATTTGCTAGCTAGTCTGGATGTTTTATATCTCTGATGAATCCGTCTTCCAAAAGTTTGGCTAGCTCCTCTCCCATGGCCTGGACTAGGGGGTGTCCGGATGGCCGAACTGTCTGGGGTATTATTGTCTCCCGTGACGAACTGTTCCATGGATTTATTGTTGCTACTTGGTAGTCTTCGGCAAGGTTGTGGAGTGTTCGTTTCCGCATGTTATTTGATGCGGAAGTCTCGAAGACTGTTAATACCGTCTTGGTGTTCTTTGGGCTGGGATTACGAGGATAGAAGCTCTTCGCCACTTTTGGCCACCTGCCGTAGTATCCAACATGCTCGAAGGCTATGAGTTGGAGTGGCGCCCTCTGTGCTATGAATTTTGCAGGGTCCGTTTAGCCAATCCTCCAGTACGGTTCCATGCCCTTTAGGGGGTTTTTGTTTTTTGATGTATAACCCAGGTGCTTGGTAATGATGCACCCTTTTATTCCGGACTAGGGCTGTATTCGGGGCCGAATTATCCCAAAATTTACATTCGGTTTTCCAAGCACTCTCCATCGCACAATACTTTTGTACTATGGTCACCAAGTCAGCAAAGCGTGTAATTTCGCGACGACCTATGGCGTTTAGGATTCCCTTGTCCGTGCAATTATTGCAGAAAAATGAGATTGCGTCCTCCTCTCGGCAGTCCTTTATCGTGTCCATAACCAGGAGGAATCGGCCCGAGAGTGATGTCTTGTTTCAGCGGGCTCTTGCCGAATCGGGATAGATCGCTAACGTTTGGGTGGGCGGGTGGAACTAAATCCGGAACCCCGTCCAATTTAAGACTCAGGGGCCGAGAAGTTTCTGAACTTGGAAGTTTGGATTTTTGAATGCTATCCAATGAATCCAACCCGCCGCCTGACTTTAAGTTTAGGGCTTGATCGACATCCGTCCCTCTGAGGCAATCCGGCATGGAGAGATCGGGAATCCGGACGTAGCTAGTCCTTAAGATAGAAGAAGAATCGCCGTATTGCCCCTCTATCACAGCAACATGATGGGTAGCCTGGGGAGAGTTGATCTCTCTCGGATCAGTTTTAGGCCCGATCTGGTCGTGAATCGTGGCGACTCGGTCTTGGCGATGCGATCCAAGAGCTCGTTACGGAGGAGAGCTCGATCGGATCTAACTGTTCGTCAAGTTCTGAGTTAACGTGAAGATTGGTTTCGATGACCCGAGAAGTCATCGTCGGCGCGGTGGCCGAACCGGCGGTCATAAGAAAACCACCTAACGGAAGAGTCTGACCAGTGGCCAAGGCTCCTTTGGCGATAGTATCGTCTTTAAACACGGATGAGGCATCCTTCCCGACGGGCGACGGCATGCGGAGGAACTCTCAATGAAAGCATCAATGTCGGTGTCAAAACCGGCGGATCCCGGGTAGGGGGTCCCGAACTGTGCGTCTAGGCGGATGGTAACAGGAGACAAGGGGCACGATGTTTTTACCCAGGTTCGGGCCCTCTCGATGGAGGTAATACCCTACTCCTGCTTGATTAATATTGATGATATGGGTAGTACAAGAGTAGATCTACCACGAGATCGAGAGGCTAAACCCTAGAAGCTAGCCTATGGTATGATTGTTGTTCGTCCCCACGGACTAAAACCCTCCGGTTTATATAGACACCGGATAGGGTTAGGGTTACACATAGTCGGTTACAATGGTAGGAGATCTACATATCCGTATCGCCAAGCTTGCCTTCCACGCCAAGGAAAGTCCTATCTGGACATGGGACAAAGTCTACAATCTTGTATCTTCATAGTCTAGGAGTCCGGCCAAAGATAATAGTTCGGCTATCCGGACACCCCCTAGTCCAGGACTCCCTCAGGCATGTTTATGCCAAATTTGTTGGTTCTCCTCATGAATATATTGAATGGTCTATTTGGGTTCCTAAGACCCTTGTTACTAACAACAAAGGACCCATTACAAAATGGGTACCTAAAACCAAGCATTGATCTCTTGTAGGTGTTTGCTTCCAGTGGGGGATCATGGTTGCTCGATAGTGGAGCTACAAATCATATGACCGGAAGCAAGGACTTGGTGGTGGACGTGCAAAAGATTCCATCTATGCCCACCAATGTCGAGTGGGGTGATGCCTCGTCTTCTAAGGTATTGGGACTATGCAAGGTTGTCATTTCTCATGATCTCACGATCGAGAAGGTCATGCTTGTTGAGTCCCTTGCATACAATTTACTTTTCGTTCGTCAACTTGCAATCATGGGCTTTGCCACTTTCTTTGATATTGATATCGTGGCCCTCTTGTGGAGCAAGACTCTTAAAGTAGCCTTTGTTGGGCATGTCGAGAACGGTCTATATGTGATTAAGTTTTCGAATCGACCCACTAAGACCGTGACATGCCTAATGGCTAAAGTTGACGTGGGATGGCTTTGGCATCGCCGTTTAGCCCATATAAATATGAGATCTTTGCAAAGTATTCTCAAGGGGGACCATGTCCGTGGACTAATGAATGTTAGTTTTGCTAAAGATCGTGCTTGCAGTGCCTATATCGAAGGAAAGCTAGATGAGAAGGCTCACCCTCCCACGACTATCATTTACTCGAAGAGGCCTTTGGAGCTCCTTCATTTGGATATCTTTGGGCCTCCATCCTTTGATAGTCTTGGGGGTAGGAAGTATTGCTTGGTGATTGTGGATGACTATTCAAGATACACTTGGGTGTATTTCTTCAAGAGGAAGAGCGAGACCCAACAAACCGTCATTGACTTTGCAAATGAAGCCCAACGTCAACACAATGCAAAGATCTTGACAATAAGAATTGACAACGGCACCGAGTTCAAGAACTACGCCTTGGATGAGTTCCTTAGTGATGAGGGGATCAAGCATCAATATTCCGGACCTTACACCCCTCAACAAAACGGTGTTGCGGAGTGAAAGAACCAGACGTTGATGGATGTGGCAAGAACCATGATGGCGGAGTTCAAGTCTCCATACAACTTTTGGGCCGAAGCCATCAACACCGCATGCCATGCATCCAATCGGCTCTATCTCCGCAAGGGCTTGAACAAGACTCCATATGAGATACTCACCGGTAACAAGCCCAACCTCAAGTACTTTCGGGTGTTCAGGTGGAAGTGTTTCATTCTCAAGAAAGGTGTTCGGTTGTCTAAATTTAAGGCTAGAGCTTATGTGGGCATATTTGTTGGTTATGCTACAAACTCTCATGCTTACCGTGTCCTCAATAAATCCACGGGGCTTATTGAGGAGACGTGTAACATGGAGTTTGATGAGAATAACGGCTCCCAAGTGGAGCAAAGTGGCACTTGTGATGTAGGTGATGAAATTCCTCCTCAAGCCATAAGAAGAATGGGTGTTGGTTTTATCCTACCCATTGAGGAACCCCTTGTGGCCGAAGGAGAAGGACAATGCTCCAGTTAAGTGGAGCCATCACCAACCCAAGGCCCACACACTTCCGAAGAACAAAGTGAAGGCCCTCAACCTCATGAACAAGACCAAGGGCAAGATCATGCTCAAGAAGGTGGTGACACACCAAGTGATGCCCAAGGTCAAAATCTCTCCCCCGAGCAAGTTCTAGATCAAGAACAAGCTCAAGACGGCGCTCAAGATGATCAAGTGACCGCTCCTCAGCTGTAACATCCCAAATTTCCTATTTGGAATGTTTTACAATTATAGCTAAGCATCTATGCATATTGTTTGAATTTGAGTGGCATTTGAAGTTTCAGAAGTTTTTGAGTTGTTGGAATTTGACTTCAAATTGGCAGTTGAAAATTATTTCAAAACTATGCCTGATAAATACTTGAGAAAAGGTATGAGAGGAGTAAACATGACACTCCAAATATGTCAGATGAAAAACCTTGCCAAAAGGTTTGAATTCAAATTTGATTTTTATTTGGGATTTTAGAAAAATGATTTTTTTTAAGTTTGAGTTTTGCCCCTGGAAAAATGTTCAAATTATAGGGAATATTCCCCTGATCTTTTTGATATATATATATGTCCTATATAAAAATATATATTTAATTATATTCCTCTCTCCAAATTCAAAAATAAATAGAAAAAGAGGACCCAGCGCCACCAGCTAACCGCCCCCAAAGCACCAGGCGGCCCCCTGCAGGCCAAGCCGCCAAGCCCGGCCAGCGCCCGAGCCAGCCAGCGAGCAGCCCAGCGCCCCTCTCGCTCAAAACCCTTCGCTCGGTCGCCCGACCCAAAGCGCCGCCTCCCTCTCCCATCGACACCCGACCCCACCCCTTCTTCCTCTCCACGCCAACCATCACGCTCGCCCTCGGAATCCCGAAGGATCCGGATCTCCTCCCGATCCTCCCGATCCGCCCCTCGCCCAAGTCGGTGCCCCCTATAAATACCCCCCTCGCCTCGTTCCGCCCCTCGCCGCGCAAAACCCTCTCCCTCGCCGCAATCGTCATTGTCGACCGTCGCCGCCGCCCGCCGCCATTGCCGCCCACCGCTTGCCCGAACCCTCGAGCTTCCCGACTCCACCATCCACTCCCCTCGCTCCGCCCAAGACCACGGAGGTCTCCACCGTCGTGCCCCGACCACCGGAGCCCCGCAGACTGTCGCCGCCCGAGCCGCCGTCGCCGTCGACCACCGCGGTAAGTCGCCGGAGACCCCGCCGCCGTTCGATCTAAATCCTAGGGTTTAGATTAGATCCCCCGAAGGGGTAGGTTTATTTTAAATAGACCGGTTTTAGTTCCGGTTTATTCCGGTTTAGTTAGGTTTAGTTTAGACCGGCCCGAAGCGATTTATTTCCTCGGGCGTATTTTAGTTATATTACGCCGATGCGTTAGATAGGCCCATTAAGCGCCAGATTTCGTTTTAGTTAATTTTTTCGTTTCTGTTTTTAACAGAATAGTTTCAGTTTTGTAAAATCCATATCTTTTAATCTACTTAATATTTTTAATTGATTCTTTTTATGTTAGTTTGCAAATTTGTTGTAGTTTCTGTAGAAAACATGTTTAGTCATGTTAAAATTATTATAAATTGTTTTATTTTAGATTTAGACAGATTAGTAATTCTGCTATAAAATGAGCTAGGAATATTATTATTTTGTGATTCTTTTTGTCACAACTTTGTTTTGACCTTACCTAACCGTAGGAATTTATTTGGGTATTTTAGATTTAATAAAAAATTAGTTTTAATCAAAATCATGTGGTTCTTAATTATTTAACTAGCTACTGTTTTCCTATTGTTTTATTTAGCAAATAATTTTATTTTTCCTATGTGATAGTTTATTTTAGGTTAGTTTCTGTAACTTTAGACCCTGAACTTTTATTTACAATAAATAAAACTTTTATTTTATTTTTTCTTGCTAGGACTGTTTTAGGCATAATAGGAGTTCTATAATATCTTTTAATGTGATTCTTTTTGCTCCTAGTTGCATGATGTTTTCTTTTCTGTTAGTTAGCAAAAACCCATGCTTAGGTTCTGTTAAGAAAAATTTTGTTGTGCAAAACTATTTCTTGGTTGTTGTTTGACATGGTGAAAACATTGATTTGGATTTCTTCAAGTTTTCTTTGGGTTTTGGTTCAATTGTTTCATGTGTTATATTAGTATGCCGTTATGTTAAGTGATCATATGGTTGTATGCTTATATGATTGTTGTTTGCCTCGGTAGAATTTCCGGAGTCCGAAGCTTGCTACCACGAGTCCCTAGCCTTCGAAGATCGTCAGCAAGGCAAGTCATTGATCATGTTTTTCCTTTACAATACCTATGATTTTATTGCATTAGAATTATACCTCCCCACCATGCATGCAGTAGGAAAATTTGAAGTTATGTTCTTGAGTAGTATCATGAGGTAGGATGAACCCAATTCCCCTTGTTACCATTGCCCGGGACGAAGTAGTTTATTTTGCTATGCTCGTAGACGGGGTTGGTTGAGTGAATCACAAGGGAGATATGAGAGTCAAGATTATGACAACCCCCATGACTTCAAGCTCAAGATGGACTTCAAAATTCACTACTGGGTGGAGGACGGTTGACGGGCACCCTGGAGAAAACCAGCGGTTGGCCGGGATGCATGGAGAAGCGCCATGGCATCTTCCGGAAAGCTTCACCCAGCCACGAAGAGACGGATGGATACCCATTGACCGGAAGCTTACCTGTGCAGCCGCAAGCCATTATGGGCCCTGGCTTGGTCAACCTTAGGTGTGACTCTGGCCGGACGGTGCTACGAGATGTAGAAGAACGGTAGGATTGGATGGGTACCGGCAGTGGCCAGAGGAACTCTTCGGAAGGCCCTGTTTCATTCATCCCGTCTTCAAACACCATGAAGTGCGAGGACTTAAAGGAGGGAACGAATCTTGCGGGTAAAGTGCGCAAACCTCTGCAGAGTGAAGATCTAATCGGTTAGCCGTGTCCCCGGTTACGGACAATTTGAGCCTCTGGAACTTGGAAGTATTTCGGATATCTCAACACCGAACTTAATAAATTAATTGAGGGGGTTATTTAATAATTGGGAATGAGACATTGGTTGGCGGAACCATCTCAATAACTACCAACATTTTGTAGTATTTGCAAACAAGTCCTTGTTGTAGGGAAAACTGGCTTTTTTGCAAAACAATAAAACTTAGAGCCCCACAGCCAAATTGCATATAGTGTTAGTAATTTTTCATTGTTATTCTCTCTTCATGACTTGCCGGCATATTCAAAATGCTGACCTACACGGCTGCAACGTCTTATGTTGCAGAGGAGTATTTCGATCAGGAATGAGGCTACGATCCACGCTTGGCGATTGCCCTTTGGAGTCGGATGGACTCGCTATTCTTCTACGCTTCCGCAGCTTTATTTAGTTTATTTCTCATGAGTTGGCCTTCGGTCGAATTTATTCTATTGTAATAAAGACTCGATATGAGAATCGTGTAATAAATTCAGGTGTGATTGAACTTTGATTATTTCATCAATGTCTTGTGTGCCAAAGCATGATCTTGGGATGGAATGCAGCATACGTAGACTTGACCGGTTTTGGGTCGGGTCGCCACTGAGATGGTATCGAGCACACGCTGACCGTAGGGGCGTAACCCCTAGGATCGGAAAGCCATAGGAAGAGACTATTTATTTTATGTCCTTATCATTCCGTAATTCTCCCTGTTCATTTCGACTTCTCTCCGATTTTCAACATTCTAGATGGCGCGAGTTCACCCCAGTTCTGCTACCGGAGTTTTGCCACCCAGATGAGACGATGCCTCTCAGCAAGAAGCTGGTTCAGATCGTGAAGAAGCTGAAGATTGCTCTGCCCTCAATCACCGGGAAGACTACCAATGCACTTCCGACGGATACCCGCTACAGGATTATGGTGCACATTCCGGGGAGGACCTTCGGAGGACATTCAGAGCCTATTGACTTTGAGTTTACCGATTTTAGTTGGATTCTCGGAAGAGACATGGCGATTTATCGTGCACTTGGACATCTCCGAGAAGAGTACAGGGCCAAGCTCGACCCATCAGACCTCGCCATGATTTCTCGTAGAGCTAGGAATGGAGATATCATCCGTGCGTGAGAGGACGACTCCATTCTCTCATATGTCCAAGACTTGGAGTGTCTCCTCAGAAACGGAGATCCGGACTCGCCAGAACTTCAAGGTACACAGGAGGCTGTTGTTCCGTGAACTGAACTGGAGGAGAAAGCACACGCAGACTTCCTTGACCATGAAGAAGAAATCAAGGATTTCATGGAGAGAGTCGACAAGCTGAAGATGGATGTTGCCGCATTAGAGGAGAAGATGGACTTGGGAGAAGACCTTTTTCCGAGTGGAGATGACGGACCCCTCGTGAGCAATGACCAGGATTATGAAGAGAGCTCCACCGAAGAAAGCTGCAAGTGGAGGCGCCGCACCACAGGACGCAAGGATAATTGATGAAGACATTTAGTCGACCGCCATGTTATTTTATTTTCGTCGATCAGTTAGGCCGTTATTTTCGATTAGTCGTGAAATTTGTAATCCGAGATTGAACCATGTTTGAGTTGATTGAATAAATGATTGGTGTGATTATGATTGTGCATTCATATGGGTAGTGATATTTTCTCATTAGACCCTTGTTCTATTCTAATTTTCTCGTCCACTCCAAACCACCAGATGCCTCGAGGCGTGACCCGGTTTCAACTTTCCGCCGGAGCTCACCCGGTGATCCAGCAGCAGAATGCCCTTATGCGAGATGCTCATCCGAACGAACAACAACAACAACAACAACAACAATCCACCGCCACCACCCCTGCTGACAACTTGACCCGCTTCCTAAGGCTGAATCCGCCCGGTGTTCTCTAGCAGACCGAGCCGATTGTGGCCGGCGATTAGCTCCGCAAGGTCGGAAGGAGTTAGCCACCGCTGGATGCACAGATGCAGAGAAGGTGCGCTTTGTCGACATCAACTTGATGGACCTGCAGCATCTTGGTGGGAGAACTACACCGCCACTTATCCCATCGCCACCATTACGTGGGATCAGTTCCAGCAGGTTTTCCGCACCGCTCATGTATCAGCTAGAGCCATGAGTCTGAAGAAGCGTGAGTTCCGCAACTTATGCCAAGGGAATCGTACTGTGGGGCAGTACGTGGATGAGTTCAGCAAGTTAGCTCGCTATGCCCCGGATGATGTGGCCACAGATGCATAAGCAGGAAAAGTTTCTCGAGGACTCAATGACGAGCTGGGTATGCAGCTTATGGTGGCTACCTTCAACAACTACCAGAGCTGGTAGATAAGGCCACCATACTTGAAGGCAAGCAGCAGCAGATTGATAGCATAGCGGAAGTATGGCGGGGAAGTACAACTCGGAGCTCAGCAGAAGCCCGTTATGCCCCATACTGGGAGGGCATACCCATCACACCCATGGAGGACATAATCATGGAGGACATAACCATGGAGGAAATGGGAACAACCGCAACCCCGACAACAAGACAGGTAATGGAAACGGCAATGGCAACCAGCATCGTCCTACCCCGGCTCAGAAAGATCTGAGTCACATCACCTGTTTCAAGTGCCAAAAAACAGGGCACTATGCCACCGACTGCCCGGAGGCCAAACAGAGGAATGTGAACGGCAATGGAAGCTCAGCAAAGAAGCCCAACCCTTTTCCTCGTGCTCAGGTAAACCACATTGACGTGGAGGACGTCTATGATCAGCCAGACACTGTGGTTGGTAAGTTTTTATTAAATTCGCATCCGAGATTGGTACTCTTTGATTCGGTGCAACGATTCATTTATATCAAGGGTAGTTGTGGAAAAGTACGGGTTGCCCACTAGAACCCTTAGAAGCTCTCTTCACGTCGGGCCCACGGGAGGAGAAATGATGGCAGGCTTAGGCTGTCATGCAACCCTCAACATCGAAACCATAAATTTCCGCAGACCTCATAGTATTGGAAACCCGGACCTTGGATGTGATCCTAGGCATGGATTGGTTGCGAAGTTTGAAGGAAACATAGATGTGTTCAAGAAGACGATTCTGCTCACCACCCCAGAGCGTAAGAGGATCAAGTATGTATCCGGGCGTATCCCGATGAAGAATCGGTGCATTCCCTCACGGGAGTTGTTCAGAGGAAGTGCCGAGTGCAAGATTTTCCCGATGTGTTTAGGAGGAATTACCAGGAATGCCACCGGACAGAGACATTGAATTTCTGATTGAGTTATTGCCCGGCACAGCAACAATATCCAAGAGACCCTATCGGATGCCCCCGAACGATTTGGAAGAGATCAAGAACCAAATTAATGAGCTATTGGAGAAGGGATATATTCGGCCAAGCTCGTCACCTTGGGGAGCCCCAGTTCTTTTGGTAGAGAAGAAGGATGGAACCCTGAGAATGGTTGTGGATTATCGTTCGTTGAACGACGTGACCATCAAGAACAAGTACCCTCTGCCGATGATTAATGATCTATTTGATCAGCTAGTTGGAGCCAAGGTATTCTCCAAGATCGATCTTCGTTCAGGGTATCATCAGTTGAAGATCCGTGAAAAGGATATACCCAAAACAGCATTTACCACCAGGTATGGTTTATATGAGTATACCATCATGTCATTCGGATTGACTAATGCCCCTGCATACTTCATGAATTTGATGAACAAGGTATTTATGGAATATCTGGACAAGTTTGTTGTGGTGTTCATCGATGATATACTGATTTTCTCCAAGAGCGAGGAAGAGCATAAGGAACATTTGCGTCTAGTTCTGGAGAAACTCCGAGAACATCAGTTGTATGCCAAGTTCAGCAAATGTGAATTTTGGCTGAAGGAAGTCGGATTCCTCGGACATGTTATTTCAGGAGAAGGAATAGCAGTTGACCCGCCAAGGTTGTATCAGTCACCGATTGGCGATCGCCCACCTCGATCAAGGAGATCCGCAGTTTTCTCGGACTCGCAGGATATTATCGGAGGTTTATTGAAAATTTCTCGAAGATTGCCAAGCCCATGACCTGAGCTGTTGAAGAAGGACGCCAAGTACATTTGGACCGAGGATTGTGAAGCCGTTTCGAGGAATTGAAGAAGCGTTTGGTTACAGCCCAGTGCTGATTTTGCGGACATACACAAGGATTACGGTATATTGTGACGCTTCTCGTCGTGGACTCGGAGGAGTACTCATGCAGGAAGGAAAAGTTGTAGCTTATACCTCCGGACAGCCACGACCACACGAGATGAATTATGCCACACATGATTTGGAGTTAGCAGCGATAGTGCATGCACTCAAGACACAGAGACATTTCCTTATCGGAAACCGTTGTGATGTTTACACAGATCATAAGAGCTTGAAGTATATTTTCACGCAGAAAGAGTTGAACCTCAGGCAGAGGAGATGGCTAGAGTTAATCAAGGACTATGACATGAGATTGCATTACCACCCAGGAAAGGCTAATGTTGTAGCAGATGCCTTGAGCCGTAAGAGTTATGTGAATACTCTTATAGCGGGAGGATTACCCCAGGAGTTAGTCGATGACCTCAGAGATCTTCGACTGGAGATAGTTCCGAGAGGATATGTTGCAACTCTGGAATTTCAGTCCACTTTGGCCGAAAGAATTCGTGAAGCCCAGAAGTCGGACAAGGAAATTGATGAAATAAAGAAAAGGATGAATGAAGGAAAAGCTAAAGGGTTTTGTAAGGATGCATACGGAGCTATATGGTTCGAGGATCGTATTTATGTACCCAATGATCCCGAACTCAGGAAGCTAATTCTTCAGGAGGCTCATGATTCACCGTACTCGATTCACCCGGTAACACCAAGATGTATCTGGATTTGAAGGAAAGTTTCGGTGGGCGGTATGAAGAAGGATATTGCGAGTACATAGCAGTATCACGATGTTTGCCAACGAGTAAAGGCGGAACATCGAAGCCAGCGAGGTTACTTCAACCTTTGCCGATTTCGAGTGGAAATGGGAAAAACTTGGAATGGATTTTATCACAAGATTACCCAGACCCGTTCAGGTTATGATTCCATCTGGGTAGTGGTTGATCGATTGGCCAAGGTAGCTCATTTCATTCCGTGAAGACTACCTATACCAGCGCTAAGTTAGCCAAGATATACATGACCAGGATCGTATGTCTGCATGGAGTTCCGAGGAGTATCGTGTCGGATAGAGGAACACAATTTACCTCAAAGTTTTGGAATCGGTTGCATGAAACTTTGGAGTGCGAGGCTGGAGTTGAACAGCTTTCCATCCATGAGCAGATGGACAGACCGAGAGAGTCAACCAGATCACGGAGGACATGTTGAGAGCTTGTGCGCTAGACTATGGGTCTAGCTGGGATGATAATTTTCCATCGCAGAGTTCTCGTACAATAACAGTTATCGACCGATCGAAGATGGCCCCTTCAAGGTCTATACGGAAGGAGGTGCAGAACACCATTGCTGTGGGATGGTGTTGGAGATCGAAAACTTTTCGGTCCCGATCTTATCAGAGATTCCGAAGAGAAAGTCAAACTGATTCGAGATAGACTCAAGGTAGCTCAGTCAAGGCAGAAGAGTTATGCCGACAGTAAACGCAAGGGGGTAACATACGAAGCGGGAGACCGGGCATATCTTCGTGTGTCCCCACTTCGTGGAATCAAGAGGATCGGTGTTAAAGGAAAGTTAGCACCCTGGTTCATTGGCCCCTATAAAATCCTCGAACGTCGTGGAGAAGTTGCTTACAAGTTGGAATTGCCAGAAGGATTGTCCAGAGTTCATGATGTCTTCCATGTTTCTCAGCTGAAGAAATGCCATGCCGAGATGGCCGATATTCCGTTGAGAGACACACGGTGCCCCTAGAGGCCATACAGCTCGACGGTGATCGACTTATGAGGAGAAACCGTCCGAATTCTCGAGACTATGAACGAGTCACCCGCAGCAAGATCATCAAGTTTTGCAAGGTCTTTGTGGAGTCATCATTTCGAGGAGGAAGCCACCAGGAGCGAGAAGAAGACCTCCGCCGAGACCACCCGCACCTATTTGCTAGCCAACCCGAATCTCGAGGGAGATTCATCTTAAGGTGGTAGGTTTGTAACATCCCAAATTTCCTATTTGGAATGTTTTACAATTATAGCTAAGCATCTATGCATATTGTTTGAATTTGAGTGGCATTTGAAGTTTCAGAAGTTTTTGAGTTGTTGGAATTTGAATTCAAATTGGCAGTTGAAAATTATTTCAAAACTATGCCTGACAAATACTTGAGAAAAGGTATGAGAGGAGTAAACATGACACTCCAAATATGTCAGATGAAAAACCTTGCCAAAAGGTTTGAATTCAAAATTGATTTTTATTTGGGATTTTAGAAAAATGATTTTTTTAAGTTTGAGTTTTGCCCCTGGAAAAATGTTCAAATTATAGGGAATATTCCCCTGATCATTTTGATATATATATGTCCTATATAAAATATATATATTTAATTATATTCCTCTCTCTCCAAATTCAAAAAAAAAATATAGAAAAAGAGGACCCCAGCGCCACCGAGCCAACTGCCCAGCAAGACCAGCGGCCCACCAGGAGGCCAAGCCGACCAAGCCCAGCCAGCGCCGAGCCAGCCAGCGAGCAGCCCATCGCCCCTCTCGCCCGAAAACCCTTCGCTCCGGTCGCCCGACCCAAACGCCGCCTCCCTCTCCCACTGACACCCGACCCCACCCCCCTTCTTCCTCTCCACGCCAACCACCGCGCCGCCGCTCGCCGGAATCCCGAAGGATCCGGGATCTCCTCCCCGATCCTCCCCGATCCGCCCCCTCGCCCAAGTCGGTGCCCCCCCTATAAATACTACCACCCCTCGCCTCGTTCCGCCCCTCGCCGTGCCGAAAACCCTCTCCCCTCGCGCGCAATCGCTCGCCGTCGACCGACGCCGCCGCCGCGCCATTGCCACCCACCGCTCGCCCCGAACCCCCTCGAGCTTCCCCGACTCCACCATCCACTCCCCCTCGCTCCGCCGCACCCGCCGGAGGTCTCCGTCGTCGTCCCCGACCACCGGAGCCCCCGCACCGTCGCCGCCCGAGCCGCCGTCGCCGTCGACCACCGCGATAAGTCGCCGGAGACCCCGCCGCCGTTTGATCTAAATCCTAGGGTTTAGATTAGATCCCCCGAAGGGGTAGGTTTATTTTAAATAGACCGGTTTTAGTTCTGGTTTATTCCGGTTTAGTTAGGTTTAGTTTAGACCGGCCCGAAGCGATTTATTTCCTCGGGCGTATTTTAGTTATATTACGCCGATGCGTTAGATAGGCCCATTAAGCGCCAGATTTCGTTTTAGTTAATTATTTCGTTTCTGTTTTTAACAGAATAGTTTCAGTTTTGTAAAATCCATATCTTTTAATCTACTTAATATTTTTAATTGATTCTTTTTTTGTTAGTTTGCAAATTGATTGTAGTTTCTATAGAAAATATGTTTAGTCATGTTAAAATTATTATAAATTGTTTTATTTTAGATTTAGACAGATTAGTAATTCTGCTATAAAATGAGTTAGGAATATTATTTTTTTGTGATACTTTTTGTCACAACTTTGTTTTAACCTTACCTAACCGTAGGAATTTATTTGGGTATTTTAGATTTAATAAAAAACTAGTTTTAATCAAAATCATGTGGTTCTTAATTATTTAACTAGCTACTGTTTTCCTATTGTTTTATTTAGCAAATAATTTTATTTTTCCTATGTGATAGTTTATTTTAGGTTAGTTTCTGTAACTTTAGACCACGAACTTTTATTTACAATAAATAAAACTTTTATTTTATTTTTTCTTGCTAGGACTGTTTTAGGCATAATAGGAGTTCTATAATATCTTTTAATGTGATTCTTTTTGCTCCTAGTTGCATGATGTTTTCTTTTCTGTTAGTTAGCAAAAACCCATGCTTAGGTTCTGTTAAGAAAAATTTTGTTGTGCAAAACTATTTCTTGGTTGTTGTTTGACATGGTGAAAACATTGATTTGGATTTCTTCGAGTTTTCTTTTGGTTTTGGTTCAATTGTTTCATGTGTTATATTAGTATGCCGTTATGTTAAGTGATCATATGGTTGTATGCTTATATGATTGTTGTTTGCCTCGGTAGAATTTCCGAAGTGCGAAGCTTGCTACCACGATTCCCTAGCCTTCGAAGATCGTCATCAAGGCAAGTCATTGATCATGTTTTTCCTTTACAATACCTATGATTTTATTGCATTAGAATTATACCTCCCCACCATGCATGCAGTAGGAAAATTTGAAGTTATGTTCTTGAGTAGTATCATGAGGTAGGATGAACCCAATTCCCCTTGTTACCATTGCCCGGGACGAAGTAGTTTATTTTGCTATGCTCAGAGGCGGGTTGGTTGAGTGAATCACAAGGGAGATATGAGAGTCAAGATTATGACAACCCCCATGACTTCAAGCTCAAGATGGACTTCAAAATTCACTACTGGGTGGAGGACGGTTGACGGGCACCCTGGAGAAAACCAGCGGTTGGCCGGGATGCATGGAGAAGCGCCATGGCATCTTCCGGAAAGCTTCACCCAGCCACGAAGAGACGGATGGATACCCATTGACCGGAAGCTTACATGTGCAGCCGCAAGCCATTATGGGCTCTGGCTTGGTCAACCTTAGGTGTGACTCGGCGGACGGTGCTACGAGATGTAGAAGAACGGTAGGATTGGATGGGTACGGCGGTGGCGGAGGAACTCTTCGGAAGGCCCTGTTTCGTTCATCCCGTCTTCAAACACCATGAAGTGCGAGGACTTAAAGGAGGGAACGAATCTTGCGGGTAAAGTGCGCAAACCTCTGCAGAGTGAAGATCTAATCGGTTAGCCGTGTCCCCGGTTACGGACAATTTGAGCCTCTGGAACTTGGAAGTATTTCGGATATCTCAACACCGAACTTAATAAATTAATTGAGGGGGTTATTTAATAATTGGGAATGAGACATTGGTTGGCGGAACCATCTCCATAACTACCAACATTTTGTAGTATTTGCAAACAAGTCCTTGTTGTAGGGAAAAACTGGCTTTTTCGCAAAACAATAAAACTTAGAGCCCCACAGCCAAATTGCATATAGTGTTAGTAATTTTTCATTGTTATTCTCTCTTCATGACTTGTCGGCATATTCAAAATGCTGACCTACACGGCTGCAACGTCTTATGTTGCGAGGAGTATTCGATCGGGGAGTGAGGCTACGATCCACGCTTGGCGATTGCCCTTTGGAGTCGGATGGACTCGCTATTCTTCTACGCTTCGCAGCTTTATTTAGTTTATTTCTCATGAGTTGGCCTTGGCGAATTTATTCTATTGTAATAAAGACTCGATATGAGAATCGTGTAATAAATTCAGGTGTGATTGAACTTTGATTATTTCATCAATGTACTGTGTGTGCCAGCATGATCTTGGGATGGTACAGACACAGAGACTTGACCGATTTTGGGTCGGGTCGCTACATCAAATCACCACTGAGGAGGAATTAGAGCGTCGTGCCGCCAAGATTGCATCCAAGCTCTCCACCAAGGGTCATCTCATGAAGAATGTGCTTGGAAGCATTCAAAAGGGGGTAAGCACTCGTAGACAATTGGCAAACTATTGTGAACATCACGCATTTGTCTCTTGTGTTGAACCCCAAAAGGTATATGAAGCACTCGAAGATCCGGATTGGCTTAATGCCATGCATGAAGAACTCAACAACTTCGAGTACAACAAGGTGTGGAGATTGGTGCCAAGGCCAACGGGGAACCACAATGTCATTGGAACCAAGTGGATATTCAAGAACAAGCAAGATGCTCATGGGACCATCATACGCAACAAGGCAAGATTGGTGGCACAAGGCTACTCCAAAGTCGAGGGTATCGATTACGGTGAAACCTTTGCTCCCGTTGCTCGCCTTGAATCCATTCATTTGTTGATTGCCTACGCTTCTCATCACAACTTGAAGTTGCAACAAATGGATGTGAAGAGTGCTTTTCTTAATGGTCCCATTAAGAGTTGGTCTACGTCAAACAACCCCCCGGGTTTGAGGATCCCTACTTTCCCGATCATGTGTATCAACTCGATAAGGCACTCTATGGCCTTAAACAAGCCCCACGTGCATGGTATGACCACCTTACCGAGTTGTTACAAGATCGTGGATTTGAAGTTGGGCTAATCGACCCCACTCTTTTTACTAAGAAGGTCAAAGGGGAGTTGTTTGTGTGCCAACTATATGTTGATGATATTGTCTTTGGTTCCCCTAACAAAGCTTTCAATGAGGAATTTGCCAATCTCATGACCTCAAAGTTCAAGATGTCTTCCATGGGAGAGTTGAAGTTCTTCCTCGGATTCGAAGTGAAGCAAAGAAGAGAAGGAACCTTCATCAACCAAGCCAAATACACTCAAGATATGCTCCAGAGATTCAAGCTAAGCGATGCCAAGCCGGCTTCCACTCCAATGCCCACCAAGTGCCAACTTGACATTGATCCCAATGGTAAAGCGGTGGATCAAAAGGTATATCGCTCCATGATTGGATCCTTGCTTTACCTTTGTGCATCTAGACCGGATATCATGTTGATTGTGGGAATTTGTGCACGGTTTCAAGCCGCACCTAAGGAAAGCCACTATGTGGCGGTCAAGCGAATCTTTCGATATTTGGCTCATACCCCAAACTTTGGCTTATGGTACCCAAGAGGAGCAAACTTCAAGCTTGTAGGATATTCCGACTCCGATTGGGCGGGAGACAAAGTGGATAGGAAGTCCACTTCCGGAGGGTGCCAATTCCTTGGTTGCTCTTTGGTGAGTTGGTCTTCCAAGAAGCAAAGTTGTGTCTCTCTCTCGTCCGGTAGTTCTTGTGCACAACTCTTATGGATGAGGCAAACTTTAAAGGATTACGGTGTCATTTGTGACAAAGTGCCTCTTTGGTGTGATAATGAAAGTGCCATCAAGATTTCTCTCAACCCGGTGCAACACTTCAAGATGAAGCATATTGAGATTCGGTATCACTTCATCCGGGATCACATTAGATGAGGGGAGTTCGAGCTCAACTATGTCAACACTCATGATAACCTTGCAGATATCTTCACGAAGCCTTTGGATGAAGCAAGATTTCGCGAGTTAAGGCATGAGCTAAATATCATTGAGTCAAGCAATGTTGCTTGAACCCTTGCACACCCCACCATACTCAACTTGTTGTCTTGTTTAGGTGTAGGCATGGACATAAGGGGAGTGTTGTTCTCTCAATGAACTCTCCCTCCCCCCATTATGCATAAATTGATCAACTCTTTCACATTAGCCATTTTTTATGGTACTTGTGCTTCAAAGACGAGTTGTGGTCATGGGCCCAAGGATAATTCTTCGCGGTGCCATACCAATTGACTCAAACATAGGTGGCTCCGTCCACCGCCCTCTCTTTGGAGAGGTGGTGTCTCGTGGTTGTCTCTTGTTGTCGTTCTGCCCCTTTTTCTCTTCGTGTTGAGCGTGTTTTGTGGTGTCTTGTTTGCTTGAAGTTTCCATGCGAAGACCTCTCTTTTCTTGTGTTTGAAACTTGCTTTTTCTTGAGCTCACGGTACTACCGCGGCCTGCCACGGTACTACCATGTGTGTGGAGAGTACGGTACTACCGCCCCAGCGCGACAGTAATTTTTTACTACCGCCCGGGAGAGCCATACTACCACCCAAGCTGTACTACCGCGATGATATGCAGTACTACCGCGCTGTCAAAGGCGCGTGGGAGATAAGGACGGGCAGGGGGAGTTCTAACTCCCCCATACCCATTCGTCAGTTTTCCCCATATCGTCTCTCTCTCTTTCTCTCTCGCTCAAGAATGGGGCTGGAGTCCCTCGCCGGATCTCCGTCTCCGGCTGCTCTCTGTGGATTCCGACCGGTGGGATAGTTCCCCACCACTTCCTCTTGCCATGGAACAAGGTTTTCCCCCAAATCCCTCTCTTTCTAGTTTGCTCTCTTGCCTCTAGGTTTTTGGGGAGATGCATGTGTTCTTGAGATTTTAGGCCAAATCTTTGCAAGAGTAGGATGGAGGAGAGTAGTGTTGCATAGAAATTATACTTGATGTGTTGTCCCGTGGTAGATTTGATCAACTGTAGTACCGCCGCGTTTTCGCGGTTTTTCTCAGATTCAAAGTTCAGATCTGACGCCATGCGGTACTACCGCCCGTCTGCTGCGGTACTACCGCCCGTTCTGGACGGTACTACCGCATGTGCTGCAATACTAAAAATCTACTCCCGCTCCGAGCCCCGGTACTACCGTGTTCTCACGCGGTACTACCACGCCTAGCAGCGGTACTAAAATTTTAGTACCGCACGACCTGACAGTACTTCTGTTGTTGTCCCATCTTCCTCGTGGCATTTATCCCGTATGCTTTCTACCTGTTTTCCTTGCTTTGCCGTGGTCTTTGCATTGATCCTTCTTGCTTGTCGTGTGTGTTTTGCGCTTTGTCTCTTAGGTGGTGGCTCTCACCGTTCCAATCCCAGTCGTGACACTGGCTCCAAGCGACTTCGCAATCAAGATGAAGCACCAGAGGGATCCAGTGCCCCCAAGCGCAATGTCAAGACCTCCGCTAGCAAGCACAAGGAACCCGCTAAGGGCATGGACGAGATTCCCCTTGCTGAGTTCATCCGTCTCAGGCAGATCAACCCTTATGTGAATGGGCGTGCTACCTTCAGAGGCAATGACTTGTTTTGGATCAAGCAGCAGACTCTCATTTATCTGGATGTGATCAAGGCCAAGCAAAATACTTACGTGGATGTCAAATGGATTGACATGAATCATATGAGGAAGGACAAGTTTCGTGAGTACTTTGGAGAGGCTCTGGATTTGGTGGAGCGGTTTGGTATTGAACATGTGATCTCTTTCCACCTGGACTATGACCCTGAGCTTATCTGTCAGTTCTTTGCCTCTGTTCACTTTCACCCCGGGGAGGAGCGGAGGATGACTTGGATGTCCAATGGACGTCAGTTGACTGCTACCTGGAAGGAGTTGCTATGTCTTGAGCTTGCGTTGGTTTTCCCCGAAGAGGAGAGGATGATGCAGCAGAGTAGCGTAAGTATTTCCCACCGTTTTTGAGAACCAAGGTATCAATCGAGTAGGAGGCCACGCGCGAGTCCCTCGTACCTTCACAAACAAATACCTCCTCGCAACCAACGCGATAAGGGGTTGGCAATCCCTTCACAGTCACTTACGAAAGTGAGATCTGATAGAGATGATAGATAATATTTTTGGTATTTTTGGTATAAAGATGCAAAGTGAAATAAAAGGCAAAGTAAAAAAGCAAAGCAATAATAAAGCGTAGGAAGATTAATATGATGAGAATAGACCCGGGGCCATAGATTTCACTAGTGGCTTCTCTCAAGAGCATAAGTATTTTACGGTGGGAGAGCAATTACTATTGAGCAATTGGCAGAATTGAGCATAGTTATGAGAGTATCTAGGTATGATCATGTATATAGGCATCACGTCCGAGACAAGTAGACCGACTCGCTGCTACATCTACTACTATTACTCCACTCATCGACCGCTATCCGGCATGCATCTAGAGTATTAAGTTAATGAAGCAGAGTAACGCCTTAAGCAAGATGACATGATGTAGAGGGATAAATTCATGCAATATGATAAAAAAAACCCATCTTGTTATCCTCAATGGCAACAATACAATACGTGCCTTGCTGCCCCTCATCCTTTGGGAAAGGACACCGCAAGATTGAACCCAAAGCTAAGCACTTCTCCCATTGCAAGAACTACCAATCTAGTTGGCCAAACCAAACGGATAATTTGAAGAGACTTGCAAAGATAACCAAACATACATAAAAGAATTCAGAGAAGATTCAAATATTGCTCATAGATAATCTTGATCATAAACCCACAATTTATCGGTCTCAACAAACACACCGCAAAAAGAAGATTACATCAAATAGATCTCCACGAGAGAGGGGGAGAACATTGTATTGAGATCCAAAAAGAGAGAAGAAGCCATCTAGCTACTAACTATGGACCCGAAGGTCTGAAGTAAACTACTCACACTTCATCGGAGAGGCTATGATGATGATGTAGAAGCCCTCCGTGGTGGATTCCCCTTCCGTGGACTCGGAATAGGCCCCAAGATGGGATCTCATGGATCTGAGAAAGTTGCGGCGGTGGAATTAGGTTTTGGCTCCATGATCTCGATCTGTTGAAGTGCGTGAGGTATATATAGGAGGAAGGAGTACGTCGGTAGAGCTTCAGGGGGGCCACGAGGCAGGGGGCGCGCCCTAGGGGGGGCGCCCTCCAACCTCGTGGCCGCCTCCCTCCTTTCTTAACCGAGGGTCCAAGTCTCCTGGATCTTATCTGTTGAGAAAATCACGTTCCTGAAGATTTCGTTCCGTTTGGCCTCCGTTTGATATTCCGTTTCTTCGAAACACTAAAATAGGCAAAAAAACAGCAATTCTGGGCTGGGCCTCCGGTTAATAGGTTAGTCCCAAAAGTAATACAAAATTGGAAAATAAAGCCCAATATGGTCCAAAACAATAGATAATATAGCATGGAGCAATCAAAAATTATACATACGTTGGAGACGTATCGGGAGTTCATGGATCTACTACATGTTCCTGATGACGGGCTCACCACACCCGTTGGTGCTCGCCCCCATGCCAATCCTGAGTCCGCTAGCAAGAACAAGCTCCAGCCGTACTATGTTGAGAAGGTGCTTCCCAGTGGCAAGTCGACGTGGGTGCTGAACTCCTTTCTGGAATTATGTATCGCATCTTCCGCAACTCTCTGCTCCCTCGCATTGGCGACAAGGACAAGGTTCATGCCTATTTGGTGGATATGATGCTCCTGTGCGAGGAGGCACATGTGTCTCAGACTCAGCCACTTGATGTCTCACACATCATGTGGTGTGAGCTTCGGTTCGCGGTGTTCAACCGCAAGGTACCTATCTATGGACCATACCTGTTTCTGTTGATCTCCAAGACTTGGGAGAAGTTGTTCCCTAGTGATGAGTTCCTTGCTCCAGACTGGATTCGGCATGAGTCCATCAGTCTCCGTGTCAAGCCCCAGTGGGCCAACACTACTACTCGTGCTGAGGCGTCTGCTGCTAGGAGGGCTGTTGGTGAGGAGGAGGCTGGAGCAGAGGATGTTGCTAAGGACCGTGCTGCTGGGCATACCGATCGTTCCTCTGAGCCCTCGTGGGCCAAGAAGCTGAAGGACAAGATGAAGACTACATTCGCATGCAGCAAAGGCAAGACAGGCTCACGTTGCCTCAAGGAGGCTCGCCCCGTGACAAGAGGATCATGAAGGTCTTTGGTGAGGCAGAGTCCAGCGGGTCAGAGAGGCACATCACCCCGGAGGCCGAATGGATGGAGAAGCAAGGCTACAAGTGGACTGATTCAGAGGAGGAGATCGAGGAGACCGTCCCTGCCGCCGAGTCTGATGAGGAGCGTTGGGATGATTTCTCTGCTTGAGCCACCCCTTCTGTGTAGGTGTCCTCTCTGCCTTTTTGGCGTCTCGATGCCAAAGGGGGAGAGAGTGTAGGGATTTGCGTGCTTGCGAGTGTGTTTGCTTTCTCGTTTGAACCTCGTTTGCTTTGCTTTGGTTTGCGCCTTTGAGACTTATCCTTCATATGGTGTAAGACATATGCACTCTATCCTATCTTAGTAAGCTTATGACATATTGTGCTACTTATGTTATGCTCTTGTCTAATGTTAGCCTTACTATTGCATGATATGCCTTGTCTCAAAAATATAGGGGGAGTGTTGATCCTAGTTTGTGTGCTGTGCAGTCCAAAGCATCCATCTAGATTGCACACATCTAGGGGGAGCCCGTCTATATTTTAGAGAGGAGGGGTTTGCGTTTGCTCAATATTATTTCCCTTTGTGCAAATCCCGTATTGTCATCAATCCACCAAAAAGGGGGAGATTGTAAGGGCATATTTATCCCTAAGGTGTTTTGGTGATTGATGACAATGCTTTTGCAGACTAATCATGTGCCTTGAGTTTCTCAGACGTTTCATCGCTAGGCACAAGACGGTTTGGTGCCCCTCAAAGACTATTGAAGACGGCATTTTTCTACGTTTCTTTTTGGTGGATTTGAGTCGTAGGAAAGCCGTACTACTAAGAGGGGGTCCGCGTCAGAAAGGTTCGGGTGGAATAATCACGTACACATTTTCCTCCTTGTCTCCACCTTTCCCCTGCACTTTGGAGCATCCTCCGTTTATCCTCTATGCAATTGTCCTGGCTGCTGTTGTTGGGCTTGCGGTAGTACAACTCCCTGGAGCGGTAGTACCGCAGGCACCTGCGGTAGTACCGTACCTCGGCGCGGTAGTACCGCAGGGGCCCACGGTAGTACCGCTCCTGTGGAGCCGTAGTACCGTGGCCCCCAGGACAAGTGCTGCTGCATTGCGGTAGTAGGGGCGGATGTAATTTTTTACATCCGCGCCTCCTGATAATACCGCACCTCGTTCATGTAGTACCGCTGCCTGGCTCAGCTACCATGTGGTAGTACCGCTCCTCCAGCCGTAGTACCGTGTCGGATTTTTGCATCGTTTGTTCTTCAGTGGAAGTAGGCACAAATTTATTTTTATTCATCCGCGCCCTTCCCAGGCTAGGACTTTCCTGCCTTGCGGTAGTACCGCAAGGCGGAGTGGTAGTACCGCGCCTACGGAAGTACCGTTCTCAGCCTCCGTGCTTCGGACTTGTTCTAGTTCCAGCCGTTGCAGCGGTAGTACCGTGGTCCCTCACCGTAGTACCGCATGGCCTTGCGGTAGTACCGCTTGTCAGGAGCGGTAGTACCGCAAGTCGCGGGCTGGTTAGGTGGATAACGGTTGGATTTTGTCCACAGCTATAAAAGGGGTGTCTTCTTCCTCTAGTTGACTACCTCTTCCAACCCTAAGCTCCATTGTTGCTCCAAGCTCCAATTTCGACCGATCTCACGCCCTAGCCAATCAAACCTGTTGATTTGCTCGGGATTGGTC
Organism: Aegilops longissima; assembly: GCA_021605205.1. Taxonomy (NCBI): domain Eukaryota; kingdom Viridiplantae; phylum Streptophyta; class Magnoliopsida; order Poales; family Poaceae; genus Aegilops; species Aegilops longissima. The sequence goes on from CM038680.1 coordinate 517,093,882, forward strand.
GAGAAGGCCCCGATCTACATTTCCACCAAGAGAAATCTGATTTCCCCCACTAATGCCTTGCAGATCTTGTTACTCTTGGGTGTTTGAGCACCCTAGACGGTTGAGGTCACCGCAAAGCCATAGTCCATTGTGGTGAAGCTTCATGGCGTCGTTGGGAGCCTCCAATTAAGTTGTGGAGATTGCCCCAACTTGTTTGTAAAGGTTCGGTCGCTGCCTCCAAGGGCACCAATAATGAAATCACGGCATCTCGCATTATGTGAGGGCGTGAGGAGAATACAGTGGCCCTAGTGTCTTCTTGGGGAGCATTGTGCCTCCACACCGCTCCAACGGAGACATACTTCCTACCAAAGGGAAGGAACTTCGGTAACACATCCTCGGCTTCACTGGCTCCACTCTTGATTATCTCGTGCCTTTACTTGTGCAAGCTTATTTGTGCTATATCTCTTGCTTGCTTGTGTGCTCATTGTTGTTGCATCATATAGGTTGCTCACCTAGTTGCATATCTAGACAACCTACTTTGATCCAAAGCTTAAATTGGTAAAGAAAAGCTAAAAATTGTTAGTTGCATATTCACCCCCCATCTAGTCAACTATATCGATCCTTTCAATTGGTATCAGAGTCTTGTCTCTTTATTAAGGACTTAATAGTCCAAAGAGTATGGTTGACGCCAAAGGATATAGTCCGGCTGGATCATTTTCTTGTGCACAAAAAATAGTGCAGACCGGGGATAATAGTAATAATAAAAAAATGTTGCATAATAAATAATTTATGCAAAGTGAGTAATAAAAAAAATATGGCCTGGCGCGAAGTCGATGTCGATGCAGGGCGTCAGCGTGATGCGGTAAAGGCGTGGCAAAGCCTGAATTCACAGGTCGGTCCGAGTTCCGGACGCGGCGTTCACTGGACTATGTACGGAAACTGACCGAACCACCATGCGATCATCGTTAATGCGGCCACCATTTGATAGACTTGCGTACATATGATGGACAAGCCAGAGTAATAATTCCTTGGGAAAAATGAACCCAAACAAGCAAAAAACACTAGGATTAATAGCACCTGGTTTATTTATTGTAGCAATACGAAGAAAGGTGAATCCCAAAATTGAGACTCGATCCGCGCACCCATTGCCTGACGGGTGATAAAGCGACGGCATGGCAATGCTCGCAAAGGTTGGCTCGCCAAGGCAAAGCCCTCGGTCCAGCTAACGTGATGGAGCTGGTCGGCTAGTGACGCTGAAGTCTCTGGAGTATAGGTTGATGAAGAGATGGTGAAGCCCCCGGTCCAGCCGAGATGTCGAAGCCTCGATGTCAGCCGATGATTCAAAGTAGGTCAGCGTGATGGACACCGGCTCGAAGGAGCAATAGTGCGGCCCTGCCGATGCAGGTCGTGACATGGTCAATGCCGGCTTGATGAAGTGACCGTGCGGCGATGCCGGTGTGCCTGCTCCGTGTAATCTATGGGGCGGCGATGTTGGTGATGATTTATCCTTTCCGATGCCGAACTCTTGTTCGGCTTGCCGAGATGATAATCCGAAGAAGTTGAGCTCGGCTCAACAAAGTGACGACATGTTTAGCGCAGGTCGGCGGCCGTGGAGCAATATTGCCGGACTGGTTTGACACCAGCATGATGTTGAAGATCATGTTCAAAAGATTTTAAAGTTAGTGGGATGTGTTCGGAAACAAAACACAATACCCCATACAAAAATTCCTTCAAAAAGGATGTCCGAAATCCTGTTCATAAAAAAGACTAACTCGGGTCGGATTCGTTTTTGTGCAGAAAACAGATCCGAAAAGTGATGCACTTATCCGAAGGTTCCCGGAGTTTGGACGGTCGGATCGAGCTGAAATTTTGAGGGGTGGTAGATATAGAAATTCCGCAGCCGATCAACGGTTGGATCTTCCAAAGAACATCCGAGCTAGAAGCTGGACGCCACGCCCTAAACTCATCCATATTCTCGTCCAGATTTAACAGGGCTCAGGTATTTCGCGGATTGCCAGAGATTCCTCCATCGGAACTCGACGAAATTTTCCAGGGTTGTTGTAGACTCAATTCCGCACAATTCCACTGAAGCAATCGTTAAAATGACACTTGAGAAGGCGGTAGCGGCGGACACAAGTTCGTTGTCCAGAAAAACAGCACGGTCGCCCGAGGGCAATGTTGACGTTGAGCCCCCGGGTTCCCTGGATGATTCCTCCATGATCTTGATAGATATCAGAGCTGATGCTGATGAAGGCCCTCATCCGAACATGACGATCGGAGGTAGGGCGCAGTCTTTGGTCGAACCAAGGTGACCAGTCGAGCTGGTGACGAAGATGCCGAAGTCGCAGTTGATCTGCAGGAGAGCCATCGACCTTTTGCCGAACACACAGCGGAACTCTCAATAAAAGCACCAATGTGGGTGTCAAAACTGGCGGATCTCGGATAGGGGGTCCTGATCTGTGCGTCTTAGGCTGATGGTAACAGGAAGCAAGGGACACAATGTTTACCCAGGTTCGGGCCCTCTCGATGGAGGTAAAACCCTACTTCCTGCTTGATTAATATTGAAGATATGGATAGTACAAGAGTAGATCTACCACGAGATCGTAGAGGCTAAACTCTAAAAGCTAGCCTATGATGGTATGATTGTTGTATATATCCTCTATCGACTAGCCTGGCCCTGGTTTATATAATGCACTAGAGGCCTAGGATAACAAGAGTCCTAGCCGAATACGCGTGAGGGGGAGGAGTCCTTGTCTTGATCATCAAGTCTTGTGGAATCTTCCTTGTATGCGGCAGCTTCCGGACTGGCCCATGAGTATACGGCCATGGGGGTCCTCGGTGCAATCTAACAGATCAGGAAATGACGTGGTGAGTACCCCCTAGTCCAGACACCGTCAATAGCCCCCAGAACCGGTCTTCAAGTTAGGAAGGCTCCTCGATTCTTCCGAACTGTTCTTCATCTTCGGTCGTCGGTCTTGAAAACTGGTTCAACAATTCTTCTCATCTTCGATCTTGCGGATCACCGAAGTGCATCCGAAGAGTTTACACGTTGGGTATCCGAGGAGCCCCTTTAAGTTTCCGGCCTTTATCAATGCCTTGTTGTTTTTATGCCACACCTCGGGTTTTGAAGTTGTTCCCGAGAGGCAGTGTCCTCTTGCATCTGAGCTCCAATGTCGGACTGTATTCGAGGTATCCTTTGCAGCCGAGCACCAATGCCGAACTGCTTCCGAGCTCCAACGCCGAAATGTATCTGAGATCCAACGCTGGACTGTGTCCAAGCTCCAGCGCCGGACTCTTTCCGAGCTCCAACGCCGGACTATGTCCAAGCTCCAGCGCCTAACTGTATCCGAGCTCCAACACCAGACTATATCCAAGATGTCATAGGTCATCTTGGTACAAAAAAGTTGAAGGAGTGTAGCCGAGCTTAATGCCGGAAACGCCCTCTATGGAGCTAGCCGCTGGCGCCCGAGCTTTATGCCGGACTGCCCCCGAGGTGGTGCACCAACCCGACCGTGGGCTGATTTTTGTGAATATTTGTAACTGGTGCAGTTTATTCTCTGCCGATGTATATCCAGTAGCCCTCAAGGTGTGTATCAGTCTAAAACCCAAGATGTACCTAAAGGCAAGCATAAAAACCGCTGTTCCCAGTAGCCCCTGAGACTCAGGTCGATGCGCGAAATCGGCCTGAGGATCAATTCCTAGCTCGGCAGCATACATAGGAATAAAAACGCAGTGTAATATATTAGATATAATAGTGATCGGCGAACGGGCCCCTGAGAGAGGGTCGTGAGAAGTCGCCGTGATATATAGCTTGATGCTAGATAGGTCCAGATGGTACTTATTGCTATCTGAAGACGCGCTTTCCCATAGTTCGATCAAGCCGAACGCTGAGCCCTTTGAATTTTCTACATTGAATAGGCAATGCAGTAGCCCCCTAGACACTGGTCGGGTGGCAACACCAGATCAGGGGATCGATGTGCCCCTTTAATATTTGTAAATAATAAGCGCAAAGCCCAGTAGCCCCCGAGCCTTAATATGGGTACGGGTGGCCGAATTAAGGATCGATATCCAAAGCAAAATCACAGATTATGTGTAATGATTCTATGTATCCAAGTACTTTACATCATTATTTTGACTCCATTGCGACCGTTTATCAGTTGAAAGTGGCCCATCGTCGGCTTCTACCCCTTGGGAGATACTACGCAGGGTGTTTCCGCAATAACAAAGCAACCCTTAGCCGACGTCTCGGTGCCCGAAGGCGGTTGTGTTAGCGGAAACGAGGCAACCAGATATGCGGCCTTTATAACTTTCGCTTAGTCATAGGAGCTTTAAACTGGGGAAGCTAGCTATGAGCCCCCGGTTAGTGTTCGGCGACATCCGAGGTCAAGCCGTAAACACTTCGGCCAATGTGATGAACGGCCCGTCATTTAACATAGTCATCGGACCGCTGATCAGTTTACGCCTATTGTGACAGTCAGTTTTCGGCTTTCTCCACTGAGGTGCTTGACCATGCGAACTGGAAGCACAATCGCAGTGGTTCTCCCTTTGCACACCTAGCCGAACAAAGCGGAATGTAGGAGGTAAGCACAGGAGTCGGGCAACCCAACTAGTGACCGAAGACACAATTCGAAACCGATGCATATAAAGCAATATCCGAGAATGTTTTTGCCGAATCCCTAAAGGTGTCCGGCGTTGCACTACGAGACTAATGCTGGAAACACACAAATAGTTTAAAAGTGCCATAGGCTCGAAAAGCAAAAAAACTTATTCAAAAGTTTAATGTCCAAACTAGATCAAGTGTTCGATGCCAATCCGAAAATTGGACTTTTTTTTGTTAAAAAAAGGTGCTTCTGTCGTGCTTTAACATGACACATCCTATCTCAAGACTTCAAGCGGGTCAGCCTATGGCTTCAACCTCCTTTCCCGAAGGCGGAGTACTTCTCGTTAGGCCAGTTTAGCAAACTTTAGCGACTTTGAGAGAGAAATTAGGCGCCCCGACTATTGACCGCACACTCGTGTCGAAAAAAGGAGTGATAGAAAAAAGACTTTGCAACGACTAAGAAGAAGAACACTTATTATAAAACAGCTCACATAAATTTAAGAGCCCCGGTGACTTGGGTAAAGAATGATTGTATGTACCAAGTACTTATATCATATCTATGTTCATCCGAACTTTAAACGCGTCTTAACCGACCGTCGGCTTCTCCTCTTGATCGAGGACCGAAAAGTGTTATGTACTCCACCTGTCGAGAATATCGACGGTGTTTCCGATAACCAGGCAATCAGGTCATAAGGCTGTAACAGCATAAAGCGCTCGGGAACTTATGCTATATTACCGATAAAGTGTAAGAAGCATCTTCAAGAAAATAGTACCCCATCGATACCTTTCTTGGTGCTCATTGTTAATATGAGACTTGTGCAATAGATTTTTTGTACTCATGAGTTCTGTTGTGTGCCGACCATAATTAAAAACAGTAAGAGCGCTAGCTTTCGGCTTCACCCAGTCTGAGGTCCGGCTTGGGTGACCCGATCGTGACAATCGCAGAGGTGCTCCCTTTACTCCCTAGCCGAACAATCGGGAACGTAGGGGTAAACATAGGAGCAAGGCAACCTAGCTTGCAAATCACTTAGGTCAATACGGTGCATATTGTGGCTTAATACACGAACAAGGAATGAAGCCGTACAATATAATCATATGCAATAGGAAAAGCTCCAGCAAGGGAGCCCCCAAGTAAACGAGGTATTTGAATTTGTGCGTCACAAACAAAGTTTGGACAAGGAATTTTTTTTACAAGCAACTTTTTTTCCAAAAAAATGTATAATGCTTGGTCGAACCGAACATAAGTTAAAAATTTAAAACTTTGAGCATGAAGGCAACTTAGCTGGTTAATGTGTTCGGTATTGATGACGCGGTCCGAGCTTGATGCGGGACAAGGTTCCATCCCCCAAGCCGGTCCCGAGGTGGCGGAGCAAAGAGCTCGGCACTCCGAAGTGGTGACATAGCACGGTCAATGTAGGCTGGCAGAGTGATGCTGAAGTCCCCGGCATGGGGTAATGAAGTGTTGACTAAGCCCCCCGTCCAGCTGAGGTGATGCCAAAGGATATAGTCCGGCTGGATCATTTGCCTGTGCACAAAAAATAGTGCAGACCAGGGATAATAGTAATAATAAAAAAATGTTGCATAATAAATAATTTATGCAAAGTGAGTAATAAAAGAAATATGGCCTGGCGCCAAAGTCAATGTCGATGCAGGGCGTTAGCGTGATGCGGTAAAGGCGTGGGAAAGCCTGAATTCATAGGTCGGTCCAAGTTCCGGATGCGGCGTTCGCCGGACTATGTACGGAAACTGACCGAACCACCATGCGATCTCGTTAATGCAGCCACCATTTGATAGACCTGCGTACATATGATGGACAAGCCAGAGTAATAATTCCTTGGGAAAAATGAACCCAAACAAGCAAAAAATACTAGGATTAATAGCACCTGGTTTATTTATTGTAGCAATCCGAAGGAAGGTGATTCCCAAAATTGGGACTCGATACACGCACCCATTGCCTGACGGGTGATAAAGCGATGGCATGGCAATGCTGGCAAAGGTTGGCTCGCCAAGGCAAAGCCCTCGGTCCAGCTAAAGTGACGGAGCTGGTCGGCTAGTGACGCCGAAGTCTCTGGAGTATAGGTTGATGAAGAGATGGCGAAGCCCCCGGTCCAGCCGAGATGTCGAAGACTCGATGTCAGCCGATTAGTCAAAGTAGGTCGGCGTGATGGACACCGGCTCGAACGAGCAACAGTGCGGCTCTGCTGGTGCAGGTCGTGACGTGGTCAATGCCGGCTTGATGAAGTGACCGTGCGGCGATGCCTGTGTACCTGCTCCATGTAATCCATGGGGCGGCGATGTTGGTGATGATTTATCCTTTCCGATGCTGAACTCTTGTTCGGCTTGCCGAGATGATCATCCTAAGAAGTTGAGCTCGGCTCAACAAAGTGACGACGTGTTTAGCGCAGGTCGGCGGCCGTGGACCAATATTGCTGGACTGGTCTGACACCAACATGATGTTGAAGATCATGTTCAAAAGATTTTAAAGTTAGTGGGATGTGTTCGGAAACAAAAAACAATACCCCATCCAAAAATTCCTTCAAATAGGATGTCCGAAATCCCGTTCATAAAAAAAGACGAACTCGGGTCGGATTCATTTTCGCGCAGAAAAAGATCCGAAAAGTGATGCACTAATCGAAAGGTTCCCGGAGTTTGGACGGTCGGATCGAGCTGAAATTTTGAGGGGTGGTAGATATAGGAATTACGCAGCCGATCAACGGTTGTATCTTTCAAAGGACGTCCGAGCTAGAAGCTTGACACCACGCCCTAAACTCATCCAGATTCTCGTCCAGATTTAACAGGGCTCCGGTATATCGCGGATTGCCAGAGATTCCTCCATCGGAACTCGATGAAATTTTCCAGGGTTGTTGTAGACTCAATTCCGCACAATTCCACCGAAGCAATCGTTAAAACAATACTTGAGGAGGCGGTGGCGGCGGACACAAGTTCGTTGTCCAGAAAAACAGCACGGTCGCCCGAGGGCAATGTTGACGTTGAGCCCCCGGGCTCCCTGGATGATTCCTCAATGATCTTGAAAGAGATCGGAGCTAATGCTGATGAAGGACCTCATCCGAACATGACGATCAGAGGTAGGGCGCAGTCTTTGGTCGAACCAAGGTGACCAGTCGAGCTGGTGACGAAGATGCCGAAGTCGTAGTTGATCTGCAGGCGAGCCATCGACCTTTTGCCGAACACACAGCAAAACTCTCAGTGAAAGCACCAATGTCGGTGTCAAAATCGGCGGATCTCGGGTAGGGGGTCCCGATCTGTGCGTCTTAGGCTGATGGTAACAAGAAGCAAGGGACACAATGTTTACCCAGGTTCGGGTCCTCTCGATAGAGGTAAAACCCTACTTCCTGCTTGATTAATGTTGAAGATATGGGTAGTACAAGAGTAGATTTACCACGAGATCGTAGAGGCTAAACCCTAGAAGCTAGCCTATGATGGTATGATTGTTGTATATATCCTCTATCGACTATCCTGGCCCTGGTTTATATAATGAACCAGAGGCCTAGGATAACAAGAGTCCTAGCCGAATACGCCGGAGGGGGAGGAGTCCTTGTCATGATCACCAAGTCTTGTGGAATCTTCCTTGTATGCTGCAGCTGTCCGGACTGGCCCATGAGTATACGGCCATGGGGGTCCTCGGCCCAATCTAACAGATCGGGAGATGACGTGGTGAGTACCCCCTAGTCCAGGACACCGTCACCTACTCCTTGGCCAAAGATGCTTGGCGCCATGTGGTTTCCCTCTATCGGGGAAGCGCAAGCATTCAACGTTCCAACTATGAAGTGGTGCAAGATGAAGCCGATGAGTTTGCAATCAAAGAAGATGAAGAACCTCGTGAGCTTTATCAGAGGGTAACCAAGCTCGCGGTCTCTCTCCGAGATCATGGAAGTAAGGACACGGATGACAATTGGATCAAGCGCAAATTCCTCAAGGCAATGATGCCCTACCACAAAGCCATGTCCTCCGTCATTCGTCAAAGGCCGGACTTCCACACCTTGTCCTCAAGTGATGTGTTGGATGAAGTCGTTGCTATGAGCATCTTGGACAAGACCGCCGACAATGCGGTACTTCGCTCTCAAAGAGTAAAGAAAGCCAACCTTGCTCTAAAGGCCAAGGTTAGTATGGATGAAGAGGATGAAGAGGAAGAAGAGGAGAGCAACCTCGAAGATACGAATTATGCCTATCATGAACACATGGCCCTTTCTTCAAGGCAATTCTGGAGCAAGAAGAACTCAAGGCCCAACTTCAACAAGAACAATTCAAGTGGCGCAAATGGCACGCAACGAGTGAGGACTTGCTTCAATTGTGGCAATGTAAGCCAGTTTGTTGCGAAGTGCCCTAATGAGAAAAGGGAAGACAATGGTGGCAAGCTCATCCGAAAGGACAAGGCCAAGTCGTTCCCCAACAAGATCAACTTCACCAAGAAGACTCCTCCTAAGGCATTGGTGGTACAAGAAGAGTACAATGAGGATGATGACGATGATGAAGATGGTGAGTCGGTTGCCATGGCCTTCGTTGCCATTGCGACGACTCCACGTGTCTCTCTCTTCGACTCACCCAATGAGAGCATCACCGCCAAGTGCCTCATGGCTAAAGCCACCAACAAGGTAACCCCCAACATCAAAACTACCATCATTAATCATCCTTCTTCGACGGATAGCATTGATGAACATGGGGGAACTAATGTGGAGGAGAATGAGTTTGAGGCCTTTATGGGTAAACTCAAGGGTAAAGCCAAGAAGCACTTCGTTGCTCTCTTGGAACAACTTGGTGAAGCCAATGACATGATCGAGGCTCATGAAGATACCATCTCTAAGATGGAGGGGCATAGTCGAGACTATGCTGATGAGATTTCAGATCTTTCCAATGCTCTTGAGGAAGAGCGTGGTCTTCGTTTGGCTCTTGAGGATTCACACAACGATGATCATGCTAAATTAAAGAAAGATCTTGATCATGCTCTTGTTGTTTCTCGTGTGCTAAATTCCGAGAAGGCCAAACTTGGGGTTGATCTTGCTAGACTCAAGGAGGAGTTTGATATACTTGACAAGGCTCATAAGACCTTGAAAGGTATTCATGCTAGTCTCAAGGAGTCTAATGATCAACTCTAAGTGAAGCTAACTAAGGGGAAAGCCACTTTTCCTCATATGGTTTTAATTGATAATGCAAATGCTACTAACCCGTGTTGTGAGCATGTGCATCTTATTGAGGAAAATGCTAAGTTGAAGGAGCAACTTGAGAAAGGCCTTGTGTCATGCATACAAGGTAAGAAGAATCTCAACGACTTTTTGAGCAATCAAAAGGAAGTTGTGGCCAAGGAAGGGATTGGGTTCGCACCCAAGACCAAGAACAAGAAGAAGAATGACAAGACCAAACGACCTCCTCCTCTCAAGCAAACTTTTGTAAAGGAGGGAGAGGGTGCTTCCAAGGAGAAGAAGAAAATTGCGAAGGGTGGCGGTGTCAAGAAGGGAAATGCCACCCCTCCCAACATAGCCGGCGACTTTAATCCTTCTTATGTGTTATGTCGTGCTAGTGATGGGCATGTTTATGCCAAATTTGTTGGTTCTCTTCATGAATATATTGAATGGTCTATTTGGGTTCCTAAGAAACTTGTTACTAACATCAAAGGACCCATTACAAAATGGGTACCTAAAACCAAGCATTGATCTCTTGTAGGTGTTTGCTTCCGGTGGGGGATCATGGTTGCTCGATAGTGGAGCTAGAAATCATATGACCGGAAGCAAGGACTTGGTGTTGGACGTGCACAAGATTCCATCGATGCCCACCAATGTCGAGTGGGGTGATGCCTCGTCTTCTAAGGTATTGGGACTCGACAAGGTTGTCATTTCTCATGATCTCACGATTGAGAAAGTCCTGCTTGTTGAGTCCCTTGCATACAATTTACTTTCCGTTCGTCAACTTGCAATCATGGGCTTTGCCACTTTCTTTGATATTGATACCATGGCCCTCTTGTGGAGCAAGACTCTTAAAGTAGCCTTTGTAGGGCATGTCAAGAATGGTCTATATGTGATTAACTTTTCGGAGTGACCCACTAAGACCGCGACATGCCTAATGGCTAAAGTTGACATGGGATGGCTTTGGCATCGCCGTTTAGCCCATGTCAATATGAGATCTTTGCAAAGTATTCTCAAGGGGGACCATGTCCGTGGACTAACGAATGTTAGTTTTGCTAAAGATCGTGCTTGCAGTGCCTGTATCGAAGGAAAGCTACATGAGAAGGCTCACCCTCCCACGACTATCATTTACTCGAAGAGGCCTTTGGAGCTCCTTCATTTGGATCTCTTTGGGCCTCCATCCTTTAATAGTCTTGGGGGTAGGAAGTATTGCTTGGTGATTGTGGATGACTATTCAAGATACACTTGGGTGTATTTCTTCAAGAGGAAGAGCGAGACCCAACAAACCGTCATTGACTTTGCAAATGAAGCCCAACGTCAACACAATGCAAAGATCTTGACAATAAGAAGTGACAACGGCACCGAGTTCAAGAACTACACCTTGGATGAGTTCCTTAGTGATGAGGGGATCAAGCATCAATATTCCGCACCTTACACCCCTCAACAAAACGGTGTTGCGGAGAGAAAGAACCGAACGTTGATGGATGTGGCAAGAACCATGATGGCGGAGTTCAAGTCTCCATACAACTTTTGGGCCGAAGCCATCAACACCGCATGCCATGCATCCAATCGGCTCTATCTCCGCAAGGGCTTGAACAAGACTCCATATGAGATACTCATCGGTAACAAGCCCAACCTCAAGTACTTTCGGGTGTTCGGGTGTAAGTGTTTCATTCTCAAGAAAGGTATTCGGTTGTCTAAATTTGAGGCTAGAGCTTATGAGGGCATATTTGTTGGTTATGCTACAAACTCTCATGCTTACCGTGTCCTCAATAAATCCACGGGACTTATTGAGGAGACGTGTAACGTGGAGTTTGATGAAAATAACGGCTCCCAAGTGGAGCAAAGTGGCACTTGTGATGTAGGTGATGAAATTCCTCCTCAAGCCATAAGAAGAATGGGTGTTGGTTTTATCCTACCCATTGAGGAACCCCTTGTGGCCGAAGGAGAAGGACAATGCTCCAGTAAAGTGGAGCCATCACCAACCCAAGGCCCACACACTTCCGAAGAACAAAGTGAAGGCCCTCAACCTCATGAACAAGACCAAGGGCAAGATCATGCTCAAGAAGGTGGTGACACACCAAGTGATGCCCAAGGTCAAGATCTCTCCCCCGAGCAAGTTCTAGATCAAGAACAAGCTCAAGACGGCGCTCAAGATGATCAAGTTACCGCTCCTCAACTCACCACCGAGGAGGAATTAGAGCATCGTGCCGCCAAGATTGCATCCAAGCTCTCCACCAAGGGTCATCTCATGAAGAATGTGCTTGGAAGCATTCAAAAGGGGGTAAGCACTCGTAGACAATTGGCAAACTATTGTGAACATCACGCGTTTGTCTCTTGTGTTGAACCCCAAAAGGTATATGAAGCACTCGAAGATCCATGAAACAATAGGGAGTAAACAAATGGTATTAGCCTTGATAGAATCGTACGGTTTCACCTTCTAAACATTTATATAGTATTTAGTTTTCTATTACATGTTTCCAATCTATCCCCATCGAGGCCTTGTAGCTTTCTCCATCCGTCTGCTGCGCTCACCCAGCCGCTCATACTACCGGAGAGAGAGATTGGAAGGCCGGAGATTAAAAGGTTTGAGAAGGGGGAAAGACAGGGGAAGGGGAGATGACCACGCGGTATTTTTGCTTCAGTTGAATAAAAAGAAGTAATCTGAATTAAAAAATATCTGCGATTCTTTTTTGATCGGGAGACGGATGTTCGGCTGGAGATTGGCTTATTTTGTAACAGAAATGCTGACGTGGCATGTATGATTATGTGTACAGTCTGCATGTTGAGATAAATCAAGTAGTGGGGATGAACTTCTTAAGTATATAGGATTAGCTAGATATTAATGTTAGATGAATTAGTTTTTTTATACTTTTAGTTTATATAATATATAGAAATGTTAGATATATTAATGTCAAATGTTAGATGAATTGATTAGATTGAAATATATGTTAGATATTGATGTTAAATATTAGATGAATTAGCTAGATATTAATGTTAGATGAGTTAGTTTTTTATACTTTTAGTGTTATAGATGAATTAGATATATTAATGTTAGATGTGTTAGAGTTATATACATATAGACATGTAACCTTTTCGTATTTACCCTATTGTATAAGGGGTTTCCTACATATATTCCACACCTGTACATGTATATATACTGGTCTATGGCCACCTGGAAATACAAGTTGCATATTTCCTAACATGGTATTAGAGCCAGGTCAAAAAAATTTACACGCCGCAACTCGTGTGATTGATCCTCCCGTGCACCGCGGCTGCTTCTCTCCGCCGTCAGTTCCCCACGTCCGCTCATGCTGCTGGTCCCCCACGGCCGCTCCACTCTTTCCCCGATTGGCTGGATCGGCGTGAAGCCGGTCTCCTCGATCGAAGCCGCTGACGCGAAGCCAGTCTCCTCTCTGCTCGTCGCGAAGCCGCCGGGATCGACGCTGCCCGCCCGCTCGCTTCTTGCCCGACTACTGGTCGAGCTCGGATCGAAGCCGCCTGCCTGTTCTGCTCCATTGCTCCTTGCCAGGCTCCTGCTCGAGGTCAGATCGAAGCCGCTCCAACTCGTCGTCCGCTCGGACCTGGCGTCGCCCGCGGGCCCCCTTTATCTCCCGATTGGATCGGCCTGCTCTGCCCCGCCCCGTCTTCCACTCGAGGCCAGATCAAGATTCTGCTTTCGAGGCTCGTCCACTTCTAATTCCTACGGCCTGATCGAGCCTCCTACCGTTGCTGCAGATCGAGACTCCTGAACGTCTGCCTTCTATTGACAAAAAAGGCACGATGTCTTAGTCCTCGGGTTATGTTGATGTTCCTCGCTGTCCGCTGATTTTCTCACTGAACATGATCCAAGAGACTTGGACCCTACGTCAAGCAAACAACAGGGAAGGCACGAGGTAGGGGGCGCGCCCTCCCACCCCCAGGGCGCGCCCTCCACCCTTGTGGCCCCCCTGTTGCTGCACCGACGTACTTCTTCCTCCTATATATACCTACGTACCCCCGATACGGAGCCAAAAACCTAATTCCACCGCCGCAACTTTCTGTATCCATGAGATCCCATCTTGGGGCCTATTCTGGAGCTCCGCCGGAAGGGGAACCCACCACGGAGGGCTTCTACATCATCATAGCCTCTCCGATGAAGTGTGAGTAGTTTACCTCAGACCTTCGGGTCCATAGTTAGTAGCTAGATGGCTTCTTCTCTCTTTTTGGATCTCAATACAATGTTCTCCTCCTCTCTCGCGGAGATCTATTCGATGTAATCTTCTTTTTGCGGTGTGTTTGTTGAGATCGATGAATTGTGGGTTTATGATCAAGATTATCTATGAGCAATATTTGAATCTTCTCTGAATTCTTTTATGTATGATTGGTTATCTTTGCAAGTCTCTTCAAATTATCCGTTTGGTTTGGCCAACTATATTGGTAGTTCTTGCTATGGGAAAAGTGCTTAGCTTTGGGTTCAATCTTGCGGTGTCCTTTCCCAGTGACAGTAGGGGCAGCAAGGCACGTATTGTATTGTTGCCATCGAGGATAACAAGATGGGGTTTTTATCATATTGCATGAATTTATCCCTCTACATCATGTCATCTTGCTTAAGGCGTTACTCTGTTTTCATTAACTTAATACTCTAGATGCATGCTGGATAGCGGTCGATAAGTGGAGTAATAGTAGTAGATGCAGGCAGGAGTCGGTCTACTTGTCTCGGACATGATGCCTATATATATTATCATACCTAGATACTCTCATAACTATGCTCAATTCTGTCAATTGCTCAACAGTAATTTGTTCACCCACCGTAAAATAGTTATGCTCTTGAGAGAAGCCTCTAGTGAAATCTATGTCCCCTGGGTCTATTCTCTATCATATCAATCTTCCATCACTTTATTATTGCTTTGCTTTTTTACTTTGTTTTTTATTTTACTTTGCATCTTTATACCAAAAATACCAAAAATATTATCTATCATCTCTATCAGATCTCACTCTCGTAAGTGACCGTGAAGGGATTGACAACCCCTAATCGCGTTGGTTGCGTTGAGCTATTTGTTTTGTGTAGGTACGAGGGACTTGTGCGTGGCCTCCTATTGGATTGATACCTTGGTTCTCAATAACTGAGGGAAATACTTACGCTACTCTGCTGCATTATCCTCTCCTCTTCGGGGAAATCCAACGCTAGCTCAAGAGGTATCACCTAGGTGCCTCTCCTCTTCTCCACTAAGGCCCACTATGGCCCATTAAGCCCCCGGGGGGTTCCGGTAACCCCTGGGTACTCCTGTAAAATCCAGATTTCACCCGGAACACTTCCGATATCCAAATATAGGCTTCCCAATATATCAATCTTCATGTCTCAACCATTTTGAGACTCCTCGTCATGTCTGTGATCACATCCGGGACTCCAAACAACCTTCAGTACATCAAAACTCATAAACTCACCGCCATCGAAACTTTAAGCGTGCGGACCCTACGGGTTCGAGAACTATGTAGACATGACCGAGACACGTATTCGGTTAATAACCAATAGCGAAGCCTGGATGCTCATATTGGCTCCCACATATTCTACGAAGATCTTCATCGGTCAGACCGCATAACAACATACGTTGTTCCCTTTGTCATCGGTATGTTACTTGCCCGAGATTCGATCGTCGGTATCTCAATACCTAGTTCAATCTCGTTACCGGCAAGTCTATTTACTCGTTCCGTAATACATCATCCCGCAACTAACTCATTAGTTGCAATGCTTGCAAGGCTTAAGTGATGTGCATTACCGAGTGGGCCCAGAGATACCTCTCTGACGATCGGAGTGACAAATCCTAATCTCAAAATACGCCAACCCAACAAGTACCTTCGGAGACACCTGAGAGCACCTTTATAATCACCCGATTCGTTGTGACGTTTGGTAGCACACAAAGTGTTCCTCCGGTAAACGGGAGTTGCATAATCTCATAGTCATAGGAACATGTATAAGTCATGAAGAAAGCAATAGCAACATACTAAACGATCGAGTGCTAAGATAACGAAATGTGTCAAGTCAATCACATAATTCTCCTAATGATGTGATCCCGTTAATCAAATGACAACTCATGTCAATGGCTAGGAAACATAACCATCTTTGATCAACGAGCTAGTCAAGTAGAGGCATACTAGTGACACTCTGTTTGTCTATGTATTCACACAAGTATTATGTTTCCGGTTAATACAATTCTAGCATGAATAATAAACATTTATCATGATATAAGGAAATAAATAATAACTTTATTTTTGCCTCTAGGGCATATTTCCTTCAGTCTCCCACTTGCACTAGAGTCAATAATCTAGTTCACATCACCATGTGATTTAACATCAATAGTTCACATCACCATGTGATTAAACCCATAGTTCACATCGCCATGTGACCAATAGTCAAAGGGTTTACTAGAGTCAATAATCTAGTTCATATCGCTATGTGATTAACACCCAAAGAGTACTAAGGTGTGATCATGTTTTGCTTGTGAGAGGAGTTTAGTCAACGGGTCTGGCAGATTCAGACCCGTATGTATTTTGCAAATTTCTATGTCAACAATGCTCTGCACGGAGCTACTCTAGCTAATTGCTCCCACTTTCAATATGTATCCTGATTGAGATTTAGAGTCATCTGGATCAGTGCCAAAACTTGCATCGACGTAACCCTTTACATGAACTTTTTGTCACCTCCATAACCGAGAAACATATCCTTATTCCACTAAGGATATTTTTTTGACCAATGTCCAGTGATCTACTCCTAGATCACTATTGTACTCCCTTGCCAAAATCAATGTAAGGTATACAATAGATCTGGTACACAGCATGGCATACTTTATAGAACCTATGGCTGAGGCATAGGAAATGATTTTCATTCTCTTTCTATCTTCTGCCATGGTCGGGCTTTGAGTCTTACTCAATTTCACACCTTGTAACACAGCCAAGAACTCTTTCTTTGACTGTTCCATTTTGAACTACTTCAAAATCTTGTCAAGGTATGTACTCATTGAAAAAACTTATCAAGCGTCTTGATCTATCTCTATAGATCTTGATGCTCAATATGTAAGCAGCTTCACCGAGGTCTTTCTTTGAAAAACTCCTTTCAAACACTCCTTTATGCTTTGCAGAATAATTCTACATTATTTCCGATCAACAATATGTCATTCACATATACTTATCAGAAATGTTGTAGTGCTCCCACTCACTTTCTTGTAAATACAGGCTTCACCGCAAGTCTGTATAAAACTATATGCTTTGATCAACTTATCAAAGCGTGTATTCCAACTCCGAGATGCTTACACCAGTCCATAGATGGACCGCTGGAGCTTGCATATTTTGTTAGCATCTTTAGGATTGACAAAACCTTCTGGTTGCATCATATACAACTCTTCTTTAATAAATCCATTTAAGGTTTGCAGTTTTTGTTATCCATTTGCCAGATTTCATAAAAAGCGGCAATTGCTAACATGATTCGGACAGACTTAAGCATAGATACGAGTGATAAACTCTCATCGTAGTCAACATCTTGAACTTGTCAAAAATCTTTTGCGACAATTCTAGCTTTGTAGATAGTAACACTACTATCAGCGTCCGTCTTCCTCTAGAAGATCCATTCATTCTCAATGGCTTGCCGATCATCGAGCAAGTCAACCAAAGTCCACACTTTGTTCTCATGCATGGATCCCATCTTAGATTTCATGGCCTCAAGCCATTTTGCGGAATCTGGGCTCACCATCGCTTCTTCATACTTTGTAGGTTCGTCATGGTCTAGTAACATAACTTCCAGAACAGGATTTCCGTACCACTCTGGTGCGGATCTTACTCTGGTTGCCCTACGAGGTTCAGTAACAACTTAATCTGAAGTTCCATGATCATCATCATTAACTTCCTCACTAATTGGTATAGACGTCACAGGAACCAGTTTCTGTGATGAACTACTTTCCAATAAGGGAGCAGGTACGGTTACCTCATCAAGTTCTACTTTCCTCCCACTCACTTCTTTCGAGAGAAACTCCTTCTCTAGAAAGGATCCATTCTTAGCAACAAATGTCTTGCCTTCGGATCTGTGATAGAAGGTGTACCCAACTGTGTCCTTTGGGTACCCTATGAAGACATATTTCTCCGATTTGGGTTTGAGCTTATCAGGATGAAAATTTTCACATAAGCATCGCATTTTAAGAAACGACAACTTTTGGTTTCTTTCCAAACCAAAATTCATAAGGTGTTGTCTCAACGGATTTAGATGGTGCCCTATTTAACGTGAATGCAGCTGTCTCTAATGCATAACCCCAAAACGATAGTGGTAAATCGGTAAGAGACATCGTAGATTGCACCATATCTAATAAAGTACGGTTACGATGTTTGGACACACCATTACGATGTGGTGTTCCAGGTGGCGTGAGTTGCGAAACTATTCCGCATTGTTCCAAATGAAGTCCAACTCGTAACTCAAATATTCTCCTCCACGATCAGATCGTAGAAACTTTATTTACTTGTTACGATGATTTTTCACTTCACTCTGAAATTATATGAACTTTTCAAATGTTTCAGACTTATGTTTCATCAAGTAGATATACCCATATCTTCTCAAATCATCTGTGAAGGTCAGAAAATAATGATACCTGCCTCGAGCCTCAACAATCATCAGATCGCATACATCAGTATGTATTATTTCCAATAAGTTAGTTGCTCGCTCCATTGTTCCGGAGAACGGAGTCTTTAGTCATCTTGCCGATAAGGCATGGTTCGCAAGCATCAAGTGATTCCAAAATCCCATCAGGATGGAGTTTCTTCATGCGCTTTACAACAATATGACCTAAACGGAAGTGCCACAAATGAGTTGCACAATCATTATTAACTTTGCATCTTTTGGCTTCAATATTATGAATATGTGTATCACTACGATCGAGATCCAACAAACCATTTTCATTGGGTGTATGACCATAGAAGGTTTTATTCATGTAAATAGAACAACAATTATTCTCTAACTTAAATGAATAACCGTATTGCAATAAACATGATCAAATCATATTCATGCTCAACGCAAACACCAAATAACACTTATTTAGGTTCAACACTAATCCCGAAAGTGTAGGGAGCGTGCGATGATGATTATATCAATCTTGGAACCACTTCCAACACACAACATCACTTCACCCTTAACTAGTCTCTGTTCATTCTGCAACTCCCTTTTCGAGTTACTACTCTTAGCAACTGAACCAGTATAAAATACCGAGGGGTTGCTACGAACACTAGTAAAATACACATCAATAATCTGTATATCAAATATACCTTTGTTCACTTTGCCATCCTTCTTATCCGCCAAATACTTGGGGCAGTTCCGCTTCCAGTGACCAGTCCCTTTGTAGTAGAAGCACTTAGTCTCAGGCTTAGGTCCAGACTTGGGCTTCTTCACTTGAGCAGCAACTTTGCTTGCCGTTATTCTTGAAGTTCCCCTTCTTCCCTTTGCCCTTTTCCTTGAAACTAGTGGTCTTGGCAACCATCAACACTTGATGCTCTTTCTTGATTTCTACCTTCGTCGATTTCAGCATCGCAAAGAGCTCGGAAATTACTTTTGTCATCCCTTGCATACTATAGTTCATCATGAAGTTCTACTAACTTGGTGATGGTGACTAGAGAATTCTGTCAATCACTATTTTATCTGGAAGATTATCTCCCACTTGATTCAAGCGATTGTAGTACCCAGACAATCTGAGCACATGCTCACTGCTTGAGCTATTCTCCTCCATATTTCAGCTATAGAACTTGTTGGAGACTTCATATCTCTCAACTCGGGTATTTGCTCGAAACATTAACTTCAACTCCTGGAACATCTCATATGGTCCATGACGTTCAAAACTTCTTTGAAGTCCCGATTCTAAGCCTATAAGCACGGTGTACTAAACTATCAAGTAGTCATCATATTGAGCTTAGACAAACGTTCATAGCGTCTGCATCTGCTCCTGCAATAGGTCTGTCACCTAGCGGTGCATCAAGGACATAATACTTCTGTGCAGCAATGAGGATAATCCTCAGATCACGGACCAAGTCCGCATCATTAATACTATCATCTTTCAACATAGTTTTCTCTAGGAACATATCAATAATAAAACAGGGGAGCTAAACACGAGCTATTGATCTACAACATAGATATGCTGATACTAACAGGACTAAGTTCATGATAAATTTAAGTTCAATTAATCATATTACTTAAGAACTCCCACTTAGATAGACATCTCTCTAATCCTCTAAGTGATCACGTGATCCATATCAACTAAACCATAACCGATCATCACGTGAAATGGAGTAACTTTCAATGGTGAACATCACTATGTTGATCATATCTACTATATGATTCACGCTCGACCTTTCGGTCTCAGTGTTCTGAGGCCATATCTGCATATGCTAGGCTCGTCAAGTTTAACCTGAGTATTCTGCGTGTGCAAAACTGGCTTACACCCATTGTAGATGGACGTAGAGATTATCACACCCGATCATCACTTGCTGTCTGGGCACGACGAACTTTGGCAATGGTGCATACTCAGGGAGAACACTTTTATCTTGAAATTTAGTGAGAGATCATCTTATAATGCTATCGTCAATCAAAGCAAGATACGATGCATAAAAGATAAACATCACATGCAATGAATATAAGTGATATGATATGGCCATCATCATCTTGTGCTTGTGATCTCCATCTCCGAAGCACCGTCATGATCACCATCGTCACCGGTGCGACACCTTGATCTCCATCGTAGCATCATTGTCGTCTCGCCAATCTTATGCTTCTACGACTATCGCTACCGCTTAGTGATAAAGTAAAGCATTACAGGGCGATTGCATTGCATACAATAAAGTAACAACCAAATGGCTCCTGCCAGTTGCCGAAAACTCCGTTACAAAACATGATCATCTCATACAATAAAATTTAGCACCATGCTTTGACCATATCGCATCACAACATGCCCTGCAAAAACAAGTTAGACATCCTCTACTTTATTGTTTCAAGTTTTATGTGGCCGCTACGGGCTGAGCAAGAACCGTTCTTACCTACGCATCAAAACCACAACGATAGTTTGTCAAGTTGGTGCTGTTTTAACCTTCGCAAGGACCGGGCGTAGCCACACTCGGTTCAACTAAAGTTGGAGAAATTGACACCCGCCAGCCACCTGTGTGCAAAGCACGTCGGTAGAACCAGTCTCGCGTAAGCGTACGCGTAATGTCGGTCCGGGCCGCTTCATCCAACAATATCGCCGAACCAAAGTATGACATGCTAGTAAGCAGTATGACTTATATCGCCCACAACTCACTTGTGTTCTACTCGTGCATATGACATCTAAGCATAAAACCAGGCATGGATGCCACTGTTGGGGAACGTAGTAATTTCAAAAAAAAATCCTACGCACACGCAAGATCATGTTGATGCATAGCAACGAGAGGGGAGAGTGTTGTCCACGTACCCTCGTAGACCGAAAACGAAAGCGTTAGCACAACGCAGTTGATGTAGTCGTACGTCTTCACGATCCGGCCGATCAAGTACCGAACGCACGACACCTCCGAGTTCAGCACATGTTCAGCCCGATGACGTCCCTCGAACTCCGATCCAGCCGAGTGTTGAGGGAGAGTTTCTTCAGCACGACGGCGTGGTTACGATGATGATGTTCTACCGACGCAGGGCTTCGCCTAAGCACCGCTACAGTATTATCGACGTGGACTATGGTGGAGAGGGGCACCGCACACGGCTAAAAGATCAAATCAATTGTTGTGTCTTCAGGGTGCCCCTGCCCCCGTATATAAAGGAGCAAGGGGGGAGGTGCAACCGGCCAGGAGGAGGCGCGCCAGGAAGATTCCTACTCCCACCGGGAATAGGACTCCCTCCCTTCCTTGTTGGATTAGGAGAAGGGGGAAAGAGGAGGGAGAGAGGAAGGAAAGGGGGGGGGGGCGCCGCCCCCTCTCTTTGTCCTTTTCGGACTAGAGGGGGAGGGGCGCGCGGCCCTGCCCTAGCCACCTTTCCTCTTCCCCACTAAGGCCCACTATGGGCCATTAAGCCCCCGAGGGGTTCCGGTAACCCCTCAGTACTCCGGTAAAATCCCGAATTCACCCGGAACACTTCCGATATCCAAATATAGGCTTCCAAAATAGCAATCTTCATGTCTTGACCATTTCGAGACTCCTCGTCATGTCCGTGATCTTATCCGGGACTCAGAACAACCTTCGGTACATCAAAACTCATAAACTCATAATATAACCGTCATCGAAACTGTAAGCGTGCGGACCCTACGGGTTCGAGAACTATGTAGACATGAATGAGACACGTCTCCGGTCAATAACCAATAGCGGAACCTGGATGCTCATATTGGCTCCCACATATTCTACGAAGATCTTTATCGGTCAGACCGCATAACAACATACGTTGTTCCCTTTGTCATCGGTATGTTACTTGCTCGAGATTCGATCCTCTGTATCTCAATACCTAGTTCAATCTCGTTACCGGCAAGTCTCTTTACTCATTCCGTAATACATCATCCCGCAACTAACTCATTAGTTGACATGCTGGCAAGGCTTAAGTGATGTGCGTTACCGAGTGGGCCCAGAGATACCTCTCTAACGATCGGAGTGACAAATCCTAATCTCAAAATACACCAACCCAACAAGTACCTTCGGAGACACCTGTAGAGCACCTTTATACTCACCCAGTTACGTTGTGACATTTGGTAGCACACGAAGTGTTCCTTCGGTAAATGGGAGTTGCATAATCTCATAGTCATAGGAACATGTATAAGTCATGAAGAAAGCAATAGCAACATACTAAACGATCGAGTGCTAAGATAATGGAATGGGTCAAGTCAATCACATCATTCTCCTAATCATGTGATCCCGTTAATCAAATGACAACTCATGTCAATGGCTAGGAAACATAACCATCTTTGATCAATGAGCTAGTCAAGTAGAGGCATACTAGTGACACTCTGTTTGTCTATGTATTCACACAAGTATTATGTTTCCGGTTAATACAATTCTAGCATGAATAATAAACATTTATCATGATATAAGAAAATAAATAATAACTTTATTATTGCCTCTAGGGCATACTTCCTTCAGTCTCCCACTTGCACTAGAGTCAATAATCTAGTTCACATCACCATGTGATTTAACATCAATAGTTTTAGTATATATAGAAGAGTTTTGCATTGATTTCACGCCAGCGGGTCTCCGGGCTGTCCACGAGGTAGGGGGGCACGCCCTAGGGGGGTGGGCACGCCCCCCCACCCTCGTGGGCAGCCTGGGACTCTTCTGGCCTGCTTCTGGTACTCCGTGGGCTTCTTCTGGTCCAAAAATGATCTCCGTCAAGTGGCACGTCAATTGGACTCCGTTTAGTTTTCCTTTTCTGCGGTACTCTAAAACAAGGAGAAAATAGAAACTGACACTGGGCTCTAGGTTAATAGGTTAGTCCCAAAAATCATATAAAATATCATAAAAATGCATATAAAACATCCTAGAAGGATAATATAATAGCATGAATACTTCATAAATTATAGTTACGTTGGAGACGTATCAACATCCCCAAGCTTAATTCCTGCTCATCCTCGAGTAGGTAAATGATAAAAGAAATAATTTATGAAGTGTGAATCCTAGCAAGTGCTTAAGTTTGATCAATGATAATTCCAATCACTTTTTCTAGCATCATTACATGTCACAACAGTAGCTCATCTCATAAAACTTCTCATGATAAAGTAACAAGCTAATCACATGTTAAAGCATAGATCATAAACTTTCTTGAAAACTAACAAACAATATTCTCAGTTATCAAACAATTGCAATTCATCTTATTTTCAGGAAGAGTCTATG
Source organism: Aegilops longissima (assembly GCA_021605205.1). Classification (NCBI taxonomy): domain Eukaryota; kingdom Viridiplantae; phylum Streptophyta; class Magnoliopsida; order Poales; family Poaceae; genus Aegilops; species Aegilops longissima. Next base: position 517,117,438 of record CM038680.1, read on the forward strand.
TCAGAGCTTTGATTTAGCAAACTCCACATACTCAACTATCATTTAGTCTTTCACAATTGCTAACATTCACGCAATACTTGTGGTTATGGAGTTTTAATCGGACACAGAGAAAGATAGGGGCTTATAGTTTCGCCTCCCAACCTTTTACCTCAAGGGGAATGTCAACAATAATAGCTCATGCTAACTTACATCCAATTAGATATATATATATCAGGATCTTTCCAACACCCTGTGCTTGCCAAAGGATAAAATGTAAAAAGGAAAGGTGAAGATCACCATGACTCTTGCATAAGGTAGAAGATAATAATAAAATATAGGCCCTTCGCAGAGGGAAGCAGAGGTTGCCATGCGCTTTCAGGGTTGGATGCACAAAATCTTAATGCGAAAGAACGTCACTTTATATTGCCCCTTGTGATATGGACCTTTATTATGCAGTCTGTTGCTTTTATTTCTTCCACATCACAAGATCGTATAAAGCTTATTTTCTCCACACCAATCAATCATACATATTTAGAGAGCAATTTTTATTGCTTGCACCGATGACAACTTACTTGAAGGATCTTACTCAATCCATAGGTAGATATGGTGGACTCTCATGGCAAAACTGTTTTAAGGGTTTTGGGAAGCACAAGTAGTATCTCTACTTGGTGCAAAGAATTTGGCTAGCATGATGGGGAAAGGAAGCTCAACATGTTGGATGATCCATGACAAAATACTTTATTTCATATATAAGAAAACATAACCCATTACGTTGTCTTCCTTGTCCAACATCAACTCTTTAGCATGTCATATTTTAATGAGTGCTCCCAATCATAAAATATGTCCAAGATAGTATATTTATATGTGAAACCTCTCTTCCTTCAATATTCTTTCATGAATTGTTCAAGTGACCAATTCTACGTTTGTTAACATTCAATAAGTTTACTACCTATACTTACTATGTGTGAAGTCATTACTCCCCATGTTATAAGCATATGAAACATATATAAATTCAGGTTTATGACATTCAATTTATTCAACCATTTACTAATATGATATACATGAAGCACATGAGTAAATGACAAACTACTCCAAAAAGATATGAGTGAAGAACACTGAGTAGTCAAATATTAACTAGCCATGGGAGGATTCTTTTTCATTCAATATTTCAGATCCAATGATTTTATTCAAACAACAAGTAAAATTGAAAACACGCTCCAAGAAAAACACATATCATGTGAAGAATAAAAATATAGCTCCGAGTAAGGTATACCGATAGTTTTGAAGACGAAAGAGGGGATGCCTTCCGGGGCATCCCCAAGCTTAGGTACTTGAATCTTCCTTGAATATTGCCTTGGGGTGCCTTGGGCATCCCCAAGCTTAGGGTCTTTCCACTCCTTATTCTCCTCGTATCGATATCTCACCCAAAACTTGAAAACTTCAATCACACAAAACTTAACCAAACTTCGTGAGATAGGTTAGTATGATAAAGAGAAAACCATTCACTTTGGTACTGTAAAAGACAAGGTTCATAATTGTTCTCACACAATTCCCACTGTACCGTATCATTTCTACAATTTATATTGAGGAATATAAGTCATAGAAATTAGAAAACAAGCAAGCTATGCAATGAAAACAGAATCTGTCAGAAACGGAACAGTCTGCAATGATCTGAACATAAACCATACTTCTGATACTCCAAAAATTATCAAATAAACTGGTGGACGTGAGGAATTTGTCTATTAATATTCTGCAAAAAGAATCAACTCAAAAGCACTCTTCTATAAAAAAAATGACATCTATTCTCGTGAGCAAAGTTTCTGTTTTTTAGAGCAAGATCACATTAACTTTCACCCAAGTCTTCCCAAAGGTCTTACTTGGCACTTCATTGAAACAAAAGCTATAAAACATGATTACTACAGTAGCTTAATCATGTAAACAGACAAAAACAGTAAGGGTAAATATTGGGTTGTATCCCAACAAGCGATTTTCTTTAATGCCTTTTAGCTAGGCATGATGATTTCAATGATGCTCACATAAAAGATAGGAACTGAAGCACAAAGAGAGTATCTTGAAGAATATGACTAGCACATTTAAATATAACTTACTTCCTATGCCTTGGGATTTTGTGAGCACACAACTTATGGGAACAAGAATCAACTAGCATAGGAAGGCAAAACAAGTATAACTTCAAAACTTTAAGAACATAGAGAGGAAACTTGATATTATTGCAACTTCTACAAGCATGTATTCCTCCCTCATAATAATTTTCAGTAGCATCATGAATAGCAACTTTGTTCTCATTCTCAATTGGAACCTCTTCCAAAATATTGGAATCATTACTAGCTAAAGTTGACACTCTTCCAAATCCACTTTCATAAATATCACACTCAGATTCAACATCCTCCAAAATAGTGGGATCACTAATTCCTAAAGTTGACACTCTTCCAAACCCACTTTAAATGATAGTATTATTCATACTCCAAAACATATAAGTGAAGTTCATGGAGCATTCTACAACTAACCAATATCCAAGCTCAAAATGTATAAGTGAAGCACATGAAGCATTCTATAAAACCATACTCAAAAGATTTAAGTGAAGCACAAAGAGCAATTCTATAAGGTCATACTTAAAAGATTTAAGTGAAGCACATGAAGTATTCTATAAATCAATGAAGGGATGTCTCATGCTAGCATGGTTCTTAAAGGAAAAACAAAAACACAAAGGACACAAATCATGTGAACAAAACAAAAACCGAGGTATACCGATATTTGTTGAAGAAGAAAGATGTGATGCCAACCGGGGCATCCCCAAGCTTAGATGCTTGAGTATCCTTTTGAAATATTTACTTGGGGTGCCTGGGAATCCCCAAGCTTGAACTCTTGCCTCTCTTTATTCTTCTCATATTGATAGCTCCTCGACCTTCGGACACTTCATCCACACAAAACTTTAACAAAAACTTGTGAGATCCGTTAGTGTAATAAAGCAAATCACTACCTTTAGGTACTATAATGAACTCATTATTTATTTATATTGGTATTAAACCTACTGTATTCCAACTTCTCTATGGTTCATACCCCCCCTATACTAGCCATAGATTCATCAAAATAAGCAAACAACACACGCAAAACAGAATCTGTTAAAAACAGAACAGTCTGTAGTAATCTGGAAGTTTGGTAAACTTCTGTAACTCCTAAAAATATGAACTAAATTTGAAAATTTGAAAAATTTGTACAGAAATAATGTGCAAAAAGTTTCAGACCCATTTGACTTTCCAGTAAAAAAATGTAAATTCACGCACTACAGCCAAAGTTTCTGTTTTTGTTCTGCACATAGTAAACAAGCAATCTAATCATCCTAAAACCAAAGCTTGGCACATTATTTTTATAATACAATGGATATATACAAGGGTATAATTATTTACAGAGAAACTTCCATGAAAAATTCTACATTGTTTCCGTGAGCATGAACACAAGTGCTCAAGGTCGACCCTCACTTCTTCAATGCAAAACTTTCCAATCGCTTCTCTTTTTGAAAAACTTTTTAGGCATGAAAGACTAGTAGCTTTTTTTGTATTTTCATTCTTTTTAAAAAAATTATGTTTCACCCACAACTAAACAGAAACAAAAAGGAAAAACAAAATCTACTTAGTGAAGAAAGCAAACAAGCACACACGAGAATATCAACCCCACGCTATTGCTCCCCGATAACGGCGCCAGAAAAGAGCTTGATAATCCCCAAGTGCAGGGAATCATCGTAGCAATTTCCAAAGGTGGAAGTGATAATTATGGAGTGTCGAACCCACAAGGAGCTAAAGGTAAGATCAATATTCTCTCAAGCCCTATCGGCCACTGATACGACTCTACGTACACCGAACGTTAGCTTCCAACTAAAAACGGGAAATAAAACTATGTTGTGGGTATGAAGAGGATAACTTTGTATGATATCGGAGAGCTAAAATATAAAAGTAGGTTCTGTTATCATAACGTTAGAATATATTACTAAATAATATAAATAGCAAGTGTGGAATAATGATGGATCGGTGTGCGGAATTGTCCTATGCAATTGTTAACAAGACTGGTAATCACTATTGCAGTTTCATATGAGGGAGAGGCATAAGCTAACATACTTTCTCTACTTGGATCATATGCACTTATGATTGGAACTCTAGCAAGAACCCGCAACTACTAAAGATCATTAAGGTAAAACCCAACCATAGCATTAAAGCATCAAGTCCTCTTTATTCCCATACGCAACAATCCCTCTTACTCGGGTTTGTGTTTCAGTCACTCACCAACCCACTATAAGCGAATCATGAACGTATTGCAACACCCTACAGCGGGAATCCCTCACGCTTGCGCGACACGAAGGGCACCATAGGACAACACCAAAGTAAAACATACAACTCATACCAATCTAGATCATCAATCAACCCAAAGACAAAAGATATCTACTCAAAACATCATAGGATGGCAACACATCATTGGATCATAATATGTGGCATAAAGCACCATGTTCAAGTAGGGATTACAGCGGGGTGCGGGAGAGTGGACCTCGTAAAAGAGATGAGGATGGTGATGATGATGGTGATATTGATGAAGACGATCACCGCGGCGATGATTCCCCTCTCAATGGCACTCCGGTGCCACCAAGAGAGAGGAGGAGAGGTTCTCCGCCTTGTGCTTCCTCCTCCATGGCCTCCAACCTCTGGTCCTTGGCCTTCATGATGATGATGGCCCCTCCGGGATACTCCTCCATGGCCTCCGGTGAAGATGGCCCCCTCCGGCAGGGTGCCGGAGAGGGCCTAGATTGACTTCTCGTGGCTACAGAGGCTTGCTGCGGCGGAACTTCTGATCTAGGTTTCTTTCTGGAAGTTTTAGTATATATAGAAGAGTTTTTGCGTTGATTTCACGTCAGGGGGGGTCTCCGGGCTGTGTCCACGAGGTAGGGGAGCGCGCCCTAGGGGGTGGGCGCGCCCCCCACCCTCATGGGCAGCCCGGGACTCTTCTGGCCTGCTTCTGGTACTCCGTGGCCTTCTTCTGGTCCAAAAATGATCTCCCTCAAGTGGCACGCCAATTGGACTCCGTTTAGTTTTCCTTTTCTGCGATGCTCTAAAACAAGGAGAAAACAAAAACTGGCACTGGGCTCTAGGTTAATAGGTTAGTCCCAAAAATCATATAAAATATCATATAAATGCATTTAAAACATCCTAGAAGGATAATATAATAGCATGAATACTTCATAAATTATAGATACGTTGGAGACATATCAGCGTTTCAGCATCAAGCTGGATGAGACCTTCGTAGTGGATACAGTAAGTCACAACGACAAGTATTTTTTCGTAATTAAGCATGACTTATGCTTCATTTGCTTCAACTTATAATTTTAAATTTTCACTATTCTACTAGCGTATCCCCTGCCATGCAAGATTTTTTTATCTTGGATAAGATAGGTTTCAGTCCTAACAAAACTATGGAGGTAAAGAGAGTTTTATTTGAAGACCGAGCATGGCTATACCTTCGACGTCAAATTATACAATGCAGACACCTACACCTATTCTGAATGCAAAGCTTGGCAAGCACTATGTAAGGCTTATGCATTTGAGCCTGATATGTTTATCACCTTTGATATTCGTCCGGAATATGATATTGAAGGTAATAGAGACATTTGGGTCGATGTGCAGACGCCTCCAGTTCTACCATTATGTGAGTTTCTCAACCATATTTATGTCTTCGATATTGTTTATTCAAAAATAGTTGACAACTAATTTCTATTGACAACTTATTTCCATTCAAGCAAACATGTCCAGCGCTTGGTAGACAGGACCGTCCACTGTCCCGGGGCTGAACTAAACTGCGAGGAGATAAGTCATTATGTTTCATGGCTTGAGGATCTTGATGATGTCAAGAAAAATTTATTTTCCTGAATTTGAAAATCTTAGTACTCAAAACGTGCGACCAATAGTGATCGTATTGAACTATGGTCACATCTATCTAGGAAAGATGGTAAGATTTTTACTATTTGTCCTCGGTGCATCTTTTGCATACATTATTTTTCAAGCTAAACTTCATTGCTAATTAAGTATGTTACTATACAATGTTCTTCAACAGGGACTCCCGATGACAGTTGTGCCTCAGTGGATCGGTACTAAAGGTCGCATGTCAATGGTTAGCTTACAGCCAAGACATCCTACATTGCACATGAGTGCATTCAGGATTTCTACAACCGAGGAATGCTTAATAGTGAAAGACTGGAGCAAAATTGTGAATGATCGCAAAGAAGTACTAGGGGGCAGCAATCAGAAGCGCAGCCCACAATTAGGAGACAGGTTCATCTGCATGCTCCAATATGATGAATTAGGAGAGCTATACATGTTCTATGCTATTTTACCTGAGAGAGAGCAGCAGGAGTGATTAGCTATGCTCTTAGTACTTGTCCTCTCATGTTCGTGTTCTTCGTCCTGAACTTAATCTCAAAGTTATTTGCTTTAGTGGTCTTATAAACGCTTATAATCTCATGACCATGTTGAAATCGATGATATCTTTGCTTCTGGTACAAGTGAATGTTTCTTCTTTAAACTAGTGTTGGTGGTGATTAGATAGCGGTAATGACTATGATGATTAAATGGTGGTAATGACAGCTATGATGATTATTAGCTAGCTAGTACTGTTGTTGGTTATGATATGATGCTAGAGTTTTTATATTAATATGATGATGATGATGATGATGATGAGTTATTATATCATTTATGAAAGAAACCGCAGATTATAATGAGTTCTTAAATCACTAGGTGAAAGTACCGTGGATTAGTTTGAAGTGGATATGGATCGTCCTAAGTGATCAAGGTAATATGGATATGGCATATACTTGATTACTTAGCTAGTGATCAAGTATATGCGATATCCATATTACTTGATCACTTAGGACGATCCATATCCACTACAAACTAATCCGTGGTAGTTTCACCTAGTGATTTAACAACTCATTATAAGGTAAAAACAGTCTCTAAATTAAATTGAAAACACAAAATAAAAGAAAAAATAAAACCAAAACCCCCCAAACCTTTAGTACCGGTTGGTATTACCAACCGGTACTATAGGTCTCCCCGCCCCCCGCCCTGGCTTGTGCCACGTGGTGGCACTTTAGTGGCGGTTCGTGCTGAACCGGTACTAAAGGGGGGACCTTTAGTCCCCACCCTTTAGTGCCGGTTACAGAACCGGCACTAAAGGCCCTTACGAACCGGTGCTAAAGCCCGGTTCTGCACTAGTGAAGGTTAGGTTTAAGAGCATACCTCTCTTTGCTCTCCTTGACCAGTCATCATTATGCCAAAGCTAAAATCTCTTGCTTCCTTTTTCTTCATTGCCATTCATTGGCTCGCTTTTCAGCTTTTATGACCCTAAAGGTCACGCAAAACACTGCACCAGGGGTCATACTAGGAATTCCTTTGACTAGCCACAGTGGGAGTAACTTCAGCAGTAACATTGAGTCCAACTCAGTAAATTTGCTTATGTGGCAATGAATTAATGAGGAGAGAGGTAGTTTGAGTAACTTAGGTAGTTATTGTAACATCACATGTCCCAATGCAATATGAGTCTATAACCTAATAAATGAAGCTTTGCATGACACCACACTTATGTTACTACTCACTATGAAGGTAGTAACATAGTCTAGGGATATGTGTATGTTACTAGTGTATGTTACTCTCCATTGCGGCTAGTCTTAGCGGTAGGGAGGCGAGGAAGGTAATGATGGAAGTGACATCGCGAGGGAGCAGCAACAGGTCGATAATGAAAGCAGATGAAGCGTGTTGGGGCAAGGGTTAAGCCTAAAAAGAACTTTACATGTTGGACCTTGATCTGACGATCCACAAACCATTTGCATATCTCCCTTAATTTTGGCCCAAAAAAATGCAAGTCATTTTATTATGAATGTTTGTAGTGCGCAGAAGCTCGAGCAAAGTCTAAGCGGGTCCGAAGCCGAACTAAGTATCTTAGAGAGACCACCCCTCTCTGAGGTCTGCTTTTGTGAGAAATCCTTGATGTGTGTTTTCAAAGCTAAACGGTGGCATCTCTTGCATCGATTCGTTAATCCTCCTTAGAGATATATCCTTGGAGGTGGGGATTGGTTTGCTGCTTATTCACAAAAATTCTGAGGCAAAATTTGTATTGTCTATAAAGTTTAAAAAATCATTGTAGTAGACTGAGCATGCTAAGGGGCTATTTGGTTCTAGGCCTAGGAGTGCCACACTTTGCCATGTCAGTGTTGCCAAACTTGTCTAAGGTTAGTTCTTTAAAACGAGAGCCGCAAGTTGGCAAGCCCGAGGGAATTTTACCATACTTTTTTAGTGTATGTGATGTAGGACCCTAGTGTGGCTTGCCTAAGATGTGGCTTGAACCAAACATACACCTAAGTTGACCAAACTTGCCTAAACTTAGGTGTGGCAACCTTTGGCAACCCCTAAAGTTTGTTAGGTCCCTTGTCGTGGAATATGTCCACCTAGGTTCACCATAAAGATCAATCGACTCAATGTCCTGGAGGTGCTCATATAGGTGCGTGCATTCACAAAGGTGAAAGTTCGTTTGTATATTTAAGTGTCTATGCTTGTATTATCTCTACTACATAAAAAGATCATAAGGTTCCCGTTTCATCTTTCTTCTCACCACCCCTTCGTCCAACCTTCCATGTACATGATAATCAATCACATTAATTTACTTACCTTCTGAACTAATTCCACTTTAATTTACTTACCAAACTTCTAATTAAAATATATGGTAATTCATGGGCAGAATTTGATAAACATTTATTTACACAATTGCATTATTATTGACAGGTAAATCATAAGCTAATGTACTAGAATATTTATATCCCGTTGCAACGCACGGGCATTGTTCTAGTGGTTCTAAAAAAAGATGATATATAAGTATAGACCGTGTTTCTTTTTGCAGCATTGGCAACATAATCAATGTTGTATTGTGCTCCCTCCATTTCATAATGTAGTGAATATAGATTAAAAAATCAATCTTCATAAAATTTGACCAAGTTTGTAAAGAAAACATATACATTTAAAAATGGCATTAGATATGCAATGAGACATATTTTTATGTTCTATGTATTTGACATTTTTCCATAGTATAATATTATTCTCGGTATATTTGGTCAAAGTATGTGAGGTTTAGCTTTTGAAAAAATTAAAACGCACAGTACTACATTATGAAATGGAGGTGTATGTTTTGTGAATACTGTTGTAAGATTCCCGCAAAAGAAAAAAGAGTTATTGTTGTAAGAAAAAAAAACATGCTGTAGAGGCCACTGCCTCAGACGTACGGAAGCTCCAAGAGGCAAAAACGATCCTTGCTCGCCATTCCCGGGCGCTACGTAGCAAAGCCGGTGCGTTGCATTTGATGAGCACGAGCGCAGCTGCGTGCGGCTACGAGAGGACACGTACGTCGGTGGGTACGTTGCGACGTTGATGCTTCAAGGCAAGAATCAGTGCGTATGGTGCAGCTTGTGCTGCTGGCGACGTACGCTGATGCGTTGGACTGTTGGTATGACGGCCGCGCGGCGTGGTAGGGCATGAACCATGCATGCATGAATGCTCATGTGTGATGCATGCGTGTATTAATCAGAAGAAGAAAGTTAATCTGAACAAGATAGGAGTAGCTAGATCAAGTGTTCAACTTGATCGTCTCGCCCTTATTGTCCTTACAGATCCGTGTGTGCATCTCGATTCAGAAGCCGGCCGTGGCGTCCAAACTATAGACGGCCTATAAAACTTTTCAGTCTGGCCACACATGACACACCTTCTGACGGCACACAACACATACAAGTCTGGACATGCATGCCATTTAGTACTACCATAGAGCGGCATGCACGCATGCATTGGTAGTTTGGTATACGTACGTGGTGTCGGTGGCTTGGTGCTCAAGGATGGAATCGTGCAAGAGGCGAAACGTACGTTTCGGACTGATGATGTGATGTGCAAGAGCGACGCGACGAGGATCGGATCGGAGTCCCGTGGCTGTCATGCATGCGTGGCTGGATGCGGTCGCCTCCTTCCTTCGCCGCGTCGTTCATTACGCCGCTGAAAATTGTACGAGTTGAGAACGCCAGCTTACTGACTGAGTGACTCATCGGTGAACCTGCGAGACGGAATAATCAGTCGGCACGAGAATCTTTGGTTGAGAAGGTGCATGCCCGGACAGGACAGAACCTCTCTCTCGTCGCATGACATGACAGCCACGGAACCTATACCTGCGGCCATTTTCTGCCGTCCGGCCGACGGAACCTCCCTCTCCCTGGCCGATGACGTCGCCTCGCTGCCGTCAGCGTCGCACGCACCGGTACCGGCGTGCATCATCCTCCCCGTTTCCGTTTGGACCAGCCGTTTTAAATGGCCTCGCCCAACTAAATAGCCGTTTCCTCCATCGGACGGCCGGCCTGCAGTCATGTCAGGTGAATGTGCGAGGGAAAACGTTGGCGTGGTGAGAGCGTGTTTGGTTGAGTTCCAGGAGCAAAGTTGCCTGGCCTGGGACCTCCCTGGGTTGTGCCTGGTTGTTGTTTGGTTAGTAGCCTGAAATCCCAGGCATGTCCCTGGCCTGGAGTCGACATGCACCTGATTAGCCTGGGTAGATCACAGGCAGCTTGATTAGCCTGGACCAGGCCGACGGAACCAGACGCCTGGCCTCCAGGCAGATGCGTTTTGGGTCAATTAGCAAGTTGTATATTGCATTTTTTATCAACTCAGCTGTCCTATCTAATTATTTAATATTTAAGTACTTGTCCCAGCTGCAACCAAACATCACATGCACGCAGCAGCCTGGCCAGGCAAAAATCCTCCTTTAACTTGTCGCGGAAATGAATGTATCTAGACGTATTTTAGTTCTAGATACATTCATTTTCAAGACAAGTAATTTCGAACTGAGGGAGTATCAGGCATCAACTTTTGCCAGGCATCACACCCAGGATCAAGGGTAGTGTAGTGGTGCCGTTTTCGGATCGAGGGTAGTGTAGTGGTGCCGTTTCCGGATGGCTTGCCCGCCTCCATCAATCGATCCATCTCGACCTCGTCTACCGGACACACAACAGTTTTTTTTTTGAGAGTACGCAAAATGCGTACCATTGCTTTATAGAAGAAGAGAATAACAATTACAAGACAACTAACACTCGCTGCGAACAACAAGCATAGCACCAACTCCACATCCGGCTAGTCCAAAGACAGCCACCAACGACCACACAACTACAAAGCAAAAAAGCCTACCCAACACCAAAAACCTCGCTGCGTCTCGACCGACATCGGTCACCACCGAAGAGCAGCAACTTCCACCAAGCATCTCTCATCGACGCACCATCCTCCCTTGATGCCTAAAGGAGATGGCAAGAGGATGGCAGGACTCGATCTGACCCGAGGAAGGCGTCGTCTTAAAATCACTGCAAAGATCGTACATAGCGCCGTAGTGAGCGATTATGGGCAGCGGCGAACACCAGAGGAGCGGAACATGGGACAACCAGACCATGTCTCCTGGCACGATGCACCCAACGGAGGGACGACGTTGAAGACGCCGCCATCGTGCCGATCCAGCGCCGGATCAAGGCTTTCGCCTGAAGACAATTGCCAACACCAAGCGAGCGAGGGAGGTGGCGACAGACTCGGTGACGCCTCCAAGGAAGGAAACGACACCCACGGGTGACATCGTCGCCGGCCTGGCCACAACCGGACATGACTTTCATCTGTAATGCCACGTATCTCCGTACCTCCAGGTATAGGCAGAACCGACCATGAAGTCTCGCACTGCCGTCACCGCAGCAACTTGCCATTGAAGCCGTGCAGCCGAGGTCCTCCCACACCCGCACTGCCGAGAGAACGCGACCAACAGCCACAAACCACCCACACAAGCAACCGCAGCAGCTAACCATGCCGTGCAAGAGCTCAATCCATCATGACGGCCTTCACCAGCACCAGGGGACTGCCACGCAACGAACTAAGCCCCAAGGCCAGATAGAATCTGGGGAAAATCCGATCTGGCCAGCACCTCCCTCCGCCACTCCAGCGCCATCACATCCGGGAGCAACCCAGCGCGCCTAGCACCCTGAAGCGGTCGGCCGCCCGCTGCCCGCCATGGACTCCCTCCTGGCAGGGCCTCGCAGCGCCGCCACCGCCGTAGCCCGGAGCTCACGCCGTCGCCCCCATCCAAGCCGGCGCCCTAGCCTCCGCCGCCACTCTGCTACTGTCCTGGCCTGAGTCCACCTCTCCGCGGCGCCTCCACCGTGCGCCAGCGACAGCCGTCGCGGATCCCGGCGCCGTCCATCCCACCACCAGGCAACCCCGAAAAGGTCCACTCCGCGTGAAGGGGCCCGTCGGGGGGTACGCCTCCAGCACCCGCCGCCTTCGTCAGCCGGGCGCGGTCGCCACCGCCGGTGGCAGCAGCCGGAGCGGTGGATCTAGGGCTCTTTTGGTCTAGGGTTTGGGGGGCTGCGTAGCTGTACGCGCGTGCGACCCGGGAGGCGTTGCTCTGCTCTCAAAGACACACAACAGTCATTGCGCTTCCTCGCCAAGGTGACTACGACATGCAACGCCACAGCCGGCCAGGCATGGCAGGACCAGGACGGCCGACATGCAGGAGGTGGCTGCGAATGGGCAACGATTACTTGCTCCAAATGTGAAATTACCGAAACCCTGAAGAGTTATCTTTTTTTTTCTTTCCTTTCATTAAGAGCATCTCCAGCGGGCACACAAAAACTACTCCGCGCTAAAATTTAGGTTTTCTGGGCGCCGGACAGCTCCAACAGAAGCTGTAAAATGGTGCACACAAAAAAAAAGATTGGGCACGCGCTAAAAAACGTTATCAGAAGCTGCAAATTTGCACTACGTGCTTTTTTGGGCGCGCGTTTTTGGGCATCTGCTAAACCATTGTTGGCCCCGGCGCGCTAAAAGTGCTACAATGGCGCGTTAAAACTATTTTAGCGCGCGAAATTTTTATGCACCTGTTGGAGATGCTCTAAGTTTGAATTTTTTTACGGGAATCAGTAAGTTTGTATTGCTCACCACCTATGCCACATGGTGGTAGTTCCTTTTCACTTTTACTAAAAATCCAGCCGGATGTTTTTCACTAATATGCAATGTATCTTGAAATGGAGAGAATACTTTTCACTGTTATCCTTTTCGCAAAAAACAGCACATGTAATAGTATTTTTGGCAGTTCATTTTTATAATCAAAATTCACTTTTGCTAGAACTCATCTAGATGAAATATAATTTGGTCTCATTCACCTTTTATAGCCATTGGATGTGATGCTATAAGATACGTATGTGCTAACGTGGGTTATATCTGTTCTTGTTTTTCAGGTGAATGAGACCAAATTATATCTCATTTAGATGAGTTCTAGGTACTCCCTACTACATTGACCAAGCTTTTTTAGACAATGGTTGAATCATGCTCCAAGATGCCCAAAGAACCAACTACATTGACTATTTTCTGTTCTGCCGGAACGACATTGACTGTTTTTTTCTTTTTGACGGCATGACATTGACTGTTGACGAGAATAGATGGATGACTCGGTCACAGGGAAGCATAAAACTAAAATGTACTCCCTTCGTCCCACGATATAACGTTAAGAATTAAAATGTATTCTTTCTGTTCCACAATAAAAGATCGTTTTACAAGCTGAGAGACAGATAAAATTAAAACTCTCCATGGAGCCTTTGGTCGCCACTCCCGTACGTGCCAGCCGCGACGTGACCAGTCGACGAAGCACGAGGACACACCAGGGTCCGCATGTGGTGTCGTACGTACTTGAAGGCACACCCTAATTAATTTACACGGTGCATGGATGCATGAGATGTCGACGACGACGTGTTGGAACGCCCATGTCGATGTTTCAAGGATGAGGCCAAGCGTGTCACGCCCATGCATGTGTTGATGTTTCAAGGATGAGGCCAAGCGTCGCAGTAGAGAAACGCACGTGTAATTAACCTCAAGAAGGTCGATGAAGGATCCTATCTTGTCATCCTCACGTACGTACGTGTACGTGAATTCAGCCGGTGGCATCCATCCGTCCAGTTGCTACAGGAACGTTCCTGGTACTACAGGATCGTGACCCAGTGCAACTGTGTCGACCCTAGGACCTAGTCCGTACGTGCCACTGTGCCAACATACAATTGGCTAAACTAATGAGGCATTGCTACGTCAAGTCCATCCAGCCGGGCGCATGGATAGCCTAAGACTAGGTAGCATGTGTCGGTGTAGGCTTCGTCCTCGAGGAGGAATATCATGCGGTAGAGGGTCCGATTTCGACCGGGCGTACGAAGATCTTTGTTTAGACTTTATTAACCCTTTTGCCGCCGGACTGGATATTCGATTCAAACGTGAGAGAGAGAGCGCGCCGCACAGCCTCAGACAAAGGCTCTGTTTGGATACTCTAACACAGTTAGAATACTCTAACACAATTAGAATTAGAGTTATTTTTTAACCCACTCTAACTTGAATAAGCATCTCTCTATCAGGATAGTTGGGTTAGATGAAACTAACCCACTCTAACCCTCCTTGTTTGGATATTTTTGAGTTATTTGAGCCCCCAACTAACCCAAACTAGCTTTAACCCCGTGATCCAAACAAGGCCAAAAAGGCATCGTCAACCTACGATGAACCAACACCACCGGCGTAGACGGAACCTAGCTAGCTACTCCCTTCTTTCCATAATGTAGTGTCTATAGATTTTCTGAGAAGTCAAATTTTACAAACTTTGATCAAGTTTGTAAAGAAAAATATCTATATCTATAATAGCAATAATATATAATGTGAAACTATATCTTATGATGAATCTAGTGATATATGTTTCGCACTTTAGATGTAAATATTTTTCTTCACAAACTTGGTAAAAATTTGTGAGATTTGACTTTTTAAAAAATCTATAGACACTACATTGTGAAACAGATGAAGTACCTGCGGCCGTTTTCTTGGGCGCCGCGACCTGGATACGTACCTTGGCCTTTTTGTTTAGTTCTCGCTCTGCCTGTCACCGACGACGCCGCCTCGTTGCTGTCAGCAGTGACAGCGCTGCGTCATCGGCATCCTTGACATTTCCTCTCACCGGCCGGTTCAGCGGAGACTTCCGGTTGCATGCATGCGCTCGAGTCGCTCATCGGTTTCCGGATCTCGAGGCGTAAGTTTTCCCCCATGTTAACCGGATCCCAGTCCTCCCGTTTGACATTTTTGCCGACCTCTCCCTCTCCTTTGACGTGCCATGCATCGTACATAACCAAAACAGACAAGTTTTAGTTGTTGTTGAAAAATTATGAATACAGACAAGTGAGTTATATGTAAATCTTTTTCTTGCATCCACCAGCGGCGTGCCATGAGCATAGCTCGATGCTGCCTCTGGCCCTCCGCCTTGGTGGAGAAACCTTTTTAGATCCAAAAGCTTGTAGAAAAGCACCATTAAACATCCTCGGGCTGGATCCCTCCGGCTTCACCAATGCCATCGAGCACCACCTCATAAATACCTCCACTCAAGCCACCATCTTCTTCAATGACAACAACTGCCCTCCAGCACCTCCTCAGTAGGCCGCCGCAATAAGGACATCCTTGTCATCGTTGGCACTGCATGGGCTTTGCCCCTCGACGCCCCTGGACACCTGGTCAACCAACCTATACAACTAGGTTTCTAAAAAGATTTTTGGAGACAACTCCTACACAACGAGCTAGCGTGTGTGTACAATTGCAAATTTCTCGCCATTTTGACAAACAGTTGCAACTTTTCTAACCAAGCAGGATTTGGAGTTTACCTTTCTTTCATCTAGTTTGACCATAAAAGCCAAACACAATTCGACACGTACATGAGGTTAGGTTTAACTTCATACCTCTCTTCGCTCTCCTCGACGGGTCATCATTGTGCCAAATCTAATATCTCTTGCTTCCTTTCTTCGTTGGCTCGCTTTTCAGCTTTTGTGACCCTAAAGGTCGCAAGAAACAATGCACTAGGGGCCAGACTAGGAATTCCTTAGCGGCAGGGAGGCGATGAAGGTAATGATGGAAGTTACATCGCGAGGGAGCATCAATGGGTCGATAATGGAGGCAGATGAGCGTGTTGAGGGCACGGGTTAAGCCTAAAAAGAACTTTATATGTTGGATCTTGATCTAACTATCCACAAACCATTTGAATTCCTCCCTTAATTTTATCCCAAGAAAAAACACATGTCATTTTATTATGAATGTTTGTAGTGTGCAAAAGTTCAAGCAAAGTCTAAGCGGGGTCGAAGCCGAACTCAGTATCTTAGAGAGACCACCCCTCTCCGAGGTCTGCTTTTGTGAGAAATCCGTGATATGTGTCTGCAAAGCTAAACGGTGGCATCTCTTGCATCGATTCGTTAATCCTCCTTAGAGATATCTTCTTGGAGGCGGGCATTGGTTTGCTGCTTATTTACAAAAATACCGAGGCAAATTTTTGTATTGTCTATGAAGTTAAAAAAAATCTTTGCGGTAGACTGAGCATGCTAAGTTCGTTAGGTTCCTTGTCGTGGAATATGTCCACCTGGGTTCACCATAAAGATCAATCGACTCAATGTCTTGGAGGTGCTCATACGGGTGCGTGCATTCAAAGGTGAGAGTACGTTTGTATATTTGAGTGTCGATGTTTGTACTATGGTTCTAAAAAAGGATGATATACGAGTATATGACCGTGTTTTCCTTTTGTGCATTGGCAACATAATCGATGCTGTATTGTGCTCCCTCCAATTCATAATGTAGTGAATATAGATTTAAAAAAAAGTCAAACTTCACAAACCAGGTTTGTAAAGAAAATATATACATTTAGAAATGGCATTAGATGTGTCGTGGGACATATTTTTATATTGTACTTTCTCTGTAAACTAATATAAGAGCGTTTAGATCACTACTTTAGTATTCTAAACGCTCTTATATTAGTTTACGGAGGAAGTATGTATTTGATATTTTTCCATAATATAAATCTTTTCTCGGTATATTTGGTCAAAGCATACGAGGTTTGACTTTTGAAAAAATTAAAACGGACAGTACTATATTATGAAATGGAGGCGTATGTTTTGTGAATACTATTGTACTCCAAACGGACAGTACTATATTATGCATGGAGGAGTATTGTATATTTGACTGAGTTATTACTCTAAGGGAAAAAAACATGCTGTAGAGGTCACTGCCTCAGACGCACGGAAGCTCCAAGAGGCAAAAACGATCCTTGGTCGCCACTCCCTGGCGCTACGTAGCAAAGCCTGCGTTGCATTCCCGCAAAAAAAAAAAAAAAAAAAAAAAGAAAAAAAAAGAAAAGAAAACCGGTGCGTTGCATTTGAGGAGCACGAGCGCGCCTGCATTTGAGGCTGCGTATGTTGCGACGTTGATGCTTCAAGGCAACAATCAGTGCGTACGGTGCGGCGTGCTGGCGACGTACGTTGATGTGTTGGACTGTTTGTATGACGGCCGAGCGGTAGGAATGAATCATGGAAGAACAAAGTTAATCTGAACAAGCTAGCTAGCTAGATCAAGTGTTCAACTTGATCGTCTCGCCCTTATCGTCCTTGCACATCTCCGTGTGTACATCTCGATTCAGAAGCCGTATATATATGCTGCTCAGCCGGCCGTGGCGTCCAAACTATAGACGGCCTACAAAACTTTTCAGTCCGGCCACACATGACACACGTTCTGACGGTACACACCACAGAGTGCAAGTCTGGACATGCATGCCATTTACTCCATCCGTTCCTAAATATAAATCTTAATTTGTAGAGATTTTACTATGGACTACATACAAAGCAGCGAGTGAATCCACACTTTAAAATGTATTTATATACAAGTATATCCGTATGTGGTCCATAGTGTAATCTCCAGAAAGACTTACAGTATATCTAGAAAGGAAGTACTACCATAGAGCGGCATGCATGCATGCATTGGTATTGGTATATACGTGGTGTCGGTGTGGCTTGGTGCTCAAGGATGGAATCGTGCAAGAGGCGAGACGTACGTTTCGGACTGATGATGTGATGTGCAAGAGCGACGCGACGAGGATCGGATCGGAGTCCCGTGGCTGTCATGCATGCGTGGCTGGATGCGGTCGCCTCCTTCCTTCGCCGTGCTGTTAATTACGCCGCTGAAAGTTGTACGAGCTGAGAACGTCAGCTTACTGCCTGACTGATCAGTGAACCTGCGAGAGGGAATAATCAGTCGGCAACGGCAAGACAACCCTTTCGTTGGAAAGGTGCATGCCCGGACAGGACAGAACCTCTCTCTCGCGCCGCGTCAACCCTCCGAATCATCAACACGGCGTTGCATGACATGACATGGCAGCCACGGAATGGTACCTTAAACCTGCGGCCGTGCGTTTTCTGCCGTCCGGCCGACGGAGCCTCCCTGGCCGATGACGTCGCCTCGCTGCCGTCAGCGGCGACACGCACGGCGCCGCACCGGCACCGGCGTGCATCATCTTCCCCGTTTCCGTTTGGACCAGCCGTTTTAAATGGCCTCGCCCAACTAAATAGCCGTTTCCTCCGTCGGACGGCCGGCCTGCAGTTATCTCAGGTGAATGAAAGCGAGGGAAAACGTTGGCGTGGTGAATGAATGCGTTTCCGATCCAGGGTAGCGTCGTGGTGCCGTTTTCTGATGGCTTACCCGTGGCCGGCGCGTCCGTCTGTAACCGGCAATAGATCGATCTCGTCTACCGGGGACACAGAACAGTTGTTGCACTTCCTCGCCAAGGCGACTACGACATGCAAGGCCAGCCAGGCACGAAAACATGTTTTAAAGCACCTGCACTCAGGCCATTTTTATCTATCCATCCATTTTCTGTATCGCGATTCATGCAAATACATTTATCTTTTTTTATTTCTCTCATATAGAACATGTCTTGAATTTCAAACCTTTGTAGAACAACAAAGCTTTCTAACTAAAATCTAGGATAAATCTTTCAAAATTTTTGTTCCGACATAAATACTAAAAATAAGATTGTTTAATCAAACAAAACTTACCCAATCCCCAGCTTCCCACCCACCCCCACACCTCACCGAGCTCTCCCCGCCCCAAATCCACATCAGAGAAGACGCATGGCCGGAGCGCGACGCCGCGGCGTGTGGGTTCGCCGACTTATGCCGGTGGCGCGTGTTGCGGAGCCGCGGGCACTTCCGCCTCCGATTGCGGCGCCGCTGTCCGAGATCGATCCGCACTCGCCGGAGGCTCACCGCGAGATGAGGCGGGTGGTGCTGGAGCGCTTCCTCGACCGCGACGAATGGGGGAAGATCCACCTGCATATCCTCCGCCACGCGAGCTTCGTCGAGCGCGCGCGCTTCATCGGAGACGACGGTTGCGAGGATGTGGAGCTCCTCTTCTGGGCGATTCAGGAGACGGAATCGTCAGATCCGCGGAAGGCCGCCCGTTGGGAGAACTTCCGGACGGCGAACCCCTCAAGGCTCAACATCCGGCCGCCGTCGTGGGAGGGGATCGCCAGGATCCCACCGGAGTTTCTCCCTGCGGGGACCGTCTGGCCGCCGCATCGTCAGTAGATCGCCTCCCCCGACTGGTTCAGACACAGCGACGACCCATCGATCCTCCCCCATGGCCTGGTGAGTTGGGTATGCATATTCATGTTGATTCAATTCTTAAGGCTAGGTTGAGGGATTTTCGATTGCGCCGTCGGGGGATGCCTGACTTTGTTTGTCCGGTTGAACATTTCTCTGGTTCAGTTCCTAATGCATTTGATCAGGACTTGGTGATAAATTCGAGGGTTCTCCCTTTTGATTCCCAACGTCATAAGAAACTTGTGGCTGCTTCTGCAGCGGGCGAGACCTCGTCGGAAATTTTTTCCGGCGAGGGGCTCGGCCAGGATTTTAATCCCAACCGCGACCCAGGCGTGAGATCTCCATGCCGTCCCCACTGGGTGAGCCCAGCTTTGCCTGGACCCACGGTCAATTTACGTGTTGTTGGGGAGAAAGCGGGTAGAACGAGGGGATTACGTAAAGATGAATCCCTAGAAAACGAAGAGGAGCATTTTGGCCAGCTCTGGCTCATTCCCTCTCCCCCTCGCCGCCGCCCCCCTAGAAACCCTACCCCTCAACCGCAAGACCACCAAAAATCTGGGTTCCTTTGCTGGATCCGGAGAGACCTGGTTGAGAACAAGTCCTTTTCGGCTGCGGATTGTTTTCCTGCAACCCGTCGCCCTTTTGATCCACCTCCCAAACAAATCAAGGTTGCTCGTGAGGGGATTGGCCCTGGTTCTATCTCCTTCTCCGAGGCTGTTAAGCAAGGGGTGAAGATGTCACACCGTCGTGCCGGGGGGAGCAGCAATCCGGCTGCCCCAACCAAGGGAGCAGGGCAGAAGCCTGCTGCATTTGCCGGACGGAAGCCAGCTGCGCCTGCAACAAAGGAACAGGCCCCTGCCCCCAAGCCTACTAGATCCACATCCTCAACTGCTGGATCTGCTCAGGTACAGTCATCCCAGTCTGTAGAGGTTGAAGCGGAACAAGTTCTTGATCCTAGGTATAAAGACATGATATGTTTTAACTGTGGTGGACCGGGACACTATGTTGGAAATTGTGTGAAGCCGAAAGCCTGCTTTATCTGTCAGCAGAATCATAATGTGAACAACTATGCAGCGTGGTCTAAAATTCAACCTACTGCTGCCTATTTTGGTAGTGGAGCTCAAGGCCTTGGTTTTTACCATGTTGATGTACCTGTTGCAAATGAATCCAAATGGTTAAACTTTCAGAACTGTGTAGTGGTTAACATCTTGAAGGGGGAAGTGAATGGTGCTAAGCTGATGGAATTACTATCTGCTACCTTTTGTAAAACTAAACATTGGCCTTGGCAAATCAGAGGGCTGTCTAGTAAGACCTTTTTGGTCAGGTTTCCTCCCTGGAAGAAAGTGGAAGATCTTATTGAGCTGCCTGGGTTCTCCCTGCCACAGGATGTCAATGTGACACTAACTGAATGGAAGGGTGGGTTTGAGCCTTTTGGTGAGTTGATTGAAGCTTGGGTTTTGATTGAAGGGATTCCCCCAAAGCGGTGCACTTGGAAGGTTTTTGCGCAGGTTTCTCATTGTTTGGGGTGCTTACAGATGTGGACAGGAATGGGATGTTCAGAACTTTCTTTGAGAATGTCAGAGTCAAGATAGCTTGCAGAAATCCAACCAAAATTCCTTTTGAAAGATTGATTGAAATGAAGAAGAAGCTGTTTTTGCTTGGTTTCACTGTTGAGGGCTTTGAACAAACAGGTGGGGTTGATTCTGTTATTGATGTAGATGAGGATGAAGATGATTTTGAGGAAGATGAGAAGGCTGAGGAGGATCAGACAGGTGGACAGGATGGAACTCAGGGTGAACATGCTTCTGATGGATCAGGAGGTGGTGACCTAGCTATTGATGAACTTGACAAAGCCAATTTCTCATCCAAACAAAACTCTTCAAACAAGTCTGGTGCTCAGAGAATGGTGGCTACACCCATGAGAGATGATATAGATGTTGACCAGGAAAAATTTATTCTGAAATGTGCTTTGACAGCTGTTAACCTTGATGGTTCATCTTATGATGGACATGAACATGCTCCTGAAAAAAGGGGATGCTATTTGCAAAACCCCTTCTCCAACTAAGGAAGATTATGCAAACATAACTCCTGAGAGGAATATGAAGGAAATATGCCCTAGAGGCAATAATAAAGTTATTATTTATTTCCTTATATCATGATAAATGTTTATTATTCATGCTAGAATTGTATTAACCGGAAACATAATACATGTGTGAATACATAGACAAACAGATAGTCACTAGTATGCCTCTACTAGACTAGCTCATTAATCGAAGATGGTTATGTTTCCTAACCATAGACATGTGTTGTCATTTGATTAATGGGATCACATCATTAGGAGAATGATGTGATTGACATGACCCATTTCATTAGCTTAGCACTTGATCGTTTAGTATGTTGCTTATGCTATCTTCATGACTTATACAAAGTTCCTGCAACTATGAGATTATGCAACTCCGTTTACGGAGGAACACTTTGTGTGCTACCAAACATCACAACGAATCGGGTGATTATAAAGGTACTCTACAAGTGTCTCCGAAAGTATATGTTGAGTTGGCATGAATCAAGATTAGGATTTGTCACTCCGATTGTCGGAGAGGTATCTCTGGGCCCTCTCGGTAATACACATCACATAAGCCTTGCAAGCATTGCAACTAATGAGTTAGTTGTGAGATGATGTATTACGGAACGAGTAAAGAGACTTTCCGATAGCGAGATTAAACTAGGTATTGGATACCGACGATCGAATCTCGGGTAAGTAACATACCGATGACAAAGGGAACAACGTATGTTGTTATGCGGTTTGACCGATAAAGATCTTCGTAGAATATGTAGGAACCAATATGGGCATCCAGGTTCCGCTATTGGTTATTGACCGAGAATGGTTCTAGGTCATGTCTACATAGTTCTCGAACCGTAGGGTCCGCACGCTTAAGGTTTCGATGACGGTTATATTATGAGTTTATGTATTTTGATGTGCCGAAGGAGTTCGGAGTCCCGGATGTGATCATGGACATGACGAGGAGTCTCGAAATGTTCGAGACATAAAGATTGATATATTGGACGGCTATATTTGGACACCGGAAAGGTTCCGGAAGTTTCGGAGAAAACCGGAGTGGGAGGGTTACCGGAACCCCGGGAAGTAATGGGCCTTATTGGGCCAGAGGGAGAGAGAGGGCTGCACCAGGAGGTGGCGCGCCCCCATGGGGAGTCCGACTGGACTAGGAGGGGCGCGCCCCCTTCCCTCTCCTCTCCTCTCTTTCCTTCCCTTCCCTCTTCCTAGTAGGACTAGGAAAGGGAGTCCTACTCCTACTAGGAGGAGGACTCCCTCCCTTGCGCGCCTCCTAGGCCGGCCGCCCTCCCCTTGCTCCTTTATATACGGGGCAGGGGGGCACCCTAGAACACACAAGTTGATCTTCGTGATCATTCCTTAGCGTGTGCGGTGCCCCCTCCACCATATTCCACCTCGGTCATATTGTAGCGGTGCTTAGGCGAAGCCTGCGACGGTAGAACATCAAGATCGCCACCACGCCGTCGTCGTCTTGTGGAACTCCTCCCGACGCTTTGCTGGATCGGAGCCCGGGATCGCCATCGAGCTGAAGCGTGTGCTAAGAACTCGGGGTGCCGGAGTAACGGTGCTTGGATCGGTCGGATCGTGAAGACGACGACTACATCAACCGCGTTGATATAACGCTTCGCTTTCGGTCTCACGAGGGTGCGTGGGCGGACACTCTCCCTCTCGTTGCTATGCCATCTCCATGGTCTTGCGTGATCGTAGGAAATTTTTGAAATTACTACGTTTCCCAATGATGGCATCCGTGCCTGGTTTTATGCGTTGATGTCATATGCACGAGTAGAACACAAGTGAGTTGTGGGCGATATAAGTCATACCGCTTACCAAGCATGTCATACTTTGGTTCGGCGGTATTGTGAGATGAAGCGGCCCGGACCGACATTACGCCAGACGCTTACGCGAGACTGGTTTCACCGCTACGAGCACTAGTTGCTTAAAGGTGACTGGCGGGTGTCTGTCTCTCTCACTTTAGTTGAACCGAGTGTGGCTACGCCCGGTCCTTGCGAAGGTTAAAACAGCACCAACTTGACAAACTATCGTTGTGGTTTTGATGCGTAGGTAAGAACGGTTCTTGCTCAGCCCGTAGCAGCCACGTAAAACTTGCAACAACAAAGTAGAGGACGTCTAACTTGTTTTTGCAGGGCATGTTGTGATGTGATATGGTCAAGACGTGATGCTATATTGTATGAGATGATCATGTTTTGTAACCAGTTATCGGCAACTGGCAGGAGCCATATGGTTGTCGCTTTATTGTATGAAATGCAACGCCATGTAATTGCTTTACTTTATCACTAAGCGAGCGATAGTCGTAGAAGCAATAGTTGGCGAGACGACAACGATGCTACGATGGAGATCAAGGTGTCGCGCCGGTGACGATGGTGATCATGACGATTGCTTCGAGATGGAGATCACAAGCACAAGATGATGATGGCCATATCATATCACTTATATTGATTGCATGTGATGTTTATCCTTTATGCATCTTATCTTGCTTTGATTGACGGTAGCATTATAAGATGATCTCTCACTAAAATTATCAAGTAGTGTTCTCCTGAGTATGCACCGTTGCCAAAGTTCGTCGTGTCGAGACACCACGTGATGATCGGGTGTGATAAGCTCTCGTCCATCTACAACGGGTGTAAGCCAGTTTTGCACACGCAGAATACTCAGGTTATACTTGACGAGCCTAGCATATGCAGATATGGCCTCGAACACGGAGACCGAAAGGTCGGCGTGAATCATATAGTAGATATGATCAACATAAGATGTTCACCATTGAAAACTACTCCATCTCACGTGATGATCGGTTATGGTTTAGTTGATTTGGATCACGTGATCACTTAGATGACTAGAGATGTCTGTCTAAGTGGGAGTTCTTAAGTAATATGATTAATTGAACTTAAATTTATCATGAACTTAGTACCGATAGTATTTTGCTTATCTATGTTTCTTGTAGATAGATGGCTCGTCTGTTGTTCCGTTGAATTTTAATGCGTTCCTTGAGAAAGCAAAGTTGAAAGATGATGGTAGCAATTACACGGATCGGGTCCGTAACTCGAGGATTATCCTCATTGCTGCCTGTAAGAGTTACGCCCTGGATGCACCGCTAGGTGCCAGAACTGCTGCTAATGCAACCGACGACGTTAAGAACGTCTGGCGAGCAAAGTGATGACTACTCTATAGTTCATGTGCCATGCTTTACGGCTTAGAACCGGGTCTTCAACGACGTTTTGAACGTCATGGAGCATATGAGATGTTCCAGGAGTTGAAGTTGATATTTCAACAGAATGCCCGGATTGAGAGATATGAAATCTCCAATAAGTTCTATAGCTGCAAGATGGAAGAGAATGGATCTGTCAGTGAGCACATACTCGGAATGTCCGGGTATTACAATCACTTGACTCAACCGGGAGTTAATCTTCCGGATGATTGTGTCATTGATGAATTCTTCAATCACCGCCACCAAGCTACAAAGGCTTCGTGATGAACTATAATATGCAAGGGTTAGTAAAGACTATGCTCGAGCTCTTCGCAATGCTAAAGGCTGCGGAGGTAGAAATCAAGAAGGAGCATCAAGTGTTGATGGTCAATAAGACCACTAGTTTCAAGAAGAAAGGCAAAGGGAAGAAGAAGGAACTTCAAGAAGAACAGCAAACAAGTTCTTGATCAGAGAAGAAACCCAAGTCCGGACCTAAACCTGAAACTGAGTGCTTCTCACGCAAGCGTAGTCGGTCACCGGAAGCGGAACTGCCCCAAGTATTTGGCGGATAAGAAGGATGGCAAAATGAACAAAGGTATATGTGATATACATGTTATTGATGTGTACCTTACTAGAGCTCGCAGAGTACTGGTATTTGATACTGGTTACATTGCTAATATTTGCAACTCAAGCAGGACTACGGATTGCTTAACACCGGCAAAGGACGAGGTGACGATCGCGCGTGGAAATGGTTCCAAAGTCGATGTGATCGCAATCGGCACGCTACCTCTACATCTACCTTCGGATTAGTTTTAGACCTGAATAATTGTTATTTGGTGCCAGCGTTGAGCATGAACATTATATCTGGATCTTGTTTGATGCGAGACGGTTATTCATTAAATCAGAGAATAATGGTTGTTCTATTTATATGAATAATATCTTTTATGGTCATGCACCCTTGAAGAGTGGTCTATTTTAATGAATCTCGATAGTAGTGATACACATATTCATAATGTTGAAACCAAAAGATGCAGAGTTGATAATGATAGTGCAACTTATTTGTGGCACTTGCCGTTTAGGTCATATCGGTATAAAGCGCATGAAGAAACTCCATCTTGATGGACTTTTGGAGTCACTTGATTATGAATCACTTGGCACTTGCGAACCGTGCCTCATGGGCAAGATGACTAAAACCCGTTCTCGGTACTATGGAGAGAGCAACAGATTTGTTGGAAATCATACATACTGAGATGTATGTGGTCCGATGAATGTTGAAGCTCGTGGCGGATATCGTTATTTTCTCACCTTCACAGATGATTTAAGCAGATATGGGTATATCTACTTAATGAAACATAAGTCTGAAACATTTGAAAAGTTCAAAGAATTTCAGAGTGAAGTTGAAAATCATCGTAATAAGAAAATAAAGTTTTTACGATCTGATCGTGGAGGCGAATATTTGAGTTACGAGTTTGGTCTACATTTGAAGCAATGCGGAATAGTTTCGCAACTCACGCCACCCGGAACACCACAGCGCAATGGTGTGTCCGAACGTCGTAATCACACTTTACTGGATATGGTGCGATCTATGATGTCTCTTACAGATTTACCGCTATCATTTTGGGGTTATGCTCTTGAGACGGCCGCATTCACGTTAAATAGGACACCGTCAAAATCCGTTGAGACGACGCCTTATGAACTATGGTTTAGCAAGAAACCAAAGTTGTCGCTTTCGAAAGTTTGGGGTTGCGATGCTTATGTGAAGAAACTTCAACCTGATAAGCTTGAACCCAAATCGGAAAAATGTGTCTTCATAGGATACCCAAAGGAGACAATTGGGTATACCTTCTATCACAGATCCGAAGGCAAGACATTCGTTGCTAAAAATGGATCCTTTCTAGAGAAGGAGTTTCTCTCGAAAGAAGTGAGTGGGAGGAAAGTGGAACTTGATGAGGTAATAGTACCAGCTCCCTTATTGGAAAGTAGTTAAATCACGTAAATCGGTTTCGTAACACCTACACCAGTTAGTGAGGAAGATAATGATGAAGATCATGAAACTTCAGATCAAGTTGTCACCGAATCAGAGATCAACCGAATAAAATCCTCACCGAGTGGTACGGTAATCCTATTCGGAAGTCATGCTACTAGATCATGGTGAACCTACGAACTATGAAGAAGCGATGGTGAGCCCAGATTCGCAAAATGGCTTGAAGCCATGAAATCTGAGATGGGATCCATGTATGAGAACAAAGTATGGACTTTGGTAGACTTGCCCGATGATCGGCAAGCTATTGAGAATAAATGGATCTTTAAGAAGAAGACTGACGCTGATGGTAATGTAATCGTCTACAAAGCTCGACTTGTTGCAAAAGGTTTTCGACAAGTTCAAGGGGTTGACTACGATGAGACTTTCTCACCGAAGCGATGCTTAAGTCCGTCCGAATCATGTTAGCAATTGCCACATTTTATGATTATGAAATTTGGCAAATGGATGTAAAACTGCATTCTTGAATGGATTTCTAGAAGAAGAGTTGTATATGATGCAACCAGAAGGTTTTGTTGATCCAAAGGGTACTAACAAAGTGTGCAAGCTCCAACGATCAATTTATGGTCGGTGCAAGCCTCTCGGAGTTGGAATAAACGCTTTGATAGTGTGATCAAAGCATATGGTTTTATCTGAGACTTTTGGAGAAAGTGAGTGGGAGCTCTGTAGCATTTACGATATTATATGTGGACGACATATTGTTGATTGGAAATGATATAGAATTTCTGGATAGCATAAAAGGATACTTGAATAAAAGTTTTTCAATGAAAGACCTCGGTGAAGCTGCTTACATATTGGGCATCAAGATCTATAGAGATAGATCAAGGCGCTTAATAGGACTTTCACAAAGCACATACCTTGATAAAGTTTTGAAGAAGTTCAAAATGGATCGAGCAAAGAAAGGTTTTTACCTGTAGTACAAGGTGTAAGATTGAGTCGACTCAATGCCCGACCACAGCAGAAGATAGAGAAAATGAAAATGTTCCTATGCTTCAGCCATAGGCTCTATCATGTATGCAATGCTGTGTACCAGACTGACGTATGCTTAGCTGTAAGCTTGGCGGGAAGGTACCAAAGTAATCCAGAGTGGATCATCGGACAGCGGTCAAGAACATCCTGAAATACCGAAAAGGACTAAGGATATGTTTTCGTATATGGAGGTGACAAAGAGCTAGTCGTAAATGGTTACGTCGATGCAAGCTTTGACACCGATCCGGACGATTCTAAATCGCAAACCGGATACGTATTTTTATTAAACGGTGGAGCTGTCGGTTGGTGCAGTTCTAAACAAAGCGTCGTGGCGGGATCTACATGTGAAGCGGAGTACATAGCTGCTTCGAAGCAGCAAATGAAGGAGTCTGGATGAAAGAGTTCATTTCGATCTAGGTGTCATACCTAGTGCATCGGGACCAATGAAGATCTTCTCGTGACAATCTTGGTGCAATTGCCTTGGCAAAGGAATCCAGATTTCACAAGAGGACCAAGCATATCAAGAGACGCTTCAATTCCATTCGGGACCAAGTCCAAGTGGGAGACATAGAGATTTGCAAAATACATACGGATCTGAATGTTGCGACCCGTTGACTAAGCCTCTTCCACGAGCAAAACATGATCAGCACCAAGACTCCATGGGTGTT
The DNA here is from genome assembly GCA_021605205.1 of Aegilops longissima. Classification (NCBI taxonomy): domain Eukaryota; kingdom Viridiplantae; phylum Streptophyta; class Magnoliopsida; order Poales; family Poaceae; genus Aegilops; species Aegilops longissima. The sequence continues at coordinate 517,145,902 of CM038680.1, forward strand.
AGAATCATTCTTGTGTAATCTAGATTATTGACTCTAGTGCAAGTGGGAGACTGAAGGAAATATGCCCTAGAGGCAATAATAAAGTTATTATTTATTTCCTTATATCATGATAAATGTTTATTATTCATGCTAGAATTGTATTAACCGGAAACATAATACATGTGTGAATACATAGACAAGCAGATAGTCACTAGTATGCCTCTACTAGACTAGCTCATTAATCGAAGATGGTTATGTTTCCTAACCATAGACATGTGTTGTCATTTGATTAATGGGATCACATCATTAGGAGAATGATGTGATTGACATGACCCATTTCATTAGCTTAGCACTTGATCGCTTAGTATGTTGCTTATGCTATCTTCATGACTTATTCAAAGTTCCTGCAACTATGAGATTATGCAACTCCCGTTTACTGAGGAACACTTTGTGTGCTACCAAACATCACAACGAATCGGGTGATTATAAAGGTACTCTACAAGTGTCTCCGAAAGTATATGTTGAGTTGGCATGAATCAAGATTAGGATTTGTCACTCCGATTGTCGGAGAGGTATCTCTGGGCCCTCTCGGTAATACACATCACATAAGCCTTGCAAGCATTGCAACTAATGAGTTAGTTGTGAGATGATGTATTACGGAACGAGTAAAGAGACTTTCCGGTAACGAGATTAAACTAGGTATTGGATACCGACGATCGAATCTCGGGTAAGTAACATACCGATGACAAAGGGAACAACGTATGTTGTTATGCGGTTTGACCGATAAAGATCTTCGTAGAATATGTAGGAACCAATATGGGCATCCAGGTTCCGCTATTGGTTATTGACCGAGAATGGTTCTAGGTCATGTCTACATAGTTCTCGAACCGTAGGGTCCGCACGCTTAAGGTTTCGATGACGGTTATATTATGAGTTTATGTATTTTGATGTGCCGAAGGAGTTCGGAGTCCCGGATGTGATCATGGACATGACGAGGAGTCTCGAAATGTTCGAGACATAAAGATTGATATATTGGACGGCTATATTCGGACACCGGAAAGGTTCCGGAAGTTTCCGGAGAAAACCGGAGTGCGGAGGGTTACGGAACCCCGGGAAGTAATGGGCCTTATTGGGCCAAGAGGGGGAGAGAGGATGCACCAGGAGGTGGCGCGCCCCCATGGGGAGTCCGACTGGACTAGGAGGGGGCGGCCCCTTTCCTCTCTCCTCTCCTCTCTTTCCTTCCCCTTCCCTCTTCCTAGTAGGACTAGGAAAGGGAGTCCTACTCCTACTAGGAGGAGGACTCCCCCCCCTCCTGGCGCGCCTCCTAGGCCGGCCGGCCCTCCCCTTGCTCCTTTATATCTGAGGCGGGGGGCACCCTAGAACACACAAGTTGATCTTCGTGATCGTTCCTTAGCGTGTGCGGTGCCCCCTCCACCATATTCCACCTCGGTCATATTGTAGCGGTGCTTAGGCGAAGCCTGCGACAGTAGAACATCAAGATCGCCACCACGCTGTCGTCTTGTGGAACTCCTCCCCGACGCTTTGCTGGATCGGAGCCGGGATCGCCATCGAGCTGAACGTGTGCTAAGAACTCGGGGTGCCGAGTAACGGTGCTTGGATCGGTTCGGATCGTGAAGACGTACGACTACATCAACCGCGTTGATATAACGCTTCCGCTTTCGGTCTACGAGGGTACGTGGACGGACACTCTCCCCTCTCGTTGCTATGCCATCTCCATGGTCTTGCGTGATCGTAGGAAATTTTTTGAAATTACTACGTTTCCCAACAGAATACAGAGAACATGGAATACTGTGAAGATCTGTTGAGATCAGTGGACATGTGTGACTCTAAAAATGAGGAAACAGAAGAGGAGTTGGGGGTTCTCCCTCCTGAGGCTGTCCAAATACTCCAAAGTGAAACTTGGAAGAGATCCCTGCTGGAATCACTTACTCAAGTCAAAGATGGAGAGGCTGGTCATGAGAGCAAGACAAGATGGGGGCCTGTTGTTTCAAAAAGACCTGCTACCAGAGGCCATGGCAATGTTAACATCATGGAAAAAGCTGCAGCCTACAAGAGGAAGAAGAATCTGGAAATCCCACCCACATTCAAAGGTAAATACTTTTCTACTATGGATAAGAACACTCTTACTAATCAGATGAGTCAAATGAATTTGGTGATTGGGGGGATGACATTCAAAAGAATCTTATCATTGATGAGATGATAGCTGTAGAGAAAGAGAGGTGTTTGGTTTTTGCCAACAATAACCCTGAAATAGTGCTTCCTGACAACCTTGATATTGATTCTAATGATTTAGTTAGTACACCTAATGGTGCCCCCTTCTGGAACCAGTGGGCACTGCTGATGCTTCCAGGGGAACACCAATTGTTCTAACTAAAGCTAAGCCTTGTGGCTTGTCCCATCCTTTCAAAATTAATTAGTCATAGGTCTTATTTGGAACATTAGAGGTCTAGGGCAACATGGAAAGATTCAGTGCCTTTGTGATACCATTGCCAAATCTAATCCTGATTTCATTGGTTTTCAAGAAACTAAAAGAGAGATCATTTCTGAGGGTTTCCTCAAGGCTATAGATAAGTTTGGTAATTTTGTGTGGCATTTCTTGCCAGCTGATAATATTGCAGGAGGGATCCTTGTGGGTTTCAAAAAAATTTGTTTTGAAATTGTTGGTTTTATTAACCAAAAGTTCTCCATTATTGCTACCATTAAAAATAAATCAGATGGCTTCATTTGGCAGATGGTGCTGGTTTATGGGTCTGCTTACCCTGAATTTAAGATAGACTTTATCACTGAACTGCATGATACTTTGTCTAATGCTTCTTATCCTATTATGATTTGTGGAGATTTCAATTTGGTTAGGAATGATAAGGAGAAGAGTAGTGGTTTGGTTAATCAACAAACTGTTTTCTTGTTCAACGATTGGATCAATAGGTGGGCACTGATGGAGATTTCTATCTCTAATAGGGTGGTTACCTGGTCTAACAACCAGATTTCCCCTGTGTTTGCTGTGCTGGATAGAGTGTTCATTTCTGTGAACTGGGACACCCATTTTCCTTTCTCCACTTTAGTTGCTCTTCCAGGGTGAGGAGTGATCATACTCCCCTGGTCCTGGATACTGGCGCCAGAGCCCCAATCACCCCCAAACCTTTTAGGTTTGAGAAATGGTGGCTCTCACAACCAGACTTTCATCATATGGTGGTGGAAGCCTGGAACTCTGTGTCTTCATCCAAATCCTCAGCTGATAATTGGATGCTTAAAACTAAAATCCTTAGGAAAAAAACTAAGGGGTGGAGTATTAATAGGGAAGCAGCTATTAAGAAGAAGAAGAGGGAACACCTTCTGGAGTTTGATATATTGGATGTCATGTCTAAAACCCATCAATTATCTGTTGCTGACTATGATAGAATGAAAGAGATTAAGAAAGAGTTGGATGAAGTGTGGAAGAAAGAGGAAACTGCCCTTTGGCAGAGGTCTAGAGATAGAAAAATCCTAGAACGTGATAGGAATAATGCTTATTTTCAAGCACTGGCTAATCACAGACACAGAAAGATTCATCTTTCTGAGCTGAATAGTCCTGATGGTGTGGTCACTTCGACCAAAGAGATGCTTGAGGTGGCTACCTCTTTTTATAAAGATTTATTTGCTGCTGAATCCAAACCTGATATCCATTTGGATGTTAACTTTTGGTCTGAGGATGAAATGGTTAGTAATGATGAGAGAGAGCATCTAAAGAGACCTTTTTCTGAGGAGGAAATTAAACAAGCTGTGATGAGTTCTTATGCTAGTGGTGCCCCTGGCCCTGATGGCTTGTCCTTTCTATTTTACAAAACCTTTTGGGACCTAATTAAAAAGGACTTTATGTGGATGGTTAGAGACTTTGAAAGTGGTACCCTTGATATATATAAGCTTAACCATGCCATTATTACCCTTATTCCCAAAATCCCTATGGCTAGAGACATGAAACATTTCAGGCCTATTAGTCTTAGTAATTGTGCCATTAAGATTTTTTCTAAAGCTATGACCACTAGGGCCTCTCCCTTATGTGACAGGCTCATTTCCTCTAACCAAACTGCATTTATTAAAGGGAGATTCATTTTGGAAAGTGTGGTTATGGCTCATGAGGTCATTCATGAAGTTCATAGGTCTGGATCTACTGGCTTGATCCTTAAATTAGACTATGAGAAAGCATATGATAGAGTTAGTTGGGATTTCCTAAAAGAGATGCTTCTTTCTAGAGGCTTTGGTAATAAATGGGTGGATTGGGTTATATCCACCATCCATGAAAGTACCTTTCAAGTTAGGATTAATGACTCTAATGGTCCCCAGTTCTCTGGGGGGAAAGGCTTGAAGCAGGGTGATCCTCACTCACCCCTTTTGTTCAATTTAGTTGCTGATGTGTTTTCAAAAATGCTTCAAAAGGCTACAAGTAATGGTTTGATTCGTGGACTTCTACCACATGCCTTCCCAGGTGGTGTGATCAGCCTACAATATGCTGATGACACCATCTTATTCTTGGAAAACAAATTTGGAGTATGCCAAGAATTTGAAATGGATTCTTTCATGTTTTGAAAGTCTGTCTGGCTTGAATATTAATTTCCCTAAAAGTGATCTGCATGCTATTAACATCTCTGAGCAGATATCCAATGGGTTTGCTCAGGTCTTTTGCTGCCAACTGGGGGATTTCCCCTTTAAGTATTTAGGTGTCCCCCTTCATTTTAAAAAATTGAGGAGGGAGGACCTTCAACCCATTATTGATAGGATTATTAAAAACATCTCTGGTTGGTTCGGGAGATTTCTATCTTACAGAGGGAAATTGATTTTGCTTACCACATGCATTGCTAGTATTCCTGCTTATCAAATGTCTATTGTGAAATTTCCCAAATGGGTAATTGATATGATCACCTCTCAAATGTCGCACTTCTTCTGGGGTAACATGGGTGACTCTCATAAATATCACCTTGCAAATTGGGGGCTGATTTCTAGGAAAAAAGAGTTTGGAGGTATGGGGATGTCCAATCTTAGGGAATTTAACATGGTCCTTTTGGCCTCTTGGGGAAAAAGATTTTATGATGAGAGGGATAGTGATTGGAAGAAGGTTCTGAAATATAAGTATAACACCACTTGCCCTAATTTCTTTAATACTAGGGTGGCTCTTGGTTCTCCATTCATGAAAAGTTTATCTTGGGCTCTTGCAGCTGCTAAGAACTTTTATAGATGGATTCCTGGGGATGGAAAAGGCATTGCCTTTTGGCATGACATTTCGACAGGAGATTGTTCTTTAAAAACTGCATTTTGGGACCTTTATAATATCTTCCAGCGGCAAGATTCTACCCTGGCGCAGGTCTGGGTGGATGGTGAGCTGCGGTTAACTTTTAGGAGGTGTGTCACAGAAAATATCTTAGTAAGATGGGAGGAAGTTATCAAGATTGTTGAGCCTGTTTGTCTGTCTGACTCTCCAGATCAACCTCTCTGGATGTTGGATTCTTCCAGCAAGTACTCGGTTAAATCTTTTTATGAGCTAATTAACTTTGGAGCGATTCCTTCTGTCATTAAAGATGATATATGGAAAATCAAAGTGCCACCGAATATACATGTTTTCCTTTGGCTGATTTACTATAACAAGAGCTTGACTAGAGATAACTTGGCTAAACGTAGAGATGTTGAGGACATGTCTTGTGTCTTCTGCAGCGAGCCTGAAACTATCCAGCATCTATTTTTTGATTGCATTGTTGCTGAAAATGTTTGGAATCTAGTTGCTGATATTTTTAGGATTGATGTTCCTAATTCTTTTGACCAGTTGGCTTCCTTTTGGAAGAAAAGAAAACATGTTGAAGCCTTGAACATTGTTACTGTTGCTGCCTTGTGGAGCTTATTTCGTTTTCGAAATGACTTTGTTTTCCAGGGGCGAAGATGGTGAAGTATACGGTGTGTCTTGCACCTGTTGGGGGCGACGATCAAGAAATGGAAAATATTATGCTCAGAAGCTCAGGGTGCGCTACTTCTCCGATGTTTAAGGCTATTGGACCACCGAAGAGGGGAATTGCTTAGAATTGCATGGAGATAAAGTGCCATCCCTCCAATAGGACGTCGCTGGGCTGTAGTTGCTGCTAGTTACAACTCTTAGCTTTGATCTTCATGTTAGCTAGCAGGTTGCTCCCTGGTTATGTCATATTGGTATGAATTACCCAAGAACTTGTAATAGGGCAGTCTGTTAAAACCCTTTCCTATCTGTGGCAGCTACTCTCCGGTTGTCGCCGAGCGCTATTAACAGTCCGTGTTTGGTTGATGCTTGCCTTGGCTTTCTATAAAGTTGGGGTGGGGGGAAACCCCTTTTGTTTCAAAAAAACAAAACTTATTTTGTATATTTATGTTTGACCAAAAAATCTAAAAGTTTTATCTTAGATTCTAGTCAGAAATCTTTGCTGCACTGCATAGGTTCGAACTTCACGGCATGTTCTATGTAAGAGAAACAAAAAAGAGACAATTTCATGTAGAAAGTTAGTTGTGTCGCATATATCTTAAAACGACATTGGAGGGTCATGATAGCAGTGTCGGGGTGCAGGTGCTCAAAAATCTGCGTCCGGGCAGGCGGTAAACGTGTCAGGCGTGGCAAGAGGTGGCTGCGGATGGGCAATGATTGCTCGCTCCAAATGCGAAATTACCCAAACCTTGAAGAATTATCTTTTTTTCTTTCCTTTCATCAAGTTTGTATTGCTCACCACCTATGCCACATGGTGGTACTAGTTCTTTTTCACTTTTACTAAAAATCCAGCCGTCTGTTTTTCAAATGGCTGTCGAATTTTATGGCCGTTCGATCATGCACGAACGTCAAGGCCGTTGCATCCTTTGCTTTCGAGTAACTAGCAAAAAACTACCACATTATGGATTAGAGTTAAAGAAAACTACCACTTTTCTTAATTTCTCAAAATGCTACCACTATTTTGATGGGTTGTTCCAAAGAAACACGTGACTGAATGGTTAAATTTTAATCATGATTATGACATGGAGGCCTCACCCGTCAGGTCCAGGCGGCAAAAAGTCAACGTCATTATTTAAACAATTAATTTGACCGTTGTGACTGGGTGGGGGTCCACATGTCAGCTTCTTCTCCTCTTTCACCGCTAGCGCCCAACCCCCTCCTGCTCCCAAGTCGGCCCATGCTCCCTGCCGGAGGAGAAGTGCCGCCGAGCAGCAGCGGGTGGCAAGTGGCAGCGGTGGCAAGCGGCAACGGAGGCAAGCAGCATCAGCGGATGGCAAGCGGCAACGGTGGTAAGCAGCAGCGACGACGGCGGCAAGCGGAAGCGATGACAAGCAGCAGCAGCGAGCGGTGGAGGCATAGCTCCGGCTGCGTGTGGCCGCGGTCGAGCGTGTGGCCGTGTGTACGCGCGTGGCTCGGCCTGCGTCCGTGCGTGATTTCGACTCCACCTTCGTCTTTTTTCCCGGCTTAACCATAAAACGCCAAATGCAATTTTGTGGGCAATATGCTTCTCACAAGTCTCCTCTACTCGTCACCTTTGCACTGAAGTCGGTGTCGCGTAAATGCTTCATCCCCATCGGCTTGTGTCCTTGCTTCACAATAGTGTTCGTAGCATCTCAGCCACCGGAGCACCTGATATTTTCCCCTTCACAATAGTGCCTCTTGCTTCTTCTTTTTGTTGTCTATGGATCACTAGCTATTTTTTCATATTATTATTCTTTTTGCAAGAAGCGATGGCAACAACATTGTGATGGAAAAGGAGGTGTGGTAGCGGTAGGAGCGGTAGAAGGATTGTCAGAGATCACCGAAAGCCATGGAGCACGGGATTGGTAGCGTGGGAGACTCTGAGGCGATAAAACCCTATGAAGGTAGAGAAGTAACCAGGGTTAGGGGTAAGCCTGGATGGTCATTGATAAAGATGGTGTGGATAGCTGGATCGTGTGATCTTGATCACGTGGTCCGCAAAATATCTCAAACGGCCTTTATTTGTTCGCCCAAATATACATAAACACTATTCTGATCACGGGATCAGAATAATATTCCGATCACAACCTGAACTGCCTGAGTAATGCGCCTGAACTTCCCTCTGTACGAACCCGACCTTCAGGCTATCATCACAACCGTGGCTTCCCCCGCGAATTATTCTGGTTAGTCGTGTTCTATATGATGTTAGTGTAATCTAGAATCATTTTTTAGCAACTAAATATCAATTTTAAATAGGAATCTCGCTCGTTGGCGGATTTTGTGCTCGGGTCGTGATGAAATTGCATTTTTTGCAATTTTACTGCGTGAGTTGTTCGACCTGAACTTCTCCTAGTGCTAGGTTGAACTTCCGCCAACATTGCCCAAATGGCGCTTGCGATATACCGTTGGAAAGCTATGGACACCAGTATCATCACCCAAGTTGCATTTTTGAAAACCGTGTTTTCTTCACACAAAAAATGTGAATCGTATTTTCGATCGCATTTCTAAACGTTTATCGGAATTAGGCAAATAATATGGAGTTAGAAAACTGTTGTAAAACCGCTCCTTCCACATGTTGGAAGTTTTCTCTAATTCCTTACGGTTAAAGAGTAATTTGGAAAATCGTAAAATTTCGCAAACCGAACAGCCGAGTTCGTATTTTCGATGTCGTTTCTAAACGGCTAATCCAATTGAGGCAAATGATATGGCGTTGGAAAGGTAATGAAAATGCGCTACTTTCTCTTGTTCAAAGCTTTTTCTAATTTTGAATGGTTTAAAAGTAATTTGGAAAACGATACCAGTTCCACCAAGTTCGTATTTTCAAGCTAATTTTTTAACCTTCCGTCCGAATGCAGCAAATGATATGGCGTTGCAAAGCCTGAACAAATGCGAAACTTTTTGGTATATATTATTTCTCCCAATTCATTACGGTTTTATGTCAATTTTGAAAATGGCTAAGAATGTATTTTCGCCGTCATTTTTACAAACTTCATGTTGATGGTTTTCTCTGATTGGTAGCCGTTTTCAAGTAATTTCGAAAACGGTGAGATCATTCGTTTTGCCTTTATCATGAAAGAGATTTTACGAAAATGCACCGTGTGAAGACCTTGAACTTCTCGCCATGTCTATTTGAACTTCACTCTGTTTTTCACATGTTTTTTTTCTCATAGCTCTCCATTCACTCACTGGAATTGAGCAAATGATATACCGATGGAAAGCTGTTGTAAACACGCAACTTTCCCGTGTTGATCATTTTTTCATACTCGCGAAGGTTTTAAAAGTTTTTCATGTGAAATTCATTCCTTGTAGTAGTTGAACTTCCTTCTGTTTTCACGTTGAACTTCTGTGACGTATTTCCGTTTATAATTTTCTCATCCATTCGTCAGTGTTACACAAATGATATTCCTTTTGTACAAACCTCTCTCACAATAATTTTTTTAACCTTCTACGAACGAGGATTTGAAGTTGTAATAAAAAAAATTGGACCTTGCCTTTTAATTTTTATTTCTCATATTAAACACACACCATGTAGTACGTGAACTTTTCCATTTTTATAATTTGAATTTTTTATTTCCTTTTTGAAATCAAATTGCTCTCAATAATAACTGAACTTCTTTGTGGATTGAGAGAATTATTTTAAAATGCATTTTTTTCTTTTTTGTGTTATTCGAACATGGAAATACAAGGTGAACCTCTCTCATAAGAATTTTTGAATTTCCCCGGACAGAGCACTTGAACTTCTTTCAACAAACCTTTTAAACTTTTATTTTTCTATACTTTTATTCTAACCTGAAATGCATTCCTTTCAATACTTGAACTTCTCGTTGTTTTCACTATGAACTTCTCTCGCATTTTTGTGTATACATTGAATTACACGAAATTGAAGGTCGGACGTCATTTTTTGCCATTTTAAAACATCTAATTGGAGGTCGGATGTCCCGCAATATAAATTCTGAACCGTGCATGGAGGAACACGTGAACTTCTTGCAAGAGACGTTTTAGGATTTTAGTTTTATATTCCTTTATCCTCACCTGAAACGCATCCCGTGTAGCAGTTGAACTGCTCGCTGTTTTCACTTTGAACTTAGTCACGTATTTTTGTTCGTAATTGCTCACCTATTCGTCGGAGTTGCACAAATGATGCACATTTTCGAAAATTATTGAAAATATACAACTTTTTCTAATATGGTTAAAATTTTGTTTCGAACAACATACACTAATTTTTTTAACCATTTATTTTGAAATAGAGCATATGATATACCCTTTTAAAAGTTGGTGAATAAGGGGAACTTTTCTTATGTAGAGCATTTTGTTTCAAATTTGTAATAGTATAAGATAATTATTTCAAACACAAAAACAACATATTTTTTGTGTGTTTTTGAACATGTAAATACGTGGTGAACCTCTCTTACAAGATCTGTTTACTCTCCCAGGCCGAGCACTTGAACTTCTAGCAACAAAACATTTAGCCCTTGCCTTTTCATTCTTTTTTACATACAAAATCCACACCATGTAATACGTGAACTTCTGGCAGTTATTAATCTGAACTTCTTTTGGTTACGTGAAAATATCAAAGTTTTTTATAGACATTGAACCGCTCTACCTTTTTTATTTGAACTTCATTGTTTATTTCTATAAATGTAAAAATTGGAGTTTTTTTAGAAACATCTAGCTTCTTCGTTATTCGAATTGAACTTATTGCTTTTAACTTTAGTAACTCAAAAAATCAGATTTTCTTTAAATAAATATCAAACTCCTCCGCTTTTTCCAATTGAACTTCTTGGTTTAACAAGAAAACATGAGTTATTTATATACATTGAACTGCTCCATTTTTAAAAATTGAACTTCTTGGTTTTAATCTTTAGTATGCGAAATATATGAGTTTTTTTATAAACATCAAATAGCTTCATTTTTTAATTAGGGCTTCTTGGTATTATTCATTAGTAAGGGAAAAGTCCTAGTTTGTAATAAATATTGAACCGCTCAATTATTTACATTCGAACTTCTAGGTCTTTTTGAAAAGAGGGAAATCGGTTTTTATAAACTTTTTGAATGGCTCGTTTTTTTAATTTGACCTTCTTGATATTGTAATAAACTTTGTACTTATCCGTTATTTAAATTTGAACGTCTAGTTTTTTTAGAAACGGGGAAAAACAATTTTCTCTAGAAATTTTGAGCTGCCCTATTTTTCTAAATTGAACTTCTCAGTTTGTTTATTAGTAACAGGGAAAATCTTAACTATGGAATAAACGTCAAACATCTTCGTTATTTAAATTTTGAAGTTCTAAATTTTTTAATGGGAAATTCTATTTGAACTTCGTTATTTATTATTCATTAGTATCGGTTAAAAATCTGAGTTTTACGTAAGCATTGAACCGCTCCATTATTTTAATATGAACTTCTAGATTTTTTGGAAACGGGGAAAATTCATTCTATTTATAGACTTTTTTGAATTGATATGTTAATTTAATTCGAACTTCTTGGTTTTTTATCGGTATATAAAAATCCGAGTTTTTTTACAAACGCCGAACTTCTCGTTTGTTTTAATTTGAACTTATTAGTTTTATTCTTAGAGAAAAAAATATGGTTTTCAAAAAAGCATCAAACAACTTTTAATTGAACTTTAACTTTTATTTTTCGTAGAAATGGAAAGAATTTGAGTTTTCCGTCTAGGTCGAAGTACTCCGTTATTTTTAATTTGAACTTCTTGATTTTTATTCTTTAGTAAGAAGGAAAATATGACCTTTTAATAAATATCGAACTGCTTTTTTTCTATAATTTGAACTTTTTAGTTTTTTCTATAGTAACTTAGAAACTCTAGTTTCGTAATTAAGATTGAACCACTTCATTTAAAAAAATAAAAAAAATAATGTTTTTGACTTTCCCTTTTTCACAAGAACTTTTCTTTATTACAAACTTGCCGACGGAGAAGACAACCAAATCATGATATACCAACCAAATAACGTATCTTTGTTTTTTCATACACCAAACTGCCCATGTTTGGTTTTTGAACGTTCTTCATTTGCCTTCTATAGACTTCCTAAGTGTTCGTTTCGAAATTACCAAAGTTGTGCAAACTATTTTTATTTGTTTTCTCAAGCATACTTTATTTTTTATTTGAGGAACTACCAAGTTTCAAAAGTGAGAGTCTGTTTTTTTACACACTAAGAAATTGATAAATATAATTTTTGCAAGTTTTTTGACATAAGCTAACAACTTTTTTGAATAAAAGGACACACTAATATTTTAGAACGCACTTTCTTTTGCCATTACATCAGTATGTTTTTAATTGAACCACACACACAAACAGGAGTACACGCCGGAGCACGCACACAACACACACCATAGCACCCACCCACCACACACACACACACACACACACACACACACACACACACACACACACACACGAGCACCCACAAGATGTGCATGCACACACAAACGAGACACCACACCCAGCACGCACAGACCAACGCACTAATTTTTATTTTAATAATTACTTTTCTAATGCTCTTTCTTGATTTTGAACTTTTCTGAAAGTCTTCTTCAAACTTCTGAATATCTTTTTACAGCTTCTAGCCTTCAGCTTCCAGTGGCCGAGCATTCAGTCAGCTGAAATCTAAAGTAGCATTCAGTTATCTGAACTTTGAAGTATACTACTCCAGTTCTAGAGCAACCTCTCTGATTCAGTTATCTGAACTCTGACTAAAACAATTCAATGCACGAGCACTTCATGTGCTAGCAGCAGGGCGCTGAAGCTTCCTGGTAGGTGTCGCAGCCTACATGCAGCACTCATCGGTTGCTAGCATTAGAAACATGTGATAGCCACAACAGGGGTAATCAACTAATCTACCAACAATTACATGTCAGTTCCGAATCCTGCGATGAGCAACCACACAAGTTCTCCAGCAAGAAATTAAACTAAATTAGCCGCAAAAAAGCAATTAAACTAAATTCACGTGGGCCATGGAGATGGAGATGTTGGCAGGGATGCGGAACATTGTCGGCAGAGTTCTACACCTCCAAGAAGAGCTTCTAGACCTTGGTAGTGACCAAAGACATGTCAGGTGCCTCGTGGTCCTTGGTCATGCACTATAGCACCAGCGTTGTGAGCGACTTCGCCGTGTCAATGAGGAACTTCATAACCTGGAGTTTTGAACTTTGCAAAAGGAAGGTCTTTTAGCAGTGCAAGTTCAAAATAAGTATTACATACATTGAACTTCATAACCTGGAGTTTTCAACTTGCAAAAATGTGAACTCTCAAACATCAGCAAAACAACCTGAAGAAAAACTTGTTCTCTACAGCAATTCATACTATTGGTGTCCATCTGTACCCGAAACAGAGGTAGCGAGAGATAGGTTCCTGTTGTGGCAGGGCTCCTAAGATCATCATAGTTTTTCAATGCTTCTACCTGCAAGGAACATATCTCACAAAATGCCATGACGAGCATTGATGCATGCACGGGCGGCCATAAAAAACAACTGGGAGAAGATGCATGAAGGTCACAGCTTAGGCCTTTGGCAGGTTGCCGCTTAGGCCTCAGGCAGGTCGTCAAGTGTGTTGTGGGATTGGAGTCCGCCGCCATCTCTGCTTCACTGACACGCACGCGATGTAGGAGGTAGCAGCAGAAGGAAGAAGGTCACCATTAGGGTGGAGAGAAGTTCATCCTTTTGTCCAAGGCAAAGGTGGGAAAGGAATGACCGGAGATGCATCATGCACCTAGCCTTCTCAACATTAGACCTTCATGGTCGCCCATGAGACAATGACTTTTTCAGTTTTATTTTTAAACTCGAGCTCTTTTCTCCTTTCTAAATCAAACTTTGAACTTCTATTAAAATGTTTACATAATCATCAACACCAATATCTCTAAATTGCAGCAGCAACAACCACTTGAACTTCTGTCCAAAAATTTTCTGGACTAGTACAACCTAGAGAATCAACAGCACAGCGCCACATTACGCATCTTCTTCTGCGAAGAGGGGAAGTTTGAGGCTACAGTAGGGAGAGGAGGGTGGACACACTAGAGCATGAGAGATAATTGGGAGTACCTCACCGGAGCATCGGAGAACGACGACGGCTTGCTTCCTTTGGCCCTAGGTGGTCGACATCCTGTTGAGGACGAGGGGCTCCAGCTGGGCTCAACGCAGAGGAGGGGACGACATCCTGCAGCCCACCATGGATGCAAGTGGCGGTGGCACGGGATGCTGGTGGGGGGACGGCCCTGGTTGCTGTTGGGGCCCGACGATGCGTGGTGCGGGGCGGCGCAGACGGCAAGGTGGAGACGGGATCTGGCCGGCTTCGGCCGGATCCATACGTGGTTGCGCTCGGCGGCGACCTGCATCGGGCGGCAGCGCTCAGGGTTGGTGGAGGGGCGCGTGCAAGGGGTTGGCTTCAGGGATGCTAGAGCCCCTCATTGGCATGGGTCCCTGGTGGGGGACGACGGCGGCGGCGCGGGTTCGTGGTGGGGAACGATGGCGGCGGCGGGGGCTCATGTTGGGGAACGACGGCGGCGGCGCGGGCTCCTGTTGGGGAACAACGGCGGCGGCGCGTGTTCCTGGTGCGAGAGGGCGTTGAAAGCGATGGGGGCAAGTTCGTCGAGTTGGTGTGGGTCGTTCGGAGGAGTGTAACGGGCCGGTCAGATTTACTCTTTTTGCATGTTTGGGAGTTCCGGAACAGCCGATCGCCCCTATATAGCGCATTATGATCAAAATAGCTATTCTGATTGGATCAGAATAGTGTTACTCTCTCTCTATATATATATAATATATATATAAATAAACACTATTCTGATCACGGGATCATAATATTATTCTGATCATAACATAAACTTCCTGAGTTACACGCCTGAACTTCCCTCTGTCGGAACCCGACCTTCAGGCTATCTTCTCAACCGTGTCTCCCTGCGCGAATTTTTTTGGTCAGTCATGTTCTATGTGATGTAAGTGTAATCTACAAACGTTTTTAGCAACTAAATACCAGTTTTAAATAGGAATCTCGCTCATTGGCGGATTTGCTCTCGGGTCGTGATGAAACATGTCTCTGTTTCAATTTTACTGCCTCAGTTGTTCGACCTGAACTTCCCCTAGTGCTAGGTTGAACTTCGGCCAACATTGCCCAAATGGGGCTTGCGATATACTGTCGGAAAGCTATGAACTCCAGTATCATGACCCAAGTTGAATTTTTGGCAAAATGTCAGCGGTTTAAGAGCAGTTTTGAAAACCGTTTTTTCTTCGCACAAAAAACGTGAATCGTATTTTCGATCGCATTTCTAAACCGTTGATCGGAATGAGGCAAATAATATGGCGTTGGAAAGCTTCTGTAAAACCGCTCCTTCCACGTGTTGAAAGTTTTCTCTAATTCCTTATGGTTAAAGAGTAATTTGGAAAATCATAAATTTTCGCAAACCGAACACCCGAGTTCGTATTTTCGATGTCATTTCTAAACGACTAATCCAATTGAGGCTAATGATATGGCGTTGGAAAACTTATAAAAATGCGCTACTTTCTCTTGTTGAAAGTTTTTTTTCTAATTATGAACGATTTAAAAGTAATTTAGAAAACGGTACAAGTTCCATCGAGTTCGTATTTTCAAGCTAATTTTTTAACGGTGTGTCCGAATGTAGCAAATGATATGGCCTTGGAAAGCTTGAGAAAATGAAAACTTTTTGATATATATTGTTTCTCCCAATTCTTTACTGTTTTAAATCAATTTTTAAAATGGCTAAAAATGTATTTTCTCCATAATTTCTACAAACTTTATCGGAATGTGGCAAAAAATATACCATTGAAAAGCTAAGGAAAATGCGAAACTTTTTCATGTTGATGGTTTCCTCTGATTCCTAGCCGTTTTCAAGTAATTACGAAAATGGCGAGATCATTCGTTCTGCCTTTATCGCGAAACAGATTCTTCGAAAATGCACCATGTGAAGAACCTTAAGTTCTCGGCATGTCTAATTGAACTTCACTCTGTTTTTCACATGCTTTTTTTGCCCGTAGTTCTCCATCAACTCACCGGAACACTCACTAGAATTGAGCAAGTAATATACCGGTGGAAAGCTGATGTAAACACGCAACTTTCCCGTGTTGATCGTTTTTTCATACTCGCAACGATTTTAAAAGTTTTTCATCTCAAATTCATTCACTATATAGTAGTCGACCTTCCAGCTATTTTCATGTTGAACTTCTGTGACGTATTTTCGTTTGTAATTTTCTCATCCATTTCGTCAGTGTTACACAAATGATATTATTTTTGTACAAACCTCTCTCACAATATTTTTTTTAACTTTCTCCAACTGAGGACTTGAACTTACACAAATGATATTCCTGTCGTTTTGAAGTAAATGAGAGAAATGACGAGATCATGATTTATGCCTTCATTGCGAATGGAAACGCACTGCGTGAAGTAGTTGAACTTCTCCGGCATGTCTGTTTGAACCTCACTCTATTTTTGACGTGCTGTTTTTTGCACTGCATGAAGTAGTTGAACTTCCGGGGCATGTCTATTTGAACTTCACTCTGTTTCACTTTATTGTATTTTTTTAAATGAAACACACACCATGTAGTACGTGAACTTCCGGTTGTTATCACTTTGAACTTCTCTCTCGTTTGAGAGAATTATTTTAAAACACAAAAACAACATTTTTTAATGTATTTTGGACATCTAAATACACGGTGAACCTCTCTCTCAAGAATTTTTTGAACTTTTCCTCGCGAGCACTTGAACTTCTAGCAACCATTTTTTGGTGTATGAGTTGTTCTTAAAAGTGCAAAAAATGGCGTTGTGTTTTTATTTTTTGAACAGGTAAATCCCAGGTTTTAATAAACTCCGAACTTCTCTATTATTTCAATTTGAACTTCACCTTTTTATATTTTGAGTAAAGAATTGTATTCAATTTTTATACGGAAAAATCAAACATGGAAATACAAGGTGAATCTCTCTCGCAAGAATTTTTGAACTTCCCCGGACAAAGCACTTGAATTTCTTCAACAAGCCTTTTAACCTTTTATTTTTTCTATAGTTTTATTCTCTAATATGCATTCCTTGTAGTACTTGAACTTCTCGTTGTTTTCACTATGAACTTCTGTCACATTTTTGCTATACGTCGAATTACACACAATTGAAGGTTGGACGCCATTTTTTTTGCCATTTTAAAACTTATAATTGGAGGTCGGACATCCCACAGTATAAATTCTGAACCGTGCACGGAGGTGCACGTGAACTTCTTACAACAAATCTGAGTTTTTTATATACTTCAAACTTCTCTGTTATTTTAATTTCAACTTCTAAGTCATAATCTTAGAAAGGAAATATGTTTTTAAATAAGCATCAAACATTTTTTTTTTGTAAATTGCACTTCATAGTTTTATTTTTTTTCTTAGAGACGATAACAATTTGAGTTTCCTATATACATCGAACTACTACTTTATTTTAATTTGAACTTCATCATTGTTATTCTTTAGTAACAAGGGAAATCTGAGTTCCTTTATAGATATCGAACTTCTCTTTTTTTGTAATTTGGACTTCTTGGTTTATTCTTTTAGCGTCAAAATATCCTAATTTTTTCATAAATATTGGACCCCCTCCACATTTTTTAAAATTTTGATTTATTTGTAAAAACATAGACACAAAGGGAGAGAGAATTATGTGTGCATAAAATGGGTAGCAATTTCCAACTTTCCCTCGTCGAGCACTTGAACTTCTAGCAAGAAATGTTTTTCGTTTTTATGAGTTGCTTTTAAAAATGCCAAAATGGCATTGGTTTTTGTTTTTGTTTTTTGAACATGTAAATCTTAGGTTTTAATAAACTCCAAACTTTCATGTTATTTTAATTCGAACCTCATGTTTGTTTTATTTTCTATTAGCGGTTAGAATCCGAGTTTTCAATAAACATTGAACGGCTTCATTACTTTAATTTGAACTTCTAGGTTTCTTTCATAAACGAGGAAATCCATTTACTATTTAAATTTTCTAAAAAAATTGTTATTTTAATTTGAGCTTTCGTTGTGGAAACTTGTTGAACAATAGGGAATTTTTTGAATTTTCCCGGTCTATGCACTTTAACTTCTAGCAACAAAATTTTTGGACTTCACCTTTTTACTCCTTTTTTTTCTCATACGAAACACACACCATGCTCTACGTGAACTTCTCTCTTTTGTCAATTTGAATTTCTCTCGGTTACGTGAAAATATCTGAGTTTTTTTATTGTCATTGAACCGCTCTACCTTTTTTATTTGATCTTCATTTGTGTATTTTGGAAAATGTAATAAACATTGTACAACTTCTTGGTTATTTTGAACTAAACTTCTTGGTATATTCGTTAGCAACAGGAAAAATTATGAGTAGGTCCTTTTATGTGGATGAGTGTACAAAAATTTCACATTCTCACATTTTTGTTAATGTTCACTTCATGACATGTTGTTTCAAAATGGACCATTTTGTACTTGCCAACAATTTTTTGTGTGCGTTTGCCTCTTTTATATTTTTTTTGACACCCAAAGTGTGTGTTATTTCGAAAGTGAACATTCTAAACTATGCGCAACAGAAAATATGAACTTCTCATCCACAATTTTTGTGTGTATCAACATCTTTTTGAACACATATATTTTTGGAAACAACTTTGCAACTCTCTTCTCTGTTCTTTCTTCGTTCTACACGACAAAAAAAGTTTCTCTCAATTTGTGTACTAAGCACACACATGCACCGAACATCAACATTTTTTTGGGTAGTCACATAAAAAGGTCACAGTCCCACAGGCATAAACAATCGAACTCCCCTAAATTTGAGAAGTAATACATGGACTTCTCCTATACAAAACTGTTCATCTTTGAAACATTGCCATGGCCTGCTGAAAATTGACACTTTGGACTGCAGCTTACTTTGAGCCAGCAGGGGAAGAGGCACTTGAAGGTGCCTGGCGGAGCTGTGATGTGGAGGCGATGGTGGCAGAAGAAGCCGGACCAGGTTGGGGAGCAGGGACATGGATCTTGAGGCGAGGAAAGAAGATGTACCAGAGTGGGCAGAGGAGATGTGTGGATAACCAGTGGTGGGGCTGCAGCGCCGGACGGGGGCCGCGGTGCCACGTGGTGGCAGGGGGCGGCAGCGGCATCGCGGGAGAAGGTAGGCAACGGTGGCGCGGCAGTAGAGGCACCTGGGGTTGCCAGGGCGGCGGCTCGCGTGGTTGGCGAGTCTGCGGCGGCGCCTGGGTTCATGGGACGGCGGCGGCTCGCGTGGTTGGCGGGGCGACGGCGAAGCGGGCACCATCACTGGGGGTACGGGATGGAGAGGTGGGGCGGGGCACCGGCGACGGGAAGGTCTGGGGCGGGGAAGGAGAGGCGGGGGCGAGGCGCGGCAAAGGCGTCCTAGTGCTTCCGCGGCGGGCCAGAGGCGAGTGGATCTAGGGCGGGGAACTGGCGGCGTGGGAGCTGCTACCTCTTGAGCTTGCGTTGGATTTCCCAGAAGAGGAGAGGATAATGCAGCAGAGTAGCGGAAGTATTTCCCTCAGTTTTTGAGAACCGAGGTATCAATCCAGTAGGAGGCCACGCGCAAGTCCCTCGTACCTACACAAAACAAATAGCTCAACGCAACCAACGCGATTAGGGGTTGTCAATCCCTTCACGATCACTTACGAGAGTGAGATCTGATAGAGATGATAGATGATATTTTTGGTATTTTTGGTATAAAGATGCAAAGTAAAATAAAAAGCAAAGTAAAAGAGCAAAGCAATAATAAAGTGATGGAAGATTGATATGATAGAGAATAGACCCGGGGGCCATAGATTTCACTAGTGGCTTCTCTCAAGAGCATAAGTATTTTACGGTGGGTGAACAAATTACTGTTGAGCAATTGACAGAATTGAGCATAGCTATGAGAGTATCTAGGTCTGTATATAGGCATCACGTCCGAGACAAGTAGACCGACTCCTGCCTGCATCTACTACTATTACTCCACTCATCGACCGCTATCCAGCATGCATCTAGAGTAATAAGTTAATGAAAACAGAGTAACGCCTTAAGCAAGATGACATGATGTAGAGGGATAAATTCATGCAATATGATAAAAAAAACCATTTTTTTATCCTCGATAGCAACAATACAATACGTGCCTTGCTGCCCCTTCTGTCACTAGGAAAGGACACCGCAAGATTGAACCCAAAACTAAGCACTTCTCCCATTGCAAAAACTATCAATCTAGTTGGCCAAACCAAACGGATAATTTGAAGAGACTTGCAAAGATAACCAATCATACATAAAAGAATTCAGAGAAGATTCAAATATTGCTCATAGATAATCTTGATCATAAACCCACAATTCATCGTTCTCAACAAACACACCGCAAAAAGAAGATTACATCGAATAGATCTCCACGAGAGAGGGGGAGAACATTGTATTGAGATCCAAAAAGAGAGAAGAAGCCATCTAGCTACTAACTATGGACCCGAAGGTCTGAAGTAAACTACTCACACTTCATCAAAGGGGCTATGATGATGTAGAAGCCCTCCATGGTGGATTCCCCTTCCGACGGAACTCCGGAACAGGCCCCAAGATGGGATCTCGTGGATACAGAAAGTTGCGGCGGTGGAATTAGGTTTTGGCTCCAGATCCGATCGCTCGGGGTGCGAGGTATATATAGGAGGAAGAAGTACGTCGGTGGAGCAACAGGGGCCCACAAGGGTGGAGGGCGCCCCTACCTCGTGCCTTCCTGTTGGTTGCTTGACGAGGGTCCAAGTCTCCGGATCATGTTCGTGAAAAATCACGCCCCGAAGGTTTCATTCCGTTTGGACTCCGTTTGATATTCTGTTTCTTCGAAACACTGAAATAGGCAAAAAAAAACAGCAAATCTGGGTTGGGCCTCCGGTCAATAGATTAGTCCCAAAAGTAATATAAAAGTGTAAAATAAAGCCCAATATGGTCCGAAACAGTAGATAATATAGCATGGAGCAATCAAAAATTATAGATACGTTGGAGGCATCCCCAAGCTTATTTCCTGCTCGTCCTCGAGTAGGTAAATGACAAAAAAGAATTTTTGATGCGGAGTGCTACTTTGCATAATTTCAATGTAATTCTTCTTAATTGTGGTATGAATATTCAGATTCGAAAGATTCAAGACAAAAGTTTAATATTGACATAAAAATAATAATACTTCAAACATACTAACAAATCAATTATGTCTTCTCAAAATAACATGGCCAAAGAAAGTTATCCCTACAAAATCATATAGTCTAGCTATGCTCTATCTTCACCACACAAAGTATTTAAATCATGCACAACCCCGATGACAAGCCAAGCAATAGTTTCATACTTTTGACATTCTCAAAACTTTTTCAATCCTCACGCAATACATGAGCGGGAGCCATGGATATATCACTATATGTGAAATAGAATGGTGGTTGAGGAGAAGACAAAAAGGGAGAAGATATTCTCACATCAACTAGGCGTATCAACGGGCTATGGAGATGCCCATCAATAGATATCAATGTGAGTGAGTAGGTATTACCATGCAACAGATGCACTAGAGCTATAAGTATATGAAAGCTCAACAGAAGAAACTAAGTGGGTGTGCATCCAACTCGCTTGCTCACGAAGACCTAGGGCAATTTGAGGAAGCCCATAATTTGAATATACAAGCCAAGTTCTATAATGAAAAATTCCCACTAGTATGTGAAGGTGACAAAATGAGAGACTCTCTATCATGAAGATCATGGTGCTACTTTGAAGCACAAGTGCGGTAAAAGGATAGTAACATTGTCCCTTCTCTCTTTTTCTCTCATTTTTTATTTATTTGGGCCTTTTCTCTTTTTTTATGGCCTCTTTTCGTTTCTCCCTTTTTTTATTTATTTTTCGTTCGGAGTCTCATCCCGACTTGTGGGGGAATCATAGTCTCCATCATCCTTTCCTCACTTGGGACAATGCTCTAAAAATGATGATCATCACACTTTTATTTACTTACAACTCAACAATTACAAATCGGTATTTAGAACAAAATATGACTCTATGTGTATGCCTCCGGCGGTGTACCGGGATATGCAATGATTCATGAGTGACATGTATGAAAGAATTATGAATGGTGGCTTTACCACAAATACGAGGTCAACTACATGATCATGCTAAGCATTATGACAATGATGGAGCGTGTCATAATAAATGGAACGGTGGAAAGTTGCATGGCAATATATCTCGGAATGGCTACGGAAATGCCATAATAGGTAGGTATGGTGGCTATTTTGAGGAAGGTGTATGGTGGGTGTATGATACCGGCGAAAAGTGCGCGGTATTAGAAAGGCTAGCAATGGTGGAAGGGTGAGAAAAGTGCGTATAATTCATGGACTCAACATTAGTAATAAAGAACTCATATACTTATTGCAAAAATCTACAAGTTATCAAAGCAAAGTATTACGCGATGCTCCTAGGGGATAGATTGGTAGGAAAAGACCATCGCCGCCTCCAATCGACACTCATAAGGAAGACAATCAATAAATAAATCATGCTCCGACTTCATCACATAACGGTTCACCATACGTGCATGCTACGGGAATCACAAACTTTAACACAAGTATTTCTCAAATTCACAACTACCCAACTAGCATGACTCTAATATTACTACCTCCATATCTCAAAACAATTATCAAGCATCAAACTTTTCTTAGTATTCAACGCACTCAAAAGAAAGTTTTACAAATCTTGAATAGCAAGCACATTATTATTATTAAGCAAATTACCATGCTATTTAAGACTCTCAGAATAATATAAGTGAATGTAGCGACCGGACCCGAATGGATCAAGTCTCTGTGCTCAGTGTCATCCTTGGATCAGTAATGCTGACACCACACAGTACTTCGAAGGATTTATAGTAGAGTAGCAATCACACACTTATTACAGCGTTGTCCAAAAGAGGACTTACTACAATAAATATGGCTTAAGGCCATCTAATAACGATAACAACGGAAGGCTTGGAAGATAAGTGAGTCCATCAACTCCATCGGCATCACTGAGTATAGAACCACGACCTAACACCTTACTCGTCGTCTGTAAAGTCTGCAACATGAAATTTGCAGCCCGAAAACGGGTCAGCACATGGAATATGCTGGCAAAGTAACACATAGAGAATAATGAAGGAATAAGCCTATACTACATGCATATATGGCTGGTGGTAAAGCTCTACGGTTACAGTTTTGCATAAAGCTAGTTTTTCCCTACTACAAAGGAATAATTTTGTTTAACTATCATGGTGGTTGTTAAACATTGAGAATGGTTGACAGCATCCTCAATCCCAATTAAAAGTACTCATTAAAACCCAATATCATTAATTAGAAGTAACATGTTGAGATTCACATGATATTCAAGTACTAGATACTCAAGATGTCCATAACCGGGACACGGCTAATCATGATTAGTTTATACACTCTGCAGAGGTTTATGACTTTTCCCCACAAGACTCGATCGCCTCCGCTTGGTTCTCGTGACTACATGGTGTTTGAGACACGGATGACCGAGACACGATCTTCGAAGCACTAACACCTTACATGTGGGTAGACCGTACCAACCTACATCCCCTACATCAGCTAGCCCACCCGTAAGAGTTCGCACAACTTACTCAACTATGCGAGCCCATATTGGCTTGTGGCTGCACACGGAAGTTTCTAGTTTGAAAAATCTTATGATCCCTTAGAGCACGGGTGGCGGTCCAAGAAATACAGCAAGTCTCGATAGAAACCAGTGCCTCAATCCACCCAGATGTGTGTTTAGGTTGCCACCTTAGATAAACCATTAATTAACAATCTCACATCTGTCATGGATATTCACTCACCCAATCCACGCTCTCGGCATAGCATGGCATAATAAGCAAACGAGAAGTAACTCCCAAGGTTTATAAGTAAAACAGGTAATAGGTACTACCTCAATCTACTTCCCATCCCACAATTTAACTTGATCCTAAACATGCAAGTGTTTGAGGAATAAGGCTAATGCATAAAATTGGGTAGTAGAAAAGATATGATCAAGTGTTACTTGCCTTGCCGATGATCCATGAAACCTAGAGACTCAAGTAACAAGCGGCGACCGGTGATCTAACGGAGACAAACAACAAGCATACAATAAGTACTCATCTAATGCACAGGTAAATCTCAAATAAAAGATCTAACCAGAAAGTTCAACTTAAGAACCCTGGTTGCAAAAAGAATCAAATCAACTAAAGCAACGAAAGTCGAAAGTCGAGAGAGAACGACTCGGTTTTAGCAATTTGAAACTAGGTCAAAATTTACAGTAGCAAAACTTTGTTTAAGTAGGTTAGTCGGAACGGCGGTTTCGAAACGAAACTCTAGGCGCTTGAATCACCTGATTCCGATAAACGAGCGAGAAAATAAACTGATTTGAAAATCTGATCGGAAATCGAAATCGGAAAATAACAGATTAAATCCGATTAAAAGAAAAACAACGAACGGTTAAACGAACAGGCGTTCGTTAACAGAAACTAACCGGCGAACACGTGGTGAGGAGGGGTCGGGCGACGGCGCGCGGGCGACGGCAAAGGCGGCGGCGGCGGCGGGCGGCGGCGGCGGCTCGGGTTGGGGCGGCAGGCGGCTCGTGGTGAGGAGGAGAGAGGGGGGCTCGGGTTATAAAGGAGGGGGTGGTGCCTTGGGAGGGGGCAACGACGGAGGCGTGGCGTGGCCGAGCCGGACTCGGTCGGCGGCGGCGGGGACTCCTCCCGAGCGGAGCGCCAGGGAGGGGTCTTTGCCGGGCCGGCGGGGTGGGGGCTGGGCCCTTGCCCAAAGCGGGCGCGACATTTTTTTTAAACAAAACGAAACGAATTTAAAATAAAACTAAACGAACTCCAAATTAAATAAGATTAATTTTCCCCGACTCTTAAAAATGAGTCGAACAAAATGAACTTTAAAACGGGGCAAAAATGCATATTTTTAAAATACTCATTTTTTCCCTAAAGCAAATAAACTTCGATAAACCAAAATTTGATTTATTTATTAAATCTTCATTTTTCCTAAATGTTGGGAAAGTCATATTATTCCCCCTCTAATATTTTTTTTATCGGAAAAACTTTTGAAGATAAATAAATAAATCTCAATGATCCTATTTTCAAAATTTGAGAAATCCCAAATATGAAATTAATGAAATCTCCAACTTTCTCCGAGGGTCCTTGAGTTGCGTGAAATTTTCTAGGATCGGAAAATGCGAGAAAATATGATATGCATGATGACTTAATGTATAACATTCCAAATTGAAAATTTGGGATGTTACAAACCTACCCCCCCTTAAGATGAATCTCGCCCTCGAGATTCGGGTTGGCTAGAAAATAGGTGAGGGTGGTCCTTGAGCAAATCTTCCTCTCTTTCCCAGGTGGCTTCATCTTCAGTGTGGTGGCTCCACTGAACCTTGCAAAACTTGATAACCTTGCTGCGGGTAACTCTGCTGGCATAATCGAGAATCTTGACCGGTTTTTTCCTCATATGTTAAGTCATCCTTCAACTGAATTGCTTCCAGTGGCACTGTATCTCTTAGCGGTATTTCAGCTATCTCGGAGTGACATTTCTTCAACTGGGAAACATGGAATACATCATGAACTCCTGACAGTCCTTCTGGCAATTCCAGTTTATAAGCAACTTCTCCCATGCGTTGCAAAATCTTATACGGTCCAACGAAACGTGGTGCTAATTTTCCTTTAACTCCAAAACGCTTAACTCCTCGAAGCGGGGATACTCTAAGATATATTCTGTCTCCAACTTCATATTCAATCGCTGCGCTTTGAATCCGCATAGCTCTTTCATGTTCGACTGGGCTACCTTGAGCCTATCTCGAATCAGTTTAACCTTCGCTCAGATTCCTTAATCAAATCTGGTCCAAATAATCGACGATCTCGGTTTAGTCCCATGACAACGGTGTCCTGCATATCCTTCCATACAGAGCCTCGAAAGGTGCCATCTTCAAGCTGGTTTGGTAACTGTTGTTATAAGAAAATTCTGCATACGGCAAATTATCATCCCAACTAGATCCATAATCTAGTGCACAAGCTCTCAGCATATCCTCCAAAATCTGATTGACTCTCTCAGTTTGTCCATCGGTCTGTGGGTGGAAAGCTGTACTGAATTCTAGTCTGGTTCCCAATGTTTCGTGCAACTGGTTCCAAAACTTTGAGGTAAATTGGGTTCCTCTATCCGATACGATACTCCTCGGAACTCCGTGTAAACACAAAATTCTGGTCATGTATATCTTTGCCAACTTAGCACTGCTATAGGTAGTCTTGACTGGAATGAAATGAGCTACCTTCGTCAAACGGTCGACTATAACCCAAATCGAGTCATAACCCGAACGAGTCTTTGGCAAACCTGTGATGAAATCCATGCCTAATTTATCCCACTTCCATTCGGGTATCGGCAATGGTTGTAACAATCCTGCTGGCTTCTGATGTTCTGCCTTTACTCTCTGACATACATCGCAAACTGCTACATACTCCGCGATGTCCTTCTTCATTCCGGTCCACCAGAAACTATTCTTCAAATCCAGATACATCTTGGTATTTCCTGGGTGAATCGAATAGGGTGAATCATGGGCTTCTTGCAAAATCAACTTCCTGATCTCTGGGTTATTTGGCACATAAACACGGTCTTCAAACCATAGGGTATCGTGCTCATCCTCACGAAATTCTTTAGCTTTTCCTTTGCTCATTTTCTCCTTTATAGAGGCAACTTCCTTATCTGCCTTTTGGGCTTCTCTGATTTTCTCCATTAGTGTAGACTGGATCTCCAATGCTGCTACATAGCCTCTCAGAACTATTTCCAAACATAGCTCTCGAAGGTCCTCGGCTAACTCATTTGGTATCCCTCCCATCATTAGGGTATTGACGTGGCTCTTACGGCTCAATGCGTCTGCTACAACGTTAGCCTTTCCGGGGTGATAATGCAATCTCATATCATAATCCTTGATAAGCTCTAACCATCTCCTCCGCCTCGAGATTTAATTCTACGTGTGAAAATGCACTTCAAACTCTTGTGATCCGTGTACACTTCACAATGATTTCCTATGAGAAAATGTCTCCATGTCTTCAAGGCATGCACAACGGCTGCTAACTCCAAATCATGTGTGGCATAATTTAGCTCGTGAGGTTTAAGTTGTCGTGAAGCATACGAAACAACTCTTCCTTCCTGCATAAGCACTGCTCCAAGTCCTCGACGTGAAGCGTCGCAATACACCTCATAATCCTTGGTCTGATCCGGCAATATTAACACTGGTGAGGTAACCAATCTTTTCTTCAACTCCTGAAAACTTGCCTCGCAGTCTTCAGTCCATATGAATTTGTTATCCTTCTTCAACAATTCTGTCATAGGCTTTGCAATCCTTGAGAAATTCTCAATGAATCTTCGGTAGTATCCTGCGAGTCCAAGGAAACTCCGAATCACTCCAACTGTCGTTGGTGCTTCCCATTTGTTTACGGTTTCAACCTTTGTGGGGTCAACTGCTATTCCTTCTCCGGATATAACATGTCCAAGAAATCCAACTTCCTTTAGCCAAAACTCACATTTGCTGAACTTGGCATATAACTGGTGTTCCCTCAGTTTCTCCAAAACCAATCGCAAATGTTCCTTATGTTCCTCTTCATCCTTCGAGAAAATCAAAATGTCATCAATGAACACCACGGCGAACTTATCCAAAAACTCCATAAACACTTTGTTCATCAGGTTCATGAAATAGGCTGGTGCGTTAGTCAGTCCAAATGACATAACGGTATACTCATACAGTCCATATCTCGTGGTAAACGCTGTCTTAGGTATGTCCTGCTCCCGAATCTTCAATCGATGGTACCACGATCGTAAGTCGATCTTGAAAACACTTTAGCTCCTTGCAAACGATCAAACAGATCATTTATCATCGGTAGTGGGTACTTGTTCTTGATTGTTACTTCATTCAATCCACGATAATCAACAACCATCCTTAACGATCCATCCTTCTTCTCCACTAACAAGACGGGTGATCCCCAAGGTGAAGAACTTGGGCGATAAAGCCTTTATCCAGAGTTCCTTAATCGCTTCTTGATTTTCGCCAAATCTCGTGCGGGCATCCTGTATGGTCGCTTTGATATTGGTCTTGTTCTCGCAACAGCTCAATCAAAAACTCAATGTCTCTATCCGTGGCATTCACCGCAACTCTTCCGAAAATACATCGGAAAATCCTTCACCACTGGTACTTCTTCCCGCACGACTCTCGATAAGCAATTTACTTGCGCTCTCCTCGCTCGTGTCGTGATAATGCATTTGATCCTTCTTCCTTCCGGAGTGGTGAGCAAAATTGACTTAGTGGTGCAATCTATGTTCCTCCATACTTGATAACCAATCCATTCCTAATATCACATCCAATCCTTGGGATTCCGTAACTATTAGGTCCGAGGGAAAACATAGTGTCCAATCCTTAATGGCAATCGATCACACCATTTACTAGCCATGTATTCTGCTCCGGGTGAGGTTACTAGCATGGGTGACCTAAGGGCTTGGGTCGGTAATTTGTACTTACCCACAAATCCTCTTGATATGTATGAATGCGATGCACCAAAGATCGAAAAGAACAACCGCTGCGATAAATGACTTAACCAAAATTTACCGACATCTTGCATCGGGCTGATCTTCAACCTCCTCCACATCAATGTGGTTCACCATCCCCTGTTGAAAGGGTTTGGCTTCTTTCCGAGCTTCCATTGCCATTTCCATTCGCCTTCTCGACAGTCATTTTCATAATGCCCATCTTGCGGCACTTAAAGCAAGTAATGTGACTCTCAGTCTACCTTGGATGGTGTTGACGGGTTGGCGCGGTTCTGTCCATTGCTTCCTCCATTCCCGCTCCCATTCTTGGTGCCATTATGGTTGTCTGAATTACCTCCTCCATGGGTATGCTGAAACTGAATTCCTGATTTAGGGTATAACGAGGCTTCTGTTGGGCTCGAGTTATACTTTCCCGTCCATACTTCCTCTTGCGGTTCTCAATTTGCTGCTGCTTTCCTTCAATCATGAGGGCTCGGTCTACCAACCCTGGTAGTTATTGAAACTGGCTACCATCAACGGCATCTGAACTCATCATTCAGTCCTTCGAAACTTCTCCGCTTAGTCGCATTTGTAGCAACGCTATCCGGGGCATAACGTGCTAACTTACTAAAATCATCCACATATCGCCAACAGTCCTTCCTCCTTGGCGTAAGTTGCGAAACTCACGCTTCTTCATGGCCATAGCTCCCGCTGAAACATGGGCAAGGCGGAAAGCTTGTCGAACTGATCCCATGTGACAAAGGTGTCTCTGTGGTAAGTGGCTGTAAAATTTTCCCACCATGCGGCTACGGGTCCTTCAAGCTGGTGTGCAGCAAACTTCACTCTTTCTCCATCATGCATCCCAAGTGGTCAACTCCTTCCTATCTTACGGAGCCAATCATACGCTACAATCGGCTCGGTGTTATTGGAATACACCGCGGATTCAGTCTAAGGAAACGAGTCAAGTGATCCGCAGTGGTGGTGGTGGTGGGTTGTTGTTGTTGTTGTTGCCTTGGTTCTGCACCAATGTGTGAATCAAGGTGTTCTGCTGCTGAATCAGCTGGGTGATCTCTGGCGGGAAAACGAACCCGGGGTCGCGTCTCCGAGGCATCTGATGGTTTAGAAAAGACGAGAAATTAAGACTAGAATGAGGTCTAAGGGGAAACACTACCCAAATGCACATGAGCAAATGCACACAAAATCACTTCATTCAATCAAACAAAGGGCTTACAACGATCTAACTATCGCAAAAGTGCGTGTACTATAATGTTTACATGGAGGTAATACTACTAATATGTGGGGGGACTTCTACTAATTTGAACCGGTGGAAGACTCCATGATGTCTGCTCCAGCTTCGTCTTCAAAATCGGGTTCACTTAGATCCGAATCGGTGTCGTCGATGATGATGTAGTTTGCTTGGACAGACGACGTGCTTGTCTTCATTCTTGAGCGCCAACTTCTTCTTGAGTTCTTCGATCTCGTACTTAAGATCGTTATTGTGTCTTGCTAGAGCTACGATCTCGTCCATGTAGTCCTTGCGTGTAGTCTTTAGCTCTTCTTCAAGTTCGATGATCCTTCCCTTTGCATTCTGCAACTCCAACATATCATTGCACATCTGGTTCTCCTGGCGTCGAATGTGCTGGTTTAACTCCTGGATGAAAGCTGTAATGGATCTATCCTTCTTGGTGCTGACTATGTCCCGTTGATCATCTCGGCGTCCGCAAATCTGGTAGATAGTGTCCTTGAGGTCTTCTTGATAAAACTTCTCCAATGCGTCCCATGGTGATATGAGCTGCCATGCTTTTTCCCAGATTCCAGGTTGGTGCACTGAAAACACTATCTATAGGCTTGGTGATTGGGGCGAATGTCCTTCCTGGAACTTGAGCTTGAATCTTCCAGCGCTCCTCTTCAGGCAGAGTGGCGTTGAAAGTCCCGGTGAAACTTGGTAGTCCAATGTTCAGGTACTTGGTGACTTCCTTCAAGTGAAATCCAAAAGGGGTGCCTTCATCTGGTTGGGCATACTTGATCTTCGCGTCCGTCATCCTAAAGAGTAGAAAAGATGAGGAGTTAGAAAATGGGAAGAGAGTAGTGATCTATGGCTTTAACTTAGTGGTCGTGTCTCTACAATCGGTGTGCTCGATACCATCTCTCAGAGCGACCGGACCCGAATGGATCAAGTCTCGTGCTCAGTGTCATCCTGGATCGAGAATGCCGACACCACACAAGATTTCAAGGATTTATAGCAGAGTAGCAATCACACACTTATTACAGCGTTGTCCAAAAGAGGACTTATTACAATAAATATGGCTTAAGGTGTAACGCCCCCGATGCGGCTATATCTCCCACGTGTCGAGGCACGACTTAGAGGCATAACCGCATTGAAAGCAATGTCGCAAGTGAGGTAATCTTCACACAACCCATGTAATAAATAAGGGAAAGAGATACATAGTTGGCTTACAGTCGCCACTTCACACAATACATAATTAAACATCCATCATTCGAGTACACTCAAGGTCCGACTACGGAACCAAAATAAAGAAGATACCCCAAATGCTACAGATCCCCGATCGTCCCAACTGGGCACCACTATCGATCATCAGGAAAAGACACATAGTAACGACCACGTTCCTCGTCGAACTCCCACTTGAGCTCGGTTGAGTCACCTGCACCGCATCGTCGGCACTGCAACTGTTTTGGTAGAATCTGTGAGTCACGGGACTCAACAATCTCACACCCATGAGATCAAGACTATTTAAGCTTATAGGAAGGACAGAGTAGTAAAGTGGAGCTGCAGCAAGCGACTAGCATATATGGTGGCTACATCGCAAAGC
Organism: Aegilops longissima; assembly: GCA_021605205.1. Lineage (NCBI taxonomy): Eukaryota > Viridiplantae > Streptophyta > Magnoliopsida > Poales > Poaceae > Aegilops > Aegilops longissima. The sequence goes on from CM038680.1 coordinate 517,177,185, forward strand.
GAGAGCGAGAAGAGGAGCAAAGCACGGTCGTGAAGCTAGTAGCGATCAAGAAGTGACCTGAACTACTTACGTCGGACATAACTCCAACACCGTGTTCACTTCCCGGACTCCGCCGAGAAGAGACCATCACGGTTACACACGCGATTGATGTGTATTTTATTTGAGGTCAACTTCAGGTTTTCTACAACCGACATTAACAAATTCCCATCTGCCTCATAACATGGCACGGCTTTGAAAGATATTACCTGCAGGGTGTCCCAACTTAGCCCATTATAAGCTCTCACGGTCAACGAAGGATATTCCTTCTACCGGAAGACCCGATCAATCTCGAATCCCGGACTACAAGACATTTCGACAGCAATAAAACAAGACCAGCAAAGCCGCCCGATTATGCCGACAAATCCCGATAGGAGCTGCACATATCTCATTCTCGTGGCACATCCGGATGAGCAGTCCATACAACTAAAACCAGACCTCAAGTTGCCTTGAGGGGCGCTGCAGGGTTCTAGTTCGGGCCAGCACTCAAGGAGCACTGGTCCGGGGTTAAAATAAAGATGACCCTCGGGCTCGCGAAACCCGGGGAAAAGGCTTAGGTGGCAAATGGTAAAACCAAAGTTGGGCCTTGCTGGACGAGTCTTATTCAAAGCGAACTGTCAAGGGGGTCCCATAAATCACCCAACCGTAAGGAACGCGAAATCAAGGAACATAACACCGTATGACGGAAACTAGGGTGGCAAGAGTGGAACAAAACACGGGCATAAGGCCGAGCCTTCCACCCTTTACCAAGTATATAGATGCATTAATTATAGAAGATATATATTGTGATATCCCCAACAAGTAAACATGTTTCAAAAAGGAACAACATCTCCATGTTCCAACAAGGAACAAACTTCAGCTTCACCTGCAACTAGCAACGCTATAAGAGGGCTGAGCAAAGCGGTAACATAGCCAATCAACGGTTTGCTAGGAAAAGGATGGTTAGGGGCGGACATGGAAATATGGGTGGCATGATATAGCAAGTGGTAGGCATCGCAGCATAGGCATAGCAAAAGAGCGAGCAACTAGCATAGCAAAGATAGAAGTGATTTCGAGGGTATGGTCATCTTGCCTGCAATGTTCTCAGAGTTGTCGAAAGCTTGATCCTCGTAAGCGTTCTCAACAGGTTCCTCATTCACGTAATCGTCTCCCGGCTCTACCCAAAGCAACAACACAAACAAAGGAACCACAATAAATCACGGTGCAATGCACAATCAACATGATGCAAAACATGACATGATATGCGGGATGCGATATGCAATGCGTATGCGCGCTCCGGAAGGAAAATAATGAACCAGGCATCAACTTGGTAAACCAAGTATGCCACTGGAAAGATGAGATGATTTCGGTTGAAATCGATATAAAGATCACCGGAATCGGATGCACGGTTTGCAAATGACAAGCAAAACAAGAATGGCACAAATCTGCCATTAACAGCATGATGCTACTTAGCAAGCAACAAACAATTAAGCTACTGCACCCAAACGTACCAACAAAGCACATGGTAGTGATCTACACAAGATGCTCGACAAAAGATGAGCACTGAGCTACGGCTAGTTCACATCATAACAGGTTCAAACAAGCATGGCAAAAGTGCACAAAATATCAGGCTGGACATGGCAAAAACAGCATCAGGTTGCAATGTTCAGAGCAACAAAACTACATGCTACATGAACTTAAAATAGCAAAACAAGGCATGGCATGAATCTAATCAAAGCATAGAACAAAAGTCCCTTACTGACCATAAGCCAAAAAGGATCAGAAAATATAGTAACATCCATGTCAATATTGAAAGTTTCGTTAACAGATTCAGCAACATGGCATGTCCAAAACTGATAACAAGTAGGCATGTTTACAAGCTCAATGCACTCACTACAGAGCCTTATATGATAAACTAAGCATACATACATCAAGAAGACATGGCATAGAAGACATACATGGCAAGAACAATAACATAGCATACATGGATCAACCACAACAACCTAGGCAAAATTGAATAACATGTAAACAATCTGCCAGGAAACATTTGATAGCAAAAGTAGAGCTCGATTGACTCAAGCTATGGCACTCCATAATTCCAAACAAAGGCATGGATGGATAGAGAAAGACTTTTTTAACAAAACATCCTTACTGAAGTATCTCAAAATATGCATAGATCTCTCGGTAGCATCAAGTTAACATGGCATCAAAATATCAGCAAAACAGGGCTGAAAACAGCAACATCAGGACAACTACTTTGCATGCTTGTGCTAGTCACCACATAGATCACAAAAATACATGGCATACACCCCTGGAAAGATGGCATGGCATATTACAAAACACATGTAGGACTCAACTTCATAGGATGCACACATCAATCATGGCAAAAATAACAAAAGTGCAAGTTCTGTTAAGAAACAGAAACTAACATCACATAGCCCTCTTCTAACAGCATTTCGGGCATCAACATGAGCTCAAATGAAAATGATGCAATGAGAAGAAATGATCTACTCTTCGAGGCGAACATTTTGATATATTATACGCGCAAAATGGATCTACAGATGCAAAGTTACACTACGGAGAAAATGCAACAAAATATCAAACATATAAAAGACTTGGAGAAAAAGTGAGGGGGAGAGAGGTCAACGGGCGCTCAGTTCGAGATCGGATCGGGATCCGACCCGATCGGATCTGGCGACGGCAGCTCGGTGAGCTCCGGCGGCGGCTCGTCGGAGGAGGAAAGAGCGCCGGCGGGGGGTGGCGCCAGTGGGGGGGCGGCGCGGGTGAGCACGGCTGCTGGCTACCCGGCGGCCGGGCGGGAGAGAGAGGCGGGCGTGTGGCGGCGTGGCGACGCGGGCGGCGGCGGCGGTGGGCGCGGAGGGCGCCGGGCGGCGGCGGCGGGCGCGAGGCTGGAGGGGGGCGGCGACGGCCGGGCGGGCGGGCCGTGGGCTCATGGGCTCCATGGCGGCTGTGAGGCGAGGCTGACGTGGCGGCCTCCCACTGGCTCGCGGCGCGGCGGCGGCGGCGTCCGTGTCCGCGGGCTGGGACGGATTTTAGGGTTTCGGGGAGGAATGATCCGGATTTGGAGGGGTTTGCTTAAATAGGCATAGAGGGAGCTAGGAGAGTCCAAATGAGGTGTAGTTTTACCACACGATCGTGATCGAACGACGGAGAGCATGGAAGTGACTTAGATGGGTTGTTGGGCTGTTTGAAGGGTGTTGGGCTGCAACTTAAAAGAGGCCTTTTTGAGAGTGCGGTTAACCGCTGGAGTACCAAACGAGCTCCAAATGACCGAAACTTGACCGGTGGTCTACGGTGGTATACCAAGGCCACTAGACAAACCTCGGTCCATTTCGAGAAGGTTTAGTACCCGCACACGGAAAAACGTAAAAGGGCGCCGGGGAGATAGGAGTGCGGATTGCAAAACGGACAACGGGAATAATGCTCGAATCATGAGACGAACACGTATGCAAATGCGATGCACATGATGACATGATAAAATATGCATGACATGGACAAAATGCAAAAAGAGGAAAAACCCAACCACGGAGGGAATATCATATCACAATGCCGAAAATGGCAAGAGTTGGAGTTACAAATATGGAAAGTTACTTCCGGGGTGTTACAACACTCCACCACTACAAGAGGATCTCGACCCGAGATCTAGGACTGAAAGAACTCCGGATATTCGGAACGGAGGTGATCCTCGCCCCGTGTAGCTTCTCGGTCGGAATGGTGTGACCACTTCACTTTCAGGAATTTGATTGACTTGTTGCGAGTCTTGCGCTCGGTTACTTCAAGAATAGCAACGGGTGCTCATGATAAGAGAGATCTTCTTGAAGGTCAATCTCTTGAAGTTGATAGTGCGCTCAGAGTCTTGAAGCACTTGCGATGGCTGTGACACGTGAAACACATCGTGCACGCTTGCAAAGTTGGATGGAAGCTCGTTGATAGGCTAGATCGCCTCTTTTGCCAATGATCTTGAAAGGACCCACGATCTAGGGGCAAGCTTCCTTTGATACCGGCGGACGAGTGCCTTTCATTGAGAGACGCGGAGGTAGACATGGTCTCCGATTTCAAAAGCCACATCACGGTGCTTATCATCATAATAGTTCTTCCGCGCGATTATGCGGCTTTGAGATTCTCACGAATGACTTTGCACATTTCTTCCGCTTCGGATCAAGTCATTGCCAAGAAGTTGGCGCTCACCTGTCTCTGCACCAATTGAGAGGAGTACGCACTTTTCGCCATAGAGAATTTCGAATGGGGCCTTGCCCGAACTCGCTTGGAAGCTGTTGTTGTAGGAGAACTCGCATATGGAAGACAATCTTCCCACTTCATACCGAAGGAAATGACACAAGCCCGAGCATATCTTCAAGGATTTGATTAACTCGCTCAACTTGGCCACTTGTTTGAGGATGGAAAGCTGTGCTTTGAAACGAATGTTGGTGCCCATGGCCTTCAAAAGAATCCCAAAACTTGGAGGTAAAGATGCTGCCACGGTCTCAAGAGATCACTTGTGGAATGTCGTGCAAGGAGACAATCTCGAGGTGTATAGCTCGCCAACCGAGCTGCTGTGATAGATTCTTTGATAGGAAGAAAATGAGCCACTTTAGTAAGCTTGTCAATGACAATGAAGATAGCATCATTTCCACGCTTGGACTTAGGAAATCCAGTCACGAAGTCCATTTCAATATGATCAAACTTCCATTCTGGAATAGCAAGAGGTTGAAGGAGACCAGCTGGTCTTTGGTGTTCTGCTTCCACTCTTCTGCAGACATCGCATTCATTCACGAATTGAGCAATTTCTCGCCTCATTCGAGTCCACCAATATGACTGCTTGAGGTCATGGTACATCTTCGCATTTCCGGGATGAATGGATAGAAGCGAATTGTGAGCCTCGCTCATAATGACTTTTCTCAGATCACCCTTAGGAACCACAATCGGTCCTCAAAGAAAAGAGTATCTTTGTCATCAATGTGGAAGCACTTATACTTGAAATGCCCTTGTCGATACCACGCTTCACCTTTTTCACCATGGTATCCGAAGTTGAGCCTCACGAATCTGATCTTCCAAAGTAGGAGAGACTATGAGGTTGGCAAGAAAGCCTTGAGGAACAACTTGAAGATTCAGCTTATGGAAAGCTTCACAGAGATCCGGTGAAAGGGCTTGAGGATTAGACTGCGAGAAGCTTTCTTGCTCAAAGCATCTGCAATGACATTGGCTTTGCCCGAGTATATTCAATACTTGGGTTGTACTCTTGAATCATTTCACCCATCGAGTCCGCCTCGAGGTTGAGGTTGGGTTGAGTGAAAATGTACTTGAGACTCTTGTGATCGGTGAAAATGTCCACTTTCCTTCCCAACAAGAGATGTCTCCATGTTATCAATGCATGGACAACGCCACCAACTCAAGATCGTGAGTGGGGTAGTTCTTTTCGTTGGGCTTCAATGGCGAGAGGTATAAGCCACAACTCTCTTCTCTTTCATTAACACAGCACCGAGACCTTGAAGAGAAGCATCACGTAAAACTTCAAATGGCTTGGATTCATCAGAGGAGTCAAGACAGAGCTGTGACGAGTTTCTCTTTGAGAGTATTGAAAGCAACGCCACACTCGTGGAGACCGGACATACTTCACATGCTTCTCGAGAAGGTTGGAAAGAGGCTTTGCAATCTTGGAGAAGTTCTCAACGAATCTTCGCAATAGCTTGCAAGACCAAGAAAATCATGGAGCTGCTTGACATTCCGAGGAGGTTCCCAATTCACAATTGCGGACACCTTCTGGATTAACGGCGATGCCCTTGGCGGAGATGATATGACCCAGATAAAGCACTTCATCAAGCCAAAATTCACATTTGGAGAACTTAGCATAGAATTGGTACTCTCTGAGCTTGTCTAGCACCAATCGCAAATGTTTGGCATGATCCTTCTTATTCTTGGAGAAGACCAAAATATCATCAAGATAGACCAAGACGAATTCATTGGTGTAGGGGTTGAAGATGAAATTCATCATCCGAGAGAATGTTGGAGGAGCATTGACAAGGCCGAAAGACATGAAAGTATATTCATAAGAACCAAAGCTTGTTCTGAATGCTATCTTGGGAATATCTTGTTCACGAATGCGAATCTGATGATAACCCATACGAAGGTCAAGCTTGGAGAACACTTTAGCACCTTTGAGTTGCTCGAAAAGCTCATTGATGTTGGGAAGTGGATACTTGTTCTTGATTGTCTTCTTATTCAATGGACGGTAATCGACGCAAAGTCGGTCCGTGCCATCCTTCTTCGGACAAAAGAACACCACAACCCCAAGGAGATGAACTCGGTCCGATCAAACCCAGACGCTCTTGTTCATCGAGCTGCTTCTTCAATTCCTTCAGCTCATCGATCCAAGCTTGTATGGACGCTTGCAAACGGGTTCAAATGCGTGCTCAAGATCGATAACGAACTCAATCGGCCGATGAGGAGGCATACCGGAAGCTCTTCCGAAAGACATCTTGGTACTCACAAACGATCGAATCTAAGAGATAGCATCCAATTCGCCCTTCTCATTGAGAGAAAACAACCAATGGTTTCATCACGAGCGCATAGATGATCACATCATTAGAAGAGTGAGTCAATTGAATTTCCCGGCAGCACAATCAAGCTGAGCTTTGTGCTGATAAAGCCATCCATTCCGAGAATAAGATCAATATCCGAGTCACCAAGAACAATTGGTTTAGCCGAAATCTATAATCGCCCATCTTGATAGAAACATCCGAACCAAAACTCGAGAAGTCATCTCCTTAGCCGGAGAAACAATAGACAAAGGTCTAGGCAAAGCTTGAGTAACCAAATCATGCATAGCCACAAAAGGTCTTGAGATGAAAGAATGCGATGCACCAAAGATCAAATAAGACTTTTGCAGAATATCATTAATCGAAGATTACCCATTAACACATCGAAGAATCCTCCGCTTGAGCTGCATTCATCATATTGACCTTTGCAGACTTGGGATTATGCTTGACCACCGCATTGCTGGAAGATTTCACAGAGGAGGAGGCGGAAGGCGCCTCTGGTTGAAGCACTTGTTCGATAGTGACCTTCTCACGACATTTGTTGCAAGTCACCTTAGAGAGCGGACGGTGGTAAGGAGCACTTGACCTTGGAGCTTGAGAATTAGACTTGTTACGATAGCTTGGGTTGGGTGGGTGGGAAGATCCACGGCCACCGAGTTCTTCTGCCGATAAGGCCGACGGAACGGAGGAGGAGGAAGGTAGAACTTCTCCGCTTAGCTGCCACTTGAGAGGAAGAAGAAGACTGAACTGCATCCCCGATTCTCTTCTTAGAGGCCTCACATTTGAGCTGGGCAGCTTCTTGCAAAGGCCATGTTGTAGAATTCATCATACTTTTCTCGCTCAAAAGCACAAGAGCTAATTGCAGATCATCTCTCAGACCACCTCTGAATTGATAGATCATACTCTTTTCATCAGGTACGTCTTGCTTAGCAAAACGAGCGAGCTTCTAGAACTGGATATTGTATTGATAGACAGACATGTTGCCCTGCTTGAGATTGCGGAACTCCTCACGCTTGCTCTCAACAACACTTTTGGAATGTGGTGAGCTCAAATCTCGGCGAACTCATCCTGTAATGACACGACCTCCTCTCGAATCTTTGTATTGTTGGTACCACTCAGCAGCTTGGTCCTTGAGTTGAAACGATGCAAACTTGACAAAGTCCTCGTGTCGACATTGCTACAATCAAAATGCTTGCAGATGTCCACTAACCAATCGTCGGCGTCTGTGGCCTCGACACGTAAACCGAAAGACTTCGCTGATTAGCGAGGAACCGATCGAGAGTAGCAAAGTGCGGCTGGTTGTTGCCTTGACCTTGATTTCCTTGATTGCCTTGCCTCGAGTACGTTCTTGCAAGAGCTGCAAAATCATCGAGCATTGGCATTGGTGGCTGCCATGATAGCTTGCCGTGCCTCCGGAGGCGGAGGTGGAGGTGGAGGGTTCGACCGATCCCCATCATTGCGATCCGGATTCGTGACGTTGGCGGAGCCATCTGAAGAGGGTGACATCCGTTAGTCCTTTGATAGACAAATAGTCAAGTAGAATCAACGGATAGAAATTGCAACATATAGTCTTCACAATAAACATTCAACAAGAATGAACGAATGAATTCCAAAGTTAATATCACACGCCCATTAAGGTGAGAAGCCACTTAGATAAAGATATGGAAACAACATCCATCTTAGAAACAAATCGAATATCACAACCGAAAACAAAAATTGGCTTCTAGAATGAGCCGAACAAACACATGATAGAGATTTCGCCCAAAGTGTTCGTGGTGGGGCCCACACGACACGACGATAGCGGACGCCATTTAATGACAAACAAGACGTTCCCGAATCAGCATAGCCAAGGATTCTTTAAGACGCCTCGCGACCATCAGAATCGACCGTGAATGGGCGGACCACTAGACATTGAACCCCAATCTCAAATCATACATCCGTCGGAAAGAATATCCCGTAAGCTACTAGAATTCCCACCTATAAACTCCCAAACTTTCTGGTTATGCAATCTGGTGTTGGGGATACAGGGACACATAATATATCACCCAAACTAACAATACCTAGATCCAATTGTATCCATCCGTCAACACATAACCAAGAAATCCTCGAAATCGTGGTACCTCGACCTTGAAAAACATCCGTTATACAAGTCATGGCAATACTCCCACTCGCCTCAAGATCGGGCTATAGGGTTATCTCACCAACAACTGCACAAAAGAGATTTCGATGTCGGCAAAACTCGTATTCCAGAATCGCAACGATAAAATTGTGACGACAACACCTCGGAGCTCAACTCCCGGGACACCGCCACAACCCCTAAATGTCGAGGCACCAAGAACAATGTTCTCGCCACAAAACCATCGAACGATCCCAAGATACCCACGTGATCCTAAATTTTTTAGTGAAATTTGAGAAGAGAAGAGTCAAAACTCTACGCCAGATACCTCACCAGAGCGATTTAAGGACTGGGAGTAAAAAGAATCCTACTCCGATATATATAATCCTAAGACTCAAAACATTTTCCATTCTAGACTCAACAACGCCAAACAAACAATCAAGTAGGGGGCTCGATTACCAACTTTTAACGCCCCCGATGCGGCTATATCTCCCACGTGTCTAGGCACGACTTAGAGGCATAACCGCATTGAAAGCAATGTCGCAAGTGAGGTAATCTTCACACAACCCATGTAATAAATAAGGGAAAGAGATACATAGTTGGCTTACAGTCGCCACTTCACACAATACATAATTAAACATCCATCATTCAGAGTACACTCAAGGTCCGACTACGGAACCAAAATAAAGAAGATACCCCAAATGCTACACAGATCCCCGATCGTCCCAACTGGGCACCACTATCGATCATCGGAAAAGACACATAGTAACGACCACGCCTCGTCGAACTCCCACTTGAGCTCGGTTGAGTCACCTGACCGCATCGTCGGCACTGCAACTGTTTTGGTAGAATCTGTGAGTCACGGGACTCAGCAATCTCACACCCGCGAGATCAAGACTATTTAAGCTTATAGGAAGGACAGAGTAGTAAAGTGGAGCTGCAGCAAGCAACTAGCATATATGGTGGCTACATCGCAAACGAGAGCGAGAAGAGGAGCAAAGCACGGTCGTGAAGCTAGTAGCGATCAAGAAGTGATCCTGAACTACTTACGCGGACATAACTCCAACATCGTGTTCACTTCCGGACCACGAGAAGAGACCATCACGGTTACACACGCGTTGATGTGTATTTTATTTGAGGTCAACTTCGGTTTTCTACAACCGACATTAACAAATTCCCATCTGCCTCATAACCGCGGGCACGGCTTTGAAAGATATTACCTGCAGGGTGTCCCAACTTAGCCCATTATAAGCTCTCACGGTCAACGAAGGATATTCCTTCTACCGAAGACCCGATCAATCTCGAATCCCGGACTACAAGACATTTCGACAAAGAATAAAACAAGACCAGCAAAGCCGCCCGATTGTGCCGACAAATCCCGATAGGAGCTGCACATATCTCGTTCTCGTGGCACATCCGGATGAGCAGTCCATACAACTAAAACCAGACCTCAAGTTGCCTTGAGGGGCGCTGCAGGGCTCTAGTTGGGCCAGCACTCAAGGAGCACCGTCCGGGGTTAAAATAAAGATGACCCTCGGGCTCGCGAAACCCGGGGAAAAGGCTTAGGTGGCAAATGGTAAAACCAAAGTTGGGCCTTGCTGGACGAGTCTTATTCAAAGCGAACTGTCAAGGGGTCCCATAAATCACCCAACCGTAAGGAACGCTAAATCAAGGAACATAACACCGTATGACGGAAACTAGGTGGCAAGAGTGGAACAAAACACTGTGCATAAGGCCGAGCCTTCCACCCTTTACCAAGTATATAGATGCATTAATTATAGAAGATATATATTGTGATATCCCCAACAAGTAAACATGTTCCAAAAGGAACAACATCTCCATGTTCCAACAAGGAACAAACTTCAGCTTCACCGCAACTAGCAACGCTATAAGAGGGCTGAGCAAAGCGGTAACATAGCCAATCAACGGTTTGCTAGGAAAGGATGGTTAGGGCTGACATGGCAATATGGGTGGCATGATATAGCAAGTGGTAGGCATCGCAGCATAGGCATAGCAAAAGAGCGAGCAACTAGCATAGCAAAGATAGAAGTGATTTCGAGGGTATGGTCATCTTGCTCGCAATGTTCTCGAGTTGTCGAAAGCTTGATCCTCGTAAGCGTTCTCAACAGGTTCCTTGTTCACGCACTCGCCTCCGGCTCTACCCAAAGCAACAACACAAACAAAGGAACCACAATAAATCACGGTGCAATGCACAATCAACATGATGCAAAACATGACATGATATGCGGATGCGATATGCAATGCGATATGCGCGCCCGGAAGGAAAATGATGAACCATGCATCAACTTGGCAAACCAAGTATGCCACTGGAAAGATGAGATGATTTCGGTTGAAATCGATATAAAGATCACCGGAATCGGATGCACGGTTTGCAAATGACAAGCAAAACAAGAATGGCACAAATCTGCTATTAACAGCATGATGCTACTTAGAAAGCAACAAACAATTAAGCTACTGCACCCAAACGTACCAACAAAGCACATGGAAGTGATCTACACAAGATGCTCGACAAAATATGAGCACTGAGCTACGGCTAGTTCACATCATAACAGGTTCAAACAAGCATGGCAAAAGTGCACAAAATATCAGGCTGGACATGGCAAAAACAGCATCAGGTTGCAATGTTCAGAGCAACAAAACTACATGCTACAGGAACTTAAAATAGCAAAACAAGGCATGGCATGAATCTAACCAAATCATAGAACAAAAGTCCCTTACTGACCATAAGCCAAAAAGGATCAGAAAATATAGTAACATCCATGTCAATATTGAAAGGTCGGTTAACAGATTCAGCAACATGGCATGTCCAAAACTGATAACAAGTAGGCATGTTTACAAGCTCAATGCACTCACTACAGAGCCTTATATGATAAACTAAGCATACATACATCAAGAAGACATGACATAGAAGACATACATGGCAAGAACAATAACATAGCATACATGGATCAACCACAACAACCTAGGCAAAATTGAATAACATGTAAACAATCTGCCAGGAAACATTTGATAGCAAAAGTAGAGCTCGATTGACTCAAGCTATGGCACTCCATAATTGCAAAAAAAGGCATGGATGGATAGAGCAAGACATGTTTAACAAAACATCCTTACTGAAGTATCTCAAAATATGCATCGATTTCTCGGTAGCATCAAGTTAACATGGCATCAAAATATCAGCAAAACAGGGCTGAAAACAGCAACATCAGGACAACTACTTTGCATGCTTGTGCTAGTCACCACATAGATCACATAAATACATGGCATACACCCCTGGAAATATGGCATGGCATATTACAAAACACATGTAGGACTCAACTTCATAGGATGCACACATCAATCATGGAAAAAATAACAAAAGTGCAAGTTCTGTTAAGAAACAGAAACTAACATCACATAGCCCTTTTCTAACAGCATTTCGGGCATCAAGATGAGCTCAAATGAAAATGATGCAATGATATGAAATGATCTACTCTTCGAGGCGAACATTTTGATATATTATATGCGCAAAATGGATCTACAGATGCAAAGTTACACTACGGAGAAAATGCAACAAAATATCAAACATATAAAAGACTTAGAGAAAAAGTGAGGGGGAGAGAGGTCAACGGGCGCTCGGTTCGAGATCGGATCGGGATCCGACCCGATCGGATCTGGCGACGGCGGCTCAGTGAGCTCCGGCGGCGGCTCGCCGGAGGAGGAGAGAGCGCGTGGCGGGGTGGCGCGGTGGGGGGGCGGCGCGTGGCGAGCACCTGCTGCGGCTACCCGGGGCGGCCGGCGAGGGCGGGAGGCGGGCGGCGGGTGGCGGTGGCGGCGCGGGCGGCGGCGGCGGTGGGATGGAGGCGCCGGGCGGCGCGGCGGGCGTGAGGCGCTGGAGGGCGGCGGCGAGCCGGGCGGGCGGGCTGGGCTCATGGGCTCATGGGCGGCGCACGGAGGCGATGTTGACGTGGCGGCTCTCCCACCGGGCTGCGGGCGGCGGCGGCGAGTGTCCGCGGCGATTTAACGTGTCCGCGGGCGCTGGGACGGATTTTAGGGTTTCGGGGAGGAATGATCCGGATTTGGAGGGTTTGCTTAAATAGGCATAGAGGGAGCTAGGAGAGTCCAAATGAGGTGTAGTTTTACCACACGATCGTGATCGAACGACGGAGAGCATGGAAGTGACTTAGATGGGTTGTTGGGCTGTTTTAAAGGGTGTTGGGCTGCAACTTAAAAGAGGCCTTTGCGAGAGTGCGGTTAACCGCTGAGTACCAAACGAGCTCCAAATGACCAAACTTGACCGTGGTCACGGGTGGTATACCAAGGCCACTAGACAAACCTCGGTCCATTTCGAGAAGGTTTAGTACCGCACACGGAAAAACGTAAAAGGGCCGCCGGGGAGATAGGAGTGCCGGATTGCAAAACGGACAACGGAATAATGCTCGAATCATGAGACTAACACGTATGCAAATGCGATGCACATGATGACATGATAAAATGCATGACATGGAAAAATGCAAAAGAGGAAAACCCAACCACGGAGGGAATATCATATCACAATGCCGAAAATGGCAAGAGTTGGAGTTACAAATATGGAAAGTTACTCCGGGTGTAACAACACTCCACCACTACAAGAGGATCTCGCCCCGAGATCTAGGACTGAAAGAACTCCGGATATTCGAACGGAGGTGATCCTCGCGCCCCGTGTAGCTTCTCGGTCGGAATGGTGTGACCACTTCACTTTCAGGAATTTGATTGACTTGTTGCGAGTCTTGCGCTCGGTTACTTCAAGAATAGCAACGGGTGCTCATGATAAGAGAGATCTTCTTGAAGGTCAATCACTTGAAGTTGATAGTGCGCTCAGAGTCTTGAAGCACTTGCGAAGTTGTGACACGTGAAACACATCGCACGCTTGCAAAGTTGGATGGAAGATCGTTGATAGGCTAGATCGCCTCTTTTGCCAATGATCTTGAAAGGACCCACGATCTAGGGGCAAGCTTCCTTTGATACCGGGCGACGAGTGCCTTTCATTGAGAGACGCGGAGGTAGACATGGTCTCCGATTTCAAAAGCCACATCACGGTGCTTATCATCATAATAGCTTTTCGGGCGCGATTATGCTGCTTTGAGATTCTCACGAATGACTTTGCACATTTCTTCCGCTTCGTGATCAAGTCATTGCCAAGAAGTTGGCGCTCACCTGTCTCGCACCAATTGAGAGGAGTACGACACTTTCGCCATAGAGAATTTCGAATGGGGCCTTGCCCGAACTCGCTGGAAGCTGTTGTTGTAGGACAACTCGGCATATGGAAGACAATCTTCCCACTTCATACCAAGGAAATGACACAAGCCCGAGCATATCTTCAAGGATTTGATTAACTCGCTCAACTTGGCCACTTGTTTGAGGATGGAAAGCTGTCTTTGAAACGAATGTTGGTGCCCATGGCCTTCGAAAAGAATCCCAAAACTTGGAGGTAAAGATGCTGCCACGGTCTCAAGAGATCACTTGTGGAATGCCGTGCAAGGAGACAATCTCGAGGTGTATAGCTCGCCAACTGAGCTGCTGTGATAGATTCTTTGATAGGAAGAAAATGAGCAACTTTAGTAAGCTTATCAATGACAAAGAAGATAGCATCATTTCCACGCTTGGACTTAGGAAATCCAGTCACGAAGTCCATTTCAATATGATCAAACTTCCATTCTGGAATAGCAAGAGGTTGAAGGAGACCAGCTGGTCTTTGGTGTTCTGCTTTCACTCTTCTGCAGACATCGCATTCATTCACGAATTGAGCAATTTCTCGCCTCATTCGAGTCCACCAATATGACTGCTTGAGGTCATGGTACATCTTCGTACTTCCAGGATGAATGGATAGAAGCGAATTGTGAGCCTCGTTCATAGTGACTTTTCTCAGATCACCCTTAGGAACCACAATTCGGTCCTCAAAGAAAAGAGTATCTTTGTCATCAATGTGGAAGCACTTATACTTGAAATGCCCTTGTCGATACCACGCTTCACCTTTTTCACCATGGTATCCGAAGTTGAGCCTCACGAATCTGATCTTCCAAAGTAGGAGAGACTATGAGGTTGGCAAGAAAGCCTTGAGGAACTACTTGAAGATTCAGCTTATGGAAAGCTTCACGAGATCCGCTGAAAGGGCTTGAGGATTAGACATTGCGAAGCTTTCTGCTCAAAGCATCTGCAAAGACATTGGCTTTGCCCGAGTATATTCAATACTTGGGTTGTACTCTTGAATCATTTCACCCATCGAGTCCGCCTCGAGGTTGAGGTTGGGTTGAGTGAAATGTACTTGAGACTCTTGTGATCGGTGAAAATGTCCACTTTCCTTCCCAACAAGAGATGTCTCCATGTTATCAATGCATGGACAATCGCCGCCAACTCAAGATCGTGAGTGGGGTAGTTCTTTTCGTTGGGCTTCAATGGCGAGAGGTATAAGCCACAACTCTCTTCTCTTGCATTAACACAGCACCGAGACCTTGAAGAGAAGCATCACGAAAACTTCAAATGGCTTGGATTCATCAGAGGAGTCAAGACAGAGCTGTGACGAGTTTCTCTTTGAGAGTATTGAAAGCAACGCCACACTCGTGGAGACCGGACATACTTCACATGCTTCTGGAGAAGGTTGGAAAGAGGCTTTGCAATCTTGGAGAAGTTCTCAACGAATCTTCGGCAATAGCTTGCAAGACCAAGAAAACTGCGGAGCTGCTTGACATTCTGAGGAGGTTCCCAATTCACAATTGCGACACCTTCTGGATTAACAACGATGCCCTTGGCGGAGATGATATGACCAAGATAAAGCACTTCATCAAGCCAAAATTCACATTTGGAGAACTTCGCATAGAATTGGTACTCTCTGAGCTTGTCTAGCACCAATCGCAAATGTTTGGCATGATCCTTCTTATTCTTGGAGAAGACCAAAATATCATCAAGATAGACCAAGACGAATTCATTGGTGTAGGGGTTGAAGATGAAATTCATCATCCGAGAGAATGTTGGAGGAGCATTGACAAGGCCGAAAGACATGACAGTATATTCATAAGAACCAAAGCTTGTTCTGAATGCTGTCTTGGGAATATCTTGTTCACGAATGCGAATCTGATGATAACCCATACGAAGGTCAAGCTTGGAGAACACTTTAGCACCTTTGAGTTGCTCGAAAAGCTCATTGATGTTGGGAAGTGGATACTTGTTCTTGATTGTCTTGTTATTCAATGGACGGTAATCGACGCAAAGTCGGTTCGTGCCATCCTTCTTCGCATAAAAAGAACACCACAACCCCAAGGAGATGAACTCGGTCCGATCAAACCCAGACGCTCTTGTTCATCGAGCTGCTTCTTCAATTCCTTCAGCTCATCAGGTCCAAGCTTGTATGGACGCTTGCAACGGGTTCGATGCGTGCTCAAGATCGATAACGAACTCAATCGGCCGATGAGGAGGCATACCCGAAGCTCTTCCGAAAGACATCTTGGTACTCACAAACGATCGAATCGAGAGATAGCATCCAATTCGCCCTTCTCATTGAGAGAAAACAACCGAATGGTTTCATCACGAGCGCATAGATGATCACATCATTAGAAGAGTGAGTCAATTGAATTTCCACGGCAGCACAATCAAGCTGAGCTTTGTGCTGATAAAGCCATCCATTCCGAGAATAAGATCAATGTCCGAGTCACCAAGAACAATTGGTTTAGCCGAAATCTATAATCGCCCATCTTGATAGAAACATCCGAACCAAAACTCGAGAAGTCATCTCCTTAGCCGGAGAAACAATAGACAAAGGTCTAGGCAAAGCTTGAGTAACCAAATCATGCATAGCCACAAAAGGTCTTGAGATGAAAGAATGCGATGCACCAAAGATCAAATAAGACTTTTGCAGAATATCATTAATCGAAGATTACCCATTAACACATCGAAGAATCCTCCGCTTGAGCTGCATTCATCATATTGACCTTTGCAGACTTGGGATTATGCTTGACCTTTGCATTGCTGGAAGATTTCACAGAGGAGGAGGCGGAAGGCGCCTCTGGTTGAAGCACTTGTTCGCATAGTGACCTTTCACGACATTTGTTGCAAGTCACCTCGTAGAGCGGACGGTGGTAAGGAGCACTTGACCTTGGAGCTTGAGAATTAGACTTGTTACGATAGCTTGGGTTGGGTGGGTGGGAAGATCCACGGCCACCTGAGTTCTTCTCACGATAAGGCCGACGGAACGGAGGAGGAGGAAGGTAGAACTTCTGCTGCTTAGCTGCCACTTGAGAGGAAGAAGAAGACTGAACTGCATCCCTGATTCTCTTCTTAGAGGCCTCACATTTGAGCTGGGCAGCTTCTTGCTTCAGTGCCATGTTGTAGAATTCATCATACTTTTCTGGCTCAAAAAGCACAAGAGCTAATTGCAGATCATCTCTCAGACCACCTCTGAATTGATAGATCATACTCTTTTCATCAGGTACGTCTTGCTTAGCAAAACGAGCGAGCTTCTAGAACTGGATATTGTATTGATAGACAGACATGTTGCCCTGCTTGAGATTGCGGAACTCCTCACGCTTGCTCTCAACAACACTTTTTGGAATGTGGTGAGCTCAAATCTCGGCGGAACTCATCCTGTAATGACACGACCTCCTCTCGAATCTTTGTATTGTTGGTACCACTCAAAGAGCTTGGTCCTTGAGTTGAAACGATGCAAACTTGACAAAGTCCTCGTGTCCGACATTGCTACAATCAAAATGCTTGCAGATGTCCACTAACCAATCGTCGGCGTCTGTGGCCTCGGCTACGTAAACCGAAAGACTTCGCTGATTAGCGAGGAACCGATCGAGAGTAGCAAAGTGCGGCTGGTTGTTGCCTTGACCTTGATTTCCTTGATTGCCTTGCCCTCGAGTAACGCTTCTTGCAAGAGCTGCAAAATCATCTCGAGCATTGGCATTGGTGGCTGCCATGATAGCTTGCCGTGCCTCCGGAGGCGGAGGTGGAGGTGGAGGGTCTGACCGATCCCCATCATTGCGATCCGGATTCGACGCTGGCGGAGCCATCCTCAAGAGGGTGACATCCGTTAGTCCTTTGATAGACAAATAGTCAAGTAGAATCAACGGATAGAAATTGCAACATATAGTCTTCACAATAAACATTCAACAAGAATGAACGAATGAATTCCAAAGTTAATATCACACGCCCATTAAGGTGAGAAGCCACTTAGATAAAGATATGGAAACAACATCGCCTTAGAAACAAATCGAATATCACAACCGAAAACAAAAGATTGGCTTCTAGAATGAGCCGAACAAACACATGATAGAGATTTCTCCCAAAGTGTTCGTGGTGGGGCCCACACGGACACGACGATAGCGGACGCCACGAATGACAAACAAGAC
The DNA here is from genome assembly GCA_021605205.1 of Aegilops longissima. NCBI lineage: Eukaryota > Viridiplantae > Streptophyta > Magnoliopsida > Poales > Poaceae > Aegilops > Aegilops longissima. The sequence goes on from CM038680.1 coordinate 517,195,253, forward strand.
GCCCCGAATCAGCATAGCCAAGGATTCTTTAAGACGCCTCGCGACCATCAGAATCGACCGTGAATGGGCGGACCACTAGACGTTGAACCCCAATCTCAAATCATACATCCGCCGGAAAGAATATCCCGTAAGCTACTAGAATTCCCACCTATAAACTCCCGAAACTTTCTAGTTATGCAACTGGTGTTGGGGATACAGGGACATGTAATATATCACCCAAACTAACAATACCTAGATCCAGCTATATCCATCCGTCAACACATAACCAAGAAATCCTCGAAATCGTGTACCTCGACCTTCAAAAACATCCGTTATACAAGTCATGGCAATACTCCCTTTTCGCCTCAAGATTGGGCTATAGGGGTTATCTCACCAACAACTGCACAAAAGAGATTTCGATGTCGGCAAAACTCGTATTCCAGAATCTGCAACGATAAAATTGTGACGACAACACCTCGGAGCTCAACTCCCGGACACCGCCACAACCCCTAAATGTCGAGGCACCAAGAACAATGTTCTCGCCACAAAACCATCGGAACGATCCCAAGATACCCACGTGATCCTAAAATATTTTTTAGTGAAATTTGAGAAGAGAAGAGTCAAAACTCTACGTCAGGATACCTCACCAGAGCGACGAAGGGACTGGGGAGTAAAAAGAATCCTACTCTCCGATATATATAATCCTAAGACTCAAAACATTTTCCATTCTAGACTCAACAACGCCAGCAAACAATCAAGTAGGGGGGCTCTGATTACCAACTTTTAACGCCCCCGATGCGGCTATATCTCCCACGTGTTGAGGCACGACTTAGAGGCATAACCGCATTGAAAGCAATGTCGCAAGTGAGGTAATCTTCACACAACCCATGTAATAAATAAGGGAAAGAGATACATAGTTGGCTTACAGTCGCCACTTCACACAATACATAATTAAACATCCATCATTCAGAGTACACTCAAGGTCCGACTACGGAACCAAAATAAAGAAGATACCCCAAATGCTACACAGATCCCCGATCGTCCCAACTGGGCACCACTATCGATCATCGTGAAAAGACACATAGTAACGACCACGCCTCGCCGAACTCCCACTTGAGCTCGGTTGAGTCACCTGACCGCATCGCCGGCACTGCAACTGTTTTGGTAGAATCTGTGAGTCACGGGACTCAGCAATCTCACACCCGCGAGATCAAGACTATTTAAGCTTATAGGAAGGACAGAGTAGTAAAGTGGAGCTGCAGCAAGACTAGCATATATGGTGGCTACATCGCAAATGAGAGCGAGAAGAGGAGCAAAGCACGGTCGTGAAGCTAGTAGCAATCAAGAAGTGACCCTGAACTACTTACGCTACCATAACTCCAACATCGTGTTCACTTCCGGACTCCGAGAAGAGACCATCACGGTTACACACGCGTTGATGTGTATTTTATTTGAGGTCAACTTCAGGTTTTCTACAACCGACATTAACAAATTCCCATCTACCTCATAACATGGCACGGCTTTGAAAGATATTACCTGCAGGGTGTCCCAACTTAGCCCATTATAAGCTCTCACGGTCAACGAAGGATATTCCTTCTACCGGGAAGACCCGATCAATCTCGGAATCCCGGACAGTCTGTAGTAATCTGTAACTAACGCAAACTTCTGGAACTCAAAAAATTCAGCAAACATAGGACGACCTAGGCAATTTGTTTATTTATCAGAATAAATTGGAATCACTATTTTATCAAGTTCTGGTAATTTTTAACAATTGTTTTCGTGAACCGAAAGTTTCTAGAAATTACAGCAAGATCAAATAACTATCATCCAAGAAGATCCTTTAGGTTTAACTTGGCACAAACACTAATTAAAACATAAAAAAACATCTAAACAGAAGGTAGATGGATTATTTATTCCTAAACAGACACAAAAACAAAAAACTAAAAATAAAATTGGGTTGCCTCCCAACAAGCGCTATCGTTTAACGCCCCTAGCTAGGCATAAAAGCAAGGATAGATCTTGGTATTGCCATCTTTGGTAGGCAATCCATAAGTTGCTCGCATGATAGATTCATATGGTAATTATATTTTATTTCTAGGGAAGTGTTCCATGCCTTTCCTTAACGGAAATTGGAATCTAATATTCCCTTCCGTCATATCAATAATCGCACCTATCATTCTAAGAAAAGGTCTACCAAGAATAATAGGACAAGAAGGATTGCAATCTATATCAAGAATGATAAAATCTACGGGAACATAATTCCTATTTGCAACAATAAGAACATCATTAATTATTCCCATAGGTTTCTTAATAGTGGAATCCGCAAGGTGCAAGTTTAGAGAGCAATCATCAAAATCATGGAAAACTAGCAAATCACACAAAGTTCTGGGAATAGTGGAAACACTAGCACCCAAATCACATAAAGCATAAAATTCATGATCCTTAATCTTAACTTTAATAGTTGGTTCCCACTCATCATAAAGTTTTCTAGGGATAGAGACTTCCAACTCAAGTTTTTCCTCATAAGATTGCATCAAGGCATCAACAATATGTTTGGTAAACGCTTTATTTTGACTATAAGCATGAGGAGAATTTAGCACGGATTGCAACAAGGAGATACAATCAATTAAAGAGAAACTTTCATAATTAAATTCCTTGAAATCCAAAATAGTGGGTTTAGCAACATCTAGGGTTTTACTTTCTTCAATCCCACTTTTATCAATTTTAACATCAAGATCTAAAAACTCCGAATTTTTAGAACGCCTTCTAGGTAAAGGTGGATCATAATCAGTCCCATCATTATCAAGATTCATATTGCAAAACAAAGATTTGATAGGAGACACATCAATAACTTTTAGATCTTCATCTTCATTTTCATAGAAATCTGGTTTAGCGGCCATCTTATTGACTAAGGTAGCTTGCTTATCCGATATTTCAGTAGTCAACTTCTCAAGACTAGCAATTTGAGATCTTAAACCTTCAAATTCTTTAGACATATCATCGAGCTATTTATTCATATAATTCATAAAACTTTTTTGTTCCTTAAGCTCGTTTCTGAAGAAATTATTATGCTCAAATTGCAAAACCATAAAACTCCTGATGTTGCTTTCGATATCTTCTAACCTTTTAAGGTGAAGATCACCAAATCTAGGTAGAGCCGTCGCGAAAAACAAGCAAACCAACACACAAGCAAACAAAAAGCAAGCACAAAGAAAGGCAAACGGAAAATAGAGGGAGAATAAAACGACAAGGGTGAAGTGGGGGAGAGGAAACGAGAGGCAAATGTCAAATAAAGTAATGCGAGATAGAAGGAATTGTGATGGGTACTTGGTATGTTGACTTTTGCGTAGAATCCCCGGCAACGGCTCCAGAAATGGCTCGTTGTCGGGAGTCCAAATCTTGACTTGACCTTGTGTAAGCCTCCCCGGCAACGGTGCCAGAAATTCTTCTTGCTACCTCTTGAGCTTGCGTTGGATTTCCCCGAAGGGGAGAGGATAATGCACCAGAGTAGCGTAAGTATTTCCCTCAGTTTTTGAGAACCAAGGTATCAATCCAGTAGGAGGCCACGCGCAAGTCCCTCGTACCTACACAAAACAAATAGCTCAACGCAACCAACGCGATTAGGGGTTGTCAATCCCTTCACGGTCACTTAAGAAAGTGAGATCTGATAGAGATGATAGATGATATTTTTGGTATTTTTGGTATAAAGATGCAAAGTAAAAAAAAAGCAAAGTAAAAAAGCAAAGCAATACTAAAGTGATGGAAGATTGATATGATAGAGAATAGACCCGGGGGCCATAGATTTCACTAGTGGCTTCTCTCAAGAGCATAAGTATTTTACGGTGGGTGCACAAATTACTGTTGAGCAATTGACAGAATTGGGCATAGTTATGAGAGTATCTAGGTATGATCATGTATATAGGCATCACGTCCGAGACAAGTAGACCGACTCCTGCCTGCATCTACTACTATTACTCCACTCATCGACCACTATTCAGCATGCATCTAGAGTATTAAGTTAATGAAAACAAAGTAACGCCTTAAGCAAGATGACATGATGTAGAGGGATAAATTCATGCAATATGATAAAAAAACCATTTTGTTATCCTCGATGGCAACAATACAATACGTGCCTTGCTGCCCCTTCTGTCACTGGGAAAGGACACCGCAAGATTGAACCCAAAACTAAGCACTTCTCCCATTGCAAGAACTATCAATCTTGTTGGCCAAACCAAACGGATAATTCGAAGAGACTTGCAAAGATAACCAATCATACATAAAAGAATTCAGAGAAGATTCAAATATTGCTCATAGATAATCTTAATCATAAACCCACAATTCATCGATCTCAACAAACACACCGCAAAAAGAAGATTACATCGAATAGATCTCCACGAGAGAGGGGAGAACATTGTATTGAGATCCAAAAAGAGAGAAGAAGCCATCTAGCTACTAACTATGGACCCGAAGGTCTGAAGTAAACTACTCACACTTCATCGGAGGGGCTATGATGATGTAGAAGCCCTCCATGGTGGATTCCCCTTCCGACGGAGCTCTGGAACAGGCCCCAAGATGGGATCTCGTGGATACAGAAAGTTGCGGCGGTGGAATTAGGTTTTTGGCTCCGTATCTTATCGTTCGGGGGTACGTAGGTATATATAGGAGGAAGAAGTACGTCGGTGGAGCAACAGGGGCCCCATGAGGGTGGAGGGCGCGCTCCCTACCTCGTACCTTCCCTGTTGGTTGCTTGACGTAGGGTCCAAGTCTCCTGGATCATGTTCGGTGAGAAAATCACGTTCCCGAAGGTTTCATTCTGTTTGGACTCCGTTTGATATTCCATTTCTTCGAAACACTGAAATAGGCAAAAAACAACAAATCTGGGCTGGGCCTCCAGTTAATAGGTTAGTCCCAAAAGTAATATAAAAGTGTAAAATAAAGCCCAATATGGTCCGAAACAGTAGATAATATAGCAGGGAGCAATAAAAAATTATAGATACGTTGGAGACGTATCAGGGTCCGGGGCGAGATTGGCGGCGATTCCATAAGGGGATCGGGGGAGGTGGTGGGGCAGTTCCTGGTCGTGGCCTCATGGGCCGGTTTTTTTCCAGCGCTGGTGGGGTAGTTCGGGCAGTTCGGAAACACCCTCGCTCGCTCTATATAGAGCCTGACGTGATCCAAATAACTATTCTATATAGGGCTTGTGCCAAATCTCGTTTCGTTTTAAGATGAACATAAACTGTGAGAGAAATCCTAAAAGAGGTTGTTATCTAGTGACCTTTTATCAGACAAAACTGGCAAAATTAATCAATATTGTATACTTTGTGTTGGTCTGGAGAAACATTCTGCTATGGTGACGGTGCTCACGTGAAGGTATCTCCAAAGCTGACCCGCAATCCGGACACTGCATCTATCTACGGACACGGATGCGAGAGGCGGCCATGCAAAGCCAACTGCATACATTTAAGCCGCCTTTCAACAAACCGGACGAGTTACATGCAAAGCTAATGATTTTCATTCAAACCGTACGAAAACATTTACATTTCAGACATATTTTAACTAAATATACCGTACTACGGTAAAACTAGTCTATGGCCGGCCACGGCGGATCTCCATTCCCATGACATGTCTTCCCTATGTCCAACGGTGGCTTTCCATGATCTAGTTTTCCTCGCTGTCTGTGGTCACTGCGGACCTGTCGTCCTCCGCAGGCATGTCTACTTTCATTACCTACCTGACGCGTTGCCACCATTTGCTCGTGGCGGAGTTGTCGAGAGATGGCATTGACCAGCCCGGACGAGCGAGTAACTGGTGACGGCGGTGGTGCCGGATCTGGAGGGTTTGCCGGCAAGCCAACCTATATCGGGCTGGCTCACTGGGCAACCTAGGCCGTTGCAATGCCGGAGAACTCCGTCTTATGCTTGCCGGAGTCCATGGCAGGTGTTCTACAAATAGGAAGATGGAGAGCAAATGTGAGGTGTGTTTCTTGCCTCGCGCCTGACCATGTTTATATAGCGGGCGAATGCGAGGACCCAACCGAAGAGGTGTTTAACATCAGCCAGGACAGGAACGGATGTGTGGCGCTCGGGACATCGAGATTGGTTCCTCAGCACACACGTCAGTTTAATGGAGGTAGGTGGGCAGACAGATGCCATTTCAATGCGGAGAAAAGGCGTGCGCATCGGGAGAGCAGCAGGCGGTGCTCTTAGCCGGTGAGCCACTTCAATGCCGGCTCTAGTGAGCGGCCGCATCTGATTTGGGCCCACATGAATGCGGGCACCTGGCTTCAGGTGGGAAAGCGCGCGGGCATGGGAGAGGGGGTTTTGATGGGCCAGGACAGTTAGAAGCGGGCGTGGCAGCCGTCTGGGCGCTCGCAAAGCCCCCCTCCCCCCAAAGTCTGTTTTTGGTTTGCGGGAAAAAATATGGCAGGACCGATTGACGGACCGATACTGACCCGCGTTGGATGGCAAAACATGTCCGGACCACGCGGTCTGGACAGCTGCGGGTGTTTTGAGGGTCGGCGTTGTAGATGCCCTTAGCATGTTTGTCAGTTTATGTATGTTTGCCCGATGAATCCGCATAACCACATCGTTACAACTCTATGTACTACCAACATTTTGAAGTAAATTACATGCTACTTGCTTTTTTCATAAGTCAAACTTTTGTAGAACTTGGTCAAACTCTACAAAAGTTTGACTTTGGACAAAACCAACATGCAATGTATGTGAAAATGGAAGGGGAGGGGTGTACTTTTCACTGATATTTTCTTCCGGCAAAACATGGAAATGAAGGAAATATGCCCTAGAGGCAATAATAAAGTTGTTATTTATATTTCCTTATATCATGATAAATGTTTATTATTCATTCTATAATTGTATTAACCGGAAACTTAGTACATGTGTGAATACATAGAAAAAACAGAGTATCCCTAGTATGCCTCTACTTAACTAGCTCGTTAATCAAAGATGGTTATGTTTCCTAACCATAGACATGTGTTGTAATTTGATACATGGGATCACATCATTAGAGAATGATCTGATGGACAAGACCCATTCGTTAGCTTAGCACTATGATCGTTTAGATTATTGCTATTGCTTTTTTCATAACTTATGCGTGTTACTATGACTATGAGATTATGCAACTCCCGAATACCGGAGGAACACTTAGTGTGCTATCAAACGTCACAATGTAACTGGGTGATTATAAAGATGCTCTACAGGTGTCTCCGATGGTGTTTGTTGAGTTGGCATAGATCGAGATTAGTATTTGTCACTCCGATTGTCGAAGAGGTATCTCTGGGCCCTCTCAGTTATGCATATCACTATAAGCCTTGCAAGCAATGTGACTAATGAGTTAGTTACGGGATGATGCATTACGGAACGAGTAAAGAGACTTGCTGGTAACAAGATTGAACTAGGTATGATGATGCCAACGATCGAATCTTGGGAAAGTAACATACTGATGACAAAGGGAACAACGTATGTTATTATGCGGTTTGACGGATAAAGATCTTCGTAGAATATGTAGGAACCAATATGAGCATCCACGTTCCGCTATTGGTTATTGACCGGAGATGAGTCTCGGTCATGTCTATATAGTTCTCGAACCCGTAGGGTCCGCACGCTTAACGTTCGATGACGATTTGTATTATGAGTTTATGTGATTTGATGTACCGAAGGTTGTTCGGTGTCCCGGATAAGATCACAGACATGACTAGGAGTCTCGAAATGGTAGAGACGTAAAGATCGATATATTGGAAGGATATATTCGGACATCAGAAAGGTTCTCAGTGGTTCGGGTATTTTTCAGAGTACCGGAGAGTTACGGGAATTCGCCGGGGAGTTAATGGGCCTTGGTGGGCCATTAGGAAGAGAGGAGGAGGCGGCCAAGTGGGAGGCGCCCCCCCAAGCCCAATCCGAATTGGGGAGGGGGTCCCCCCTTTCCTTCCTCCCCCTCTTCCCTTCCTTTCCCTCCTAGTTGGACTAAGAAAAGGGGGAAACCTACTTCTAGTAGGAGTAGGAATCCCCCCTTGGGGCGTGCCATAGGAGCCCGACCATCCCCCTCCTCCACTCCTTCAAATACGGGGGAGGGGGCACCCCATAGACACACAAGCTGATTGTTTAGCCGCAGCGTGCCCCCCAGATTTCCACATCGGTAATATCGTTGCAGTGCTTAGGCGAAGCCCTGCGCCGGTAGCTTCATCATCACCGTCACCACGCCGTCGTGCTGACGAAACTCTTCCTCGACCTCAGGTGGATCTAAAGTTCGTGGGACGTCACCGAGCTGAACGTGTGCAGATCGCCGAGGTTCCATACCTCTTCCTCGACTTCAGGTGGATCTAAAGTTCGTGGGACGTCACCGAGCTGAACGTGTGCAGATCGCCGAGGTTCCGTACCTTTGGTGCTAGGATTCGTCGGACCGTGAAGACGTACGACTACATCAACCGCGTTGTCATAACGCTTCCGCTTTCGGTCTACGAGGGTACGTGGACATCACTCTTCCCTCTCGTTGCTATGCATCTCCTAGATAGATCTTGCGTGATCGTAGGAATTTTTTTTGAAATTGCTTGCAACGTTCCCCAACAGTGGCATCCGAGCCAGGTCTATGCGTAGATGTTATATGCACGAGTAGAACACAAAGAGTTTTGGGTGATAATAGTCATATTGCTTACCGGCTTGTCATACTTTGATTCGGCGGCATTGTTGGATGAAGTGGTTCAGACCGACATTACGCGTACGCTTATGCGAGACTGGTTCTACCGATGTGCTTCGCACACAGGTGGCTAGTGGGTGTCTATTTCTCCAACTTTAGTTGAATCGCACGTGACTACGCCCGGTCCTTTTTTAAGGTTAAAATAGCAAACTTGACGAAAAATCGTTGTGGTTTTGATGCGTAGGTAAGAACAGTTCTTGGTAAGCCCGTCGCAGCCACGTAAAACTTGCAACAACAAAGTAGAGGACGTCTAACTTGTTTTTGCAGGGCATGTTGTGATGCGATATGGTCAAGACGTGATTATATAAATTGTTGTATGAGATGATCATGTTTTGTAACACAATTATCGACAACTGGCAGGAGCCATATGGTTGTCGCTTTATTGTATGAAATGCAATCGCCATGTAATTGCTTTACTTTATCACTAAGCGGTAGCGATAGTCGTAGAAGCAATAGTTGGCGAGACGACAACGATGCTTCGATGGAGATCAAGGTGTCAAGCCGGTGACGATGGTGATCATGACGGTGCTTTGGAGATGGAGATCAAAGGCACAAGATGATGATGGCCATATCATATCACTTATATTGATTGCATATGATGTTTATCCTTTATGCATCTTATTTTGCTAAGTATGATGGTAGCATTATAAGATGATCTCTCACTCAATTTCAAGGTATAAGTGTTCTCTCTGAGTATGAACCGTTGCTACAGTTCGTCGTGCCGAAACACCACGTGATGATCGGGTGTGATAAGCTCTACGTTCACATACAACGGGTCCAAGCCAGTTTTGCACACGCAGAATACTCAGGTTAAACTTGAGGAGCCTAGCACATGCAGATATGGCCTCAGAACACTGAGACCGAAAGGTCGAGCGTGAATCATATAGTAGATATGATCAACATAGTGATGTTCACCATTGAAAACTACTCCATCTCACGTGATGATCGGACATGGTTTAGTTGATATGGATCATGTGTATCTAAGTGGGAGTTCTTAAGTAATATGATTAATTGAACTTTAATTTATCATGAATTTACTCCTGGTAGTATTTGCATAACTATGTTGTAGATCAATAGCTAGCGATGTAGCTCCCCGTTTATTTTTGATATGTTCCTAGAGAAAAACTATGTTGAAACATGATAATAGCAATGATGCGGACTAGGTCCTGATCTGAGGATTATCCTCATTGCTGCACAGAATAATTATTTCCTTGATGCACTGCTAAGTGACGGACCTAATGCAGGAGCAAATGCAAATGTTATGAATGTTTGGCAAGCTCGGTATGATAACTACTTGATAGTTTAGTGCGCCATGCTTTATGGCTTAGAACCGGGACTTCAAAAATGTTTTGAATGCCATGGAGCATATAAGATGTTCCAAGAGCTGAAATAGGTATTTCAGACTCATGCCCGAGTCGAGAGGTATGATACCTCTGACAAGTACTTTGCCTACAAGATGGAGGAGAATAGCTCAACTAGTGAGCATGTGCTCAGATTGTCTGAGTACTACAATCGCTTGAATCAAGTGGGAGTTAATCTTCCAGATAAAATAGTGATGGACAGAGTTCTCTAGTCACTATCACCAAGTTACTGGAACTTCATGATGAACTATAATATGCAAGGGATGACGAAAAGAATTCCAGAGCTCTTCGTGATGCTGAAATCGATGAAGGTAGAAATCAAGAAAATCATCAAATATAGATGGTTGACAAAACCACTAGTTTCAAGTAAAAGGGCAAGGGAAAGAAAGGGAACTTCAAGAAGAATGGCAAGCAAGTTGCCACTCCCATGAAGAAGCTCAAAGCTAGACCGAAGCCCGAAACTGAGTGCTTCTACTTCGAAGGAAATGGTCACTAGAAGCGGAACTGCCCCAAATACTTGGCGGATAAGAAGGATGGTGTTGGGGAGAAAACTATTGAGTATAAACCGCCCAGGAGGGGCCGGGTTATACTCATAGTAACCTGCCCGTATTAAAGCCCGTGAAGACATAGAAGATGGCACATTATGGAGGAGACTTAATAAGAAGGCCCAAGGCCCATAGGTGGGTTAGGGCCCATAGACATAAACTGTCATAGGCGTATAACTTGTATTGTAAGATAGGAGAGAGTAGATACCGAGCCGGACACGTTTATGAGCCGACCGGGATTCTGCAAACCGATCGGGCGTCAACCTGTGTATATAAAGGGACGACCCGGCGGCGGTTTAGGGACAAGAAACAAGAGATCGAGAGCTAGGTTTAGCGTATTCGCTCCCTGGTCATCGAAACCCTAGCAATACCACCTCAACTGGATTAGGCCTTTACCTTCACCGCAAGGGACCGAACCAGTATAAACGCCTCATGTCCTTTATCCTGTTTAACCCCTTTAAGCTAACTTCGTTGCGATGGCTCCACGACTAAGTCCTCACACTAGGACATCTGACGTGACAATTCCACGACAGTTGGCGCCCACCATGGGGCTATCGCACGATGGTTTCAAGTTCTTAGAGGGCGACTTCGAAGGGCTCAAGGGATACGTTGTGGGCCGGATGACCAAGAGTCATCGCGGCAAGCTCTACATCGACGATGCAGGCTGGGGCCCTGAGGACGGCTCAATCGAGTACGGGTATCGAGTCCCCTTCGGCGGAATTCATGTTTTCACTGGCAAGATCGGTGAACCGGGCCCCGAGCCAGACATCTGCACCGACATCATCCAGTCGGCTCAGCATGCAAGACCCGCCCGAGTTCAGCCCGCCATGAAGCGTGCCTTCGTAGGATTCATTAACGGTGCGGAATCTGAATCCGTATCTAACGGTGAGACGGTTGTCTATTCAGATGGCGAGTCATCCACCGGTGAGACCGAGTCATTGTACCAACTACAAGATGGGCGGCTTGGGGGCTGCTCCGATGGCGACAGTATTCTAGACCCCTGCGAGCCGCCGAACCGGGTTGCAATCTTCATGGCCGGTACACAACCCGTGCAACACTCATCAACTGCAACAGAATTGATTTCTGGGTCAGCCGCGGTGACAGCTGCCGGGGCGGGAGGCCCTGTGCGCCCGCCGACTCAGGTCTTAACTGACTTAGTGGACAAACTGACAGTGTTGATAACAATAGTGGTTAATCCGGCAGATCAGGATCAGCATAATGCGGAAGTCACAAAATTGCATGATGAGATAGCACAGGCCAAGGAGGAGTTGAACGCGGAAAACACTAGGATGGCTGAGGAGCGGGCCGCTTTGGATGCTCAGGCACATCGGATTCAGGCGGAGTCTTAACGGCACATGCTGGACCAAAACGCTTCGAACGATGTCATGAGAAGGAGGCATCAGACTCGTCTGCCCCCGGTTTATGAAGCAAGAATCTCTTTAACACGCCAGGAGCAGGAACCAATAACCCAGCAGCGGTAAACCGGGTCGAAGCACCTGGGACGGGAACGCCGGTTCAACCACGAACGACGGACCCGCCTCAGCACGTGCCGACACCACCGGGTCATTACTCTAACCCTTTGGATAACATGATCGCTGCAACATCGCGATTGGCAGCTCTTCTAGTTGAAGGCGAGTCTCCGACGGCGGTTGAAACACGGAGGGATAGAGAGCTTCTTCAGACAGCTTTGGTTCAGCAGTAGGCTTATTCTTACAGTCGTGACAGGATTCATTCCACCCCTCGCCTGAGCCGGAGTTACAGCAGGCATATCGATGAACCGACTGTGTCAAGCAGTGGGCGGAACCATAACCCGCCCCGTGGACATAACCCGGCGGGCGGGGGAGTCGATGCTCAGGATGTAGTGGATCAAGGCATAGCGCGTCGAGAGGCGGAGTTAGTGGCACAATTTGCGGCCCATCAGCCTACTCCGGTCCGTTCAACAACTTCGGTGGAGCCAGGTGTAAGCTTTAGAAATTTTGGCCTGGCATGTTTAGTGCCCGCTTTACGTAATGAACGTCTGCCCAAGGATTTCAAGGGTCCTCGCAAAGTGCCTAACTACACAGCCGACTTAGCTCCTGAGGCATGGATTGAGAGTTATGAGATGGCCATGGAACTGCTGGATGTTAGGGAAGCTGCGTGTGCTAAGTATTTCCCCTTGATGCTGGAAGGGACGGCCCGTACTTGGTTAAAGGGGCTCCCTGCTAACTCCATTGGGTCATGGGCCGAGTTAAAGGCCTGGTTTATCCAGAATTTTAAAGACACATGCAAGTAGCCCATGTCAATTGTGGATTTTGACCGCGTGTGTCCAAGAAGAAGGTGAATCGACAACTCATTGGTTGCGTCGGGTCTCAACGATTCTACACTCATCGGATCACATCAATGCCGACTCAGCGGTCTTAATGTTGGAAGGCAATTGTCGTTTCACGCCCCTGAAGCAGAAATTGGGGCGGCTTAAACGCCATTGTAATGACATGGGGACACTCATGGCGGCTCTGGTTAAGTATGATGACTCTGATAGTACCAAGGACCCCGAGTCTGATGATGAAAAGCCGGGAAAGGAAAAGAAGAGCAGCAACACCAAGGGGCAGCAGCATAACCCGGCGAACCAAGGAGGCAATGGTAAGCACAAGGCTGATAATAGTTTTGACTTTGTGGCTAACAGCAATGCACAGAATAATGGTCAGCATCGTAAGGGTAATCCGCCCCCACAGACTGGACAGTCTGGCATCAATCTTGAGCAGCTGTTAAATCAGCCCTGCGCAAGACACGAGACGCGAGAGAGGCCGTCCGGGCACCTCTGGAAAGATTGCTCCATTATGAAGGAGTTCAAAAATTCGAATTTTTATCAAGACGGTCATGGACCGGGGGGTGGTTTAGGATCCGGTTTCCATGGTCCAGGTTACGACGATAGCGGTTCAAGCTCAAGATTCCAGGGTAATCCGGGCAATCAAGGCAACCAGGATGGTTACAACCAGCAACATAATCAGGTAAATCAACAGCAGCAACAGTCGGGTTATCAGAGCAACCCGAAGCAGTTGAATAGTGGGCAGTATCACGTCTTCACCACTAGCTTGTGCAAGCGTGACCAGAAGCTTCATAAGAGGGCAGTAAATCTTCAGGGGCGTTAGTCCTTAGTTTTGATCCTTTTGGTCATTCGATGACAAAGGGGGAGAAATTTGAGTTAATCTTCAAGCGGGTCTATTATATGGGCGTTTTTTTGCTAAGTTACAACTCTCGCTCTTCTGAAACTTTATTGGATCGAGTTGTAATCTTAAACCCAATGGTGCTCTGATACTTTTGATGTGTTCTTCTGAATGCTTATTCCTCGTTATATGTTAATACACACATGCTGAATTACATCAGTCACCATATTTCATCATGCATTTCAAATTCTTTATACTATATGTCAAATGTGTGTATGAATTACAAGATATAGGGGGAGATCTCCATGATTCAACTCTTCAAGTGTGCATTGCATCAAAAGCAAATTCCTCACTAATGCACATCTTCAGGGGGAGTTCTTCTATATCTTGCAATCAAATTCCTCAATATCAGTATTTACACTTCACATGTTTATCCACGTTGAAAACTTAACCTATATTGTCATCAATCACCAAAAAGGGGGAGATTGTAAGTGCATCTAGTGCCCCTTAGTGATTTTGGTGTATTGAAGACTTATATGTTAAGGGTCTAATGCGTTTATGAGTGTACAAAGGTCTATAAGTCTATGAGGAGTTTGATATTTACAGTGAAAGTCGACCCCTAAAAATGAAGTTCTTCAATCAAGAATTTGGTATTCAAGACTTTGAAAGTGAAGAAATTGGTGTGACCTTGAAGACTTGGTATTCAGTTGAGGAACATGAAGCGTGAAGACTTTTGTTTTCGTAGTTTCGTTTTTCTTTCTTGAGTCAAAGGAAACACCGTACTGTTAAAGGGGGTCGAGGAAATACTAAGGAAATATTTCCATGTGATGCTCAACTCAAAATCCTACACCTACCAAATCCCTTCGAGTGAAGTCATTGAAATCTCATACGATTCAGTCAATTTCTTGAAAGGATGAGACGAAGTTCTTACGGTCGCTAAGGAATTTGTTCGACCGAGGAGTTAGGAATTCGCCAAAGGCGGATTGCCTACACAAATGAGGAACATGATAGCACCGAGGAATTTGAACCTCAAATTTCCGACCGTTCTTTGTCTTCTTGCGCCACCTGTCCCAAAATATCTTATCCACCTAACGGTCATATAATTGAAGGGCATTTATGTCTTATCATGTCGGGCTGCTCCCTAGGCTATAAATAGCCGCCCCTACAACCACTAGCTGGTTGGCTGCTCCGAGAGAAACTGACACTTGTCAATTGAGAGCATCCCATCCTCCGAGGACTTTGAGTGAAAATCATCAAGTGAGGAAAACCCAAACCCAAACACCTACAAACCCAAAGTGATTGAGCATCACTGAAGAGATTGATCCTCCGTTGATCTGACACTTGTTACCTTCGAAGACTGTGCTTCTTCCAGACGGTTAGGCATCATGGTCTAGAGCATCCAAGAGGAATTGTGGATCGTCGAGTGACCGAGTTTGTGAAGGTTTGGAAGTCGCCTGAAGACTTACCACGAGTGATTGGACGAGGTCTGTGTGACCTTAGTTCAAGGAGAATACGGTGAGGACTTGGTGTCCTGAGCTGCGTGCTCAAGACTGGATGTCCGGGACTGTGTGTCCTCGAGTTTAAATACTCCACCGCTCCAACCAGATGTACAACTGAGACAGCAGTTGGAACTGGTCTACCAAATCATCGTCTTCACCAACCTTACTGGTTCTATTTCCTCAACTCTTTCATTTCCGCAGTACTGTGTTAAGTGCTTCATCATATCTGTGTTTGAAGACTTTGACTGAAGACTTTCTCAATCCTCAGTTCAATTTCTTCAGTCTGTTTGTCTTCATCTTGTGTTATCCTGGGATTACTCTTTCTGTACTCTGTGCTTGTCTTCATTTCATCATGATGACCATGCATGTATTCTGTTATGCTTACTTTTGAGTACTTATTCCGTTGCAAGTAGTTCTTCGCTAAGTAATTTCCTCACCGGCAAATTCCTCAGTGAAGAATTCATAAAAATCGCCTATTCACCCCCCCTCTAGCCGATATAACGCACTTTCATTCATATACTTATAGCTCTAGTGCAACGTTGCATGGCAATCCCTACTCACTCACATTGATAGGTATTGATGGGCATCTCCATAGCCCGTTGATACGCCTAGTTGATGTGATACTATCTTCCCTTTTTTTTGTCTTCTCCACAACCACCATTCTATTCCACATATAGTGCTATATCCATGGCTCACGCTCATGTATTGCGTGAAGATTGAAAAAGTTTGAGAATGTCAAAAGTATGAAACAATTTCTTGGCTTTTCATCGGGGTTGTGCATGATTTAAATATTTTGTGTGATGAAGATAGAGCATAGCCAGACTATATGATTTTTTAGGGATAGCTTGCTTTGACCATGTTATTTTGAGAAGACATGATTGCTTAGTTAGTATGCTTGAAGTATTATTATTTTTATGTCAATATGAACTTTTATTTTAAATCTTTCGGATCTGAATATTCATACCACAAGTAAGAAGAATTACATTATGCCAAGTAGTATTCCACATCAAAAATTCTGTTTTTATCATTTACCTACTCGAGGACGAGCAGGAATTAAGCTTGGGGATGCTGATACGTCTCCAACGTATCTATAATTTTTTATTGTTCCATGCTATTATATTATCTGTTTTGGATGTTAAACTCTTTTATATTATTTTTGGGACCAACCTATTGACCCAGAGCCCAGTGCCAGTTCCTGTTTTTTCCCTTGTTTCAGTGTTTCAAGAAAAGGAATATCAAACGGAGTCGAAACGGGATGAAATCTTCTGGAGAAGTTATTTTTGTAAGGAAAGCAACCCGGGAGACTTGGAGTCTACATCAAGGAAGCAACGAGGGAGGCACGAGGCAGGGGGCGCACCCTCCACCCTCATGGGCCCCTCGTGGCTCCCCTGACGTACTTCTTTCACCTATATATATACCCATATACACTAAAACGATCGGGGAACAGAATAGATCGGGAGTTCCGCCGCCGCAAGCCTTTGTAGCCACCAAAAACCAATCGGGACCCTGTTCCGGCACCCTGTCGGAGGGGGAGAACCCTCACCGGTGGCCATCTTTATCATCCCGGCGCTCTCCATGACGAGGAGGGAGTAGTTCACCCTCGGGGCTGAGGGTATGTGCCAGTAGCTATGTGTTTGATCTCTCTCTCTCGTGTTCTTGATTTGGCACGATCTTGATGTATCGCGAGCTTTGCTATTATAGTTGGATCTTATGTTTCTTCTCCCCATCTACTCTCTTGTAATGGACTGAGTTTTCCCTTTGAAGTAATCTTATCGGATTGAGTCTTTAATGATTTGAGAACACTTGATGTATGTCTTGTCGTGCGTATCTGTGGTGACAATGGGATATCACGTGATTCACTTGATGTATGTTTTGGTGATCAACTTGCGGGTTCTGCCCATGAACCTATGCATAGGGGTTGGCACACGTTTTCGTCTTGATTCTCCGGTAGAAACTTTGGGGCACTCTTTGAGGTTCTCTGTGTTGGTTGAATAGATGAATCTGAGATTGTGTGATGCATATCGTATAATCATACCCACAGATACTTGAGGTGACATTGGAGTGTCTAGGTGACATTAGGTTTTTGGTTGATTTGTATCTTAAGGTGTTATTCTAGTACGAACTCTTGGGCTGTTTGTGACACTTATAGGAATAGCCCAATGGATTGATTGGAAAGAATAACTTTGAGGTGGTTTGGTACCCTACCATAATCTCTTCGTTTGTTCTCTACTATTAGTGACTTTGGAGTGACTCTTTGTTGCATGTTGAGGGATAGTTATATGATCCAATTATGTTATTATTGTTGAGAGAACTTGCAGTAGTGAAAGTATGAACCCTAGGCCTTGTTTCCTATCATTGCAATACCGTTTACGCTCACTTTTATCATTAGTTACCTTGCTGTTTTTTATAATTTTAGATTACAAAAACCTATATCTACCATCCATATTGCACTTGTATCACCATCTCTTCGCCGAACTAGTGCACCTATACAATTTACCATTGTATTGGGTGTGTTGGGGACACAAGAGACTCTTTGTTATTTGGTTGCAGGGTTGCTTGAGAGATACCATCTTCATCCTACGCCTCCCACGGATTGATAAACCTTA
The DNA here is from genome assembly GCA_021605205.1 of Aegilops longissima. Classification (NCBI taxonomy): domain Eukaryota; kingdom Viridiplantae; phylum Streptophyta; class Magnoliopsida; order Poales; family Poaceae; genus Aegilops; species Aegilops longissima. The sequence continues at coordinate 517,213,095 of CM038680.1, forward strand.
GGTCATCCACTTGAGGGAAATTTGCTACTGTCCTACAAACCTCTGCACTTGGAGGCCCAACAACGTCTACAAGAAGAAGGTTGCGTAGTAGACATCAATGACCCGAGGCGAGTTACCTGAGGATGAGACTTTTGCCAGGCAAATAATCCGGTGGTCCAAGTCAATGACTATTGTCAATGGGGAACTACATCACTGCAGTGTCACAGGGGCATTTCAGCGTTGTGTTTCTTCTGAAGAAGGTTGTGAGATTATGCATGAGATCCACGAAGGAGATTGTGGTCATCATGCCGGTTCAAAATCTCTAGTAGCCAAGGCTTTTCGTCACGGTTTCTATTGGCTGACAGCTCATGCTGATGCGGAGGACTTGGTCAGAAAATGTGACGGTTGTCAGAAGTTTTCACATCGAGCTCATGTTCCGGCTCATGAGTTGAGGATGATTCCAATCACTTGGCCGTTTGCAACTTGGGGGCTTGATATGGTTGGCCCCTTTAAGAGATCCAAAGATAAGAAAACCCGCCTTTTGATGGCGGTTGATAAGTTCACTAAGTGGGTAGAGGCAGAGCCAGTCAGTAAGTGTGATGCAGCAATGGCGGTTCAATTCATGAAGAAGGTGATCTTCCGTTTTGGCTTTCCACACAACATTATAACAGACAATGGCACTAACCTCTCCAAGGGTTCTATGAAAGATTTTTGTCAACGTGAGCATATCCGGCTTGATATGTCGTCAGTGGCTCACCCCCAATCTAATTGTCAAGCTGAGAGAGCCAATCAAGAGATCTTGAGAGGCATCAAGCCCCGGCTTATGGTTTCTTTGTAGAGGACGCCGGGTTGTTGGGTGGAGGACTTACCTTCTGTGTTATGGAGTATTAATACCACCCCCAACAGTCTACGGGTTACACGTCTTTTTTCATGGTTTACGGAGCCGAGGCAGTTCTCCCTAGTGACATCCGTCATGACTCACCTCGGGTGGCGGCTTATGTTGAAGCGGACAACGAACAAGCACGACAAGAAGCACTGGACCTGTTAGATGAGAAGCAGGACATAGCGGCAGCTCGCTCGGCGATTTACCAGCAAGATCTGCGTCGTTACCACAGCCGCCGGGTTAAAACCAGAGGTTTTCAAGAAGGCGATCTGGTGCTCCGGCTTATCCAAGATCAGACTGATATGCACAAGTTATCCCCACCTTGGGAAGGACCCTTTGTGGTCAGCAAGAATTTGAACAACGGGTCATACTACCTTATCAATGTTCCAGAGCACAAAGACTCACCTAAATCGGAGGAGGAGACCCACCGGCCGTGGAATATTGCTCATCTTCAGCCTTATTACACCTGAGCCACAAGCTCTTTTGATGTACAAATTTTGACAATGTATATATTATGAGCAATATAATAAACCGGCATCCCTGCTAAAGCGGGGCCTCTGTCGTTTTTTCTTAATGAGTGTTTGGTTACTTGGGAGCTTCTGCTTTATAGAGCAAAGTTATGATTACCTTTTGATCCGGCTTATGGGCCACAAAAAAAACTTGGGGCCTTGCGACCCAGGTTAAATGGACCAAAGAGAGTCTGCTGCAAAAGCACCACTCAAACATAGGTACACATTGAGCATAGCTCAGAAAAATTGCTTGGGGGCTCTTTTTGTTCTAAAGAATAAGAGTTGCTATAACCCTTGTGATAGGCTTAAAAGCCAGGCTTGGAAGCCAAGTGTATTCACCTAAAACCCCGGGTTATCCTGCAGGAATGCCAGATGCTTCTCCATCAGGTAATCCTGATTGACCCGGCGAACTCTTAACAGTCAACCTTCTCAACAAGACCCTGAACTTGTTAAGGTTAAAACGCCGGTCTGTCATGTGAAGGCATGGCTTACGGATAGCAAGGAGAAGCTCAGGCTGATAAAGCCGCCTTCCTTGAAACTTGGATAAATCGGCCTATGATGCACGATGCTACTCTGACCCCGCGTACTCCTGATAAGTCTATCTTTAAATTAGAACTGAACTTATCCGGGTTAAAATGTCGATTGGGTAATATGAGTGCCGGCTCACGGAAAGCGCGTACCTTCCAGTGGCTAATGCTAGTTTCATTGAAGAAGATATTTTGGCTCGGCGGCCTATGAAAGCCTTGGATTTTTCTGTTGATTTGATTTGAACGTCTTTTTGCGATTTTTCTCTTGTGACATAGTAATACATGGTTGAAAACCAATAAGGCTCACAATACCTTATGAGTCGTATCTGACATTAAACGATGTTCATTAACCCGGCCTGGTTTTTGACTATAAGTCGCCAGTACAAGGTAATATGATATCAGGTGTTTATTAACCCGGCTTGGTTTTGTTCATAAACCGGCAATATATATTTACCAGTGCTCAAATTTTGGGTTATCACCCTTATTAAACTGGCTTGATAAACCAACGGTGTGATCAAATATCACAGGTATGTTATATGCTCAAATATATGGTTATTCCTAAAGTTCAGCTTTGGTTACAACTTATGATTATTTCTTCATAGCCTTATATATTGGGCATGATAACCCGTCTAGCGGTAAACTGCCAGGACAGAGACAGATTCAAATTGCTCAGATCATAAGCATATATCACATATTTTAAACATGGCGGATTAACATTATCATGCAAAGTGAATATGCACGATGGCATAATCGAGTTTAAACTAGCCTATTACAAGGCGTTTTGATGCCCAAAAGAATACTTGTTCTCAATAAGTCTTACAGAATGCAGAAGCTAAACCGGACGCCGGTTTATGAATCTTCGCCGGGCTGACTTGAAGGTTGTGGATCATCCTGGGCCGGTTCATCCTCCTCCTCTCTACCCAGTGGCTGGAACTCAATGGTTTCCCAATCGATACCAGTTAGGGCTTTGAATACAACCTCATCACTTATAAGTGTGGAGGGGTCAATGCCAGGGGCATAGGTATGCTTACGGGTTGGAGGAATAAGAGTTGGAGCGTCATAGGTTGGCGGATTAACACTCTTATTGTCGGCGTCGTAAATCGACTGGTAATGTGAAAGATCGGTCTCTTCAGCCAATTTGCTAGCCAATGGGCGCATTTCCTTCGTCAAGGCTCGGAGGTCATCATTATCAAAGTCTGACCCATCCTCCTTGATGCTCAGATAACCATTTCCAACATCAGTCAGATCAAGATCAGGTATCCATGCTTTGGCCCGGGTTAGTGCGGTCAGAGCACCTGCCCTTGCAGCTGATCTTTTTAGCTCTTCAAACCGGGCAGCCATCATCGACAGCCTCTCTAATGTTTCCTTGATCAAAGTTGGGGGTGGCTTGTTATGAGAAGCTGTGCAGATGATCCATTATGCACCGGTGTATAACTGCTCTATAAGGGTATAGGCAGCCTTCAGTTTCTTCTGCATATCCGAGCCAAGATGCGTTATGCGAGATCCTGCATCATCACAAACATCGGTAAACCGACAGTTTATGGGATAATACATATTTAAAGATTATTAAGAAGTTTATTACCAAAAACGGCAGAAGTCATGGCATTGATTTGCCGTTTCAAGCCAGTCAGCTCCTCTGCTACCGGATTAGGGGCCGCTTCAGCATCCTTAGCCCTCTTCAGCAGAGTTGTCTTTTCTGTGTCCCAGCCGGCTCGCTTGCTCTTGAAGCTCTCCTTTAGTTTTTCCATGGCTGCTAAAGCGCTGGTCAGCTCCTCCTTGGCCTTGCAAGTTTCTGTTTGTTGAGATTTGATGTTTTCTTGAAGGTCAGCAATTTGGGATTCTTTTTTGCTAAGATTAGCCTGCAAGAGACATGCAATTTATGAGTTGACAGAACATATTTGAAGTGCCAAGCACATAACAAGTTATACACTTGGCACTTGGGGGCTAATGCCTATTGCTTCTTATCAAAAAATTTACAAGTCCCAAGCTCAATACAAGTATTATTCTTGGCAGTTGGGGGCTAATGCGTATTTGCTCAAGTTAAAGTTATGATTTTTTTTTATTCCATCAGTCAGCTTGATGGTCAATCGGTTTACAAAGATATTCAACAAGAATTTTGAGCCTTACAGCATAAAAGTCCCGGTTCCTTTTGAAAAGATAAACCGGCCCTTGGGGGATACACAGGTGAAATTGAAGGATTATTATTCTAAAGTCCCGATTCATCTTGAAAGGATAAACCGGCCCTTGGGGGCTACACAGGCAAAGTTGAAGTATGATTATTTTACAAAGTCCTGGTTTGTATTGGTATTATAAACCGGCCCTTGGGGGCTACTGGAGTTGATATTCTAAAACCAATCATAAGGGAAGAATACTAATGCAGAGTTAACAACATTTACCTCATATCACTCCTTCATCATGTTCACTAAACCGGCTTCATAGTCACGGCTTGTGCACAAACGGTTCAAAAACCCAGAATGGATATCTTGGGCGCTGAGGTGAGCATAGCTTTCCAAGTCCGCTTTCCACTTGCCCTTGTCAATAGCAGAGATTTCTTCCTTGGCACAGTGTTTGGACAGAGCAATGGGGTTGCCTGGGGATGTATAGCTAACGCCAGTAACCATAACATCATCAGTCTAATCATCAGCAGCTTTGGTTGGGCTTGGCGGGTTGTCAGTATGAATCATCGGATCAACTTCTCTGTCTTCAGCTGAAACCTCATGATCTTGCGGTGGCGGGTCAACTGGGATGTTATCAACATTCGGATTAGAGGGTTCAGGGGTCCTTTCTGGTTTAGATGGAATGGGGTCGTCAGCCGATTATTCACTTTAGCCTTTTTGCTGGCTCTGGCTTTGGCCCTGAAAATAATGAAGTGTACATTAGGTCAGTATACAGATCAAGGATAAGATAGGAAGGGTCAGCAAATATGCTTACCCAGGAACCATCTTGAGGACTGGAAGTTGTGTTCCTATTGAATCGCCAGAGGAAGAATGAGAGGTCCCCTGATAATTTGAATCAGACGGGTTAAGAGGTTGTCGAAAATAACCCGCCTTGGGGTAAAGTATGTCAGAAATATGTAAGACCTCTGGACGATGTTTACGAGGTGGAGGGTTTGGTAAATCGGCAGAGGTGATCACGTTGCCACTATGCCGGGTTTTGCGGCGAGCTTGGTGTTGCTGTTTCTTCAAAAGAAAGTTTGGATCCAAGTAAGCTAGAGGGTGTGAAAATCTTACTTTCCGGTTTGCTTGACGGGTTTTCTGTGTTGGCAGAGGATCTGAACCGGAGGAAAGAATAATTACCTCTACATCGCCAGCATGGCTACCCTCAGCGTCATCCTGATAAAGATCATTGTCAATGAGGTGTATAAAAAGGAGCCAAGAGAATCAAGTTCTACCTCTGACTCCGGATTATCAAGGTCTTAATCGATGTTCAACTCGGTGGATTCGGCGGTTTTCTTCTTGGTCGGCCTTTGTGCGACCTTGGTCTTGGGGCGAGGTGTTTTAGACGGTTTATCCTGCGGTTTCCTCTTCCAGAATGGATCATCACCCTGTTACAAATTGACAAAGGTTATAAGGGAATATTCAAAAGATCAGATTAACACAGGAGTTAGGCAATTCTTACAGCTGGCGGTTTATTTGAAACACAGAAAGGGCTAAGCCCTGTTTTACTGCAGTCCGCCACCGGTTCATCCAGCATCTTCTTGACAGCTTCAGTAATTTCAGCCTCAGTTAGCTGAATATCAATGTGCCGCTGAAGGTCTTTCACGTCCCCTATGTACTCACACATTAAACCGGGACGACGGCTTAAAGGCAAAATGCTCCAAGATACCCAACAACGAACAAAATCAATGCATGTCAAACCGTTGGCCACAAAGGCTCTGAGCTTCGAAAGCTGTGGGGCATATTTGGCCCATTCCTTTGCACTGAGTCGTTGGGGGAGTGGATGAGTACCGGTAAGTTCGTGAGCACGATAAACCGGCAGAGGATTTTCGCCGGTTGGAGATGTATCCTGGCAATAAAAGCAAGTTTGATTCCAATCTTTGGGGTGGCTGTGATGCTTAGCGTAAGGGAAGCTGACACCTTTTCTTTTCTGAATTGACACCCCGCCAAGTTTAGTATTGGGCCCGTCTGTAAACTCGGTACGGCGGTTTAAGTAGAAGAAATCTCTAAACAAATCAACTGTGGGTTCTTCTTGGAGATAAGCTTCACAAAACACTTGAAAGTTGCAAATATTGGACACAGAGTTAGGTCCAATATCTTGAGGATGAAGTTGAAAGAAATGAAGCACATCACAGAAATTTTTTGATCCGAGAGAGCTAAACCCTCGACCCAGATGGTCAACAAAAACGACCACTTCCCCATCTTTGGGCTCAGGTGGATTTTCTCGACCAGGGGCTCTCCAATGGATGACATCCTTTTTTGCTAAAGTGCCAGTTGCAACACATCCGTTCAGTTCTTCTTCTGTAAACCGGGACGGAACCCAGTTGCAGGAATAAAACGACTTGGCCATTTATTAGACAACCTGAAGGAAAGTTTGTGCCGGTTTAAGATTCATGATCAAACCGCTCAGGGTAAAAAGGAAGAAAGTATTCAAACATGCAAGTGTGATAAACCGGAGATTGACATTATCAAATTTCAGAAATGAGCAATCGGCGGTTTAAGATGGGACTAATGGTACATGGCAGGTTATTATTTTCTGAAGATAAACCGCCTATACAGACATTGAAAGTATAGATCTGAAGTCAAAAAAATAACTAAGTGGTGAAAAAAAGATTTCACAGATTGATATTTGCAATTTTGGATCTATCGCGTGTCAGAAAAAGAAAGATATTTAGACCTAAATATTGGTGCTTGCGCAGTTTATGAAGTTCCAGTTTGAGTTTTCTACACAAAAGAGATGATTTAATGATAAAAGGACTGTTGTTACTATCGCACAGGAAGATAACAAGTGTTGGATCCGCCCTTTATTCTACGGTGAAGGATAGATGAAGAACAGTGCTGAACCTTTATGAGTTCGGGCGAACCCTAACAAATCTACGGAGGGGAGGAAGAAGATCTTACCAAGGATGTTGAATGGCGGAGGCGCGTGGGCGAAATCTGGTCCAAGTCAGGTTGATGTGATAACCCACAAGTATAGGGGATCAATTGTAGCCTCTTTCGACAAGTAAGAGTGTCGAACCCAACGAGGAGCTAAAGGTAGAACAAATATTCCCTCAAGTTCTATCGACACCAATACAACTCTACGCAAGCTTGACGTTCGCTTTACCTAGAACAAGTATGAAACTAGAAGTACTTTGTAGGTGTTTTTGGATAGGTTTGCAAGAATATAAAGAGCACATAAATAAAAAGTAGGGGCTGTTTAGGTAAAGACACAACTAAATTAGTTTTAGTAGAGAGCTTTTTGTTACGAGAAAGTTATTTGTCCCTAGGCAATCGATAACTAGACCGGTAATCATTATCGCAATTTTATTTGAGGGAGAGGCATAAGCTAACATACTTTCTCTACTTGGATCATATGAACTTATGATTGGAACTCTAGCAAGCATCCGCAACTACTAAAGATCATTAAGGTAAAATCCAACCATAGCATTAAAGCATCAAGTCCTCTTTATCCCATACGCAACAACTCCCTTACTCGGGTTTGTGTTTCAGCCACTCACGCAACCCACTATAAGCGAATCATGAACGTATTGCAACACCCTACATCGGGAATCCCTCACGCTTGCGCGACACGGGGAGCACCATAGGACAACACCAATAATAAAACATGCAACTCAAACCAATCTTGGTCATCAAATAACCCATGGACTTACGGATCTACTCAAACATCATAGGATAGCCATACATCATTGGGAAATAATATATAGCATTGAGAACCATGTTTAAGTAGAGATTACAGCGGGTAAGAGAGAGGTTACACCGCAGCATAGAGGGGGGAAGAGTTGGTGATGATGGCGGTGAAGTTGTTGGTGAAGATGGCGGTGATGATGATGGCCTCGGCGGTGTCCCGGCGCCACCGGAAGAGAGGGGGGAGGGGGGCCCTTCTTCTTCTTCTTCTTCCTTGACCTCCTCCCTAGATGGGAGAAGGGTTTCCCCTCTGGTCCTTGGCCTCCATGGCATGGGAGGGGCGAGAGACCCTCCGAGATTGGATCTATCTCTCTTTCTCTCTATGTTCCTGCGTTCTCTCCCGCTGCCCTTTCACCGTTTCATATATATATATATGGAGATCCGTAACTCCGATTGGACTGAAATCTTTGCCGTGATTTTTTCCAAGAAACCTTTCCGAAGAAGGGCATCAACCACCTTACGGGGGGCCCACGAGGGCCAGGGGCACGCCCAGGGGGGTGGGGCGCGCCCCCTGCCTCGTGCCTCCCTCAGGCACCGTCTCGCGTGGATTTTCCTTCCCATATTCTCCGAATACTCCAAAAATAATCTCCGTCCGTTTTTATCCCGTTTGGACTCCGTTTGATATGGATATTCTTCGAAACATAAAACATGCAACAGATAGGAACTGGCACTGGGCACTGGATTAATAAGTTAGTCCCAAAAATAGTATAAAAAGTTGCCAAAAGTATATGGAAGTTGTATAATATTGGCATGGAACAATAAAAAATTATAGATACGACGAAGACGTATCAGCATCCCCAAGCTTAATTTCTACTCGTCCTCGAGTAGGTAAATGATAAAAAAGATAATTTTTGATGTGGAATGCTACCTAGCATAATCTTGATCATGTATCTAATCATGGCATGAATATTAAGACACGAGTGATTCAAAGAAATAGTCTATCATTTGTCATAAAAACAATAATACTTCAAGCCTACTAATAAAGCAATCATGTCTTTTCAAAATAACATGGCCAAAGAATGTTATCCCTACAAAATCATATAGTCTGGCTATGCTCCATCTTCACCACACAAAATATTCACATCATGCACAACCCCGATGACAAGCAAAGCAATTGGTTCATACTTTTTAACGCGCTTCAGCATTTTCAACACTCACGCAATACATGAGCGCAAGCCATGGATATAGCACTATGGGTGGAATAGAATATGATGATGGGGGTTATGTGGAGAAGACAAAAAAAAGGAGAAAGTCTCACATTGACGCGGCTAATCAACGGGCTATGGAGATGCCCATCAATTGATGTCAATGTGAGGAGTAGGGATTGCCATGCAACGGATGCACTAGAGCTATAAGTGTATGAAAGCTCAAACTGGAGACTAAGTGGGTGTGCATCCAACTTGCTTGCTCATGAAGACCTCGAGCATTTGAGGAAGCCCATCATCGGAATATACAAGCCAAGTTCTATAATGAAAATTCCCACTAGTATATGAAAGTGATAACTCAAGAGACTCTCTATATGAAGAACATGGTGCTACTCTGAAGCACAAGTGTGGTAGAAGGATAGCAACATTGCCCCTTCTCTCTTTTTCTCTCATTTTTTTTTAATTTTTTTTGTGGGCTTCTTTGGCCTTTTTTTTATTTGGGCTTCTTTGGCCTCTTTTATTTTTTTGTAAAGTCTGGAGTCTCATCCCGACTTGTGGGGGAATCATAGTCTCCGTCATCCTTTCCTCACTGGGGCAATGCTCTAATAATGATGATCATCAAACTTTTATTTACTTACAACTCAATATTACAACTCGATATCTAGAATAAAGATATGACTCTATATGAATGCCTCCGGCGGTGTACCGGGATGTGCAATGATCTAGCATAGCAGTGACCTCAAAAAAGGACAAGCCATGAAAACATCATGCTTGCTATCTTACGATCATGCAAAGCAATATGACAATAAATGCTCAAGTCATGTATATGGTGATGATGGAAGTTGCATGGCAATATATCTCGGAATGGCTATGGAAATGCCATGATAGGTAGGTATGGTGGCTGTTTTGAGGAAGATATAATGAGGCTTATGTGTGACAGAGCGTATCATATCACGGGTTTGATGCACCGTGAAGTTTGCACCAACTCTCGAGGTGAGAAAGGGCAATGCACTGCATCAAGAGGCTAGCAATTATGGAAGGGTGAGAGTGTGTATAATCCATGGACTCACATTAGTCATAAAGAACTCATATACTTATTGCAAAAGTTTATTAGCCCTCAAGCAAAGTACTACTATGCATGCCCCTAGGGGATAGATTGGTAGGAAAAGACCATCGTCATTCCCCAACCGCCACTCATAAGGAAGACAATCAATAAATAAATCATGCTCCGACTTCGTTACATAACGGTTCACCATACGTGCATGCTACGGGAATCACAAACCTCAACACAAGTATTTGTACAATCCACAACTACCCACTAGCATGACTCTAATATCACCATCTTTATATCGCAAAACTATTGCAAGGAATCAAACATATCATATTCAGTTATCTACAAGTTTTATGTAGGATTTTTTGACTAACCATGTGAATGACCAGTTCCTGTCATCTCTCTAAATAGATATAAGTGAAGAAAGAGAGTTTAATTATTTCTACAAAAGATATGCCCACGCTCTAACAAATATAAGTGAAGCAAAAGAGCATTCTACAAAAGGCGGTTGTCTAAGTGAAGAGAAACAGGCAATCCAAACTTCAAATGATATAAGTGAAGCACATGAAGCATTCTATAAAGCCATACTCAAAAGATATAAGTGAAGTGCAAAGAGCATTCTATAAATCAACCAAGGACCATATCATACCAGCATGGTGCATAAAATAAAAATGAAAACTAAATGCAAAAGACGCTCCAAGATTGCACATATCGCATGAACGAAACGAATCCGAAAACATACCGATACTTGTTGAAGAAAGAGGGGATGCCTTCTGGGGCATCCCCAAGCTTAGACGCTTGAGTATCCTTGAATATTTACTTGGGGTGCCTTAGGCATCCCCAAGCTTGAGCTCTTGCCTCTCCTTCTTCTCCTCACATCGAGACCTTCTCGATCATCGAACACTTCATCCACACAAAACTTCAACAGAAAACTCGGTAAGATCCGTTAGTATAATAAAGCAAATCACTACTCTAAGTACTGTTGAAAACCAATTCATATTTTGTTTTTGCATTGTGTCTACTGTAATATAGCTTTTCCATGGCTTAATCCACTGATATAAATTGATAGTTTCATCAAAACAAGCAAACTATGCATCAAAAACAGAATCTGTCAAAAGCAGAACAGTCTGTAATAATCTGAACATTCACCATACTTATGGTACTTCAAAACTTATGCCAAAATTAGGAAAAATAAAAAATTTGTATATAAAGACAGTGGAAAAAAAATCAGAACCATTTGACGTTCCAGTAAAGAATGTAAAATCGCGCACTACAGTCAAAGTTTCTGTCCTGCACCGTACAAACCAACAAGCATTGTAAACATCCTAAAGGCAAACCGTGGCACATTATTTTTATAATACAATGGAATTGTACAAGAGGATAATTATTTTTGTTGAAAAGTTTCTGTAATCAAGATTCACAAAGTTTCCGTGAGCATGAACAAAGTTCAAGGCTAGCTCCCACTTCAACAATGCTCGTCTTTCTCACTTTCGTTTTTCTTTTTGAAAAAGTTTTAGGTTACCCGATTTATTTTTTTGTTTTTAAACTATATAAAATCACTCAACGGAATTAAATGACTCTCTAAAACTTCCGGGTTGTCTCCCTGGCAGCTTTCTTTAAAGCCATTAAGCTAGGCATACAGTGCTCAAGTAGTGAACCCACCTGGATCCCAAGGTATATCAAAGCCAATTTCAATTAGCAATGATTTAGCATTTAGTAGTGAGCACAAAGCAACATATATCAAGCAATGACGAAGTCTAACTCTCTTTCTATGCATCGGCATGTCATAAAAGAACAATTCATGCACACAAAGTAAAGGCCAATGCATAGTATAAACAGTTTCTTGCAATTTTATCGTGTTGGAAACATAGAGAGGTGGAGATATAGTTCCTCTCTCATAATAATTGCAAGTAGGAGCAGCAAGCACATGCATATTATATTCATTAAAATCATCATGTGCAACAGTAAAATGCAACCCATCAATATAATCCTTAATAAGTACAAACTTCTCCGATATAGTGTAGTCGGGAGAATTCAAAAAGATAATAGGACTATCATGCGTGGGTGCAATAGCAACAATTTCAGGTTTAACATAAGGAACTAGAGCAAGTTCATCTCCATAAGCATAATTAATATTGGCATCTTGGCCACAAGCATAGCAAGCATCATCAAAAAGGGATATTTCAAGAGAATCAACGGGATCATAACAATCATCATAGCAATCATCCTTCGGTAAGTACGAAGGGAAATTAAACAATGTATGAGTTGAAGAGTTACTCTCATTAGAAGGTGGGCACGGGTAGCTAATCCGCTCTTCCTCCTTTTGTTCTTTGCTCTCCTCATCATCTTTTTCATCCAATGAGCTCACAGTTTCATCAATTTCTTCTTCCATAGACTCCTGCAAAATATTAGTCTCTTCTTGGACAGCGTAGGAGTCCTCAATATATGGTTTAACATAGATACTAGAAGCATAATTATCATAACAATATTCAAGTATGGCCAAATTTTCAGATTTGTAAAGAGTAGCATCATACGTTTCAATCAAAGAAGCAATTTCATAAGCACCCTTAAAAGCAACAAATTCTTCAATTTGTTGAACATCATAGTAATTATAAACACCCTTAGCATAAAAATATACGATTCCATTTATCACTAAACTCACATTGGTAGGGAAGGTGTTTCTTAGGGTTTTCAGAACAACAAGTAATATCATATATTTCGTGTAAATTCCAAGCATAGCATTGCAAATGATGAATTTGATCCAGTAAATGTTTCCCTTTTTCAGATATGCGGTGTCGCACATAACAAGCATGCTCATCTAAAGATCTGCCCTCAACTAAGCTAGTTGGGGTTTCAACCTGAGCACATAGGGATCAAGATGATCCAAGTAATAAGCTTGAGAGTGTGATAGATTTTGAGTGGTTCTTCAACCATTGGTTTAGTAGGTACAACTAATTTTTTGGTATTTTATGCTTCCTACCCATAACTAAAGATAGAAAACAACTAAGAACAACAAATAAAAATTACTTAGTGATAAAGCAAACAAGCACACACGAGAATATTCACCCCACGCTATGACTCCCCGGCAACGGCGCTAGAAAAAGGTCTTCATAACCCACAAGTATAGGGGATCAATTGTAGCCACTTTCGATAAGTAAGAGCATCGAACCCAATGAGGAGCTAAAGGTAAAACAAATATTCCCTCAAGTTCTATCAACCACCGATACAACTCTACGCACACTTGACGTTCGCTTTACCTAGAACAAGTATGAAACTAGAAGTACTTTGTAGGTGTTTTTGGATAGGTTTGCAAGAATATAAAGAGCACGTAAATAAAAAGTAGGGGCTGTTTAGGTAAAGACACAACTAAATTAGTTTTAGTAGAGAGCTTTTTGTTACGAAAAAGTTATTTGTCCCTAGGCAATCGATAACTAGACCGGTAATCATTATCGAAATTTTATTTGAGGGCGAGGCATAAGCTAACATACTTTCTCTACTTGGATCATGTGCACTTATGATTGGAACTCTAGCAAGCATCCGCAACTACTAAAGATCATTAAGGTAAAACCCAACCATAACATTAAAGCATCAAGTCCTCTTTATCCCTTACGCAACAACCCCCTTACTCGGGTTTGTGTTTCAGTCACTCACGCAACCCACTATAAGCGAATCATGAACGTATTGCAACACCCTACATGTCAGGACCCCGATTCCAAGTCACATTGATCTAGCCGGTAACACCTCATATCACTTTGCAGCCTCACGCACGGTATTCCCACGGGTGTCGCCTTACCATGGCCCGGAACCGTTTGCGCCTTTTGGCTCACGTATATGATAGTGTCGCTAGCATCCATATGACAGACAACCCGGGCCGACATGGCTAGTCGTGAACCCAAAGCGGCACTAACCCATGGGGACAGGCATACATGAATCAACTTCGAGCATGTCGGTCAGCAGCGTGTGAATCCGGGCTGTAGCACTGGGCTAACAGGACTCCGGGAACCCGGGATGTAGCAGGCTAGGCAGGACTCTGTATGTCACCGCGTGACATTTCCCCGAAGGGACAGACACAGGAACAAAGTGAAACACATGCCGGCCAGTCAAGTGTCCTGAGCAGTAGTGTTGGGCTAGCAAGACTCCGGTGAACGGGGCTGTAGCGGACTACTATCGCTCAGGAAGCACTAGACTACATTTCCCCATATGAGAGGCTGCCAAGGATAAACAACTAGATTGTAGGATCCCACACATACCAAGCATTTCAAACATACACACAATATGCTCGATATGTGTATATACAACATGGCATCACAACATAACTCTACGACTCAAGTATTTATTCATTTGGCTCCGAGGAGCGAGATATTACAAACATGGGTCTCATGACCCAACATACAGAGCATACAAGCAACAAGCACAAGCGGAAGCTTAACATGTCTGAGTAGAGACATCTACAAATGAAAAAGGCTGAGAAGCCTGACTATCTACCAGATCCTGCCGATGGCACAAGATCGTAGCTGAGGTAACAAGCTAAACGTCGAAGTCCACGTGGAACTACTAGCGAGACTGACGTCTCTCTGCAAAACATAAAATAAGCAAACGTGAGTACAAATGTACTCAGCAAGACTTACATCAGAACTAACTACATATGCATCATTATCAACAAAGCGGGTGGTGGAGTTTGACTGCAGCAAGCCAGCTTTGACTCGGTGGCTATCCTAAACTACGACTGCAAGTAACTCTTTTGAGGTGGCGCACACGAGTCCACATATTCACCATATCAATACACCACTAAGGATCCGCTCCCGTCTCCCTACGAGAACGCCATCCATAGCACTCACGCTTATCTTGCGCATTTTAGAGTATCCGCTTTCACTTGTCTATGAACTGTACAGGCAACCCAGAAGTCCTTTACCGCGGACACGGCTATTCGAATAGATCATATTAACCCTACAGGGGTGTACTTCTTCACACACGCTCTCGCCACTTACCGTCATGTACACCTCGTGTATCTCGGCAACCTTCAAGCGGAAGCCTGCCGAGGGAGTCGGCCACGACCTGACTAACCACACAAGTCTCTAGTCCAGGTTTATCGCCTATTCGGGTTCCATCCGCAAGGAGATCCGGCCGGGGTGTCGCTCACGGCCCCAAACGATGTGTGCAGGGTTCCCAAGCCCACCTCGACGGGTGGTTCTACGCTTGGTACACCGTGCCACGGTGCCTAGTCTGTCCCAAGCCCACCTGTACCGGGTGCCACTTGGTAGACTACTAACACTACCTACAAACGCCAGAAACTAGTTGCAACTCCTGGACAGAGATCAAGTTGATTAATAAGCCGAGAGGGGCCGAGTTACCGGAACCCAATGTGTGGTAGTAACTGTTCATGGATCACAAACACCGGTTCCTGAGGACGGCTGCAATGAGACAACCCACCATGTACTCCTACATGGCCTCTCACCGCTACCTTTACCAAATCGTGTTCACACACTTAGCTCTCAACAGTAGGACAGGTTCACACACCTCCGATTCATCCCCGATGAATCAGACCTGACACAACTCTAAGCAATAGCAGGCATGACAAACAAGCATGAATGAGTAGGCACAACATGGCTCAAACAACTCCTACTGATGCTAGTGGGTTTCATCTATTTACTGTGGAATGACAGGTCATGCAGAGGATAAAGGGGTTTAGCTACCGCAGCAAGTAACAGATGAATCGTTGTTTTCCTAATGCAGTAAAAAAGAGCAGGAGCGAGAGAGTGGGATTGTATCGGAATGAACAAGGGGTTTTGCTTGCCTGGCACTTCTGAAGATAATATAGTTCTTCATCGGTGTCATCGAACTCATCGTCGGTGGCACGTCTATCGAGAGGGGACAAATACCGGCAACAGAGAAGGAAACACCATCAATGCAATGCACAATATGATGCATGATCATGACATGGCAATATGATGTGGTTTGAGCTAATGCAACTAGCAGCAGGTTAAATGAAGTTGGTTAGAACCCTAGGTTCAATTTCAAACTCCATATGTGAAGGTTTAAATGCCATTATAAGATTTGGCCTAAACAGCAGCCCTAAGTTGTTCTATCATGCATGAAAACAGTACAGATGGATAGATTGGATTTTTCTGATCATTTTTCATATATAATTTATCTCATTTGGAGTTACGGTTGAATTTATATGATTTTTAGAAGTTTGTGGTATTTTCTGGAATTTCCTGTGTAAGAATAATTCCAGAAAAGGGCATTACTGCGTCAGCATTGCGTCACTGTGACATCAGCGGTCAACTGGGACGGTCCAGGTCAAACCTGACCAGTGGGTCCCGCACGTCAGTTTCTAGCCTAATTAATCGGGTTAGTTAGCACTAACTTAATCCTAAATCTAGATTAATTAGAGGCCTGGGCCCACGTCAGACGACCTGGGGTGGTCAAACCCCCGGTCAAAAGGGTCAACGCCACCGGCGGCTTGATGCCGGCGACGGCAAACGCGGCGAAGCACTGCGGGGTTGCTCCTCCGATGGCTAAAAGCGCGGCGGAGGGCACCAGGGGGGAGCCCTTGCTCACCCACATCCAGGGGAGCACGCGGCTGGGCGTGGGGTGGCCTGGTTCACCGGCGGCGAGCTCATCCGCCGCGGCCGGAGCACGGGGATGAGGCAGGCGAGGCTGCGAGCCACGGGGACGCCGGATGAAGTGCTCTACGGGCTCCTGGGAACTCCAGGAGTTCGACTACGCACCCAGATGCGACGGGAACGAGCCCTGGCCGCGTCCACAACATCGCCGAGGGCAAGGAGCTTGCGGGTGCGACAGGGAGGTAATCTAGGGGTTGAGCGCGAGGAGGGGAACAGGGGGGAAACTGAGAGAGGCTCACGGCGAGGAGGATGGTGCAGACGGCGGGGTCGGGGACGCGTTGGTTGCCGCGAATCAACGGTGAGGTGGCCGGCGTTCGGAGGAGGAAGACGAGCCCGATGACGACGACTCTATAGGGCATCCGCAGTCGCGTGCATCGGCGTGTAGCTCCAAGGCGTCGTGGCGGAGGTCGTGGTCATGCTGGTTGAGTGAGTGGTGGCGTGTAGCCATGGCTACGGCGACGGCGCGCTCTCGGGCTGCGCGGAAGAGAGAGCCAGGGAAGGGGAAGGGGGTCTAGCGAGAGAGAAGAGAGGGGGGAAGCACGGGAGAGGGTGAGAGCGGTCCAGGGGGGGTGCTTGGCGTCGTCCGGGGGTCTAGAGGGAGGCGGCAAGCAGGAGGTGGCTGTTGGAAATATGCCCTAGAGGCAATAATAAAAGCATTATTATTATATTTCCTTGTTCATGATAATTGTCTTTTATTCATGCTATAACTGTATTATCCGGAAATCGTAATACACGTGTGAATACATAGACTACAATACGTCCCTAGTAAGCCTCTAGTTGACTAGCTCGTTGGTCAACAGATAGTCATGGTTTTCGACTATGGACATCGGATGTCATTGATAACGGGATCACGCCATTAGGAGAATGACGTGATGGACAAGACCCAATCCTAAGCATAGCACAAAGATCGTGTAGTTCGTTTTGCTAGAGCTTTTCCAATGTCAAGTATCTCTTCCTTAGACCATGAGATCGTGCAATTCCGGATACCGTAGGAGTGCTTTGGGTGTATCAAACGTCACAACGAATCGGGTGACTATAAAGGTGCACTACAGGTATCTCGAAAGTGACCATTGGGTTGACACGGATCGAGGCTGGATTTGTCACTCCGTATTACGGAGAGGTATCACTAGGGCCCACTCGGTAATGCATCATCATAATGAGCTCAAAGTGATCAAGTGTCTGGTCACGGGATCATGCATTGCGGTACGAGTAAAGTGACTTGCCGGTAACGAGACTAAACGAGGTATTGGGATACCGACGATCGAGTCTCGGGCAAGTAACATACCGTCAAGACAAAGGGAATAGAATACGGGGTTGCTTGAACCCTTGACATCGTGGTTCATCCAATGACAACATCGAGGAGCATGTGGGAGCCAACATGGGTATCCAGATCCGCTGTTGGTTATTGACTTGAGGTAGTCTCGGTCATGTTCAGATGTCTCCGAACCCGTAGGGTCTACACATAAGGTTCGGTGGCGCTAGGGTTAATAGGAAGACAAGTATGTGATTACGAATGTTGTTGAGTCCGGATGAGATCCGGACGTCACGAGGAGTTCGGAATGGTCCGGAGGTAAATATTTATATATGGAAAGTGGTTAAGCGGACTCCGGAAAGTTTGGGGTATACTGGGTAAATACCGGGGCCACGGGAGGGTTCCGGAGGTCCACGGAGGGGCCACCCCCCGGGGGGCACATGGGCTAAGTGGGAGAGGGAGCCAGCCCCTGGTGGGCTGGGCGCGCCTCCCCACCTAGGCCCATGCGGCTAGGGTTTGGGGAGGAGGAAACCCTAAAGGGAAAGGGGCCCTTGGCTTGGGGGGCAAGCCACCCTTTCCTCCTCTCCTTGGCCGCCGCCCCCTAGGGTTTTCCCTAGAGGGCCGCCCCCTTGCCCTCTTCTCCTATAAATAGAGGGGTGGGGGAGGGCTGCCAACACTATTGTAGGCGCAGCCCTCCCTCCCAACACCTCTCTTTCTCCACGTGAGCTTGGCGAAGCCTCGCCGAGAACAGCAGTACCAACCGCACCACGCCGTCGTGCTGCCATTGGAATCGTCTTCCTCAACCTCTCCTTCACTCTTGCTGGATCAAGGCGGAGGAGACGCCATCGTCCCGCACGTGTGTTGAACACGGAGGTGCTGTCCTTTCAGTACTTTGGTCATCGGTGATCGGAATCACGTTGGGAGCGTCTTCATCATCACCACTCTCTCGAACGCTTCCGCACTCGATCTACAAGTGGTATGTAGATGCAAACTCTCTAGTAACTCGTTGCTTAGTAGAACTCATAGATGGATCTTGGTGAAACCGTAGGAAAATTTTAATTTTCTGCAACGTCCCCAACAGTGGCATCATGAGCTAGGTCTATCGTAGTTCTCTTTGCACGAGTAGAACACAATTTTGTTGTGGCGTGGATCTTGTCAACTTACTTGCCGTTACTAGTTGTTTCTTGCTTCCGCGGTATTGTGGGATGAAGCGGCCGGACCAACCTTACACGCTCTTACGTGAGACCGGTTCCACCGACTAACATGCACTAGTTGCATAAGGTGGCTGGCGGTGTCTGTCTCTCCTACTTTAGTTGGAGCGGATTCGATGAACAGGGTCCTTATGAAGGGTAAATAGAAGTTGACAAGATCACGTTGTGGTTATTCGTAGGTAAGAAAACGTTCTTGCTAGAACCCAATTGCAGCCACGTAAAAGATGCAACAACAATTAGAGGACGTCTAACTTGTTTTTTGCAGCAATTGTCATGTGACGTGATATGGTCAAGTTGTGATGAATGATGATATATTGTGATGTATGAGATCATGTTCTTGTAATAGGAATCACGACTTGCATGTCGATGAGTATGACAACCGGCAGGAGCCATAGGAGTTGTCTTTATTTTGTATGACCTGCGTGTCATTGAAGAACGCCATGTAATTTACTTTACTTTATTGCTAAACGCGTTAGCCATAGAAGTAGAAGTAGTCGTTGGCGTGACAACTTCATGGAGGCACGATGATGGAGATCATGATGATGGAGATCATGGTGTCATGCGGTGACAGGATGATCATGGAGCCCTCAAGATGAAGATCAAGGAGCTATATGATATTGGCCATATCATGTCACTACTTTATAATTGCATGTGATGTTTATTATGTTTATACATCTTGTTTACTTAGAACGACGGTAGTAAATAAGATGATCCCTTAGAACAATTTCAAGAAGTGTTCTCCCCTAACTGTGCACC
Source organism: Aegilops longissima (assembly GCA_021605205.1). Taxonomy (NCBI): domain Eukaryota; kingdom Viridiplantae; phylum Streptophyta; class Magnoliopsida; order Poales; family Poaceae; genus Aegilops; species Aegilops longissima. Next base: position 517,232,877 of record CM038680.1, read on the forward strand.
GTTGCTACAGTTCGTCGCTTCTAAGCACCACGTGTTAATCGGGTGTGATGGATTCTTACGTTCACATACAACGGGTGTAAGCAAGATTTACACACGCAGAAACACTTAGGGTTAACTTGACGAGCCTAGCATGTGAAGACATGGCCTCGGAACACGGAGACCGAAAGGTCGAACACGAGTCGTATGGAAGATACGATCAACATGAGAATGTTCACCGACGCAGACTAGTCCATCTCACGTGTTGATCGGACACGGCCTAGTCGACTCGGATCGTGTAACACTTAGATGACTAGAGGGATGTCTAATCTAAGTGGGAGTTCATTAATAAATTGATTAGATGAACTTAATTATCATGAACTTAGTCTAAAACTTTTGAATTATATGTCTTGTAGATCAAATGGCCAACGCCATGTCAACTTGAACTTCAACGCGTTCCTAGAAAACCAAGCTGAAAGATGACGGCAGCAACTATACGGACTGGGTCCGAACACGAGGATCATCCTCATAGCTGCCAGGAAACAATACGTCCTAGAAGAACCGCTAGGTGACGCTCCGTCGAGAACCAAGACATTATGAATGCTTGGCAGTCTCGTCTTGATGATTACTCCCTCGTTCGATGCGGCATGCTTTATGACTTAGAACCGGGCTCCAAAAGCGTTTTGATCACCACGGAGCATATGAGATGTTCGAGGAGCTGAAACTTGTTTTCCAAGCTCACGCCGGGTCGAGAGATATGACATCTCCGACAAGTTCTATAGTTGTAAGATGGAGGAAAACAGTTACATCGGTGAGCACATTCGAAGATGTCAGGTTGCACAACCGTATGACCCACTGAATATTAACCTCCACGATGAGGCGGTCATTGACAGAATCCTCGATCGCTCCCACCAAGCTACAAGAGCTTTGTGATGAACTACAACATGCGAGGGATGGTAAAGACCATTCTGAAGTGTTCTCTATGCTGAAGTCAGCCGAGGTTGAAATCAAGAAAGAACATCAAGTGTTGATGGTCAATAAGACCACTAAGTTCAAGAAGGGCAAGGGTAAGAAGAACTTCAAGAAGGACGGCAAGGAGGTTGCCGCGCCCGTAAGCAAGTTCTGGGAAGAAGTCAAAGAATGGACCCAAGCACGAGACCGAGTGCTTTTATTGCAAGGGAAGGGTCTTTGAAGCGGAACTGCCCCAAGTACTTAGCGGATAAGAAGGCCGGCAACACCAAAGGTATATTTGATATACATGTAATTGATGTGTACCTTACCGAGAATCGTGGTAACTCCTGGGTATTTGATACGGTGCCGTTGCTCATATTTGTAACTCACAGCAGGAGCTGCGGAATAAGCGGAGACTGGCGAAGGACGAGGTGACGATGCGCGTCGGGAATGGTTCCAGAGTCGATGTGATCGCCGTCGGCACGCTACCTCTTCATTTACCCACAGGATTAGTTATGAACCTTAATAATTGTTATTTGGTGCCAAGTTTGAGCATGAATATTGTATCTGGATCTCGTTTAATGCGAGATGGCTACTCATTTAAATCCGAGAATAATGGTTGTTCTATTTATATGAGAGATATGTTTTATGGTCATGCTCCGATGGTCAATGGTTTATTCTTAATGAATCTCGGCGTAATATTACACATGTTCATAGCGTGAATACCAAAAGATGTAAAGTTGATAACGATAGTCCCACATACTTGTGGCATCGCCGCCTTTGGTCACATTGGTGTCAAGCGCATGAAGAAGCTCCATGCTGATGGACTTTTGGAGTCTCTTGATTATGAATCATTTGACACATGCGAACCATGCCTCATGGGCAAGATGACCAAGACTCCATTCTCGGAACAATGGGCGAGCAACCAACTTGTTGGAAATCATACATACCGATGTGTGCGGTCCAATGAGCGTTGAGGCTCGCGGAGGATATCGTTATGTTCTCACTCTCATAGATGACTTGAGTAGATATGGGTATGTCTACTTGATGAAACACAAGTCTGAGACCTTTGAAAAGTTCAAGGAATTTCAGAATGAAGTAGAGAATCAACGTGACCGAAAGATAAAATTCTTACGATCAGATCGTGGAGGAGAATATTTAAGTCACGAATTTGGTACACACTTAAGAAAATGTGGAATCGTTTCACAACTAACGCGCTGGAACACCTCAACAGAACGGTGTGTCCGAGCGTCGAATCGCACTCTATTGGATATGGTGCGGTCTATGATGTCTCTTACCGATTTACGCTATCATTTTGGGGATACGCTCTAGAGACAGCTACATTCACTTTAAATAGGGCAGCGTCTAAATCCGTTGAGGCGACACCGTATGAATTATGGTTTGGGAAGAAACCTAAGTATCGTTTCTAAAAGTTTGGGGATGCGATGCTTATGTCAAGAAACTTCAACCTGAAAAGCTCGAACCCAAGTCGGAAAAATGCGTCTTCATAGGATACCCTAAGGAAACCTTTGGGTATACCTTCTACCTTAGATCCGAAGGCAAGATCTTTGTTGCCGAGAGCGGAATCTTTACGGAAAAGAGTTTCTCTCGAAAGAAGTAAGTGGGAGGAAAGTAGAACTCGATGAAGTACTACCTCTTGAACAGGAAAGTAGTGCAGCTCGGGAAAATGTTCTGTGATGCCTACACCAATCGAAGAGGAAATTCATGATGATGATCAAGGTACTTCGGATCAAGTTACTACTGAACCAGAGGTCCACTAGGACACGCTCCGCACTGAGTGGTACGGCAACCCTGTCACGGAAATCATGTTGTTAGACAACAATGAACCTTGAACTATGAAGAAGCGATGGCGGCCCAGATTCCAACAAATGGCTAGAAGCCATGAAACCGAGATAGAATCCATGTATGAAAACAAAGTGTGGACTTTGGTGACTTGCCCGATGATCGGCGAGCCATAGAAAACAAATGGATCTTTAAGAAGAAGGCGGACGCGGATGGTAATGTCACCATCTATAAAGCTCGACTTGTCGCTAAGGGTTATCGGCAAGTTCAAGGGATTGACTACGATGAGACTTTCTCTCCCGTAGCGAAGCTTAAGTCCGTCCGAATCATGTTAGCAATTGCCGCATACTATGATTATGAGATATGGCAGATGGGCGTCAAAACAGCGTTCCTTAACGGCTATCTTAAGGAAGAGCTGTATATGATACAGCGGAAGGTTTTGTCGATCCTAAGAATCCTGACAAAGTATGCAAGCTCCAGCGATCCATTTATGGGCTGGTGCAAGCATCTCGGAGTTGGAACATTCGCTTTGATGAGATGATCAAAGCGTTTGGGTTTATGCAGACTTATGGAGAAGCCTGCGTTTACAAGAAAGTGAGTGGGAGCTCAGAGCATTTCTCATATTATATGTAGATGACATACTTTTGATGGGAAATGATATAGAATTCTTGGACAGCATTAAGGCCTACTTGAATAAGTGTTTTTCAATGAAGGACCTTGGAGAAGCTGCTTATATATTAGGCATCAAGATCTATAGAGATAGATCGAGACGCCTCATAGGTCTTTCACAAAGCACATACCTTGACAAGATTTTGAAGAAGTTCAAAATGGATCAGTCCAAGAAAGGGTTCTTGCCGGTATTACAAGGTGTGAGATTGAGCTCAGCTCAATGCCCGACCACGGCAAAAGATAAATAAGAGATGAGTGTCATCCCCTATGCCTCAGCCATAGGATCTATTATGTATGCCATGCTGTGTACCAGACCTGATGTAAACCTTGCCGTAAGTTTGGTAGGAAGGTACCAAAGTAATCCCGGCAAGGAACACTGGACAGCGGTCAAGAATATCCTGAAGTACTTGAAAAGGACAAAGGACATGTTTCTCGTTTATGGAGGTGACGAAGAGCTCGTCGTAACAGGTTACGTCGACGCTAGCTTCGACACAGATCTGGATGACTCTAAGTCACAAACCGGATACGTGTATATGTTGAATGGTGGAGCGAGAAGCTGGTGCAGCTGCAAGCGAAAGCGTCGTGGCGGGATCTACATGTGAAGCGGAGTACATGGCAGCCTCGGAGGCAGCGCATGAAGCAATTTGGGTGAAGGAGTTCATCACCGACCTAGGAGTCATACCCAATGCGTCGGGGCCGATCAAACTCTTTCGTGACAACACTGGAGCTATTGCACTTGCCAAGGAGCCCAGATTTCACAAGAAGACCAGGCACATCAAGCGTCGCTTCAACTCCATCCGTGAAAATGTTCGGGATGGAGACATAGAAATTTGTAAAGTGCATACGGATCTGAATGTCGCAGATCCGTTGACTAAACCTCTTCCATGGGCAAAACATGATCAACACCGAACTCTATGGGTGTTCGATTCATCACAATGTAAACTACATTATTGACTCTAGTGCAAGTGGGAGACTGTTGGAAATATGCCCTAGAGGCAATAATAAAAGCATTATTATTATATTTCCTTGTTCATGATAATTGTCTTTTATTCATGCTATAAGCGTATTATCCGGAAATCGTAATACACGTGTGAATACATAGACTACAATCGTCCCTAGTAAGCCTCTAGTTGACTAGCTCGTTGGTCAACAGATAGTCATGGTTTCGACTATGGACATCGGATGTCATTGACAACGGGATCACGTCATTAGGAGAATGGCGTGATGGACAAGACAATCCTAAGCATAGCACAAAGACCGTGTAGTTCGTTTTGCTAGAGCTTTTCCAATGTCAAGTATCTCTTCCTTAGACCATGAGATCGTGCAATTCCGGATACCGTAGGAGTGCTTTGGGTGTATCAAGCGTCACAACGTAATCGGGTGACTATAAAGGTGCACTACAGGTATCTCCGAAAGTGACCATTGGGTTGACACGGATCGAGGCGGGATTTGTCACTCCGTATTACGGAGAGGTATCACTAGGGCCCACTCGGTAATGCATCATCATAATGAGCTCAAAGTGATCAAGTGTCCGGTCACGGGATCATGCATTCTTGATGCGAGTAAAGTGACTTGCGTAACGAGACTAAGCGAGGTATTGGGATACCGACGATCGAGTCTCGGGCAAGTAACATACCGTCAAGACAAAGGGAATAGAATACGGGGTTGCTTGAACCCTTGACATCGTGGTTCATCCGATGACAACATCGAGGAGCATGTGGGAGCCAACATGGGTATCCAGATCCGCTGTTGGTTATTGACTTGAGGTAGTCTCGGTCATGTTCGCATGTCTCCCGAACCCGTAGGGTCTACACATAAGGTTCGGTGGCGCTAGGGTTAATAGGAAGACAAGTATGTGATTACGAATGTTGTTGAGTCCGGATGAGATCCCGGACGTCACGAGGAGTTCGGAATGGTCCGGAGGTAAAGATTTATATATGGAAAGTGGTTAAGCGGACTCGGAAAGTTTGAGGGTATACGGTAAAATACAGGGGCCACCGGGAGGTTCCGGAGGTCCAGGGAGGGGCCACCCCTCTCGGGGCCACATGGGCTAAGTGGGAGGGAGCCAGCCCCTGGTGGGCTGGGCGCCCCCACCTAGGCCCATCATGGCTAGGGTTTGGGAGGAGGAACCCTAAAGGGAAAAGGGGCCCCTTGGCTTGGGGGCAAGCCACCCTTTCCTCCTCTCCTTGGCCGCCCCCCCTAGGGTTTTCCCTAGAGGGCGGCCCCCTTGCCCTCTCCTCCTATAAATAGAGGGGTGGGGGAGGGCTGCCAACACTATTGTGGCGCAGCCCTCCCTCCCAACACCTCTCTTTCTCCACGTGAGCTTGGCGAAGCCCTGGGGAGAACAGCAGTACCAACTGCACCACGCCGTCGTGCTGCCATTGGAATCGTCTTCATCAACCTCTCCTTCACTCTTGCTGGATCAAGGCGGAGGAGACGCCATAAATCTCCGCACGTGTGTTGAACACGGAGGTGCTGTCCTTCAGTACTTTGGTCATCGGTGATCGGAATCACGTTGGGAACGTCTTCATCATCACCACTCTCTCGAACGCTTCCGTACTCGATCTACAAGTGGTATGTAGATGCAAACTCTCTCTAGTAACTCGTTGCTTAGTAGAACTCATAGATGGATCTTGGTGAAACCGTAGGAAAATTTTAATTTTCTGCAACGTTCCCCAACAGTGGCCGGGGCGCGTGTGCACGCACGGTGGCCACACGCCCTCCTGCCCACTGGTAGGAGGTGGAAGGCGACAGGGAGGAGCCCCTGGTGGGCTGGGCCGCCAAGTGGACTGGCCAGGTGGGCTGGGCCAGCACAGGTGAGGCCCAGGTGGGTTTCCCTCTCTCTCCCTTCTTTATTTTGTTTCAGTTTTCTATTTTATTCCTGTGTTTTGAATTAGTAAAAATACTAATTCATTTCATAAAATCCTGGAGATAATTATGGGTGCTTTCTGAATTATTCCAGTGACCCTTAACAATTTCCAACATTTTTGGAGCATGTGAAATATATATAGCATTTAAATAGCTCCAATTCAATTATGTTTGAATTAATTCAAAGTCCAAATATGTCCTGCAAAAATGTGAACCATTTTTGGTAGATGCTTCCACCTTGATCCAGAAATGATGAACATTTTTAGGGGGCATTTTGAAATCATTGAAAAATATTCTAGTTGAACCTATTTGAATTCCTTTTGATGCTAGGGTTTGAACATCCCCATTTCAAGTTTCTGAGAAATTTAAACATGATGCACACATGACTATCTAGTCTAGGTCATACCAGAATTAGGGATGTGACAGCTCACCCCTACTAAACAAGAATCTCGTCCCGAGATTCAAGTCGTGAGGTAAGAAGTCAGAGGGGTCACAAGCTAACACGATCTTCACGATCCAACTGTCCTTCTCAAAATGTTGATTCATTGCTTCATATTGATCTTGACGTCTTTGCTTTCTAGATCTTCATCCAACTCGATGACGTTAGAAAGAAACTCTATCGGGAAGGATCATTGAAACTCTCCATACCAGGCTAAGGCAATTCACAACGATCGTTTGAAAGGGGTTCGGGGAAATGGCATACTCACACTAGTAGAAAAAGGGTCAAACGTGAAGCACATTAGTGCCGGTTTGAATTTGAGCCGGCACTATTGTATACATTAGTGCCGGTTCCAACGGCTAGCCTGGCCGCTTTCATTAGTACCGGTTCGTGGCTAACCTTTAGCACCGGTTCGTGCCACGAACCGGTACTAATGAGAGTGGTGGCAGGATGTTGTTAGACTGGGGCCCCTCCAGGCCCTTTAGTACCGGTTCTTGGCACGAACCGATACTAAAGGTCTTCCTACATAAACCCTTCTTCCACCCGAGCTCGCTCTGTTCTTCCCCTTTCCCCTCTCTTCTCTGTTCTTCCCCTCTTCCTCTCGAGCTTATCACACATTTTGCCCAAAATTTGTCAAGATTTGAAGGCCCCCATCCATTCAAATGATCACAAAGGTTAGCAACTTTGTCCTTTCATCTCTCATTGCTAGATTAGCTCTTGCAATGCTTTATATAGTGATTAATTTGTGAGTTTAGTAATTTGGGAGAAATTTATATATGTGCTAGTATTTGATTTATATGCAATTTGAGGTCAAAATAACACTTAGTTTGCATATGTAGGTGTGTTTTACTTAGTGCCTTCTAAATCTCCGTCAGTAACCACCGCCGATCGCCTGCATCGTCTCCGTCATGGCACCACCTTGTGGTCAGCCTCTTGTTCATGAAATTTTATATAAAAATTGATGTTTGTGTGATTTGGATATATAGTTACTCGTATAACTATCTTACCCGACGTTGTTTGTTATACATAGTGCCATGGTTTTGATATCCGTCCCGTCGGCCCTCGTCCTTGTTATGATTCGGATGTGGTATATTCTCTTTTAAAACTATTTGTTGCATTTCGTGTTTATGACAAATTATGCCCATCAAGTTGACATAGATATTTTTATCTAGGAGGTATGTGAACCGAAATTCCAACCGACCCTATTGTCGAGAGGTTAAATTTAGTTGAAAAGAAAACGAGTACTTGAAAGAAAAATTGAAAAGAATTGAGGGGAGAAGATGGAATTGGAGTTGCATGTTGCCGATGTCGCCGATGATCACAAGATCAAGATGGAGAAAATGCGCTTGAAGATTAGAAAGATTAGAAAATATGCCATCGATAGTGAGGCTTGGTATCATTATGTTGTTGGATCAATTGTTACCTTAGTTGCGATCTTGATCGCATTTGTTGTTGCATTTAAATGCTTTAGCTAGAGAGTTATTTGTTTGTTGCATTTAAGTGTTGTATGAACTTTATGTATGAACTTGTATTAATTTGGTCTATTCGGTGTTGTGTAATGAAGATGAGCCGACAATGGATGTACGATGACCGATGCTCTCCCAGTTCGTTAAGGGCGTGCATACTTTTCTCGCTTATGGCTGAGGCAAACAAGCGGGCGGATAGTTTTATGCCTTGTCCATGTGCTGGCTGTAAGAATGGTCGCAATTACTCTCGTCAAGAACCATTCACGTCCACTGTTTGAGTCGGTTTCATGCCCCACTATAATGTTTGGACCAAGCACGGAGAAAGAGGGGTTATGATGGAAGACAATGAAGAAGAAGAGGACGACGACAGCTATCCGGCCATGGGTTCCCTGAATACGATGATACAACAATGGGGAAGAAGCTGAGCCGGTAATGCGGAAGAAGCTGAGCCGGCAATGCGGGAAGAAGCTGAATAAGAGGCATCGATGAGCCCGTTGATGATCTAGGTCGGGCCATTGCCGATGCAAAGAGAAACTGCGCAAGTGATTTGGAGAAGAAGAAGTTGCAGCGCATGTTAGAGGATCACAAAAATTGTTGTACCCAATTGCGTGAGGTGACAAGAAAAAGCTGGGCACCACACTGGAATTGCTGCAATGGAAGGCGAGAGAATGGTGTATCGACAAGGGATTTGGAAAGTTGCTGGTAATGATAAAGGATATGCTTCCAAAGGACAACGAATTGCCCGAGAGTACGAAGAAGCAAAGAAGGTTGTCTGCCCTCTAGGGTTAGAGGTGCATAAGATACATGCATGCCCTAATGATTGCATCCTCTACCGCGGTGAGTACGAGGATTTGAACACTTGCCCGGTATGTGGTGCATTGCGCTATAAGATCAGCCGCGATGACCCTGGTGATGTCGAGGGCGAGCGCCCCAGGAAGAAGATTCCTGCCAAGGTGATGTGGTATTCTCCTATAATACCACGGTTGAAACGTTTGTTCCAAAACAAAGAGCATGCCAAGGCGATGTGATGGCACAGAGAAGACCGTAAGAAAGACGGAAAGTTGAGAGTACCCGCTGACGGGTCGCAATGGAGAAAAATCGAAAGAAAGTACGGGAAGGAGTTTGCAGATGACGCAAGGAGCGTATGGTTTGGTCTAAGTGCAGATGGCATTAATCCTTTTGGGGAGCAGAGCAGCAACCATAGCACCTGGCCTGTGACTCTATGTTTGTATAACCTTCCTCCTTGGTTGTGCATGAAGCGGAAGTTCATTATGATGCCAGTGCTCATCCAAGGCCCTAAGCAACCCGGCAATGACATTGATGTGTACCTAAGGCCATTAGTTGAAGAACTCTTACAACTATGGAATGGAACAGGTGTACGTCGTGGGATGAGCACATGGGGAAGAATTTGACCTAAAGGCGTTGCTGTTCGTGACCATCAATGATTGGCCTGCTCTCAAGTAACCTTCGTGACAGACAAACAAGGGATACCGCGGATGCACACACTGTTTGGATGATACCGATAGTATATATTTGAATAGTTGTAAGAAGAATGTGTACAGGACATCGCCGATTTCTTTCGGCAGGCATCCCGTGAAGAAAGAAAGGCAAGCATTTCAAAGGTGAGGCGGATCACCGACGAAGCCTCGCCACCGTCTCGGTGGTGATGTACATGATATGGTCAAGGATTTGAAGGTGATATTTGGAAAGGGTCCTGGTGGACAACCTGTTCCGAAGGACGCTGATGGACGCGCACCCATGTGGAAGAAGAAATCTATATTTTGGGACCTGCCATATTGGAAAGACCTAGAGGTCCGCTCCGCAATCGACGTGATGCACGTGACGAAGAATCTTTGCGTGACCTGCTTGGCTTCTTGGGCGTGTATGGGAAGACAAAAGATACACCTGAGGCACGGGAGGACCAGCAACGTATGCACGGAGAAGACGGCATACATCAGGGTCATGCAAGCTACGCTCTTACCAAAGAAGAGAAGGAAATCTTCTTTGAATGCCTGCCGATATTAAGGTACCGTCGGCTTCGTCGAATATAAAGGAATAATAAACATGGCAGAGAAAAATTTCCAGAACCTAAAGTCTCATGACTGCCACGTGATTATGACGCAACTGCTTCCGGTTGCATTGAGGGGGCTTCTACCGGAAAACGTTCGATTAGCCATTGTGAAGCTATGTGCATTTGTCAATGCAATCTCTCAAAAGGTAATCGGTCCAGAAATCATACCAAGGTTACAGAATGATTTGGTGCAATGTCTTGTCAGTTTCGAGTTGGTGTTCCCACCATCCTTCTTCAACATCATGACGCACGTCCTAGTTCACCTATGCGAAGAGATTAATGTTTTGGGTCCTGTATTTCTACACAATATGTTCCCCTTCGACAGGTTCATGGGAGTCTTAAAGAAATATGTTCATAACCGTGCTAGAACAGAAGGAAGCATCTCCAAGGGCCATCAAAATGAGGAGGTCGTTGAGTTTTGTATTGACTTTATTCCTGACCTTAAGCCGATTGGTGTTCCTGAATCGCGGCATAAGGGCAGTCTGGATGGAAAAGGCACGCTAGGAGGGGAACAAACAATATGTATGGACGGACATTCTCTCACTGAAGCACACTACACAGTTCTACAGAATTCAGCCTTGGTGGCTCTGTATATGGATGAACACAAGAATTTGCTACGCTCCAAACGCCCGGAGCGGTCTCGATGACTGGATTACACGTGAACAAACCAGGAGTTTCGCGGCTGGTTGCGAACACGCACCATGCATGACACCTCTATTGAAGATGACATGTACTTGCTGTCCCGATTACCATCTTGAATATAATGACTTTCAAAGGGTACGAGATAAATGGTAATACATTTTACACGATCGCCCAAGATAAGAAGAGCACCAACCAAAACAGTGGTGTCCGCTTTGATGCAGAAACCCAGACGGGAAAGGAAATATATTATGGTTATATACAGGACATATGGGAACTTTACTATCGACGTGGTTTAAAGGTCCCTTAGTTTCGGTGCAAAGGGGTCAATATGACACGAGGCGGGGTAACGGAAGACCCGCAGTACGGAATGACAACAGTGGATCTCAACAATCTTGCGTATGCAGACGAACCATTCGTCCTAGCCAATGATGTGGCACAGGTTTTCTATGTGAAGGACATGTCTACCAAGCCAAGAAAAAGAAAAGAAAAGGAAGCGAATGCATCGTACGACGAGCCAAAGCAGTACATAGTTCTTTCTGGGAAGAGAAACATCGTGGGAGTGGATGACAAGACAGACAAGTCAAAAGATTATGAAAAGTTTGATGAAATTGCTCCATTCACAGTGAATATTGACCTGAGCATCCCGTTAAATGATGAAGATTTACCATGGTTACGGCGCAAAGGGACACACGCGAAGAAAAAGTTTCACACCCAAAGATCTGGGATGTGATCGGCTTCACTATCATCACTTTCTTCTGTGTTTCACACCCGGATGGGAATCTCTGTAATAGTTAGGGTAGTTATGTGTTTTGGCATTTTAAGCGAAGAAATTTTATGTGCAAACAAATTCTTTCATGCCTTTACTGATTTTTAAAGTTAAGTTATTCACAAACTAGTGATTCACACTAATTTCAAATAATTCAAAATTTAAACTATTCAAATTTGAAAACTACGGCACTAACAGAAAGTTTATAATTTTTGTACCTAAAGCAAAAATATTCACAAAGAAACTCTAAATACACAAAAAAACAACACAAAAATAAATGAAGCAAAAACAATTAAAAAAGCCCGCCTACTAGGCAGAGCGGCCTGCATCGAATAGAAACCCAACCTGTAGTTGGGCGGGATGCAGGCCCATAAAGGCAAAGTGGGCCTGAGGCAACAAAGAACACGTAGGCCGAAGAAGCCTGCTTTGGGGAGGAGCTCGAGAGAGCGACCGCACGGAGGTTTATAAACAAGTGCGGTCGCCCCTCGGCTAGCGAGGTGGGACTAAACTTGCCGCACCGCACCTGCTCCAGCGCACCCCCTTTAGTACCGGTCGTGGCACAAACCGGTACTAAAGGGGGTGCCTTTAGTACCGGTTTGTGCCACCACCCGGTACTAAAGGGGGTCGCTTCCCGCCGCTTGGGCTGGTCAAAACTGGCCTTTAGTACCGGTTGGTGGCTCCAACCGGTACTAAAGGTGCCTTCTATATATATACAACACTTCGAAAAATTTCATTCTCCCTCTGTTTCTTCCTCTGTTTCCCCATAGAACCGCCTACCGATCGATCGACGCTGTCACCGACCCGTCGCCGCCGTCGCCGCCCGTCCCCGTCGCCGCCCCGTCGCCGTCATCCTTCATCCCGCCGCCGCCGCCGTCGTCGCCGCCGCCCCGTCCCGTCGCCTTGGGCCCGTCCCGTCGCGTCGTCCCTGCGTCGCCGCCCAGCGCATCATGCCCCGCCCGTCGCTGCCCCTCGTAAATCGCCCGTCGTCGTCGCCCTGTGAGCTCTCCCCTCTAACCCCTCTCCTCGGGCGGCCACCATGGGTGCCGCCCCTCCCCGAGCCCATACACACACACAAGCATGATGAACACACACACACACGTATATATGTATGAATGCATGTATATATTAGTATATATATACGTATTTTGTATGTTTAATTAGTTTAGATTTTTTAGATTATTGTTTTTCACTAGTATATATGTATGAATGCATGTTAGATGGATATAATTAGTGTTTAATTAGTATGGAATTTTTATATAATGTTGTATTTCTGTTTTTAATGGATGTATAGAAGTTGTTTTTTCTGTTTTTAGCGTTAGATGCTTAATTAGTATGAAATAGCATATAGAATTTTGACATATGCAATGATAGCATAATTAGTGTTATATAGAAATGTTAGTTATCAAAATCCAATCATTAAAAAAAGTTACTTTTTGGGCATATAGCTAGTATTTGTTCTCGACGATGCCCGCCCGCATCCTCGCCGTCGACCCTTCATGACGACGTCCGGCTGACCCATGTCCGGACTGGCTCACTGGCTGGCACTGGAGGTGCTGCTCGGAGAAGCGCGCCGCTTGATGAGGAACCCGCCACGGGTCCCGTCGTCGACCCCGATCTCGTTTGGTGGCGTCAGCGTGGACCAGTTTGGCGCGGAGGGCGGCCCAGCCGGAGGTGGTGCGTCGCCGTGTCGGGGAGGAGGACGAGCACGTCCATAGCTACATGGTTGTGTTAGAGGCGGCAGGTTCTCCAATACCGGCAGTTTCTTGAGGATCTCACTTCAGCTATGATCTGTGAGGTTCCTTCTCTTTGGGTGTCCACCGCCGCCGCCGCAGAACCGCGAGTGTCCTAGATTCTTCAGTAGTATTCGATCTTTATTAGCTACCTAGCAGTGATGTATTCGATATTATATCTATTATTCGAGACGATGTATTGAGATTATATCTATTATTCAAGACGATGTATTCGAGATTATATCTATTATTCGAGACGATGTTTTCGAGATTATATCTATTATTCGAGACGATGTATTCGAGATTATATCTATTATTCGAGACGATGTAATTTGAATACTAAATTGTTTTATATTGTTTTGGATTAGTTAAATAAAAGTTATGGCGGACAATACCGGCAGAGAGGGAGAACAGGCCATGTTCGATATGATACGCCATCCTCACGGGCCAGATGATGATCAGAATGAAGAAGATTATGACGTCTCCGAGTTTCTAAACAACACCGGAGAGGGTGATATGATATTCGATCGCGACGACCGAATTGATGAAGTCATGAACTATGATTATTATGATGACGAAGAAAATGTTGATCTTGAAACAACAAAGACCGGCAAGGTATATATATTTATATAAGCAGGCATCTGGTGATCATCACATGTCTTAAATGACTTGAAGATATATTAACGAATCGATCTTTGTTCTTTCAGCCATCCGGATCGAGCAAATCTTTAGACAAAAGGACGAAACGAGGCCCGAACAAAAAGTTGAAGGAGGGTGTAAAGTACAATATCGAGGCAATCAGACCTAATGGCGAACCATTAGCGCCTAAGAAGATTGCGGACAAGTTCGTTCGTCACAAGGCGGAGTTCTTGTGAAGGACCAACTCGATCTCCCTTCAAGAATGGAGAGAGCCAGAAAAGACAAAAGACAAAAAGACAAAGAGGACGCTGCTCCACGTCCGGATGTTACTTTTGTCGACAAAAACAAAAAGATCTGCTTTGGGATACTCTCATGGAACATTTCACCCTACCAGATCATTTCACGAAGCGAGATGTGCAGAAAGTCAAGGACGCGCTCTTAGGAAGATGGCGGTTGCATTCAAGAACCACAAGAATCGTGAATGGAACAAGTACGTCAAGGAGGAAGGAAGACTCCAGATTTGAGGGAACACTAGAGAACCAACGTGCTCATTGGGACGATTTCGTGAAATTCAAAGATTTGGAATTAGCTAAGGAGCGGTCGAGAATAAACAAGAAGAATGCGAAAAAGGATAAGTTCCATAAGTGGGGTCGGTGGCTATGCGGTGGCAATGCCTAAGTGGGATAAGTCTGAGAAAGAGATGGAGGATGCAGGTGTCACTCCGATTACTAAGAGCTGGCCCCCTAGGTGCAGGACTTGGTTCTATGCGCATGGGGGGAGTTGGACCCGAAGACAGGCAATGTTTCGACGAGGGCAAGTCTGAAGGGAGCCGACGATGCGATACTTGTTGCAATAGAAGATGCGCGATCGGGGGTGTTCCAGCCCAACAGAGAGAACGACGAGCTTACGCGTGCCCTGGGAAATCCTAAACACCCGGGAAGAACACGAGGCATGGGCGCTATTCCGTGGTATGAGGGGTTTTCAGACAGGAACAACGACTACAGAACCCGTGTGAGAAAGAAGATTGCGGAGAAGAAGAAGAGGAAGATGGAGGAGGAGCAGAGGAAGCGGGACTATGAACGCCTTCAAGGACTAGAAGCAAGTCAAGCGGAATTGGCAGTCAAATTCCAGCGGCAACAGGAGCAGATTGATTCACTTCGCCAGCAAAGGGGGTCTCAGCAGCTGCAGCAGCTAGCGGCTGATCCAGCATTGGATAGCACCGCCCCATCCATGCCGAGAAGCAGCGTGGGTTCCACCCCGGACGACGCAATGCTGGATAGATACCCCGTGGATGACATCACGGATAACACTAACTGCGAGCTACACGTCAAAATTAAGAACATATCCATGAAGGTGGCGGACGCCTTGCTTTTACAAATCCCCCCAAGGCAACCTTCCATTGCAACCCGATTCCAGCGAGCTATGCTCGTGTCTTGGTTGATGAGGTGGTGGACCCATATTCGGACCTAGAGCTTGACATTCCTGGAGGTGACGACGAGCGCTTCCTCGGAGAGGCCAAACATCGTGTCATCCTATGGAAAAAGGATTGCATCATCTTCAAGGCCACCGACACCGCATCAGCCGACTCCTCGTCAAGTCCGCCACCGATTCAGCAGACTCCGCTCCTGCAAGTCCACCAAGTCCGCAAAGTGTCAGCCTCCTCCTCCAAGTCCGGCAAAGTGTCAGCCTCCTCCTCCTCCAAGTCCGCCACAGCGTCGACGCCCTCCTCCTCCAAGTCCGCACAACCTCAGCCCTCCTCCTCCAAGTCCGACAAAGTGTCGCCTCCTCCTCCTCCAAGTCCGCCACAGCGTCAGGGCGTCCCTCCTCCTCCAAGTCCGGCACAACCTCAGGCCCTCCTCCTCCAAGTACAGCACAGCTTCAGCCCTCCTCCTCGTCCAACTCAGCCCGTCAGCCGTCTCCGCCGCCTCATCATCGCAGAAGAGACACCCGCAGCTTTGGTGCGAGCGATGCAGTCGAGGTAGTAGAGGAAGTACAAGCGGAGGCAAGCGATATAAATATGGTCCAAGCCTCACGCCTCTTCCGCAGAGGCCTTATGACAGGTCCGAGGAGGAAAACGCAGCCATATCAAGGCCTGTGGAAGCCCATTTTGCACCGAAACCGCAACCGCCGCCAAGGGAGAAAGTGCCTAAGGAAGCGATTGACCACTTCATTCAGATGGCTCAACCACCAGCTCCCAAGCCTGTTGACACAGACTATGAGCGCCACATCGGGAAGTTAAATCGAGCACGTCCACGTAAGGAGGCGTGCTCGGATCGAGCAAACAACAAGCAGCTGTCGAAAAATGCGGAAAACCATTCCCACTGGGAGAACAGTGGCGTAATCGATCCCTCGCTTGTTGTGCCAACAACACGTGACAGTACGCGTGCCCAATATTATTGTGGGCAAACAGTTTACGTTCCCGAGGTGGGCAATGTGGTAATAATCAAGGACCATATAATGCAGGCTGAAGTTCTCAACATCACTGTTGGACAACTCCTCGAGATCGAGCCCATGCTGTGCTTACAGAGGATGAAATAAAACGGAAATATGTCCGGGGCCAACCTTTGGTCAAGCCAGACAAGGTCAAGAACCTCCCAACGAGAATGTATGAATTGCATCAATGGTACATGAACATTACCAAGATTTCCAATCGATTGTCCCTCATGGTGAATGTCAAGGAGGAGCATTACTTCCATAAGAAAGCTCTGTCCGTTGAGTATTACGAACTGTTTCAGTTATACAATCAAGACGCACTCGACAAATCTATAAATCGGTTGCTATTGTGCGTAAGTGATTTCTATCTGTAATTTAAGTCTCAAGCTAGCTGTAGTGATCCTTTTGATCAATCATTACCTGTAATTATCCTCACTATATTCTTTTACGTGGTATTATGCGGGATGAAGATATATGAAATGAGAAAAGGTGGACGCTTTGGCATTGGGTTCATTGACCCAAACACCGTTAATGAATACACATGGAAAATAAATGCACATCATCAAAAGGCCGTAGAGGAAAACATGCTAGAGTTCTTGAAGCGCCTCAAATACAATGAAGATATACTACTTCCTTACAACTTCCAAATGAGTCACACTGTCTTGTACTACAAATTCTCTGTTTTTGCCTACTAGCTAGCTACATGTTTTTGCTTACATATGCCCGCTTAATTAAGACATGCAAACGTGTGTGCATGCAGATATCACTGGATCTTGTGTATCATTAAAGTTGACGCCGGAACAGTTGAAATACTGGACTCACTACTCAAAGCAAATACTGACTATAACATCTTGTTTGGGATAGTCAACAGGTAATTTTAATCATTATTAACTATATATCTCGGCCTATTTAGTTCGTAATTTCATGATATGAACTATTTAATAACCCCTTTATTCATTTTCTTTGTCGGCGGGCAGGACTTGGGCAAGGTTCATCGGCGTCACGAAGGCGAATGGAAAAAAGCTTAAATGGTTTCACCCAAGGTAAGTAATTATAGTACTAGCTAGCTAGCTAGCTGCCATCTCTTTAAATATCATGCTTGATTAATTATTATCTGACCAAATTCCATTCTCGTAAAGGCCCTGAAGCAGGCGCAGGGGACTGATCTGTGTGCATTCTGCGTTTGCGAGAACATTCACATGATGGCGTCCGAAAGGAGCAGATCTCAAAGACAGGAACGGGTACGCTTGTCAGAACACTATTCACAATTTTTACACCATTATCGATATCTAGTCACACAACTAATACACATGCATATTAATCTCTTTCTTAACAGTTCACAGAGGTGCGGGACAAGCTCATAGAAACGGAGCGTGTAGAAGCACTTCAAGAGGAAATAGCGGGATTTTTGCTCGACCAGGTCATAATCCGAAGGGAGAATACTATTACCCGCTACCGCCCCCATCAAAACCACTTCCAATTGTCATCGTGCTCCGAAGGCACCAATTAGGCTAATGCCACTGGCTCCGAAGGCAACATGCATATGTAGGAGAAATTGTATATAGCTATACATGTGTGTTTGTGTGAATTAATTAATATGGTGGTTTGTGAGACATTGATGATATATATATGCATGATTGGTTCTACTAGAAATTCTATATATATATATATATGCATAACGTGTACAATGTGTAGTATCGTAAAATACCAGCAAACGAAAAAGAATTAAAATGGAAACACAAAATTAAATGAAAAAGAAATCATAAAACTAAAAACCCCCCAAACCTTATAGTACCGGTTGGTGTAACCAACCGGTACTAAAGGGATCCCTGCCCCCGGAGCTGCCTCGTGCCACGTGGTTGGCCTTTAGCACCGGTTCGTGCTGAACCGGTACTAAGGGGGGGGGGCTTTAGTGACCACACTTTAGTGCCGGTTGTGGAACCGGCACTAAAGGGCCTTACGAACCGGTGCTATTGCCCGGTTCTGCACTAGTGTCAGTTCGGAAACGAAACTATGGTTATAGAACAACTCGGCAAACGGGAGGCACATTCCAATTGATACCGAGGATATAACCTAGTGACTGAGTGTGCTCTCAAGAACTTGAGCATTTCCATAGTCATCAAGGTTTTACCAACATCCGTGCCGAGGATCCTGGCAACACATCTTACTACCATGATGAATAGTGATGGATGATGCGGATGCAAAGGAAGATAACACCTTCTCAGACTTCCCCTGAGCGAGGCCAAGAGAACGAAATCTGGATGATCGACCGAGAGACATTTAGCACTCCGCTTCTGATGTTCTCCCTGATGTTCTAGCTACCACGATCATGCTTAAAAGCATCGACATGGCCATCAAGCAAAGGTAGGACTTCGGGAGCACAAAAATCCATAAGGAACAACTTGTGGAATAAGTCATACCAAATCCTCATGGAGAAGGGTTGAATTGCTTGTTCAAGATACACTACTGGAATCTGGCACATTGCCATCTGCCATGGCAGATGGCAAAGGCATGGTCGGCGGATGGCAAAGGCTTTGCCATCGCCGCCAGATGGCAAACAGTTAAATGCGAAACCACAGCCGGTAAAGGCTTCTTTGCCATTTGTTGGCTGATGGCAAGAGCATGGTTTTGCCATCTGCTGGCAGATGGCAAAGCCTCTTAACGGGGTTAGCCCCGTTAGAAGGCTAACGGCATACTTTGCCGTCTGCCAGCAGATGGCAAAGGCTGCATGCTTTGTCGTCTGCCAGCAGATGGCAAAGCAGATGGCAAAGGGCCCAAATAGGCCAGCCCAAATTTTACATGTGGATGACACGTGGCCTCTTTGCCATCTGTCGGTGATGGAAAAAGCTCTTTGCCATCTGCCAAATGAGATAACAAAGTGCCTATATTGCCCCATTTAATATATTTTTCTTATATCAATTCATTTTCACGAAAATCAAACACAAATATATTTATATGACCAATATAGCATATTCAACACATATTACCAATAGTCATGAACACATATATATCGAACACATATACAACACATGTTACCAATAGTTTACCAATAGTAGCCAGTTTCATCCATACATATACATAGTTTCATCAATATTACACAGTTTCATCATAGGTAGCAAGTTTCACAAAGTCAAAACAAAAACTAAAGACAAGCACTCCATCAACCCAAGCTTCCGTGATCTGAAGCAAATCTACAAAATGGGACATAGAAAGAATTAGAAATATTCCCTTAAAAAATAGAAAGAATTAGAAATAGCCCGTCAAAAAGAGTCATGATCACGTACACACATAAGCAGTTGTCCAGACCTCATGCTAAGAAAAAGTAAAAGAGGGCAGGTCGGACACGTACATAAGTCCTGGCCATGTACGCACATCCATGTATATATGAGTAACCAATCCTCATGAATGCAGAAGGAAGGTAGGTTCCTGGCATCTCATTCTGCCATCAACCGGCACCTGAAATACAAAGGCTGGGATGTAGGGGTGGTTGTTCTGCTTGTCGACAACTCAGCCAGCATAAGTCCACTTCCATTACCCAACATGGTATTTGAGTATTTGGGTCAAAACAACGACTGAAAACGAAATCAGAAGAAAATGTCACCAAGGGATGAGGCCATGAAAAAGCTTGATAAAATTCATTCAAAATATAAGAAAAAGTAATTAACACCAACTCGAAACAGGTAAGGTTAATATCCTAAGCAAAATGTAGGGTATAGAAATCTGACAGTTAACCAACACGATATGAAGAAATGCAATCAACTACTCCCAAATTACTCATCGCTAAAATAGATGTATCTAGAACTAAAATACATCTAGATACATCCATACGTGCAACAAGTAATTCGGAACGGACGGAGTATATATCCTAGCCCAGTTGCCACCACAGGTTCATTATCTCATTATCGGTGATATGTCTGACGGACCATAAAAATTACAACATGTAAGCTCAATGATGACATTACATGACCACTTCTGGCAAGAAGTTGGAACAGTTTAACTTGCATAAAAGAAAAACCTACTATGAACATAGTAGAACTGAAAAGGTTACACTTAGCAAATCCTGAAGCGTTCTATTCAAATAAACAATATATAGACACATGTGAATCCCAAATTAATTAAAATAACAATGTCAAGATGCTAGTAGTTGATACCATTTCTGGATTCTTCTCACAGTAATAAAGCAACAGCAAGAAGCCAACAACTAATACTAATACTACCAGTGTGAATTACTGAAACATGACAATAAGGAAGTTGCACACTATGATGGCTTCTCTTGTTATAAAACCAACTTGGATAGCACAATCTGATATCATCATGCATATTTGAAGTGAAGCCTTAGTCCTAGTTATCTGCAGGACTACCCGTGCACTATATCTTGGTCGTCAAATGCTTGATAAGTCCATAGCACAAAGAACTACATTGAACTTTCAGTAAAAACACACATGTATCACTAAGGTTACTGCAAAGACACTTAAAATTAAGAAAACACATGATGGCCAATCCTACAAAACCCGGTTATAGAATTCACCAGGAATTCAAGGTTTTGCCCGTATCAAGTACAGATTGGAAGGGACAACTTAAAAGATCACACGGTTAGATACACATGAGGGTTCACCTATGAGCGTGCCCGCACAAATTCATCCAGCCGATCCCACACCTCCAGAGCAGCCGGTCTATCTTGATGCCTTTTATTCTTGCTTATCTGCACCATAGGTTAATAACACAATTAATAAAGCAGCTGTAAGTGGGAGCAAAATAGAATTTGATTACAATAACCAAGAAAACATATGAAAAATTCCTCCCACTCACAGATATGATTTTGACATTCCACTGTTTGACCACTTTTGCTGAATCGACACTATCATCTTCAAAGCGTACAAAGAACCCAATAACTGAGAGAGAAAAGTTTAAAATGTTAGGCCACAGATGGTATCGACTTGCTGTGTTGAAAAGAGAAACAGAGCAATCTAATGTTCCATGTTGCATTACAAATACCATAAATTTTTGACCAAGTTTAGTGGGAGGCTTTGCTAGGAACAAAGACAAAAGGTGCGGGCAAACGGGTATGATTTGGTTAGTCATAGCAGCAGTGATTTCCTGCTCGACAGCCAATGTCAATGCCAAAAACAAGCATCATTTTAACCCAATCTTCTATTATATACTTAAAACAATAGAAAACTAACGGTTAAGATTCATCTATACAAAGTTAAGATATTGAACGGTTGAGATTAGTTAAATAGAAACTCATAACACGGGAATAAAAAAACATGACACCGCCAGGTCCCATGTACAACCAGATTGTACTATCATGTTGGACACGTTCAAGTGTAGAACAAGGAAACTCATACATAGAAAAAAAACATGACACCGCCAGGTCCCATGTACAACCAGATTGTACTATCATGTTGGACACGTTCAAATGTAGAACAAGGAAACTCATACATAGGAATAATCCATCACGGATCCTCAAAAAAAACCATCACGTATATATACGGTAACAAACAAGTCATGTCCTACTAGGACACGTTTTTTCCTAAGAAAAAAACCTACGACGCATTCAAGAAGCCCTTACGTTTGGAATAGATTAATAGGTCGGCAGGTAATATTATGTCATCTTGGGGCATCTCCCATTCGGATCGCAAGAAGCTGCCAGCTACGTCTAGAGGCAGATCATGTCAATGGACGGTGGATACAATCTCTGCATGTAAATTGAGGAGGAAGAAAAGACTTGATGCACGTACACATCCAAAGGACTGCAGCTAGACATTCGGATCACAAGCGCACGGCAGCCATCGGCCACATCGAGCGGTGGAGGACGTTCAGTCCGATATGGGATCTAATCCCCGCATGCAAATTTAGGAAGAAGTGAACATTTGATTCACGCACACATCTAAGAGGCCGGAGCTAGACGTTCGCAAACCGCCGGCTGCCCGCTATCGCCGGCAACCTCTAGCGGCTGATGGGATCCAATTCATTCATCAAATTAGGGAAGAAGGGAAGACTGATGCATGTAGACATCCAAGAGGCTGGAGCTAGGCGTTATGTATGTTTCTTTCTCTTGATTTATTGGTTTGTCGATTCTCTTGATAGATCTAGACAACACATCATCTTATAGCTGGATGTGTATGTTTACGGTCATCTTTTGTCATATTTAGCCTTTGTCTAAGGGTGAGAAACATTTGGCAGAAGATAGATTTGCTATGCATGGAGGAGGAAAATATTTTAGGAACACAAGTAGAGCATAGAAATCTCTAAGCAGAGAGACTCACAAATAAAAAGCATAACTGGTAACTACATGGTGATTGAACAGGTTTGATCGGAAGACTATACCTGTGCTACGGCAAAAAAAAGACTATACCTGTTTGGTACCTGCTAAACCTCAAGCACACAAGAAAAAGGTGAAAACGGAGTAGCACTCTGATCCGTCAGATGAGGAAGTGGCAATATTAAAATTAATGAGGTCATAGATGATATCAGCAAGCAAATTATTTGGTTGAAGTAGATCATGGGCTTCACGTCCTCAACAAAGCAATTTAGCAATTTACAGATACCACTAATTTCTCTATATTATTCTCGAGAGCTGTTTGTAAAAACAAGAAGATAATATGATGTATTGATTCCCATTGTTTCATACAATTTATAACACACTCGCAGACTTATAGGAATAGATTGGATACAATGACAAATGAAGAAACAAAAGTAGCAGCGTGAAGCCGTACCATATGTACTGCTGTACTTTTTGGCTCTAAAGAAACTATATACCCGAATAAATGATGGAACAAGCCAATGTGATTCTAAGTAAAGGGAAGGGCACGTGCAAGAGGACCACATGCATATCAGTTTAAAACTAGAAAAAAATAGAGCACCTCCCACATGTGTTATTTAGTTCCTTCGTGAAATACACATAGATATGTCAAGATTTAAAGTGCGAGGTTATTTAGCATTTTTTATTAATACACCTGATTAATTTTATATTGTACTACACAGCTAAGCAACAGAGATAATTAGAGCAACACTATATTGGCATGTGTAGAATAGTAGAAGCATCTCTGTACATGATATTGCACAATGCAACTTCAATAATGACGAGGTGGTTCTATTAGACATTAATGTTATATTATAAGTCTTATTAGAGAGTCTTTTAAAATTGTTAGTAAAAAAAATAAAATAAAAGGGCAGTCATCGAAAAAAGGCAAAACCAAATTGATTATTTAGAAGAAGAAAAGAAAAAGATAAAAAAACTCCAAATAGATTAGCATGGCATCCAGGCAGCACAATCCAATGGTTTTCTATTGTCACATAGTACAAAATATGTTACTACCAACACAATAAAAAAAATCAATAGAGTCCGCTATATGCGTTATTTTTCTTTTATTGACAAATGTGTATTGTATTTTTGGTAATGTCTAAGGCTTACCAACATATCAATGCCAATATGGACATAAAGGCACACTGGAAATCTAGCCGCGCAAATTGCGCGGGTCACACCGCTAGTTGGGTTAACAAAGTAAGCAATCAAAGTGTACTCCCTCCCGGTACAGAACAACCCTATCCTGCAATGTCGATGGACAATTCAGCGATCACTATGAACCTCTCAGTACGAAAATCTTGAATCACCGATGTGATGTGATTATTTCTACAGTCATTGAGAAAAAACTAACGAAGCTCTCGGAGATGCAAACACAACAAATTGCAGATATACTACAAGCAGGCAAGCAGTAACTAGAGTGGCAAACCTTTGTTGAAGATGTCGACATGGCCCTTGAAGGGCCAGTCCTTGAACTGCCACTCTTTTCCGAGCACAAACACGGCCACGACACGCGCCCAGTCATCGGCCTTGAGCGAGGCCGGCTTGTCCCTGACCTTGAACGCCACCGGACTGGCAGCAAGCGCGGATCCAGCGGCAATCGCAAGCAAGCGAGAGGCGATGTCGGTGGGAGGAGGAGGAGCTCCGGACGAACACAGGTGAGGAGGCGGACGGTGGCGGATCGGGCGGCGCGAGGCGGCCCGCCGGCAGGTGCGGTGGTGGGCGTCGGCGGGGCGGCTGGGAGTCAAAGGGATTCCACGCGGGATGGGGTGGGGCGGAATGGACGTGGGATGGCCTATCCTCCGCCATGTAGGGGAAACCGGCGGCGGCGACCGGTGAGGGCGCGGCGGCGAACCCTATCCAGCAGCACGCACGGTCCGGGACGGGCGCAGGGCGGGCTGTGATGGAGGGACGAGCCAGGGCGGGCTGCTTGTGGCGGGAGAGGCGGGCGGGCGGTGGTGCTTGGCGGTGGCGGGCAGCGGTGTCTGGGGTCGTCCGTGGTGGGACGCCTTGGGTGCGGTTTGGGGTTAGGTTTTTTTTTATAAGTGGTGGGGGGTGAGGTGGGGAGAGAGAGAGGGGTGGGGCTGGGCTGAGAGAGAGAGAGAGGGGAGGGGCCGGGCTGGGAGAGAGGGGAGGACAATTTTTTTTAGAAGAGACCTATTTGCCATCAGCCAGCGGATGGCAAAGGCCCATATCTTTGCCATCAGCCAGCGGCTAGCAGATGGCAAAGAGGTGGGGCTAATGGGCCGTTACAGCGCCGTCATCCATTGGGCCCCACCCACTTCTTTGCCATCCGCCAACAGATGGAAAGATTCTTGCCATCTATTTGGTAGATGGCAAAGAGGTGGGTTGACAGCCGTTACAAAGACCGACCCCTACCACCTCTTTGCCATCTGCTGGCGGATGGCAAAGATTATTTGCCATCCACTAGCATATGGCAAAGAAATGGTTGATGGCAACCATGTTCTTTGCCGTCTGTCAGTTCTTTGCCATTTGTTTTTTATAAGCAGATGGCAAAGACGTTCTTTGCCATCAGCTGGCAGATGGCAAAGAGCTGGCTGATGGCAAATTCCTAGTTTCCAGTAGTGATACTACAATAATAGATCTTCGGCTAGGTGTGTCGGCCAACATCAACCTTTTCGGGACCTACATCATAGATCTTGGAATAGTTCCAACCATCATATCTGCCTGAGATTCAGATCTGGTCGGTAACAGGACATTCCAGACTCATCAAGTCTAGAAGGAAAAATGAAAGTTTGCAACACAAATCGACGAGATGACATTGCAAGATTCTCGGGAAATGAACTACGATAGCAAGCTCCAAAACATGAGCTGGTTCTGCTACGCACATGTGAACATATTGTCGTAGACAATCATGACCACATAGTAGTCTTACAATGAAACACTACCGAGTTCAGGTGGGGAACCATCGACAAGGATATCGAAGTCTCCACGCGTGGAAGTCCAAAGGATTAACCTTAGAACAGACTCCGTTTTTCTTGAACAAGTCAATCAGTGGCTTGGTGTGCTAGGGAATACGAATGGAGTGGAGGTAATTAGTCTACCAAACCATAGAATACCTCGCACGAATGCATGACGGACTTGGGGTGATTCCAAAGGAAGCAAAACAAACCTTTCTCAAATTCATGGCGGCAACTTACACCTAATGCACGTGAACTTGGATAAAGTCACTTCTTTCACCAAACATATACTTCATGAACGGGGCATGAAGAAAATGCTTACACAAGTTTCCAACACTAGCTCAATGTTCAACATGAATCATGGAGGAGACAAGATGCTGCTGTTGGGCTCAACAACAACTCATCAGAATTTTCCATATCACTGGACTCCCACCATTATGTGAACAATGTGTTAGTATTGGTCAGACCAAAAGATGTAATGGTGTATGCTCGAGGGATCAACCACGAGTAAGACAACATTACGAACATCGTTGGTACTGATTTGATTTGATGATAGCCCACACTCAGATCAAAGTTTTGGTTAGGATGATGGGTCCAGCAATTTATCGCGAGGATCAATCAATGAAGACATCACCTTTCTTCAACACACATACAAGATATCCCTTAGAATGAACTAAGTCGGACAAGCTATCATCTTCAAACTCTCCAAGTTGTTGTTAGCTTAACCAACTAGCTCAGGGGTATCCAACACAGATTCTTGGAGAAAGGGTGGTTACAAGAAAACCAACTTGATCATGAACTCAACATAGCGGTCAGGTGACAACCTGGTGATACCTCCGAGAAGATATTCGGAAAATCACGAACCACCGATATGTTACTAAGCTCGAGAACAACCTTGCTTTTCAGGGCAAGATGATATGATCAAAAGAGTGAGGGATTGACACAATCCTAACTTATTGATCGAGGTGTGCACCAGAAATAAGGACTAGGTAGCACGATCAATCTTAGGATGATGATTTTAATAACCAACACACTAAGAATGAGAATATTGTCCATTAACTACCAAGCAACGGAGTTGCTAGCAGTATTGATTTCACACATCACGATTCACTTGTCGGCATTCCGGTTGCAACAACACGGAACCGAGGAATGAATAATGAGGGCGAGAAGTATCACTGTATCAAGAATTCATAGGGTGGTGCGCAATTCCATGATATTCTTGATATAAAGATAGTAATACTCCAAGGTAGAACAGAGAAAAAGCTAGATTGGCATTTTGATCTGCGGAGTACAATTGCTTTGACCCATTCCTGGATAAGGATGGGATTCTGGAGTTTGTTTCTCCTAGTCATTCCGGATTAGAATGGCTTGACGGACCACAAGAGTAGTAGGCATCAATGAACGAACGCACGCATACTCTTGACTATCAATTGATAGACGAAGGTCAGAAGACAAACTAAAGGGGGACAACTCAAAGGAACATATGATTTTCTGAGTTGTGGGTGCATAGATTAGTATGTCGAACCAAGTTCAACATTTCTTCCGGATAACCCATGCGGAAAGGTAGGACTGGCAGATTCACAACATATGATAGGAAACTCATCGAGAACACTATTGTTGTGATCTTTCGGTTCAAGAGAACTTCTGCCAAAATGGTTCATGGTATTGGAAGAACGATATACCACAAACCTCGAGGACTATCGCAAAGGTTACTAATATCCTAAAGGTACGAGCAACACTATCAACCCGAGGTAAGTAGAGTGAATCTTGGGTCAAGAACCCAGGAGTAGAATACCTACTACTAAATGGCATCACGGGATGCTTTCGAGATTGGTGGCCAGAATCATCACACTGGGAACACAAAACATGGCTAGATTACTAGGTGACTCCCTAAAACACCTAAGGTCATAATACTAACTCCAACATATATGTCGAGGCAATAGAGTACCTCAACTCACTGATTAGTGTGCTTAATCTAGCCCAAAAGGACATCAGGAACGGAAAGAAGGGACATGCAAATGCATCAGACTATTTTAGAAACCTGGGACGACTCGTACAGCATAACAGCTGTAAATGCTCAAAAGATTTGAGACATCCTGCAAAATGGTGGCATAACCACTTGATCATCATCATATCAAGGTTCTGAGACCAACTATGAACACACAGAAGTAGTAGAAACTGAATTGGGGCTTAAAACCAACAATCTTAAAAGTCTTGGATTAGTAACACGTCATCCTGATAGATAGATGAGAAGGCCTAGTTCTTAATCCCCGTAGAAGAGAAGAGGATGACTCAGATCACAAGGCCATGAGGTATAAGGAGTAAAAAGAGCCTTACGTTCCCTTCCACAATCAATTCCCTTACATAACTAAAGCATTTCTAGACACAACTTGACCAGTTTGGCTTGGTAATCCTCTGAGCAGATCGGAGCTCGATACCAAAGCTGTCGGGACCCGATTCCAAGTCACATTGATCTAGCGGTAACACCTCATATCACTTTGCAGCCTCATGCACGGTATTCCCACGGGTGTCGCCTTACCATGGCCGGGACCGTTTATGCCTTTAGGCTCACGTATATGATAGTGTCGCTAGCATCCATATGATGAGAGAACCCGGCCGACATGGATAGTCGTGAACCCAAAGCGGCACTAACCCATGGGGACAGGCATACATGAATCAACCGAGCATGTCGATCGACAGCGTGTGAATCCGGGCTGTAGCACTGGGCTAACAAGACTCGGGAACCCGGCTGTAGCGAGCTAGGCAGGACTCGGATGTCACCGCGTGACATTTCCTCGAAGGGATGGACAGACACAGAACGAAGTGAAACACATGCCGGCCAGTCAAGTGTCACGAGCGGTAGTCTTTGGGCTAGCAGGACTCCGATGAACCGGGCTGTAGCGGACTACTATTGCTCAGGAAGCACTAGACTACATTTCCCCATATGAGAGGCTGCCAAGGATAAACAACTAGATTGTCGGATCCCACACATACCAAGCATTTCAAACATACACACAATATGCTCGATATGTGTAAATACAACATGGCATCACAACATAACTCTACGACTCAAGTATTTATTCATTTGGCTCCGAGGAGCGAGATATTACAAACATGGGTCTCATGACCCAACATACAGAGCATACAAGCAACAAGCACAAGCGGAAGCTTAACATGTCTCGATCTGAGACATCTACAAATAAAAAGGCTGAGAAGCGACTATCTACCGAGATCTGCCGAGGCACAAGATCATAGCTGAGGTAACAAGCTAAACGTTGAAGTCCACGCGGAACTACTAGCGAGACTGACGTCTCTCTGCAAAACATAAAATAAGCAAACGTGAGTACAAATGTACTCAGCAAGACTTACATCAGAACTAACTACATATGCATCATTATCAACAAAGGGGGTGGTGGAGTTTGACTGCAGCAAGCCAGCTTTGACTCGGTGGCTATCCTAAACTACAACTGCAAGTAACTCTTTTGAGGTGGCGCACGCGAGTCCACATATTCACCATATCAATACACCACTAAGGATGCGCTCCCGTCTCCCTACGAGAACGCCATCCATAGCACTCAAGCTTATCTTGCGCATTTTAGAGTATCCACTTTCACTTGTCTATGAACTGTACAGGCAACCCAGAAGTCCTTTACCGCGGACACGGCTATTCGAATAGATCATATTAACCCTGCAGGGGTGTACTTCTTCACACACGGTCTCGCCACTTACCGCCATGTACACCTCGTGTATCTCGGCAACCTTCAAGCGGAAGCCTGGCGAGGGAGTCGGCCACGACCTGACTAACCACACAAGTCTCTGGTCCAGGTTTATCGCCTATTCGGGTTCCATCAGCAAGGAGATCCGGCCGAGGTGTCGCTCACGGCCCCAAATGATGTGTGCAGGGTTCCCAAGCCCACCTCGACGGGTGGTTCTATGCTTGGTACACCGTGCCACGGTGCCTAGTCTGTCCCAAGCCCACCTGTACCGGGTGCCACTTGGTAGACTACTAACACTACCTACAAACGCCAGAAACTAGTTGCAACTCCTGGACAGAGATCAAGTTGATTAATAAGCCGAGAGGGGCCGAGTTACCGGAACCCAATGTGTGGTAGTAATTGTTCATGGATCACAAACACAGAACTCGGTTCCTGAGGACGGCTGCAATGAGACAACCCACCATGTACTCCTACATGGCCTCTCACCGCTACCTTTACCAAATCGTGTTCACACACTTAGCTCTCAACAGTAGGACAGGTTCACACACCTCCGATTCATCCCCGATGAATCAGACCTGACACAACTCTAAGCAATAGCAGGCATGACAAACAAGCATGAATGAGTAGGCACAACAGGGCTCAAACAACTCCTACTCATGCTAGTGGGTTTCATCTATTTACTATGGAATGACAGGTCATGCATAGGATAAAGGGGTTCAGCTACCACAGCAAGTAACAGATGAATTGTTGTTGTCCTAATGCAGTAAAAGAGAGCAGGAGCGAGAGAGCGGGATTGTATCGGAATGAACAAGGGGTTTTGCTTGCCTGGCACTTCTGAATATAATATAGTTCTTCATCGGTGTCATCGAACTCGTCGTCGGTGGCACGTCTATCGAGAGGGGACAAATACCGGCAACAGAGAAGGAAACACTATCAATGCAATGCACAATATGATGCATGATCATGACATGGCAATATGATGTGGTTTGAGCTAATGCAACTAGCAGCAGGTTAAATGAAGTTGGTTTGAACCCTAGGTTCAAATTCAAACTCCATATGTGAAGGTTTAAATGCCATTATAAGATTTGGCCTAAAAGCAGCTCTAAGTTGTTCTATCATGCATGAAAACAGTACAGATGGATAGATTGGATTTTTCTGATCATTTTTCATATATAATTTATCTCATTTGGAGTTACGGTTGAATTTATATGATTTTTAGAAGTTTGTGGTATTTTCTGGAATTTCCTGTGACGTCAGCGGTCAACTGGGACGGTCCAGGTCAAACCTGACCAGTGGGTCCCGCACGTCAATTTCTAGGCTAATTAACAGGGTTAGTTAGCACTAACTTAATCCTAAATCTTGATTAATTAGGGGCCTGGGCCCATGTCAAACGACCTGGGGTGGTCAAACCCCTGGTCAAAAGGGTCAACGCCACCGGCGGCTTGACGCCGGTTACGGCAAACGCGGTGAAGCGCTGCGGGGTTGCTCCTCCGATGGCTAGGCATGGGGTGGCCTGGTTCACCGGCGGCGAGCTCATCCACCGCGGCCGGAGCACGGGGATGAGGCAGGCGAGGCTGCGAGCCACGGGGACGCCGGATGAAGTGCTCTACGGGCTCCTGGGAACTCCAGGAGTTCGAATACGCACCCAGATGCGACGGGAACGAGCCCTGGCCGCGTCGGCGACATCGCCGGCTGGAAGGTGCTTGCGGGTGCGACGGGGAGGTAAGCTAGGGGTTGAGCGCGAGGAGGGGAACTGGGGGGAAACGGAGAGAGGCTCACGGCGAGGAGGTTGGTGCAGACGGCGGGGCCGGGGACGCGTTGGTTGCCGTGAATCGACGGTGAGGTAGTCGGCGGTCGGAGGAGGAAGACGAGCCCGATGACGATGCTACAGGGCATCCGCGGTCGCGTGCATCGGCGTGTAGCTCCAAGGCGTCGTGGCGGAGGTCGTGGTCATGCTGGTTGAGCGAGTGGTGGCCTGTAGCCATGGCTACGGTGATGGCGTGCTCTCGGGCTACGCGGAAGAGAGAGCTAGGGAAGGGGAAGGGGGTCTAGCGAGAGAGAGGAGAGGGGGGAAGCACGGGAGAGGATGAGAGCGGTCCAGGGGGGTGTGTGGCATCGTCCGGGGGTCCAGAGGGAGGCGGCAAGCAGGAGGTGGCCGGGGCGCGTGTGCGCGCACGGTGGCCACACGCCCTCCTGCCCACTGGCAGGAGGTGGAAGACGGCAGGGAGGAGTCCCTGGTGGGCTGGGCCGCCAAGTGGACTGGCCAGGTGGGCTGGGCCAGCACAGGTGAGGCCCAGGTGGGTTTCCCTCTCTCTCCCTTCTTTATTTTGTTTCAGTTTTCTATTTTATTCCTGTGTTTTGAATTAGTAAAAATACTAATTCATTTCATAAAATCTTGGAAATAATTATGGGTGCTTTCTGAATTATTCCAGTGACCCTTAACAATTTCCAACATTTTTGGAGCATGTGAAATATATATAGCATTTAAATAGCTCCAATTCAAATATGTTTGAATTAATTCAAAGTCCAAATATGTCCTGCAAAAATGTGAACCATTTTTGGTAGATGCTTCCACCTTGATCCAGAAATGATGAACATTTTTAGGGGGCATTTTGAAATCATTGAAAAATATTCTGGTTGAACCTATTTGAAGTCCTTTTGATGCTAGGGTTTGAACATCCCCATTTCAAGTTTCTGAGAATTTAAACATGATGCACACATGACTATCTAGTCTAGGTCATACCAGAATTAGGGATGTGACACTACAGCGGGAATCCCTCACGCTTGCGTGACACGGAGAGCACCATAGGACAGCACCAATAACAAAACATGCAACTCAAACCAATCTTGGTCATCAAATAACCCATGGGACAAAATGGATCTACTCAAACATCATAGGATAGCCATACATCATTGGGAAATAATATATAGCGTTGAGAACCATGTTTAAGTAGAGATTACAGCGGGTAAGAGAGAGGTTACACTGCTGCATAGAGGGGGGAAGAGTTGGTGATGATGGCAGTGAAGTTGTTGGTGAAGATGGCGGTGATGATGATGGCCCCGGCGATGTCCCGGCGCCACCGGAAGAGAGGGGGAGAGGGGCCCTGCTATGTCTTGAGCTCGCATTGGTTTTCCCCGAAGTGGAGAGGATGATGCCGCAGAGTAGTGTAAGTATTTCCCTCAGTTTTTGAGAACCAAGGTATCAATCCAGTAGGAGGCCACGCGCAAGTCCCTCGTACCTACACAAAGCAAATAAATCCTCGCAACCAACGCGAATAGGGGTTGTCAGTCCCTTCACGGTCACTTACGAGAGTGAGATCTGATAGAGATGATAGATAATATTTTTGGTATTTTTGGTATAAAGATGCAAAGTAAAATAAAAGGCAAAGTAAAAAGCAAAGCAATAATAAAGCGTAGGAAGATTAATATGATGAGAATAGACCGGGGCCATAGATTTCACTAGTGGCTTCTCTCAAGAGCATAGTTATTTTACGGTGGGTGAACAATTACTGTTGAGCAATTGATGAATTGAGCATAGTTATGAGAGTATCTAGGTATGATCATGTATATAGGCATCACGTCCGAGACAAGTAGACCGACTCCTGCCTGCATCTACTACTATTACTCCACTCATCGACCGCTATCCAGCATGCATCTAGAGTAGTAAGTTAATAAAAACAGAGTAACGCCTTAAGCAAGATGACATGATGTAGAGGGATAAATTCATGCAATATGATAAAAACCCCATATTGTTATCCTCGATGGCAACAATACAATACGTGCCTTGCTGCCCCTACTGTCACTGGGAAAGGACACCACAAGATTGAACCCAAAGCTAAGCACTTCTCCCATTGCAAGAACTACCAATCTAGTTGGCCAAACCAAACGGATAATTGGAAGAGACTTGCAAAGATAACCAATCATACATAAAAGAATACAGAGAAGATATAAATATTGCTCATAGATAATCTTGATCATAAACCCACAATTCATCGGTCTCAACAAACACACCGCAATAAAGAAGATTACATCGAATAGATCTCCACGAGAGAGGGGGAGAACATTGTATTGAGATCCAAAAAGAGAGAACAAGCCATCTTGCTACTAACTATGGACCCGAAGGTCTGAAGTAAACTACTCACACTTCATCGGAGTTGCTATGATGATGATGTAGAAGCCCTCCGTGGTGGATTCCCCTTCGGTGAACTCCTAACAGGCCCCAAGATGGGATCTCGTGGATCTGAGAAAGTTGCGGCGGTGGAATTAGGTTTTGGCTCCGTTTCTGATCTGTTGGGGGTACGTAGGTATATATAGGAGGAAGGAGTACGTCGGTGGAACTTCGGGGGGCCCACGAGGCAGGGGGGCGCGCCCTAGGGGGGCGCCCTCCACCCTCGTGGCCGCCTCCCTCCTTTCTTGACCGAGGGTCCAAGTCTCCTGGATCTTATCTGATGAGAAAGTCACGTTCCCGAAGATTTCATTCCGTTTGGACTCCGTTTGATATTCCGTTTCTTCGAAACACTGAAATAGGCAAAAAAAACAACAATTCTAGGCTGGGCCTCCGGTTAATAGGTTAGTCCCAAAAGTAATATAAAAGTGGAAAATAAAGCCCAGTATGGTCCAAAACAATAGATAATATAGCATGGGGCAATAAAAAATTATAGATACGTTGGAGACGTATCAGGCATCCCCAAGCTTAATTCATGCTCGTCCTCGAGTTAAGTAATTGATAAAAAGAGAATTTTAGATGCGGAGTGATACTTGGCATAATTTCAATGTAACTCTTCTTAATTGTGGTATGAATATTCAGATTCGAAAGATTCAAGACAAAGGTTTAATATTGACATAAAAATAATAATACTTCAAGCATACTAACAAAGCAATTATGTCTTCTCAAAATAACATGGCCAAATAAAGTTATCCCTACAAAATCATATAGTCTGGCTATGCTCTATCTTCACCACACAAAGTATTTAAATCATGCACAACCCCGATGACAAGTCAAGCAATTGTTTCATACTTTTGACATTCTCAAAACTTTTTCAATCTTCGCAGTACATGAGCTTGAGCCATGGATATAGCATTATATGTGGAATAGAATGGTGGTTGTGGAGAAGACAAAAAGAGGGAAGATAGTCTCACATCAACTAGGCGTATCAACGGGCTATGGAGATGCCCATCAATAGATATCAATGTGAGTGAGTAGGGATTGCCATGCAATGGATGCACTAGAGCTATAAGTATATGAAAGCTCAACAAAAGAAACTAAGTGGGTGTGCATCCAACTCGCTTGCTCACGAAGACCTAGGGCAATTTGAGGAAGCCCATCATTGAAA
Source organism: Aegilops longissima (assembly GCA_021605205.1). Lineage (NCBI taxonomy): Eukaryota > Viridiplantae > Streptophyta > Magnoliopsida > Poales > Poaceae > Aegilops > Aegilops longissima. The sequence continues at coordinate 517,267,607 of CM038680.1, forward strand.
TATACAAGCCAAGTTCTATAATGAAAACTTCCCACTAGTATATGAAAGTGAAAAAATGAGAGACTCTCTATTATGAAGATCATGGTGCTACTTTGAAGCACAAGTGTGGTAAAAGGATAGTAACATTGTCCCTTCTCTCTTTTTCTCTCATTTTTTTATTTGGGCCTTTTCTCTTTTTTTATGGCCTCTTTTCTTTTCTATTTTTTTTATATTTCGTCAGGAGTCTCATCCCGACTTATGGGGGAATCATAGTATCCATCATCCTTTCCTCACTTGGGACAATGCTCTAAAAATGATGATCATCACACTTTTATTTTTCTTACAACTCAAGAATTACAACTCAATACTTAGAACAAAATATGACTCTATGTGAATGCCTCCGGCGGTGTACCGGGATATGCAATGATTCATAAGTGACATGTATGAAAGAATTATGAACGGTGGCTTTGCCACAAATACGATGTCAACTAAATGATCATGCTAAGAAATATGACAATGAATGAGTGTGTCATAATAAACGGAACGGTGGAAAGTTGCATGGCAATATATCTCGGAATGGCTATGGAAATGCCATGATAGGTAGGTATGGTGGCTGTTTTGAGGAAGGTTTATGGTGGGTGTATGATACCGGCGAAAAGTGCGTGGTGTTAGAGAGGCTAGCAATGGTGGAAGGGTGAGAAAAGTGCGTATAATCCATGGACTCAACATTAGTCATAAAGAACTCATGTACTTATTGCAAAAATCTACAAGTTATCAAAGCAAGGTATTACGCGCATGCTCCTAGTGGGATAGATTGGTAGGAAAAGACCATCGCTCGTCCCCGAACGCCACTCATAAGGAAGACAATCAATAAATAAATCATGCTCCGACTTCATCACATAACGGTTCACCATACGTGCATGCTACGGGAATCACAAACTTTAACACAAGTATTTCTCAAATTCACAACTACTCAACTAGCATGACTCTAATATTACTACCTCCATATCTCAAAACAATTATCAAGCATCAAACTTTTCTTAGTATTCAACGCACTCAAAAGAAAGTTTTACAAATCTTGAATACCAAGCATATTTTTATTTTTAAGAAAATTACCATGCTATTTAAGACTCTCAAAATAATCTAAGTGAAGCATGAGAGATCAAAGGTTTCTATAAAACAAATCCACCACCGTGCTCTAAAAGATATAAGTGAAGCACTAGAGCAAAACTATAAAGCTCAAAAGATATAAGTGAAGCACATAGAGTATTCTAACAAATTCCAATTCATGTATGGCTCTCTCAAAAGGTGTGTACAGCAAGGATGATTGTGGTAAACTAACAAGCAAAGACGCAAATAATACAAGACGCTCCAAGCAAAACACATATCATGTAGTGAATAAAAATATAGCTCCAAGTAAAGTTACCGAAGGAAGTGGACGAAAGAGGGGATGCCTTCCGGGGCATCCCCAAGCTTTGACTTTTTGGTGTCATTGGATTATCTTGGGGGTGCCATGGGCATCCCCAAGCTTAGGCTCTTTCCACTCCTTGTTCCATAATCCATCAAAAGATTTCACCCAAAACTTGAAAACTTCACAACACAAAACTCAACAGAAATCTCGTAAGCTCCGTTAGCGAAAGAAAACAAAAGACCACTTCAAGGTACTGTAATGAACTTATTCTTTATTTATATTGGTGTGAAACCTACTGTATTCCAACTTATCTATGGATTATAAACTATTTTACTAGCCATAGATTCATCAAAATAAGAAAACAACACACGAAAAAGAGAATCTGTCAAAAACAGAACAGTCTGTCGTAATCTGTAACTAACGCAAAATTCTGGAACTCAAAAAATTCAGAAAAAATAGACCTAGGCAATTTGTTTATTGATCAGCAGCAATTGGAATCACTATTGTATCACATTCTGGTAATTTTTAACAATTTGTTTCGTGAACAGAAAGTTTCTGGAAATTACAGCAAGATCAAATAACTATCATCCAAGAAGATCCTATAGGTTTAACTTGGCACAAACACTCATTAAAACATAAAACCACATCTAAACAGAAGGTAGATGGATTATTTATTCCTAAAAAGAAAATTAAACAAAAACTAAAAATAAAATCGGGTTGCCTCCCAACAAGCGCTATCGTTTAACGCCCCTAGCTAGGCATAAAAGCAAGGATAGATCTAGGTATTGCCATCTTTGGTAGGCAATCCATAAGTGGATCTCATAATAGATTCATATGGTAATTTTATCTTCTTCCTAGGGAAGTATTCCATTCCTTTCTTTAATGGGAATTGGAATCTAATATTCCCTTCCTTCATATCAATAATTGCACCAATCGTTCTAAGGAAAGGTCTACCAAGAATAATAGGACATGAAGGATTGCAATCTATATCAAGAACGATAAAATCTACGGGCACATAATTCCTATTTGCAACAATAATAACACCACTACTTCCTCCCATAGGTTTCTTAATAGTGGAATCCGCAAGGTGCAAGTTTAGAGAGCAATCATCAAAATCAGGGAAATCTAACAAATCACACAAAATTTTGGGAATAGTGGAAACACTAGCACCCAAATCACATAAAGCATAAAATTCATGATATTTAATCTTAATTTTAGTAGTTGGTTCCCACTCATCATAAAGTTCTCTAGGGATGGAAACTTCCAACTCAAGTTTTTCCTCATAAGATTGCATCAAGGCATCAACGATATGTTTGGTAAACGCTTTATTTTGACTATAAGCATACGGAGAATTTAGCACAGATTGCAACAAGGAAATACAATCAATTAAAGAGAAACTTTCATAATTAAATTCCTTTAAATCCAAAATAGTGGGATTAGCAACTTCTAGGGTTCTACTTTCTTCAATCCCACTTTTATCAATTTTAGCATCATAATCTAAAAACTCTGAATTCTTGGAACGCCTTCTAGGTAAAGTTGACTCATATTCAATCTCATCATTATCAAGATTCATATTGCAAAACAAGGATTTGATAGGGGACACATCAATAACTTTTAGATCTTCATTTTTATTTTCATGGAAATTGGAATAACACGCTTTAATAAAGGCATGTTTCATAGCACGCATCCTAGCGGTTCTTTCCTTGCACTCATCAATGGAAATTCTCATGGATTTGAGAGACTCATTGATATCATGCTTAGGAGGAATAGATCTAAGCTTTAAAGAATCAACATCAAGAGAAATTCTATCAACGTTCCTAGCCAATTCATCAACTTTAAGCAATTTCTCTTCAAGCAAAGCATTAAAATTCTTTTGAAAATTCATAAACTCGTTAACACTAGTCTCAGATTCAGAGGGCATCTTATGAAAATTTCCATAAGAATTGTTGTAGGAATATCCATAATTATTAGAGGAATTACTAGGATAAGGCCTAGGATTAAAGTTTCCTCTATACGCGTTGTTACCAAAATTATTCCTACCAACAAAATTCACATCCATAGATTCATTATTATTCTCAATCAAAGTAGACAAAGGCATATCATTAGGATCAGAAGAAACACTCTTATTAGCAAATAATTTCATAAGTTCATCCATCTTTCCACTCAAGACATTAATTTCTTTTATCGCATGCATTATTATTAGTAGATATTTTAGTATGCCATTGAGAATAATTAACCATAATATTATCTAGGAGTTTAGTAGCATCTCCTAAAGTGATTTCCATAAAAGTGCCTCCCGCGGCCGAATCTAAAAGGTTTCAAGAAGCAAAATTCAATCCGGCATAAAAAATCTGTATAATCATCCACAAGTTCAAACCATGAGTAGGGCAATTACGTATCATTAATTTCATCCTCTCCCAAGCTTGTGCAACATGTTCATGATCAAGTTGCTTAAAATTCATAATATCGTTTCTAAGAGAGATGATCATAGAAGGAGGAAAATAATTAGAGATAAAAGCATCTTTGCACTTGTTCCAAGAATCAATACTATTTTTAGGCAAAGACGAAAACCAAGCTTGAGCACGATCTCTAAGCGAAAAAGGAAATAGCTTCAATTTAACAACATCATTGTCAACATCTTTATTCTTTTGCATACCACGCAAATCCACGAAGCTATTTAGATGAGTAGCGGCATCTTCACTAGGAAGGCCGGCGAATTGATCTTTCATAACAAGATTCAATAAAGCAGCATTGATTTCACAAGATTCAGTATTAGCAAGAGGAGCAATCGGAGTGCTAAGGAAATCATTATTGTTGGTATTGGTAAAGTCATATAATTTGGTATTATCTTGAGCCATAGTGACAAGCAAGCAATCCCACACATGAGCAAACAAGGGAACGAGAAAAAGGCAAACAGAAATGAGAGGGCAAATAAAACGGCAAGGGTGAAGTGGGGAGAGGAAAATGAGAGGCAAATGGAAAATAATGTAATACGAGAGATAAGGGATTGTGATGGGTACTTGGTATGTTGACTTTTGCGTAGACTCCTCGGCAATGGCGCCAGAAATCCTTCTTGCTACGTCTTGAGCTTGTGTTGGTTTTCCCCAAGAGGAGAGGATGATGCAGTAGAGTAGCGTAAGTATTTCCCTCAGTTTTTGAGAACCAAGGTATCAATCCAGTAGGAGGCCACGCGCAAGTCCCTCGTACCTACACAAAGCAAATAACTCCTCGCAACCAACGCGAATAGGGGTTGTCAATCCCTTCACGGTCACTTACGAGAGTGAGATCTGATAGAGATGATAGATAATATTTTTGGTATTTTTGGTATAAAGATGCAAAGTAAAATAAAAGGCAAAGTAAAAAAGCAAAGCAATAATAAAGCGTAGGAAGATTAATATGATGAGAATAGACCCGGGGCCATAGATTTCACTAGTGGCTATTCTCAAGAGCATAGGTATTTTACGGTGGGTGAACGAATTACTGTTGAGCAATTGACAGAATTGAGCATAGTTATGAGAGTATCTAGGTATGATCATGTATATAGGCATCACATCCGAGACAAGTAGACCGACTCCTGCCTACATCTACTACTATTACTCCACTCATCGACCGCTATCCAGCATGCATCTAGAGTATTAAGTTAATAAAAACAGAGTAACGCCTTAAGCAGGATGACATGATGTAGAGGGATAAATTCATGCAATATGATATAAACCCCATCTTGTTATCCTCGATGGCAACAATACAATACGTGCCTTGCTACCCCTACTGTCACTAGGAAAGAACACCGCAAGATTGAACCCAAAGCTAAGCACTTCTCCCATTGCAAGAACTACCAATCTAGTTGGCCAAACCAAACGGATAATTCGAAGAGACTTGCAAAGATAACTGTCGGTGTCAAAACCGGCGGATCTCGGGTAGGGGGTCCCGAACTGTGCGTCTAGGCGGATGGTAACAGGAGACAAGGGACACGATGTTTTACCCAGGTTCGGGCCCTCTTGATGGAGGTAAAACCCTACGTCCTGCTAGATTAATATTGATGATGTGTGTTACAAGAGTGGATCTACCACGAGATCAAAGAGGCTAAACCCTAGAAGCTAGCCTATGGTATGATTGTTGTTCGTCCTACGGACTAAAACCCTCCGGTTTATATAGACACCGGATAGGGCTAGGGTTACACAGAGTCGGTTACAATGGCAGGAGATCTACATATCCGTATCGCCAAGCTTGCCTTCCACGCCAAGGAAAGTCCCATCCGGACACGGGACGAAGTCTTCAATCTTGTATCTTCATAGTCTTGGAGTCCGGCCGATGATGATAGTTCGGCTATCCGGACACCCCCTAGTCCGGAACTCCCTCAGTAGCCCCTGAACCAGGCTTCAATGACGACGAGTCTGGCGTGCATATTGTCTTCGGCATTGCAAGGCGGGTTCTTCCTCCGAATAATTTATAGAAGATTGTGAACACCAGGATAATGTCCGGCTCTGCAAAACAAGTTCCACATAACACCGTAGAGAGAATAATTTTTGCACAGATCTGCTGACGTATTCCGCGGCGTGACATCACACCACGGCAAGGCCTTCATATGAATCGTTTTTTATTGTTCCACCTCAGCGTGTTTAGCGAGGCGGTTTCCTTGGCACGTCTTATCAAAGCATAGATCGTGCCCCCTTATTCTGGGATTCTCATCAATACATACGTGGGTAACCCATCCGTGCCCGTTGGCCTGCCTTCTCTATCAAAGGCGAGTCCTAGTCGACCACGGGGTGGGCTCTTGGTATTCAACCTCTTTATAACGAGACCAAGGCCCTCTCCTTTTTACACCCTCTATCGAGTTCGCCTCGCGCTTCGAGTTCCAACACCCAAAGCTTCAGATTCAGGCGCTTCGGACTTTCGACGATGTCCGGCTCCGACCAGCATGGCCTATGGAAGTCTTCCTCTGTCACAGAAGAAGACGTGCTAAAGCTGCGAGACGCCAGGTATTTAACCGGCGAGATCTCGCATAGGTTGCCTGCTCCGGGGCAGGTCATTCCCACTCCTGAGCCCGGCGAGAACGTGGTGTTCGTGTCTCACTTCCGTCGTGGTTTAGGCTTCCCGACGGATCCCTTTGTGCGGGGGCTCATGTTTTATTATGGGCTTGATTTCCATTACTTGAATCCGGAGTCCATCCTCCATATCTCGTCATTCATTGTCGTATCTGAGGCCTTCCTCCATATGACCCCCCACTTTGGATTGTGGCTCAAGACCTTCAAGGTGGAGCCAAAGATGATCAAGGGGCAGCAAGTGGAGTGCGGAGGGGCGGTCATAAGCAAATGTGCTGATGCTCCGTGGCCTGAGGGCTCTTTTCAAGAGGAGCTTGGTTTGTGGCAACGGGAGTGGTTTTATATCACCGGTCCCAGGGGCACCAAATGGGCGGCGCTCCCTGCCTTCCGCTCAGGTCCACCACAGCGGCTGGCGTCATGGGTCAACAAGGGGCTCGACTGGGGGTCGTCCAAGGACGTTCCCCTGTTGCAAGGCCGTATTCAAGACCTCCAGGAAAGAGGGATCAATCTGGTTGCAGTAACGCAGGTTATGGTGATCCGGTGCCTTCAGCCCTGCAAACGTCGCCCCCTCCGCTTGTGGGAATTCAATCCGGAGGGACCACGAGCTCTCCAAAATTTTATGGGCACGACGCTCGTGGAGATGTATAAACTGTTCTTCGGATCACAAGAGAAGTGTCCGGACTTGACCGAGGATACCGGACTAAGCTGCAATCGCCCAGATGCTCAAGTAAGTAGTCCTGTAACCGGACAAGCTGTTCATTCATTTATTATGTATATATGCCCTTTAAAGGAGTCGTTTCTTTAACAGGAGTGGATAGCCAAGGAAAAGTTGATAAGGTGTCCAGCTCCCCTCCCAGAGACCACGCCGGATCCCATGTTGACCAAGATGTTGAAGGTCGCGCCTTTTGAAGAAGGCGAAGGGAGGAGCGGGGGAGCAACTGCCTCTGTGAAGGAGGCTATCAAGGAAGGAGGGATTAAGAGTCCCACCTTCCGAGGAGAGAAGAGGACCGCTTCGGAAGATCCGGAGGTCAAGGCCTCAAAGAAAGGAAGGAATCTTGGCGGAGAGTCCGCGCTGGGAAGTAACCCAGCCGCATTATTTCCCCAAGGGGATCAGCCCTCCAGCGAGCCGTAAGTAGAAAGAAGGGGTCTTGTAAATAAGGAGCATCCCTGTATTTATTTATGAAGATAACCGAATTGTACCTTGTAGTTCGTATCTCAGCCCTTCTCAGCAGAGCTCGTCTTCGGGGGATCTTCTTCCGGAGATGATGGAGAGCGAAACGCCTCCACCTGTCGCACCCTCATGTGAAGCGGACGACCCGGAGGTGTCGTCGCAGAGGGTTCCCCTAAGTCCAGCAGGGGCGGAAGGTCCGGCGCCGAGTGGTGTGCGGTCGGAGGAGCTGAAGGATTTGCTCGGGCGAGCGGCTATCTCAGAAGATCACCGTGCTCTAATGGGTACGGTGATTGAAAGAATTGCATCCGCAGAGAGCGGATTGCACGAAGCCGTCAGAAGCTTACTGACGGGGTTTGAGGTACGCAAAAAATAATGTACCTTTTGACAGTTGTGCATATAAAATGCGCCATGTATAGATAGTAGCCCCTGAGACTCGGTATGTTGTCAAAATTGACGACGTGCCGAGGATCAAATTCTCAGTTTTAACATATCGCCGCTCCTAAATAGGTGGCGGGGCGTCCGGAGGCCAGCCGGACTGATGAATATGCCGAACTAAAGCGGCAGCTTGATGAGGCGGATGCGGACATCACGCTGGTCAATAAACGGTTTGATGAGTCACAAGGTATGCGACTTCTATGCGGACACCTGGTAAGGGAACTTGACGCCCATGTTTTACTAATCATATGCTTAATGTAGATGGTGCCGCTGCCGTGGAAGGGCTGCGGGCAGAACTTGCCCGAGCGAAAGAGCAAGCCAGAATTAGTAATGCGGCCGCTTTAAAGGCGGTCGAAGAGCTAGAAGCTGAACGGGCTGCTCACTGCCGAAGCAAAGAGGAGATGGCCGATATGGCCAAAAAGTAAAGGAGTACTACCGATCGCTGCGAGGTTCTTGAAAAAGAGCGTCAAGCGGAACAAGAGGGCCTGAAGAAGGCCGCCGCCGAATCCAAGAATGCCCAATCGGCTTTGAGAGCTGCCAAGGAGGAGCTGAGTCAGGCCAGGGCAATTGCAGCTGGAAAACCGTTTCTGCTGCAGAGGAAATATACGGATCCGAAGTATGCTCAGTTAGATAAGTTGTGGAGTTCAGAGGATGCTTATCTGGACTTGGCGGCGAGCGCTGTGGACGCGGTTGAGCACTTCCGGGGCCAGAAGGGGCACAGAAGGGAAGAGCTATATTGGTCGCAATTCCATAGTCCGGAGCGTCCTCTACCGCTGACCGATCGGTTGGCCGAATGGGCCGAGCTGAATCGATTGTCCGGATTTGCCATGAAGCATGTCTTGACTCACTTATGGCCGGACGGACCCAGCCGAAGAGCTATTTTGGTTTAGTGCAGCAGTTTCTTGGAGCGGTGCCGCGTATCGACGCGATGAAGCGGTCGGCATGTATTGAGGGAGCGCGGATGGCTCTTGCCCGTGTCAAGACATACTGGGCAGAGATGAAGGCCACTGACGTTGCATCCCAGGATTCGGACAAAGGCCGAGTACCTGCCGAGCACTACTTTGAAGAAGTCCTGTCGGGCGCTCGTTTAATAGAGACGCAGTGCTCGAAGGATATTATGTTTAAATGACATGTATGATTTGTGAAAATGGTGTTTCAATGTAATATAAGTGCTTTTTATACTTGTGCGTTCAAGTAGTAAACTACTCCCTGTGCGGCCGTTTATGTATATGTGTATATAACCTGAAAGATGGCAGTCCTTGGCTTCAGCCCCCACGCACATAGTGCGGGGGTGTTTGCAAGAAAGCGCTTTTTCACACTTAATCCAACGTCTTGGTCCTCTTAAGGAGGTGATAGCGTAGCAAACCAGGCAACCGGACTATAATGCTTTATCATTTTCACTTAGCCATAGGAGTTCGAGGGTGGGGCTACTATATAGCCCCTGGGGGCACCGCACTCTCCCGAATTCGGGGTGCGTATGTGCCTGACCAAAAACCGGTCCTTCGTTAATGCGGATGAATTCTAAACATTCCTGTGAGTCATCGAGTGGTTGACCAGTCTCTCGCTATATCATGATAGTTAGTTTTCGGCTTTCTCTACTGAGGTGCTCGCCCGGCCGAACCGGGGCACAATCGCATAGTTCTCCCGGTGCCGCGTTAGCCGTGAAAGCGGGCGTAAGGCAACAAAACACAGGAGCCGGGCAACCCAACATTTGACCAAAGACATGATTCGGAGCTGATGCATATAAGGCCTAACTCGAGACGCCGAATACGCCCTAAGGTATTCGGTCTTTATGAAAATGGGCAGAATAATGCCCTAAGCCCCTGGTGTCCAGGTACGCGCAAAAATTCTGGTGCAGCCAATGCCAAAGCACCAGCCTCCTCCTCGGTTATATTAAGGAACCGGGGGGATGTATATCAACAAGAGACAGTGAAAAAAGGTTTGCGCAGGGTCTTAATCTGAAAAGAATCCTTGCAACAGGTCCTCTGCGTCACGCTTTGTGTCTCCGTTGTGCCGTATCTCGGACGGGTGTAGCACGTTGTTCATCTCGTAAAAGAGAGGAACTTAGTTTGAAAATAAAAAGGATCGTATGAAAAATGTACTTAATATTAAATAAACGGCACGGTTCAAGAAGTGAATAAGATGGAGCTTTATTGTCTCTTGTTATACATGCATGCGGCCCTCGTATGGGGGTATGCATAGTAGGTGCGGACTCGTCTAGCCGTGTCCGGGGTTTGAATGACCAATTCAGGTTCTTTGCCTAGCAGAGCCGGATAGCTGTGGGGCTGTCAAGGCAGTCTCCCGTTTTCCCGTGCTCGAGTAACACTTAATACTTCCTTTTAAAGAGATGATGCCGCGTGGACCGGGCATTTTAAGTGTTAGAGATGCATAATGCGGTATTGCGTTAAAGCGGGCGAAAGCTTCGCGTCCCAATAGTGCTTGATGGCTACTTTTAAACGGGGCGACATGGAAGAGTAACCTTTCACGACGGAAGTTGTCGGATGAACCAAACACAACTTCTAGCAGTATGGAGCCCGTGCAGAGGGCGTATGGGCCGGGCAGTACTCCTTTAAAGGAGGTGTTGCTACGGCGAATTTTGGTTGGGTTTATCCCCATCCTACGAATTGTGTCCTGATATATCAGGTTTATGTCACTGCCGCCATCCATGAGGACATGTGTAAATTGGAATCCGTCGATTATAGGATCCAATATCAAGGCAGTCCATCCTGCGTTCCGGATATTATCGGAATAGTCCTGATGGTCGAAGGTGATTGGTTTTGACAACCAATGTGCGGCGCGCCTTTTAGTGGGCGCCGCTCTATTTTTCCCTTTGATCACGTGAAGTGAGTTTACTGTTTAACTTTTTGGGAAATTCTTTTGTTTTCCGGGCTCTGCTTGTTGTGCTCGTCATCATTTTCCCTTGGTGTGTCGAGCCCCTTGTGTTCGCATTAAGTCGGCGGACTGCTTGAAGACCCAACAATCTCTGTGGGTATGGTTTGTAGGCTTCCGGAGGTACCATGTATTTGACACAGTCTGTCCGAATCTTGTTTAGGTTGGATAGCTCGTCCTTTGTTATCCTTTAGGGCAGTGTTTTATTGTTCGCCGAGCTTTTGAATCCGGCGTTGACCGCCGTACTATTTGGGCCATTTTCTTTATTCCGCGCTGATCTTTTCTGCGTCGTGATTTCCATTTCCATCCCTGGTTTCGGATGTACTCGGGTCATCGGTATCGCATCTAGCCAGCCAGCTGTCCTCTCCGCGCAAAAGCGGGTCATGAGGCTTGTTAATGCGGCCATTGTTCTTGGCTTTTCTTGGCCGAGGTGTCCGGCGAGCCATTCGTCTCGGACGTTGTGTTTGAAAGCTGCTAAGGCTTGGCGTCCGGACGATCGACTATTTGGTTCTTTTAGTAAGGAACCTGTTCCAGAATTTTCGGCTGACTCTCCGGCTGTTGAGTTATGTGACATAGATAAATCGCATCCGGAGGGCGGACATAAGTCCCCTGAAAATTTGCCCGGAATGCGTCCTCGAGCTCTTCCCAGCTTCCAATGGTATTTTCGGGGAGGCTTTTAAGCCAATGCCGAGCTGGCCCTTTGAGTTTAAGGGGTAAGTATTTTATGGCGTGGAGATCGTCTCCTCTAGCCATGTGTATGTGGAGGATGTAATCCTCGATCCAGACTCCAGGGTCTGTTGTTCCGTCGTATGCCTCTATGTTTACGGGTTTGAATCCCGCTGGAAATTCATGATCCAGCACCTCATCGGTGAAACATAGGGGGTGTGCGGCACCCCTATATTTGGGTGTGCCGTGATCTTCGGGATTTTGGCGTATTGCATTGTTTTGACGAGCCTGCTTTCTTGGCCCGTAGATGGACCTAACTGGGCCATCCTCTTGATGTGAATCCTTATGCGGATCGCATATTGGCTAGTGTGCGGCGCCATTCACCGCTCTCTTTTCGCCGTGGGGTCGTCCATCCGACCGGTTGGCCTTCTTACTTTTTAATTGTGGGGGCTCTAAGGCCTCCTCATCGAATTCAGGGTAGCTTTCTTTTGGGTAGCTCTTTGTTCGGCGATCGCCGCCGCATTTCAAATGTGGTGCTGAATATTTTGCTCCATCGATCCCGCGTGCATCTTCCGCTGTTTTGAGCTTCCGCTTACGCTTTTTCAGGCTGCGCATATGGCGGCGCAGCCTTTTCGGAGGTTATTTTGCTCCAATGGTTTGTCCGGCGTGAGGTCGTCCAGACTGTTGTCTTCGCCGGGGACAGATTGTTTATCCAAGTTGTCTTGTTCGGATGATTGCTCGATAGCTTGTTCGTCGTCCACCGGTTTGCCCTGCTCTATGGCTGGGTCTTTGTTGAGGCGGGACTTTGTTCGGCGTTTACGTTGCCGTTTTGACTGCTTTTCGAGGGATTTATCCTTCGTAGCGTCCCATTGTTCCTCGTCTTCATTTCCTTTAGGTGTATCCACCATGTATACATCATGGGATGAGGTTGTCCAGCGTCCTATAGGTGCTGGTTCATTGTTGTCTCCTACATCGTCGTCCACAGCGTCGATGTCTTCGGAGTCGAAATCGAGCACGTCGTGTAAGCTTTCGACAGTGGCTATGAAGTGGGTGGTGGGTGGGCTTTGAATTTCTTCGTCGTCCGCATCCCAACCACTCCTGACCGCAGTCCGGCCAGGGCTCTCCGGATAAAGAGAGAGACTTTAGTGTATTCAGGATGTTGAGAGATGTCCGCGGCCGTGAACTCCATAACGGGCGCCCAATCGAATTCGATTGGCAAGGGCGCGGAGGGTTCGGAGTCCAAGAGGAGTCCGCACCTGAGTCGAGGTCTTCGCAGCGACAGGATCGAGTTCGCTCGATCGCCAGAGAGATTAAAGCCCGAGGCGATGTCCAACCACTCGTCCTCGATCGGGGAATCCGCCCGGATTAAGGGTCGGAGCGGATTCAGTGCGGCCTCGTGGCCTTTGCTCGCTGCAGAGCTAGATCATGCCCATCGAGACAAGGCGCGCGCTTGGCTGCGGCTCGGATCCATCAAGATCAAGTCTCCGCAGATATCGGCCGTATAGTTTAGACTTCCAAATCTGACTCGACGGCCAGGGCGTAGCTTCGATCTGCTCCGGATGGCTGCTTAATTGGCCCACAAAGTGCAAAGCCACCGAACACGAAGATCTGTCCGGGAGAAAAGTCTCACCCGACCGCGTCGTTGTTGATGATCGAAGAAGCCATCGAGCCTATCGGTGGCGACACGGAGGAACTCTCAATGAAAGCACCAATGTCGGTGTCAAACCGGCGGATCTCGGTAGGGGTCCCGAATCTGTGCGTCTAGGCGGATGGTAACAGGAGACAAGGGACACGATGTTTTACCCAGGTTCGGGCCCTCTTGATGGAGGTAAAACCCTACGTCCTGCTAGATTAATATTGATGATGTGTGTTACAAGAGTGGATCTACCACGAGATCAAAGAGGCTAAACCCTAGAAGCTAGCCTATGGTATGATTGTTGTTCGTCCTACGGACTAAAACCCTCCGGTTTATATAGACACCAGATAGGGCTAGGGTTACACAGAGTCGGTTACAATGGTAGGAGATCTACATATCCGTATCGCCAAGCTTGCCTTCCACGCCAAGGAAAGTCCCATCCGGACACGGCACAAAGTCTTCAATCTTGTATCTTCATAGTCTTGGAGTCCGGCCGATGATGATAGTTCGGCTATCCGGACACCCCCTAGTCCGGAACTCCCTCAATAACCAATCATACATAAAAGAATTCAGAGAAGATTCAAATATTGCTCATAGATAATCTTGATCATAAACCCACAATTCATCGATCTCAACAAACACACCGCGAAAAGAAGATTACATCGAATAGATCTCCACGAGAGAGGGGGAGAACATTGTAATGAGATCCAAAAAGAGAGAAGAAGCCACCTAGCTACTAACTATGGACCCGAAGGTCCGAAGTAAATTACTCACACTTCATCGGAGAGGCTATGATGATGATGTAGAAGCCCACCATGGTGGATTCCCCTTCCGACGAAGCTCCGGAACAGGCCCCAAGATGGGATCTCGTGGATACAGAAAGTTGCGGCGGTGGAATTAGGTTTTTAGCTCCGTATCTGATCTGTTGGGGTACGTAGGTATATATAGGAGGAAGGAGTACATCGGTGGAGCTTCAGGGGGCCCATGAGGCAGGGGAACGCCCTAGGGGGGCGCCCTCCACCCTCGTGGCCTCCTCCCTCCTTTCTTGACCGAGGGTCCAAGTCTCTTGGATCTTGTCTGATGAGAAAATCACGTTCCCGAAGATTTCATTCCGTTTGGACTCCGTTTGATATTCCGTTTCTTCGAAACACTGAAATAGGCAAAAAACAACAATTCTGTGCTGGGCCTCCGGTTAATAGGTTAGTCCCAAAAGTAATATAAAAGTGGAAAATAAAGCCCAATATGGTCCAAAACAATAGATAATATAGCATGGAGCAATCAAAAATTATAGATACGTTGGAGACGTATCAGGCCCCATTCTTCTTCTTCTTCTTCCTTGACCTCCACCCTAGATGGGAGAAGGGTTTCCCCTCTGATCCTTGGCCTCCATGGCATGGGAGGGGCGAGAGACCCTCCAAGATTGGATCTATCTCTTTGTCTCTCTGTATTCCTGCGTTCTGTCCCGTTGCCCTTTCACCATTTCGTATATATATGGAGATCCGTAACTCCGATTGGACTGAAATCTTCGCCGTGATTTTTTTCCTAAAAATTAGCTTTCTTGCTGCCGAAGAAGGGCATCAACTGCCTTACGGGGGGCCACGAGGGTCAGGGGCGCGCCCGGGGGGTGGGGCGCGCCCCCTGCCTCGTGCCTCCCTCGGGCACCGTCTCGCGTGGATTTTCCTTCCCATATTCTCCGAATATTCCAAAAATAATCTCCGTCCGTTTTTATCCCGTTTGGACTCCGTTTGATATGGTTATTCTGTGAAACATAAAACATGCAACAGACAGGAACTGGCACTGGGCACTGGATCAATGTGTTAGTCCCAAAAATAGTATAAAAAGTTGCCAAAAGTATATGGAAGTTGTATAATATTGGCATGGAACAATCAAAAATTATAGATACGACGGAGATGTATCATGATGCAGTGGCCAACGTTGAAGCAGAGATGAAGCTCGACGACGGTTGGGTTCGAGAGCTAGGGCGTCGCAAGGAGGAAGATGAGGCGAAGAGGCACAGGGGGGAAAGTGAAAGGGACCCGGCCCTATTTATAAGGCAAATGGATAAGTAGTAAGCGCGGGAATCGAGGAGGTCAAAAACGGATCTGTAGATGTCCAGACGCCTCGGTTTTCAGAGATTCATTAAATAAAAGGGGATACATTAAAAGATCTGGGCTCTGTGTAAAAGTTAATAGCAGGTGACGTCACGGCGGATTATCATGATTCCAGAAGATGACGTCATGGCGAGTTATAAATTTCGCAAAGGTAACGAAGGGGGATTTTTTCTAAGTTATAAATTTCGCAAAGATCTAAGTGTTGAAGCCCGTGAAGACATAGAATATGGCGCATTACGGAGGAGACTTAATAAGAAAGCCCAAGGCCCAGACGCGGGTTAGGGCCCATAGACATAAACCGCCATAGGCGTATAACTTGTATTGTATGATAGGAGAGAGTAGATACCGAGGCGGACACGTTTATGAGCCGGCCGGGATTCTGTAAACCGATCGGGCGTCAACCTGTGTATATAAAGGGACGACCTGGCGGCGGTTTAGGGACAAGAAACAAGAGATCGAGAGCCAGGTTTAGTGTATTCGCTCCCTGGTCATCGAAACCCTAGCAATACCACCTCAACTGGATTATTCCTTTACCTTCACCGCAAGGGGCCGAACCAGTATAAACGCCTCGTATCCTTTATCCTGTTTAACCCCTTTAAGCTAACTTCGTTGCGATGGCTCCACGACTAAGTCCTCACACTAGGACATCTGACGTGACAATTCCACGACAGATGGCAAAGTGAAGAAAAGTATATATGATATGCATGTTATTGATGTGTACTTTACTAGTGTTCATAGTAGCCCCTGGGTATTTGATACTGCTTCAGTTACTATGATTAGTGACTCGAAACAGGAGTTACAAAATGAATGAAGACTAGTTAAGGGAAGGTGACGATGTGTGTTGGAAGTGATTCCAAGGTTGATAAGATCACCATCGCACATTCCCTTTACCTTCGGGATTAGTGTTGAACCTAAAATAAATGTTATTTGGTGTTTGCGTTGAGCATAATATGATTGGATCAAATTTATTGCAATACGGTTATTCATTTAAGTCAAAGAATAATTGTTATTCTGTTTACATGAATAAAACCTTCCGTGGTCATACACCCAAGGTGAATGGTTTATTGAATCTCGATCGTTGTGATACACATATTCATAATATTGATGCCAAAAGATGCAAAGTTGATAATGACAGTGCAACATATTTGTGGCACTGCTGTTTAGGTCATATTGGTGTAAAGCGCATGAAGAAACTCCATGCTTATGGGCTTTTGGAATCACTTGATTATGAATCACTTGATGCTTGCGAACCATGCCTCATGGGCAAGTGACTAAGACTCCGTTCTCCAGAACATTGGAGTGAGCAACTGACTTATTGGAAATAATACATACTGATGTATGCGATCCGACGAGTGTTGAGGCTCGTGACGAGTATCGTTATTTTCTGACCTTCACAGATGATTTGAGCAGATATGGGTATATCTACTTGATGAAACACAAGTCTGAAACATTTGAAAAGTCCAAAGAATTTTAGAGTGAAGTAGAGAATCATCGTAACAAGAAAATAAAGTTCCTACGATCTGATCGCAAAGGCGAATATTTGAGTTACGAGTTTGGCCTTCAATTAAAACAATGTGAAATAGTTTCACAAACTCATGCCACCTGGAACACCACACCATAATGGTGTGCCCGAACGTCATAACCGTATTTTATTAGATATAGTGCAAACTATGATGTCTCTTACCGATTTACCACTATCGTTTTGGGGTTATGCATTAGAGACAGCTACATTCACGTTAAATATGGCACCATCTAAATCCGTTAAGATGACACTGTATGAACTGTGGTTTGGCAAGAAACCTAAGATGTCATTTCTTAAAGTTTGGGGTTGCAATGCTTATGTGAAAAAGTTTCAGCCTGATAAGCTCAAACCCAATTCGGAGAAGTTTGTCTTCATAGGATACCCAAAAGAAACTGTTGGGTACACCTTCCATCACAAATCTTAAGGCAAGATCTTTGTTGTTAAGAGTGGATCATTTCTAGAGAAGGAATTTCTCTCGAAAGAAGTGAGTGGGAGGAAAGTAGAACTTGATGAGGTAATTGTACCAGCTCCCTTATTGGAAAGTAGTTCATCACAGAAATCAGTTCCAGTGATTCCTACACCAATTAGTGAGGAAGCTAATGATGATGATCATGAAACTTCTGCTCAAGTTACTACCGAACCTCGCAGGTCAACCAGAGTAAGATCCGCACCAGAGTGGTACGGCAATCCTGTTCTGTAGGTCATATTACTTGACCATGACGAACCTACGAACTATGAGGAAGCGATGATGAGCCCAGATTCCGCAAAATATCTTGAGGCCATGAAACCTGAGATAGGATCCATGTATGAGAACAAAGTATGGACTTTGATTGACTTGCCCGTTGATCGGCAAGCCATAAAGAATAAATGGATCTTCAAGAGGAAGACGGACGCTGATAGTAGAGTTACTATCTACAAAGCTCGAATTGTCGCAAAAGGTTTTCGACAAGATCAAGATGTTGACTACGATGAGATTTTCTTACTCGTATCGATGCTTAAAGTCTGCCTGAATCATGTTAGCAATTGCCATATTTCATGAATTCTGGCAAATGGATATCAAAACTACATTCCTTAATGGATTTCTTAAAAAAGAGTTGTATATGATGCAACAAGAAGGTTTTGTCAATCCTAAAGGTGCTAACAAAGTGTGCAAGCTCCAGCGATCCATCTATGGACTGGTGCAAGCATCTCAGAGTTGGAATATACGCTTTGATAAGATGATCAAAGCATATGGTTTTATACAAACTTGCGGTGAAGCCTGTATTTACAAGAAAGTGAGTGGGAGCACTACAACATTTCTGGTAAGTGCTACGTCTTGAGCTTGCATTGGTTTTCCCCGAAGAGGAGAGGATGATGCAGCACAGTAGCGTAAGTATTTCCCTCAGTTTTTGAGAACCAAGGTATCAATCCAGTAGGAGGCCACGCACAAGTCCCTCGTACCTGCACAAAACGATAGCTACTCGCAACCAACGCGATTAGGGGTTGTCAATCCCTTCACTGTCACTTACGAGAGTGAGATCTAATAGAGATTATATTTTTGGTATTTTTGGTATATAGATGCAAAGTGAAAAGTAAAAAAGCAAAGTAAAAACAAAGCAAGTATA
Organism: Aegilops longissima; assembly: GCA_021605205.1. Classification (NCBI taxonomy): domain Eukaryota; kingdom Viridiplantae; phylum Streptophyta; class Magnoliopsida; order Poales; family Poaceae; genus Aegilops; species Aegilops longissima. The sequence goes on from CM038680.1 coordinate 517,286,073, forward strand.
AAAGTGATGGAGATTGATATGATGAGAATAGACCCGGGGGCCATAGGTTTCACTAGTGGCTTCTCTCAAGAGCATAAGTATTCTACGGTGGGTGAACAAATTACTGTTGAGCAATTGACAGAATTGAGCATATTTATGAGTATATCTAGGGGCATCACGTCCGAGACAAGTAGACCAAAATGATTCTGCATCTACTACTATTACTCCACTCATCGACCGCTATCCAGCATGCATCTAGAGTATTAAGTTAAAAACAGAGTAACGCCTTAAGCAAGATGACATGATGTAGAGGAATAAATTCATGCAATATGATAAATATCCCATCTCGTTATCCTCGATGGCAACAATACAATACGTGCCTTGCAACCCTTTCTGTCTCTGGGTAAGGACACCGCAAGATTGAACCCAAAGCCATGCACTTCTCCCATTGCAAGAACTACCAATCTAGTTGGCCAAACCAAACGGATAATTCGAAGAGACTTGCAAAGATAACTCAATCATACATAAAAGAATTCAGAGAAGATTCAAATATTATTCATAGATAAGCTGGATCATAAACCCACAATTCATCGGTCTCAACAAACACACCGCAAAAAGAAGATTACATCGAATAGATCTCCACGAGAGAGGGGAGAACATTGTATTGAGATCCAAAAGAGAGAAGAAGCCATCTAGCTACTAGCTATGGACCGAAGGTCTGAAGTAAACTACTCACACATCATCGAGAGGCTATGGTGTTGATGTAGAAGCCCTCCGTGGTGGATGCCCCTCCGCGGAGCTCGGAACAGGCCCCAAGATGGGATCTCGTGGATCTGAGGAAGTTGCGGCGGTGGAATTAGGTTTTGGCTCCTCTTCGATCATTTGGGGTACGAGGTATATATAGGAGGAAGGAGTACGTCGGTGGAGCATCAGGGGGCCCACGAGGCAGGGGGCGCGCCCTAGGGGGGGCGCCCCCCACCGTCGTGACCGCCTCCGATGTTCCTTGGCATAGGGTCCAAGTCTCCTGGATCACGTTCGGTGAGTGTCGGTGTCAAAACCGGCGGATCTCGGGTAGGGGGTCCCGAACTGTGCGTCTAGGCGGATGGTAACATGAGACAAGGGACACGATGTTTACCTGTGTTGGGCCCTCTTGATGGAGGTAAAACCCCACGCCCCTGCTTGATTGATATTGATATTGTGGATGTTTACAAGAGTGGATCTACCACGAGATCAAGGAGGCTAAACCCTAGAAGCTAGCCTATGGTATGATTGTAAGGGTTGTTGTGATTGTCGTCCTGCGGACTAAAGCCATCCGGTTTATATAGACATCGGAGAGGGCTAGGGTTACATAGAGTCGGTTACAATGGTAGGAGATCTACATATCCGTATCGCCAAGCTTGCCTTCCGCGCCAAGGAAAGTCCCATCCGGACACGGGGGGAAGTCTTCAATCTTGTATCTTCATAGTCTTGGAGTCCGGTCGATGATGATAGTCCGGCAAATGATAGTTCGGCTGATAGTAGTCCGGCTATCCGGACACCCCCTAATCCAGGACTCCCTCAGTAGCCCCTGAACCAGGCTTCAATGACGATAAGTCCGGCGTGTATATTGCTTGGCATTGCAAGGCGGGTTCCTCCTCCAAATGATAGAAGATTCTAAACACCAGGATAGTGTCCGGCTCTGCAAAATAAAGTCCACATTCCACCGTAGAGAGAATAATAATATATACACAAGTTCAATCTGCTGACGTTTTCCGTGGCATGACGTCACACCACTACCAAGCCATTACTCGAATTGTTTTTTACTTTACCACCTCAGCGCATTTAGCGAAGCGGTTTCCTTGGCACGTCTTGTCGAAGCAGAGATCGTGTTTCCCCTTAATCCGGGATTCTCATCAATACGGGCGTGGGTAACCCAACCGCGTCATTGATGGTGACGCTTGGGAGATAAGTGAGTTTTACCAGGCGGTGGGGGCGCGAGGACTTCGCCGCCCATATAAGGGATAAGGATTCACCTTCTCACCCACGCCTTCTTCCTCCTTTGCTTATCCATCTCGCGCACTTGAGCTCCAGCGCCCAAGTTCGTGCATCTCGTCTCAACCTTCTCCGACCATGTCCGGAGCGGAGGTAAATGGTTGGCATCCACCGTTAAGGAGGAGCAATCGCCAAACTGCGCGGGCGCGGTTACCTTTCGGCGACATCGCGACCGGCTGCCCGTCGAGGGCAGCTCATCCCCACCCCAGGCCCCATGAGAGGGTTGTCTTTCTTTCCCACTTCCTCCATGGACTGGGCTTTCCACTTCACCCCTTTGTCCGGGGCTCATGTTCTACTACGGCCTGGATTTCCATGATCTGGCGCCGAACTTCATCCTCAACATCTCGGTGTTTATCGTCGTGTGCGAGGCCTTCCTCTGCATCCAGCCCCACTTCGGCTTGTGGCTCAAGACCTTCAATGTCAAGCCGAAGGTAGTGAAGGGAATTTAAGCGGAGTGCGGAGGCGCCATGTTGGGTAAGATGCCCAATGTCCTTTGGTTCGAAGGGGCCTTCGTGGAATCCGTCAAGGGGTGGCAATCGGGGTGGTTCTATATCACCGAGTCGCGTGACCCTGAATGGGCGGCGGCCCCCGAGTTTAGATCTGGTATCCCCACGCAGCTCACCTCCTGGAAAGAGAAGGGCTTGCTGTGGGGTAGTTTGAAGGAGCTGACGGGACTCCAAGCCTGTGTCAAGAAGCTGGTGAAGAAGCTCAGGCTGGTTAACGTGGTCCAAGTCATGCTCGTCCGCCGGATTCTCCCATGCCAAGAGCGGGCATTCAATCTATGGGAGTTTGATCCGGAACAGCACCAGGCGCTGAACAAGCTCTTCGACACAACTTACGAAGGCGCCTGGAAGGTGTTGTTCAAGGCGCGAAGCCCCGCATCCATGACGAAGATCATGATTTCACTCGCAGCGCCGGGCTGACGAGGTAAGTGATTCTACCCCTCTACGGGACACTCGTTTTCCACAGTTTGACTCTATGTGGGTTTTAATTTCCCCCCTTTCCTTTGACAGGACTGGATGAAGAAGGCGGAGCAGATTACCTGTCCGGCTCCTATGCCAGAAAATCCAGTAGACGCTCGTCTAGCGAGGCTGCTGGTTCCGGCACCGCGCGTGGTGCCAGAGAAGAAGGCCCAGAAGGAGGCCACGGATGCTCGAAAGAGTGCCTGTTTTCAGGTGTCCGACGACTCCGGGGCTGACTCCTCCCCCGAAAATGAGGAGGAGGAAGAGGACTCTCTCCCAGAGGAGGGAGAGAGGAAGAGGAAGGCTTCCCCAACAGGGGAGGCCGGAGGGTCCAAGAGGGGAAGGACTATTCCCCCGGACAGCTCTGCCAACATCAATGTTGGCGAGGAAGAATGGCCTTCAAGGGCCAGGCCTCCGGCGAGATCGTAAGTATCCGGATTCCTGAATGATTTATAACTTCTTTTTCTGCGTCACATAGTGTCATTCTAATGCCGCATACTGCCTGTAGTCCGGCCAGTGATGATCTCCCCGCTTCTTCGAGTGGGTCGTTGGCTCCATCGGATGTAGACTCCATCCCGACCGCCTCCACTCCTCGCGTCACCGATGACGCCAAGGTGGGAACCCAAGAAGGGACCCGTCGGGGGGAGGTTCCGGAGGCGCCACAAGGCGTCCTCCCGGACTTTGCGCCGGACTCCACAACAGAACCCGCAGTGGTTCCGGAGTCCGGCAGGCGGCCCCTTCGATCGAAGGGCAAGACCGTGATGCCGGCGGCTTCCGTCCAACCGGAGGCGCTGGGCAATTTGTTGGAGGCGCTGCAGAGCGCTTCCATCGAGGAAGAACACCGCACTATTATGAGTGCGGTGATTGAAAAGTGCAGCTTCGCCAAAGGCGGGCTGACCGAAGCCTGCAATAGCCTTCTATCGGGCTTTGAGGTAAGAAGTTAAAATATGCAATGTAATACCGCATAGACAGTAGCCCCGATGCTCGGTTCGGTGTTGGAAAGAAAAGCCGGATGAGGATCTTAAAAAGATATACGCAGGGTTGCTAAAAAATTATGTCAATATGGGTTGCAGGCTGTGCTGCTGACCTCTGCCGCACTTACTGCGGAGGTCGGTGCGTTGAAGCAGGAGCTCGAGCAGTCCGGGCAAGAGCTCGGCCGCGCCAGGAAGCAGCTCCAAGACAAAGAAGGTGAGTAACACCACTTTGAATTTATACCTTACAGAAAAGGATTTAGGTTGCGACAAAAAATAACAAGGATAACATGGGTACTGTAGGGGCCACGAACGAGGTGGCGGCCCTGAAGGAGGCCGTGTCCATGACGAACATAATGCGCCACGGAGGCAGGCAGAGCGAGAAAAGCAAGAGGCGCGGGTGGCGGTGGTTCAGCAAGAGCTCCAGGCTCTCATGGAAAAGCATGAGAGTTTGGAGCGTGACTCAAAGACTCGAGAGTCCGAGCTTGCCTCGGCTCTCAAAAGTGCCAAAACCGCCAAGGCCGAGGCCCATAAGTCCCTTCAGGAGGTTGAGTTGATGAGGAAGATAGCGGCGGGTAAGGCATTTTTCATGCAAAGCAAGCATGTGAATGTAAATTACGTGTTACTTACCCGAATTCGGAGCTCTCCAGGGGCGTTTGCAGATCTGCCTCGCAGCGTGTCTGATGCCGCCGCATTCTACCGAGCCGAGGAGGGGAGCTCAACGGAGAAGGTCTTCTGGTCTCAGTATGCTGAGGCCGGCCATCCGGTGCCCCCTAGCGACCAGCTGAAGCAGCTGGTCGAGCTTCACAAGGTGGCCGAGCAGGCCATGAAGGGCCTCATAGTCCGGCTGTGGCTGGAGAGGCCATGCACAGGAGCTACTTCGCCTCGTCGACGGCTGGTGGATGCGTGCCCTGGGTGGAGGTTATCAAGCGCCCGCCAGTATTGAAGGTGCTCGTCGGGCCCTTGCCCGCGCAAAGGTGCATTGGGGCAAGCTGGATGCGGAGAAGCTAATCAGCGACGCGCCACCAGCGGGCAAGGAGCATCGTCGCCCGAAATTTACTATAAGGCTGTCTGAAGGGTGCCCGCAAGATTGCGGATGAGTGCCCCGAGGATGTAATTATTGAGTGAATTCGCAATGTGTTATCCTGTGCGCTGAAAACTTTGTTCATATCGCTAAGCAACGCTTGTTTAATTTAAAATATTACCTTCATGCGGCCGTTTATTAAATCTGAGAGATGGCAAGTCGTCGGCTTCAGCCCCCATGCCACGAGTCTTTGGGGTGTTAGGGATAAACTTGAGCACTCTTGTTCCCATTTTGGGTCCATCTAGGAGGCGCTCAACACAACGAACAAGGCAACCGGACTTATAGCGCTTGAACACTCTCACTTAGCCATAGAATTCTATAATTTTAAATTTGGTGAAGCCCCTAGTATTTGGAAGACCGAATTGAGGCGCTATCACGCCTTCATCGGACATAATCCGAACTTCGCTCAAGCGGCGAGGTCTTTAAGGACCCGAAGGACCTCTCGAACAGCGACCAGTCTCTCGCCTTATCGTGCCGGTCAGTTTTAGCTTTCTCATCGAGGCGTTAACCTGGCTCAACCGGGCGCAATCGCAGTGGTTCTCCCAGTGCTACCTTAGCCGATAGAATGGAACGTAAGGTGCCGAACATGGGAGCAGGCAAACCCAACTATTGACCCAAGGCAGGATTCGAGCTGATTCATATAATGCTATAAGTTCGGGTGTCGCACTTGTGAAAGTGTGCGGACTTTATCACACCATAAAGCGGAGGACATAAGCCCTGGTGTGTTTGGCGTACCAAGATGCATGGGTGCAACATGTAAGTAAATGAACATATATATATATATATATATATATATATATATATATATATATATATATATATATATATATATATATATATATATATATAAAGTAATGCAATTATAGGCAAAAGTGCTGCATTTTATTCGAGAAGGTATGCTATCGGTGCGGAATGATACAAATAGTGCGGAAAGCAAGGGATTGGACGAATTAAAGGCGTCTCTCTCGAGGGTAGGCATGAATGTTGTATTTTAACAAATTAAATGCTCGTGATGGAGACCACACGAGTGTTAAATCGCGCCTTTGTCCTTCCCTGGCTGTTGCATCATGAGTTCGGCAGGTTCGCCGCCGGACTGAGTTCTGTATAAAAAAGAGAAAAATAAAACAAAAAAAGGCGACACACTTGGGAGCCCCTGGTGTGGTCGAACCGCACTCTGGGTCTGTTGTGGTTGTGCCCTTCCCCCTATGCCCATGGTATCTCCAGGGCGTAATTATGTACGCGGAGAGTTTGTCTTGCAACTTTGCGAGGGCTGGGGTTGGGGCCGCATTGCTACGTGTGCACGGAACGTGCCAGGTGGTCTTGGTTGATGTTGCTCCGGGCGCGTTTGGTCGTGTCCGGTCGTTTAACGGCCGGACTCGAGAATTGCCTTAAAAGGCTGCTCTGTACTTCTGCCGCGAGAGCCGCTGTATGTTCCTCCGTTCGGAGGGAGCGTTCCGTGTTTCCATTGACCGTGATGACTCCACGAGGGCCTGGCATCTTGAGCTTGAGGTATGCATAATGCGGCACCGCGTTGAATTTTGCAAACGCGTTCGTCCGAAAGCGAGCGTGATAGCCGCCATGAGCGGGACTATGTCGAAGATTAACTCCTCGCTTCGGAAATTATCCGAGGATCCGGAGACCACTTCCATTGTAACTGAGCCTGTACAATTGGCCTCGACACCTAGTATGGCACCTTTGAAGGTCGTCGTTGTAGGTTTAATCCTTGAAGGGTCTATGCCCATCTTGCGACTTTGTATCCACGATAAAGCAGGTTCAGCTCTGCCGCCGTCCATCAGGACTCTCGTGAGGTGAAATCCGTCAACGATTGGGTCTAAAACCAATGCGGCGAATCCGCCATGGCGGATACTGGTCGGATGGTCTCTTCGATCGAAAGTGATCGGGAAAGAAGACCATGGGTTGAATTTTGGGGCGACTGGCTCCATCGCGTATATGTCCCTGAGTGCATGCTTCCGCTCCCTCTTGGGAATATGCGTTGCGTATATCATGTTTACCGTCCGAACTTGAGGGGGGAATCCCTTTTTTCCTCTGTTGTTCGGCGGCCGGGTCTATTCCTCGTCATCGCTGTGTAGCCCCTTGTCACTGTTTTCGGCGATTAATTTGCCTACCTGCTTGAATACCCAACAATCTCTGTTGGTATGGTTAGCTGGCTTTTCGGGGGTTCCATGTATTTGACAAGAGCGGTCGAGTATTCGGTCCAAATTGGACGGGCCCGGAGTGGTTCTTTTGAATGGCTTCTTCCGTTGACCGGGTTTAGAGCCTCGGAATCCGGCGTTGACTGTCGTATCCTCATTGCTGTCGCCGTTAATGCGGCGTTTGTTTTTGTTTCAACGCAACCTGCCTTTGCGGTCCTTGGTATCCGGACTGCCAGCGTTTTTGTTGAGGTTATTTTTCGCGAAGCGAGCCAGCTATCCTCTCCCGCACAGAAGCGGGTCATGAGGGATGTGAGGGCTGCCATGGATTTCGGCTTCTCCTGTCCTAGGTGCCGGGGCAGCCACTCGTCTCGGATGTTATGTTTGAAGGCAGCGAGTGCCTCTGCGTCCGGACAGTCGACGATTTGATTTTTCTTTGTTAAGAACCGTGTCTGAATTGCTCGGCCGATTCGTCGGCTGCTGGATTATGTGGCTTAGGTCATCTGCGTCCGGTGGTACTTTATACGCGCCACCGGAAGTTGTCGAGGAATGCGGCTTCCGGTCTTCCCAACATCAATTGACTCTGTGGGCAGGTTGTTAAGCCAATGCCGAGCTGGTCCTTTAAGCTTGAGCGGGAGATATTTGATGGCGTGAAGATGCGTCGCCATGGGCCATGTGTATATGGAGGAGATAATCCTCAATCCGGACCATGAGGGTCTGTTCTTCCATCGTAGGATTCAATATTAACGGGTTTGAACCCTTGAGGATTTGATGATCCATTACTTCGTCAGTGAAGCATAGTGGGTGTGCGGCGCCTCTGTATTGAGCAACATCGCGACGTAGCTCGAGAGAGCGTTGTCTGCTGTGTTCGGCCCGGCCGGAGTAGTTGTATCCGGTGCGACGGTATTAAATGCGTGGGTCGGGGCGCCCACGTGATCCATAGATAGATCTGGATTGTCTTGCCTTGTCCTCCAATATATCTCGCAAGTCGGCGCATTCCCCGTGGCTTCCTGCTTTTAGAGCGATGCCGGGTGCGGTTTTGGTGGAGGGCTTGCACGCCTCTCTGTCGCGCCACGAGGTGGTCGGTCTGCCGACAGTCGCTGGTGATGTTGCCTCCTCTAATCGGGGAGCAACTTGCGTTTTGGGTAACTTTTGGGGGCGTCGAGTTCATACTCTTGACGCGAGGACCTCGGTCCATCTGTCGGCCGATGGGTCTTGATCAGCTTGAAGCTGTTGTTGCTTTTCTTTAGGCTGTTTGCCGTGGCCATTAGCCTTGCATCTGAAACGCTCTTGTTCGACGGGATCCTCGAGCACGACGATTTCGTCGTCGCCGAGGCTTGCCTCGTCTCCGGAGGGAGGTAAGTAATTGTCATCCTCGACCTCTTAAATGCCGCCCTCTCCCCGAGGGCTTGCTTCGCCTCCTCCTGCGCTGGATCGTCTTTGGAGGGAGTTGTCTTCGGCACTTTACGGGGTGTTATTATCTCGTGCGGAATCTCCATTCTTGCCGTGGCGGGATTTAGAGCGCGCCACGACGTCGGCGCTTGGGCTGTTCTTTAAGGAATCGGCCTCCGCCGCTTCTTCGCCGTCCCCATCTTTGGGGTGTCCACCATGTATATGTCGATGACGAGGTGGTCTTCCGGTGTCTGTAGGCTTTGGTTCTTGGTAGTCTCCGCATCGTCGTCCATACCGCCGATGCCTTGAGTCGTAGTCAAATCACGGTTAAATCGTCGACGGTGGCTCTGAAGTGGGTGGTGGGTGGGATCTGAATTTCTTCGTCATCCGCGTCCCAACCGCCCCGGCCGTAGTTCGCCAGGGCTCTCCGGATAGCGAGATGCTTCAATGAATTTATGATATCGCCGAAGGGCGAAAGTCTGAAAGATGTCCGCAGCGGTGAATTCCATGATCGGCGCCCGATCGGATTCGGTGGCGGGGCGCAGGAGGTCGGAGTCCGCAGGAGTCCGGCACCTCGGAGTCATGGGCTTTATGTGGGACAAGGTAAGTGTTGGCTCCATCGCCCGAGAAATTGCGGCTCCCGGCGGTGTCCAGCCATCCGTCCTCGATTCGAGCGATCGGCTCCGGACTATAAGTCGGAGCGGATCCGGTGCGACCTCAAGGTGCTATCCGCGGCGAGTTAGGTCATGCCCATCGTGACAGCGCAGCACGCTTCGGTTGTGGCTCAGATCCATCGAGGATCAAGTCCCCGCGGATATCGGCCGTGAATTTTAAGCTTCAAACCTGACTCGACGGCAGGGGCGTAGCTTCGATCTGCTCCAGATGGCCAAGGAGTTGGCCCGCGAAGGCGGCCGCCGAATCTGAAGATCTGTCCGGGAGAAAGGTCTCACCCAGGACTGCGTCGTTGTTGGTTGAAGAGGCCATCAAGCCTATCGGTGACGACACAGAGGAACTCTCAATGAAAGCACCAATGTCGGTGTCAAAACCGGCGGATCTCGGGTAGGGGGTCCCGAACTATGCGTCTAGGCGGATGGTAACAGGAGACAAGGGACACGATGTTTACCTGTGTTCGGGCCCTCTTGATGGAGGTAAAACCCTACGTCCTGCTTGATTGATATTGATATTGTGGATGTTTACAAGAGTGGATCTACCACGAGATCAAGGAGGCTAAACCCTAGAAGTTAGCCTATGGTATGATTGTAAGGGTTGTTGTGATTGTCGTCCTACGGACTAAAGCCATCCGGTTTATATAGACACCGGAGAGGGCTAGGGTTACATAGAGTCGGTTACAATGGTAGGAGATCTACATATCCGTATAGCCAAGCTTGCCTTCCACGCCAAGGAAGTCCCATCCGGACACGGGGGGAAGTCTTCAATCTTGTATCTTCATAGTCTTGGAGTCCGGTCGATGATGATAGTCCGGCAAATGATAGTTCGGCTGATAGTAGTCCGGCTATCCGGACACCCCCTAATCCAGGACTCCCTCAGTGAGAAAATCACGTTTCCGAAGATTTCATTCCGTTTGGACTCCGTTTGATATTCTGTTTCTTCGAAACACTGAAAAAGGCAAAAAAACAGCAATTCTGGGTTGGGCCTCCAGTTAATAGGTTAGTCCCAAAAGTAATATAAAAGTGGAAAATAAAGCCCATTATAGTCCAAAACAATAGATAAAGTAGCATGGAGCAATCAAAAATTATAGATATGTTGGAGACGTATCAATAAGTATATGTGAATGACATACTGTTGATCAGAAATAATGTAGAATTTTTCTGGAAAGCATAAAGGAGTGTTTGAAAGGAGTTTTTCAAAGAATACCTCGGCGAAGCTGCTTACATATTGGGCATCAAGATCTATAGGGATAGATCAAGATGCTTGATAAGATTTTCAATGAGTACATACCTTGACAAGATTTTGAAGTAGTTCAAAATGGAACAGTCAAAGAAAGAGTTCTTGCCCGTGTTGCAAAGGTTTAAAGTTGGGTAAGACTCAAAACACGACCACGTCAAAAAATAGAAAGAGAATGAAAGTCATCCCCTATGCCTCAGCCATAGGTTCTATAAATTATGCTATGATGTGTACCAAACCTATTGTGTACCTTGCCATGAATTTGGCAAGGGGGTACAATATTGATCCAGGAGTGGATCACTGGACAGCGGTCAAAATTATCCTTAGAAGACTAAGGAGATATTTCTCGGTTATGGAGGTGATAAAGAGTTCGTGTAAAGAGTTACGCTAATGCAAGCTTTTACACCAATCCGGATGACTCTGAGTCTCAATCTAGATACATATTGAAAGTGGGAGCAATTAGCTAGAGTCGCTCCATGCAGAGCATTGTAGACATAGAAAATTTGCAAAATACATACGGCTCTGAATGTGACAGTACCATTTACTAAGCTTCTCTCACAAGTAAAACATGATCACACCTTAGTACTCTTTGGGTGTTAATCACATAGTGATGTGAACTAGATTATAGACTCTAGTAAAACCCTTTGGATATTAGTCACATGGCGATGTGAACTAATCACATGGTGATGTGAACTATTGGTGTTAAATACATGGCGATGTGAACTAGATTATTGACTCTAGTGCAAGTGGGAGACTGAAGGAAATATGCCCTAAAGGCAATAATAAAGTTCTTCTTTATATTTCCTTATATCATGGTAAATGTTTATTATTCATGCTAGAATTGTATTAACCGGAAACTTAGTACATGTGTGAATACATAGACAAAACAGAGTATCCCTAGTATGCCTCTACTTGACTAGCTCGTTAAACAAAGATGGTTATGTTTCCTAACCATAGACATGTGTTGTCATTTGATGAACGGGATCACATCATTAGAGAATGATGTGATGGACAAGACCCATCTGTTAGCTTAGCACTATGATCATTTAGTTTATTGCTATTGCTTTCTTCATAACTTATACATGTTCCTATGACTATGAGATTATGCAACTCCCGAATACCGGAGGAACACTTAGTGTGCTACCAAACGTCACAACGTAACTGGGTGATTATAAAGATGCTCTACAGGTGTCTCCGATGGTGTTTATTGAGTTGGCATAGATCGAGATTAGGATTTGTCACTCCGATTGTCGGAGAGGTATCTCTGGGCCCTCTCGGTAATGCATATCACTATAAGCCTTGCAAGCAATGTGACTAATGAGTTAGTTACGGGATGATGCATTACGGAACGAGTCAAGAGACTTGCCGGTAACGAGATTGAACTAGGTATGATGATACCGACGATCAAATCTCAGGAAAGTAACATACCAATGACAAAGGGAACAACGTAGAATATGTAGGAACCAATGTGAGCATCTAGGTTCCGCTACTGGTTATTGACCGAAGATGAGTCTCGGTCATGTCTACATAGTTCTCGAACCCGTAGGGTCCGCACGCTTAACGTTCGATGACGATTTGTATTATGAGTTTATGTGATTTGATGCGAAGGTTGTTCGGAGTCCCGGATGAGATCACGGACATGACGAGGAGTCTCAAAATGGCCGAGACGTAAATATTGATATATTGGAAGGCTACATTCGGATATCGGAAAGGTTCTGAGTGGTTCGGGTATTTTTCGGAGTACGAGAGTTACAAGAATTCGTCGGGGAGTTAATGGGCCTTGATGGGCCATGAGGAAGAGAGGAGGAGGAGGCCAAGTGGGAAGCGCGCGCCCCCGAGCCCAATCCGAATTGGGGAGGGGGCCGGGCCCCCTTTCCTTCCTCTCCCTCTTCCCTTCCTTTTCCCTCCTAGTTGGACTAGGAAAAGGGAGAAACCTACTCCTAGTAGGAATAGGAATCCCCCCTTGGGGCGCGCCATAGGAGGCCGGCCCTCCCCCTCCTCCACTCCTTTATATACGGGGGAGGGGGCACCACATAGACACACAAGTTAATTGTTTAGCCGTGTGCCATAGATTTTCACCTCGGTCATATCGTTGCAGTGCTTAGTCGAAGCCCTGCGCCGGTAGCTTCATCATCACCGTCACCACGCCGTCGTGCTGACGAAACTCTCCCTCGACCTCAGCTGGATCTAGAGTTCGTGGGACGTCACCGAGCTGAACGTGTGCAGATCGTGGAGGTGCCGTATCTTCGGTGTTAGGATCGGTCAGACTGTGAAGACATACGACTATATCAACCGCGTTGTCATAACGCTTCCGCTTTCGGTCTACGGGGGTACATGAACAGCACTCTTCCCTCTCGTTGTTATGCATCTCCTAGATAGATCTTGCGTGATCGTAGATTTTTTTTAAAATTGCTTGCTACGTTCCCCAATAGGAAATGCATTATTGTCCGCAATCAATATATAGAATTCTAATCAGAAAATCCACATCACTCAACAAACCAGACAATTTATGCCACAGATCACCAAGCTTTCCCACCAAAGTTCTCCTAAATTGCAGATTTTCCAAGCCAGTGTCTAGAATCTCCTTCACAGTTTTGAACTTGGAGAAAGTTGTGCATGGATGTTGTACGATAATACTACTAGTATCGTTTTCACAATGTGCTGCTGATCCCGAGATGCAACATTGACCAAACTTTTTTAGACAGTGGCAGAGAATCATCCTCTCGGCCTATCCATATTTTGTAATGCTGCAAGATGCAGGCAGCCAACTACGTTGACCGTTGACCAGAATGGATGATGACTGGGTCACACGGAAGCCGGTTGCACCTCCAACAGAAAATTAAGACCGCCCATCGAGCCTGTAGTCACCACTACCGGCCCTGATGACGACGTGATCAGTAGGAAACGAACCGCGCATGGAGTAATGCATTCGTGAGCACGAGGACACGATCGAGAACATGCATGCATGCGGGTTATTGGGATGTCCTACTTACTATTCTTGAAGGCAAAATGTAGCCAGGGCATCTCCAATGTCGAGTTGTCGACCCTCAAACCATTCGTAACCATTCGGAGTGCGTTATTTCGACGTGTTTTACCATCCAACGTTGTCCTGTCTTGGTCCACAGGTCGGTCTGGACGCATTTTTTTCCCTGCAAACCAGAGACAAATAGTAGGAGGGAGGCTTGCGGGCGTCTGGACCGCTGCCACGCCCGCGTCTACCTAACATGACCCACTAAAAACCCCTTCTGTGCCCACACGCTTTCTCGCCCGAAGCCAGTTGCCCGCATTCGCGCCGCTTTAGAGCGGCTGCTCCGCATTGACGCCAGCACAAAGCGGACGTGACCACTCGCTGGCGCCGGTATTGAGGTGACTCGCCGGCCAGGGGCGTCTCTCGCGCCGCGTTCCCAGTCTCGGCGCCGAAGAGATGCTTACTGGACAGGACGAGACGAATATTTACCATGCTCATTCAATGTCTGTCCCTCTGTCTGCCGCCATTAAACAGGCTCGCTGGTCGAGAAACCAACTCCAACGCCCGCGCGTGGACGCGCCCGGACACTTGGCCTCACCGACATCCACTATTTGAAGGTGGCCACACCCGGCGAACAACACACACAACCTCATCTACTCCACATCTTCCTCCCGTGCACCACATCAGCCATGACCGCCAGCGGGGATGCTCTGTGGGAGAGCCCGTCGATGAAGATGAAGCACAAGGTCGTCGCCCTTGAAGACGCCTGGCACAGCCGCCGTGCCAGGCGGATCGAGGCCGGTATGCTGACCAGCTCCCCTGAGGTCTCCAACGACGATCCCACGATGGAGACGGGCTCTGGCAATGACTCAGTGCCGGAGCCTGCGCCGGTGTATGTTGATTTGGTCATGGAGCAGGTGCATGTGCACTTCAATGCCTCCATGACGAAGGAGCAGCTTACGCCGACGCCTATATCACTGTTCTGGCAGGCGCAAGAGGAGCAGCAGTACAAAACTGATGATAGCACCGGCTGGCGGAGTGCTAGATCTACGGCGAGCGAGTGAGCGAGGAAGCCGTGGCCGCGGCGAACCCTAACTCCCTTGTCGAGCAGCAGGCGCTCTACGAGGCCACCCACACAACCACACTCAAGCCGCCACTCGCGCTGCACAGGCGGCACATTCGAACGCGGACATGGAAGCGGCGCTGGCTGCACAGGCGATCGCAGACCAGAATGCGGCCAGTTGTTTGTCATACGCACCGCGCCGGTGGGACAACGAGGCTGTCGGCGGCCCCTTCATTTCCATCATGGACCTCACGTCCACCGACGACGGATAGGTGGTAGACTCCTTCGAGAATGAGTAGGCCATGGAAGGTTGCGGGGCCTTGTGTCACAAATGGGCTGGTCCGTCTTCCATGTTCTATCCTTTCCTCACCGGAGGCCGCACCTTCACTTCACAGGTCTTGTCACCGCCGCTAATGAAGACGATGGATACAGGACGCGGTCGCCGGAAGGGAACAACAGAGACTTGACGACGGATGCCGCTGTAGTCTAGGTTTAGGTTTGGTCCCACATTTTTTTAATGAAAACTGCCCGAAATGTATGTGTGCTCCGGTTTATATGAAAACCAACTGATTTGCATGTATTTCGTTCAGTCTGTTTAAAGAGTGTTTAAAATATATACGGATAGCATTGGATAACCGGCTCCCATCAATCCACGGACGAATGGGGAGAACTTTGATGGTGAGCTTTGGAGATGCTCTAACGTCGATAGACAAAACAAGCTCGATGAAGGCGTCCTCTCCTGCCTCTAGAGGAACGTTCCTGGTTACCACGACACGCGATGCATGCGGACGTACGACGGCGTAACCCAACTGTGTCAACCAAACCAACCCTAGGACCAAGTAGCCTAAGACTATCTCAAAAGAAAAAAAAAAGTAGCCTAAGACTAGCTTAGCATGTGTCGGTGGCTTCGTCCTCTCGAGGAATACCATGCGGTGGCGCGAGGGCGGTACGCTAGCTAGCTTTCGCCGTCCAACTCCGGCTATTCAAACCTGAGAAGGGCTCGTGCTGCATGCATGCGACAAGCAAGCAAGAGGGAGCGCAAACTCTCTCTGTCAGGTGACCGCCGACGAAAGCTCCCGTCAACCTCTGCTGCGCGCAGCATCACCGGCCGGCGTGGACGGAACCTGCCGCCGTTTCTTGGGGCGCTGCTGGACACCCTGGACTTTTGTTTAGTTCTCGCTCTGCCGTTCAGCGATGACGTCGGCTCGTTGCTGTCAGCAGTGGCATGCACGGCCCTGCGTCAGCGGCATCCGTTCACCGGCCATTTCAACGGAGACTTCCGGTTGCATAGGAGTGCATGCGCTCCAGTCGCAGTTTCCCGGTTGTCGAGGCGTAGGTTTTCCCTAAATTGAGCCGGTCCTAATCCTCCCGTCTGACTTTCTTTAAGTTGATTGATGCCGGCCTCTCGCTTTCCTTTGACGTGGCGTCTTTTTTGTTTTTGTTTTTTGTAGGTAGAACCATTTGTATTACTCAGACTCTCGGAGGGTTTGGCTAGGTCTCGACCAAGTCTTAATCAAGTGATATAATATATCTAAGCATGAAAAAAGAAAGAAAAAAAGAGTAAAGGACGTGGCTAGGTCTCAATCGATTACGAATTAACAAAGTCTCATTCACGTGGCATAATATGTAAGAAAGGAAAAAAAACTAAAATGAAAAATTTGCATGGATCTTAATGTCAGATCTCACGAACATGGCATCGACTGACACATAACAGTTGACTGAGATTTAGCAACAATGTTACTCAAATCACCACTGGATTATTACAATCAGCTAAAGACAACTCAAGAGCTATTGGGGTCCCCGAGAAAAGCCAAGTCATGGTTCGCCCCGCAACACATGCAAAGTCAGCTAAAGCGTCACTAACCTTACATAAAGGAAACAAAAGAGTGAGTTAATATGACACTTAGTTTCTCACATTAGTTATTTGGTTAGTTTATTTACTAGCATTTCCTCATCAAACAACCTATAGAGCTAGGCTCCTACTATAAGGTTTCCAAGGACAACTCCTACACAACTTTCTAGCGTATGTAGACTTGAAACTTTCCTCGCCATTTTTACACACAATTGCAACTTTTCTAGTATCCTAGAGAGACCACTCCTCTTCAGGTCTTCTTTTGGGGGAAATCCTCGATCCGGGTCTTCAAAACTAAACAATGACATCTCTTGCATTGGTGTGTTGATCCTCATTAGAACTATCTTCTTGGATGTGGCAATTGATGTAGTGTGCAAAAGCTTGAGCGAAGTCTAAGCGGGGGCCCAAGCTGAACTTAGTATCCTAGAGACCACCCGTCTCCGAGGTCTGCTTTTGGGGGAAATCCTCGATCCAGGTCTTCAAAACTAAACAATGACATCTATTGCATCGGTGGGTTGATCCTCCTTAGAACTATCTTCTTGGATGTGGCAATTGGTTTGCAGCTTATTCGCAAAAATGTCAAGGCAAAAGTTTCATCTTTTCTATAAAGTAAAAAATGTTTGTAGTAGTGCTCAGGCCCGACCCTGATTGAAATCGGCCGCCCGGGCCCCGAAAATGGGGGTGCCCAGGTTTGTGCTCTACCCTGTTAATACGATTGGGGTGTAGTTCGTAAAAAAAATGATAATTGGGCCTACGTTACGTGCACTGATCACGTCTGGGAGAGATCGATCACCCACACTGATCACGCACGATGACCATCGTCCATCATCGCCTGTAGCCTCCTATTTTTTCGCCTGGCCTCCTGGAAACCTAATCGCCCGCAGCCACTGGCCGCCGCCATGGAGCAGATGCTAGATACCCACGCCACACCATGGCACATCGATGCCGCAGCTCCAGCCTACGCCATCCGCCGACAATTTCAGATAAGACGTCCTTTTTCTTTATGATTTTGCCCTAAATTATGCCCTAGATCTGCTGCTTGATATGGTGAGGCTTTTGTTGGCCGTAGTGTTGGACAGAACGACACAAGTATGAAAGCGAAGGTCCCCTTGATCATGGTCTTCAATCCTCAGAACCGGGCGTGGAAGCCTGTGAACGGTTTCAAGGATTTGTACAAGGATTAGTGGTACATTGCCGGGCTGCCACCTCCAGGTATGTAAAGATACCATGTAAACTCTTGATGCAAGGAAAGTTTTGTAGCTTTCAGCTTTTTACATCTTGGCTGTGTAAAACTGTTTGATGAAAGGTAGTGTTTGTATGCACTTGCAATGCGAAATTATATTCACTTTTTCATTCTGAAAAAATACCAACAAAATGTAAGACACAGCCCAATATATGACTAAGTGGTCGATTTTGTCGGATTAATTAGGACTAGTTGGCGCACCGACAATAAAATAAGAACATGCTAATGCTAATATGCAAACAAATGCGCATGAAGTAATCGAACAATTATTCTTCTATAGAAAATGATAATCATCCCTACATGATTTGTTGGTAGTATGGTGTACAAGCAAAATATTAAAGTTGCGCAAAGTATATACTGAAAATAGTTTTTGAAAGTAGAAAAGGGCCCCGGGTTTTGGTTTCGCCCCGGGTCCCTAAAATCTCAGGACCGGCCCTGGTAGTGCTTTTTGTTCATCCGGGTTTGTTCTAAAGAACGATCGACTCAGTGTCTTGAAGGTGCTCGTATGGATTTGAGCGTCTATAGAGGTGGGTGTACGTGACGTGTGTATGTGTGAACGTCTATGTTTATATAATGTTTCTAAAAAGTGTTTAAAATTTAAAAGGAAAAACTTTTGACACAGTTCTAAAAAGGGATGATGTATGACAAAAACGATCCTCGCTCACCACTCCCGGGCGCCACGTAGCAAAGCTGGAGCGTTACGTTTCATGAGCATGAGCGCACCTGCATGTGGCAACCAGAACACGTACGTCGGTGCGTACGGTGCGACGTTGATACTTGAAGGCAACAATCATCATACTACGTACGTACGGTGCAGCTAGTGCTGCGAGCGACGTACGTTTAAGTGTTGGTATCACGGCCGCGCGGCGCACGTGGTAGACCGGTAGGGATGAAGCATGAATCGAATGCCCATGTGTCATGTGGCTTGGTGCTCAAGGACGAGGTCGCACAAACGTAAGTTTTGGACGACGATGTAGCTACAGCGACGCGACGAGGATCATCCGAGTCCCGTGGCTGTCATGCACATATTGATGCATGCGCCGCTGCCTGCGGTTGCTTCCTTTCCTTGGTTGGTCGTGTCGTTCATTACGCCGCTGAAATTTTTACGAGCTGAGAACGCCAGCTTACTGACTGACCGAGTGACTGGTCAGTGAACCTGCGAGAGAGAATAACCAGTCGGCAGGGGAGGTGCAAGCCGGACAAAAGCTCCGGCTCGTCAGCCCTCCGAGCAGTTGGTCATCACCGGCGTTGCATGAAAGCCACGGAACCTTAACCTGCAGCCCTTCTCTGCCGGCCGGCCGATGGAACCTCGCTAGCTGTCCGTCTGCCTCCCTGCCGTCAGTGGTGACACTGACACGCACGGCGCTGCCAAGGCGTGCAAAATCGTCCCCGGCCCGTTCCCGTTTGGTGGACCCGCCGTTTTAAATGGCTCCGCCTTTTATTCAGAACAAAAAAATGGCTCCGCCCAGGCCCAGCTACCCCCGTTTCCTCCTTCGGAGGGTTCTCGGGTCATTTTTCGGCCGATAATACTACATTCACGGGCAAATTACAACAAACTTTTCCGGTGGTGCGAGCGAAAACATGGATGTTCTCAGGGTATACCATGACCATGGAATTTCCGTCGGTAGTAAATTCCATGGTCAGGGAAGGATTATTACTAGTTATGGAATTCGTCCTCCCGATAAAATGACCATGAGACCCGAGCACTATGGGATGTTCCTGGATTGGTAAGTTTATATAAATTTTAGCCCTGACGGATAGTTCACCCATGTCATAATTATTACCAAGCTCAATTGGCCACTAGTGTTCTCAGCGAACAATTGGCAAAAAGGTAGTTATCAGCGAAAAACACTAGGCAGTTTTTTAAAATCTTAACCACAATTGTGGTCATATTTTGCTATCTACTCGCCGCATCGGCCTACCGTCTATCTAATGGTTTTAGTGCAATCCCAATGTTTCAAATACTTTAAATGTGAGAACCAAACTGTGGTTGGATGGTTAGGAGGATAGTGGTACCCCATCACACCTGGGATCAAAACTCAGGTTTGACGCTTTGGTCTCTCAGCTGAATATTCTTTCAGTGAAAGGCGACGTTCCCATTGATAGCGATGGGCCTGTGGTGACTCCTTCAATATCAAGACCAGGCAGCTCAACCTTTCAGAGGTGTTCATAGGGATATGGGGTGCGTGTGTGTGTTCTTATGGGTAAGTTTATGTACGTGTCTATGACTGTATGCATCCACTGTTTTAAAAAAACTTTAAGTAGCTCTATAAAATAATAAAAGCTTTAAATGATGGTGACATGTAATAGTTTTTCTTAGAATTATAGCTCTAAAAGCGTGGGCCGACCAAACCAGCACTCAGGTGTGACGCCCCCGATTCAACCGTACACTAATCATGCACGCAAATGTGTACGATCAAGATCAGGGACTCACGGGAAGATATTACAACACAACTCTAAAACATAAATAAGTCATACAAGCATCATAATATAAGCCAGGGGCCTCGAAGGCTCGAATACAAGTGCTAGATCATAGACGAGTCAGCGGAAGCAACAATATCTGAGTACAGACATAAGTTAAACAAGTTTGCCTTAAGAAGGCTAGCTCAAACTGGGATACAGATCGAAAGAGGTGCAGGCCTCCTGCCTAGGATCCTCCTAAACTACTCATGGTCGTCGTCAGCGGGCAGCACGTAGTAGTAGGCACCTCCGGTGTAGTAGGAGTCGTCGTCAACGGTGGCGTCTGGCTCCTGGGCTCCGGCATCTGGTTGCGACAACCAGGTAGAAAGGAAAGGGGGAAAAGGGGGGAGAAAGCAACCGTGAGTACTCATCCAAAGTACTCGCAAGCAAGGAGCTACACTACATATGCATGGGTATATGTGTAAAGGGCCATATCGGTGGGTGAACTTGAGAATGCCGAATAAGAGGGGATAACTAATCCTGTCAAGACTACGCTGGCAGCCTCCGTCTTGCAAGATGTAGAAGAGAGTAGCAGAAGTCCTCCAAGTAGCATCGCATAGCATAATCCTACCCGCTATCCTCTCCTCGTAGCCCTGTTAGAGAGCGACCACGGGTTGTATCCGCACTTGGAAGGGTGTGTTTTATTAAGTATCCGGTTCTAGTTGTCATAAGGTCAAGGTACAACTCCAAGTCGCCCTCATATCAAGATCACGGCTATTGAATAGATTAACTTCCTGCAGGGTGCACCACATAGCCGATCAACACGCCACAGCCCCACCGAGGGGGTCCGGATTAGGGGTGTCGGATTGCCGGACTACCATCATCGGCGGACTATCATCGGCGGACTATCATCATCAACGGACTCCAAGACTATGAAGATACAAGATTGAAGACTTCACCCGTGTCCGGATGGGACTTTCCTTGGCGTGGAAGGCAAGCTTGGTGATACGGATATGTAGATCTCCTACCATTGTAACCGACTCTATGTAACCCTAGCCCTCTCCGGTGTCTATATAAACCGGATGGCTTTAGTCCGTGGGACTACAATCACAACAACCCTTACAATCATACCATAGGCTAGCTTCTAGGGTTTAGCCTCCTTGATCTCGTGGTAGATCCACTCTTGTAAACATCCACAATATCAATATCAATCAAGCGGGACGTGGGTTTTACCTCCATCAAGAGGGCCCGAACACAGGTAAACATCGTGTCCCTTGTCTCCTGTTACCATCCGCCTAGACGCATACGATTCGGGACCCCTACCGAGATCCGCGGTTTTGACACCGACATTGGTGCTTTCATTGAGAGTTCCTCGTGTAGTCACCGATAGGCGTGATGGCCTCTTCAATCGATAACGACGCAATCCTGGGTGAGACCTTTCTCCCGGACAGATCTTCAGATTGGCGGCTTCGTGGGCCAACTCGCAGCCATCGGGAGCAGATCGAAGCTACGCCCGCCGTTAGGTCAGGTTTGAAGCTTAAACTTCACGGCCGATATCCGCGGGGACTTGATCCTCGATGGATCGAGCCACAACCGGCGTGCAGCGCTGTCACGATGGGCATGACCTAACTCGCCACGGACAGACCTTGAGGTCAGACCGGATCCGCTCCGACTCATAGTCCGGAGCCGATCGTCAATCGAGGACGGATGGCTGGACACCGCCTCGGGAGCCGCAATTTCTCTGGCGATGGAGCGAACACTTACCTTGTCCCACATAAAGCCCATGACTCGAGGTGTCGGACTCCTGCGGACTCGAACCTCCTGCGCCCGCCGATCGAATCCGATTGGGCGCCGATCATGGAATTCACCGCTGCGGACATCTTTCAGCACTTCGCCCTTGGCGATATCATAAATTCATTGAAGCATCTCTCGCTATCCAGGAGAGCCTGGCGAACCACGGCCGGGGCGGTTGGGACGCGGATGACGAAGAAATTCAGATCCACCCACCACCCACTTCGTAGCCACCGTCGGCGATTTAACCGACATACTCGACTACGACTCCAAGACATCGACGGTATGGACGGCGATGCCGGAGACTCCAAGAACCAGTGCCTACAGGACCTTTGGAAGACCACCTTGTCATCGACATATACATGGTGGACACCCGAGGGAAGCGACAACGAGGAACAACGGGACGCGGCAGAGGATAATCTCGCCGATAAAGAACCAAAACGGCGACACAAACGCCGCCCTAAGTCCCGCCTCAATCAAAGCAGCCTTCCTAACGACCCAGCGATAGAGCAGGGCAAGCCAGCGGATGACGAACAGGACGAGCCGGATAATCAACCCCTTCACGGAGCAATCAACAGTCCGGCCACAACACCAGAGCATAAGAACATACGCAAAAAACTAGTCGCCACTGCAAGAAGTTTGAAGAAGGCGAAACGGAAGCTCAAAACAGCAGAAGACATGCTCAGAATGAAGTGGAGCAAAGTATTCAAGACCGCAGACAAATATGGCAATGGCCATCAAACTAAGAGCTACCCGAAGCGCAAGTTGCTGCCAGAATTTGACGAGGAAGCCATCGAGCCTTCACAGTCAAAAAATAAAGAGGCCGCCTGGCCGGATAGACGGCCAGATGACAGGCCCAAAGCGACAAGCGGGGCTGCACACAAGCCGAATTATAATCCTGGTAAAACGGACGGCCCAACTAGGTCCATCTACGGGCCAAAAAAGAGGACCCCAGGAAGTAACACACCACGACAAGTGTTCGAAGACAGCGGCACACCCAAATCTGGGCGCCAAGACACCCGCTTATGTTTCACCGATGAGGTCTTTGGATCATGAATTTCCAGCAGGTTTAAACCCATAAACATAGAGGCATCGACGGCACAACAGACTTTGAGTCTGGATAGAAGACTACATACTACACATACACATGGCTAGAGGAGATGATCTCCACGCCATAAAATACCTACCCCTCAAGCTCAAAGGGCCAGCTCGGCATTGGCTCAAAAGCCTCCCAGAAAACACTGTTGGAAGTTGGGAAGAGCTTGAGGACGCGTTTAGAGCAAATTTTCAAGGGACTTATGTCCGCCCTCCGGATCCGACGATCTGAGTCATATAACCCAACAGCCGGAGAGTCGGCAAGCAAATTCGGAACAGGTTCCTTACCAAAAAGAATCAAATAGTCGACTGTCCGGACGCGGAAGCCTTAGCAGCTTTTAAACACAACGTCCGAGACGAATGGCTCGCCAGACACCTCAGCCAAGAGAAGCCAAGAACAATGGCGCTAACAAGCCTCATGATGCGCTTTTTGCGAGGAGAAGACAGCTGGCCAGCAAGATGCAGCACCAGCGACCCAAGTACATCCGAGATCGAGATGGAAGCGGAAAGTCACGCAAGCAGAAAGATCACGGAATAAAGAAAAAGCCCACAGGCACGGCGGTCAACGCCGGATTCAAAAGCTCGTGGCCAGACAATAAAACACGGCCTCCTAAGGACAACAGAGGCGAGCTATCAAATTTAAACAAAAGTTTAGATCGGATATGTCAAATCCACAGTACCCCCGGAAGGCCTGCAAACCATACCAACCGAAATTGTTGGGTTTTAAACAGTCCGCAGACTTAATGCGGACACAAGGCCTCGATCATGGCGAGGACAATGACGAGCCCCACCCAGAAAGCACCGGAAGTCAAAGGACTTTCAATCGAGAAGTCAAAACAGTAAACTTGCTTCACGTGATAACACGGAAAGCCAACACGGCACTCGCCAAGACAAGTGTCGGACGATCCACCCCAGTGGACCAAGGTTGGATGTCAAAACCAATCACTTTCGACCATCTGGATTAGTCCAGAAGTATCTGGAGCGCAGGATAGACTGCCCTGATATCGGATCCCATAATAGACGGACTTCAATTAACGCAGGTGTTGATGGACGGCGGCAGTGACTTAAACCTGCTATATCCGGACACAGTCCGCAAGTGGGGATAGACCCTATTACAATTCGGCATAGCCGCACTTCCTTCAAAGGAGTGGCGCCAGGCCCTTAAGCCAGCTATCAAGCACCACTGGACGGGAAGCTCTCGTCCGCTTCAATACAATACCACATTCCGCGTCTCTTACGCTTAAAATGCCCGGTCCACGTGGCATCGTTTCATCATAGGGTCGCCGGAGACTCCGGACACGGCTGGACGAGTCCGGAATAAATAAGCTAGGGGCTACCTAGCCGCACACCCCTTCACAAGGGTTTGCGCATATAAGCCATAATGAGCTAGCATGGGCTCAGCTTTCTTAATCTATATTTCAATTTTTATGCACTTTCCCGCACGATTTCTTTTCCAACCAAGTTCTTCTCTTTTTACAGATGAACAGCGTGCACACCCGTCCAGGATGCGGCACAACGAAGACACAGGCCCAGACGTGCAGTAGGGACCCGTTGCAAGGTCTCTTTTCAGACTAAGACCCTACGTAAACCTTTCTTATTGTCTCTTGTTGCTATAATCCCCTGGTTTATCATTATAACCAGAGTGGAGATCTGGCGTTTTGGCATCGGCGCGCCGAAAGAACCTGCCGTACACGGACACAAGGGGCTTAGGGCTTTGTTTTGCCCGCTATTATAAAGACCGAACACCTTCGGAGTGTTCGGCGTCTCGAGTTAGGCCTTATATGCATCAGCTCGAATCATGTCTTGGGTCAAATGTTGGGTTTGCCCGGCTCCTGTGTTTTGCTGCCTTACGTTCCGTATCATCGGCTAACGCGGCTCCGGAGAACTCTGCGATTGTGCCCAGTTAATTTGGCGAGCACCTCGAGAGAAAGCCGAAAACTGTCATGATCTGACGAGAGACTGGTCAACCACTCGATCGACCTTGGGAATGTTTAGGATTCCTCCACTTTGACGAAGGGCGTTTCCGGCCAGCACATACGCCCGAATTGAAAGCACGGCGCCCTGGGGCTATGTCGTAGCCCCACCCTTGAACTCCATGGCTAAGTGAAAGTGATAAAGCATTATAGTCCGGTTGCCTCGTTTGCTACGCTACCACCTCCTTTACAGGACCGAGACGTCGGATTAAGTGTGAAAACGCGCTATTTTTTGCGAACACCCCCGCACCTTGTGCGTGGGGGCTGAAGCCGACGATTGCCATCTTTCAGGTTATACATACGTATACATGAACGGCCGCAAAGGAGATATTCTATTACTTGAACGCACAAGTATAAAAGGCGCTTACATCATAAATATCATCTTTACATCATATAAACGTTCATTCGAACGTAACATTTTTGAGCACCGCGACTCTATTACACGAGCACCGGGCAGACTTCGCCAAAATAGTGCTCGGCGGGTAGCCGGTTATTATCCGAACCCGGGGTCGCAACAGCGGTGGCATCCATCTCTGTCCAATGTGTCTTCACACAGGCAAGCGCCATCCGCGCACCCTCTATGCAGGCCGACCGCTTCATCGCCTTGATATGCGGCACCGCCCCAAGAAATTGCTGCAATAAGCCAAAGTAACTCTTCGGCTGAGGCCTATCCGGCCGGATATGGGTCACTATATCCGCCATAGCAAGCCGGACAACCTATTTAGCTCAGCCCACTCAATAGCGATCGGTCGTGAAGTGAACGCTCCGGACTATGGAATTGAGACCAAAACAGCTCTTCCGTCTGGTGATCCTTCTGGCTTCGAAAATGCACAACGGCATCCGCCGCACTCGCTGCTAAGTCCATATAAGGGTCCTCCGGACACCACAGTTGGCCCAGCTGAGCATATTTTGGATCCGTGAACCTTCGGCGCAGCAGAAAAGGCTTGCCAGCTACAATCTCCCCAGCCTGGCACAGCTCTTCCTTCATAGCCCGCATTGCAGGGCGGACATTCTTGGCTTCGGCGGTGGCCTTCCGCAGGTCTTCTTGCCCCGCTAGGCGCTCCTTCCCAAGAGCCTCATTGCGGTCGGTAGCCTCTTTTAACTTCACAGCCATTTCGCTATCTCTTCCTCGCTCCGGCAGTGTGCGGCCCTTTCGCCGCTAACTCCTCGGCCGCCTTCGAGGCTGCCGATTACTCCTTCCGCCTGCTCCTTGGCTTGAGCAAGTTCGGCCCAAGACTCTCCACGGCAGCGGCACTATCTGCATTTCACGCACATATTGTAAGGAGTTGGCTTGGCCCCTTACCACGTGACCGCAGTAACACTTACCTTGCGACTCATCAAGTCGCTTTGTTGATCAGCGATGTCTTCATCCGCCACATCGAGTTGCCGCTTTAGTTCAGCAACTCCATCAGTCCGGCTGGCCCCCGGACGACCCACCACCTGCATAGGCACGACGGGAATTTAAACCTGCGATTTTGATCCTCGGTACGCTGTCGATATCGACAACCTACCGAGTCTCAGGGGCTACTATCTATACAGGGCGCATTTTATATGCAAAACTGTTAAAAGGTGTGTCATTTTTACGTACCTCAAACCCCGCCAGTAAACTCCTGACGGCATCATGCAACCCGCCTTCGGCGGACGAAATCCTTTCAATCACCATGCTCATCAATGCGTGCTGATCTTCTGAGATAGACGCCTTCTCAAGCAGATCCTTCAGCCGTACACCTGTTGGCGCCGAACTATCCGGCTTTGCCACACCCGGGGGCTCCCTCCGTGACGACACTTCAGGCTCGTCCACCCTATCCAACGGCGCCCCGGACGGGGGCGTCTCGCTCTCTATCATCTCCGGACGGAGGTCCCCCAAAGACGAGCTCATCTGCGAAGGACGGAGATCCAAACTACAAGGTAAAAACTTTAGTTATCCTCAGAAGCACAAATAGGGATGTCCCTTATTATAAAACTCCTTTCTTTCTACTTACGGCTCGTTGGAGGGCTGGCTCATTAAGGGAGATTGTGCGGCCGGGGCCTCCCCGGACGCAGGACCCTCCGGCGAAGATTTCTTCCCCCGTTTAGGGGCTTTTTTCCCCGGGTCCTCGGAGGCAGTCCTCTTATCCCCTTGGTAGGAGGGATTCTCGATCCCCCCTCGTTCAAGAGCCTCCTCAAGCGAGGCAGTAGCTTTCCTGCTTTCCCCTTCGCCTTCCTCCGGCGCAACCTCAACATCCGGACCAGCACGGGATCCGCGGTCTCGGGGGGGGCGGACATCATTAATTTTGCTTCCGCTATCCACTCCTGTGTAGAAGGAGATCGGTCATAAGGCGGATCATCGAAAGGCAAACAAACGGTATGTCCCGACTTGGAACTACTTACTTGAGCATCCGAGGCGATTGCAGCTTAGTCCAGCATCCTCGGTCAATTCCGGACGCACCTCTTGCGATCCGAAGAATAAGTTATACATCTCCGTGGGTGTCATACCCATGAAGTGTTGAAGAATCCGTGGGCCCTCGGATTGAACTCCCATAGCCGGAGAGGACGGCGTTTGCGGGCAGGAGGCGCCTAATTAGCATAACCTGCATCACCACCACCATATCGATCTCCCTCGTTAGGAGATCTCGAATCCGCCCTGCAGTAGGGGCACGCCCTTTGACGGCCCCAGTTGAGCCCTGGTTGACCCACGATATCAATCGTCGTGGAGGTCCCAGGCGGAATAGGGAGGCGACTTTTGTCCGCGCCCTCGAACGGTAATATAGAACCACTCTTGCTGCCACAGGCGAGCTCCTCTTGGAAGGAGCCAGCGGGCCACGGGCATCGACCCTCCTACTTATGGCCGCCCGCCACACTCCGCTTGACCCTCGATCATCTTGGCGCCACATTGAAGGTCTTCACCACAGGCGAAGTGAGGGTGACGCGGAGGAAGGCTTCATGCAGACGACAATAAATGCGGAGATATGGAGGATGGACTCCGAGCCAAATCGTGGAATTCCAACCCATAGTAAAACATGAGCCCTCTCACAAAAGGATCCATCGGAAGCCTAAACCCGACGGAGGTGGGAAACGAAGACGACATACTCGTCGGGCTCGGGGTGGGGATGGTCTGCCCTTCGGCAGCAACCTGTCTGAAATCTCGTAAGGCAGTACTTGGCCTCCCGCAGCCAAGACGTCCTCCTCCGTGAACGGAGGAGGGCATCCACCGCCCCGGAGGTCGGAACCGGACATCATTGAAGGTCCAAAGCGCTCGAATCTGGAGCTCTAGGTGCTGGAACTTGGAGCGGGGAGAGGATTCGATGGAAGATTGAACAAAAAGAAACGAGCCTTGGTCCCGTTATAAAGAGGGAGGATACCAAGAGCCGTCTCCGTGGCCGTTTGGGACTCGTCTTCGATAGAGGGGGCGTGGCGAACGGGCGCGGTTGGGTTACCCACGCCCGTATTGATGAGAATCCCGGATTAAGGGGAAACACGATCTCTGCTTCGACAAGACGTGCCAAGGAAACCGCTTCGCTAAATGCGCTAAAGTGGTAAAGTAAAAAAAACAATTTGAGTAATGGCTTGGTAGTGGTGTGACGTCATGCCACGGGAAACGTCAGCAGATTGAACTCGTGTATATATTATTATTCTCTCTACGGTGGAATGTGGAATTTATTTTGCGAGCGGACACTATCCCGGTGTTCACAATCTTCTATCATTTGGAGGAGGAACCTCCTTGCAATGCCAAGCAATATACACGCCGGACTTATCGTCATTGAAGCCTGGTTCAGGGGCTACTGAGGGAGTCCCGGATTAGGGGGTGTCCGGATTGCCGGACTACCATCATCGGCCGGACTATC
The DNA here is from genome assembly GCA_021605205.1 of Aegilops longissima. Lineage (NCBI taxonomy): Eukaryota > Viridiplantae > Streptophyta > Magnoliopsida > Poales > Poaceae > Aegilops > Aegilops longissima. Next base: position 517,314,756 of record CM038680.1, read on the forward strand.
ATCGGTCGGACTATCATCATCAACCGGACTCCAAGACTATGAAGATACAAGAATGAAGACTTCACCCCGTGTTCAGATGGGACTTTCCTTGGCGTGGAAGGCAAGCTTGGTGATACGGATATGTAGATCTCCTACCATTGTAACCGACTCTATGTAACCCTAGCCCTCTCCGGTGTCTATATAAACCGGATGGCTTTAGTCCGTAGGACTACAATCACAACAACCCTTACAATCATACCATAGGCTAGCTTCTAGGGTTTAGCCTCCTTGATCTCGTGGTAGATCCACTCTTGTAAACATCCACAATATCAATATCAATCAAGCAGGACGTAGGGTTTTACCTCCATCAAGAGGGCCCGAACCTGGGTAAACATCGTGTCCCTTGTCTCCTGTTACCATCCGCCTAGACGCACAGTTCGGGACCCCCTACCCGAGATCCGCCGGTTTTGACACCGACACCCACCTAGGCCAACAAAGAGGTCAGCACGCCGGTCTAAACCTAAGCGCACAGGGGTCTGGGCCCATCGCCCTTAGCACACCTGCACGTTGCGTGGGCGGCCGGAAGCAGAACTAGCTCCCTTAATACAAGAGCAGGCTTACGTTCCAAACCGGTGTGCGCCGCTCAGTCGCTGTTGTCACGAAGGCTTCGGCTGATACCACGACGCTGAGTGCCCATAACTGTTCCCGCGTAGTTGGTTAGTGCGTATAGGCCAGTAGCCAGACTCAGATCAAATACCAAGATCTCGTTAAGCGTGTTAAGTATCCGCGAATGCCGACCAGGCAGTGCCCACCTCTCCTAGGTGGTCTCAACCTGCCATGTCGCCCGCCACAAAGTGTGATCGGGGCGTCAGAACCCGTGCCCACCTCACCGAGATGGAGCCACCGTCCTTTTAGCCCCTCATCGAATCACTTGCGGGTACTCAACGAGTGACCCGACTTTAGTCACCACATGTGTCATGTATAAAGTATATAGAATATACCCGTGATCACCTCCCTAGTGATCACGGCCCGATAGTATAGCATGGCAGACGGACAAGAACGTAGGGCCACTGATGAAACACTAGCATCCTATACTAAGCATGTAGGATTGCAGGTAAAGGTAACAACAGTAGTAGCAAGGACAGGCTATGCATCAGGATAGGATTAATGGAAAGCAGTAACAGGCTACACTACTCTAATGCAAGTATTATAGAACAGAATAGGCGATATCTGGTGATCAAGGGGGGGGGTCTTGCCTGGTTGCTCAGACAAGAAGGAGGGGTCGTCGTTGACGTAGTCGACCACAGGGGCATCAACATCGTCACGGGGTCTACCGAAGAGAAAAGGCGGGAGAAACAGTAAACACATAGCAAGCAAGTGCATAACAGGATAACAGGTAGAGCTAGACGTGTTCTAACGCGGTATGAGGTGATACCGGTGAAGGGGGAAACATCCGGGAAAATATCCCCGGTGTTTCGCGTTTCCGGATAAATGAACCGGAGGGGGAAAGTTGCGATTTCGATATGCTAGGGGTGTGTGGTGGATGAACGGGCTGCGTATCCGAATTCATCTCGTCGTTCTGAGCAACTTTCATGTAGAAAGTATTTTCATCTGAGCTACGGTTTATTTTATATGATTTTCTAAAGTTTTAAATCATTTTTAGAATTTATTTAATTAATTTAATTCGACATTATCCAAAATATTGCATGCCGACGCCATCATGACGCCGTGAGCCAATGTGAGGTGTTGATCGTCAAACCTGGCGTGTGGGTCCCGCATGTCATACACTCTTTATTCTAATTAGGGTTTAACGAATCTAATTACTTTCTAATTAATTAACAATAGTTAATTAGGTTACCTAAGCAGGATTAATTTAGTTAATTAATTTAATTAATTAAATAATTAAATTTATTACTATTATTATTTTTAATCCCTTTTTTATAAAACCGTTCTGAGGGTGGGGCCCTGTTGTCAATGGCCCAAAGGGGCCAAACGGCGCCAGAACAGGTGGGCACCACCGCTCGGTGGTGGGCGCAGGGCGCCGAAGCGAAGGCCGAGCTCTGGCGGAATGGCACGGCAGCCCGAGGCGGGTCAAGGCAGTAGGGAGGCGGAGGCCGAGCGGACGGACCAACGGCACCATGGGGAAGCGGCGAGCGACGAGGAGGTTCGGTGGCGTCTTGTGGCGACGACTACGGGTGCGTGTAGAGCCGAGAAGCACAAAGGGCGAGGCACGCGCTGTGGCGCTGTGGAGGCGCTGGCTAAGGCGAGCCTGTCATGCCGAGGTCCACGACGGCGTGGCTTTGGAAGCATATGGGGCGGCGGTTCATGTGACAAGAAGATGCATCAGCGGCCGGACGGTCAAGGGATGACAGACGCGCAAGGGCTGCACATGAGGACAGGGGAAGGAGGAGGAGAGGGGGGAGGATTCGTTGCTCACCCCCGTTGTAGGGGATCTGGGGCGGCGAGGCTCGATGATGCAAGCTGGGAGGAGGACGAGGACGTGTGCAGTCCGCCGAGGAGGTCCGGCGAGGTCCAGGCGGCGTCATGGTGGTGGCGACGGGGTCGAGCGGCGGCGGCACCGGGGTCGACGATGAGGCGAGGTCATGTGTCGAGAGGGCGCCTTGAGGGAGAGGAGGGGGAGCAGAGGAGTCCTCGAGGGGCGGCGCCGAGACCGGCCGGGCGGTGGCCTTAGCGGGCGCTGGTGACTTGCGGGCGCGGCTGCAAGGGAGGAAGGATCGGCAGGGCGCCCTCGAGCACGGCGAGGCGTGTGTGTGTGTGTGTGTGTGTGTGTGTGTGTGTGTGCGCGCGTGTGTTGCGTGTGGTGGCGGCGGGGTGGGAGACGAGGGGGAGGTGGGGATCGTGAGGGGAGTGGGTCGTTCGGGGGTTAGGTCACGAGGGAGGAGCCATATAGGCCAGGAGAGGTGCGGCTGGGCCGGTGGCCGAATGGGCCGGCCTGCTGGGCCGAAGCCCAGTGGGGGCCTTTCTCTCTTTTTCCCTTTTTTCTGTTAGTTTGTTTTCTGTTTTCTTTTATTTCTTTTTCTTTTCTGTTTTATTTAGTTTAAAGCACTTAGGCACTTTGTAAAATTATGCTTTCTTCAATATAATTACTTTAGCAATATTTGTCACACACCGAACATTTTTGTTTAATATTTTAAAAAAATTGTCATTTAACTTGAATTTGAATTTTGAATCCGAACGGGGTTGAATCATCAGAGATTAACAACGGTAATCGTGGTGATGTGGCATCGTTAGCAGAGATTACTGTAGCTTAAATATCCGGGCGTCACAATTCTCCTCCACTACAAGAAGTCTTGTCCCGAGATTTAAGGGGTGGAGTAAGGGAGAAAGTTCTGGTTACGAAATTCTAACGGATCTTCTCATTCTTGGCTGCTCTTCTCGAAGAGGTCGACCCATTATACTGATGTCTTCATTTTTCTGCTTCAGGTCATCAAGATGAAGTCGACATCCTTTCTTTGGGGGTTCCATCGTACTTACGAAAGAATAAGGGGGTTATTCCGGGAGAACGAACCTCTACAAGGTTGACTATCTGGTCGATAACATCGGGGAAGGTGGCGGAAAGTAACTCTCGAATTGAAACTTAAGAAAATATCGAGGGCAAGTAATGAGGTTTCATGGGAAGTTTCAAGCGAGCAAGCAACCGTTCGATGCCTGAAACAGGGCTTGAAAGTGGCTCAAAGCAATCGGGATTAAGTATTGCGTCCGGTAACAGATTTGATGATCTCTCAGAAGGTGGCTCATGAATTACATACGAGGTCACACGTGAGGAAGAACCTTGGGAACAGGCAAGTTTCGATCCTGTGGAACTGTGGGTTATGGGCCCACCATGTGGGTTAAAAGTAGGAAGGAGGCTGACATCTTGCACGGTCACGATAGCAAGGCATGTCAGAGGCTAGCCTGTCAGTTATGTCGGCAACAACATCGATACCAAGGGCGAGGGACGAAGAGAACCATTTTCCTGCTCGTTGAACGAGGCGGACCATTAGGCAAAGTTCTCGTCCATGGTGGATACCGGAATGTCATCAACAATAGTAAATGTGTTCTATCTTGGTGAGTTGCACACCGAGGTGTTTACAAAAGCAGGAGAATATTACTGCTTAGATCATATAGATCACAAGAAAGGTTAAACCAAACAATGGAAAGGAGGATATGATTACCAGATTTAAACAGAGCAATGGAAAGGAAAATGTGTTTAAACACATATTTCAAGGGTATATCCTTCCCAAGGACAAACAGAGCATGATATCCATGACAGGATATAACGTAGAAATCCATTTAGGTTAGGGAAGAGGAATTTCATGACATTACCCAAACAACGGTGTTTGGATAACAGAGCAGGAAACATTTAGCATTGGGCTTCAAATGTTCTTGTTGAAAATCGGAGTACCATAGACATGCTTCGAGATAGTATTGACATGGCCAACAGTTAAAGGCCAGTCTTTGGAAAAAGGATCCATCAGGAACAACTTGTAGAATAAGTCTTACCATTTCCTCACGGAAGAATGACTAACCTTGCCAAAAAGGAAACTATAACAATAGGTCCTCCGGCTAGGTATGCTAGGCATGACATCACCTTACTGGGCCATATAAATACCAACGTTATAACTCTTGGAATTATGTTCCAACCATCATATCAGACCGAGATTCAGTTCGGATAGGTGGCAGGATAACTCAGACTCACAATGCCTGAGAAGAAAGGTGCAACACCAATTGTCGAGATGACATTGTAAGATTCTCGGGAATTGAACTATGTGAGCGAGTTCCGAAACAAGAGTTCATCATTAAACCAAGGAGAGGAAGAGGATGTGGCTGATGGACTCAACGACAATTCAACAATATTTCCAAAGGATGGATTTCCACAATTAAATATTGAACGAAAATGCACCTGGAAATATGGACCAAGTAGGATGTTCAAAGTTAGAATGGTGATTCGATAACGAAACTATCGACCATTCACTTCAAAACAATAGGGTTGCTAGAGATATCAAATTCCCACAATAGAGTTCACTCAACACGGGGGCCAAGAAAAGAATGGTGATGGCGAGAAGCATCACTGTAACAAGAATTTCTTAAGAGGTGGTGAAATCCTCACAACATTTTTGACATAAAAGTTGGTAATACTCCAATGTAAAGAAGAACAATGCTGGGTAGCAACGAACTCAAGGTATAACACACAACACGAACAAGTTTGTGTCGGAGGGAAGGCAATAAAGTGGCCGATGATAACACGACTCATCGAGGGCAAGGATGGTATTTCTTCATGAACCGATTGATATCCCGGAAGAGCTCATAAGGTTGATGATGATCACGACACATTTGTCGAGAGATTTCATGAATATGTAATCAATCGTGACTACATCGAGTCAAAGGAATGATGAAGCTTAAAGGTTATTGGAACCATGGGTATGACACAAACTCAAAATCAAGTCTGTTCAAGGAGAAATGATATGACGAGGAAAATCGACGAAGATTAGCTCATCATCGAAAGTGGTGCTCCAGGAATAAGGACCGGTAGCACGCTTAAAAATCATCACGATAATGATATAGCCAAACAAGCTAGGAATGACGTGATCGGGTACAAACCCATAAGTAAAGAAGATTACTAAAAGTTGTTGAACAGTAGTGCGGACTCGGTACACGATTTGGTGTTCTTAGTTGAAGACAACCCAGAACCCAGGAAAATTGGAATCGGAATAGTTGATGAAGAACCCATAGGAAGTATGCAGTTCCATGATATTCTCGAGATATCATAGTGTAATACTCGATGGTAGAGCAGAGTAGAGGATGGACATGTGAAATGATCTGCAGAAGACAAGTACTTCATCTTGCCTGAGAAACGGAATCAAAGGAGTACAATCATGGTCGGAGCCACGGTTGCAAAGGATCAAATCACAGATACCAGATGATAATATATCAAGGAAATAGTTATTATTTCAAGAAGCTTCCATGATAGGATCTACATCGTGTCCATGGGCATGAACGCAAGGTTCAAGGTCGACTCCCACTTCTTCAATGTATAACCTCCCATTCACTTCTCGCTTTGATAAAGGCATTAGTGTTGAAAGTTTTACCTGCTGGAATACCAAATGAGTATGACTCGTGAAAACTTCCGAGTTCACACATATGTGACGCCCAAGATGCGACCCTATCCTAAAGGAACTCGAAGGTCCCACCAAGGATAGAAGCGCATCTTGAAGACGCTTTGCAAGGTGGATATCATTACATCAACATTACATAATAGTGGGGATACGTACATAAGGCATACAATGCCACACGAATACATCAACATCATATACAAGAACAACATCCGACTACGGATGAAACATAAATGTAAACTCAAACAATATCCACCTGCTAGCCCAGGCTGCCGACCGAACCTATCCCCGATCGAAGAAGCGAAGAAGAACTCAACGCTAGCAAGCATCGCCTCGTGTCATGATCATCGCATAACCTGTACAGAATCGGTGGTGTAGTAAATCGTGAGCCGCGAGGACTCAAGAATCCCATTACCATGGGTATCAAGACTAGCAAAGCTTAAAGGGAAAGGAAGGGGTGAAGTGGTGAGGTTGCAGCAGCGACTAAGCATATATGGTGGCTAACATACGCAAATGAGAGCGAGAAGAGAAACAAAGGAACGGTCGTCAACTAGTGATGATCAAGAAGTGATCCCGAACTCCTACTTACGCCGACATAACCCGAAACCGTGTTCTCCCTCGATCAACCCCGAAAAGAGACACTCACGGTTACACACACGGTTGGTGTATTTTAGAAGAGTTTGCTTCAAGTTTACTACAACCGGATATTAACAAATTCCCATCTCGCCACATAACCGCGGGCACGGCTCTCGAAAGTTTATACCTCGCAGGGTGTCCCAACTTAGCCCATGATAAGCTCTCGCGATCAACGAAGGATATTCTTCTCCCAGGAAGACCCGATCAGTCTCGGAATCCTCGGCTACAAGACATTTCGACAGCAATAAAACAAGACCGGCAAGACCTCCGGCGTGCCGACACCTCGTAGTAGTAGCCACAGATCTCGTCCCTGTGCCACGACCGGATGAGCAGTCCGCATAACTAAAACCAAACCTCAAGTTTCCTTGAGGGGCGCCAAAGCACTCTAGTTTGGACCAACACTTAGACAAGCATTGGCCCGGGGGGGGGGGCTGAATAAAGATGACCCTTGGGTTAATTACTCCCAAGGGAAATGTAGGTGGTGGTGAAGCAAATGGTAAAACCAATGTTGGGCCTTGCTGGAAAAGTTTTATTCAAAGCGAACTGTCAAGGGGGTCCCATAAATCACCCGACCGCGTTAGGGACGCAAAATTCGGGAACATAACACCGATATGACGGAAACTAGGGCGGCAAGAGTGGAACAAAACACCAGGCATAAGGCCGAGCCTTCCACCCTTTACCAAGTATATAGATGCATTAATTAAATAAGATATATTGTGATATCCCAACAAGTAAACATGTTCCAACAAGGAACAACATCTCCATGTTCCAACAAGGAACAATCTTCATCTTCACCTGCAACTAACAACGCTATAAGAGGGGCTGAGCAAAGCGGTAACAGAGCCAATCAACGGTTTGCTAGGAAGGGTGCAAAGGTTAGAGGCTGACATGGAAAATTAGGAGGCTTGACAAGCAAGTGGTAGGTAAGGCAGCATAGCGATAGAACGAAGCAACTAGCATAGCAATGATAGTAGTGAGATCCAAGGTGACGGTCATCTTGCCTGAAATCCCGCAAGGAAGAAGAACGAGTCCATGAAGAAGACGAACGGAAGTAGTCGAACGAATCCTCACAATCGCCACATTACCGGAACCGAGAAGCAACACCGGAAAGAAACAAACAACATGATAAATGCACAAGCATAAACATGGCATGATGCACAATCAAGTATGATGCATGTCCGGTTTAATGAGGCATGGCATGGCAATATGCAACAAACAATACTACCAATTAAGTGGAGCTCAATATGCAACGGATTGCATATTGACAAAACACCACATTGACATATTTAGTTTAATCTCGTTTAAGCTACCAAACAATATTAAATGTTGTTAAACATGGCAAGAGGTGAAGCATAAGTAAACTATCTATTTAGGCAAATTTAAATGAGGCCGGAACAACAAACAACAATTCCGGAAAATCCTCATATGCATGTTTCAAATTTGGTACTGTTCTGCCCTAAAACATATTTTATTGATGTTAAACAGGAAAATAAAGTCCACCATGTTAAACTAGGCATTTTTCTACCCCATTTACATATGAAGTTTATTAAAATCCGAGCTACGGTTATTTAGTTATGAATTAAATCATTTTAGCATGGCATATTAGCAAATTTAAATAAACAGCAAGTTAAACATTTTAAACATAGATGAAAGTGGCATATTATTAATCCACACAATTTTCTAAGCATTTTACATATATAAAACATTTTAATCCGATGCACAGTTAATTAGTTATTAAATGCATGATGATAAGGGTTTTTCTGCAAATCTGTAATTACTGGATAAATAGACAAATTCGCAGCGCAGGGAAAAAACCTACGCGGGCCGAATCTGGCTGGACGCCCAATAGAGGAAAAAGGCCGGGGCTGCTCACCAGGCCACTTGGGCCGGCTCGGTGGGAGAGGCAGGTCGGCAGGGCGCTGCTGGGCCTGCTTGCTGGTGGCCCACGCGGCTGCTGAAGCTGGGCCAGGGGCGTCGGCTGGCTTTGCGGTCAACGGGCACGGGCGAGCGGGCTGCTCCTTCGTTACTGAAGAACCGCGACAGCAGCAGCAGGTTCAGAGCGACAGAGAGCGGGAACGGCTGCCGGCGACGGGATCCGAGTGGAGAGGGTCTTGGCGAGACGCGGGGAGGCGGAGCTTGGCGCGGATCCATGGCGATGAGGAGGGGCACGGCGCTGAGGAAGGTCGGGCGAGGCGGCTTGAGCTCGACGGCGACGTGAACAGAGAGAGGTGATGTCGGGCAGAGGAGGCTCTCGCGGGCGATTTTGGCGGGTCCTCGAGACGAAGCTGCAGTGGTCAACGCGAGCAGGGGCTCGCCGCAAGGCGGTGGCGAGGCGGCGCTGGACTTGGGGCCCCGCGGCGGGAGGGACTTGAAGCGCAGGAGGCGGCGAGGACGAACACGGAAGACGGATCCATCCGCTTCTCGGCTGAAACGGTGCAAAACGGCAGCGAGGCGAAGCTCGAACATGGCGTCCATGGGGTTCCTGTGGGCAAAGGAAGAGAGAGCGGAGAGATTAGAGAGAGAGACGGTGAGATGGAGAGGGGGAAAAGAGAGAGGGCTGACGGGGCACTCATCTTGGGCGAGGCTGGAGCGTATAGGAGGCTGGGACGAGCGGGACGGCGACGGAGCGCGAGGAAGCAGGGCTCGCGAGGGGCGCTCGGGGTTTGCGGAGGAGGAGCGGCGACGCGGTGCGCGAGATGAAGACGAGCAGGGGCGATGCAGATGAGGACCGGCGTCGGGGATGGCTACTTGGGATCGAGCCCATCTCGATCTGGAGCTCCGGGCGCCAAAGGAGGAGAGAAAGGGAGTGGAGCGATGGGTTTGGAAGTTTCGGTGATGGCTGGTTGGAGCGAAGGGGATCTGGGAGGATCCCGATGGGGGATTTGGTGGGGAGTGCGGCGGCGGGTGAAGGGACAAAGTCCCTAGATTTTATGGTTAGGCTAGATTAGGTATGGGGTTGGTTTATATATAATAAAGAGAGTGGGTTTAGTCCGTCCGATCGTAATCGGGCGGTCGAGAATAAATAGGAAAACGGAGATGTTTTATAGATGTTTGGGGATGATCCGGATCCATCGGTAACGACAGACCGGTTCGGGTTCGGGCAAGTTTCGGACGCGCACACGAGGGGTCTGAGAGAGGTTAGTTGGTTTGACAAGAGGAATGGAAAACCCGTTGGTCTCGAACGCCAACAAAAGCAAGGGGGCGCGCAAAACGAAATAATGCAAGTTTTAAAAACAATGACAACAACGAGTGCCGATGAAATGCAAATGATGCGATGAGATGAGATGCATGACATGAACAAAATGCAAAACAAAAGACAAAAACCCAACCACGAAGGAAATAAAAAATAACACATCTCCGGAAAAGGCAAGAGTTTGAGTTACGAATATGGAAAGTTGTATCCGGGGCGTTACAACACTCCACCACTACGAGAGGATCTCGTCCCGAGATCTAGGATGGCACCGGAGAGAAACGGAAGAGGAAGAGAAGAGGTAAAACTAAGTTGCTTCTTTGACGAACGAGTGAAACCACGAACCTTGAGTGGTTGAGCAATTTAAAAGAAAGAGTACAACAAAGATGAACAAGATTGCAAACAATCCTTAGAAAAGAGGAACAAGGAACATTATGAGAACTTGAAGTTTGCAAAGACATGAATCAATAGTTTAATGGACAAGATAGAATTCGAAACCACTCCGGTTAAAACTAGATAGAGAAGGAATAAGATTGATATAATTTGGGCAGCACTCCGGTATAAAAGAGAAGAAAACTTGATGAGATGAAAACATATTGACGAGATGATACAACACTTCGGTTAAATGGATAAGCAAGAAAAGAACACGATCCTCACAAAACGAGGTGATTGGTGAAGAGCACAACATCACAATGCCTCCATAACGAAAGAATAGAAGTTAGATCATTGAAATAAAAGAATGGAGAAGAAAATGCCAACTTCTGCCACAATTGAATTTGGAAGGCATCCTTGCAAAGAAGAATTGAACGGAGTTGTTGGAAAATCAACAACGAAAAGCACAAGCTTGTTATGGGCTTATGGCAAACATCTCAAAATGATGAGGTGACAACCGACCACTAATGGAAACCATTGATTTGATTGAGAGCACCAAAGAGATGAAAAACTTGTTCACCGAGATGAGAAGGAGAAAAATTGGATCATTGATAAGCACCACAAATAGGTGACCCCAACGAAGAGATTGGTGGATTTAAAATACCTCAATCTTGACAACAAGTGAATCATGAAACACGAACTCAAATTGTCAAGAATGACATAACACCACCTCAAATGATAAGGTAGAAAGAATTGCACTTCGGAATGCAAGATGAAGAATGCTTGAACTCCTCAAAACAAAACATGTGTTGAGCACCATGTTTAATTTTGAGTATAGCTTGGCGGATCATAACTTCGAGAAAATGTTGAAGAACAATTGAAGAATGAAAACAATCCTTGACAAACCATCATGTAGAGCCTCCATGAAGAACTCCAGTAATAAAAGGATGATAAAATGAAAGAGAAGTTGAGAACACAAGTTGAAGCCTTGCGATGATTTAGATGGAGCTTCGCGACGATATAACCAAGAAAACTTGGAACTCCAGAAATAAAAGAATTGAATCACCTCGAGGAAATAAGAATAAGATTTATTGTATGCTTATCCTTCATCAAATTAAATTGATGACAAGCAATGGATTTGGCATACTACTTATTCTCGTAAAAAGGATGAGGATAGATATGACGCAAACTTGAGAAAAATCTTCATGAACCACCGGTAGGTTTGAAAAGAACGAATGAATTGAATGATAACGAAGGAAGTGAAATCTTGAACGAACCACTGTAAGAATTAAAAATGAACATAGCAAAGGCACAATTCACCGGGAAGAATTTGAAAACGACGTTGATACTTGAGGGAATATAGATACAAATGAACGAATAGATCACGAGCTGATTAGAGAATACTTGAATGATGCACCGGTAAGATTTGGAGAACGAGAGCTACACGCTGAGAATGAAGAATTATGACATGATGGCCTTCGGAGGAAAGAAATGGAAACAACTCATGAAATGCTCCGGATGGGTGAAAAGAATTCCCACAATCAAAACAATTATGAGACGATGGCATCAAACTAGAACCATGAATCTTGAAGTGAATGGAGCAAGATTTAAGAGAAACTCTTCTTCGGTCTTCCAATGCTGAGAATGACGAGGAGAAACACCACCAAATTGTTGAGAAACTCCGGAAGGATTAAAAGAGGAAACGTTGAGCCAGAGATGAAAAGAGTTTGAAAGCGGCCTAGGAGAAGGCATGTAACTGATGAAAATTCATTCTTACGTCACAAATGAAAAGAATTTTTTTAGAAGCTCCGGGAAAATTAGAAGAGTCAGGTAAGATCCTGCGAAAAGACCTGTGGGTTAGGGCCCACTCAAAAGAAACACCGTTGAACGATTGCTTGAAATAAAGATTGCACCGGTAGAATTAAATGGCTTGAATGGGAAAACAACCTCGAAATATCTTGAATGGATTGAGAATGGAAAACACAAGTCTTGTGAGATATCTTCAGCACTCCAGAAAAATGAATAGGACGAAGTGAATGATTAAGAGGTGCATCGGCACGAGAAATCATTAAAAAGGAGGAAAGGAATATGATAAGTTGGATAGACCAGAGGCACAATTGACGACAAATAGTTTGGTTGAGAACTAGCTCATGTTCAAAAATGATGTCTGAGCCAAAAGATAATTTAGAAGGGTTGATAGATGATTGTGTGCATTCGCACACTGTTGAATCAATAGGATCAAAATGACGGTGTCAAAACATACTAGTGAATATTGCCAGATATATGGGAAGCATCCATAATGCAAGTAGACAAGTATTTGCAGAGCAATAAAGCTGCTAAGGATTTTTGGAGGATTGAATAGTATTTCAAAGACTTTTGTGAAACATCTGAACAACTGGGGATGAGCGGATACTCGGAAAGTGCGAGAAATTATTCTTAGGGGTATTCAGGTGGCAAAGAACTGCAAGGCAGTAGGCACAAAATATTCTCGGGGTATCTTGTAATAACAAGATCGACTGGGGATAAAAGTAAGCACGACAGGTGTAAGTATTTATCCCTAGGGATATTTCGGTGGAATGGAACTGCAAAAGCAACGGCACAAGGTCTCGAGAGAAAATCGGAGAGTATCTTCGAAATCTTCCGTGCACCAAGCATCATCTGGATCAAGGGCTCTCCGGGAAAAAGTATTATCAAGAACCTAGAGTCCGAGTTAGTAAAATCGTTTAACCCGAATAGAAGAGATGTCAGAGTCCCAGAGTATAGGTTGAGGAATAAAAGATCCTACTACCACCCAATGGCGACGTGTGCCCGTAAGACTCACAGCCATGTTAGTAAAAGTTTTTGCAACGTCTAGACTCGACTTCAGCCAACGAGTGTGGAAGGGAGATTCCTACAGGCAGTCGGCTCTGATACCAACTTGTGAAGCCCCCGATTCAATCATACACTAATCATGCACGCAGATGTGTACGATCAAGATCAGGGACTCACGGGAAGATATCACAACACAACTCTAAAACATAAATAAGTCATACAAGTGTCATAATACAAGCCAGGGGCCTCGAGGGATCGAATACAAGTGCTCGATCATAGACGAAGTCGTGGAAGCAACAATATCTGAGTAGACATAAGTTAAACAAGTTTGCCTTAAGAAGGCTAGCTCAAACCGGGATACGACGAAGAGGCGAGGCCTCCGCTCGATCCTCCTAAACTACTCCTAGTCGCCGCCGGCAAGACGTAGTAGTATGCACCTCCGTGTAGTAGGAGTCGCCGCCGACGGTGGCGTCGGCCTGGGCTCAAAGATCTGGTTGCGACAACCGTAGAAAGGAAAGTGGGAAAAGGGGAGAAAGCAACCGTGAGTACTCATCCAAAGTACTCGCATGCAAGGAGCTACACTACATATGCATGGGTATATGTGTAAAGGGCCATATCGTGGGTGAACTATGTAATGCCGTAATAAGAGGGGATAACTATTCTGTTGAAGACTACGCTCGGCAGCCTCCGCCTTGCAAAGATGTAGAAGAGAGTAGATCAAGTCCTCCAAGTAGCATCGCATAGCATAATCCTACCCGCGATCCTCTCCTCGTAGCCCTGTTAGAGAGCGACCACCGGGTTGTATCCGCACTTGGAAGGGTGTGTTTTATTAAGTATCCGGTTCTAGTTGTCATAAGGTCAAGGTACAACTCCAAGTCGTCTGCATTATCAAGATCACGACCATTCAATAGATTAACTTCCGCACGGTGCACCACATAGCCAACACGCTTGATCCCATTTCGCCGGACACACTTTCTGGGTCATGCCCGCCGCGAAGATCAACACGCCGCAGCCCCACCTAGGCCAACAAAGAGGTCAAGACGCCGGTCTAAACCTAAGCGCCACATGTGGGTTCGGGCCCATCGCCCTTAGCACACCGCACGCTATGAGAAGGGCGGAAGCGTAACTAGCCCCTTAATACAAGAGCGTGCTTACGTTCCAAACCCGCCGCGCCGCCGGCCCGTGGTCACGAAGGCTTTACCGATACCACGACGCCGAGTGCCCATAATTGTTCCCGCGTAGTTGGTTAGTGCGATAGGCCAAGAGCTAGACTCGGATCAAATACCAAGATCTCGTTAAGCGTGTTAAGTATCCGCGAATGCCGACCGGGCCAGCCCGCCTCTCCTAGGTGGTCTCAACCTGCCTGCCGCCCGCCATAAAGTAACAGTGGGGGACGTCAGAAACCAGGCCCACCTCACCGGGATGGAGCCACCGTCCTTTCGGCCCCTCATCGTAATCACTTGCGGGTACTCAACAAGTGACCGACTTTAGTCACCACATGTGTCATGTATAAAGTATATAGAATATACCCGTGATCACCTCCTAGTGATCACGGCCCGATAGTATAGCATGGCGCATGACAAGAACGAGGGCCACCGATGAAACACTAGCATCCTATACTAAGCATGTAGGATTGCGTAAAGGTAACAAAGATAGTAGCAAGGACAAGGCTATGCATCGGGATAGGATTAACTAAAGCAAGAATAGTTACACTACTCTAATGCAAGCATTATAGAAGAGAATAGGCGATATCCGGTGATCAAGGGGTCTTGCTGGTTGCTCGATAAGAAGGAGGGTCGTCGCTGACGTAGTCGACCACAGGGGCATCAAAGATCGCCACGAGGTCTCACCAAGAGAAAAGGGGAGAAACAAGAAACACATAGCAAGCAAGTGCATAACAGGATAACAGGTAGAGCTAGACGTGTTCTAACGCGGTATGAGGTGATACCGGTGAAGGGGGAAACATCCGGGAAAATATCCCCGGTGTTTTACGTTTCCGGACAGATGAACCGGAGGGGGAAAGTTGTGAGTTCGATATGCTAGGGGTGTGAGGTGGACGAACGGGCTGCGTATCCGAATTCATCTCGTCGTTCTGAGCAACTTTCATGTAGAAAGTATTTTCATCTAAGCTACGGTTTATTTTATATAATTTTCTAAAGTTTTAAATCATTTTTAGAATTTATTTAATTAATTTAATTCAACATTATTCAAAACAGTGCATGCTAACATCATCATGACATCAGCAGTCAATAGAGGTGTTGACTGGTCAAACTAACGTGTGGGTCCCGCATGTCATACACTATTTATTCTAATTAGGGTTTAACGAATCTAATTACTTTCTAATTAATTAACAATAGTTAATTAGGTTACCTAAGCAGGATTAATTTAGTTAATTAATTTAATTAATTAAATAATTGAATGTATTACTATTATTATTTTTAATCCCTTTTTTTATAAAACCGTTTTGGGGGTGGGGCCCCGTTGTCAATGGCCCAAAGGGGCCAAATGGGCGCCAGAAGCAGGTGCGGCACCACCGCTTTCGTCGGGGCTGAGGCGTCTCGAGCAAAGGCCAGCTCGTGGCTGGTGGCGTGCACACAGCGGCCGAGGCGGGGCCGTGGCAGGGGAGGCGAGAGGTTAGGTCACGAGGAGGGCCATATAGGCCGAGAGAGGCGCTGGTGGGCGGTGGCGAATGGGCCGACTGGCTTTGGGCGAAGCCATGGGGCCTTTCTCTTTTTCCCTTTTTACATTTGTTTGTTTTTCTTTTTTTATTTCTTTTTCTTTTCTGCTTTATTTAGTTTAAAGCACTTAGGCACTTTGTAAAATTATCTGTCTTCAATATAATTACTTTAGCAATATTTATCACACAATCAACATTTTGTTTAATATTTTAAAACTTTTGTCGTTTAACTTGAATTTGAATTTTGAATCCGAACGGGGTTGAATCATCAGAGATTAACAACGGTAATCGTGGTGATGTGGCATCGTTAGCAGAGATTACTGTAGCTTAAGTATCCGGGCGTCATATCAGGCATGCCTCCCGCTTGGGCCGGCCCTACTACATGAGTAGTTTGCTCACTCGATCGCTCCCACCCTTCGTTCACTAGCTCCTTCCCTTGGTTCACTCGCTCGACTGCCGCCGCCCTTGGTTCGCTCCGTGGAATTTTGAAAAAAAATTCTAAAAAAGTTATTTTTGGAAAAAGATAATAAATTTGGGGAAAAATAAATTTTGAAAAGGTTCACAAAATTTGGAAAAGGTTCATGAATTTGAATAAGGTTTGTAAATTAGGAAAAAGTTCATGAATTTAGATAAAGTTAATAAAATATGAAAAACTCAATAATTTGAAAAAAATTGTAAGTTTGTAAAATATTCTTGAAATTTGAAAAAGATTATGAATTTCAAAAGATTTACTAAAATTTTAAAAACATTCAAGAATTTTAAAAAGTTCGTAAGTATGAAAAAAGTTCATTAAATTTGACAAATGGTTCATGAACTTGAAAAAACTTCGTTAGTTTGAAAAAAGTTCAGGAATTTCCGAATATTCAGAGTTTAAAATGAAGTTCGCAATTTTTTTTAATAAAATCATGATGAAGTTCGTCAATGTGAAAATTTTCATAAATTTGAAAAATATGCGAAATTGGAAAAAGTTCGTGTAACAAAAAAAGTTCACAAAAATGCGAAGAAATCATTAAATTTTTGTCAAAAAAATAAAACCCAAAATTAAAAAGAGATGGAAAAGGAAAAAAGAAAACTATACAAAACTCGTCCTAGAAAAAACCCACGGGAAAACCGCCAAGAAAAACCGATGGAACCATGTAGTAGGTTCGTAAAACCCGTGAGAAAAAACAACAACGTGGATAGGTCGAGCAGGAAATCTGGCCCGTGCGATATGTCGCGAATGACAAATAAATCTTTATCTTTACCTACTAATAAAGCAGCGATCGTTTCTGGTCGTACGTCGCTGGCCTTTTTGCAAACAAGTCCTCCCGTTTATGAGAAAATAACCCGCAGTCCTATCTTAAAGGGATAACGTTTCGTTCCTCCACCCCTTATCGCCTCCAGTCCTCCACTTCACCGCCGGTCACGCCCCGCGGCGTCGACTCGCACAAACCAAGGTAGGGGGATGCGTCGCGGCGGGCGTCCGCGCTGCCCGAGCTAAGGAACGGGGCGAGGCTACGCGGCGGGGTTGTAGGGCGCGGCGGACCGAGGCGCTGCGGCGGGGCGGCTTCGGCCTGGAGTGCGGGCGCTATTGCAACGACGAACCGGAGGAGAGGCTCCGGCAGTGGAGCCAGGCATGGCTTGGGGTCGCCAAGAGCAACGAGGTCATCGCCGCCGACCTCCGCGCCACGAGCCGGTGGGCGAGCCCGGCATGCCGGCGCTGGACGCGTGCGCGCTCTACGCCAAGCGGCTGGCGCGCGACGGCGACGTCTTCATGTACAGAGGGGACACACCCTTCTGCATCAAGGGGTGCCGGCACGAGCAGATGCAGCTCGACGCTGTCTCCGTCAGGCAGGCAGCCCGGAGGCTGCAAAGGGTCTCGGCGGAAGCAAGAGTCCGGGCGTGCACACCACGGGGTGTCCGTCTCGAGCTAACCGGCGAGAGCGCCAAGGTACATACGGTGCCTGACGAAGAAATGTTATTCCGCTTGTGTTGTGCCAAAGAGATTTGCGTGCACGAAGCCGCTGGTGTGTAGTGATAATTGATCGAGCAGAGACAGAACGAGGAGACTTGCCTTGCTTGAAGAAGGAAGACGTGGCTCACTGGAGTTGCTCACGGCAGGCCGGCGCTGCATGTGCCGCATGTCAAGTGATTTGGGCATAAACGCAGCAAAAAGGGGCTGGATTGGATTGGATTTGGGCATAGGTGATGTCTGGTCAAGGGTTGATTACTTCTGATTTTTTTGTCCCACATCGCTCCCCTAAACTGATTCTTATCAGTTACAATAGTTTACGGAAAATTCTCACCAGAGACAAAAACGAATTTAACCCAACATGACGGGAAACACACACAGAGAAGAGAGGGGAGAGGGATCCTCTCGATCTAGGCGGCGAGAGCCTCGCGAGCGCCCTGGAGGTGGCTGTGGCGGAGTAGGCTGGGGCAAGTCAGTTGGCCTGACCCACCCGCGGCAGGTGGGCCGAGGCTGGACGAGACGCTGGCCTCCTAGCGGTCAACGCGAGCCGCAAGCAGAGCGGGATCAGGCGACCGGATCGGACAGGGGAAGCTCCAAGGCGCCCATGGCGTCCTCTGGTCTGGTTCCTTAACGACAGGGTGGTGCTGCCCTGGCTCTGGCTACCACGGCCGCGCGCTCTCCAGGGTCATCGGCGCCGTGGTGGCGGGTCGACACCAAGCCAGCCAGCCAGTCGTTTGTGGGTGCGCTGGATTAGATAGGAAGAGGAGGATGTGGGTGATGTGAGGTGGATAGAGAACGGAGGAGCAGAACCAGCGGCTGGGTGATGAGGATAAGAAACAGTGGGCTTGCTGTTGCCGGTGGGGGTGGTGGACTCGATCGAGAAGAGAAAGCGGATGTGCCTGGGGCGGTGGGTGGGTCCCATGAAGCACCTAACACCCAGTTGACGCGTGCGCGAGTCGAGAGCCATCATGATCCAGCGGGATGGTTCGCGATGCACTTAATCCAAAACAAAAATCAGTCGGTTCAAAAAACACTATGAAACGAAATTCCACCGAGTTGGGAGCTGGTGGATGGCTATGCGTGCACTGATTAAAGAAATTCAGATGAACACCAATTTATAATTACTTGCTGTTGTTTGTTTGTTGTTACTTGCTGTTGTTTTTACATTATTAGATGCCTCTGTTCCTAAAAATAAGTCTTTGTAAAGTTACTATGGACCATATACAAATGCATATAGATGTATTTTGAAGTGTATATTCCTTCATTTTGCTTTGTATATAGTCCATAGTAAAATTTTACAAAGACTTATATTTAGAAACGGAGTAACTAAGAGTGGATGAAATGTTGAAAAAACTATTTGTTAAACAACACGATATTTGAGGCACACCGGTACTTGCTGACCATCAAGATATCCTGAACTTTCAATGTCATTGATGTCGTTGGTAAGACAGGGAGGGATGAATAATAGAGAAAGTGCAACAATGATGCACCTTCCTCGCGTCTTGTTTCATATGCGGATGATGTACAATTACTTTCGCACCGAAGGAGTAGCCACTGATTGATAAATGTTTAGATTTCTGTAATACTTTTAGACATGATTATTGAATATCAACATCTTATTACACATAATTCAAATTCTTTAGAACAAGTTGAAGTAGTAGGTTTAGTTAGCAGAGAAGAAAGTACGAGCTTTTGGAATACAATGGGATCTTAATAAAGTGGATCCTTATACGAATACCATACTCTCAGATTTATTTCATACCCGTTGTAACGCACGGGCATTTTTTACTATTAATAATAAAGCATGGATTGACTCTGTGGGTTCACCGTCACAATACGTTTTCTTCCCGTGAATTTACCTAATAATAAAGCATGGATGGGCTCCATGGGTTTAGCGTCATAATACGCTTTCTTCATGTAAATTTACGCTTTCACTTTAAATTTAAACATATACATGAAAGCTGAAGAAAAAAACAAACCATTTTTCCATCGTTCGAGGCAGGCCGTATTATTTTCGCCCGGAATTCGTAGCGACAACCTGCGTGGCCCATCTACGCTGGCAAAGACCAAAAAAAAATGTGCCGTTCGTGGGGATCGAACTCACGTCTTCCCATTAAGGGCTCCTTTGATTCAAAGGAATTTTATAGGATTTCTGAAGGATTAAAATCCTTAGGATTTTTTCCTATGCTGGTCCTTTGATTCATAGGATTGAATCCCACGGGATTTTTTCCCATGAAATCTTTTGTACTACATTTTATAGGAAATCCAACATCCACTCCAACCTTTTTTTACAACTTCTTTGTTTTTTCCTGTGCCATCAAACACTCATTGCTAATTTTATAGAATTCAAGTGGGCATTCCACTCCAACTCTATACTTTTCCTATTCCTACGTTTTTAAAATCCTACGAATCAAAGAATCTCTAAGCCTGTAAGACCTAGACCAATTGAGCTAGCAATTGTTAGTGTCTTGAAGGAGAGTTCAACTCATGATGAAATAGTCCCACCTCGACTATTTACATCCAGCCACACCCGTTAATATACGTGCAGAATTTGCACCTACCCAGAAGCTGGTTGCTGGATGATTACCACCTAGGTGGTGACTGATGAGATAACGGATGTATGCAGATTGTCATGGAGTCTACGAGAGACACGATGTTATACGAAAACAAGGCAAGACGTGATACAAGGAAGGAAGATGCATGCTATTCTTGGGAAAATGAACAACGATGTACAATTTTCATGGGAGATCAGCGGAACTGACAGGTTGAATTAATGTACATTTTGCTCTATCCTTAATACATGGCACTTGAACATCTTGACAGCCTGGGGACGCATGAGTGTCAATGTACCATTGAACTGCTATCCTGGAATATTCACTTTTACTAAAGTCTAAAAATACTACTCCCCCCGTTTCATAATATAAGAGCGTTTTTGACACTACACTATTTGTGGTTGTGCTACACTATAAAGAACTACTCCCTCCGTTCGGAATTACTTGTCGTACAAATAATGTATCTAGACACTTTTTAGTTCTAGATACATCCATTTCTGCGACAAGTAATTCGGGACGGAGGGAGTAGAATTGTATTTTTTTTTATTTTGCCTCCATTGCAAGGTTATTTGCACATGTTTCTATAAATAGTGTGGATGCAACTTATACATGGTTCATCTTTCATGTAAACGATTTTTGACTCTCGGCATGGAGCCAAATTATGCAGAACTTGAAAACGAACCTTTAAATAAGTTTACAAATTTTCCGCAAAAAATACTCACGTGCTTATGGATATATACTACATATCACTAGATTATTGATAAAAAAATACGTTGTGATGCCAGCTAAACAATTTAGCAAAATCACGAATTTGAAAAAGTTCAGTTTTGAGAAAAAGTTTGTCAAAGCTGAATAGAGTTCGTGAATTTGAAAAACATTCATGCATTAGAAAAAAGTTCATGGATCCAGAAAAAGGTTTTTGAATTGAAGAATGTTCATGAATTCAAAAAGTTGACAAATTTAAGAAGAAATCATAAAAAAACTAAAAGGAAAAAATGAAAGAGGAAAAGTAGAAGAAAAAAGTCCAAAATATCCGGGAAAAAACCAAACAGGGAAACCACTTCATTTTTTAGCGTTGCATTTTAAGAAGGATGAAAAATAAACTAGGCACACCAAGTTAGGTGTCCCACTTGGTGACTGCATTTGGTATTAAACCAAGATGTGTGGAGTTCGAATCTCGTCGAGCACATGTTTTCCGAAGGCTATTTTGACCCAATCTCGCAAAGCTTTTATTTAACTCGTCACAATCTTTACAGGGACGAATGTGAGATCATCCGGGTTGACTCACCAAACATGGCAGTTGTCGGTGTCAAAACCGGCGGATCTCGGATAGGGGGTCCCGATCTATGCGTCTAGGCTGATGGTAACAGGAAGCAAGGGACCATCCTCTCCGGTTTATATAGACACCGGAAAGGGCTAGAGTTTACAAGGAAGGAAATATAATATCTGGATCGCCAAGCAAGCTTGCCTTCCACGCCAAGGGGAGTCCCATCCGGACACGGACAGAGTCTTGAGTCTTGTATCTTCACGCTTCGATAGTCCGGATACCCCCTAATCCAGGACTCCCTCAGTAGCCCCTGAACCAGGCTTCAATGACGATGAGTCCGGCGCGCAGTCTTGTCTTCAGCATTGCAAGGCGGGTTCCTTCTCCAAATACTCCATAGTAATTATCGAACACCTAAACAGTGTCCGGATCTGCAAAATGATATTCACATACCACTGTAGAGAGAATGATTTTTCACAAATGCAATCTGCTGATAACTTTTTAGACAACGTGACATGTCATTATGGTCGGGTCATTATTCGAACAGTTTTCCCGCAACCGGCCACTGCGCATATTGCGAGGCGGTTTCCTTGACACGTCCTGTCAAAGCAGAGATCATGTCCCCTTATCACGGGATTCTCATTAATACGGGTATGGGTAATCCCACCGCGCCATCAATCGTGGCGCTTGGGAAGCAAGCGATCCTCAACAGGTAAGTGGGGAGGCGCACCGCTTTTGTCGCCTCTATAAAGGGATAAGAGTTCCCCATTTTTACCGACACCTTCTTCCTCCCTTGCTCACCCCTGCCCCCTCGAGCTCCAGCGCCCTAGCCCAAGTTCTCTCCGCATAGCTAAACATGTCCGGAGCAGGAGGCAAGTGGGTGGCTTCCACTGTGAAGGAGAAGCATATCGCGAATCTTCGGGCGGCCGGATACTAGGCCGCACACATAGCGCACCGGCTACCGGACGACGGGCAGGTCATTCCAACTCCGCTACCCCACGAGAGGGTCGTGTTTGTCGCCCACTTCGTCCGTGGACTGGGATTTCCACTTCATCCCTTTGTCCGCAGGCTCATGTTCTACTACGGGCTAGATTTCCATGATCTAGCCCCAAATTTCGTCCTCAACATCTCGCCGTTCATCGTCGTATGCGAGGCCTTCCTCCGCATCAAGCCTCACTTTGGCTTGTGGCTGCAAATCTTCTGCGAGAAGCCGAAGATCGTGAGCGGCCAGCGAGCGGAGTGCGGAGGGGCCATGGTGGGCAAGATGCCTAACGTCACCTGGCTTGACGGCTCCTTCGCTGAGACCGTGAAAGGGTGGCAATCGGGGTGGTTCTACATCACCGAGCCGCGCGGCGCCAACTGGGCGACGGCCCCCGAATTCCGATTCGAAACCCCTACGCGGCTCACTTCCTGGGAAAGGAAGGGCCTGACCTGGGGCGAACATGTGCTACGTCTTGAGCTTGCGTTGGTTTTCCCCGAAGAGGAGAGGATGATGCAGTAGAGTAGTGTAAGTATTTCCCTCAGTTTTTGAGAACCAAGGTATCAATCCAGTAGGAGGCCACGCGCGAGTCCCTCGTACCTACACAAAACAAATAGCTTCTCGCAACCAACGCGGATAGGGGTTGTCAATCCCTTCACAGTCACTTACAAGATTGAGATCTGATAGAGATGATAGATAATATTTTGGTATTTTTGGTATAAAGATGCAAAGTAAAATAAAAAGGCAAAGTAAAGAGCAAAGCAATAATAAAGCGTAGGAAGATTAATATGATGAAAATAGACCCTGGGGCCATAGATTTCACTAGTGGCTTCTCTCAAGAGCATAGGTATTTTACGGCGGGTGAACGAATTACTGTTGAGCAATTGACGGAATTGAGCATAGTTATGAGAGTATCTAGGTATGATCATGTATATAGGCATCACGTCCGAGACAAGTAGACCGAATCCTGCCTGCATCTACTACTATTACTCCACTCATCGACTGCTATCCAGCATGCATCTAGAATATTAAGTTAATGAAGACAGAGTAACGCCTTAAGCAAGATGACATGATGTAGAGGAATAAATTCATGCAATATGATAAATACCCCATCTTGTTATCCTCGATGGCAACAATACAATACGTGCCTTGCTGCCCCTACTGTCACTAGGAAAGGACACCGCAAGATTGAACCCAAAGCTAAACACTTCTCCCATTGCAAGAACTACCAATCTAGTTGGCCAAACCAAATGGATAATTCGAAGAGACTTGTAAAGATAACTCAATCATACATAAAAGAATTCAGAAAAGATTCAAATATTGCTCATAGATAATCTTGATCATAAACCCACAATTCATCGGTCTCAACAAACACACCGCAAAAAGAAGATTACATCGAATAGATCTCCACGAGAGAGGGGGAGAACATTTTATTGAGATCCAAAAAGAGAGAAGAAGCCATCTACCTACTAACTATGGACCCGAAGGTCTGAGGTAAACTACTCACACTTCATCGGAGAGGCTATGATGTTGATGTAGAAGCCCTCCGTGGTGGAATCCCCTTCCGGCGGAGCTCCGGAACAGGCCCCAAGATGGGATCTCGTGGATATAGAAAGTTGCGGTGGTGGAATTAGGTTTTTGGCTCCGTATCTGATCTGACGGGGGTATGTAGGTATATATAGGAGGAAGAAGTACGTCGGTGGAGCCTCGAGGGGCCCATGAGGTAGGGGGGCGCACCACACAAAGTATTTAAATCATGCACAACCCCGATGACAAGCCAAGCAATTTTTTCATACTTTTGACATTTTTAAAACTTTTTCAATCTTCACGCAATACATGAGCGTGAGCCATGGATATAGCACTATATGTGGAATGGAATGGTGGTTGTGGAGAAGACAAAAAAAGGGAAGATAGTCTCACATCAACTAGGCGTATCAACGGGCTATGGAGATGCCCATCAATAGATATCAATGTGAGTGAGTAGGGATTGCCATGCAATGGATGCACTAGAGCTATAAGTATATGAAAGCTCAACAAAGAAACTAAATGGATGCACTCGTTTGCTCATGAAGACCTAGGGCAATTTGAGGAAGCCCGTCATTGGAATATACAAGCCAAGTTCTATAATGAAAAATTCCCACTAGTATATGAAAGTGACAAAACGAGAGACTCTCTATCATGAAGATCATGGTGCTACTTTGAAGCACAAGTGTCCCTTCTCTCTTTTTCTCTCATTTTTTTATTATTGGGCCTTTTCTCTTTTTTTTATGGCCTCTTTTCTTTTCTTTTTATTTTTCGTTCGGAGTCTCATCCCGACTTATGGGGGAATCATAGTCTCCATCATCCTTTCCTCACTTGGGACAATGCTCTAAAAATGATGATCATCACACTTTTATTTTTCTTACAACTCAACAATTACAACTCGATACTTATAACAAAATATGACTCTATATGTGTGCCTTCGGCGGTGTACCGGGATATGCAATGATTCATAAGTGACATGTATGAAAGAATTATGAACGGTGGCTTTGCCACAAATACGATGTCAACTAAATGATCATGCTAAGCAATATGAAAATGATGGAGCGTGTCATAATAAACGGAACGGTGGAAAGTTGCATGGCAATATATCTCGGAATAGCTATGGAAATGCCATGATAGGTAGGTATGGTGGCTGTTTTGAGGAAGGTATATGGTGGGTGTATGATACCGGCGAAAAGTGCGCGGTATTAGAAAGGCTAGCAATGGTGGAAGGGTGAGAAAAGTGCGTATAATCCATGGACTCAACATTAGTCATAAAGAACTCATATACTTATTGCAAAAATCTACAAGTTATCAAAGCAAAGTATTATGCGCATGCTCCTAGGGGGATAGATTGGTAGGAAAAGTCCATCGCTCGTCCCCGACCGCCACTCATAAGGAAGACAATCAATAAATAGATCATGCTCCGACTTCATCACATAATGGTTCACCATACGTGCATGCTACGGGAATCACAAACTTTAACACAAGTATTCCTCAAATTCACAACTACTCAACTAGCAAGACTCTAAAATTATCACCTTGCTACCTCTTGAGCACTGCGTTGGATTTCCCCGAAGAGGAGAGGATGATGCAGCAAAGTAGCGTAAGTATTTCCCTCAGTTTTTGAGAACCAAGGTATCAATCCAATAGGAGGCTACGCGCAAGTCCCTCGTACCTGCACAAAACGATAGCTACTCGCAACCAACGCGATTAGGGGTTGTCAATCCCTTCACGGTCACTTACGAGAGTGAGATCTGATAGAGATAATATTTTTGGTATTTTTGGTATAAGGATGCAAAGTAAAAGTAAAAGCAAAGCAAGTAAATAAAGTGATGGAGATTGATATGATGAGAATAGACCGGGGCCATAGGTTTCACTAGTGGCTTCTCTCAAGAGCATAAGTATTCTACGGTGGGTGAACAAATTACTGTTGAGCAATTGATGAATTGAGCATAGTTATGAGGTTATCTAGGCAATGATCATGTATATAGGCATCAGTCTGTGACAAGTAGACCGAAACGATTCTGCATCTACTACTATTACTCCACTCATCGACCGCTATCCAGCATGCATCTAGAGTATTAAGTTAAAAATAGAGTAACGTCTTAAGCAAGATGACATGATGTAGAGGAATAAATTCATGCAATATGATAAATACCCCATCTTGTTATCCTCGATGGCAACAATACAATACATGCCTTGCAACCCTTTCTGTCACTAGGTAAGGTCACCGCAAGATTGAACCCAAAGCTAAGCACTTCTCCCATTGCAAGAACTACCAATCTAGTTGGCCAAACCAAACGGATAATTCGAAGAGACTTGCAAAGATAACTTAATCATACATAAAAGAATTCAGAGAAGAATCAAATATTTTCCATAGATAAGCTGGATCATAAACCCACAATTCATCGGTCTCAACAAACACACCGCAAAAACAAGATTACATCGAATAGATCTTCACAAGAGAGGGGGAGAACATTGTATTGATATCCAAAAAGAGAGAAGAAGCCATCTAGCTACTAACTATGGACCCGAAGGTCTGAAGTAAACTACTCACACTTCATCGGAGGGGCTATGGTGTGGATGTAGAAGCCCTCCGTGGTAGATGCCCCCTCCGGCGGAGCTCCGGAACAGGCCCCAAGATGGGATCTCGTGGATACAGGAAGGTACGGCAATGGAATTAGGTTTTTGGCTCCGTCCCGATCTGTTGAAATGCGAGGTATATATAGGAGGAAGGAATACGTCGGTGGGCGTCGGGGGCCCACGAGGCAGGGGGCGCGCCAGGGGGGGGCGCCCCACCTCGTGACCGCTCTCGCACTCCTTGGAGTAGGGTCCAAGTCTCCTGGATCACGTTCGGTGAGGAAATCACGTTCTCGAAGGTTTCATTCCGTTTGGACTCCGTTTGATATTCCGTTTCTTCGAAACACTGAAATAGGCAAAAAAAATAGCAATTCTTGGCTGGGCCTCCGGTTAATAGGTTAGTCCCAAAAATAATGTAGAAGTGGAAAATAAAGCCCATTATAGTCCAAAACAATAGATAAAGTAGCATGGAGCAATAAAAAATTATAGATATGTTGAAGACGTATCAGGCATCCCCAAGCTTAATTCCTGCTCGTCCTCGAGTAGGTAAATGATAAAAAGAGAATTTTTGATGCGGAGTGATAGTTTGGCATAATTTCAATGTAAATCTTCTTAATGGTGATATGAATATTCAGATCCGAAAGATTCAAGACAAAAGTTCATATTGACATAAAAAATAATAATACTTCAAGCATACTAATCAAAATAATTATGTCATCTCAAAATAACATGGCCAAAGAAAGTTCATCCCTACAAAATCATATAGTTAGGCTATGCTTCATTTTCGTCACACAAAGATGTTCCCAACTTCTATACCCCCGATGACAAGCCAAGCAATTGTTTCATACTTAAATAATCTCAAACTTTTTCAACCTTCACGCAATACATGAGCATGAGCCATGGATGTAGCACTATGGGTGGAATAGAATATGATGATGGGGATTGTGTGGAGAAGACAAAAAAAGAGAAAGTCTCACATTGACGAGGCTAATCAACGGGCTATGGAGATGCCCATCAATTGATGTCAACATGAGGAGTAGGGATTGCCATGCAACAGATGCACTAGAACTATGAATGCTCAACGAAAGAAAACTAGTGGGTGTGCATCCAACTTGCTTGCTCATGAAGACCTAGGGCATTTGAGGAAGCCCATCGTAGGAATATACAAGCCAAGTTCTATAATGAAAAATTCCCACTAGTATAAAAAGGACAACTTATGAGACTCACTATATGAAAAACATGGTGCTACTTTGAAGCACAATATATGAGACTCACTACATGAAGAACGAGGTGCTACTTTGAAGCACAAAATATGAGACTCATTACATGAAGAACATGGTGCTACTTTGAAGCACAAGTGTGGAAAAAAGGATAGTAGCATTGCCCCTTTTTATTTTTTATTTTTTTTATATTTTTTTGGGCCTTTTTTTTCTTTGGCCTTTCTCTTTTTTTAGGGAACAATGCTCTATTGAATGATGGTCATCACACTTCTATTTATTTACAACTCAATGATTACAACTCGAAACTAGAACAAGATATGACTCTATATGAATGCCTCCGGCGGTGTACCGGGATGGTGCAATGAATCAAGAGTGACATGTATGAAAATAATGCATGGTGGCTTTGCCACAAATACGATGTCAACTACATGATCATGCAATGGCAATATCAAAAAAGTAATGTATGTCATAATAATGATGAACGGAACGGTGGAAAGTTGCATGGCAATATATCTCGGAATGGCTATGGAAATGCCATAATAGGTAGGTATGGTGGCTGTTTTGAGGAAGATAAAGAGAGGTTTATGTGTGATAGAGCGTATCATATCACGAGGTTTGGATGCACCGGCGAAGTTTGCGCCAACTCTCAATGTGAGAAAGGGCAATGCACGGTACCAAAGAGGCTAGCAGAAAGGTAAAAGTGCGTATAATCCATGGACTCAACATTAGTCAAAAGAACTCATATACTTATTGCAAAAATTTAGAAGTCATCAAAAATCAAGTACTATGCGCATGCTCCTAGGGGGATAGATTGGTAGGAAAAGACCATCGCTCGTCCCCGACCGCCACTCATAAGGATGCACAAGCCAGGTACACTTCATGCTTCAAATTTGTTACACAACTTTAACCATACGTGCATGCTACGGGACTTACAAACCTCAACACAAGCATTTCTCAAATTCACAACTATTCAAGTAGCATGACTTTGATATTATTACCTCCATATCTCAAAACAATTATCAAGCATCAAACTTATCTTAGTATTCAACGTACTCAAAAGAAAGTTTCACATATCTTGAACACCAAGTATATTAACATTAAGCAAATTACCATGCTATTAACGACTCTTAGAATAATCTAAGTGAAGCATGAGAGATCAAGTTTCTTTAAAACAAATCCACCACCGTGCTCTAAAATATTTAAGTGAAGCACTAGAGCAAAAATTATCACGCTCAAAAGATATAAGTGAAGCACTATGAGCAAACTATCAAGCTCAAAAGATATAAGTGAAGCACATAGAGTATTCTATCAAATTCTAGTTCATATATGGCTCTCTCAAAAGGTGTGTACAGCAAGGATGATTGTGGTAACTAACAAGCAAAGACTCAAATAATATAAGACGCTCCAAGCAAAACACATATCATGTTGGTGAATAAAAATATAGCTCCAAGTAAATTACCGATGGAAGTGGACGAAAGAGGGGATGCCTTCCGGGGCATCCCCAAGCTTTGACTTTTGGGTGTCCTTGGATTACCTTGGGGGTGCCATGGGAATCCCCAAGCTTAGGCTCTTGCCACTCCTTGTTCCATAATCCATCAAAAGAATTCACCCAAAACTTAAAAACTTCACAACACAAAACTCAATAGAAATCTCGTGAGCTCCGTTAGAGAAAGAAAACAAAAGACTACTTTAAAGTACTGTAATTAACTAATTATTTATTTATATTGGTGTTAAACCTACTGTATTCCAACTTATATATGGACCATAAACTATTTTACTAGCCATAGATTCATCAAAATAAGCAAACAACACACGCAAAACAGAATCTGTCAAAAACAGAACAGTCTGTAGTAATCTGTAACTAACGCAAACTTCTGGAACCCAAAAAATTCTACCAAAATAAGACGACCTGGACAATTTGTTGATTGATCAGCAGCAATTGGAATCAGTATTTTATCACGTTCTGGTGATTTTTAACAATTCGGGCACTGAGCACAAAGATTCTGGAAATTACAGCAATATCAAATAACTATCATCCAAGAAGATCCAATAGGTCCAACTTGGCACAAACATTAATTAAAATATAAAACCACATCTAAACAGAGGCTATATGGATTATTTATTCCTAAAAAGAACCAAAAACAAAAAACATAAAATAAAATTGGGTTGCCTCCCAACAAGCGCTATCGTTTAACGCCCCTAGCGAGGCATAAAAACAAGGATAGATCTAGGTATTGCCATCTTTGGTAGGCAATCCATAAGTGGCTCTCATGATAGATTCATATGGTAATTTTAGTTTCTTTCTAGGAAAGTGTTCCATGCCTTTCTTTAGTGGAAACTGGAATCTAATATTCCCTTCCTTCATATCAATAATTGCACCAATCGTTCTAAGGAAAGGTCTACGAAGAATAATAGGACATGAAGGATTGCAATCTATATCAAGAACGATAAAATCTACGGGCACATAATTCCTATTTGCAACAATAATAACATCATTAATTCTTCCCATAGGCTTTTTAATAGTGGAATTCGCAAGATGCAAGTTTAGAGAGCAATCATCAAAATCACGGAAATCTAGCAAATCACACAAAGTTTTGGGAATAGTAGAGACACTAG
Organism: Aegilops longissima; assembly: GCA_021605205.1. NCBI lineage: Eukaryota > Viridiplantae > Streptophyta > Magnoliopsida > Poales > Poaceae > Aegilops > Aegilops longissima. The sequence continues at coordinate 517,345,220 of CM038680.1, forward strand.
CACCCAAATCACACAAAGCATGAAACTCATAATTTTTAATTTTAATTTTAATAGTAGGTTCTCACTCATCATGGAGCTTCCTAGGGATAGAAATTTTCAACTCAAGCTTTTCTTCATAAGATTGCATCAAGGCATCAACAATGTGTTCGGTAAAAGCCTTATTTTGACTATAAGCATGAGGAGAATTTAACACGGATTGCAACAAGGAAATACAATCAATTAAAGAGCAATTTTTATAACTAAATTCCTTGAGATCCAATATAGTGGGTTTAGCAACATCTCGATTTTTATTTCTTTCAATCCCACTTTTGTCAATTTCATCATCAAGATCTAAAAACTCAGAATTCTTAGAACGCCTTCTAGGTAAAGGAAGATCATATTCAGTTTCATCAAGATTCATATTGCAAAACAAAGATTTAATAGGGGACACATCAATAACTTTTAGATCTTCATCTTGATTTTCATAGGAATTAGAAGAACATGCTTTAAAGGCATCTTTGGAAGCACGCATCCTAGCGGTTCTTTTTTGCACTCATCAATGGAAATTCTCATAGCTTCGAGAGACTCATTGATATCATGCTTAGGAGGAATAGATCTAAGCTTTAAAGAATCAACATCAAGAGAAATTCTATCAACGTTCCTAGCCAAATCATCAACTTTAAGTAATTTCTCTTCAAGCAAAGCATTAAAATTCTTTTGTGAATTCATAAAATCTTTAACACTACTCTCAAATTCAGAGGGCATCTTATTAAAATTTCCATAAGAGTTGTTGTAGGAATTTCCATAATTATTAGGATAAGGCCTAGGATTAAAATTCCCTCTATACGCGTTGTTTCCAAAACTATTCCTACTAACAAAATTCACATCCCTAGATTCATTATTATTCTCAATCAAGGTAGACAAAGGCATATCATTAGGATCAGAAGAAACACTCTTAGTAAATAACTTCATAAGTTCATCCATCTTTCCACTCAAAACATTGATTTCTTCTATAGCATGCACTTTTTTATTAGTAGATCTTTCAGTATGCCATTGAGAATAATTAACCATAATATTATCTAGGAGTTTAGTAGCATCTCCTAAAGTGATTTCCATAAAAGTGCCTCCCGCGGCCGTATCTAAAAGATTTCTAGAAGCAAAATTCAATCTGGCATAATTTTTTTGTATAATCATCCACAAGTTCAAACCATGAGTAGGACAATTACGTATCATTAATTTCATTCTCTCCCGAGCTTGTGCAACATGTTCATGATCAAGTTGCTTAAAATTCATAATATCATTCCTAAGAGAGATAATCTTAGCGGGAGGAAAATACTTAGAGATAAAAGCATCTTTGCACTTGTTCCAAGAATCAATACTATTTTTAGGCAAAGATGAAAACCACGCTTTAGCACGATCTCTAAGCGAAAAAGGAAATAGCTTCAATTTAACGACATCATTATCAACATCTTTTTCTTTTGCATATCACATAAATCAACGAAGCTATTCAGATGAGTAGCGGCATCTTCACTAGGAAGGCCGGCGAATTGATCTTTCATAACAAGATTCAACAAAGCAGTATTGAATTCACAAGATTCAGTATTGGCAAGAGGAGCAATCAGAGTGCTAATGAAATCATTATTATTGGTATTGGTGAAATCACACAATTTGGTAGCATCTTGAGCCATCGCAACGAACAAGCAAACTAACACATGAGCAAACAAAAGGCAAAAGGAAAAAGAGGAGAAGATTGGGAAAGAGAGGGCGAATAAAACGGCAAGGGTGAATTGGGGGAGAGGAAAACGAGAGGCAAATGGCAAATAATGTAACGCGAGAGATAGGGATTGTGATGGGTACTTGGTATGTTGACTTTTGCTAGACCTCCCCGGCAACGGCGCCAGAAATTCTTCTTGCTACCTCTTGCGCACTGCGTTGGATTTCCCCGAAGAGGAGAGGATGATGCAGCAAAGTAGTGTAAGTATTTCCCTCAGTTTTTGAGAACCAAGGTATCAATCTAGTAGGAGGCTACGCGCACGTCCCTCGTACCTGCACAAAACGATAGCTACTCGCAACCAACGCGATTAGGGGTTGTCAATCCTTCACGGTCACTTACGAGTGATATCTGATAGAGATAATATTTTGGTATTTTTGGTATAAAGATGCAAAGTAAAAGTAAAAGCAAAGCAAGTAAATAAAGTGATGGAGATTGATATGATGAGAATAGACCCGGCGGCCATAGGTTTCACTAGTGGCTTCTCTCAAGAGCATAAGTATTCTACAGTGGTTGAACAAATTACTGTTGAGCAATTGACAGAATTGAGCATAGTTATGAGGTTATCAGGCAATGATCATGTATATAGGCATCACGTCCGTGACAAGTAGACCAAACGATTCGCATCTACTACTATTACTCCACTCATCGATCGCTATCCAGCATGCATCTAGAGTATTAAGTTAAAAATAGAGTAACGCCTTAAGCAAGATGACATGATGTAGAGGAATAAATTCATGCAATATGATAAATACCCCATCTTGTTATCCTCGATGGCAACAATACAATACGTGCCTTGCAACCCTTTCTGTCACTGGGTAAGGTCACCGCAAGATTGAACCCAAAGCTAAGCACTTCTCCTATTGCAAGAACTACCAATCTAGTTGGCCAAACCAAATGGATAATTTGAAGAGACTTGCAAAGATAACTTAATCATACATAAAAGAATTCAGAGAAGAATCAAATATTTTCCATAGATAAGCTGGATCATAAACCCACAATTCGTCGGTCTCAACAAACACACCGCAAAAAGAATATTACATCGAATAGATCTCCACAAGATAGGGGGAGAACATTGTATTGAGATCCAAAAAGAGAGAAGAAGCCATCTAGCTACTAACTATGGACCCGAAGGTCTGAAGTAAACTACTCACACTTCATCGGAGGGGCTATGGTGTTGATGTAGAAGCCCTCCTTGGTAGATGCCCCCTCCGGCGGAGCTCCGGAACAGGCCCCAAGATGGGATCTCGTGGATACAGGAAGGTACAGAGGTGGAATTAGGTTTTAGGCTCCGTCCCCGATCTGTTGGGGGTACGTAGGTATATATAGGAGGAAGGAGTACGTCGGTGGAGCGTCAGGGGGCCCACGAGGCAGGGGGGGCGCGCACAGGGGGGAGGGGCGCGCCCCCCACCCTCGTGACCGCCTCTAGCACTCCTTGGAGTAGGGTCCAAGTCTCCTGGATCACGTTCGGTGAGAAAATCACGTTCCCGAAGGTTTCATTCCATTTGGACTCCGTTTCTTCGAAACACTAAAATAGGCAAAAAAACAGCAATTCTGGGCTGGGCCTCCGGTTAATAGGTTAGTCCCAAAAATAATATAAAAGTGGAAAATAAAGCCCATTATTGTCCAAAACAATAGATAAAGTAGCATGGAGCAATCAAAAATTATAGATACGTTGGAGACGTATCACACCTCCATATCTCAAAACAATTATCAAGCATCAAAATTTTCTTAGTATTCAACACACTCAAAGAAAGTTTTACAAATCTTGAATACCAAGCATATTATTATTAAGCAAATTACCATGCTATTTAAGACTCTCAAAATAATCTAAGTGAAGCATGAGAGATCAATAGTTTCTTTAAAACAAATCCACCACCGTGCTCTAAAAGATATAAGTGAAGTACATAGAGCAAAACTATCAAGCTCAAAAGATATAAGTGAAGCACATAGAGCAAAACTATCAAGCTAAAAAGATATAAGTGAAGCACATAGAGTATTCTAACAAATTCCAATTCATGTATGGCTCTCTCAAAAGGTTTGTGCAGCAAGGATGATTGTGGTAAACTAACAAACAAAGACGCAAATAATACAAGACGCTCCAAGCAAAACACATATCATGTGGTGAATAAAAATATAGCTCCAAGTAAAGTTACCGATGGAAGTGGACGAAAGAGGGGATGCCTTCCGGGGCATCCCCAAGCTTTGACTTTTTGGTGTCCTTGGATTATCTCAGGGGTGCCATGGGCATCTCCAAGCTTAGGCTCCTGCCACTCCTTGTTCCATAATCCATAAAAAAAATTCACCCAAAACTTGAAAACTTCACAACACAAAACTCAACAAAATTCTCGTGAGCTCCGTTAGCGAAAAAAACAAAAGATCACTTCAAGGTACTGTAATTAACTCATTCTTTATTTATATTGGTGTTAAACATACTGTATTACAACTTACGTATGGATCATGAACTATTTTACTAGCCATAGATTCATCAAAGTAATTAAACAACACACGAAAAACAGAATCTGTCAAAAACAGAACAGTCTGTAGTAATCTGTAACTAACGCAAACTTCTGGAACACCAAAAATTCAGCCAAAATAGGAAGACCTAGGCAATTTGTTTATTGATCATCAGCAATTGGAATCACTATTTTATCACGTTCTGGTGATTTTTAACAATTGTTTTCGTAAACCAAAAGTTTCTGGAAATTACAGCAAGATCAAATAACTATTATCCAAGAAGATCCTATAGGTTTAACTTGGCACAAACACTAATTAAAACATAAAACACATCTAAACAGAAGGTAGATGGATTATTTATTCCTAAACAGAAACAAAAACAAAAAACTAAAAATAAAATTGGGTTGCCTCCCAACAAGCGCTATCGTTTAACGCCCCTAGCTAGGCATAAAAGCAAGGATAGATCTAGGTATTGCCATCTTTGGTAGGCAATTCTTCAATGAGGCAACTACCTTTCTTAGAATTTTCTTTATTTTTAGTAATTATCAAACTCTTAGGCACAAGATTGAAAAATTCATTTGTAGCAAAAGGTTCCCTAACGATAGCAAAATGATCGGGGTAAATACTTATAGATTTAAGATCCGCAGTTTCCTTACTAGAGGATTCACCCTTATTCTTAGGAACATACATGAGCTTAGAAACTTTAGTAGGTGGACTTGGAGTATTTTTTACGGAAGAAAAAGCGGTTCCCAAGTTGGTAATGATACTCTCAAGTTTATCAAGTCTAGAGGAATCTTGATTTATTTTCTCATTAACTATTCCTTCTCCTTAATATTTTTCAAAGTTACTCCTACCTTAGATCCATATTGGGTAATTTGATTGTGGATCTTTTTATCTAGATTTTAAATTAACTCAACGGTAGCAACTTTATTTTCAACAATTTCAATTCTTTGCATTACATGCTCCAAAGTTAACATAGTTCCATTAACCAAAAGAGGTGGTGGGCCAAATAAATCTATCATAGCATTATAAGAATCAAAAGTATGGCTACCCAAGAAATTCCCTCCGGTAATGGTATCGAGGATATATCTATACCAAGGATTAGCACCTACATAAAAATTGCGGAGAAGAACTGAGGTAGATTGCTTCCTGGTAGATCTATTTTGAGCATTGCAAATTCTATACCAAGCGTCTTTTAGATTTTCTCCCTCCCTTTGTTTAAAATTAAGAACTTCATTCTCGGGAGACAACGGGGAAGACATAAGACTATCCATAATGACAGGCTAGCAATCCAACACACGAGCAAACAGAAAAAGGCAAGCGAAAGGAGAGGAGGAGATTGGAAAAGAGAGGGCGAATAAAACAGCAAGGGTGAAGTGGGGGAGAGGAAAACGAGAGGCAAATGGCAAATAATGTAATGCGAGAGATAAGGGATTGTGATGGGTACTTGGTATGTTGACTTGTGCGTAGACTCCCCGGCAACGGCGCCAGAAATCGTTCTTGCTACGTTTTTGAGAACCAAGGTATCAATCCAGTAGGAGGCCACGCGCAAGTCCCTCGTACTTACACAAAGCAAATAGCTGCTCGCAACCAACGCGAATAGGGGTTGTCAATCCCTTCACAGTCACTTACGAGAGTGAGATCTGATAGAGATGATAGATAATATTTTTGGTATTTTTTGGTATAAAGATGCAAAGTAAAATAAAAGGCAAAGTAAAGAGCAAAGCAATAATAAAGTGTAGGAAGATTAATATGATGAAAATAGACCCTTGGCCATAGATTTCACTAGTGGCTTCTCTCAAGAGCATATGTATTTTACGGCTGGTGAACGAATTACTGTTGAGCAATTGACAGAATTGAGCATAGTTATGAGAGTATCTAGGTATGATCATGTATATAGGCATCACGTCCGAGACAAGTAAACCGACTCCTGCCTGCATCTACTACTATTACTCCACTCATCAACCGCTATCCAGCATGCATCTAAAGTATTAAGTTAATGAAAACAGAGTAACGCCTTAAGCAAGATGACATGATGTAGAGGAATAAATTCATGCAATATGATAAATACCCCATCTTGTTATCCTCGATGGCAACAATACAATACGTGCCTTGCTGCCCCTACTGTCACTAGGAAATGACACCGCAAGATTGAACCCAAAGCTAAACACTTCTCCCATTGCAAGAACTACCAATCTAGTTGGCCAAACCAAACGGATAATTCGAAGAGACTTGTAAAGATAACTCAATCATACATAAAAGAATTCAGAAAAAGATTCAAATATTGCTCATATATAATCTTGATCATAAACCCACAATTCATCGGTCTCAACAAACACACCGCAAAAAGAAGATTACATCGAATAAATATCCACAAGAGAGGGGGAGAACATTGTATTGAGATCCAAAAAGAGAGAAGAAGCCATCTAGCTACTAACTATGGACCCGAAGGTCTGAGGTAAACTACTCACATTTCATCGGAGAGGCTATGATGTTGATGTAGAAGCCCTCCATGGTGGATTCCCCTTCCGGCGGAGCTCCAAAACAGGCCCCAAGATGGGATCTCGTGGATACAGAAAGTTGCGGCCGTGGAATTAGGTTTTTGGCTCCGTATCTGATCTGACGGGGGTACATAGGTATATATAGGAGGAAGAAGTACGTTGGTGGAGCCTCGAGGGGCCCACGAGGTAGGGGGCGCGCCCTAGGGGGGCGCCTTCCACCCTCGTGGCCGCCTCGGAGCTTTCTTGACGGAGGGTCCAAGTCTCCTGGGTCTTATCCGATGAGAAAATCACGTTCCCGAAGATTTCATTCCGTTTTGACTCCATTTGATATTCCGTTTCTTCGAAACACTGAAATAGGCAAAAAAAAACAGCAATTCTGGGCCGGGCCTTCGGTTAATAGGTTAGTCCAAAAAGTAATATAAAAGTGGAAAATAAAGCCCAATATAGTCCAAAACAATAGATAATATAGCATGGAGCAATCAAAAATTATAGATACGTTGGAGACGTATCAGCTGTCGGCTCTGTTCGACCTCCTGAACTCGGCGCAACTTTTCACTGTCGTCCGATTCCAGAAGGATATGCTAGGGTGAAGGTGGACGAAATAACAGAAGGATTTAAGGACCTCCAGGTTGACCACCCTACCGGTGAAGGGGAGACTCGGCTGGGTTCTGCTCTGAAGACTCCATGCCTATGGCAGAAGGAGCTCATCAACCTTCCGAACTGGACGCCTCCGCCTCCTCCTCCTCCTCCGGCGAGTCAGGGCACTCCGCCTCCTCCTCCGGCGAGTGACGATCAGGGCACTCGGCCTCCTTCTCCGACGTGTGGCGTCACTCCGCCTCCTTCTCCGCCTGCGCCGGCGCACCCAAGCAGCCAGCCTCCTCCTTATCCGCCTCGTCAGCAAGGGCGGAAGAGACCCGCCGCCGCTCCGGCTGCTCCGGTGCGTCGTAGTCCTTCTCCTCCGCCTCGTAAGCAAGGAAAGAAGACAGCCGCAGCCGCTCCGTCTCCTCTGCCGGCTGATGACCCACAAGTATAGGGGATCTATCGTAGTCCTTCCGATAAGTAAGAGTGTCGAACCCAATGAGGAGCAGAAGGAAATGATAAGCGGTTTTCAGCAAGGTATTCTCTGCAAGTACTGAAATAAGTGGTAACAGATAGTTTTGTGATAAGACAATTTGTAACGAGCAACAAGTAACAAAAGTAAATAAAGTGCAGCAAGGTGGCACAATCCTTTTTGTAGCAAAGGACAAGCTTGGACAAACTCTTATAATAGGAAAAGCGCTCCCGAGGACACATGGGAATATCGTCAAGCTAGTTTTCATCACGTTCATATGATTCGCGTTCGGTACTTTGATAATTTGATATGTGGGTGGACCGGTGCTTGGGTGCTGTTCTTACTTGAACAAGCATCCCACTTATGATTAACCTCTATTGCAAGCATCCACGACTACAAAAAAAGTACTAAGGCAAACCTAACCATAGCATGAAACATATGGATCCAAATCAGCCCCTTACGAAGCAACGCATAAACTAGGGTTTAAGCTTCTGTCACTCTAGCAACCCATCATCTACTTATTACTTCCCAATGCCTTCCTCTAGGCCCAAATAATGGTGAAGTGTTATGTAGTCGACGTTCACATAACACCACTAGAGGCTAGACAACATACATATCATCAAAATATCGAACGAATACCAAATTCACATGACTACTAATAGCAAGACTTCTCCCATGTCCTCAGGAACAAACGTAAATACTCACAAAGCATATTCATGTTCATAATCAGAGGGGTATTAATATGCATATAGGATCTGAACATATGATCTTCCACTAAATAAACCAACTAGCATCAACTACAAGGAGTAACCAACACTAGTAGCAACCTACTAGTACCAATCCCGGACTTGGAGACAAGAATTGGATACAAGAGATGAGCTAGGGTTTTGAGAGGACATGGTGCTGGTGAAGATGTTGATGGAGATTGCCCTCTCCCGATGAGAGGAGCGTTGGTGATGATGATGACGATGATTTCCCCCTCCCGGAGGGAAGTATCCCCGGCAGAACAGCTCTGCCGGAGCCCTAGATTGGTTCCGCCAAGGTTCCGCCTCGTGGCGGCGGAGTTTCGTCCCGAAAGGTTGCTTCTGATTTTTTTCTTGATGAAAGACCTCATATAGCAGAAGATGGGCATCGGAGGGCCACCAGGGGGCCCACGAGGTATGGGCCGCGCCCTAGGAGGGGGGGGGGCGCCCCCCACCCTCGTGGACAGGGTGTGGGCCCCCTGGCCTTCATCTTTGGCGAGGATTTTTTATTATTTATTGTAAGATGTTCCGTGGAGTCTCAGGACTTTTGGAGTTATGCAGAATAGGTCTCTAATATTTGCTCCTTTTCCAGCCCAGAATTCCAGCTGCCGGCATTCTCCCTCCTTATGTAAACCTTGTAAAATAAGATAGAATAGGCATAAGTATTTTGACATAACGTGTAATAATAGCCCATAATGCAATAAATATCGATATAAAAGCATGATGCAAAATGGACATATCAACTCCCCCAAGCTTAGACCTCGCTTGTCCTCAAGCGAAAGCCGATAACGATAAATATGTCCCCATGTTTAGAGGTAGAGGCGTCGATAAAAAAAATAGGGACATGAAGGCATCATGATTATTCTCATAGCAGCAAGATATATAGATATTGTCATACGATTTCTTATGTTCAAGTAATAATCCATTCACAATGCAGAGTACGAATCATAAACTTTATTGAGAACCAACAAACTATAATCTTAGTCATTGAAGCAATTGCAATTTATCATAACATCAGAAAGAGTCTATGTCAGAGCTTAATAGCAGGTCCACATTCTCAACTATCATTTAGTCCTTCATAATTGCTAACAGTCACGCGATACTTGTGGTTACGGAGTTTTAATCGGACACAGAAAAAGATAGGGGCTTATAGTTTCGCCTCCCAACCTTTTACCTTAAGGGTAATGTCAACAATAATAACTCATGCCCCCTACATCTAATTAGATATATCAATCAGGATCTTTCCAACACACTGTGCTTGCCAAAGGATAAAATGTAAAAAGGAAAGGTGAAGATCACCATGACTCTAGCATAAGGTAGATGATAATAATAAAAGATAGGCCCTTCGCAGAGGGAAGCAGAGGTTGCCATGCACTTTTATGGTTGGATGCACAAAATATTAATGCGAAAGAACGTCACTTTATATTGCCCCTTGTGATATGAATCTTTATTATGCAGTCCGTCGCTTTTATTTCTTTCACATCACAAGATCGTATAAAGCTTATTTCTCCCACACCAATCAATCATACATATTTAGGGAGCAATTTTTATTGCTTTGCACCGATGACAACTTACTTGAAGGATCTTACTCAATCCATAGGTAGATATGGTGGACTCTCATGGCAAAACTGGTTTAAGGGTTTATGGAAGCACAAGTAGTATCTCTACTTGGTGCTGAGAATTTGGCTAGCATGAGGGGGAAAGGCAAGCTCAACATGTTGGGAGATCCATGACAACATACTTTATCTCAGATATAAGAAAACATAACTCATTACATTGTCTTCTTTGCCCAACATCAACTCTTTAGCATGTCATATTTTAATGAGTGCTCACAATCATAAAAGATGTCAATAATAGTATATCTATATGTGAAACCTCTCTTTCCTTATTACTTCCTATTAATTGCAACGATGACCAAAGCTATGTTTGCCAACTCCCAACAACTTTTAATCATCATACTCTTTCTATGTGAAGTCATTACTTTCAATAAGATCAATATGAACTTTTTGTTTCTTTTTATTCTTTTTCTTTATTCTTTTATTCACTCAAGATCATGGCAAAACAATCAAGCCTTTGACTCAACACTAATCTTTATTATATAAATCACCGACTCGATTACATAGAGAGATCATAAAGCAAAAACTCAAAAGTAGATCATGCCATAAACTTTATTCTACTAGATCAAGATACTACTAATAGGATCGAACTAAGAAAAACGGTAAAGATAGGAGATGTGGTTGTGACACGATACCGGGGCACCTCCCCCAAGCTTGGCAGTTGCCAAGGGGAGTGCCCATACCCATGTGATTATATCTCCCTTGCTGGTGAAGAAGGTGGAGGTGTTGGATAGTCTCACATTGAGCGTAAGAGGTCCTTCAACTTGCGAATAATGCCCTTGAGTGCAACGATATGCTCCTTCAACAAAATATTTTCACTTGTGAGATACTTGTTTTGAATACGAGCTAACTCAATCATCTTGAAAGCTTTGATTTCAGTTGGGGTGAGAAAGTTGTGATCAAGTTGAAGGGTGTCTTCTGCTGCCGCAGCTTGGTCCTCCGTGGCCTTCTTGATCTCTTCATCCTTGTTGACCTCCATGGGTTCTTCCCTCTTCAGCTCTATCTTCATTAGCCAAGCATCTTTGTCACCATTGTTGGAGGAGGGGGACGACATGATGCCTGGCCTTGACAACCCTGACAGAAAACAGCTCAAAACAAGAACAAAGGAGATTTGCATGATACGGGAGTCAAAACCTTCGGGAGAATATATAATGAATTTTTACCGACCAAAATACGTATCGTGCAAGAAAACGGAGTCCGGAAGGCACACGAGGTGCCCACGTTGGCGAAATAGTCTATAACCATTAACCAATGCTTAAGGCGCGGAATAGGATCGCGGCCGGTTTGCGGGAAGAAGTATACATGGGATTTTTTCCCTTTTCGAGAGAGGCATAACCGTGCCTCTCGCGAAAGCATAACCGTACCTCTCGCGGAAGCAAAACCATGCCTCTCGCATAAAAAAACACGAAAAACGTGGGTTCTTTTTTCCTAGAGGCACGACCACGAAAGCACAACCGTGCCTTTCGCGGAAGGAAAAAAACAGAAAACACGTTTTTTTTCGTTTTCGAGAGGCATGTCCGTGCCTCTCGTGAAAGTACAACCATGCCTCGTAAAACCGTGCATCTCGCGAAAGAAAAAAAACGCGTTATTTTTCGTTTTCGAGAGGCACGGCCATGCCTCTTGTGAAAAAAACATGTTTATTTTCTGTTCCCGAGAGGCATGGCTGTACCTCTCGCCAATTATTATTTTTTGAATTTTTTTCCCGCACGCAAGTGATCGTTGCGAGGCTTCCGAATAAGCACTCATCAATTAGTCACTGTCACGAACGGTGCCCTAGTTGTGGGCCTGTGGCAAAGAACCAGCATATAAATCTGTCCAGCCCAAAGTAAACAATTTCGGTCCATAACATGGTATGAGTTCCTGTGGCAGCCAGCGTTTCAGGTAGGGCAGTTTATGCAGCCCATCTCAGCCGTTCCTGTTTCCCTGTCGCCCGCGTAATTCCTCACTTCCTCCTCTAGTCCATTACGCCATTATCGTTGGCCATCATCCAATATTCCTCGTCCCTTTCGCCGGAGAGAAGAGAAGAATAGACTAAGAGCATTTCCAACAGCCGCGCCAAAAAACACGCGTGCGGTAAATTGATTTTCTAGCGCGCGCGGGACGTTTTCGCGCGTTTCAGCTGTGACGGAAAACTAGCGCGCGCAGGAAACGATTGCGCGCGCGCGAGGAAAGGCGGCCGCTCGCGCGCTACATTTGGCGCGCCGCGTCCGGCGCGTCTATAAATTGCAGCGCCTCTGCCGCTCTCTCCATCTCTTCATCGCGCTCTGCCGCCGACAAGCCACCACCGCGCCACCATGCCGCCTCGCCGCCAGGGAGGTACGGGCTACCGCGGCGTCCGCGTGCGTCCGTCCGGCACCTACTCCGCTGAGATTCGGTCGGGCGGTAGCATGCGGCTCCGTCTCGGAACCTTCGACACCGACCAGGAGGGCGCTCGCGCGTACGACGCTGCGGCGTGGTGCCTCCTGCGGTCTCGTCAGGACATGAACTTCGCCGATGTAGCGACGCGGGAGCGCGCACAGGAGTTGGCGCATTTCCCGTGGCTTCTCACTGAAGAGGATCATCGCAAGCACCGGAGGCGGCAACATCGTCTCAAGCTGGCCGAGATGGACGAGCAAGCCATGGCGCTGTGCAGCCATCGCTTTCCGCACGACATCATCAACGAGGAACAGTTCTTCGCCGAGAGGAGGGCGAAGAGAGCGAAGAGGAGGGAGGAGCGAGCCGCCTATCGCGAGGACAAGTGAACACGGAAGGCGGTCGCTAAATACAACCAAGCGCTAGGAGACGCGTCCTCCTGGAACTCCGGGACGAGCTGTTCCTTGACGCCTACACTCCTACGTCGGGGGAGGACATCACTAAGACAAAGTCCGAGTCGGACGAGTAGTAGTAGTAGGAGAACTATCTACGAAACCAAATATATATCGATCGTAGTAGAAAAAACTGAAATATAGCACGCCTGCTGGAGCGGCGTGGGCGCGCTTTAATTTCTGGCGGCCGCTGAAGCGCACCGCCGCGCGCAAAAGCTGGCTAACCCGGCGCTGTATCATGACCTTTAGCGCGCGGCGCATGCGCAGCTGTTGGAGATGCTACAAAATGCTCCAGCCAAAAGGAAACAGCAGCGGCGCGAACATATCAACCATTTATTTCATCATCATCAAATGAGTGCCCACGCAACGCGCAATGCGCAAAGCTCTGCACAATAGCGCGCACAGTTCATCCCATGTCCATCACTTGGAGCTGGAGCCATACTTGGCGACGAACTCGGCGATGTTCCGGTCCGAGCTGCCGCCCTCCCTGCTGGCCGCCCGGGCCTTCTCCGCCCACGCGGTGGCGTTCCTCCTGTACTCGCCGCTCCGCTCGCCGGCCATCACCGCCTCGATCCCGCCCGCGACCTCCCCCCTCCGCGCGAGCCCGTCCGCAGCGGCGGGCCGCACGCGCACGCCCGCCCGCCACACGGCCTCCACGTACTTGGCGTTCATCGGCTGGTCCGTCCACTGCGGCAGCGCCACCATCGGCACGCCGGCCACCAGCGCCTCCGACGTCGAGTTCCACCCGCAGTGCGTCAGGAAGCACCCCACGGCCGGGTGCGCCAGCACCTCCAGCTGCGGGCACCACGACACCACCATCCCGCCGCGCGCCGCGACGGCGTCGCCGTAGCCGGCGGGCAGCTTGTGGCTCTCCGACTCGCGCACGGCCCAGAGGAACGGGCGGCCGGCGTCCAGGAGGCCGTGCGCCACCTCGTGCATCTCCGCCGGGTCCAGGTTCGACAGGCTGCCGAAGGAGGCGAACACCACGGAGCGCGCCGGGTGGGCCGACAGCCAGGACACGCACGGCGCGGCCGTGAGCTCGAAGAGGTGGAAGCCGTACTTGGTGTCCGACTGCATGCGGTCGTCGTGCACGTAGGACGCCGGCACCGTCGGCCCGATCGTCTTGGCACGCCACGCCGACGCCATGTACGCCGCCTCCTGCACCCCCAATCAGTTGCAGAAAATTATTCGAACGATTTCGAATTTGGTACTACTGCTTGCTGACCTTCGAGCATCCAGATAAGATAGCAACTATTTTCATATAAACTAGGACGAGTGTGTTGTTGAGTGTTGCGTTCTACTTCTATCCGAAAGAATGTTTGAGTGAAACAGTGCATGATTTGTTTCTGGCGATCGAAGCTTTGGTTGCATCAGCTAGAGACTGATGGAGTTGAGAGCTCACCTCGGGCTCGAGCTCGTAGAAAGAGTTGACGAGCACGTCGTCGGCCAGCTCCAGCCCCTTGAACTGGCTCATCACCATCTCGAAGTAGCCCGGGTAGGGGCCGGGCCCGACCTTGAGGAACCACGGCAGGCCCTCGGGCTCGAGCGCCGGCAGCCCGGGCAGACCGGTGACGGTGGATCCAGCCTCCACCGGCACGCCGACCCGCTCGCACCACACGTGGCCGTACACCACGTTGACGGCGCACGGCTGGGTGAAGAAGGCCACGGCGGCGGCGCCGTGCCGCTGCGCCACGCCGCGCGCCCACGGCAGGAACGCGTCGTAGACCACCGCCCGGACGGGGCGCCCCTCCGCGGCCTCGGCGTCTAGGAGCTCGCCCAGCGTCTCCGACCCCGCGGCCTCCAGGAGCGACAGGTAGGCCGTGACGTCGTTGCACTCGCCGAACCCGCCAGCGTCGCAGCCGTCCGAGACGGCCGCGAGGCGGACCGCGCCCACCGCGGCGGCGTCGGGCTTGCAGGTGGCGAGGATGTAGCGGGAGACGGCGAGCGTGGGGCGCAGGCCGTGGTGCGCGAGGCGCTTGGCGAACTGCAGCATCGGGTGGACGTGGCCTTGGCTTGGGTACGGCAGGAGTAGCACGTAGCCCCCGCCCCCGCCGTCGGCGACGACTTGTTGCGCGCTCTCGGCCGGAGACGCCATGACTAAGCTAGCTGCGCGTTGCACGTAGCTAATGTACTCGACAAGGTATATATACATGAATGGCACGACGAGGGAGGGGGCAAATGTGCTGTCGTATGTAGCGAACCAAGCTGTGGTTGCATAGCTAGAAGGACAATGGTATTTCGTGTTGATCAGTGTTTGATATTGGTGTTCGCATTATTTCTGTATTTATTTCAGTCTTTTGGTCAGGTTCCTTCAATGCGAAAAGACGTTTTCATTGACTAGGACGTGTGGCTTCGTAAAATCTCAACATGCTATGACTCCTCGGCGTCTTGAAAATGTTTATAAGAATAGAATATGTATATGTGCGTTCATAGGAATGGGTATGACTCGTGTATATGAGCAATAATTGTACTATGTTTAAAAAATGTGCTGTCATATGTATATGGATCGACAGCTACGGCATGTGTTAACAAACGGCGAGAGTGACGCGGAATGTAAGGATCGGCTAAGAGCAGCTAGCTGCACGACGCTACTTGAGTTTGACTTTTGGTGAAGCCCCGTGCTGCACGACGGGCCGGGCGAGCTGCCGGAGTGCGCGCGAGGCCCCTGATTGGTCGCACGCCGGCATCTGCGGGTCGTCGGCGCGCGGCACGCGCTTGGAGTTTTCTTTTGCCCGCGGGCGGTTGCTTCTCATGGTACGCCGGATCGCTGGCGACGCCTGCTAGCCGGCGATTGGTTGTATGAGGTGGGAGTGCGCTGACCACCGAGCTAGAAGCCGTAGTGATATGGAAAGGCAGGAAGAAGAGAAGATCGGACAACGCTGTAAGAGCATCTACAACCCGACTCTTCAAATCCGTCTGAAACGCTCAGGCAGGCCGTCCGGTCGCTGTCTGGTTATGAAATTTGGACCTTGATGGGCCTCTCAAACGCCCCGGCTGACCGGCACTCTTATATCGAGCCCAAATATGGAACGGATATGAAGCGTCTAGATACGTCCGTCATGTAGGACCCGACCCATGTTGGCCCACACGACTCTACTTATATTCGTCTTCATCCTCTTGTCGGAGTAAATCCTAGCCACTTCACTCCACTCCACTCCGTCACCCGAGCTCACCTCCGGCGGTTTGCGACCTTCTCCGCCATGGCAGGCAGCGGATCGGACTCCAACCAGTCCGGATCCATCGACTTGGGTGTCGTCCCGTGTGGGTTGGAGGAGGCAATGACAGTCCGCGTTGCATTCCGCCGCTCCTGGGAGGACAGCGCCCAGCCGACGGACGGATTCGTCCGCCGCGACGCCATAGCATCGGCTCACCGGGCGCTCGGGTCCTTTGGTGCTGCATCCTCGCGGTCTCGGGCGAAACACTTCTCCTTCCCATCATCGGTTGGGCAGAGTATGAGTCCCAACGGGAACGGGCGGCCACCCGTGGAAAGGAGAGGATAAGGGCCGTCGAGGCCCGTATCGCGGCGGAAATGGAGGCAGCAAAGGCGGCTGATGCGGCGTGGGCGGCCGCTGAGGAGGAAGCCATCCACGCCCGCATTATGTAGAAACGACACCGAAGGTACAAGCGCGCCCTCGCCCGTGAGCAGAATCGGGCGGTTCGTGCCATGGCCGGGCTGCCACCGAAGAAGTAGAAGGAGGACAGCCACGGCGAGGACAACTCCGGCGACGAGCAGATCCGGCTCGATCCGTATTGCGTCTTCGACCGGTACTTCCGCGAGAAGGACGGCGAGGGCGCCGGGAAGGGCAAGGGCAGCCGTGGATGAACTCCGCCATAGCCAAACATGCCAAATTTTGGTAGTCCAATGGCATGTTTAGTGCAGTGTGATGGAGTAGCCGGACGTTGCGTGTGGTCGACGTAGTTGCATGAGTTTGTATGGATTTGAGATATGGTAATTGAGGTGTCCGGATGTGGATTGTACGTCCGCGGGCGTTTGAGGTGCCGAATTTGCTACGTCCGGCTATAGATGCTCTAACAAACTCTTAGTTGATATTCATGAGATCTTACGGGAAAACATTTGTAAAAATTCTTTTAATTTTTAGTTTCCTCTTTTTATATGTTCTGTCACTTTGATCTGAAAATATGTTAAGTCTCAAGTCAACTGGGATCTAGCCACGCCTTATCGGAATTGTTGTTTCACATCTATGCAAGGGTTTCACGGCGATGACTGCGGCTCTAGAGCGTTGCCCATAGGGGCACGTGCACTAAGACTTCCCGACTGTCACCAACAGGGTCAATCAGGCTCCGGTAGGGAAGCTGCGACATCGGCGCATCGATGGCTCGTTCTGGCGGCAGTAGTGGTTGTCCGTGAGTCTTGTTATCTCAATGTATTTTTTTATTATGTTCAAGATGCTTTGTACTCCCGCTGAGCTTTAATAATAGATCTGGATCATTTTCACAAAAAAAAAGTGAAATAGTCTTGTTAAGTCTCAATCGATGCTATATTCGTGATGCCTTAAATTAAGATACGTGCAACTTTTTTTTTAGTTTTTCTTTCTCTCTCTTGCATGTTTTGTCATTTGAGAGGACTTGATTAAATCTCAGTTGACTTTGAGCTAGCCATACCCACGCGAAATACTTACCTCACATCTAAGTCCACCACCTTTCGATCAGTAAAATTCACGTCAGGTTTGATTAGGCTAGCTCGCGGTCGTGCAGCATCGCGTTGTCGTGCCAGTCAGGCCTTTTCTCCTCTCCCCGTCCCCTGTTCTTCCATTCTCGCGCGACAATGGCGATTCCAAAGGAGAGGTAGATGATCTAGTGGACTCGAGGTAACGGATCTGGTAGGGAACAACGAGATAGTAAGTCCTCCCTTCGTTTTTCTCCCGCGAGACGCACGGCCAACACCGCGGCGGCGTCAGGCATGCAGGTGGCGAGGATGTAGCGGGAGACGACGAGCGTGGGGCGCAGGCCGTGGTGCGTAAGGTGCTTGGCGAACTGCAGCATCGGGTGGACGTGGACGTGGCCCTGTCTCGGGTATGGCAGGAGCAGCACGTGGCCCCTGCCCTCTGCCGTGGGCGCCAAAGACGACTTCTTGTGTGTACTTAAACCTAATTATTCACTGGGCGGGCCTTCTTTGGGCCAGGCTTGTCAAAAGCCGAAGCAAAAATTTCAAGCCCAGGCCCGGTCCGAAACACATGAACAGTGCATTTTTAATTGAAATAATAATATTTAGGATATTAAAATAATCAAATGTACCTATATTTAAAATAAATTATCTATTTATAGCCATCTCGAGCTTTTTGGGGCTTTTGGGCCAAGTTTCGAGCCAGAAAATGGAGCCCGTGCCCGGCCTAGATGCCGGGCCTTCGAGTCGGGCTGTCCACGCGCAGGTGTACGTGTCCTTGCAGTGAGAAGCCATGGCTACTTACCTAGGTAAGCTAGCGGCACGTGGTACTATCTAAGCTGAAAGTTTTCATCTGGCGCTTAGCAAGGCACTCCATGCCTACAGCAGATCTCCTCCACCATCGAAATATGTCCACAACGAGAACATGTGCGCTGTGCGGGCGAGATGATTCGTGGAGACATGCTCTGCTGGAATGCCCAAATTCACGGTGCACATGGGCACTCTCTGATCAACATTTGGTGGAACAAATAAGTCTGAATGATGAGGCCAACGCAAGAATTTGGCTCTTTAATTTGCATGATACTCTGAACCAGGAGGAGTATACGGTTTTAGTGGTGACGCTATGGGCCATTTGGCGAGCTAGACGGAAAGCGATCTATGAGGATGTTTTCCAGAGCCCCCAAGCCACAAAACAGTCCATCATATCCTACTTGAGGGATCTAAAAATCATACAGGAGCCAGGGTCAGAGAGAAGGCAACAAACTGCTGCCCGGCCAACACGATGGCTTCCTCCCATGGATGGTTGCCATAAGATTAATGTGGATGCAGCGGTCGCACGTGGCAGAGGGGTGGCGGCTGCATTCTACCGCGACAACAATGGTTCTTTCCAAGGTGCATCAGCAATCGTGATCAGGGGAATGAGCGATGCTCCAACGGTGGAATCCCTTGCTATAAGGGAGGGGCTTGCATTGGCGGATGATCTAAATGTTCGACATGTTCACCTTGCTTCGGACTGTCAGGTTGTAATTGATGACCTCAAGCAAAAGAATCCAACTAGCTATGGTGCTATTCTACATGAAATAACGGAGCACAAAGCCTCCTTTGGGGTTTGTAACATTGTGCATGAGTTTAGGCGCTCGAATTTCGAAGCTCACAATCTAGCGAAGCATGCTTTGAAGTTAGGGGTGGGCCGCCATGTTTGGTTAGGACACCCCGGAAACTTATCTTTCATTTCTGTAAACATTGATGCAGTTTAAATAAAGCTTCGCGAGATTGTCTCAAAAAAAAAAAGCTAGCGGCACGTTGCACGTAACTGTCTATACCTTATCAGGCTCAGAGCACAGGAGTAGATATGTGCTTCCTTCGTTCTATAATGCAGTGCATATAGATTATTTTAAAAATCAAACTTTAAAAACTTTGATCAAGTTTACGGAGAAAATTGTTTATATTTACAATACCGAATATACAAAACATAAAAGTATATCTTATGATGAATCTGATGAAATATGTTTGGCGTCCTAGATGTAAATATTGTTCTTCACAAATTTGGTCGAAATTTATGAGCTGTGACTTTTCAAAAAATTTATAGGCACTGCGTTATGAGATTGAGAGAGTATACATGACACTGTAGCCGCTGCCGTGTTGGTCCGCACAAGCACGACGCCGGAGGAGGCAAATGTGCTGTCGTATGTATATGGATCGAGAGCTACGGTATGTAGTATTAACAAATGAGCTCCAGGAGACTACTTGAGTTTGACTTTTCGGTGAAGGCCCGTACTGCACGACGGGCGGGGCGAGTTGCGAGGCCTCTGATTGCTCGCACGTCGGCATCGACCTGTCGTCGGCGCTGCGCGCGTGCTGGAGTTTTCCTTTGTCCGCGCGCGGTTGCTTCTGAACGGCGATTGCTTTTTTAGAAATACTTGTAAATTCATCATAATAATTACATGTACACCGGTTTAGATGCAACATTTAAAAAAAATACAAAGTAACTTTTATGACTAAGTATTGCAATAATTTTTTTTAAAAACACCATCTTTGCAGTATCAATCTTTGTTTGAAAAAATACTTCAAAATTTCGGTAAAAAGGCTGCAACTGGACTGGAACATCGATATTGTCATTCTTTCACCCGCACAAATATTACCAATATATAATGGTTTTGAAGGCACCATGAGTCGCCCATCCAAAAGGATGAGAAGTCTTGATCGATGAACGTATTTGGGCCGGGATGATCCCCAGAAGTGCAGGCCGCCGAAGCACTATACCTTCACCATGGTGTCGATGAAAGGATTCACCTCCACAAAGAATTGAACCAACAAAAAAGCTTGACACAACAACAAAAACTCATCAGATTCGAATAATCAGATCTACGAGGACAGAAAACTCTCTAATCTCATGGCACCGTAAAAAAACGAGAGTAAATTTATTCACACAAAACTATGATGATCACTAAACGTTGAAGAAGAACATAGAGGTCTTGAATACCCGAGGTGTTTGAGTTGTGTCGAATATTATTATACAAGGTAGGTTACAGTTAAACTTGGTTTTGGACTGTGTGTAGACTGTAGACAGAGTATGAGTCGTGTCGAAGTAGAGCACTTATATCTTAGGCCTTTCATATATAGCGCGGGTAGACACACGATGTAACATATAACAACATAATAGCACAGACACGCGGGAGAGCCGTGGCGTGTCTGCGGCGCCGCGGCGCAAAGTGCGGTATTATTCTTGATGACATGGGAAGGAGCACCCTTAGTTAGGCCCCGTGGATGTAGCCATATCTGCTCGTATGATTGCTTAATTCTCGGTAGATCGACGGAGCGCCTCGAAATTATTCTAACAAGTGATATTATGAGCAAAGTTCGAGGAGGTTGCGTGTGTTGATATAGAGGATGGATCGTTGTCAAGTTTCGGTACAAAGACGTACGATGTGCGAAAGTGATGTTTCGCGGAGATTCTTGAGTTCGCTATCGATAAGATCAGGACAAGCACCAGGCAGCAGGGCGCGTGGCGGAAGCTTGCAGACCTAGCGGACAACAGCGGGACAAGATCGGCAGATAGAAGCTGTGGCTGAGTTCGTATCGGGCACATATGGCGGCAGGAGCGTTAGGGCATGCGGTGGCCGAGCGCGTTGTGCAGACGGGCACGCGCGGCCTGCGGGCCAGGGACCCAAGCGCTGGCGCTGGTGCTACGGGCCCTGCGGGGCTAGATGTCGGCGTGGCCCATGCAGGAGGCCTGCAAGAGCAAGGCTCAGCCCGAGCTAGGCAGAGGTCCGCGTGATCATACATGCTGCAGGAAAGGAGCCAGAGCTACACGTGTGAGATTTGTTGGATAAAAAAAGTACAACGCTAACACCCACACGTGTGGTGGGAGCGAAATTCGCTCACACGTCCTATAACACACAGACTGCGCCACGTCACCGCATGCATGCATGTGAGAATCTTTTTGGATTTTCAGTTTTTAAAATGTTTTATCTCTTAAATAAAAAATTCGATTGAAGATCCTTTTTCACCATTAAATCCCTCACGACGAGATCTTCGAAACTAGATCTCATATCAATATATTTCGACGAAATATTTTGGGTTAAAAGTTGCCATGTCTATTGCACATGAATTGCCACGGTGTTTACACTGAAGTTGCCGTGATATGTTTCAGCTATTTTTTCTATATTCAAAAGTAATTTTTGACATTTATAAAACGGAGAATTAAGAAACTAGACTTGCCATGAACCATAAACTAAAATTGCCATGATACATGCACTTAAAATTGCCATGGTTCATCCAAAAAATAATTTTCAAGGTCAAAGTACTAGAGTTGCCATCATCAAAATACTAAAATTGACATGCTCTACAAACTGAAATTGCCACATGGCAACTTTAGTCTAAGCACTATGTCAACTACAGTGTAAATATCATGGCAACTTTTGGTAAAAAAAATTCGTCAAAACATATCAACATGGGGTCTAGTTCTGAAAATCTCGTCGAGACGGATTTAATGGTGAAAAGCGATTTTCATTTCAACTTTTAATTAAGAGATGAAACATTTTTAAGCCAAAACCAAAAAGATTCTTGCTGATGTCATATGTTCACATGTGGCAAAATGAGTGGTAAAAAAGGCGTGTGGGCGATGTGCAAGATGACACACATGTGGACGTTAGTTTTTTTCCTACAAAAAGGCGTCAGATGTAGTGTGCTTGCCATCGGGTGCTTGAGAGAAAAAAAAGAAAAAGGAAAATTTGGGTCAGCTTGTGCCATGTTTGGGCACAGGAGGCTGCCACTGATATGTCGTTTTGGTTTTTTTATGTTACATGATGGCAGCGGTCAATACACTGCAGAAAATAAGGATGTGGAGTCGCATATCCATAGGAGATCAATGTCAATTGGTAGTTGGATCGGTATTTATTTTGATCTGAAGGTTGCATGTTTTCAAGCGTTTCATCAAGCTGGATGTTTAATCTGTTGGTGTGACGGGTTGCTTGATTGTGTAGCGGAATGCCAAGTTGATCAAGATGGAGCACATGCGACGAGGATGGCGGCCTGCATATATGGCTCGGAGGAGTCTGAAGCTCGTCATGACAGGGATCATGCATACACAGGGCGTCAAGACAATGCACAGATGTGCGAGGCGGACACGACGCGGGGTGGAGCATGATTGCAGTCGGCTAACTTCTGTTGGGTCAGACTGGACTGTCTGACAGATCGACGGGGATGTTGGTCAAAGCAGAAGAAGGCGGTGATTTCATCGACGACGACGTAGGAGCGTGATGCTGATGGTGACCGACTTCTGGGACGTGGAAACACGTGGTGCAGGCATGAGAGCTTGTGCGGCTTCGACAGACTATGGTGCAGGGTTTATTCAAGGCAATGTACACACGAGAGCTTGAAGTTGACAAGGCGCAGCATGGCGCAACTACATAGAGTCATGTTGAAGGTGGAGATGGAATCTGGCAGAAGACTCCACTCGGAGCTGATGGAGGGGCTACGACGTAAGAATTCGGAGAGTCGAAGCCTATTTTAGCGGGATAGCGAGAGATACATGGATTAGACTGGGGCCCAATGGTCTGATGGAGACTTGATACTCGGCATCGGTCGGTGATGATCGGTGGTTCTTTGCAGTGGGGGTTGAGATAATGTGGGCCAGCTACCCATGAGACTCGACCAGGACAGCAGAGGCTCGACGCGGTGATAGCAACGGGGCGTGTGGTACGCACGGGACACAGCGACAGCCAAGGCACTGGTAGTCAGACAAATTATGCAGGGGGGTGCTGAAGCAGTGTTGACGAGTACCAGATTCAAGTTGATGACTGGGTCTATCGGTGTCGGAAGATTGACAGGAGTTGACCATGAAGAATCTGAGAAAGTGGCGGAGAGTGTGGAATTGTCAAAAGGTGAGAGAGTACATGGTCGTATATTCTGTGGTGTTCACTGCACATGGCAAAGTATGGATGACAAATACATAATGAGGCGGAGTGCTGTAGCTGTGGGACATGCCAGAGACTATCAAGAAAAAGGGTAAGATAACTGCGAATTTGACTCAGGGTGACATAGGGCAACGGTGAAATTCCTTCAAGTTTCAGACAAGTAGTCAAGAAAGAGCGGTGACGTTGAGTTCAGGTAACTCTTATATGTGGCGTCCAATATTAGAGTTGTTCACTTTCACACAGGTCAATGATCGGTGTGTGATGGCATTGAGCAGATACTTCCGAAAGCTGGAAGCACAAAGTAGAGTAGTGAGGAACTTAATTTTGCTTGAGTGTTGACCGTGAAGAAGACAAGAAGGGACTACAGTTGCAGATGGAGTCACGTGGAGTCTAGGAGTAACAGCGGTGCTCTTGGCGTATCTCAAGTCCAATGTAGAGGTTCGACGCATGGATGGACTCAAGGTGGTGGAGAATATTTGCCAAGGTGGAATTTGTTAGAGTTGTGTCCGAATATTATTGTACAAGGTAAGTTAGAGTTGGACTTGGTTTTCGACTGTGTGTAGAGACAATAGAAGTCGTGTCCAAATAGGACACTTATATCCTAAGCCTCTCATATATAATGAGGGTAGACACACGATGTAACCACCAACAATAATAGCACAGACACGCGGGGGAGCCGGAGGCGTGCGCCGGCGCCCGGCTGCCGGGGTGCGGTACTATCGCGATGTCATGGGAAGGAGCGCCCGTAGTCAGACCGCGGGAATGTGGCCATATCGGTGAACCTTATTAACAAATCTCGGTGTCGTGCTCGTGCTTGGTTTTCGGTAGATCGACGATCGACAGAGCGCCTCGGAATTATTCTAACACGAGGTCCTCCCCCCCTCCTCCCCCTCCTCCCCCCCACTCCGCATCTCTCATGCAGCACCAAGACGACAGCCAGAGGCGAGGGAACCTAAATTTAACAGATAAAGACAAAGACGACAACATGAAAAACCAGATATACAATACTTTTTAGGTTTTTGTTTTTGTTTTTTCTGTTTTTCACTGACTTTTCTTTGTTTCTTTCTCCAGTTCATCTGTTTTTCCATTGGTTTTCACAGGTTCTTTTTTCTGTTTCTTGTTTTTCTTTTGACAAGGTTTTCTTTGTTTTTTGTTTGGTTTTCTTTTCTCTTCTCCATTTTTTGTTTGGTTTTCTTATTTGTTCTCCATTTTTTGTTTAGTTTTTTTTCTTCTCTATTTTTGATTTTCTTCTATTTTTTCTTATGTTTGTTTTCGTTTTCACTCTACATTTCCATATGTGTTGATAACATTTTTTTAATAAGTGATCAACATTTTTACTCTGTAGCAGCTGCAGCACCCTCCTCCCCCGCGACGACTTCTTGCCTGCTCTCAGTCAAACATGACGTCAGAGCAGATCGTGGATGCCTTCCCCTGAGCGACGTGAACGGGGGCTGAAGTAACGAACGATGTACGTTAATTTTTGTGCTACAACCTAATACGCCCTACATATTGGGAAGGAGGGAGTACAAGCTAGCTGCGCGTTGCACGTTGCTGTCTGTGTACCTTATCAGAGGCTCAGAGGAGAGCACGGGAGTAGCAATGTATATGTAAGGGACTGTAGCCGCTGCCGTGCTGGTCCACACGACACAAGCACGACGATGGGCGGGAGGAGGCAATGCGTTGTCGTATGTACATTGATCGAAGCGATACGGCGAGAGTGACTCGGAGTGAAAGGATCAGACACTACTTGGGTTGGACTTTGGGTAAGCCTCGTGCCGCAGCTGCGCGCACGACGGGCCGGGCGAGCTGCCGGAGTGTGCGCGCGCGAGGCCCCTGATTGGTCGCACGTTGGCATCGACGGGTCGTCGGCGCTGCGCGCGTGCTGGAGTTTTCTTTTTTGCGCGCGCGGTTGCTCCTGAATGCCGGTTGTCTTTTTTTTAAACCCTTATAACTTTATTTTTTTTATGACGAAACATTATAATGAAATTTCTTGAAAACACCTCCTTTGCGGTATCAATCCTTGTTTTAAAAATACTCCAAAAAACTTTGGTAAAAGGACAACAGTTGAATTAGAGCAATAATGGTTTTGAAAGCATCTTGAGTCGTCCATCCAAAAAGGTAAGAAGCCTTAGATCGATGAACGTACATGGGCAAGGGATGACCCCGCCGAATCACTATACCATCATCATGGTGTTGGTGAAAGATTTCAGCTTCACAAATAATCAAACCAACAAAAAAGCTTGACACAAACATACACTCATCAGATTTGATTGATTGGATCTGCAAGGGCAGAAAACTCTAATCGTGTGACACCGCCTAAAGAATGAGAGCAAATTTATTCACACAAAATTATGATGATCACTAGACGTTGACGAAGAACATAAAGGTCTTAAAGATCCGAGATCCCGTCACCTCTCAGCACCAAGATGGCAGCAGGAGGCGACGGGACTTAAATATCTCATATGGCAGAGGTACTAGCGGCACGAGAAACCCTCGTGTTGTTGGCGATTGGTTGTCTCAACTTATGAGGTGGAAGTGCGTTGACCACCGAGCTAGGGGCCATGTCGATATGTAAAGGCTAGAAGAAAAGAAGAACGGGCAGCGAGTCGGAGCGACTGGTCGATTGCTACACCTACAAGCTGGTGCTGGGCCAAGCCCAGCAACACAATAGATCGTGCCTATCTCCTTCTAGCCATTAGCGTCTTTTTTCCTTCTCTTTTTTTCACATTTTTGCATTCATGTTTTTCTTTATTTATTTCCTTTGCATATATTTTGGAATATTTTAAATTATCTAATAATTTTTTTTTACATAGAAATTCGAAAAAATGTTAATCGCGCATTTGGAAAATGTTAAACGTGTATAGAAGTAATGTTTCTAATGTATACAAAACAGTACAATGTGTGCGAAAACAAATAGACATCAAAACATATATATGAAAACATGTTAATCATGTATTTGAAAAAATGGTAAACGTGTATATGAAAAAAATCCTGGTAAATACAAAACAATGTACAATGTGTGTGGAAAAATTAGACATAAAACAGATAGGTTTGAAAACATATTAGTCATGTATTTGAAAAATGTTGAACCTGTATAAAAAATGTTCCTAATGTATACAAAAAATGTATATTGTGTATGTAAGGAAGTACATATAAAAAACCAAGTTTTAAGAAAATGTTAATCATGTATTTGGAAAATATTAAACCTATATATAAAAATGTTCCTGATGTATACAAAATTGTATATTGTGTATGCAAGAAAGTAGCTGTAAAAAACTAAGTTTTAGAAAATATAGGTTATGTATTTGGAAAATGTTAAACACATATCTAATTCACAAATAAAAATGTATATAAAAATGTTCCTGATATTTTAAAAAGTATAATGTGTATGCAAAACATTGACATCAAAATACATGTTAAACAAATATTTAGATATAGAATGTGTACGAAATAAATGCTAATCATGTACTTCAAAATGTTAAACGTATGAACAAAAATATTCCGATGTAAACATCGACACCAAATATTTTTCAATAATGTTTATCACATATTTAAAACATGTTCAACGTGTGCAAAATAAATGTTTTATATACATATGAAAAAAGTTTCATGTACTTTTCAAAGAAAAACAACGTGCATAAATTTTTTCGTGTTCTATATGAAAAGGGAACATAACCAACTAAAACCACCAAATAAAGAAAAACAAGAAAAAAATAAAAATTTAATACGAAGAAGATGATTGTAAAAAAGTGCGATCCGAGAAAACTGGCAAAAAGCAGGGAAAATTGAATAATACCAATGGAAATAAAAAGTAAACAAAGAATCCGGAAGAAAATAGAAGCAAAATAGTGGAAACAGTGAAAACCGGGAAAGAAACAAAGAAAAATGAATTAAATAGAAAAGGTAAAAAAACCAAAGGAAACAAAGAAAAAAGATAGAAAATAAAAACCAGTGAAAACCAAGAAAAAAAGGAACCAAAGAAATCTTTGAAAAAAAAATCAATGAAAACTGAGAAAAACTAAGTAACCCGGTGAAACCAAAGAAAACCGGTGAAGATACAAAGAAAACTGAATGAAAAAGAACAAAATACAAGTGCAAGGAAGCTAGAGCGAGCGATGGAACTAGCCAGCGATCGAAACAGGATAATCAAACAAGTAGGCCCAGTATACAATGGAGGAAGAAAAAGCTTCAGCGAGACAACAACTATACTCGTTATAAGCGAGATATAATTTTTCGGGGAGAAGATTGCGTTGCAGGCAGCAGTACTGACCTGGGGTACACAAGACCGATAAATCGTAAGTGGAGATACCACCACGCGCATCCGAAATCCACACCGCACGCTGCGGCGCGATGCGTGCAGCTTCAATACCCTCCGGCCATATAAGGAATTCGCCTCGTCGTATAGCATTCGGTATAGCGTGTGTATTTGCACCTGACACATGCAGTGCATGACCCGCGAGGCAGCGTGTGCATTAATCCCACACCCAGCAGCCCAACGGCAATAATTCAACGATCTGACAACCCACATGCGGGCAACATATCTGATGATACCGCAACTCAAGTGATACAATACTCCGATGGATCATGGGCCTTTCGATTATGTTGGAAGGGACACGATGAAGGCACATGTGATGAGCAGCCTCTCCACCGCAAAATATACATAAACACTCTGATTCATGTTATTAATTAAGCATCAGGCCCTTTTCCTACTCGTACTACTAGTTTATGAGCCTCGGTTCCACTCACGGGCACAAAAAAGGCTTAGTTTCATTGCCCAGACATAGAAACTTAAACCTGGTTTTCACTCATGTCTTGCTGTGCAATCTCCATATGAAATTATGCCATCTCCATATTTTGCTTTTATACTGCTAACCGTTCAACAAAATAAATCTAATAATCTTTTGGTTACTTTGTCCGTGAAACAGTAATAGTAGTCTGGTATGTCTAGTCCGTAAATTTGCATATAATGTCAATTATGATAATCCTCAAAAAGTACTATTATAAACGAACATTTTCCACTGTTGGTCTTCACATATTCCATGTGCCGTTCTAGCTTGTACAATCTGAAATCAGTTGGACAACTGACCTAGTACATGCTATGTTTGCTTTCACGGAAGCTAACTAAGTTTTTTGTAGAGAATGTACGAGCAAGCATTTCCAGCTATATTGAAGAGGAACTGAATCTAATTGAGTGAATGTTGTGGTTAATTAAAATGCACAACTTTTTTTTCTAAGTTAACACCTACAATTTTAGAATGTGTATATGGTTTTTACCAGTAGAAGTGTGTCTTACTTTATTTCTTGTGATAACAAGGTTACACGCATCATTTCACGCATGCTCCTGCTAAATAAACAATGGGCAAAATTGAGGAAATCCAGAAATCCACATCTTCCCATTCCCTTGGGCTTAATTAAGTATAGAATCCAGGGTGCTTCCGGTATATTTTGCGGTGAAGGAGCTGGTCATCACCCTTGCATTCATTATACCCCTTTGAATATGATCTAGCGGTCCAGGATTCATTCGAGCATTGTAGCACCTGAGATCCCGTATTACTAAATATATCCTCCCCACATGCGATGCACATACTTAAAGACATAACAGAGGAGTGAATACGCACAGCTGCCCCTGCAAAACGTAAATGCACCCAACAATCCATTGATGACCCATCAACGCAACGGCCACCTAGCTGTGTGTCTCTTGCAACAAAGAAATTCGGAGAGATGCTTACAGGCGTGCCGCATACGGGCGTGCCGCAGCAAGAAGACGACGACGATAGCGCTGGATTTTTCCTACTTGCTAAACGCGTGAGATGCATGCAGTGGGTGTGTTGTGCAACCGATGCCGCTCTTCGTCTGTACAGAACCCATCTCCACACCTTGCTTTGTTCGTCCACGGTCGACGGAACGACAAGATTCAGTCAATTAGATTCAGCCCTGGCCCACACCACGGCCGTATAAAGTGAGGTATTTAGGAAGCTGCTAATTAAACTATCCAGCATTCCCAGATGGCCTATTAAAAGTAGTCATCGCGACGCACAGGCGGACCTCCTGAATATGGGCTGCGTGTGGTTGCATGTCCCAAAAATCCGCATCGTACACAAGACCAACTACATGACGAAATATCTTACTAGACAGGAGCGAGAAGTTAGGGTTCTAGAGGTCAACCGCCACAGATTTTCCTGCCCCCCCATGCCTCTTCTCGTGCTGCAAGATGATGGGGGGCATCGATTGTCATAACCTCTTAGGTATATTCGGAGGCCTTATTAGCATGGTTGGTCTTCATCGGCAGTGTCCTGGCTATGTTTTTTCTTAGAATAATGGTACTCAGATTTTTTTGTATACTATTGCTTTGTCTTATCAGAAGGTACCATGATGAAGTCGGATATTTGTGTTTTCACAGGCTTGGTGTGTCTGACTACACGGATTTTAGATTTATGCACTCACAGGTTCGTTCATATTGAGCTGATGAGGATGTTTTATGTTTTCTGACGCTTTTGTTAGTGTGATCCATTGTGACGACATGTGCCTATAGGAAATCATCCCTAGCCCAAATATGTTCAACGTACACGACTTTCCATTATTTTGGATGGGCAACTCAAAAGGATTTCTAAAATCAAGAAAGGTAGTCAACTTTTTGGAAGTGTACTAGTGGTGAAGTCGTTGATTCAACCAAATGTGGTCTATTTACTGAAGCATTGAAAATAGTTCGCGTTGCAGATTTTATTACAATAGATAATATATATATAAAATCAATACTAAGAATGCTAGGCCTGTAAGGGTTCGACTTTTCTGGTTTTTTTGGATTTTTTTTTACCCCTACTGATTGAGCGACACGTGTGCACGGTGGCTTTCATGAAGTGGTTAATCACTTGGGCTGTGCCTGTTTCTACTAGAGGTGCATATGCTTCTCTTGTCTCATGTGTCCCATGTGAAGAGATGGTTTGACTGCATGGGCTGATTTTGTCTCATGTGAGAAAAATATATTAGCTGCATGGGCTGCTGTATGGGCTGGTGTGCGTGTTCTGCTGCATGGCTCACGCATGCATGCATATATCCACGTTTGCATGTTTGTAGTACCACGTTTGCACACATTTGTGTTTTGGGTCCTTCTTTGCTTGCCTATAAGTAGCTCCTTGTTATGTTCTTCTCTCCTGTGTACTTTTTATTTGCTTGGTCTCTGTTATGGTTCGTGTTGTTGCACATGGTTCTCAGCGCGTTCCTTCGACGTCCTTGGGCTCTTGGTCTTCCGTTGGTGCTTCTGATGGGAGGTTGGCTGCTGAGGGTGGTTCTAATCTTGGTGAGTATTGTTCTTTCATTTGTACGGTTTGGTTTGCTGTTTTTTTGTAGTATTTTTGATTGTGTTCATGATGTTGTGTGTTTTTAGGTTCGAGGGCTGATGAGGCGTGGCGGCGATGCCAGGAACGACAAAATATTTGCCGTGGGAAACGTCCTGTAGATTCATCGTTTGGTGGGTATTTACCATGCTTCTGTCTGTTCTTGTTATTTGCCTGCATTCTTTTTTATATACCCCCAGGCTCTAGAATACTAGATCCTGCTGTTCCTATTTATCTCTAAATATGGTTTCAGTGTCTTTGTGTTGTTTTGTGATTTCTTGTTTTTATTTGTTTGTTGTGGTTATTTGCAGGTCCTCTGGTTTCTCCATCTTATTTGGATCCAGACAAAGCTCACTCTTGCCGGCAGGAATGTGTCCTGTTTACTTCATGATGGTGAGTGTTCTTTGTATTGTTCATTTCACTTTATGTTTTGTTTGTCATTTATTCCTTTTTTGTTCTTTTACACTTACGTAGATGGCATGTCTCTTGATTTGCCTCCCATTTTATGATATCCTTGACAAGAAGCTAAATGAAGAGGGCCTAAAGCTAAGGTATATTTTGGTTTCACTTTAGAAGCAAAATAATAATAGTTTTGTAGTCTCCCAAATACTTTGTCCATGACAATCAGTGATCTTGATTTACATTGTTGTTCCAAAGGACTAATTCTATGGGAGAGATAAAGAATAAAGATAGGCATCCTTTAGTGCTTATGCCAAAATGCCATGAAGGTTTTACTTCATCTTTTGGGAGCATAATGAAACAAAAGGTATAACCAGTTGCACTAGCAAGTAGTAATCTGAAAAGATATCTAGATGCTCTCATGGCAAGTCAACGTACGCTACCCTGTTATCCTTTTTCAATAATAAAAAATGCATGCAGACATATTTCGGAGAGCCCATGTTTGATTAGGTTTGGTTCTTGTGTTTTCGATTGGTTTACTTGTTTGCATAGGGAGGGACAAGGAATTAAGAGAAAGAGAAGGCTTAGCACCTCTATTTGCATGTCAAATATTAAGTGGAGAGCTGCATCAAGTATCTGAAGGAGAAGAAAGAGGAGGATACCTACAGGAGTACAATGCCCAGTCTTCTATATCAGGCAGCAAATGGTTCTGATGCAGAAATACCCACATTTGAACCCTGAGGCTGAGATGATCACTTTTTTATTAGTTAGGAACCAAACCAATTGTTTATATTGTTTATGTTTATCTTTTATATACACAGTTACTTTCTACTGATTTTTACTTCAAATTAATTGCAGTTTATTCAAATTAGAAGGGCCAATAAATATTAAAAACTAAGTTCAGAACTCTCATTCCAAATGGTGACTAAGTGAAGGACCAGAAGCTTTCCCAGTCACTAAATGTTCTTCCGTTAACATCTACCAGTATATTGTGCTAAAGGCCAACAAAAGAAACTAAACACACAGTGGTTGTGCGTCACTAGATGGATAGATAGCTGTGGTTTTTTGTGTGTGCATAATGTTGACAAATAGAATCTCTGTTCGCTGGAATATGTAATGTAATGTGAAAGCTAACAGCGGATGCGATTCCATCAACTCAAATAAATTTTTCATTAAGCATCATGTCTTCTCTGTAGCAATCTGAATTTGTCTTCTTGTGCTTATTTGATTGTAAACACAGTAAATTTGCCATGCTATTTGAAGAAATAGACTGCCATGGGATGTTAAACAAATTTGACATGGTCTACATGCTAGGGTCATGGCAAGGTCACTACCTAATATGTCATGTTTGAGTAAGCGACTTTTATGAATTTTGCCATGATAATGTGTCAAACATGTGTCATGTCACTTTAAAAAAATGTCATGTCTGCAAATGCAAATTTCTCTAAAAAAATGTCATGTTTGAGCAGACAAAAAATTCTGAAATTTTCCATACGATTTTCCAAAAAAATTACCATGTTATTAGAACATTTTCTTAATTAATAAATGTCCTACTACTAACATTTTCAGAATTTTCCATGTGTTACAGACAACATGGCAAACTTGTATAAGAAATTAGAGATACACATGGCAAACTTTAACCAATCATGTCTATCAAAAATTGCCATGCACCGGTCAAGCTCCAGATCGGGCATGTATAAATGGAAACACACAAAGTTTACTAGGATTCGCGATGAGGGATGAGTAGACACTGGAGCACATACATAACAAAAGGATTGTTATAAACAAAAATTACAATATGCAGGATACTGGATGGCAGATGAAAATAAAAGGAAGCACATTAAGATGTGACGAGGAGGCAAACCTTGTAGTGTAGTAGCATCTGGATGTTCCCAAGGCCCTTGTGCTTGGGGTGCATCTCAGCCGTATGTCCAACCACCCTCCGCGGGCCGCCACCTAAGGACATGGTGCTGTTCCCAGTGAGGAGGAGCAGGAGCTCCCGCCACGGCGCCAGCTGCCCGACCGGCTGTGCTCGCTCCGGGTGAACTTCCCGAGCACGCAGGACAAGTCAAATTCGAGCGAGCTTACACACTTCGTGGTTCTTGTACGGAATAATCAACGAGCACGACGGGGACATTGTGACGCCCCCAATTCAATCGTACACTAATCATGCACGCAAATGTGTACGATCAAGATCAGGGACTCACGGGAAGATATCACAACACAACTCTAAAACATAAATAAGTCATACAAGCATCATAATACAAGCCAGGGGCCTCGAGGGCTCGAATACAAGTGCTCGATCATAGACGAGTCAGCGGAAGCAACAATATCTGAGTACAGACATAAGTTAAACAAGTTTGCCTTAAGAAGGCTAGCACAAACCGGGATCAGACGAAAGAGGCGCATGCCTCCTGCCTCGATCCTCCTAACTACTCCCAGGTCGTCGCCGCCGGCTGCACGTAGTAGTAGGCACCTCCGGTGTAGTAGTCGCCATCGCCGGTGGCGTCTGGCCCTGGCTCCATCGTGCGGTCGCAGCAACCGGTAAAGAAAGGGGAAAAAGGAGAACAAGGCAACCGTGAGTACTCATCCAAAGTACTCGCAAGCAAGAAGCTACACTACATATGCATGGATATATGTGTAAAGGGCCATATCAGTGGACTGAACTGCAGAAAGCCAAAATAAGAGGCGGATAGCTAGTCTTATCAAAGACTACGCTTCTGGTCACCTCCGTCTTGCAACAGGTAGAAGAGGGTAGGTTGAAGTCCTCCAAGTAGCATCGTATAGCATAATCCTACCCGGCGATCCCCTCCTCGTAACCCTGAGAGAGAGCGACCACCGGGTTGTATCTGGCACTTGGAAGGGTGTGTTTTATTAAGTATCCGGTTCTAGTTGTCATAAGGTCAAGGTACAACTCCAAGTCGTCCTGTTACCGAAGATCACGGCTATTCGAATAGATTAACTTCCCTGCAGGGCTGCACCATATAACCCAACACGCTTGATCCCATTTGGCCGAACACACTTTCCTGGGTCATGCCCGGCCGCGGAAGATCAACACGTCGCAGCCCCACCTAGGCTCAACAGAGAGGTCAGCACGCCGGTCTAAACCTAAGCGCACAGGGGTGTGGGCCCATCGCCCTGAGCACACCTGCATGTTGCGTGGGCGGCCGGAAGCAGACCTAGCCTAGTGGCGTTCCAGCCCAATCCGGCGCGCGCCGCTCAGTCGCTGACGTCACGAAGTGCTTCGGCTGATACCACGACGCAGAGTGCCCATATCTTTCCCACGTAGTTGGTTAGTGCGTATAGGCCCGTAGCCAGACTCAGATCAAATACCAAGATCTCGTTAAGTGTGTTAAGTATCCGCGAATGCCGAACAGGGCCAGGCCCACCTCTCTCCTAGGCGGTCTCAACCTGCCCTGTCGCTCCGCCACAAAGATCCACTCGCGGGTGCTCCACCAGCCGACCCGACTTTAGTCTCCACATGTATCATGTATAAAGTATATAGTATATACTCGAGATCACCTCCCGAGTGATCTTGGCCCAAAAGTATAGCACAACAGACGGACAAGAATGTAGGGCCACAGATGGAATACTAGCATCCTATACTAAGCATGTAGGATTGCAGGTAAAGGTAACAACAGTAGTAACAAGGACAAGGACAGGCTATGCATCAGGATAGGTATAACAGAAAGCAGTAACATGCTACACTACTCTAATGCAAGCAGTATAGAGTAGAATAGGCGATATCTGGTGATCAAGGGGGGGGCTTGCCTGGTTGCTCTGGCAAGAGAGAGGGGTCGTCTGAAGGAAATATGCCCTAGAGGCAATAATAAAGTTATTATTTATTTCCTTATATCATGATAAATGTTTATTATTCATGCTAGAATTGTATTAACCGGAAACATAATACATGTGTGAATACATAAACCTACAGAGTGTCACTAGTATGCCTCTACTTGACTAGCTCGTTAATCAAAGATGGTTATGTTTCCTAACCATGAACAAGGAGTTGTTATTTGATTAACGGGATCACATCATTGGTTGAATGATCTGATTGACATGACCCATTCCATTAGCATAGCACCTGATCGTATAGTTTGTTGCTAGTGCTTTTCTTCATGACTTATACATGTTCCTATGACTATGAGATTATGCAACTCCGTTTGCCCGAGGAACACTTTTGGTGCTACCAAACGTCACAACGAATCGGGTGATTATAAAGGTACATTACAGGTGTCTCCGAAGGTACATGTTGGGTTGGCATATTTCGAGATTAGGATTTGTCACTCCGATTGTCGGAGAGGTATCTCTGGGCCCTCTCGGTAATGCACATCACATAAGCCTTGCAAGCATTGCAACTAAATGTGTTAGTTGTGAGATGATGTATTACGGAACGAGAAAAGAGACTTGCCAAGAACGAGATTGAACTAGGTATTGGATACCGACGATCGAATCTCGGGCAAGTAACATACCGATGACAAAGGAACAACGATGTTGTTATGCGGTCGACCGATAAAGATCTTCAGAGAATATGTAGGAGCCAATATGGGCATCCAGGTCCCGCTATTGGTTATTGACCGAGAGGTGTCTCGGTCATGTCTACATAGTTCTCGAACCCGTAGGGTCCGCACGCTTAACGCTTCGATGATGCAGTTATTATGAGTTTATATGATATTGATGTACCGAAGGAGTTCGAGTCCCGGATGAGATCAGGGACATGACGAGGAGTCTCAAATGGTCGAGACGTAAAGATCGATATATTGGACGACTATATTTGGACATCGGAAAGGTTCTGAGTGATCCGGGTATTTTCGGGAGTATCGGGGAGTTACGGGATTACGGGAGAAGTAATGGGCCTTGATGGGCTTTAGTGGGAAGAGGAAAAGGCTGCTGCGCCTCCCTCCCTCTAGTCCGAATTGGACTAGGGAAAGGGGCCGCCACCTTCCTTCTCCTCCTATTCCTTCTCCCTTCCTCCTCTTGGTGGACTCCTACTAGGACTTGGAAACCTAGTAGGACTCCACACCTGCCGCCAAACCCTAGGCCGCCACCCCTCCCTTGCTCCTTTATATACGGGGCAGGGGCACCCCATAGACACACAAGTTGATCTACGGATCGTTCCTTAGCCGTGTCGGTGCCCCTTCCACCAAACTACACCTCGAATATACCGCTGCGGAGCTTAGGCGAAGCCCCGCGCCGGTGGAACATCATCATCGCCACCACGCCCGTCGTCTTGTGAAACTCTCCTCAACACTCGGCTGGATCGGAGTTCGAGGGACGCCATCGAGCTGAACGTGTGCAGAACTCGGAGGTGCCGTGACGCTCGGTACTTGGATCGGTTGGATCGGGAAGAAGTACGACTACTTCCTCTACGTTGCGTCAACGCTTCCGTTGCTGGTCTACGAGGGTACGTAGACAACACTCTCATCTCGTTGCTATGCATCACCATGATCTTGCGTGATCGTAGGAAATTTTTGAAATTACTACGTTCCCCAACAGTGGCATCCGAGCCAGGTTTTATGCGTTGATGTCATATGCACGAGTAGAACACAAGTGAGTTGTGGGCGATACAAGTCATACTACCTACCAGCATGTCATACTTTGGTTCGGCGGTATTGTGAGATGAAGCGGCCCGGACCGACATTACGCGTACGCTTACGCGAGACTGGTTTCACCGCTGCGAGCACTAGTTGCTTAAAGGTGACCGGCGGGTGTCTGTCTCTCTCACTTTAGTTGAACCGAGTGTGGCTACGCCCGGTCCTTGAGAAGGTTAAACGAGTCTATTTGACGAAGTATCGCTGTGGTTTTGATGCGAGGTAAGAACGGTTCTTGCTCAGCCCGTAGCAGCCACGTAAAACTTGCAACAACAAAGTAGAGGACGTCTAACTTGTTTTTGCAGGGCATGTTGTGATGTGATATGGTCAAGACATGATGCTGAATTTTATTGTATGAGATGATCATGTTTTGTAACCGGTTATCGGCAATGGCAGGAGCCATATGGTTGTCGCTTTATTGTATGCAATGCAATCGCCCTGTAATGCTTTACTTTATCACTAAGCGGTAGCGATAGTCGTAGAAGCATAAGATTGGCGAGACGACAACGATGCTACGATGGAGATCAAGGTGTCGCGCCGGTGACGATGGTGATCATGACGGTGCTTCGGAGATGGAGATCACAAGCACAAGATGATGATGGCCATATCATATCACTTATATTGATTGCATGTGATGTTAATCCTTTATGCATCTTATTTTGCTTTGATTGACGGTAGCATTATAAGATGATCCCTTACTAAATTATCAAGAAGTGTTCTCCCTGAGTATGCACCGCTGCGGAAGTTCTTCGTCTTTGAGACACCACGTGATGATCGGGTGTGATAGGCTCTACGCTCAAATACAACGGTGCAAAACAGTTGCACACGCAGAATACTCAGGTTATACTTGACGAGCTATGCATATAAGATATGACCTCGAACACGGAGACCGAAGGTCGGCGTGAATCATATAGTAGATATGATCAACATATTGATGTTCACCATTGAAACTACTCCATCACACGTGATGATCGGTCATGGTGTAGTTGATATGGATCACGCAATCACTTAGAGAATTGGAGGGATATTTTTCTAAGTGGGAGTTCTTAAGTAATATGATTAATTGAACTTTAATTTATCATGAACTTAGTCCTGGTAGTATTTTGCAAATTATGTTGTAGATCAATAAGCTCGCGTTGTTGCTTCCCTAAGTTTTTATATATGTTCCTAGAGAAAATTGTATTGAAAAATGTTAGTAGCAATGATGCGGATTTGATCCGTGATCTGAGGTTTATCCTCATTGCTGCGCAGAAGAATTATGTCCTTAATGCACCGCTAGGTGACAGACCTATTGCAGGAGCAGATGCAGACGTTATGAACGTTTGGCTAGCTCAATATGATGACTACTTGATAGTTTAGTGCACCATGCTTAACGGCTTAGAATCGGGACTTCAAAGACGTTTTGAACGTCATGGACCATATGAGATGTTCCAGGAATTGAAGTTAATATTTCAAGCAAATACCCGAGTTGAGAGATATGAAGTCTCCAACAAGTTCTATAGCTAAAAGATGGAGGAGAATCGCTCAACTAGTGAGCATGTGCTCAGATTGTCTGAGTACTTCAATCACTTGAATCAAAGTGGGAGTTAATCTTCCAAGATAAGATAGTGATTGACAGAATTCTCTAGTCACCATCACTAAGTTAGTAGAACTTCGTGATGAACTATAGTATGCAAGGGATGACGAAAAAGATTCTCGAGCTCTTCGCGATGCTAAAATCAGCGAAGGTAGAAATCAAAGAAAAACATCAAGTGTTGATGGTTGACAAGACCACTAGTCTCAAGGAAAATGGCAAAGGGAAGAAGGGGAACTTCAAGAAGAACGGCAAGCAAGTTGCTGCTCGAGTGAAGAAGCCCAAGTCTGGATCTAAGCCTGAGACTAAGTGCTTTTGCTACAATGGAACTGGTCACTGGAAGCGGAACTACCCCAAGTATTTGGCGGATAAGAAGGATGGCAAAGTGAACAAAGGTATATTTGATATACAAATTATTGATGTGTGCTTTACTAGTGTTTATAGTAGCCCCTGAGTATTTGATACTTGTTCGGTTGCTAAAATTAGTAACTCGAAACAGGAGTTACAGAATAAACAGAAACTAGTTGAAGGGGCAGTAACGATGAGTGTTGGAAGTAGTTCCAAGATTGATATGATCATCATCGCACACTCCCTATACTATCGGGATTAGTGTTGAACCTAAATAAATGTTATTTGGCGTTAGCGTTGAGCATGAATATGATTTGATCATGTTTATTGTAAAACGGTTATTCATTTAAAAAGAATAATTGTTATTCTGTTTACATGAATAAAACCTTCTATGGTCATACACCCAATGAAAATGGTTTGTTGGATCTCGATCGTGTGATACACATATTCATAATATTGAAACCAAAAGATGTAAAGTTAATAATGATAGTGCAATTTATTTGTGGCACTGCCGTTTGGGGTCATATCGGTGTAAAGCGCATGAAGAAACTCCATAAAGATGGATTTTCAAAATCACTTGGTTATGAATCATTTGATGCTTGCGAACCGTGCCGCTTTGGGCAAGATGACTAAAACTCCGTTCTCGGAACAATGGAACAAGCTCTTGACTTATTGGAAATAATACATACCGATGTATGCGATCCAATGAGTGTTGATGCTCGTGGCAAGTATCGTTATTTTCTGACCTTCACAAGATGATTTGAGTAGATATGGGTATATCTACTTGATGAAACATAAGTCTGAAATAGTTGAAAGGTTCAAAGAATTTCAGAGTGAAGTGGAAAATCATCGCAACAAGAAAATAAAGTTTCGCGATCTGATCGTGGAGATGAATAATTGAGTTACGAGTTTGGTCTTCAATTAAAACAATGTGGAATAGTTTCACAGCTCACGCCACCGGAACACCACAACGTTATGGTGTGTCCGAACGTCAGAACTGTACTTTATTATGATATGGTGCGATCTATGATGTATCTTACCGATTTACCACTATCGCTTTGGGGTTATGCATTAGAAGACAGCTGCATTCACGTTTAATAGGGCAACCATCTAAATCCGTTGAGATGACACCGTATGAACTATGGTTTAGCAAATAAACCTAAGCTGTCGTTTCTTAAAGTTTGGAGTTGGGATGCTTATGTGAAAAGGTTTTCACCGATAAGCTCGAACCCAAATCGGAGAAGTGCGTCTTCATAGAATACCCAAAAGAAAATGTTGGGTACACCTTCTATCACAGATCCAAGGCAAGTTTTTGCTAAGATGGATCCTTTCTAGAGAAGAAGTTTCTCTCGAAAGAAGTGAGTGGGAGGAAAGTAGAACTTGATGAGGTAATTGTACCTTCTCCCTTATTGGAAAGTAGTTCATCACAGGAATCAGTTCCAGTGATTCCTACACCAATTAGTGAGGAAGTTAATGATGATGATCATGAAACTTCAGATCAAGTTGCTACTAAAAACCTCGTAGGTCTTCCAGAATAAGATCCGCACCAGAGTGGTACGGTAATCGTGTCCTGGAAATCATGTTACTAGACCATGATGAACCTACGAACTATGAGGAAGCGATGATGAGCCCAGATTCCGCGAAATGGTTTGAGACCATGAAATCTGAGATGGGATCCATATATGAGAACAAAGTGTGGACTTTGATGGAGTTGCCCGATGATCGGCAAGCCATATTATATAAATGGATTTTCAAGAGGAAGACAGATGATGATAGTAGTATTACTATCTACAAAGCTCGACTTGTCGCAGAAAGGTTTTCGACAAAGTTCAAGGTGTTGACTACAATGAGATTTACTCAACTGTAGCGATGCTTATGTCTGTCCGAATCATGTTAGCAATTGCCACATTTTATGAAATCTGGCAAATGGATGTCAAAACTGCATTCCTTAATGGTTTTCTTAAAGAAGAGTTGTATATGATGCAACCAGAAGGTTTTGTCAATCCTAAAGGTGCTAACAAAATGTGCAAGCTCCAGTGATCCATCAATGGACTGGTGCAAGCATCTCGGAGTTGGAATATACGCTTTGATGTGTTGATCAAAGCATATGGTTTTATACAGACTTTTGGAAATGCCTGTATTTACAAGAAAGTGAGTGGGAGCACTACAACATTTCTGATAAGTATATGTGAATGACATATTGTTGATCGGAAATGAAGTAGAATTATTACGCAAAGCATAAAGGAGTGTTTGAAAGGAGTTTTTCAAAGAAGGACCTCGGTGAAGCTGCTTACATATTGAGCATCAAGATCTATAGAGATAGATCAAGACGCTAGATAAGTTTTTCAATGAATACATACCTTGACAAGATTTTTGAAGTAGTTCAAAATGGAACAGTCAAAGAAAGAGTTCTTGCCTGTGTTACAAGGTATAAGATTGAGTAAGACTCAAAACCCGACCACGGCAGAAGATAGAAAAAGAATGAAAGTCATTCCCTATGCATCAGCCATAGGTTCTATAAAGTATGTCATGTCTTGTGTACCAGATCTATTGCATACCCTACTACTAAGATTGGCAAGGAGTGCAATAGAGATCTAGGAGTAGATCAATGGACAGCGGTCAAAATTATCCTTAGTAGAATAAGGATATATTTTCGATTATGGAAGTGAAAAGGTTTCGTAAAGGGTTACGCCGATGCAAGTTTTAACACTAATCTAGATGACTCGAGTCTCAATCTGGATACATATAGAAAGTGGGAGCAATTAGCTAGAGTAGCTCCGCAGAGCATTGTAGACATAGAAATTTGCAAAATACTTACGGCTCGAATGTGATGACCCGTTGACTAAAATTATCTCACAAGCAAAACATGATCACACCTTAGTACTCTTTGGGTGTTAATCACATAGCGATGTGAACTAGATTACTGACTCTAGTAAACCCTTTGGGTGTTGGTCACATGTCGATGTGAACTATGGGTGTTAACCACATATAGATGTGAACTATTGATGTTAAATCACATGGCGATGTGAACTAGATTATTGACTCTAGTGCAAGTGGGAGATCAAGGAAATATGCCCTAGAGGCAATAATAAAGTTATTATTTATTTCCTTATATCATGATAAATGTTTATTATTCATGCTAGAATTGTATTAACCGGAAACATAATACATGTGTGAATACATAAACCTACAGAGTGTCACTAGTATGCCTCTACTTGACTAGCTCGTTAATCAAAGATGGTTATGTTTCCTAACCATGAACAAGGAGTTGTTATTTGATTAACGGGATCACATCATTGGTTGAATGATCTGATTGACATGACCCATTCCATTAGCATAGCACCTGATCGTATAGTTTGTTGCTAGTGCTTTTCTTCATGACTTATACATGTTCCTATGACTATGAGATTATGCAACTCCCGCTTGCCGAGGAACACTTTGGTGCTACCAAACGTCACAACGAATCGGGTGATTATAAAGGTACATTACAGGTGTCTCCGAAGGTACATGTTGGGTTGGCATATTTCGAGATTAGGATTTGTCACTCCGATTGTCGGAGAGGTATCTCTGGGCCCTCTCGGTAATGCACATCACATAAGCCTTGCAAGCATTGCAACTAAATGTGTTAGTTGTGAGATGATGTATTACGGAACGAGAAAAGAGACTTGCCAAGAACGAGATTGAACTAGGTATTGGATACCGACGATCGAATCTCGGCAAGTAACATACCGATGACAAAGGGAACAACGTATGTTGTTATGCGGTCCGACCGATAAAGATCTTCGAGAATATGTAGGAGCCAATATGGGCATCCAGGTCCCGCTATTGGTTATTGACCAGAGAGGTGTCTCGGTCATGTCTACATAGTTCTCGAACCCGTAGGGTCCGCACGCTTAACGTTTCGATGACAGTTATTATGAGTTTATATGATATTGATGTACCGAAGGAGTTCGGAGTCCCGGATGAGATCGGGGACATGACGAGGAGTCTCGAAATGGTCGAGACGTAAAGATCGATATATTGGACGACTATATTTGGACATCGGAAAGGTTCTGAGTGATCCGGGTATTTTCGGGAGTATCGGGGAGTTACGGGATTACGGGAGAAGTAATGGGCCTTGATGGGCTTTAGTGGGAAGAGGAAAAGGCTGCTGCGCCTCCCCTCCCCTCTAGTCCGAATTGGACTAGGGAAAAGGGGGCCGGCCACCTTTCCTTCTCCTCCTATTCCTTCTCCCTTCCTCCCCTCTTGGTGGACTCCTACTAGGACTTGGAAACCTAGTAGGACTCCACACCCTGGCGCGCCAAACCCTAGGCCGGCCACCCCCTCCCTTGCTCCTTTATATACGGGGGCAGGGGGCACCCCATAGACACACAAGTTGATCTACGGATCGTTCCTTAGCCGTGTGCGGTGCCCCCTTCCACCAAACTACACCTCGAATATACCGTTGCGGAGCTTAGGCGAAGCCCTGCGCCGGTGGAACATCATCATCGCCACCACGCCGTCGTCTCGACGAAACTCTCCCTCAACACTCGGCTGGATCGGAGTTCGAGGGACGCCATCGAGCTGAACGTGTGCGAACTCGGAGGTGCCGTGACGCTCGGTACTTGGATCGGTTGGATCGGGAAGAAGTACGACTACTTCCTCTCTACGCTCAACGCCAACGTTCTTTGGTCTACGAGGGTACGTAAACAACACTCTCATCTCGTTGCTATGCATCACCATGATCTTGCGTGATCGTAGGAAAATTTTTGAAATTACTACGTTCCCCAACATCGTCAACTCCGCAGTCGTACTGGGTAGCTGCGGCGTCGGTCTCGGTGTCTAGCGGAAGAAGAGGGGGGAAGAAACAATGAATACATAGCAAGCAAGTGCATAACAGGACAACAAGCGGAGCTAGACGGGTTCTAACGTGGTATGAGGTGATACTGGTGAAGGGGGAAAACATCCGGGAAAGTATTCCCGGTGTTCCGTGTTTTCGGACAGATGAACCGGAGGGGGAAAGTTGCATGTTTGCTATGCTAGGGATGTGTGGTGGACGAACGGGCTGCGTATCCGGATACGTCTCGTCGTTCTGAGCAACTTTCATGTATAAAGTATTTTCATCCGAGTTACGAATTAAAAGATATGATTTTCTAAAGATTTAAATCATTTTCTGATTTTAATTAGTTATTTAATTCTAACATTATCCAAAACAGTGAATGATGACGCGGGCATGACATCGAGTGATGTCAAGGTCAACTGGTCGGTTGACAGTCAAACCAGCATAAGTGGGTCGATGGGACCCACATGTCATTGTCGTGGTCACTAACAGGGGGTTTAGTCTAACTAAATGGGTTAATTAGTGGGTGGGTCCCAGCAGTCAGTGTCTAACTAGGTTTTAGTTAATTAACTTAATTAATTAGCAGTTTATATATTTGTTTTATTAGTTTTATGGCATGGGGCCCGCATGTCAGTGGTAGTAGCTGCCACGTCAGCACGTTGACTGGGTCAACCCAGTCAACGGGGCCCTCAGGACCCACTGGTCAGCGACACAGAGGCGGGGGCCACTGCGCCACGTCGGCGTCGGCGCTGGAGCGACTCCTGCGACCCAAACAGAGGCGGCCCCCTCGCCGGAGTTGGCCGGAATCACGCTACGGGGCTCGGGGAGGAGCGGGGCTAGGCCCATTCCAAGGTCCGCGCCGTGGCGCATTCAATGGAGGTGGTGGCTTGGTCGGAGGAGGGCCGTAGCGTCGCCGGCGGCGAGCGGGGCGGACGCTGGCGTTCGGCCGCGAGAGGGAAACGGCGCTGCGGCACGACAACAAGTACCCTAAATGGCCAGGAGGCTTCTAAGGACGCGTGCGAGCACAACGGCCAAGAGCCCGGGACCAAAAGGTCACCGGATGGCTAACGGCGACGAAACACGGCGGCGGCGCGCGCGGGCAAGTTAGAGGCGCGCGCCAACCAGCTTAACAGCGCCGAGAGAGAGAGAGGGAGGAGCGGGGCTCACCGAAGCGGCAACACGGTGGCCCTTGGCGGCTTAGTAGCCGCAGAGGGCGCCGCTGGAGTTGGGGATGGCGGAGGCGGAGGAAGAAGACGACCTCGCCCACGAGGCTGCGACGTCGCGGAGCTCGAATCGACGGTCGGGGACGACGAGGCGGGCGACGAGGA
Source organism: Aegilops longissima (assembly GCA_021605205.1). Classification (NCBI taxonomy): domain Eukaryota; kingdom Viridiplantae; phylum Streptophyta; class Magnoliopsida; order Poales; family Poaceae; genus Aegilops; species Aegilops longissima. Next base: position 517,390,076 of record CM038680.1, read on the forward strand.
GACCGGCGACACGTTATGCTGTGCGGGAGGACGGCGGCCGTGGTTAGCACGGCGGCGCAGCCATGGGCGCGTTCGGGCGCTGCAGATCTGGAAGGTGGGAAGAGAGTGAGTGGGAGAGCGAGGGGCAAGTGGGGAGGGGAGCCCGAGGGGGCCGCAGCGTCGGCGCCCTTATCCTCTCCGGGCCTCAGAAGGCGCTGGGCGGCGAGCTGGTCCGTCGGGCGACAATGGGCTTGATCGGAGGAGCAATGAAGGGGAAGGCGACTCGGTGGGTTGGGTGACTGGCTGGGCGGATGGGTGCATGGGCCGGCCCGTTCGGACGGCTGAGGCTAGCTGGGCCACTTGGCCCAGCAGGGGGGGCTTTCTCTTTGTTTTTTTTGTTAGTTTAGTTTTTCTTTCGTATTTTCTTTTCTTTTATTTATTTACTTTTCTGTTTTCAATCATTTTAAATTATTTAGGCCTTTTATAAAAATGTGTTTACTACACCATATTTATTTATGTAATGTTTAGTACAACCCGAACATTTTTATTTTAATGTTTGAATATTTTTATTATTTACCAAACTTTGAATTTGAATTTCGGACCGGTTTTGATCTAACAATAGATTAGCAGCAGTAACCGTGGTGACGTGGCACCATTAGCGTGGGATCACTGTAGCTTAATTATCCGGGCGTCACAATTCTCCTCCACTACAAGAAATCTCGTCCCGAGATTTAGGAGCGGGAGTAAGGGGGAAGGGAATTGGTTACAAAACTCTAATGGGTCTTCTCGGCATTGGTTGCTCTTCTCGAAGAAGTTAATCCCTTCGGTTGATGTCTCCATTTTTCTGCTTCAGGTCATCAAGATGAAGTCGACATCCTTTCTTTGGGGGTTCCATCGTACTTACGAAAGAATAAGGGGGTTATTCCGGGAGAACGAACCTCTACAAGGTTGACTATCTGGTCGATAACATCGGGGAAGGTGGCGGAAAGTAACTCTTGAATTGAAACTTAAGTAAATATAGAGAGCAAGTAATGAGGTTTCATGGGAAGTTTCGAGCGGGCAGGCAATCGTTCGATGCCTGAAACAAAGTGTTGAAGGGGTTTAGGGCAATGTGAATAAGCATTGCATCAGATACCAGAATAGATCACCGGGCAGGCGGCCCGTGAATTACTTACAATGTCAAGTGCGAGGAATAACTTTGACAACAGGGTGTATAGGGGAGTCAGGTTTCGATCCTATGGAACTGTGGGTTATGGGCCCACCATGTGGGTTAAAGGTAGGAAGGGGGGGGGGCTGACATCTTGCACGGTCACAATAGCAAGGCATGCCAGAGGGTAGCCTGTTAGTTATGTCGGCAACAACATCGATACCAAGGGCGAGGGACGAAGAGAACCATTTTCCTGCTCGTTGAACGAGGCGGACCAATAGGCAAAGTTCCCGTCCATCGGTGGTTACCGAAATGTCATCAACAATAGTAACAGGGTCTTGCTGACAGAATTTCTACACCGAGGTGTTTACATAAGCAGAAGAATACTACTGCTTATATAATATAGATCACAAGTAGGGTTAAGTAATCCAATGGAAAGGAAAGGTGATTACCAGATTTAATCAGAACAATGGAAAGAAATATGTGTTTAAACACATAATTCAGGGGTATATCCTTCCCAAGGACAAGCAGGGCATGATGTCCATAAGGGGATAGAAAGTAGAAAACCGTTTAGGTAAGGGGAGAGAAATTTCATGACATTACCCATACAAAGGTGTTTGGATAATTGAGCAAGAAACATTTAGCATTGGGCTTCAAATGCTCTTATTGAAAATCGGAGTACCACAGACATGCTTCGAGATAGCACTGACATGGTCTTCAAGCAAAGATCGGACTTTGGATACAAGAAGGATTCATCAGGAACAACTTGCAGAATAAGCCTTATAGTTTCCCCATGGAAGAATGGGTAACCTCGCTGAAAGGGGAACTATAACAGTAGGGACTCCGACCAGGTGTGCTAGGCACGACATCACCTTACCGGGTCATATTAAGACCAATGTTATAACTCTTGGAAATATGTTCCCACCATCATATCGGACCGAGATTCAGATCTGATTGGTGCGAGGATATCTCAAACTCAGGATGCCTGAGAAGGAAGGGGTGCAACACAATTTGACGAGACGACATTGTAAGATTCTCGGGAAATGAACTATGAAGTGATTTCCGTTAACAAGAGTTCATCATTAACCCAAGGAGGGGACAAGGAGGTGCCTGGTGAACTCAACGGCAATTCATCGAGATTTCCAAAAGATGGATTTCCACAATTAAGTGAACACGGAGATAACATTTGTCAGATCAAATGATATAAGGAAGTATGCTCGAGAAAAACATACACAATTAAACGTTGGTTGAAAGGTGCGCCCAAAATATGGGTTGGGTTGCACGACCAATGTCAGAATGGTGATTCAATAAGCCATAGTCGTAGAATGAAACTATAGACCAATAACTTCAAAGCAAGAGGGTTGCTTGAAGTTTAGAATTTACACATCACAGACCATTTGTCGGTATTCCGGTTAGAAACATCACGGGGACCAAGAAAAGAATGGTGATGTGAATAAGTATCACTGGTATCAAGAATTCTTAAGGGTGGTGAATTTCTCACAACATTGAGGACATAAGAGATGTTAAGTTTCCAAGGTAAAGAAGAACAATTACTGGATAGCAAGGAACTCAAGGTATAACACCAAACACGAACAAGCTTGTGTTGGTGGGAAGGCAATAAAGTGGTCGGTGATAACGCAGATCATCGAGGGCAAGGATGGTATTTCTCATCATGAACTCATTTGATATCCTGGAAGAGCTCATAAGGTTGATGATGATCACGACACACTTTGTCGAGAGATTTCAAGATGTAATCGATCATGATGACATCAAGTCAAATGAATGGTGAAGCGAAAGGTTATTGGAACCATGCGTACGACACAAACTCAAAATCAAGCTTGTTGTCCAAAGCGAACTGATATGATGAGGAAGAATGACGTAAGCTTAGCTCATCATCAAAAATTATGCTCTGGGAAGAAGGACCAGGTAGCACAGTTAGAATCATCACGACAACGATATAGCCAAACAGGCTAGGAATGGCGTGATCGGGTACAAACTCGTACTTATAGAAGCTTACTGAAGAATTGTTGAACCGCAGTGCGGACTCGGTTCAGTTATCGGTGTCTATGAGTGTTTAATAACTCAGAGCCCGTGAAAAAATTGGAATCAGTGGGAAGGTAGCACTTGATGGAGAACTCATAAGAAGTTATGCAGTTTTGTGATAATCTCGAGATACCAGGGGGGTAATACTCGACGGTAGATCAAAGTAAGGGTTGGACTGGGGTATTGATCCACAGAAGACAAGTGCTTAAACTTGCCCGGGAATTGGATCAAAGAAGAACATATGGTCGAAACCATGATTGCAAAGGATCAATTCAACGAAACCAAAGTATATTATATCAAGGAAATAGCTATTATTACAAGAAGCTTCCAGGATAGGATCTACATCGTGTCCATGGGCATGAACACAAAGTTCAAGGTCGACTCCCACTTCTTCAATGTATAACCTTCCATTCACTCCTCGCTTTGATAAAGGCATTAGTGTTGAAAGTTTTACCTGGTGAAATACCAGATGAGTATGACCCGTGAAAACTTCCGAGTTCACACATAGTAAGGAAGGCATAGGTTCAACCCATCAGGGCATCTTACGAACATATACCACAAACTTCAATAGTAAATACCACCAGCTCGAAAGTAGAGCATGGTTGGCCAAGCAGATGATACAATTTACCGGAGGCACTATGTATCAGGGGAAGAACTCACAAGGTGATTGAATATGAAGGACACTGTCGGATAACAATCCAAAATGGATCGGGTGATCCTAACGAGCTGATGTGAGTATCGGTACTCCATCGGAGGAAGAAAGAATGCACGAGCATCATATTATAGAACATCAGAATAATTCGATGCTTAGATTAACCAAGGAATTATGATTTCCAAAACAAAGGATCAGAAGCAGACGCTCTGATCAAGGATGGATAAGTTGTATAGACCAGAGGCACAATTGACGACAAATAGTTTGGTCGAGAACCAGCTCATGTTCAAAATGACATCTGAGCAGGAAAGATAATTTAGAAGGGTTGATAGATGATTGTGTGCGTTCGCACACATGTGATCAATAGGATCAAAATGACGGTGTCAAAATATACTAATGAATATTGCTAGTGATATGGGAGCATCCATAATGTAAGCAGACAAGTATTGCAGAGCAATAAGCTACTAAGGATTTTTGGAGGATTGAATAGTATTTCGAAGACCATTGTGAAAAACATGAACAACGGTGAAATAACGGATACTCGGTAAGTGTGAGGAATTATCCATAGAGGGTATTCATGTGGCAAAGATCTGCAATGCAATGGCTCAAAAGATTCTTAAAAGTCAAAGAACAATTCGATGCATCTTGTAACAACAAGAGCAGCTAGGGATGAATGTAAGAATGGTAAGGGCAATAAGTTATCCATAAGGATTTATCAGTGGTAGGGAATTGCAAAAGCAATGGGCACAAGGTCTGGAGAGAATATCGGAGATTATCTTCGAAATCTTCTGGTGCAGCCGGCAATCAGCTGTATTAAGGGGCTCTCCGGGAGGAAGTAGTTACGAGAACCTAGAGTCAGATTTAGTAAAATCATTTAACCCGAGTAGAAGAGAGTTCGGAGTCCCAGAGTAAAGGTCGAGGAGTAAAAGATCCTAGGACCACCCGATGGCGACGTGGGCCCGTAAGGCACACAGCCAAGTTAGTAAAAGTTTTTGCAATGTCTAGACTCGACTTCGCCAAGGAGTGTGAAAGGGGATTCCTACAGCAATGGCTCGATACCAATTTAGACGCTTCGATTCAATCGTACACTAATCATGCACGCAAATGTGTACGATCAAGATCGAGGACTCACGGAAGATATCACAACACAACTCTAAAACATAAATAAGTCATACAAGCATCATAATACAAGCCAGGGCCTCGAGGGCTCGAATACAAGTGCTCGATCATAGACGAGTCAGCGGAAGCAACAATTTATGAGTACGACATAAGTTAAACAAGTTTGCCTTAAGAAGGCTAGCACAAAGCGGGATACAGATCAAAGAGGCGCAGCCTCCCGCTCGATCCTCCTAACTACTCCCGGTCGTAAATCAACGGGCTGCATGTAGTAGTAGGCACCTCCGGTGTAGTAGTCGCCATCGACGGTGGCGCCTCGCCTGGCTCCATCGTGTCGCAGACAACGGGTAAAGAAAGGGGAAAAAGGGGAACAAGGCAACCGTGAGTACTCATCCAAAGTACTGCAAGCAAGAAGCTACACTACATATGCATGGATATATGTGTAAAGGGCAATATCGATGGACTGAAGCAGAAAGCGAATAAGAGGGGATAGCTAGTCTTATCAAGACTATGCTTCGGTCACCTCCGTCTTGCAACAGTAGAAGAGGGTAGGTTGAAGTCCTCCAAGTAGCATCGTATAGCATAATCCTACCCAACGATCCCCTCCTTGTAACCCTGAGAGAGAGCGACCACCGGGTTGTATCTGGCACTTGGAAGGTTGTGTTTTATTAAGTATCCGGTTCTAGTTGTCATAAGGTCAAGGTACAACTCCAAGTCGTCCTGTTACCGAAGATCACAGCTATTCGAATAGATTAACTTCCCTGCAGGGGTGCACCACATAACTCAACACGCTTGATCCCATTTGGCCGGACACACTTTCATGGGTCATGCCCGGCCGCGGAAGATCAACACGTCGCAGCCCCACCTAGGCTCAACAGAGAGGTCAACACGCCGGTCTAAACCTAAGCGCACATGGGTCTGGGCCCATCGCCCTGAGCACACCTGCATGTTGCGTGGGCGGCCGGAAGCAGACCTAGCCTAGTGGCGTTCCAGTCCAATCCGTAGCGCGCCGCGATTCGGCCGACGTCACGAAGTGCTTTACCGATACCTCGACGCCGAGTGCCCATATCTTTCCCACGTAGTTGGTTAGTGCGTATAGGTCCGTAGCCAGACTCAGATCAAATACCAAGATCTCGTTAAGCGTGTTAAGTATCCGCGAATGCCGAACAGGGCCAGGCCCACCTCTCTCCTAGGCGGTCTCAACCTGCCTGTCGCTCCGCCACAAAGATCCACTCGGGTGCTCCACCACCGACCCGACTTTAGTCTCCACATGTATCATGTATAAAGTATATAGTATATACCCGAGATCACCTCCCGAGTGATCTCGGCCCAATAGTACAACACAACAGACGGACAAGAATGTAGGGCCACAGATGGAATACTAGCATCCTATACTAAGCATGTAGGATTGCGGTAAAGGTAACAAAGAGTAACAAGGACAGGCTATGCATCGGGATAGGTATAATGAAAGCAGTAACATGCTACACTACTCTAATGCAAGCAGTATAGAGAAGAGTAGGCGATATCTGGTGATCAAGGGGGGGGCTTGCCTGGTTGCTCTGGCAAGAGAGAGGGGTCGTCAACTCCGTAGTCGTACTAGGTAGCTGCGGCGTCAATCTCGGTGTCTAGCGGAAGAAGAGGGGGGAAGAAACAATGAATACATAGCAAGCAAGTGCATAACAGGACAACAAGCGGAGCTAGACGGGTTCTAACGTGGTATGAGGTGATACTGGTGAAGGGGGAAAACATCCGGGAAAGTATTCCCGGTGTTCCGTGTTTTCGGACAGATGAACCGGAGGGGGAAAGTTGCATGTTTGCTACGCTAGGAATGTGTGGTGGACGAACGGGCTGCGTATCCGGATTCGTCTCGTTGTTCTGAGCAACTTTCATGTATAAAGTATTTTCATCCGAGTTACGGATTAAAAGATATGATTTTCTAAAGATTTAAATCATTTTCTGATTTTAATTAGTTATTTAATTCTAACATTATCCAAAACAGTGAATGATGACGCAGGCATGACATCAGAGTGATGTCAGCAGGTCAACTGGTCGGTTGACCAGTCAAACCAGACAGGTGGGTCCAGTGGGACCCACATGTCATTGTCAGGGTCACTAACAGGGGGTTTAGTCTAACTAAATGGGTTAATTAGTGGGTGGGTCCCAGCAGTCAGTGTCTAACTAGGTTTTAGTTAATTAACTTAATTAATTAGCAGTTTATATATTTGTTTTATTTGTTTTATGGCATGGGGCCCTTATGTCAGTGGCAGTAGCTGCCACGTCAAGACGCTGACCGGTCAACCCGGTCAACGGGCCCTCAGACCCACGGTCGGCCGACACGCAGGCGGGGCCATCGCGCCCGTCGGCGTCGGCGCCGGAGTGACTCCAGCGACCCAAACAGAGGCGGCCCCCTCGTCGGAGTTGGCCGGAATCACGCTACGGGGCTCGGGGAGGAGCGGGGCTAGGCCCATTCCAAGGTCCGCGCCGTGGCGCATTCAATGGAGGTGGTGGCTTGGTCGGAGGAGGGCTGTAGCGTCGCCGGCGGCGAGCGGGGCGGACACCGGCGTTCGGCCGCGAGAGGGAAACGGCGCTGCGGCACGACAGCAAGTACCCTAAACGGTCAGGAGGCTTCTAAGGACGCGTGCGAGCACAATGGCCAAGTGCCCGGGACCAAAAGGTCACCGGATGGCTACCGGCGACGAGCGCGTGCGGCGATGCGCTCGGGCAAGTTGGGGGCGACGCGCCCAACTAGCGAACGACGTCGATAGAGAGAGGGGAGGGAGCGGGGGCTCACCGAGCGGCAACACGGTGGCCCTTGGCGGCTTAGTAGTTGCAGAGGGCGTCGCCGGAGTTGGGGATGAGCGGCGGCGAGGCGGAGGAAGAAGACGACCTCGTCTACGAGGCTGCGATGTCGCGGAGCTCGAATCGACGGTCGGGGACGACGAGGCGGGCGACGAGGGAGACCGGCGACATGTTGGCGCGGTGCGGGGAGGACGGCGGCCATGGTTAGCACGGCGGCGCAGCCATGGGCGCGCTCGGGCGCTGCAGATCTGGAAGGGGGAAGAGAGTGAGTGGGAGAGCGAGGGGCAAGTGGGGAGGGGAGCCCGAGGGGGCGCAGCGTCGGTGCCCTTATCCTCTTCGGCCTCAGTGGGTGGCGAGGCGGCGGCAATGCCTTGATCGGAGGAGCAGTGAAGGGGGAAGGCGACTCGGTGGGTTGGGTGGCCTGGCTGGGCCGGGTGGGTGCATGGGCCGGCCTGTTCGGACGGCTGAGGCCAGCTGGGCCACTTGGCCCAGCAGGGGGGCTTTCTCTTTGTTTTTTTGTTAGTTTAGTTTTTCTCTTTCGTATTTTCTTTTCTTTTATTTATTTACTTTTCTGTTTTAAATCATTTTAAATTATTTAGGCCTTTTATAAAAATGTGTTTACTACACCATATTTATTTATGTAATGTTTAGTACAACCCGAACATTTTTATTTTAATGTTTGAATATTTTTATTATTTACCAAACTTTGAATTTGAATTTTGGACCGGTTTTGATCTAACAATAGATTAGCAGCAGTAACCGTGGTGACGTGGCACCATTAGCGTGGGATCACTGTAGCTTAATTATCCGGGCGTCACAGACATCCCTAGAAGCCAACTGACAAGCCAAATTCAGTTGTTTTTACAGGAAACAGGCAACGACGATGGAGATGCTCCAAGGGACTCACCAATGTCCATGAGGAATGAGCTGCGTCGAGTGGCTGCGGCGGCGAGGAGAACCTCCTTCCGCAGACGTGCGCTGTCGGCCACTCATGCCGAGCAGCTTACACGGGCCTAGCCCTGCCGATGCGCTTCGAATCGAGACCAACAATGGCTACCACTGGTCCTCCGCGGCCGGCATTGTAGGAGCAGGGGAAGTGGAGCAGTTCGGGCTCGGGGCGGGATGCGCGCAGCCGTCGGCCGCCGGGAGCAGCTGCCCCGTGCCGCGAGACCCGCCATGGCCGCAACAAGCAGATTGGTGCTGCTGCCGCATCTCCTTTGCCTCTGTGTTACCGGAATGGATAAGAGTGGGTTGGGGACGAGTGAGCGAGGAGCTGGATAGAAAACGGATGGTTGGTTCAGTTGGTTGTAGGCCGCGAACGTTTTTACGGGCTGATGTGTCAACAACCAGCGAGCATGAAGATTTGCGTGTGATCAGAAGGCCGTAACATTGTACGCTCTCGAGGTCTATAAATCTGACGTCAGGTTAATAAACTTTTCGTTCTATTGTTGTTTAAATGACAGTTAGCAGGTAGACATGATTGACTTAACAACATGCCTGTACATTGTTTTCTTTGTTTCAGTTCTATATAAAAAAATCTTAGAACTTTCTGCTCTATTAGCTACCAATACTATGTACCGTAGGCTTTCTTTGCATGTAGTTCCTTTTTAGTATGAATAACTACGTAACACCTCAATTCCTACAATGGACTACTAAACCTTGAAAAGAAAACCTCATCACTCTCTTTTTATGAACCTTTGCCATAAATAAAGTCTTGGGACAACTTACCAAATATTACAAAACTAACTAAATAGCTTATCACTCTATGTGGCGTGGCGTGCCGCCGCGCACTACCCGCTAGTATAGTTCATATTTATAGGGAAAATACACATGAGCTGTTGGGTGCTCCACACCCTATACAGATATTAAATGTAAAAATAAAATTCAAAAAAAGCTGAAATTTGAGGATGTCAAACCTGGGTTCCCAATCTATTCTCGTGTGAAGTTTCGTGAAAAAATACCAGGAAACGTCTTCGTGGCGAAAGAAATATTGTTCGAACAAAAATTCATCCAAACAGTTTTTTCGATACATAGAATTTTTTTTTATCTTTTTGAGACGAATACGTTTGCTGGTATCTTTTCACGAAATTTCACACGGAACTAGATCACACACCCAAGTTTGATATCCCCAAATCCCAGGTTTTGTTTTCAAATTTCTCTGTACTTTTTTGAACTTAATGTTCATAGAGAGACGGGGAGCACCAGTGCTACAAATCCACCTAGGGGTTACTTTGTAATTTCCTAATCTATGATCCGATGCATTGTACATGTAAGTGTCAAGTTTAAATTAAGTTACGGGCCCTTTAGAAAACTACAACGGAGGATACACAACAAAAGGTGGAATAGCACACACAAAGTGCAAATAAGACTTTGCCATATCTACAAAAAACACAAACTAGTCTAATGGGAGTGGTCCGACCAAGAATACTTAGGTCCTTGGTTCTTGAACCCCACAAATATGGGTTTCTTCTATTTTTCATACTTGAGATGTAGTAGTCCATGATGCCAAGCAACATATCATCTGAACAAACAGGAAAACATTCGAGGAGAAAAAATGTATATGCCCCTAAAAAGGGCAACAACAAAAAAAACCCTGGCAATTGATACCAAAATAGTATTAACCCAGGACCACACTTTCTTTAGGTTGCGACTCTGTCGACGTTTTGGAGCCGAGGTATCCAGACTTGCCTGCCTGTGGCCCACGGCGTGGCTCCACCAACGGGCCAGTACGGCCCATCTTCAACACCAACAACACAAGACCCTCACGAGGGGCCAAGCCTCATGAGGCGGATGACGCCAAGACCTCCAGAAGGAGCGGCCTCCCTAGGCTGGCTCCTGAGGAGCGGAGTTTTCTATGAAGACGCCCACCTCGTGAGGTTGAGGTGACGCAAGCCATGATGACCAAGGCAGGCGGGCGCCAGCGGGCGCAGTGCAACATGTTTCCTCTTTGGTGCAAAAGAGGCAAGTGCAGGCACGAAGTCCCGAGGAATCAACCAAAGGTTTCCATTTCCGTGCTACAAGACGAAGACCGCCAGGACAGCAGGACAGAGGTCATCGCCGAGCCCACCACGGCGTCACGGCCAGAAGCTTTGCAGGCGAAGACCACCTTTCGTCAGGATAAGATGTACTAGTTGTCTCCCTTCGAATTTGGCCGTTGTGGGATCCCTTCCCGCCTTCATTTTGGGGGAAGGGGACCAAGGCCACTATAAATATAGCCTAGCCACCACCATAGCAAGGGGGGATCATTGAGACCACCCGCACCCTCACCAGCTCACACAAGCACAAGAACACACCTCCCGAGGTTGTTCTTCCTCTGTACCAGTTCATCCTCAGCCAACCTCGAGGCTAATCCACCACAAAGTAGGAGTAGGGTATTACACCGCAAGGTGGCCCGAACCTGAGTAAACTGATGTGTCCCTTTCCATTCCAGTTCATCGAGCTAGGCCATGAGATCGACGAGCTGGCGAACTAGGGAGGTTGAGTTCTTCGCACGCACCCCAGAGTTCAAATCTATCTTGGGTCTGCGGAGCCCCGAACCTGACATTTGGCGCGCAAGGTAGGGTGCATCAGAGCCTCTCTTCCGCCGGTCAATCCGCCACCGTTCCGCCGTCCTCATGGCCGATGCTCGTCGAGTTCGTGCTGAGCGCCAGGCTGCCCTCACCGCCCGCGTTGCCTAGATGGCGCTGGCAGGCGACAGCGCTCCCCACCATTCCCCATCGCCTGCAGCAGACGCTGCTATGGGCCCCACGGCCCATGAGCAGCAGGCTTCGTCGCTGCAGCCTTCTGTGCGGCGTGATGGGCATATCGCTACTCCGTCGTTGACTCTAGCGGCTGCATCGTCTTCTCATGCTCGCCGCGGGCCAGCGAACGCGCAAGCTGCTTGCTCATGGCACGCGAGCTTCTGCGCTATCGCCCGACCGATGACCTCTACGAGGACTGGCTGGACCGCATCGCCGAGCTCGCCAGCGCCGTTGGAGAGGCCCCTGCGTCGTCCCGCTCACTGCCTCCCCCGCCGCCTCTTGCAGGCGAAGTGGCCCATGGGGCGCCTCCTCCACCTCCCAGGCAAGACCCCGTCCTCGAGCCAAGGCGTGAGGCACCTCGGCGTGACCTGCCACGGAGGGCGCCAGCGCGTGACGAAGAAAGTTGCCAGCTAGTGCAGCGGCCCCAAGGAGAGGCGCGTGCGATCCCAGCACCACCACGTCAAGACCGTGTGACGCCCGAGGTGGTGGTGCGCAAGATCAGGCTCCACCTCCACGGCGGGCTCCGGTGAGTGCGGCAGTGATAACCCACAAATATAGGGGATCGCAACAGTTTTTGAGGGTGAGTATTCAACCCAAATTTATAGATTCGACACAAGGGGAGCCAAAGAATATTTGAAGGTATTAGCAGCTGAGTTGTTAATTCAACCACACCTGAAGATTAATTATCTACAGCAAGTAATCAGTAGCAAAGCAATATGATGGTTTTGATAGTAGTGACAGCAGTAACAGTAACAGTAACAATGATAGCAGTAATTTTTAGCAAGTGTAACAGTAAAGATAGCAGTAGTAACTTAGCAAGAACAATATAAGATAAATTCGTAGGCATTGGATCGATGACTTGTTGGATGATATTCATCATGAGACAATTATAACCTAGGGCGATACGACACTAGCTCCAGTTCATCAATATAATGTAGGCATGTATTCCGTAAATAGTCATACGTGCTTATGGAAAGAACTTGCATGACATCTTTTGTCCTACCCTCCCGTGACAGTAGGGTCCATATTGGAAACTAAGGGATATTAAGGCCTCCTTTTAATAGAGAACCGGAACAAAGCATTCACACATAGTGAATACATGAACTCCTCAAACTATGGTCATCACCGGGAGAAGTCCCGGTTTCTGTCACTCCGGGGTTATCGGATCATAACACGTAGTAGGTGACTATAACTTGCAAGATCGGATCTAGAACATGGATATAATGATGATAACATAAATGGTTCAGATCTGAGTTCATGGCACCCGGGCCCAAAGTGACAAGCATTAAGCATGGCAAAGTCATAGCAACATCAATCTTAGAACATAGTGGATACTAGGGATCCAGCCCTAACAAAACTAACTCGATTACATTATGAATCTCATCCAACTCCTCATAGACCAGCGAGCCTACGAAGGAATTACTCACTCCCGGTGGGGAGCTTCATGGAATTGGCGATGGAGAAGGGTTGGTGACGATGAAGAATGAAGACCCCCCTCTCCGGAGCCCCAAACGGACTCCAGATCTGGCCTCCCGATGAAGAACAGGAGGTGACGGCAGCTTCATCTCGTGGATCGTGATAATTCTTTCTCCCTGATTTTTTTCTGGAAAAATAGGATTTTATAGCATCGGTTTCAGGGTCTGCGGGGCCACCAGGTGGGGACAACCCACATGGGCGCGCCAGGAGAGGGGGGTGCACCCTGGTGGGTTGTGCCCACCCAGGTGCCCCTCACCGGTAGGTCTTGGCTCCAGAAATTCTTATTTATTATATAAAATTCCTTGCAAAGTTTCGTTCCATTCTGAGAACTTTTATTTCTGCACAAAAACAACACCATGGTAGTTCTGCTGAAAACAACGTCAGTCTGGGGTTAGTTTCATTCAAATCATGCAAATTAGAGTCCAAAACAAGAGGAAAAGCGTTAGGAAAAGTAGATACGTTGGAGACGTATCAACTCCCCAATCTTAAACCTTTTCTTGTCCTCAAGCAATTCAGTTGATAAACTGAAAGTAAAAAAGAAAAACATTTACGAACTCTTTTGCTCTTGTTTGCATAAATAAGCTTAAACAACATCCAGGTTTTCAGCCAACATTATAACTAACCATGCTGACAATAACTACTAAAGATTATAATAACTCATATGACATAATCAGCTAGCGAGCAATAATCAGATATCTCAAACGGCAACACGTTGTCAAAACAACCATGATATAATATGACAATAGTGATATCTCGCTAGCCCTTTCTGAGACCGCAAAACCTAAATGTTGAGCACCTTCAAAGTTCAAGCAACGACTAAACATTGTAATTCATGGTAGAAAAGATCCAGTCATGATGCACCCAACATTAGCTACACACAATGCATAAGTCTGATACGTCTCCAACGTATCTATAATTTTTGATTGCTTCATGCTATATTATATTCTATTTTGGATGATTAATGGGCTTTGTTATACACTTTTATATTATTTTTGGGACTAACCTATTAACCGGAGGCCCAGCCCAAATTGCTGTCTTTTTGCCTATTTAAGAGTTTCGCAGAAAAAGAATATCAAACAGAGTCCAAACGGAATGAAACCTTCGGGAACGTGATTTTCGGAACAAACGTGATCTAGAGGACTTGGAGTCTACGTCAAGAAATCAACCAGGAGAGCATGAGGCAGGGGGCGTGCCTACCCCCCTGGGTGCGCCCTCCACCCTCATGGGGCCCACATTGCTCCACCGACGTACTTCTTCCTCCTATATATACCTACGTACCCCCAAACCAACAGAAGCATCCACGAAAACCTAATTCCACCGCCGAAACCTTCTATACCCGTGAGATCCCATCTTGGGGCCTTTTCCGGCATCCTGCCGGAGGGGGCATGGATCACGGAGGGCTTCTACATCAACACCATAGCCTCTTCGATGATGTGTGAGTAGTTTACCTCAGACCTTCGGGTCCATAGTTATTAGCTAGATGGCTTCTTCTCTCTCTTTGTATCTCAATACAAAGTTCTATTCGATGTAATCTTCTTTTGCGGTGTGTTTGTTGAGACCAATGAATTGTGGGTTTATGGTCAAGTTTATCCATGAACAATATTTGAATCTTCTCTGAATTCTTTTATGTATGATTGGTTATCTTTGCAAGTCTCTTCGGATTATCAGTTTGGTTTGGCCTACTAGATTGATCTTTCTTGCAATGGGAGAAGTGCTTAGCTTTGGGTTCAATCTTGCGGTGTCCTTTCCCAGTGACAGTAGGGGCAGCAAGGCACGTATTGTATTGTTGACATCGAGGATAACAAGATGGTTTTTTATCATATTGCATGATTTTATCCCTCTACAGCATGTCATCTTACTTAAAGCATTACTCTGTTCTTTTGAACTTAATACTCTAGATGCATGCTGGATAGCGGTCGATGTGTGGAGTAATAGTAGTAGATGCAGGGAAGAGTCGGTCTACTTTTCACGGACATGATGCCTATATACATGATCATACCTAGATATTCTCATAACTATGCTCAATTCTATCAATTGCTCAACAGTAATTTGTTCACCCACCGTAATACTTATGCTCTTGAGAGAAGCCACTAGTGAAACCTATGGCCCCCGGGTCTATTTTCCATCATATTAATCTTCCAACATTTAGCTATTTTTATTGCCTTTTATTTTACTTTGCATCTTTATTATAAAAATACCAAAAATATTATCTTATCATATCTATCAGATCTCACTTTCGTAAGTGACCGTGAAGGGATTGACAACCCCTTTATTGCGTTGGTTGCGAGGTTTTTATTTGTTTGTGTAGGTGCGAGGGACTTGAGCGTGGCCTCCTACTGGATTGATACCTTGGTTCTTAAAAACTGAGGGAAATACTTACGCTACTTTACTGCATCACCCTTTCCTCTTCAAGGGAAAACCAACGCAGTGCTCAAGAGGTAGCAAGAAGGATTTCTGGCGCCGTTGCCGGGGAGTCTACGCAAAAGTCAACATACCAAGTACCCATCACAAACTCTTATCTCCCGCATTACATTATTTGCCATTTGCCTCTCGTTTTCCTCTCCCCCACTTCACCCTTGCTGCTTTATTCGCCCTTTTTCGTTCGCCTTATTCCTGTATGTATCTTTGTTTGTGTTTCCATGTGCCTTCTATTTACTTGCATCTTTGCTTGCTAAAAATCTATTGATATGGATCCACTTAAAGTGTTCTACTTGGATCATCTTCGATCCTTATGCGCTCATGCTGAAACCCCAACTAGCCTAGTTGATGGGAAATCTTTAGATGAGCATGCTCACTTTGTGCATCACCGTTTGTCTGAAAAAGGGAAACTCTTATGGAATCAAATAAACAGATTGCTGTGTTATGCTTGGAATCTTTGTGAAATTCATGATTTTACTTGTTGCTCTAAGAACCCTAAAAAACACCTTCCCTACCTATGTGATTTTAATGAGAATGAAATCTTATCTTCTTATGCAAAGGGTGTTTATAGTTACTATGATATCGAACAAATTGAAGAATTTGTTGCTTTTAAGGGTGCTTATGAAGTTGCTTCTTTGATTGAAAAGTATGATATTACTCTCTGCGAATGTGAAATTTTTGACATACTTAAATATTGCTATGAAAACTATGCTCATAATGCCTATGTCGAAGAATTTATTGAGAATGACCGTTGCTTTGGAAGAAAATAATGATACGCATGAATCTATAGATAATGATGATTCCGATGATTTGATTGAAATATCCCTTGATGAGCATGATGCTTGCTATTCTTGTGGCCATGATGCCAATATTTATGAAGATGAATTTGCTATAGTTCCTTACGTTAAACATGACATCGTTGCTATTGCACCCATACTTGATAGTTCCTTCGATGAAAAGCATGATTGCAATGATTTTACTATAAATTTTCTTGATGTCAATTGTGCTAATAATATGCAAAACCCTAAGCTTGGGGATGCTAGTTTTGCTATGTCTACTACTTGTTGCAATGATCATGATTGGGGTGATTCTTCTTACGATCTTGAAAATTTACTTACTCCCCATGATGAATATGAGATTGATAATAATGTTTGCAATAATATTGAACGTGGGTTTGGAAGAGTGTCTGATACGTCTCCAACGTATCTATAATTTTTTATTGTTCCATACTATATTATATTTTGTTTTGGACATTAATGGGCTTTATAATACACTTTTATATTATTTTTGGGACTAACCTATTAACCGGAGGCCCAGCCCAGAATTGCTGTTTTTTTGCCAATTTCATAGTTTCGCAGAAAAAGAATATCAAACGGAGTCCAAATGGAATGAAACCTTCGGGAACGTGATTTTCGGAATGAACATGATCCAGAGGACTTGGACCCTACGTCAAGACATCAACCATGAAGGCACGAGGTAGGGGGGCGCGACGACCCCCCGGGTGCGCCCTCCACCCTCGTGGGCCCCATGTTGCTCCACCGACGTACTTCTTCCTCCTATATATACCTACGTACCCCAAACTACCAGATATGGAGCCAAAAACCTAATTCCACCGCCGCAACCTTCTGTACCCGGGAGATCCCATCTTGGGGCCTTTTCCGGAGCTCCGCCGGAGGGGGCATCGATCACGGAGGGCTTCTACATCAACACCATAACCTCTCCGATGATGTGTGAGTAGTTTACCTCAGACCTTCAGGTTCATAGTTATTAGCTAGATGGCTTCTTCTCTCTCTTTGGATCTCAATACAAAGTTCTCCACAATTCTCGTGGAGATCTATTTGATGTAATCTTCTTTTGCGGTGTGTTTGTTGAGACCGATGAATTGTGGGTTTATGGTCAAGTTTATCCATGAACAATATTTGAATCTTCTCTGAATTCTTTTATGGATGATTGGTTATCTTTGCAAGTCTCTTCGAATTATCAGTTTGGTTTGGCCTACTAGATTGATCTTTCTTGCAATGGGAGAAGTGCTTAGCTTTGGGTTCAATCTTGCGATGTCCTTTCCCAGTGAAAGTAGGGGCAGCAAGGCACGTATTGTATTGTTGCCATCAAGGATAACAAGATGGGTTTATATCATATTGGATGAGTTTATCCCTCTACATCATGTCATCTTACTTAAAGCGTTACTCTGTTCTTATGAACTTAATACTCTAGATGCATGCTGGATAGCGGTCGATGTGTGGAGTAATAGTAGAAGATGCAGGCAGGAGTCGGTCTACTTGTCTTGGACGTGATGCCTATATACATGATCATACCTAGATATTCTCATAACTATGCTCAATTATGTCAATTGCTCAACAGTAATTTGTTCACCCATCGTAATACTTATGCTCTCGAGAGAAGCCACTAGTGAAACCTACGGCCCCCGGGTCTATCTTCCATCATATTAATCTTCCAACACTTAGCTATTTTTATTGCCTTTTATTTTACTTTGCATCTTTATCATAAAAATACCAAAAATATTATCTTATCATATCTATCAGATCTCACTCTCGTAAGTGACCGTGAAGGGATTGACAACCCCTTTATTGCGTTGGTTGCGAGGATTTATTTGCTTGTGTAGGTGCGAGGGACTCGTGCGTGGCCTCCTACTGGATTGATACCTTGGTTCTCAAAAACTGAGGGAAATACTTACGCTTCTTTACTGCACCACCCTTTCCTCTTCAAGGGAAAACCAACGCAGTGCTCAAGAGGTAGCAAGAAGGATTTACGGCGCCGCTTCGGGAGTCTACATAAAAGTCAACATACCAAGTACCCATCACAAACCCTTATCTCCCGCATTACATTATTTGCCATTTGCCTCTCGTTTTCCTCTCCCCCACTTCACCCTTGCCGTTTTATTCGCCCTCTCTTTTCCGTTCGCCTCTTTTTCGCTTGATTCTTGTTTGCTCGTGTGTTGGATTGCTTGCTTGTCACGATGGCTCAAGATAAAACTAAATTGTGTGACTTTACCAATACCAACAATAATGATTTTCTTAGCACTCTGATTGCTCCTCTTACCGATACTGAATCTTGTGAAATCAATACCGCTTTACTGAATCTTGTCATGAAAGATCAATTCGCCGGCCTTCCTAGTGAAGATGCCGCTACCCATCTAAATAGCTTCGTTGATTTGTGCGATATGCAAAAGAAGAAAGATGTGGACAATGATATTGTTAAATTGAAGCTATTTCCTTTTTCGTCTAGAGATCGTGCTAAGGCTTGGTTTTCGTCTTTGCCTAAAAATAGTATTGATTCTTGGAATAAGTGCAAAGATGCTTTTATCTCTAAGTATTTTCCTCCCGCTAAGATCATCTCTCTTAGAAATGATATTATGAATTTTAAGCAACTTGATCATGAACATGTTGCACAAGCTTGGGAGAGGATGAAATTAATGATACGTAATTGCCCTACACATGGTTTGAATTTGTGGATGATTATACACAATTTGTATGCCGGATTGAATTTTGCTTCTAGAAATCTTTTAGATTCGGCCGCAGGAGGCACTTTTATGGAAATTACTTTAGGAGAAGCTACTAAACTCCTAGATAATATTATGGTTAATTATTCTCAATGGCACACTGAAAGATCTACTAATTAAAAAGGTGTATGCGATAGAAGAAATTAATGTTTTGAATGGAAAGATGGATGAACTTATGAAATTATTTGCTACTAAAAGTGTTTCTTCTGATCATAATGATATGCCTTTCTCTACTTTTATTGAGAATAATAATGAATCTATGGATGTAAATTTTGTTGGTAGGAATAATTTTGGTAACAACGCGTATAGAGGAAACGTTAATCCTAGGCCGTACCCTAGTAATTCCTCTAATAATTATGGTAATTCCTACAGCAATTCTTATGGAAATTTTTATAAGATGCCTTCTGAATATGAGACTAGTGTTAAAGAATTTATGAATTCGCAAAAGAATTTCAATGCTTTGCTTGAAGAAAAATTGCTTAAAGTTGATGAATTGGCTAGGAACGTTGATAGAATTTCTCTTGATGTTGATTCCTTGAAACTTAGATCTATTCCACCTAAGCATTATATCAATGAGTCTCTCAAAGCCATGAGAATTTTAATTGATGAGTGCAAAGAAAGAACCGCTGGATGCATGCTAAGAAAGATTGCTTTGTGAAAGCGTGTTCTTCTAGTTTCTATGAAAATAAAGATGAAGATCTAAAAGTTATTGATGTGTCCCCTATTAAATCTTTGTTTTGCAATATGAATCTTGATAATTATGGGACTGAATATGATCCACCTTTACCTAGAAGGCGTTCCAAAAAATCGGAGTTTTTAGATCTTGATGCAAAAATTGGTAAAAGTAGGATTGAAGAGATCAAAACTCTAGATATCAATGAACCCACTATTTTGGATCTCAAGGAATTTAATTATGATAATTTCTCTTTGATAGATTGTATTTCCTTGTTGCAATCCGTGCTAAATTCTCCACATGCTTATAGTCAACATAAAGCTTTTACTAAACATATCGTTGATGCTTTGATGCAATCTTATGAAGAAAAACTTGAGTTAGAAGTTTCTATCCCTAGAAAACTTTATGATGAGTGGGAACCTACTATTAAAATTAAAATTAAATATCATGAATGATATGCTTTATGTGATTTGGGTGCTAGTGTTTCCACGATCCCAAAAACTTTGTGCGATTTGCTAGGTTTCCATGATTTTGATGACTGCTCTCTAAACTTGCACCTTGCGGATTCCACCATTAAGAAACCTATGGGAAGAATTAATGATGTTCTTATTATTGCAAATAGGAATTATGTTCCCGTAGATTTTATTGTTCTTGATATAGATTGCAATCCTTCATGTCCTATTATTCTTGGTAGACCTTTCCTTAGAACGATTGGTTCAATTATTGATATGAAGGAAGGGAATATTAGATTCCAATTTCTGTTAAGGAAAGGCATGGAACACTTCCCTAGAAAGAAAATAAAATTACCTTATGAATCTATTATGAGAGCCACTTATAGATTTCCTACCAAAGATGGCAATACCTAGATCTATCCTTGCTTTTATGCCTAGCTAGGGGCGTTAAACGATAGCGCTTGTTGGGAGGCAACCCAATTTTATTTTCAGTTTTTTGCTTTTTGATTATGTTGAGGAATAAATATTTGATCTAGCCTCTGGTTAGATGTGTTTTTATGTTTTAATTAGTGTTTTTGCCAAGTTTAACCTATAGGATCTTCTTGGATGATAGTTATTTGATCTTGCTGAAAATTCCAGAAACTTTCTGTTCACAAAAATAATTGTTAAAATCACCAGAACGTGATGAAATATTGATTCCAATTGCTGCTGATCAATAAACAAATTATCTAGGTCTTCCTATTTTGGCTGAATTTTTGGAGTTCCAGAAGTTTGCGTTAGTTACAGATTACTACAGACTGTTCTGTTTTTGACAGATTCTGTTTTTCGTGTGTTGTTTGCTTATTTTGATGAATCTATGGCTAGTAAAATAGTTTATAAACCACAGAGAAGTTGGAATACAGTAGGTTTAACACCAATATAAATAAAGACTGAGTTCATTACAGTACCTTGAAGTGGTGTTTTGTTTTCTTTCGCTAACGGAGCTCACGAGATTTTCTTTTAAGTTTTGTGTTGTGAAGTTTTCAAGTTTTGGGTAAAAGATTTGATGGATTATGGAACAAGGAGTGGCAAGGACACCAAAAATCCAAAGCTTGGGATGCCCCGGAAGGCATCCCCTCTTTCGTCTAGTTCCATCGGTAACTTTACTTGGAGCTATATTTTTATTCACCACATGATATGTGTTTTGCTTGGAGCGTCTTGTATGATTTGAGTCTTTGATTTTTAGTTTACCACAATCATCATTGCTGTACACAACTTTTGATGAGAGACACACATGATTCGGAATTTATTAGAATACCCTATGCGCTTCACTTATATCTTTTAAGCTATATAGTTTTTGCTCTAGTGCTTCACTTATATCTTTTAGAGCACGGCAGTGGTTTTGTTTTATAGAAACTATTATTATCTCATGCTTCACTTATATTATTTTGAGAGTCTTAAACAGCATGGTAATTTGCTTAAATTTGGAAATTAATCCTAATATGTCAGGTATTCAAGACTAGTAAAAAACTTTCTTATGAGTGTGTTGAATGCTAAGAGAAGTTTGATGCTTGATGATTGTTTTGAGATATGGAGGTAGTGATATTAAAGTTGTGCTAGTTGAGTAGTTGTGAATTTGATAAATACTTGTGTTGAAGTTTGCAAGTCCCATAGCATGCACGTATGGTAAACGTTATGTAACAAATTTGAAACATGAGGTGTTCTTTGATTGTCCTCCTTATGAGTGGCGGTCGGGGACGAGCGATGGTCTTTTCCTACCAATCTATCTCCCTAGGAGCATGCGCGTAGTGCTTGGTTTTTGATGACTTGTAGATTTTTGCAATAAGTATGTGAGTTCTTTATGACTAATGTTGATTCCATGGATTATACTCACTCTTACCCTTCCATCATTTCTAGCCTCTTCGGTACCATGCATTGCCCTTTCTCACATTGAGAGTTGGTGCAAACTTCGCCGGTGCATCCAAACCCCGTGATATGATACACTCTTTCACACATAAACCTCCTTATATCCTCCTAAAAAAAGCCACCATACCTACCTATTATGGCATTTCCATAGCCATTCCGAGATATATTGCCATGCAACTTTCCATCGTTCCGTTTATCATGACACGTTCATCATTGTCATATTGCTTTGCATGATCATGTGGTTGACATCGTATTTGTGGCAAAGCCACCGTTCATAATTTTTCATACATGTCACTCTTGATTCATTGCTATCCCGGTATACCACCGGAGGCATTCATATAGAGTCATACTTTGTTCTAGAATCGAGTTGTAATCATTGAGTTGTAAATAGATAGAAGTGTGATGATCATCATTCATAGAGCATTGTCCCAATAAAAAAAGGCCAAATAAAAAAAGAGAACGCCCCCCAAAAAAGGGGGGACAATGCTACTATCCTTTTCCACACTTGTGCTTCAAAGTAGCACCATGATCTTCATGATAGAGAGTCTCTTGTTTTGTCACTTTCATATACTAGTGGAAATTTTTCATTATAGAACTTGGCTTGTATATTCCAACAATGGGCTTCCTCAAATGCCCTAGGTCTTCGTGAGCAAGCAAGTTGGACGCACACCCACTTAGATTCATTTGTTGAGCTTTCATGCATTTATAGCTCTAGTGCATCCGTTGCATGGAAATCCATACTCCTTGCATTAACATTAATTGATGGTCATCTCCATAGCTCATTGATTAGCCGCGTTGATGTGAGACTTTCTTGTTTTTTCTTCTCCACATAACCCCTATCATTACATTCTATTCCACCCATAGTGTTATATCCATGGCTCACGCTCATGTATTGCGTGAAGGTTGAAAAAGTTTGAGATTACTAAAGTATGAAACAATTGCTTGGCTTGTCATCGGGGTTGTGCATGATGAGAGCATTCTTGTGTGACGAAAATGGAGCATGACTAAACTATATGATTTTGTAGGGATGAAATTTCTTTGGCCATGTTATTTTGAGAGGACATAATTGCTTAGTTAGTATGCTTGAAATATTATTACTTTTATGTCAATATTAAACCTTTATCTTGAATCTTTCGGATCTGAATATTCATACCACAATTAAGAGAATTACATTGTGTTGGGGAACGTAGTAATTTCAAAAAATTTCCTACGATCACGCAAGACCATGGTGATGGCATAGCAACGAGAGGGGAGAGTGTCCGTCCACGTACCCTCGTAGACCGAAAGCGAAGCGTTATAACAACGCTGTTGATGTAGTCGACGTCTCCACGATCCGACCGATCCAAGCACCGAACGTCACGGCACCTCCGAGTTACGCACACGTTCAGCTCGATGGCGATCCCGGACTCGATCCAGCAAAGTGTCGGGATGAGTTCCGTCAGAGACGACGGCGTGGTGACGATGATGATGCTCCACCGACGCAGGGCTTCACCTAAGCTCGCGACGATATGACTTCTCCGGCGCAGGGCTTCGTCTAAGCTCCGCGACGATATGACCGAAGTGGAATATGGTGGAAGGGGGCACCGCACACGGCTAAGGCAAGATCCGTAGATCAACTTGTGTGTCATGGGGTGCCCCCTGCCCCCGTATATAAAGGAGACAAAGGGGAGGTGGCCGGCCAAGGAGGAAGCGCACCAAGGAGGAGTCCTACTCCCACCGGGAATAGGACTCCCCCCCCCTTTCCTAGTTGGAGTAGGATTGGGGAGGGGGAAAGAGGGAAGGGGCGCCGCCCCCCCTCTCCTTGTCCTATTCGGACCAGAGGGGGGAGGGGGGCGCGCAGCCCACCTGGCCGGCCCTTCTCCTTCTCCCTTGAGGCCCATGAAGGCCCATATACCCCCGGGGTTCCGTAACCCCGGTGTTCCAGAACATCATGTTTTCACTCGGAACCATTCGAAGTCAAACATAGGCTTCCAATATATCAATCTTTATGTCTCGACCATTTCGAGACTCCTCGTCATGTCCGTGATCACATCCGGACTCGAACAAACTTCAGTGCATCAATACTTATAAACTCATAATGAATCTGTCATCGAAGCGTTAAGCGTGCGGACCCTACGGGTTCGAGAACTATGTAGACATGACCTAGAACCATTCTCGGTCAATAACCAATAGCGGAACCTGGATGCCCATATTGGTTCCTACATATTCTACAAAGATCTTTATCGGTCAAACCGCATAACGACATACGTTGTTCCTTTGTCATCGGTATGTTACTTACCCGAGATTCGATCGTCGGTATCCAATACCTAGTTCAATCTCGTTACCGTAAGTCTCTTTTCTCGTTCCGTAATACATCATCTCACAACTAAATCATTAGTTGTAATGCTTGCAAGGCTTAAGTGATGTGCATTACCGAGAAGGCACGAGATACCTCTCCAGACAATCGGAGTGACAAAACCTAATCTCAAATCGCCAACCCAACAAGTACCTTTGGAGACACCTGTAGTACTCCTTTATAATCACCCGATTACGTTGTGACGTTTGGTAGTACCCAAAGTGTTCCTCCGTAAGCGGAGTTGCATAATCTCATAGTTATAGGAACATGTATGGGTCATGAAGAAAGCATTAACATACCAAGCGATCAAGTGTTAAGCTAACTGAATGGGTCATGTCAATCAGATCATTCAACTAATGATGTGACCTTGTTAATCAAATAACAACTCCTTGTTCATGGTTAGGAAACATAACCATCTTTGATTAACAAGCTAGTCAAGTAGAGGCATACTAGTGACATCTTGTTTGTCTATATATTCACACATGTATTATGTTTCCAGTTAATACAATTCTAGCATGAATAATAAACATTTATCATGATATAAGGAAATAAATAATAACTTTATTATTGCCTCTAGGGCATATTTCCTTGATCTCCCACTTGCACTAGAGTCAATAATCTAGATTACAAAGTAATGATCCTCACACCCATGGAGTCTTGGTGCTGATCATGTTTTGCTCGTGGAAGAGGCTTAGTCAACGGGTGCGCAACATTCAGATCCGTATGTATTTTGCAAATCTCTATGTCTCCCACTTGGACTTGGTCCCGAATGGAATTGAAGCGTCTCTTGATGTGCTTGGTCCTCTTGTGAAATCTGGATTCCTTTGCCAAGGCAATTGCACCAGATTGTCACAGAAGATCTTCATCGGTCCCGATGCACTAGGTATGACACCTAGATCGGAAATGAACTCTTTCATCCAGACTCCTTCATTCGCCGCTTCCGAAGCAGCTATGTACTCCGCTTCACATGTAGATCCCGCCACGACGCTTTGTTTAGAACTGCACCAACCGACAGCTCCACCGTTTAATAAAAACACGTATCCGGTTTGCGATTTAGAATCGTCCGGATCGGTGTCAAAGCTTGCATCGACGTAACCATTTATGACTAGCTCTTTGTCACCTCCATATCGAGAAACATATCCTTAGTCCTTTTCGGTATTTCAGGATGTTCTTGACCGCTGTCCGATGATCCACTCTGGATTACTTTGGTACCTTCCTGCCAAGCTTACAGCTAAGCATACGTCGTGTCTGGTACACAGCATTGCATACATGATAGAGCCTATGGCTGAAGCATAGGAACATCTTTCATTTTCTCTCTATCTTCTGCTGTGGTCGGGCATTGAGTCGACTCAATCTTACACCTTGCAACACAGGTAAAAACCTTTCTTTGCTCTGATCCATTTTGAACTTTTCAAAATTTTATCAAGGTATGTGCTTTGTGAAAGTCCAATTAAGCGTCTTGATCTATCTCTATAGATCTTGATGCCCAATATGTAAGCAGCTTCACCGAGGTCTTTCATTGAAAACTTTTATTCAAGTATCCTTTTATGCTATCCAGAAATTCTATATCATTTCCAATCAATAATATATCGTCCACATATAATATCGAAATGCTCTGAGCTCCCACTCACTTTCTTGTAAATACAGAGCTTCTCCAAAAGTCTGCAGACAAACCCATATGCTTTGATCACACTATCAAAGCGTTTATTCCAACTCGAGAGGCTTGCACGGACCATAAATTGATCGTTGTAGCTTGCACACTTTGTTAGCACCCTTTGGATCGACAAAACCTTCTGGTTGCATCATATACAACTCTTCTTCTAGAAATCCATTCAAGAATGCGGTTTTTACATCCATTTGCCAAATTTCATAATCATAAAATGCGGCAATTGCTAACATGATTCGGACAGACTTAAGCATCGCTACGGGTGAGAAAGTCTCATCGTAGTCAACCCCTTGAACTTGTCGAAAACCTTTTGCAACAAGTCGAGCTTTGTAGACAGTTATATTACCATCAGCGTCAGTCTTCTTCTTAAAAATCCATTTATTTTCAATGGCTTGCCGATCATCGGGCAAGTCAACCAAAGTCCATACTTTGTTCTCATACATGGATCCCATCTCAGATTTCATGGCTTCTAGCCATTTTGCGAATCTGGGCTCACCATCGCTTCTTCATAGTTCGTAGGTTCGCCATGGTCAAGTAACATGACTTCCGAATAGGATTACCGTACCACTCAGTGCGTATCTTACTCTGGTTGACCCACGAGGTTCAAGAGTAACTTGATCTGAAGCTTCATGATCATCATCATTAGTTTCTTCACTAATTGGTGTAGTTGTCACAGAACCATTTCTTGTGATGAACTACTTTCCAATAAGGGAGTAGATACTGATTATCTCATCAAGTTCCACTTTCCTCCCACTCACTTCTTTCGAGAGAAACTCCTTCTCTAGAAAGGATCCGAATTTAGCAACGAAAATCTTGCCTTCAGATCTGTGATAGAAGGTGTACCCAACAGTTTCCTTTGGGTATCCTATGAAGACACATTTTTCCGATTTGGGTTCGAGCTTATCTGGTTGAAGTTTCTTTACATAAGCATCGCAGCCCCAAACTTTAAGAAACGACAACTTTGGTTTCTTGCCAAACCACAGTTCATGAGGCGTCGTCTCAACGGATTTAGACGGTGTTCTATTCAACGTGAATGCGCCGTCTCTAAAGCATAACCCCAAAGCGATAGCGGTAAATCGAAATAGACATCATAGATCGCACCATATCCGAAGAAAGTACGATTCGACGTTCGGACACACCATTTCTCTGTGGTGTTCCGGGTGGCGTGAGTTGCGAAACTATTCCACATTGTTTCAAATGTAAACCAAATTCGTAACTCAAATATTCTCCTCCACGATCAGATCGTAGAAACTTTATTTTCTTGTTACGATGATTTTCCACTTCACTCTGAAATTCTTTGAACTTTTCAAATGTTTCAGATTTGTGTTTCATTAAGTAGATATACCCATATCTGCTCAAATCATCTGTGAAGGTGAGAAAATAACGATACCCGCCGCGTGCCTCAATATTCATTGGACCACAAACATCAGTATGTATGATTTCCAACAAATCAGTTGCTCGCTCCATAGTTCCGGAGAACGGCGTTTTGGTCATCTTGCCCATTAGGCACGGTTCGCAAGTACCAAGTGATTCATAATCAAGTGATTCCAAAAGCCCATCAGTATGGAGTTTCTTCATGCGTTTTACACCGATATGACCTAAACGGCAGTGCCACAAATAAGTTGCACTATCATTATTAACTCTGCATATTTTGGCTTCAACATTATGAATATGTGTATCACTACTGTCGAGATTCAACAAGAATAGACCATTCTTCAAGGGTGCATGACCATAAAAGATATTACTCATATAAATAGAACAACCATTATTCTCTGATTTAAATGAATAACCGTCTCGCAATAAACAAGATCCAGATATAATGTTCATGCTCAACGCTGGCACCAAATAACAATTATTTAGGTCTAAAACTAATCCCGAAGGTAGATGTAGAGGTAGCGTGCCGACCGCGATCACATCGACTTTGGAACCATTTCCAACGCAAGATCGTCACCTCGTCCTTAGCCAATCTTCGCAATCCGTAGTTCTGTTTGAGTTGCAAATATTAGCAATGAACCAGTATCAAATACCGGTACTCTGCGAGTATTAGTAAGGTACACATCAATAACATGTATATCACATATACCTTTGTTCACCTTGCCATCCTTTTATCCGCCAAATACTTGGGGCAGTTCCGCTTCGATGTCGATCGCTTGCGGTAAAACACTCGATTTCAGGCTTAGGTCCAGACTTGGGTTTCTTCTCTTGATCAGCAACTTTCTTGCTGTTCTTTTGAAGTTTCCTTCTTCTTCCCTTTGCCCTTTTCTTGAAACTAGTGGTCTTGCTGACCATCAACACTTGATGCTCTTTCTTGATTTCTACCTCCATGCTTTCAGCATCGCGAAGAGCTCAGGAATTGTCTTAGTCATCCCTTGCATATTATAGTTCATCACGAAGCTCTTGTAGCTTGGTGGCGTGATTGGAGAATTCTTTCAATGACACTATCATCCGGAAGATTAACTCCCAGCTGAATTAAGTGATTGTTATACCCAGACATTTTGAGTATGTGCTCACCGTGAACTATTCTCCTCCATCTTGCAGCTATAGAACTTCTTGGAGACTTCATATCTCTCAATCCGGGCATTTGCTTGAAATATTAACTTCAACTCTGGAACATCTCATATGCTCCATGACGTTCAAAACGTCGTTGAAGACCCGGTTCTAAGCCGTAAAGCATGGCACACTGAACTATAGAGTAGTCATCAGCTCTGCTTTGCGGACGTTCACAACCTCGCTCGGCATCTCGCAGCAGCTGTCACCCAGCGGTGCTTCGGGGCGTAATTTTTCGTGCAACAATGAGGATAATCCTCGTTACGGACCCAGTCCGTGTAATTGCTACCATCATCTTTCAACTTTGCTTTCTCAAGGAACGCATTAAAATTCAACGGAACAACAGCACGAGCCATCTATCTACGAAGAAACATAGACAAGCAAAATACTATCAGGTACTAAGTTCATGATAAATTTAAGTTTTAATTAATCATATTAAAAAACTCCCACTTAGACAGACATCTCTCTAGTCATCTAAGTGATTACGTGATCCAAATCAACCAAACCATGTCCGATCATCACGTGAGATGGAGTAGTTTCAATGGTGAACATCACTATGTTGATCATATCTACTATATGATTCACGCTCGACCTTTCGGTCTCTGTTTTCCGAGGCCATATCTGTTATATGCTAGGCTCGTCAAGTTTAACCTGAGTATTCCGCGTGCGCAACTGTTTTGCACCCGTTGTATTTGAACGTAGAGCCTATCACACCCGATCATCACGTGGTGTCTCAAAGACGAAGAACTTTCGCAACGGTGAATACTCAGGGAGAACACTTCTTGATAATTTTTTAGTGAGAGATCATCTTATAATGCTACCGTCAATCAAAGCAAGATAAGATGCATAAAGGATAAACATCACATGCAATCAATATAAGTGATATGATATGGTCATCATCATCTTGTGCTTGTGATCTCCATCGCCAAGCACCGTCATGATCACCATCGTCACCGGCGCGACACCTTGATCTCCATCGTAGCATCGTTGTCGTCTCGCCAACTATTGCTTCTCGACTATCGCTACTCCTTAGTGATAAAGTAAAGCAATTACATGGCGTTGCATTTCATACAATAAGCGACAACCATATGGCTCCTGCCGATTGCCGATAACTTCGGTTACAAAACATGATCATCTCATACAATAAAATATAGCATCACGTTTTGACCATATCACATCACAACATGCCCTGCAAAAACAAGTTAGACGTCCTCTACTTTGTTGTTGCAAGTTTTACGTGGCTGCTACGGGCTGAGCAAGAACCGTTCTTACCTATGCATCAAAACCACAACGATACTTCGTCAAATAGACTCCGTTTTAACCTTCTCAAGGACCGGGCATAGCCATACTCGATTCAACTAAAGTGAGAGAGACAGACACCCGCCGGTCACCTTTAAGCAACGAGTGCTCGGGCGGTGAAACCAGTCTCGCGTAAGCGTCGCGTAATGTCGGTCCGGGCCGCTTCATCTCACAATACCGCTGAACCAAAGTATGACATGCTGGTAGGCAGTATGACTTGTATCGTCCACAACTCACTTGTGTTCTACTCGTGCACATGACATCAACGCATAAAACCTGGCTCGGATGCCTTTGTTGGGGAACGTAGTAATTTCAAAAATTTCCTACGATCACGCAAGACCATGGTGATGGCATAGCAACGAGAGGGAGAATGTCCGTCCACGTACCCTCGTGAGACCGAAAGCGGAAGCGTTATAACAACGCGGTTGATGTAGTCGACGTCTCCACGATCCGACCGATCCAAGCACCGAGCGTCGGCACCTCCGAGTTACGCACACGTTCAGCTCGATGGCGATCCCGGACTCCGATCCAGCAAAGTGTCGGGATGAGTTCCGTCAGACCGACGGCGTGGTGGCGATGATGATGCTCCACCGACGCAGGGCTTCGCCTAAGCTCCATGACGATATGACTTCTCCGGCGCAGGGCTTCGTCTAAGCTCATGACGATATGACCAAGTGGAATATGGTGGAAGGGGCACCGCACACGGCTAAGGCAAGATCCGTAGATCAACTTGTGTGTCATGGGGTGCCCCTGCCCCCAGTATATAAAGGAGACAAAGGGGAGGTGGCCGGCCAAGGAGGAGGCGCACCAAGGAGGAGTCCTACTCCCACCGGGAGTAGGACTCCCCCCCCCCTTTCCTAGTTGGAGTAGGATTGGGGAGGGGAAAGAGGGAAGGGCGCCCCCTCTCCTTGTCCTATTCGGACTAGAGGGGGGGGGCGCAGCCCACCTGGCCGGCCCTTCTCCTTCTCCCTTGAGGCCCATGAAGGCCCATATACCCCCCGGGGGGTTCCGGTAACCCCCCGGTGTTCCGTAACATCATGTTTTCACTCGGAACCATTCGAAGTCAAACATAGGCTTCCAATATATCAATCTTTATGTCTCGACCATTTCGAGACTCCTCGTCATGTCCGTGATCACATCCGGGACTCGAACAAACTTGGTGCATCAATACTTATAAACTCATAATGAACTGTCATCGAAGCGTTAAGCGTGCGGACCCTACGGGTTCGAGAACTATGTAGACATGACCTAGAACCATTCTCGGTCAATAACCAATAGCGGAACCTGGATGCCCATATTGGTTCCTACATATTCTCTGAAGATCTTTATCGGTCAAACCGCATAACGACATCGTTGTTCCTTTGTCATCGGTATGTTACTTACCCGAGATTCGATCGTCGGTATCCAATACCTAGTTCAATCTCGTTACGGTAAGTCTCTTTTCTCGTTCCGTAATACATCATCTCACAACTAACTCATTAGTTGTAATGCTTGCAAGGCTTAAGTGATGTGCATTACCGAGAAGGCACGGAGATACCTCTCCGACAATCGGAGTGACAAAACCTAATCTCAAAATCGCCAACCCAACAAGTACCTTTGGAGACACCTGTAGTACTCCTTTATAATCACCCGATTACGTTGTGACGTTTGGTAGTACCCAAAGTGTTCCTCCGTGGCGGAGTTGCATAATCTCATAGTTATAGGAACATGTATGGGTCATGAAGAAAGCATTAACATACCAAGCGATCAAGTGTTAAGCTAACTGAATGGGTCATGTCAATCAGATCATTCAACTAATGATGTGACCTTGTTAATCAAATAACAACTCCTTGTTCATGGTTAGGAAACATAACCATCTTTGATTAACAAGCTAGTCAAGTAGAGGCATACTAGTGACATACTGTTTGTCTATATATTCACACATGTATTATGTTTCCAGTTAATACAATTCTAGCATGAATAATAAACATTTATCATGATATAAGGAAATAAATAATAACTTTATTATTGCCTCTAGGGCATATTTCCTTCACATTGAAATTATGCCAAGTAGCATTCCACATCAAAAATTCTGTTTTTATCATTTACCTACTCGAGGACGAGCAGGAACTAAGCTTGGGGATGCTTGATACGTCTCCAACGTATCTATAATTTTTTATTGTTCCATGCTATATTATATTCAGTTTTGGACATTAATGGGCTTTATTATACACTTTTATATTATTTTTGGGACTAACCTATTAACCGGAGGCCCAGCCCAGAATTGCTGTTTTTTGCCTATTTCAGAGTTTTGCACAAAAGGAATATCAAACGGAGTCCAAACGGAATGAAACCTTCGGGAATGTGATTTTTGGAACGAACGTGATCCAGAGGACTTGAACCCTACGTCAAGACATCAACCAGGAAGGCACGAGGTAGGGGGGCGCGCCCTCCACCCTTGTGGGCCCCATGTTGCTCCACTGACGTACTTCTTCCTCCTATATATACCTACGTACCCCCAAACTACCAGATACGGAGCCAAAAACCTAATTCCACTGCCGCAACCTTCTGTACCTGTGAGATCCCATCTTGGGGCCTTTTCCGTAGCTCCGCCGGAGGGGGCATCATCACGGAGGGCTTCTACATCAACACCATGGCCTCTCCGATGATGTGTGAGTAGTTTACCTCAGACCTTCGGGTCCATAGTTACTAGCTAGATGGCTTCTTCTCTCTCTTTGGATCTCAATACAAAGTTCTCCACGATTCTCGTGGAGATCTATTCGATGTAATCTTCTTTTGCGGTGTGTTTGTTGAGATTGATGAATTGTGGGTTTATGATCAAGTTTATCTATGAACAATATTTGAATCATCTCTGAATTATTTTATGTATGATTGGTTATCTTTGCAAGTCTCTTCGAATTATCAGTTTGGTTTGGCCTACTAGATTGATCTTTCTTGCAATGGGAGAAGTGCTTAGCTTTGGGTTCAATCTTTCGGTGTCCTTTCCCAGTGAGAGTAGGGGCAGCAAGGCACATATTGTATTGTTGCCATCGAGGATAACAAGATGGGGTTTATGTCACATTGCATGAGTTTATCCCTCTACATCATGTCATCTTACTTAAAGCGTTACTCTATTCTTATGAACTTAATACTCTAGATGCATGCTGGATAGCGGTCGATGTGTGGAGTAATAGTAGTAGATGCAGTCAGGAGTCGGTCTACTTGTCTTGGACGTGATGCCTATATACATGATCTTACCTAGATATTCTCATAACTATGCTCAATTCTGTCAATTGATCAACATTAATTTGTTCACCCACCGTAATACTTATGCTCTCGAGAGAAGCCATTAGTGAAAACTATGGCCCCCGGGTCTATCTTCCATCATATTAATCTTCCAACACTTAGCTATTTTTATTGCCGTTTATTTTACTTTGCATCTTTATCATAAAAATACCAAAAATATTATCTTACCATATCTATCAGATCTCACTCTCGTAAGTGACCGTGAAGGGATTGACAACCCCTTTATTGCGTTGGTTGCGAGGATTTATTTGTTTGTGTAGGTGCGAGGGACTCGTGCGTGGCCTCCTACTGGATTGATACCTTGGTTCACAAAAACCGAGGGTAATACTTACGCTGCTTTACTGCACCACCCTTTCCTCTTCAAGGGAAAACCAACGCAGTGCTCAAGAGGTAGCAGTGTCAACTTTAGATCCCACATATTTGGAGAATGTTCAATCTTATGGTATTTTTGATAAAAGTGGGTTTGGAGAGGTCATGACTTTAGTTAATGTTAATCCCACTATTTTGGAAGAGTGTCAACTTTGCATGCATGTGGATCATGTTGAAAATATTTTATGTGATAGCTATTTTGTTGAATTTGCATATGATCCCACATGTAATTATTATGAGAGAGGAAAATATGATTGTAGAAATTTTCATGTTACTAAATTACCTCTCGGGTTGAGATTGCTATCGTCACTTTCTTCTTCCTTGCATATGCTAGTTTTTGCTTGCCTTGCATATTTGTTTACTTATAATATGCCTATGCATAGGAAGTATGTTAGACTTAGATGTTTTTGTCACGTGTTTTATGGTGCTCTCTTTGTGCTTCAATTCTTGTCTTTCTTGTGAGCATCATTAATTTTATCAATGCCTAGCTAGGGGCGTTAAACAATAGCGCTTGTTGGAAGGCAACCCAATTTTATTTTTAGTTTTTTGCTTTTTGCTTCTGTTTAGGAATAAATCTTTGATCTAGCCTCTGGTTAGATTTGTTTTTATGTTTTAATTAGTGTTTGTGCCAAGTTAAACCTATAGAATCTTCTTGGATGATAGTTATTTGATCTTGCTGAGAATTCCAGAAACTTTCTGTTCACGAAAACAATTATTAAAAATCACCAGAATGTGATAAAATAATTATTCCAATTGCAGCAGATCAATAAACAAATTTTCTAGGTCATCCTATTTTGGTAGATGTTTTGGAGTTCCAGAAGTTTGCGTTAGCTACAGATTACTACAGACTATTCTGTTTTTGATAGATTCTGTTTTTCGTGTGTTGTTTGCTTATTTTGATGAATCTATGGCTAGTAAAATAGTTTATAAACCATAGAGAAGTTGGAATACAGTAGGTTTAACACCAATATAAATAAATAATGAGTTAATTACAGTACCTTGAAGTGGTGTTTTGTTTTCTTTCGCTAACGGAGCTCACGAGATTTTTTTTTAAGTTTTGTGTTGTGAAGTTTTCAAGTTTTGGGTAAAAGATTTGATGGATTATGGAACAAGGAGTGCCAAGAGCCTAAGCTTGGGGATGCCCATGGCACCCAAAGATAATCTAAGGACACCAAAGAGCCAAAGCTTGGGGATGCCCCGGAAGGCATCCCCTCTTCCATCTACTTCCATCGGTAACTTTACTTGGAGCTATATTTTTGTTCACCACATGATATGTGAGCGTCTTGTATTATTTGAGTCTTTGCTTTTTAGTTTACCACAATCATCTTTGCTGTACACACCTTTTGAGAGAGGCACACATGATTCGGAATTTATTAGAATACTCTATGCGCTTCGCTTATATCTTTTGAGCTATATAGTTTTTGCTCTAGTGCTTCACTTATATCTTTTAGAGCACGGCGGTGGTTTTTTTATAGAAACTATTATTCTCTCATGCTTCACTTATAATATTTTGAGTGTCTTAAACAGCATGGTAATTTGCTTAAATTGGGAAATTAATCCTAATATGCTAAGTATTCAAAGACTAGCAAAAACTTTCTTATGAGTGTGCTGAATGCTAAGAGAAGTTTGATGCTTGATGATTGTTTTGAGATACGGAGGTAGTGATATTAAAGTTGTGCTAGTTGAGTAGTTGTGAATTTGAGAAATACTTGTGTTGAAGTTTGCAAGTCCCGTAGCATGCACGTATGGTAAACGTTATGTAACAAATTTTAAACATGAGGTGTTCTTTGATTGTCTTCCTTATGAGTGGCGGTCGGGGACGAGCGATGGTCTTTTCCTACCAATCTATCCCCCTATGAGCATGCGTGTAGTGCTTGATTTTTGATGACTTGTAGATTTTCGCAATAAGTATGTGAGTTCTTTATGACTAATGTTGAGTCCATGGATTATACGCACTCTTACCCTTCCATAATTGCTAGCCTCTTCGGTACCGTGCATTGCCCTTTCTCACATTGAGAATTGGTGCAAACTTCGCCGGTGCATCCAAATCCCGTGATATGCTACGCTCTGTCACACATAAACCTCCTTATATCTTCCTCAAAACAGCCACCATACCTACCTATTATGGCATTTCCATAGCCATTCCGAGATATATTGCCATGCAACTTTCCACCGTTCCGTTTATCATGACACGTTCATCATTGTCATATTGCTTTGCATGATCATGTAGTTGACATCGTATTTGTGGCAAAGCCACCGTTCATAATTTTTCATACATGTCACTCTTGATTCATTTCCTATCCCGGTATACCGTCGGAGGCATTCATATAGAGTCATACTTTGTTCTAGTATCGAGTTGTAATCATTGAGTTGTAAATAAATAGAAGTGTGATGATCATCATTCATAGAGCATTGTCCCAATAAAAAAAGAGAAAGGCCAAATAAAAAAAGGGAGGCCCAAAAAAAGAGAAAATAAAAAGGGACAATGCTACTATCCTTTTTTTCCACACTTGTGCTTCAAAGTAGCACCATGATTTTCATGATAGAGAGTCTCTTGTTTTGTCACTTTCATATACTAGTGGGAATTTTTCATTATAGAACTTGGCTTGTATATTGGGCTTCTTCAAATGCCCTAGGTCTTCATGAGCAAGCAAGTGAAGGAAATATGCCCTAGATGCAATAATAAAGTTATTATTTATTTCCTTATATCATGATAAATGTTTATTATTCATGCTAGAATTGTATTAACCGGAAACATGATACATGTGTGAATACATAGACAAACAGAGTGTCAGTAGTATGCCTCTACTTGACTAGCTCGTTGATCAAAGATGGTTATGTTTCCTAGCCATAGATAAAGAGTTGTCATTTGATTAACGGGATCACATCATTAGGAGAATGATGTGATTGACTTGACCCATTCCTTTAGCTTAGCACTTGATCGTTTAGTATGTTGCTATTGCTTTCTTCATGACTTATACATGTTCCTATGACTATGAGATTATGCAACTCCGTTTACGGAGGAACACTTTGTGTGCTACCAAACATCACAACGTGAATCGGGTGATTATAAAGGTGCTCTCAGGTGTCTCCGAAGGTACTTGTTGGGTTGGCATATTTCGAGATTAGGATTTGTCACTCCAATTGTCGGAGAGGTATCTCTGGGCCCACTCGGTAATGCACATCACTAAAGCCTTGCAAGCATTGCAACTAATGAGTTAGTTGCGGGATGATGTATTACGGAACGAGTACAGAGACTTGCCAGTAACGAGATTGAACTAGGTATTGAGATACCGACGATCGAATCTCGGGCAAGTAACATACTGATGACAAAGGGAACAACATATGTTGTTATGCGGTTTGATCGATAAAAATCTTCGTAGAATATGTGGGAGCCAATATGAGCATCCAGGTTCCGCTATTGGTTATTGACCGGAGACGTGTCTCGGTCATGTATACATAGTTCTCGAACCCGTAGGGTCCGCACGCTTAAAGTTTGATGACGGTTATATTATGAGTTTATGTGTTTTGATGTACCAAAGGTTGTTCGGAGTCCCGTATGTGATCTCGGACATGACGAGGAGTCTCGAAATGGTCGAGACATAAAGATCGATATATTGGACGACTATGTTTGGACAACGGAAAGGTTCCAGAAGGTTTCAGACATTTATCGGAGTACCGGGGGTTACTGGAAGCCCCTCGGGAACTAATGGGCCTTGTTGGGCCCTAGTGGAGAGAGAGAGGGGCTGGCCAGGGCAAGAGGCGCGGCCCCTCCCCTTGAGTCCAAATAGGACAAGGAAGGGGGGGGGCGCCCCCTTGCCTTTCCCCTCTCCCACTCCTTCCCCCCTCCTTCTTGGACTAGGAAAGGGAGGGGCAAACCTACTTGGAGTAGGTTTCCCCCTCCTAGCACTACAAAAAAAAGACACGTCCGTGACATTTTGGGCCGAACGAATTTTTTTTCTGTCATACATATGACACTTCTATGACGATAATTGTGACAAAACCCGGTATCATCATAGATGTGGTGGGTTCCTACTTCTATGACAAAAAATGACCGAAAATGGGCTTTTCGTCCTAGGCGGGCCGGAGACGCAGCTGCATGACATTCTTTGGGCCGTCCATGATGGAAAAAACCGTGGTAGAAGCGAGGGCGAGGACAATTTCGGGGAGTTCCCGGTTACGGTTGGATGTCGGGGGCGAAGCGATGCTCGCTTTCTCGTGACACGACGTCTGCAGCGTGTGTGTAGGCGTTGGGCTCTAATCGAACCCGGCGATTGACAGACTGCGAGCTACGCGTTATCGAACCCGAGCGATCGATTGCTGCTAATGAAGCAGATCGATGCTGCCTCAGGATGAACGATGGCGTTGCGGCGGGGGGTTGGATGAGCGATGGCGGTGGCGTTGCCTCTGGATGAACAAGACCCGTGGTGTGGTGGAGGGCTAGATGAGCGATGAGCGGTGGAGGGGTGCCCGTGGAGGGTGGATGAACAGGACCCGTGGTGTGGAGGGCTGGATGAGCGATGAGCGATGGAGGGGTGCCTGTGGAGGGTGGTTGAACAGGACCCGTGGTGTGGAGGGCTGGATGAGCAGAGAGCGGTGGAGGGGTGCCCGTGGAGGGTGGTTGAACCGGACCCGTGGTGTGGAGGGCTGGATGAGCAGTGAGACGGTGGAGGGGTGGTTGAGCAATGGCGGTGGAGTAGTGCGCGGTGGAGGCTGGATGAGCAGGAGCCCGTGGAGGCTGGATGAACAGGAGCCCATGGAGGCTGGAGGAGGTCGACGGTGGAGATGAACGGTATCCGTGGAGTCCGTTTTGCGCACGCCACACCCTCCCGGCGAACAGGACCCCGTTTGACCGTGGCGCTCCAACACAAGTCCGTTTTCGTCCGTTTTGCGATACGCCACACCCTCCCGATCAACGGGGCCCCGTTTCGACCGTAGGAGGTCCGTTTCCTCCGTTTTGCGGTACGCCAGACCCCTCCCGATGAATAGGATCCCGTTTCGAACGTGGCCGGTCGAACACAAGGCCGTTTCCTCCGTTCTGCGCTACGCCAGGCCTCGTTTCCATCGCCTGTTCCGTCCAAGCCCTCCCGATGAACACGACGCATTCCGTTGCCTCCCCATGAACACGATGCATTCCGTTGCCTCCCCGTGAACATGACGACGACGTTGTTTCTCCGTTCTGACCCAGCCATGTACACGAGCCCTCGCCCGACGCGTGTCGCGAGTAGGCGTTCGAGACCCGCCCGTATGTACACATACATGGCGTATTTTCTTTCTTGCACCTGGCCGCTGCAGACGTGCGTGTACATGCTACGCGGCGCCTCTACTACGACACGCGGCGCCTCTACTACGACGACGTGCGGCGCCTCTACATCGACCAAAGATATACGCATATCGTACGTTCGCGACCGGAAAACGCACGTATGCTTCGACCGGTGGGTCCCGATTGTCGAGCACTTCCTTGCGTGCGAAGATGTAGCTGGTGGGTCCCAACGGTCGTGGGCAAACATTTTTTCACGAAATCGATGGCCCATCCGGTGGGTCCCGCTGTCGGTGGAGGAATAATTATTTTGCACGTAATAAGGAGGCACTTCCTTGCTGCGGCCGTGGACCCGGTGTCGGCCTCTCCACGCATGATCCACGTCCGATGGAAGCCATTCCTTGACCACGTTGACCACGCCGCACCAAGAGCACCGGGGCGGTGGACGGCGGCGAGGCCTAGGAAGGGGACGACGCGGAGCCGGGAAGACGCGTCGCTGGATGCCCAGCGTGAGAGGAGTACGAGGTTCACCGGTTCGCTGCGGTGTGAGGCTGCCGTTGCCGCAGATGTGATGGCGTGGGTGAGTAGAGGATGGCCTGGCCAGCGGTGGGAGTAGTAGAGGCGGTGAGGCCTCCGCCACATCGCAGCCGCCACGGAGGCAGGAGCACAAGGCACGACCGGCGCTGGTTTGGGTAATTTGGAGCAAGAAGACCAGAGGTTGAAGAAGCACTACGGCCGTTGGATGGACATCGACGGTCCTTTGGATCTAGAATCATGCATATTGACTAAGTTGACAAAGCCCTCCGTCCCCGTTAACTTAGTAGGCCCACAAGTCAGCCTGCCACTATACTGGGTCCCAGCTAACAGGGGGAGTATTCATTTTTTTTGTGCGTAATAAGGAGGCACTTCCTTGCGTGCGAAGATATAACTGGTGGGTCCGAGCTGTCAGCAGCGGTAACGTTTTTTTCGCGAAATACAGAGGCCCTTTCGGTGGGTCCCTGATGTCAGGTGGAGGAATCATTATTTTGCATGTAATAAGGAGGCATTTCCTTGCATGCGGTCGTGGACCCAGCTGTCGGCCTCTCCACGTACAGTCCACTTCAGATGCATGTTGGTCGTTGACCATGTTGACCAGGCCGCACCGAGAGCACTAGGGCGGTGGAAGACGGCGAGGCCTAGGAAGGGAACGACACGGAGGCAGGGAAGACTCGGTAGTTGTTTCCCACGCGGAGGGGAGTCTGTTGACGAGGGTTCTTGGTTCATCTGCCGTCGCGGAGAATAACAACAGGTGTGGGTGAGTAGAGGATGGCTAGGCCAGCGATGGGAGTACGGTGGGGCGGTGAGGCTCTGCGGCAGCAAGACAGCCGGCCATGGGGAGGAGGGAGCGAGCAGTCCCTTGGCGCTTGTTTGAGCGGCTCGAGCAGGAAGAGCAGAGATTGAAGAAGCACGACGGCCGTTGGATGGACATCCAACAGTCACTGCTTGTGCGTCAACCTTTTTTTTAGGAAAGCCTAAAATCTGTGGAAAACATCATACAATCCATCTGCCATTATTTCTAATAATTTTCAGCCCATTTGCTAATTCTTAAGGTTTTTTGGAGCCCATATTCTTTTTGTTAGCATTACAGCCCATATTGTGGCCATGGTTAAAAAATTATACGAAAGTTTGCATATTTCGGTGCGGTCCGAACTGTTTTTAATCCCGAAATTTCGACTCACATTCAAACTGATTTAAAAAATAAATGTATATCAACATAAAATCCAACAAATTCTCCACGCATAAAAATTAATGTAATTTAAAATCTTGAAATGAAAAAAAGATATTTGAAACTAATTGCCGGTTTGATGTGTTTTAAAAATGTACAACCCATTTCTCATTATTGATGGGACATTTTCTCGGCCAGCCGAGTGAAAGCTCTCCTCGTCTTGAAAGATTTGCAGCCCAACAGGCCTGACAAAGCGACTTACTTGGCAAATCATAAAAAAACTAGGCTGTGACCATGGACCGAGCTGTCAGCCTCTCCACGTACAGTACTCTTCCGATGGAAGTCATTCCTTGACCACGTTGACCACGCCGCGCAGAGCGCACCAAGACGGTGGACGACGCGGAGCCGAGACGCGGCAGTGGAAGCCTGCGCGGAGAGGAGTACGAGGGTTCACTGATTTGGCTGCGGTGTGAGGCTGCCGTCACCGCAGGGCCTGGCCAGCGGTGGGAATAGTAGGGGGCGGTGAGGCCTCCGTGGCAGCACAGCCGGCCACGGGAGGCAGGAGCATGCGGCACGACCGTCGCTGCTTTGGGCGGCTGGAGCAAGAAGACCAGAGGTTGAAGAAGCACTATGGCCGTTGGATGGACATCGTACGGTCACTGGAGCTAGAATCGTTCATATTGACTAAGTTGACAAAGCCCTCCGTCCCCGTCAACTTAGTTGGCCCACAAGTCATCCTCCCACTATGGTGGGTGTAACATCCCAAAATTCTAAATTTTGGAATGTTATAAACAAATAGATAGATTTGATTGATTGTTTGATTGATTGACTGAAAGTGAGTGAATTCGAAACTTTTGAAAGTTAAATGAGAGGGAATAAAAGGACTTTCCCAAACTTTCATTTTTCTTTTATGATCTTCGAATTCAAATTCTTTTCATCACAAAACCCGGAGAGAAGATGACATGACTTCTTCCATTTATTTAAATGACAAGGGTGTTGAAAATATTTGAATTTCATTTGGAAAATATTTCCAATTCTGAAACTTTATGCAACTCAATGATTTTCACGAGAGAAGATAAAATGACTTCTTCAAAACATATGAAATATGAGTTGGGAGTTTCAAAGAATTAAATTCAAAGTTCCTTTGAATTATTTTTCAATTGGAGTTATTTGAGTTTTATTCAAATTATTTTCTCCAAAAATAAAATATATGGAAATAGGGTAACATGATTCCCTACAACAGAAAATTAGAGAGGAATAAATTTGAATTCATTTTGGTATTTTTAA
Source organism: Aegilops longissima (assembly GCA_021605205.1). Taxonomy (NCBI): domain Eukaryota; kingdom Viridiplantae; phylum Streptophyta; class Magnoliopsida; order Poales; family Poaceae; genus Aegilops; species Aegilops longissima. The sequence goes on from CM038680.1 coordinate 517,431,749, forward strand.
AATGATTTTATTGAATTTTATTAGAGCTGAAGCACTGTTTGTTTTATTTGAATTTGTGTATATTTTATTTAAAGCTAAAATAATGTCCATGTTGTAGAAAATTTTTTTCTGCAAATTTTGGTATATTATATGCCTATATAAAAGTTTTAGTCATTTTGTTTTTTTTTATTTTAAGTTCTCTGAAAATTTTGTTAAAAAAAAAACTGTAGCGCCTTGGGCCAAAGGCCCAAGCCGCCTAGGAGCCACCGGCCGGCCACGAGGCCACAAGCCACGCACGCACCACGCACCAAGGGAGCCGCTTCCTTTTCTCCTTTTCCCAAGTCCTAGTAGGACTCCTTTCCTACTTCGTTTATTCCGTATCTATTCCTAGATCTATTTCCTAGGATTCCTAATCCTAATCTATTTCTTGCCCCCTACCCCAAGCAAATCCCTTCCCTCCCCAATATAAATACCCAAGCATCCCCCTCCAACACATCAAATCAACTCTCCTCTCTCTCTCTCTCTCTCCTCCAACAGAAGAAGAAGCAGCAGCAGTGCCACCGCCGCCGCCCGCCGCCGCCACATAGCCGCCGCCGCCATAGCCGCCGCCGCCGCCTCACCAGCGCCGCCGCCGCCGCCACTTGCCGCCGCCGCCCTACGCCGCCACCGCCGGAGCCCCTCGCCTCTTCGAGGTACTAGCCCCGCGCCGCGTTTCTAGATCGGTTTCCGTTCCGTTTTCTAGATCGGTTTTTCGTTTCGGTTTCCTTTCCGAAACCCTAGATCGGTTTTCTCGCCGGTTTTTCTTTCCGGTTTTGTTTAGCGAGCGTTCGCTCGATAGATTTTTCTTTTTAATTTTAATTTCCGTCATGGACCTATCCGTAGTCCCTAATCTTCAAGCGGCTATAACTTTTTACTCGTAAGTCGGAATCCATGAAACCAATGCCCACTTCTTCGTTATGATCTCCTCTATCCAGTAATACAACTCAAACATGTTTTTGAAAGTTTTAAAATTTGAATTCAAACAGATTTGTATTTGAACTTCGTTTGATCATAACTTGAGTTTCAGTAACTCCGATTTAGTTGATTCTTTTGCAAATCAAGCTCTTGACCTAAACTTTCTGATAAGGCCAAATACACATAGTTTTGGTACTGTTAGAAATAGTTTTATGCTGCAGGAGTTATTAGATTTGGTTTTGACGTTTTCCGAATTGTTTCTTCGATCCTTCCGATCTTTTGAGTGATTGCTTATGTGTGGTTACTATTGCTTGATTACGATAGATTGACCGGAGTGTGACGAGTAGAGCTATCAAGAGTTTTGAGTGCGAATCATCTTCATCAACTTTGCAGGCAAGTAACACTTGATCATATCCTTTCTACTACCCAATTTTTATGCATTAGATCAATCCTCAAAACACTTGCATGGTTAGGATCTAATTAAATTGTGGGATGGGAAGTAGATTGAGGTAGTACCTATTACCTGTTTTACTTATGAACCTTTGGGAGTTACTTCTACGTTTGCTTATTACGCCATGCTATGCTCAGAGCGTGGATTGGGTTTAAGTGAATATCCATGACAGATGTGAGATTGATAATTAATGGTTTATCTAAGGTGGCAACTTAAACACACATCTGGGTGGATTGAGGCACTGGCTATTCCAGGACTTGCTGTCAAGGCACACAGGTAGACAGGATTTGCTGTATTTCTTCGGACCGCCACCCAGGCTCAAAGGGATCATGAGATTATTCAAACTAGAAACTTCCGTGTGCAGCCACAAGCCATTATGGGCTCTGGCGTAGTTGACTAAGTTGTGCGAACTCTTACGGGTAGGCTAGCTGATGTAGGGGATGTAGGTTGGTACGGTCTACCCACATGTAAGGTGCTAAGCGCTTACGAAGGCTATGTCTCGGTCATCCGTTTCTCAAACACCATGTAGTGCGAGAAACCAAGCGGAGGCGATCGAGTCTTGTGGGGAAAAGTCGCAAACCTCTGCAGAGTGTATAAACTAATCATGATTAGCCGTGTCCCGGTTATGGACAATTTTGAGTATCTAGTACCGGATATCCTGTTGATCTCATCACGCGTTACTTAATATAATTTGTTTGGGTTTAATGAGTACTTTTAATTGGGATTGAGAATGCTGTCAATCATTCTCAATGTTTAACAACCACCATGATAGTTAAATAAATTTATTCCTTTGAAGTAGGGAAAATTTGCTTTTCGCAAAAACTGTAACCATAGAGCTTTCCACCAGCCATATATGCATGTAGTATAGCCTATTCTTTCATTACTCTCTATGTGTTACATTGCCAGCATATTCCATGTGCTGACCCGTTTTTGGCTGCAACCTTTCATGTTGCGAGACTTTTCGAACGACAGTAAGTGATACGTTAGGGTTACGATTTCCTATACTCAACTTTGCCGTTGGTGTTGATGGGAATCCACAACCTTGTTGCTTCCGCTATATTTGGATTGAGGTAATAGTATTTACGTTACTTTATACATGTGATTTACCTCTGTTATAAATCCTTCGAGTCTTGTGTGTCAAAGATACCGATCCAGGATGACACGAAAGCACGAGACTTGATCCATTCGGTCGGTCGCTACAAGATGGTATCGAGCACATGTTGATTTGTGAGGATGTGACCCTAGAAACCGACAAGCCCATAGGAAAGATTTTCTCTACAACTTCATTTTCAAAAGATCTTTTACTTCTCTTCTCTTCTGAGCTTATTCAAATATTTCCTTTTGGTGAGACCATACCCCTTTTTCCTTTTGACCACTCGAAGATTCGATCGATGAGACCACTCCAAGAAGTATAAGATATCGAACAACTAAGACCATTTGGAATGAAGAGGATTTTACCGTGTAAACGGAAACTACAACGGTGAAGACTCCGAAGACTAGGAGATTTGAAGGCTCCAAATAAATTCCGGATTTGTATGACCTAGGAAGGTTACGCTTATGGAACTTGGCAGACTATGGAAGTTATCAATAACCGAGATCAAGGTGTATCGGAGAAAGACTGGAACATGGAGCATTATAATTCAAAGCTTTGTCAGGAAAGCCCTAAGGCAGGAGATGTCAACTATGGAATGATAGCTCATGGAAATGACAAGAGCAGAAACACGCTATCCATGATGTTATCGCCCGCCTATGCTATTGTCACCGTGCAGAGTTAAGCATGCAGATGCATGGAAGGATTGGATGGTAGAAAGCTGATGGAGCATCTATCTGTAAATGTTGGAGTTTAACCTTAGCTGGTGTATCACCAGGATCTGGGGTATTACATGAAGAAGTTTAAGGTGGATCTGCAGGAAGCAGTATTTGATAAGGAAGCAGTTCATGAAGAACTCAGGACCCAGAAGCTGAAAGTAGACAAAATGAAGGAGCAAAACATCGAGATACCGGAGATTTGTGATGGCGAAGGATAGTAGGATCATGGATCATGTCAAGGATGTTGAAACCGGCGGTTGGAGCGTAACTCCGAAATATTGAAGGGCGTCGCGAGAGACTTGGCGTCAGAGATGATCCGCAAAAGAACTTGAGAAGGACAAGCATGATCGAAGGAGCCATCGAGACATGATCAAGATTGGAAGAGTTTGATGACTTTGAAGATTTATTGACCGTTAGAAGACCAAACCCCTGTTACATACCTACGTTAGATGCGACGATTGTGAGTTGTCATTTGTTTGATGTTTTCCGACAGCCACAATAAAATCTGTCTTTTCAAAACCATTGTTTGTATTGTGTGAATCCCTCTCGATCTCTCTTATCCCACCCCAAACCCACGGACCCATTAGAGGATGGATGGAGATGAGCTCGTATTTTCGGGACCGATGCGTCAATTGGAGACAGACCAGTGGATTCAGAACATGGAGAATCACATGAAGAACAACCCTATAGTCGAAAAGATATGACCCACATGCTCTTGATTGCTTTGAAAGAGGTGCTGCTATCTAGTGGAGGATGTACCAAACCATCAATGTGGCCAGGAGTAACCACTTGGGAAGAATTTAAGTTGACTTTGCTAAAGTCTCGGTTTGTGTCCCAGAAGTTGAAGCCTTATGGAAAGGATATGAAGAAACCTTGTGCGTGCAAGCCTTGTGGAGAAATAGGATATAACCATAAATAAAACAAGGACGAATACCCTCATAATCGGAGGATTACCAAAGGAGTTAGCCGAGGATTTTCAGGGAACTTTGGTTGGAGATTGTTCCCAAAGGTTTTGTTGCAGCAATGGAAGTTCGGTCTACATTGTTGAGAAAGATCCGTGAAGCCGGAAGGATGACAAAGATATTGTTGAGGTAAAACAGAGGATGAGCAAAGGAAAAGCCAAAGGTTTTCGTAAGGATGAGTATGACACCTTATGGTTTGAGGACGGTGTACATGTACCCAATAATGCAAAGATCGAAGTTAATACTTCAGAGGCTCATGACTCACCATACTTGATTATACGAAATACCAAGATGTATTTGGATTTGAAGGAGTGTTTACGGTGGACTGGTATGAAGAAGGATATTATGGAGTATGTAGTCGTAAGTGATGCATGCGGAGAAAGTAAAAGCGAGCATCGAAGCAGCAGGATTACTACAGCCTATGCCGATACCGAATGGAAGTGGGATAAGCTTGGCATGATTTCATTTCGGATTTCCCGAACCCGATTGGGATATGATTCTATCTGGGTAGTAGTTGACTCGCTTGACCAAAGTGGCTCACTTTATCCCAGTGAAATACGAGTGCGAAGTTGACCAAGATATATTGGAAAAGGATCGTATGTCTGCATGGAGTTCCGAGGACCATCATAGAGGAACACAGTTTACCTCAAAGTTTTGGAATCAGCCGCACCAGACTTTAGGTACTAGGCTAGAGTTCAGTACAGCCTTTCATCCACATACAGATGGATAGACCGAGAGAGTCAATCAGATACCGGAGGACATGTTGAGAACGTGCGCTAGATTATGGATCTAGTAGGGATGATAATTTACCTTCGCGGAGTTTCTTATACAACAACAGCTACCAAGTCAGCTTGAAGATGGCCCCTTTGAAGCTTTGTATGGGAGAAGGAGCGGACACCGTTGATGTGGGATGAAGTTGGAGACCGTCAGTTGTTTGGACCAAATATGATCAAGGAGTCAAGAGAATGTTAAGTTGATTCAAGATAGGCGAAGATAGCTCATCCCAGCGTAAGAGTTATGCGACTAAAAATGCAAGGAGGTAGTCTATGAAATCGGAGACAGAGCATATCTTTGTGTGCCACCTCTGCGAGGAGTTAAGCGATTTGGAGTTAAGGAAAGTTAGCCCGAGATTTGTAGGACCATACCGAATTTTGGGCGTATGGGAGAATAGGCTAACAAGTTGAAGTCACCCGAAGGACTGTCAGGAGTTCATGATGTGTTTCACGTTTTCCAGTTGAAGAAGTGGAGTATGGATTTCATAAGTATAAGTTTTATCACGGTATGTGGGACATCCCACGAGGATGAAGAGATGAATTACTATTGGATATAAAGGAGGTGTGATGTTGGAAATATGGATCAATGGAAATTCCATGATGAGTCTGAGTAATCATGTCCTAGTTTGGTGCCAATAGAAGGAAGGAAGACAGTACAATTGGATGGATTTTAAGTATGCCAGGAAGTTGGATGTTGGGATAATGATCAGTTGCCCCGAGGATGTTTCAAGGATTGCAAGTGATGAGATGGGCCATAACCCACAGGCCCCAGGACCTGCCAAGAAGCAAGCGCACTCTTGCTGAAGGAAAACCACGGAAGAAGTTACGACTTTTATCAACCGGCGATTCTATAGGAGTTTACATAAAACCCGAGAGTTGTTAAGGAACGATAGATGTTTGTTTGGCTTGCAGAATCAATGGATTTTCCGGACTTGGTTCGCCGACAAGAGAAATTCTGCAATGCTTGTGAGGATGACCGAGTGTTAGAATGCGAGATTCGCTAAACCATGTACAAGGTAATGATTTGGGTGCGGGATGGATTGATCACCATACCGACTTACTCTTATTATTAAGCTTTGCTATATGGGATAGTAAATCTGAGTGACTTACCTATAGTTGCAAGGCACGATATTAAACCTTGTTTAAACCTTAAAACGGTATAGGTATTTCTTTTCCCTTGTACACGGCAGTTGTTGCCAACCGTAGGTCATACGGTGAGGTTCAACCTGCACCCGTTTTCTGCAGGAGAAAACCATAAATTGTTGACCACCATGAGATACCGATATTTGTTTAGAATTGGCGCCGGACCGTCACTAAGAAGACCCAATTTCGGGATAACCTTACCAAAAGGAAACGACAAAGGAATTGAGGAAAAGGTTATGCCACTACGGAAGAGCCCAGAGAAGGAATTATCCTTAATATCTCGAGAAGACCGACATCATCAACAATAAGGATGGAGTATATGAGTTTTGATGGAACCTTAACAATGCTTCTAAGGGTGGTAGCACCCGAGACCCGGAGACGATCAATGGATTTTCGAGAAGACCCCAAACCCTAACCTATTTCTTTCTAGCCTCTCCGAATCTCGAGGACGAGATTCATTTTAAGGGTGGTAGTTTGTAACATCCCAAAATTCTAAATTTTGGAATGTTATAAACAAATAGATAGATTTGATTGATTGTTTGATTGATTGACTGAAAGTGAGTGAATTCGAAACTTTTGAAAGTTAAATGAGAGGGAATAAAAGGACTTTCCCAAACTTTCATTTTTCTTTTATGATCTTCGGGAATTCAAATTCTTTTCATCACAAAACCACGGAGAGAAGATGACATGACTTCTTCCATTTATTTAAATGACAAGGGTGTTGAAAATATTTGAATTTCATTTGGAAAATATTTCCAATTCTGAAACTTTATGCAACTCAATGATTTTCACGAGAGAAGATAAAATGACTTCTTCAAAACATATGAAATATGAGTTGGGAGTTTCAAAGAATTAAATTCAAAGTTCCTTTGAATTATTTTTCAATTTGGAGTTATTTGAGTTTTATTCAAATTATTTTCTCCAAAAATAAAATATATGGAAATAGGGTAACATGATTCCCTACAACAGAAAATTAGAGAGGAATAAATTTGAATTCATTTTGGTATTTTTAAAATGATTTTATTGAATTTTATTAGAGCTGAAGCACTGTTTGTTTTATTTGAATTTGTGTATATTTTATTTAAAGCTAAAATAATGTCCATGTTGTAGAAAATTTTTTCTGCAAATTTTGGTATATTATATGCCTATATAAAAGTTTTAGTCATTTTGTTTTTTTTATTTTAAGTTCTCTGAAAATTTTGTTAAAAAAAAACTGTGGCATATGGGCCAAAGGCCCAAGCCGCCTAGGAGCCACCGGCCGCCACGAGGCCACAAGCCACGACGCACCACGCACCAAGGAGCCGCTTCCTTTTCTCCTTTTCCCAAGTCCTAGTAGGACTCCTTTCCTACTCGTTTATTCCGTATCTATTCCTAGATCTATTTCCTAGGATTCCTAATCCTAATCTATTTCTTGCCCCCTACCCCAAGCAAATCCCTCCCTCCCCAATATAAATACCCAAGCATCCCCCTCCAACACATCAAATCAACTCTCCTCTCCTCTCCTCTCCTCTCCTCCACAAAGCAGCAGCAGCAGCAGCAGCCACCTTGTGCCGCCTGCCCCATGCCGCCGCCAGCCGCCGCCGCCCGCCGCCGCCGCCCCACCAGCCCGCCGCCCGCCACTTGCCGCCGCCGCCGCCCTCACGCCGCCACCACTTGAGCCCTCGCCTCTTGAGGTACTAGCCCCAGCAGCGTCACGTTTTCTAGATCGGTTTCCGTTCCGTTTTCTAGATCGGTTTTTCGTTTGGTTTCCTTTCCAAACCCTAGATCGGTTTTCTCCGTTTTTCTTTCCGGTTTTGTTTAGCGGCGTTAAGCTCGATAGATTTTTCTTTTATTTTAATTTCCGTCATGGACCTATCCGTAGTCCCTAATCTTCAAACGGCTATAACTTTTTACTCGTAAGTCGGAATCCATGAAACCAATGCCCACTTCTTCGTTATGATCTCCTCTATCCAGTAATACAACTCAAACATGTGTTTGAAAGTTTTAAAATTTGAATTCAAACAGATTTGTATTTGAACTTCGTTTGATCATAACTTGAGTTTCAGTAACTCCGATTTAGTTGATTCTTTTGCAAATCAAGCTCTTGACCTAAACTTTCTGATAAGGCCAAATACACATAGTTTTGGTACTGTTAGAAATAGTTTTATGCTGCAAGAGTTATTAGATTTGGTTTTGACGTTTTCCGAATTGTTTCTTCGATCCTTCCGATCTTTTGGTGATTGCTTATGTGTGGTTACTATTGCTTGATTACGATAGATTGACCGGAGTGTGACGAGTAGAGCTATCAAGAGTTTTGAGTGCGAATCATCTTCATCAACTTTGCAGGCAAGTAACACTTGATCATATCCTTTCTACTACCCAGTTTTTATGCATTAGATCAATCCTCAAAACACTTGCATGGTTAGGATCTAATTAAATTGTGGGATGGGAAGTAGATTGAGGTAGTACCTATTACCTGTTTTACTTATGAACCTTTGGGAGTTACTTCTATGTTTGCTTATTACGCCATGCTATGCTCAGAGCGTGGATTGGGTTTAAGTGAATATCCATGACAGATGTGAGATTGATAATTAATGGTTTATCTAAGGTGGCAACTTAAACACACATCTGGGTGGATTGAGGCACTGGCTATTCCAGGACTTGCTGTCAAGGCACAGGTAGACAGGATTTGCTGTATTTCTTGGACCGCCACCCAGGCTCAAAGGGATCATGAGATTATTCAAACTAGAAACTTCCGTGTGCAGCCACAAGCCATTATGGGCTCTGGCGTAGTTGACTAAGTTGTGCGAACTCTTACGGGTAGGCTAGCTGATGTAGGGGATGTAGGTTGGTACGGTCTACCCACATGTAAGGTGCTAGCGCTTACGAAAGGCTATGTCTCGGTCATCCGTTTCTCAAACACCATGTTGTGCGAGAAACCAAGCGGAGGCGATCGAGTCTTGTGGGGAAAAGTCATAAACCTCTGCAGAGTGTATAAACTAATCATGATTAGCCGTGTCCCGGTTATGGACAATTTTGAGTATCTAGTACCGGATATCCTGTTGATCTCATCACGTTACTTAATATAATTTGTTTGGGTTTAATGAGTACTTTTAATTGGGATTGAGAATGCTGTCAATCATTCTCAATGTTTAACAACCACCATGATAGTTAAATAAATTTATTCCTTTGAAGTAGGGAAAATTTGCTTTTCGCAAAAACTGTAACCATAGAGCTTTCCACCAGCCATATATGCATGTAGTATAGCCTATTCTTTCATTACTCTCTATGTGTTACATTGCCAGCATATTCCATGTCTGACCCGTTTTTGGCTGCAACCTTTCATGTTGCAGACTTTTTGAACGACAGTAAGTGATACGTTAGGGTTACGATTTCCTATACTCAACTTTGCCGTTGGTGTTGATGGGAATCCACAACCTTGTTGCTTCCGCTATATTTGGATTGAGGTAATAGTATTTACATTACTTTATACATGTGATTTACCTCTGTTATAAATCCTTCGAGTACTGTGTGTGTCGAAGATACCGATCCGTGGATGACACGAAAGCACGAGACTTGATCCATTCGGTCGGGTCGCTCTGATGGGTCCCAGCTAGCGGGGGTATTCATTTTTGTGTGCGTAATAAGGAGGCACTTCCTTGCGTGCGAATATATAGCTGGTGGGTCCGACATGTCGGTGGGGGAGGGACGTTTTTCATGAAATCTGAGAGGCCCTTCCGGTGGGTCCCAGCTGTCAGGTGGAGGAATCATTATTTTGCGCGTACAGTCCACGGCCGATGGATGTCGTTCATTGACCAAGTTGACCAGGCCATGATAACCCACAAGTATAGGGGATCGCAATAGTTTTCGAGGGTAGAGTATTCAACCCAAATTTATTGATTCGACACAAGGGGAGCCAAAGAATATTCTCAAGTATTAGCAGCTGAGTTGTCAATTCAACCACACCTGGAAACTTAGTATCTGCAGCAAAGTGTTTAGTAGTGAAGTAACATGATAGTGGTGGTAACGGTAACAAAAGTAAAGACAGCAAAAGTAATGTTTTTGGTATTTTGTAGTGATTATATGATAATAACAGGAAAGTAAATAAGCGTAAACCAGTATATGGAAAGCTCAGAGGCACCGGATCGTGATGGATAATTATGCGGATGCGGTTCGTCATGTAACAGATTATAACATAGGGTGACACAGAACTAGCTCCAATTCATCAATATAATGTAGGCATGTATTCCGTATATAGTCATACGTGCTTATGGAAAAGAACTTGCATGACATATTTTGTCCTACCCTCCCGTGGCAGCGGGGTCCTATTGGAAACTAAGGGATATTAAGGCCTCCTTTTAATAGAGAACCGAAACAAAGCATTAGCACATAGTGAATACATGAACTCCTCAAACTATGGTCATCACCGGGAGTGGTCCCGATTATTGTCACTCCGGGGTTGCCGGATCATAACACATAGTAGGTGACTATAGACTTGCAAGATAGGATCAAGAACACACATATATTCATGAAAACATAATAGGTTCAAATCTGAATTCATGGCACTCGGGCCCTAGTGACAAGCATTAAGCATAGCAAAGTCATAGCAACATCAATCTCAGAACATAGTGGATACTAGGATCAAACCCTAACAAAACTAACTCGATTACATGATAAATTTCATCCAACCCATCACCGTCCAGCAAGCCTACGATGGAATTACTCACGCACGGCGGCGAGCATCATGAAATTAGTGATGGAGGATGGTTGATGATGACCACGGCGACGAATCCCCCTCTCCGGAGCACCGAACGGACTCCAGATCAGCCCTCCCGAGAGAGATTAGGGCTTGGCGGTGGCTCCGTATCGTAAAACACGATGATTTCTTCTCTCTAATTTTTTCTCTCCGAAAGCCAATATATAGAGTTGGAGTTGGCGTCGGAAGGTTTCCAGGGGGCCCACGAGGTAGGGGGGTGCGCCCAGGAGGGGGGGGGGGCACCCTCGTGGACAGTGTGTGGGCCCCCTGGTCTTCATCTTTGGCGAGGATTTTTTATTATTTATTCTAAGATATTCCGTGGAGTTTCAGGTCATTCCGAGAACTTTTGTTTTCTGCACATAAAACAACATCATGGCAATTCTGCTGAAAACAGCGTCAGTCCGGGTTAGTTCCATTCAAATCATACAAGTTAGAGTCCAAAACATGGGTAAAAGTGTTTGGAAAAGTAGATACGACGGAGACGTATCAACTCCCCCAAGCTTAAACCCTTGCTTGTCCTCAAGCAATTCAGTTGAAAAACTGAAAGAGAAAAAGAAAAACTTTTACAAACTCTGTTTGCTCTTGTTGTTGTACCTATGTCAAGCCAGCATTCAGGTTTTCAGCAAAGATGATAACTAACCACATTTTCAATAACTCCTAGGTCTCATGTTTACTCATATCAATAACATAATCAACTAGCAAGCGATAATAATAAATCTCGGATGACAACACTTTCTCAAAACAATCATAATATGATATAACAAGATGGTATCTCGCTAGCCCTTTCTGAGACCGCAAAACATAAATGCAGAGCACCTTCAAAGATCAAGGACTGACTAGACATTGTAATTCATGGTAAAATAGATCCAATCATAGTCATACCCGATATAAATTAACAATAATGAATGCAAATGACAGCTGTGCTCTCCAGCTAGTGCTTTTTAATAAGAGGGTGATGACTCAACATAAAAGTAAATAGATAGGCCCTTCGCAGAGGGAAGCAGGGATTTGTAGAGGTGCCAGAGCTCGGTATTGAAATAAAGATAATTATATTTTGAGCGGCATACTTTCATTATCAACATCAACTAAGAGATGACGATATCTTCCATGCTAAACAAATTATAGGCGGTTCCCAAACAAAATGGTAAAGTTTATACTCCCCCTCCTCCACAAGCATCAATCCATGGCTTGCTCGAAACAACGAGTGACTCCAACATTCAACGGGTCCCAGGGGGAGTTTTGTTTGCAATTATTTTGGTTTAGTTTGCATAAAGCATGGGACCGGGCATCCCGGTGACCAGCCATTTTCTCGTGAGTGAGGAGCGGAGTCCACTCCTCTTGAGAATAACCCGCCTAACACGGAAGATAAGGGCAGCCCTAGTTGATATATGAGCTATTCGAGCATGCAAAACAGAATGTTTATTTGAAGGTTTAGAGTTTGGCACATACAAATTTACTTGGAACGGCAGGTAGATACCACATATAGGAAGGTATAGTGGACTCATATGGAATAACTTTGGGGTTTAAGAGATTGGATGCACAAGTAGTATTCCCGCTTAGTATAAGTGAAGGCTAGCAAAAGACTGGGAAGCGACCAACTAGAGAGCGACAACAGTCATGAACATGCATTAAAATTAATAAACATTGAATACAAGCCTGAGTAGGATATAATCCACCATGAACATAAATATCGTGAAGGCTATGCTGATTTGTTTCAACTACATGCGTGAACATGTGCCAAGTCAAGTCACTTAAATCATTCAAAGGAGGATACCACCCCATCATACCACATCACAACCATTTTAATGGCATGTTGGCGCGCAAGGTAAACCATTATAACTCATAGCTAATCAAGCATGTCACGAGTAACTATGATATCTAATTGTCATTGCAAACATGTTTATTCATAATAAGCTGAATCAGGAACGATGGACTCATCATATTTACAAAAACAAAAGAGGTCGAGTTCATACCAGATTTTCCCATCTCAGTCTGTCCATCATATATCATCATAATTGCCTTTCACTTGCACGACCGAACGGTGTGAATAATAATAAGAGTGCACGTGCATTGGACTAAGCTGGAATCTGCGAGCATTCAATAAACAGGAGAAGACAAGGCAATATGGGCTCTTGGTTAAATCAACAATGATGCATATAAGAGCCACTTCAACAATTTAATCATGGTCTTCTCCTACTGACCCCCAAAGAAAAGAAAGGAAATAAAACTATTTACACGGGAAAGCTCCCAACAAGCAAAAGAAGAACGGGAAATATTTTTGGGTTTTCCTTTTAATTATTACTACTACAGCAGGAAAAATAAACTACTACTAATTTTTTTGGTTTTTCTTAAGGTTTATTAAACACACAAGAAGAAAGCAGGAAAAAGGAAATAAACTAGCATGGATATTACAGTGAAAGAGTATGAGCACCGACATCTAGCAATGAGTGTGTGTGAACATGAATGTAATGTCGGTGGGAAATACGTACTCCCCAAGCTTAGGCTTTTGGCGTAAGTTGGTATATTGCCAGGGATAGCCTGGCGGATACCCGTAGGTGTAGCTGGGGTCATACTGCGACGAAGAATAGTTGGGATCATACTGTGATGAAGAGGACTCTGACTGCCACTGGCTGGCAACTGCCTCCGGATGATCATGTCCTTTTGCATCATGGTTATGTGTTATTTTCATTGGACTTATTTCATTGCCTTATGTTATGAGGTAGTTTGCACACATGCATGGCTTTGTTCATCATGTTGTTATCGTAGGTTTCTCACCATTCTTGTTTTGCCCGTCATATCCAATCCGTGCATCCGTTTCCGGTGATCTCTATATCGATTTCTAACGAAATCATCTCATCTTTCCGATGGCATGCTTGGTTTGCCAGGATGATGCCTGGTTTTCCATTCACCTTCCGGAGCGCACATACGTTTTGCATATCACTTCTTGCATATCGTGTCATGTTTTGCATCATGTTGATTGTGCTTTGCACCGTGGTTGATTATGGTTCCTTGTTTTGTTGTTGCTTTGGGTAGAGCCGGGAGACGAGTACGTGAACGAGGAGCCTGTTGAGAACGTTTTCGAGGATCAGGCTTTCGACAACTCGAGAACATTGCGAGCAAGATGACCATACCCTCGAAATCACTTCTATCTTTGCTATGCTAGTTGCTCGCTCTTTTGCTATGCCTATGCTGCGATGCCTACCACTTGCTATGTCATGCCACCCATATTGCCATGTCAGCTCTAACCATCCTTTCCTAGCAAACCGTTGATTGGCTATGTTACCGCTTCGCTCAGCCCTCTTATAGCGTTGTTAGTTGCGGTGAAGCTGAAATTTGTTCCTTGTTGGAACATGGAGATGTTGTTCCTTTTGGAACATGATTACTTGTTGGGGATATCACAATATATAAATATATCTGCTATAATTTAATGCATCTATATACTTGGTAAAGGGTGGAAGGCTCGGCCTTATGCCCGGTGTTTTGTTCCACTCTTGCCACCCTAGTTTCCGTCATACCGGTGTTATGTTCCTTGATTTTGCGTTCCTTACGGTTGGGTGATTTATGGGACCCCTTGACAGTTCGCTTTGAATAAGACTCCTCCAAAGAAGGCCCAACATTGGTTTTACCATTTGCCACCTAAGCCTTTTCCCCGGTTTTCGCGAGCCCGAGGGTCATCTTTATTTTAAACCCGGGCCAGTTCTCCTTCGATTGCTGGTCCAACTGGCGATGTCCGGCGCCCCTGGGCAATCCAGGTTTATGCCAACCCGACGTCTTGCCCATCCGGTGTGCCACGAGAACGAGATATGTGCAGCTCCTATCGGGATTTGTCGGCACATTCGGGTGGCTTTGCTGGTCTTGTTTTATTGCTGTCGAAATGTCTTGTAGTCCGGATTCGAGATTGACCGGTCTTCCGGTAGAAGGAATATCCTTCGTTGACCGTGAGAGCTTATAATGGGCTAAGTTGGGACACCCTGCAGGTAATATCTTTCAAAGCCGTGCCCACGGTTATGAGGCAGATGGGAATTTGTTAATGTCGGTTGTAGATAACCCAAAGATGACCTCAATTAAAATACACCTCAATCGCGTGTGTTACCGTGATGGTCTCTTCTCGGAGTCCGGGAAGTGAACTGATGTTGGAGTTATGTCGGCGTAAGTAGTTCAGGATCACTTCTTGATCACTACTAGTTTCACGACCGTGCTTTGCTTCTCTTCTCGCTCTCTTTCGCGATGTAGCCACCATATATGCTAGTCGCTTGCTGCAGCTCAATTTACTACTCAGTCCTTCCTATAAGCTTAAATAGTCTTGATCTCATGGTGTGAGATTGCTGAGTCCCGTGACTCACGATTACTTCAAACACGATTGCAGGTTCCGATGAGGCCGGTGCAGATGATTCCACCGAGCTCAAGTGGGAGTTCGACGAGGAACGTGGTCGTTACTATGTGTCGTTTCCAGATGATCGATAGTGGTGCCCAGTTGGGGACGATTCGGGATCTGTGTTAGCAGTTGGGGTATCTTCTTTATTTTGGTTCCGTAGTCGGACCTTGAGTGTACTCTGAATGATGTATGTTTAATTATGTACTGTGTGACGTGGCGATTGTAAGCCAACTATGTATCTTTCCCTTAACTATTACATGGGTTGTGTGAAGATTACCTCACTTGCGACATTGCTTTCAATGCGGTTATGCCTCTAAGTTGTGCCTCGACACGTGGGAGATATAGCCGCATCGGGGGCGTTACAAGTTGGTAATCAGAGCCTTCCCCGACTTAGGAGCCCCCTACTAGATTGTTTGCTGACGTTGTTGAGTCTAGAATGGGAAAATGTTTTGAGTCTTAGGATTATATATATCGGAGAGTAGGATTCTTTTTACTCCTCAGTCCCTTCATCGCTCTGTGAGGTCTCCTGACGTAGAGTTTTGACTCTTCTCTTCTCAAATTTCACTAAAATTTTTTTTAGGATCACGTGGGTATCTTGGAATCGTTCCGATGGTTTTGTGACGAGAACATTGTTCTTGGTGCCTCGACATTTAGGGGTTGTGGCGGTGTCCCGGGAGTTGAGCTCCGAGGTGTTGTCGTCACAATTTTATCGTTGCGATTCTGGAATACACGAGTTTTGCCGACATCGAAATCTCTTTTGTGCAGTTGTTGGTGAGATAACCTGATAGCCCAAGATCTTGTGGCGAAAGGGAGTATTGCCATGACTTGCATAACGGATGTTTTTGAAGGTCGAGGTACACGATTTCGAGGATTTCTTGGTTATGTGTTGACGGATGGATACTGTTGGATCTAGGTATTGTTAGTTTGGGTGATATATTTTGTGTCCCTGTATCCCCAACACCAGATTGCATAACCAGAAAGTTTGGGAGTTTATAGGTGGGAATTCTAGTAGCTTACGGGATATTCTTTCCGGCGGATGTATGATTTGAGATTGGGGTTCAACGTCTAGTGGTCCGCCCATTCACGGTCGATTCTGTGGTCGCGAGGCGTCTTAAAGAATCCTTGGCTATGCTGATTCGGGGACGTCTTGTTAGTCATTCGTGACGTCCGCTATACGTCGTGTCCGTGTGGGCCCCACCACGAACACTTTGGGCGAAATCTCTATCATGTGTTTGTTCCGGCTCATTCTAGAAGCCAACCTTTTGTTTTCAGTTTTGATATTCGAATTGTTTCTCAGACAGGTGTTGTTTCCATATCTTTATCTAAGTGGCTTCTCACCTTAATGGATGTGTGATGATTAACTTTGGAATTCATTCGTTCATTCTTGTTCGAATGTTTATTGTGAAGACTATATGTTGCAATTTCTATCCGTTGATTCTACTTATCATTTGTCTATCAAAGGACTAACGGATGTCACCCTCTTCAGGATGGCTCCGCCAACGCGTCTGAATCCGGATCGCAATGATGGGGATCAGTCGAATCCTCCACCTCCACCTCCACCTCCGCCTCCAGAAGCGTGGCAAGCTATCATGGCAGCCACCAATGCCATCTCTCAGATTCCAGTCGTTTGTGAGTACCAAGATGTCTTTCCAGAAGAGCTTCCGGGTATGCCTCCTCATCGGCCAGTTGAGTTCGTTATCGATCTTGAGCCCGCATCGAACCCGCTTGTAAGCGTCCATACAAGCTTGGACTGATGAGCTGAGGAATTGAAGAAGCAGCTCGATGAACAAGAGCGTCTGGGTTTGATCGGACCGAGTTCATCTCCTTGGGGTTGTGGTGTTCTTTTGTCCGAAAGAAGGATGGCTCCGACCGACTTTGTGTCGATTACCGTCCATTGAATAAGAAGACAATCAAGAACAAGTATCCACTTCCCAACATCAATGAGCTTTTCGAGCAACTCAAAGGTGCTACAGTGTTCTCTAAGCTTGACCTTCGTATGGGGTATCATCAGATTCGCATTCGTGAACAAGATATTCCCAAGACAGCATTCAGAACAAGCTTTGGTTCTTATGAATATACTGTCATGTCTTTCGGCCTCGTCAATGCTCCTCCAACTTTCTCTCGGATGATGAACTTCATATTCAATCCCTACACCAATGAATTCGTCTTGGTCTATCTTGATGATATTTTGGTCTTCTCCAAGAATAAGAAGGATCATGCCAAACATTTGCGATTGGTGCTAGACAAGCTCAGAGAGTACCAATTCTATGCGAAGTTCTCCAAATGTGAATTCTGGCTTGATGAAGTGCTTTATCTTGGTCATATCATCTCTGCCAAGGGCATCGCTGTTGATCCCGAGAAGGTGTCCGCAATTGTGAATTGGGAACCTCCTCAGAATGTCAAGCAGCTCCGCAGCTTTCTTGGTCTTGCAAGCTATTGCCGAAGATTTGTTGAGAACTTCTCCAAGATTGCAAAGCCTCTTTCCAACCTCCTCCAGAAGCAGGTGAAGTATGTCTGGTCTCCCGAGTGTGACGTTGCTTTTAAGACTCTCAAAGAGAAACTCGTCACAGCTCCTGTTCGACTCCTCTGATGAATCCAAGCCATATGAAGTGTTCGTGATGCTTCCCTTCAAGGTCTCGGTCTGTGTTAATGCAAGAGAAGAGAGTTGTGGCTTATACCTCTCGCTTGATTGAAGCCCAACGAGAAGAACTACCCCACTCACGATCTTGAGTTGGCGGCAGTTGTGCATGCATTGATTACGTGGAGACATCTCTTGTTGGGAAGGAAAGTGGACATTTTCACTGATCACAAGAGTCTCAAGTACATCTTCACTCAGCCCAACCTCAACCTCAGCAGACTCGATGGGTGAAATGATTCAAGAGTACAACCCAAGTATTGAGTATACTCCGGGCAAAGCCAATGTCATTGCAGACGCTTTGAGCAGGAAAGCTTACTGCAACAGTCTAATCCTCAAGCCCTTTCAGCCGGATCTCTGTGAATCTTTCCGCAAGCTGAATCTTCAAGTTGTTCCTCAAGGATTTCTTGCCAACCTCATAGTATCTCCTACTTTGGAAGATCAGATTCGTGAGGCTCAACTTCTGGATACCATGGTGAAGAAAGTGAAACGTGGTATTGATAAGGGCATTTCCAAGTACAAGTGCTTCCATGTTGATGACAAAGACACTCTGTTCTTTGAGGACGGATTGTGGTTCCTAAGGGTGATCTCGAGAAAAGTCATTATGAGCGAGGCTCACAATTCGCTTCTATCCATTCATCACAGGAGTGCGAAGATGTACCATGACCTCAAGCAGTCATATTGGTGGACTCGAATGAAGCGAGAAATTGCTCAATTCGTGAATGAATGTGATGTCTGCAGAAGAGTGAGAGCAGAACACCAAAGACCAGCTGGTCTCCTTCAACCTCTTGCTATTCCTGAATGGAAGTTTGATCATATTGAAATGGACTTCGTGACTGGCTTTCCAAAGTCCAAGCGTGGAAATGATGCTATCTTCGTTGTCATTGACAAGCTGACTAAAGTGGCTCATTTTCTTCCTATCAAAGAATCCATCACTGCAGCTCAGTTGGCAGAGCTATACACCTCCAGAATTGTCTCCTTGCACGGCATTCCACAAGTGATCTCTTCAGACCGTGGCAGCATCTTTACCTCCAAGTTTTGGGAGTCTTTTGAAGGCCATGGGCACCAACATTCGCTTCAAAGACAGCTTTCCATCCTCAAACAAGTGGCCAAGTCGGCGAGTGAATCAAATTCTTGAAGATATGCTCGTGGCTTGTGTCATTTCCTTCGGTATGAAGTGGGAAGATTGTCTTCCTTATGCCGAGTTCTCTTACAACAACAGCTTCCAAGTGAGTTCGGGCAAGGCCCCATTCGAAATTCTCTATGGCAGAAAGTGCCGTACTCCTCTCAATTGGTGCTCGAGACGGTGAACGCCAACTTCTTGGCAATGACTTGATCACGAAGCGGAAGAAATGTGCAAGGTCATTCGTGAGAATCTCAAAGCCGCATAATCGCGCCTAAAAAGCTATTATGATGATAAACACCGTGATGTGATTTTGAAATCGGAGACCATGTCTACCTCGCGTCTCCAATGAAAGGTACTCGTCGCCCGGCATCAAAGGAAGCTTGCCCCTAGATCGTGGGTCCTTTCAAGATCATTGGGAAAAGAGGCGATCTCGCCTATCAACTTGAGCTTCCATCCAACTTTGCAAGCGCACGATGTGTTTCACGTGTCACAGCTTCGCAAGTGCTTCAAGACTCTGAACGCACTATCAACTTCGAAGAGATTGACCTTCAAGAATATCTCTCTTATCGTGAGCACCCCATTGCTATTCTCGAAGAAACCGAGCGCAAGACTCGCAACAAGTCAATCAAATTCCTGAAAGTGAAGTGGTCACACCATTCCGACCGAGAAGCTACCTGGGAGCGCGAGGATCACCTCCGTTCTGAGTATCCGGAGTTCTTTCAGTCCTAGATCTCGGGACGAGATCCTCTTGTAGTGGTGGAGTGTTGTAACACCCTGGATGTAAACTTCCCCTTTTTGGGCAATATATCAATTTGTCCTCATCCAATTCTTGTGGGTTCTTGTCATGCTTGGCCTCTTTGGTTTGGTTATGTTGGGGTTTTTCTTTCCTTTGTTTTGCTCCTTTTTGCCATATTGCATTTGTGCCTCTTGTCTTCTTGCATTTTCCCTTCTTGTCATGTGATTGTGGTGTCTCTTACATGTCATATGGTTGTGGTTTTCCCTTGCATGTCATGTGGTTGCTTATGCCATCCTCACTTGCTTTACCATCTCCTTTTTCCCTCTCCACTTCTTTCCTTTTCAAATGCCATATTATTCCTCCTTCAATTAATGTTCATCTTCTC
The DNA here is from genome assembly GCA_021605205.1 of Aegilops longissima. Classification (NCBI taxonomy): domain Eukaryota; kingdom Viridiplantae; phylum Streptophyta; class Magnoliopsida; order Poales; family Poaceae; genus Aegilops; species Aegilops longissima. Next base: position 517,451,812 of record CM038680.1, read on the forward strand.
CCTAAAAATCATGCTCTTTGCACTAAACCTCCCTGCCAAATATCTCCTCATTTGAAGTTGTTATGGTCAGGTTCAAAAATGGCACAAGTTTGAAATAATTCCAAACTTGCATTATTTTTCTACCTCTAAAAATGTCCATTACAATTTAGTTAAATTGTGGAGAATTCCAGGAGTGTGGGGATATTTTCCTTTCACTCAAAATCTTTTCTTTTCTTTCTGCACTTTCTTTCTCTTCCTTTTTATTTTTGAAAAGGAAAAGGGAGAGGAGGCAGCAGCAGCAGCGCAGCCCAGCAGTCCCTCTCCACCTGGGCCACGGCCTCCCCGAGCCGGCCCAGCTTCCTCAGCCTCGCAGCCCAGAAGGAAGGCGCGCGCCAGCCAAGACGCTTTCCTCTCCTGCCTTCACAAGACCCACGCCGCATCTACCCCGCTGGATTCCGCCACGTGGCAGCGCCCGCCCCTACCGGCAGCGACCGCCCTTGCTTCTCACCCACCTTTCCCTCTCCTCTCGCGGCGCCATGGGGACCCCGAGCTCGGAGAGCACGAGCACGATCCGTCGCCCTATCCCCTTCTTATCCCCCGCGTCAAATCGAGCCCTAGGGTTTCCCTCTCCCTCTCGCCGCCGCCCAGTAAGCGGATCCCCTGTTCGCCGCCCGCTCGTTCGAGCACATCGGCGTGGCCTCGTCGCCGGCGCGCTCTCCGGCCACCTCGACCCGGCGGCCCTTGTCCATCTCCTTCCTCGTCGTCGTCTACGACCACGACGTCGTCTACGGGGACCCGGAGCGCCAAGTTCGACGACGTCCTGCTTCGGTCTTCGTCTCGGTCAGAGTTCCCGGCGATCTTCAGAGCTCGATCTCGTCGCCGTCAGCCCGTCTCCGTCGCCGATTCCGTGTCCTAGGGTAAGGAGGTATAAACCCCTTCCTCCCTGCTCCTTCTTGCCGTCGTTAGCTCCCCGTAGAGTAGGCGCCGGCCCGTGTCTTTGTCGTGCTCGGCGTGCTCCGTCGTGTAGTAGCTGTTGGGCTCAGAGTCGTTTTGGGCGCGTGTAGTTGCCGCTAGCCCGCTCGGTTTGCCCTCCTTGTTCCGTGGAGTTCCCTCGTGCACATCCAGCCTTGTCCGAGGGCGCAGAGCCCTGTAGCCGCCGTTGTCTCGCCGGAGATCGGTGTTCTCCTCTGTTCTTAGTTCAGCCCAGTAGTTTTGGTCAAGTACGCTAGCTTCCCGTTTCCTACCAGATCCCCTACCCTAGCCGAGCTGGTCGACTCCCCGCTCTCTCATGGCGCACTGGTTCGAACCCCAGCGCCCTCCCCTTTTTGTTTTCTGTTTTCGTTTTTCTTCGGTGCGTTCTCTCTGCAGCTTCAGTAGATAAGCCCCGAGGCCTCTTCCTCTGTCAGTCGCCGCGCACCAGCCCAGTGGTAGCAAAGGGATTCAACGGGAGACCGGGTTGAATCCCCACAGGGCTGTTTTCTTCCCCCCTTTTAAAACCCATTTTCACCCCTGTCTCTATGACAGTGGGGCCCCGTTGTCAGCCTCTCAGCGCCTCCTCCATGTTTAGTTTTTTTTTCTTTCACCCTAGTTTCCATTTCTGGTTGTCCCCTTGTCTGTTTTGGGCAAGTCCAAATCTGGACATTTCCAAATCTGGAAATTGCCAATTCTGTCAGCTTCCATATTAGGCAGGTTTTAACTTAATGCTTTTGTGATGATTTTTCTACTGCAACCCTAACATATTATATATGTTTTTGGGGTAGAAAAATCCCACCAACTCAGTGGTGGCATTAGTTTCAGCATTTGGGCAAGTTTGTGATCATGTCCTTTTGCATCATGGTTATGTGTTATTTTCATTGGACTTATTTCATTGCCTTATGTTATGAGGTAGTTTGCACACATGCATGGCTTTGTTCATCATGTTGTTATCGTAGGTTTCTCACCATTCTTGTTTTGCCCGTCATATCCAATCCGTGCATCCGTTTCCGGTGATCTCTATATCGATTTCTAACGAAATCATCTCATCTTTCCGATGGCATGCTTGGTTTGCCAGGATGATGCCTAGTCTTTCATTTACCTTCCGGAGCGCACATACGTTTTGCATATCACTTCTTGCATATCGTGTCATGTTTTGCATCATGTTGATTGTGCTTTGCACCGTGGTTGATTATGGTTCCTTGTTTTGTTGTTGCTTTGGGTAGAGCCGGGAGACGAGTACGTGAACGAGGAACCTGTTGAGAACGTTTTCGAGGATCAGGCTTTCGACAACTCTGAGAACATTGCAGGCAAGATGACCATACCCTCGAAATCACTTCTATCTTTGCTATGCTAGTTGCTCGCTCTTTTGCTATGCCTATGCTACGATGCCTACCACTTGCTATGTCATGCCACCCATATTGCCATGTCAGCTCTAACCATCCTTTCCTAGCAAACCGTTGATTGGCTATGTTACCGCTTCGCTCAGCCCCTCTTATAGCGTTGTTAGTTGCAGGTGAAGCTGAAATTTGTTCCTTGTTGGAACATGGAGATGTTGTTCCTTTTTGGAACATGATTACTTGTTGGGGATATCACAATATATAAATATATCTGCTATAATTTAATGCATCTATATACTTGGTAAAGGGTGGAAGGCTCGGCCTTATGCCTGGTGTTTTGTTCCACTCTTGCCACCCTAGTTTCCGTCATACCGGTGTTATGTTCCTTGATTTTGCGTTCCTTACGGTTGGGTGATTTATGGGACCCCTTGACAGTTCGCTTTGAATAAGACTCCTCCAAAGAAGGCCCAACATTGGTTTTACCATTTGCCACCTAAGCCTTTTCCCCCGGGTTTTCGCGAGCCCGAGGGTCATCTTTATTTTAAACCCGGGCCAGTTCTCCTTCGATTGCTGGTCCAACTGGCGATGTCCGGCGCCCTGGGCAATCGGGGTTTATGCCAACCCGACGTCTTGCCCATCCGGTGCCTCGAGAACGAGATATGTGCAGCTCCTATCGGGATTTGTCGGCACATTCGGGTGGCTTTGCTGGTCTTGTTTTATTGCTGTCGAAATGTCTTGTAGTCCGGGATTCCGAGATTGATCGGGTCTTCCCGGTAGAAGGAATATCCTTCGTTGACCGTGAGAGCTTATAATGGGCTAAGTTGGGACACCCCTGCAGGGTAATATCTTTCGAAAGCCGTGCCCGCGGTTATGAGGCAGATGGGAATTTGTTAATGTCCGGTTGTAGATAACCCAAAGATGACCTCAATTAAAATACACCTCAATCGCGTGTGTTACCGTGATGGTCTCTTCTCGGCGGAGTCCGGGAAGTGAACACGGTGTTGGAGTTATGTCTAACGTAAGTAGTTCAGGATCACTTCTTGATCACTACTAGTTTCACGACCATGCTTTGCTTCTCTTCTCGCTCTCTTTCGCGATGTAGCCACCATATATGCTAGTCGCTTGCTGCAGCTCCAATTTACTACTCAGTCCTTCCTATAAGCTTAAATAGTCTTGATCTCGCGGGTGTGAGATTGCTGAGTCCCCGTGACTCACAGTTACTTCAAACACAGTTGCGAGGTTCCGATGAGGCGGTCAGATGATTCCACCGAGCTCAAGTGGGAGTTCGACGAGGAACGTGGTCGTTACTATGTGTCGCTTCCAGATGATCAGTAGTGGTGCCCAGTTGGGACGATTCGGGATCTGTGTTAGCAGATTGGGGTATCTTCTTTATTTTGGTTCCGTGAGTCGGACCTTGAGTGTACTCTGAATGATGTATGTTTAATTATGTACTGTGTGACGTGGCGATTGTAAGCCAACTATGTATCTTTCCCTTAACTATTACATGGGTTGTGTGAAGATTACCTCACTTGCGACATTGCTTTCAATGCGGTTATGCCTCTAAGTCGTGCCTCGACACGTGGGAGATATAGCCGCATCGGGGGCGTTACAGTCGTGGAGGCTCATCTTGTGGTTCCGGTTCCGAGGCTGGTGCAGGATTCTGATAGGCTTGAACGGCCGCCCATGGAACGATGTGAGGACCTGCGGACAAGTTAAACAAAGAGGGAGCAGGCAAAGTAATAGTCTCAGGGTGATGTTTATCAAAGTACAATTTATATTTAAGCTCCCCTTCCTTGCCCTTAACAAGAAAGTCATGCGCTAGCATACTCTTATAATCTAAATAAGCACGAGGCAGTGATGTTTCTTCTTTTTCCAAATGCCTAATAGGTATTTCAAAATATTCAGCTAGGCGTGAAGCATAAATGCCTCCAAAGATGGGGCCCTTAGTACGGTTCAGACTTAACTGTCTAGCAACAATTCCACCCATACTAACAGAGTTATTGCGGTATAAACCATGGAACAAAATGATAATATCAGGAACACTAAGGTTTCCACAGTTCCCGTGACCAATCAAGCAACGACTAGCAAATAAGGCAAAGTAGCGTAAAACAGGAAAATGTATGCTAGTAATTCTTGCATCAGAAACCTTCCTGGTTTCTCCCACAGTGATAGTGTTAATAAAAGCTTCCACTTCATTACGGTGTGGTTCATCTAAGGTACCCTCAAAGGGTATTTTGCAAACCTCGCAAAATTCAGCTAATGGCATCTCCTTAACAACGTCATATAAATGGAACTCTACTGATGGAGGTGATTTCTTAGGGAAAAAGTAGAAGTTCTACACAAAAGTATTTGTGAGTAAGAGATACTGATGACGTTGGTCTCGGAGGAAGTCGGTGAGGCCAGCATTCTCAATCAATAAATAAAAATCCTCATAAATCCCGGCTCTCCTCAAGAAGTCGTCGGAAGGCCATTCACACGGCCGGACCTCCGCGGTACGAGGCAAATTAAATTTGGGCTTCTGCTCTTCTTCCTTTTTTTCCTTGAGCTTGACTCGGCGAGCCCCTCAAAAGTCTCTTCATTATTTCTGAAATAATCTGAAATTTTTAGTAACTTCAAACAAAAGTGAACCAACTTCAATAAAATTGATAGTAACTACTCCTAAAAGTGCCTAGAGCCTATATCAAGCATTAGAACTACTTGGAACCATATAAATTTGACATGCAAGCTCAAGAACATGGTCACCTATGCAACACAAATTTGCAAAGAATAAAGCACTAGAACAAAAACTAATTGGACCAATGGAGGAGTCACATACCTAGGAACAATCTCCCCAAGCAGTTTTGCGAGAGGTGTTTTGAGCAAGGAGATCGAAAATCACAGCAAAAGTGGCTGGAACTCGAGCTTGAGTTGGTTTTTCGGGTTTGTGTGAGGCAGAGGAAGAAGATGGGTGCAGGGATAAGTGGAGGAGGGCCACCGTGGGCCCAAGAGGCAGGGGGGCGCGCCGAGGGGGGTAGGGCGCGCCCTCCACCCTCGTGGCCAGGTGGCAGCTCCCCCTGCGGTAATTTTTGCACAGTAAATCCTCAAATATTCCCGAAAAAATCATATTAAATTGGCATGGCATTCTGAGGACTTTTATTTTGGGATATTTTTATATTGCATGGATAAATCAGAAGCAGACGAGAAAATACTATTTTACTTTATTTCTACTAAATAACAGAAAATATAAAGAGGGTACAGAAGGTTGTGCTTCTAGTTTCATCCATCTCATGCTCATCAAAAGGAATCCACTAACAAGGTTGATCAGGTCTTGTTAACAAACTCATTCCGACTAACATGGAACCGGAGAAATTTAACTCTAAGTTACCTCAACGGGGATATGGACATCCCAATAATAAGTATATCGTATTTCTTCTTGACAATAGGGAGAGGAAATTCAAAACCTCCAAATATAATCGATGGATTTTTTCCAATAGAGTTGATACTATGAACTTGATGTTATTTCCTCGGAAAGTGTACCATGTGCTCATTACCATTAACATGAAAAATGACATTGCCTTTGTTGCAATCAATAACAGCCCCTGCAGTATTAAGGAAAGGTCTTCCAAGAATAATAGACATACTATCATCCTCGGGAATATCAAGAATAACAAAGTCCGTTAAAATAGTAACGTTTGCAACCACAACAGTCACATCCTCACAAATACCGACAGGTATAGCGGTTGATTTATCAGCCATTTGCAAAGATATTTTAGTAGGTGTCAACTTATTCAAGTCAAGTCTATGGTATAAATAGAGAGGCATAACACTAACACCAGCTCCAAGATCACATAAAGCAATTTTAACATAATTTCTCTTAATGGAGCATGATATAGTAGGTACTCCTGGATCTCCAAGTTTCTTTGGTATTCCACCCTTAAAAGTATAATTAGCAAGCATGGTGGAAATTTCAGCTTCCGGTATCTTTCTTTTATTTGTAACAATATCTTTCATATATTTAGCATAAGAATTCATTTCGAGCATATCAGTCAATCGCATACGCAAAAAGATGGGTCTAATCATTTCAGCAAAGCGCTCAAAATCCTCATCATCCTTTTTCTTGGATGGTTTCGGTGGAAAAGTCATGGGTTTCTGAACCCATGGTTCCCTTTCTTTACCATGTTTCCTAGCAACGAAGTCTCTTTTATCATAATGTTGATTCTTTGATTGTGGGTTATCAAGATCAACAGCAGGTTCAATTTCTACATCATTATCATTACTAGATTGAGCATCATCATGAACATCATCATTAACATTTTCACTAGCTTCATGTTCATTACCAAATTGTGTTTCAGCATCAGAAATAGAGATATCATTTGGATTCTCAGGTGGTTCAGTAATAGGTTCACTAGAAGTTTGCAAAGTCCTATCATTTTTTTTCTTCCTTTTAGAAGAACTAGGTGCATCAATATTATTTCTCTAAGAATCTTGCTCGATTCTCTTAGGGTGGCCTTCAGGATACAAAGGTTCCTGAGTCATTCTACCAGTTCTAGTAGCCACTCTAACATCATAATCATTTTTCTTACTATTCATTTCATCAAGCACTTCTTTCTGAGCTTTAAGTACTTGTTCTACTTGAGTGGTAACCATAGAAGCATGTTTGCTAACAAGTTTAAGTTCACCTCTAATATTAGCCATAAAGTCACCCAAGTGTTTAATCATATTGGAATCATATTTAAATTGTCTACCTAAATAAGCATTAAAATTTTCTTGTTTGACAATAAAATTATCAAACTCATCGAAGCATTGTCTAGCAAAATTATAATGAGGAATATCACCTTCATCAAATCTATAGAGAGAATTTACCTTTACTACCTGTGTCGGGTTATCGGGATCAGGAGGTTCTTCAATAAGTAATGGATCAATATCATAAGTTTCTTCAACAGGCGGTAGATTAAGACCATGTATTTCTTCAATAGGAGGTAAATTCTTAACATCTTTAGCTTTAATACCTTTTTCTTTCATGGATTTCTTTGCCTCTTGCATATCTTCGGGACTGAGAAATAGAACACCTCTCTTCTTCGGAGTTGGTTTAGGAATAGGCTCAATAATTGGCTCAGGAGGTGCCCAATTATTTTCATTTGTCAACATATTATTCAATAGAATTTCAGCTTCATCCGTGTTCTTTCCCTAAAAGAGAACCAGCACAACTATCCGAGGTAATCTCTGGAAGCATCGGTTAGTCCATTATAAAAGATATCAAGTATTTCAGGTTTCTTAAGAGGATGATCAGCAAAGCATTAAGTAACTTGAGAAGCCTCCCCAAGCTTGTGGGAGACTCTCTTCTTTAATTTGCGAAGTTGTATATTTCCCTCAAAGCAGCTTGTTTCTTATGAGAAGGAAATATTTAGCGAGAAGTAATAAATCATATCCTGGGACTACGCACACAACTAGGATCAAGAGAATTAAACCATATCTTAGCATCACCCTTTAATGAGAAACGAAATATTTTGAGTATATAAAAGTAGCGCGATCTCTCATCATTAGTAAACAGGTGGCTATATCATTTAACTTAGTAAGATGTGCCACAACAGTTTTGATTCATAGCCATAAAGGATCAGATTCAACCAAAGTGATTATATCGGATCAACAGAAAATTCATAATCCTTATCAGAACACAAATAGGTGAAGTAGCAAAAGCAGAGGTCAGGTTTCATTCTATCTCTAAGAGATTCTTTACTCCATTTAACTAACAGCCTCTTAAGTTCAGATTCATATCTGGCAGGCAAAAATAGCTGCAGAAGATTCCATATCAAAAAGATAACCCTCAGGAATAGCAGACATATCTTCATCATCACTTTCATCAATATTATCAGTTTCAATAGTTTCTCTCTCTCTAGACCTAGAAATTTGTTCATCTAGAAATTCACTAAGGGACGCAGTAGTATCAAGCATAGAAGTAGTTTCATCATAAGTATCATGCATAGCAGAAGTGGCATCATCAATAACATGCGACATATCGGAACGAATAGCAGAAGCAGGTTTAGATGTCGCTAGCTTACTCATAACAGAAGGTGAATCAAGTGCATAGCTAGATGGCAGTTCCTTACCTCCCCTCGTAGTTGAGGGATAAATTGTTGTCTTAGCGTCTTTCAAGTTCTTCATAATGTCCAGCAGATATAAATCCCAAGTGACTCAAAGAATAGAGCTATGCTCCCCGGCAACGGCGCCAGAAAAAGGTCTTGATAACCCACAAGTATAGGGGATCGCAACAGTTTTCGAGGGTAGAGTATTCAACCCATATTTATTGATTCGACACAAGGGGAGCCAAAGAATATTCTCAAGTATTAGCAGCTGAGTTGTCAATTCAACCACACCTGGAAACTTAGTATCTGCAGCAAAGTGTTTAGTAGCAAAGTAATATGATAGTGGTGGTAACGGTAACAAAAGTAAAGACAGCAAAAGTAATGTTTTTGGTATTTTGTAGTGATTGTAACAGTAACAACAGGAAAGTAAATAAGCGTAAACCAGTATATGGAAAGCTCGTAGGCACCAGATCAGTGATGGATAATTATGCCGAATGCGATTCGTCATGTAACAGTTATAACATAGGGTGACACAGAACTAGCTCGAATTCATCAATATAATGTAGGCATGTATTCCGTATATAGTCATACGTGCTTATGGAAAAGAACTTGCATGACATCTTTTGTCCTACCCTCCCGTGGCAGTGGGGTCCTATTGGAAACTAAGGGATATTAAGGCCTCCTTTTAATAGAGAACCGGAACAAAGCATTAGCATATAGTGAATACATGAACTCCTCAAACTATGGTCATCACCGGAGTGGTCCCGATTATTGTCACTTGGGGTTGCGGATCATAACACATAGTAGGTGACTATAGACTTCCAAGATAGGATCAAGAACACACATATATTCATGAAAACATAATAGGTTCAGATCTGAATTCATGGCACTCGGGCCCTAGTGGGACAATCATTAAGCATAGGAAAGTCATAGCAACATCAATCTCAGAACATAGTGGATACTAGGGATCAAACCCTAACAAAACTAACTCGATTACATGATAAATCTCATCCAACCCATCACCGTCCAGCAAGCCTACGATGGAATTACTCACGCACGACGGTGAGCATCATGAAATTGGTGATGGAGGATGGTTGATGATGACCACGGAGATGAATCCCCCTCTCCGGAGCCCCGAACGGACTCCAGATCAGCTCTCCCGAGAGAGATTAGGGCTTGGCGGCGGCTCCGTACCGTAAAACGCGATGATTTCTTCTCTCTGATTTTTTTCTCCCCGAAAGCCAATATATAGAGTTGGAGTTGGCGTTGGAAGGTTTCCAGGGGGCCCATGAGGTAGGGGGGTGCGCCCAAGAGGGGGGGCGCCCCCACCCTCGTGGACAGGGTGTGGCCCCCCTGGTCTTCATCTTTGGCGAGGATTTTTTATTATTTATTCTAAGATATTCCGTGGAGTTTCAGGTCATTCCGAGAACTTTTGTTTTCTGCACATAAAACAAAATCATGGCAATTCTGCTGAAAACAGCGTTAGTCCGGGTTAGTTCCATTCAAATCATACAAGTTAGAGTCCAAAACAAGGGCAAAAGTATTTGGAAAAGTAGATACGACGGAGACGTATCAGGCCGCGCCGAGAGCACCATGGCGGTGGACGACAGGGAGGCCTAGGAAGGGAACGACACGGAGCCGGGGAAGACTCGGCAATGGTTGCCCACGCGGTGGGGAGTACGAGGGTTTACTGGTTCGACTGCCGACGCCGGAAAATAACAAGAGGTGTGGGTGAGTAGAGGAATGACCTGGCCAACAATGAAGTAGGGTGGGGCGGTGTGGCCTGTGCGGCAGCACAGCCGGCCACGGTAGGCGGGAGCAGGCAGTCCCACCGAAGCTGGTTTGGGTGGCTGGAGCAAGAAGATCAGATATTGAAGAAGCAGCACGGCCGTTGGATTGACATCCAACGGTCACTGCTGCCAGAATCGTTTGTGGACTAAGTTGACAAAGCCAAAGTACACGTCAACCTAGTAGACCCAGAAGTCGGCCTCCAAATCTGTCCCAAACAGCATACAACCCGAAATTTCTAGCCACATTCAAATTAATTTTAAATCTAAATATACCTTAATGTAAATTCAATGAAATTTTACCCGCACAAAAACAATGAAATTTAAAATATCAAAATCCGAAAAGAAAACAGTATTTTGGAACTAATTGCCACATTTGCTGTATTTTTTCATTTTACAGCCCATTTATTATTACTTATAGCCCATTTCTTATTACTTATAGCCCATTTTCGGGCAAAATGCATCCTCCTCGTCTTGAAAGATTTCAGGCCCAAGAGGGCGAGAAAAGCAAGTAGGCCTCGTTGGTTATTCGCAAAAAACAAAATAGCTGGCTAGCCATTTTCGTAAAGGAAAAAAACAAACTGGGCTGGTCATGTGCTAAACATATGTAATAAAAGCTCAGGCTAGACAGGCCACGGGTCCCCACAACCCAGTTGATACCCTTCTCCGTCCCAAAGAAACAAAATTACTGCTGCAGCTCTTTGGGTCCCTCTTGTCATCCTCACCATGTACAAAGTCATCTCCTTATTCCTCTCGGTTGTTGACCATGTTGACTACACGGAAGAAGGCGCCGCCAGCAATGAAGCGAACCAAGGCGGAGGACGATGGTGAGGCCTCGGACGGGAACGAACAGGAGCCGGGGAAGATCATAGCCAGCCGTGGGAGGCGGGAGCAGGCGGTCCCGCCGGCGCTGGTTTGGCTTTGGCGGCTCAAGGAAGAAGAGACTGAAGAAACATGACAGGCGTTGAATGTCAATCCAACGGTCAAGGTTGGCACAATCGTTTGTTGACTAAGCGGACACCAAGTAGCATACTTTTTTATATATAGGAAGAAAACTGCGAGGAAAATGCGTTCGTCTGCCGTCCTCCTCACAGGGAACGTTCGCCACATAAGTGACTAGCACCCTTGGTTTTCAACCGAGAGGTCTTGGGTTCGAGTCCCAGGAACTCTCAATTTTTTCCTCCTTCCTTCCTCGCAAAAAGGGAAAGAAAATCAAAGACTTGGGAAGGCGTCTGAGAACAAGCTAGAGTACCAAGAAAGAGACGTTGCGAGTTTTAGAAAAAGAAAGACGTGCTCTCGTAGCTGGTTCGTATCCAAACCTAGACTATGACTATATATGGTGCTATGCTACTCTGCAAGTAATGAAACTGACATATCCAACGTTCGCTTCTCCTCTTCTCTACTTACTCTGCCTAGCATCAGAAGCTCTAGCCACAGCAACCATGTCCGCTGGCTGCTCGTCCACCTGCTCTTCAGCAGGCAACAACCAGATATGCGCCAAGTCGCCACCCGTACCATCGCTTGTGGGTCTCATCACACCCTCGCCAGCACGCGCACCGCAACCGATTGCTCATCATAACCCGCTGCCGTTGGTGTGGTGCCACTGCTACAAATCATGCAGAGTCATCCGTCGCGTCTCAACCGCAATCCGCAACCCTGGCCGAGTCTTCTACAAATGCCCGAATCATGGGGTAATAATATGTTTAAGTGTTGTTCTGCTGCTTTCAGTTGCTGATTTTTTAATAGTTTGGTTGATGATCTACCAATTTGATTCATGCAGAAAAGGGAAGATTCATGTGATTTGTATTTCTAGGAAGTTGCTGATGTGGGGGAATGCAACTACGCTGATTATTTGGTTAGTCGAGGAATCCCAATACCAGCAGGTTGGGGTGTTGGACAAATGGCGAAGGAATGACAGAAGAGGAAGATGCAGAGCAGAAGGTTAAAGATGCAGTTCCTCTGACCATGGCCAAGCAATAGCTGTTGAACGGCCTTGACAGCAATGAGGAGATGAAAGAGCTTGTGAAGATAATGGGCAAAATCGATGTGCTCTGTAGGATGATTGTCTCTTTATTTGCAGTGTATGTAGCACTGTGATGTATTCAGTGGCTACGACATGAGCACTTTGCTGAAACTAGTAATGAATGAAACCTGTGTAGCAGGCTGGGCTAGTGTTGTGAACATCTAATGATTTCTATTAAAGGAAATCAGGGGTTATCCCCTTTTGCTCATATAAATAAATAAATAGCAGAGGCCCTGTCCGGTCAGCTTTGTTCTCATTCGAAGATGTCGAGCAAATTGCTGTCCAACAGCAAACTATGTCATCAAATTCAAGTTTCACAGCCAAATATGAGTACAAATAAACAACAATGTCATCATGTTTTAGTTGTCATACAATCACCAAACACAAATCAGCATACATAACAAGTGATGTTCTCACAGCAAAATACTAAACAACATGTTCATCAGGTTTCAGTTGTCATAGCAAACACAATTTCACATAGTAGATAAAAAAACGTCTTCTGATAGGCAAATACGACAAAAGCAATGTAATCATCATCCGTAGTAGCAGCGTCAACATCTTCGCGATGTGTATCAGTCTGAATTGTAATTCCCCACGGTGTCATCTTCTTCTTCGTCCTCAACGTCCTCGAACGTTGGCTTCTTCTTGATCAACTCTTGTATGTCCACAGCACGACATGCAATCTTTTCGCTGGCGTCATTAACGTGATGGTTCTCAAAGATATTAGGAACATATGTGTTATCTTGTACATCAGGAGCAGTGTAAGCATCATCTTGTTGTGCAACTTCATTAAACGAATTCCTCTGCTCAAACCTTTGCAATACTCTTCAGTCATCGCTATGTGCAAATGTGTCTTCCAAGAAAAATATCTGTGTTGCTTGATTTGCCAAAATAAAAGGCTCGTTGGTCTGGTACGCCGCCTTGACATTGATGGATTTGAAATAATCATCAGCTCTGGGTTTTGCGATCTGGAAAACAGGTTATACCGACGACAAAGACAATGTAACCACACACCGACGATCCTTGAAATCGAGATATATCGCAATCGAACAATATCATTATGTTAGCATACATTTCAGTTGTCTCTTTGTCATACGTATCCGTGCTCATGATGGCACTGTTTTGTGTCTTCCTACCTTCGTCTCGTGCAAGGGTGTTGTAGCGCACATCTCCAACAACGCAAGATTCATAATGTCTTACCCGAGTATCAGGACCCATTGCTAGTGAGTAAAGGGCATCATCAACTGCCTGCCCATCCTCCCGCATCTTCTTAACCTATGGTTAGAAAATAGACAAGATGATCATCTTATGTACTCGATATATTAAAAAAACTGACAGTGCACTTCAAAAGCTTACATGGTTCTTGAACCATTTCGCAAATCCTGCCATAACCAGTTTGTCAATGTTTCTTGGATTTTGCGGCAGTAACTCCTCTTTGTAGATGCTGCACAACATAGTGATCACGTCAAACATCTAAATATATAAGAATGTGTTGCAAGTTTAGTAGATTACGATGTATAAGCTGCGATCGCACTTACTTGATATAAGGTAGTATCTCGGGACAGTTATTCAACACATACCAAACCATTTTGTCCAAATCTTTAGGTTTGTCCTCTTGTCGACTCTTCCGTGTAACTCGAACAGAATAATCGAAAACATTGAGCCCGGGATTGACTTCACCCACCTCTTTGCTAAGCTGATCAACTGTTTCAATGTATTTTGAGCAGAATGTCAACACTTCTGTAGCAATGTAGGCCTCTGCAATGGAACCCTCGGTTCTAGCTCTTTTCCTAACATAGCCCTTGAAAGTGCCTAGCCGCCTTTCAATAGGGTACATCCAGCCATACTGTACTGGACCTCTAAGTAGTGCCTCATCAGGTAGATGAATAGCCAAATGCACCATCACATCAAAGAAGGCTGGAGGATCTATCTTCTCAAGGTCGCATAGGATAGTTGGTATCTTGTCTCTAAGACGCTCCAAAGCATCTATCCTGATATTCCTACTGCAGAGTTCCCTGAAGAATTGTCCCAACTCTGCAACTTCTCTGTATAAGTCAGGGCGGCCCAATCCTCTAAGGATAACAGGTAAAACCCTTTGAAGTAGGACGTGGAAGTCATGAGTTTTCAACCCTTGTACCTTGTTTCCATCTGCACTGACTCTCCTTTCAGGGTTGGAAGCAAATCCATGTGGGAATCTCACACGTGACAGGATCTCGCATAATACTTTTCTTTTTACCTTGTCCAAGACGTACACAGCTGGTGCCATATCCCGTGGTTTACCTTCATCTTGCACCTGCAAATCCTTTCTGATACCTAGGTGTGTCAAATCAATCCTAGATTTTAAGGTATCTTTCGTCTTGCCTTCAATATTAAGAAGTGTGCCGATAATGCTGTCACATATATTTTTCTTGATGTGCATCACATCAAGATTATGCCGCGGATCCAAATCTTTCCAATACTCCAAGTCCCACAAAGTGGACCTGCGGGTAAACAATAATCTCTCTTCTACCCTGCCACGCTTCCTTTTCCCGCTACCATTACCAGGATGGTTTCCTGGTGTAATATGCCTGACCTTCTCTAATTCCACTTGCAACTCATCGGCGGTGAGCCTCTTTGGCGCATCACGGTTTTCATGCTTTGCATTGAACACATGTCTTCAGTATTTTCTAGGATGCGGCTTGTCCTTGGCAAGGAAACAACGGTGTCCAATGTAACAGATCTTGCTAAGTATTGCGATGACAATGATTCTGTCACAATAACACATGCATTGTAACCATGTGTCGTTCGCCCTGACATAGTGCCCAAAGCCGGATAATCATGGATGCACCAAATTATAACAACACGCAGAAAGAAATCAGCTGGTGGGCTGCTATATAGGTCTCGAGTGAGAACACCCTTCCATAGCTGTTGAAGTTCCTCCACAAGAGGCTCCATGAACAAATCAAAATCCTTTCCAGGACTTTTTGGACCTGGGATGAGCAAGGCCATCATGTAGTTTGATTCTTTGGTGCAGACATTTGGAGGCATGTTGTAAGGGATAACAAGCACTGGCCACATGCTATATGTGGCGCTCTGGTGGCCAAATGGGTTAAATCCATCTGAAGCTAAGCCAAGTCTAATGTTTCTCGGGTCAGCAGCAAACTCTTTATGTTTACCATTGAAGCTTTTCCACTCACTACCACGAGATGAATGGCTCATTACATTCTGATCTCTGTACTCCTGGTTCCTAGAATGCCACAGTACATCCTCTCTTGTTTCAGCATCATGAAACAACCTCTGCAATCTTGGTGTAACTGGAAAATGTCTCAGAACATTATGAGGAATCCTCTTCACAGCATCGCCATCTTTCCATCTTGATGATTTGCATTTTGGGCATTCACTTAAGTTGGCATAATCCTTTCGGAACAAAACACAATTATTCTTACAAACATGGATCATATCATATCCAATTCCAACTGCACGAAGGAAATTCTTCATTTTACTGTAGGTGTGTGGCAGCTCAGACGCATCTGGGAAAGATTTGTGGAAAGCAGCCCACATCGCATCGAATGGTTTGTTGGTCATCCGCTCAGATGTCTTCACCTGAAGAAATGTGACCATAGCTGAGAATACTGACAACTTATTTTCTGGGGTGACAACAACGTTGCCTTGTTCCAACATGCGGGCCCACCATTTTTCTTCTGCAGGTGAAAGTTCATGGAATGCACGAGCATGTCGTAGCATTGTTTCAATGTTGGTCAAAATCACTGGCTCCACCACCACCACCTCCTCCTCCTCTTCCACCTGAGCATCAGGCAAATCAAGATGGTGATCTGCTGCTTCCACGTAGTCAATAACATTGGCGTTCACAGCTTCACCATGATGAACCCACCTAGTATATGTGACCGACATCCCATACAAGTGTAGATCATTTTGCATAGTTGACTGGGGTCTTGTAACTGAATTCATACAACCGCTACACGGGCAGAGCACATCTGATTTTGGACCACCGTACTCAGCTCTGATAAAGTTCATGAAGTTTTCAACCCCCTCGACATATGCAGCGGAGAATCTTCGAGCAGAAGTTATCCAAGTCCTGTCCATCTGTTAGACATACAAATTAGTTCTTCTACTAGATATGACAGGAAAAACATATATGCTTTTTTATGAAGTCCAGAAAAAAAAACCTAGGTCGATGTCTAAAGCTATGGCAAGATATTTGGACGAGCAGATCTAAGTAACGAAATATATGTAAAGCTAATTCAGCAAACAGATTTGAGTGCCAAATTATGGCAGGCTGTTTCAGCAATCAATGAGGCCGAGCACACAGCCATCAAACTATCGAAGGCCATCGCAGCAACAAAGATCGAGTATAAAACGGTGTAGAGCTTTTTAAGCTAACAGATTGGCTACTAGATCATGGCAATCTACGTCACAATAAATATATGGCAGGATATTTTAGCAACTAATCGGCCTTGGCATGCCATCTCAGCTAAGCAGATTGAGTGCAGAACAGATCAAGGAAGCTTCTTAAGCAGAGCATATTGACAGTAAACTACTTCAGCAAACAGTGAGATTAATAGTGTCTATCAGCTAACATTCAGCGCTACACTGACATGAACGGGGCCTCAGTCTAGAATGTGCGTACCGTGGGAGAAGCTGAACGCCGTGCGTCTCCACACGAACGTCGCCAGCGGTGGCAGCGCTGACCGCCATGCGCCTCCACAAGAACGTAGCCGGAGGTGGCGGCGCTGCTAGAGGATGGCATCTCGAGAGCGCATCAGGAGCGAGAGGATTGCCGAACATGGCGCACGACGATCGCGCGGCGGGAGGGCGGCTTTGGCAGAGCGAATGGAGTGGAGGGGACAGGGGAGGGGGTTTGGGGAATATTATTGGCTAGTTGGCCGAAGGGCGGTTGAATCGGATTTGGGGGGAATTTTTGGGTGTCGGGGGGGGGGGGAGGATTTTTGCGCGGTGGGCGGGGGGAGTTTGGCGCATGGTCGGTTTCTCCAAGTGCAATCCCACGTGTCAGTGAAGAGGCAAGCCGAAGCACGTTCCGTTTGCATGAGCCGTGTGCAGGATCGAACGTGTGTGGGGTGCAATGCGACCATGACAGGAGTGCTGTGAGTGTACCGCCTTTTTTCCTTTTAAACTAGGTGCTTCGCCCCCTCAAAAAAAAATTTGTTGCTTCGCGCGATCCATCGATACTACTACTAGTAATCCAGTAATCCCAACTAAAACGGCGCGGCCGGGTCTTTTCCCGCGATATCTTTGGGAGGTTGGCTTAGTTGGGTTTTTAGGACGAGTAATGCTACACCTACGTAATCCTAGTTACGTAATTAACGTAATGTGAAACATGTGAGCTGTTGATTGTAGATTGGGGGAGGAGGGCCCACCACCATGAAAATCGGGGAGAGAGAGAGAGGCAATTTACGTTAACCCTTTCGAGGTTCCGTAGATGTAGAAAGATGTGAAATGCGTGAATGTGTAGTGGACGTACTATTGGAGTGCCTAAGATAGTTTGTGTATGTATAGACCCTATGTGTTTATTTTACTTCGTGTGTTAGATTTGTCTCGGTTCAATAAAAAGCAGAGTTGGTGATGATGGTGTGCCTATCATCCTCCTATATAGGCCGTCCGATCTATATCTAACGGATAGGAAGGAAACTATGACAATTCACCCGCACTCCTCTCCACATTTGCAGATAAGGCTTTCCCTCGTTCATCCTTTTCTCCCACAAGATCTTGACCTTCCGTGCAACGCACGTGCATCTTGCTAGTACTCCTACAATATGTATATTATTGTGAAAGTTCATATACACCGACCGAGATTAATGCAAACATGGCAGGTTTTCATTACATTTTGAACTTTTATAGGACAAAAAAATAAAAGAAACCCAACCCTAAACCTATTCTACTGGCGACCGACGTCCTCCATCTGTGATATCCATGTGCGGGGCGGGTTCAAGACCCGTGAAGTGAAGGTGCGGTCTCTGGCGAGAAACGAGAACACGGAGACGGACCAGCCAGTTGGCACACCATGCCCTGCCACCTCCCATGCCCTACTCATCCTCGAGGAGTCCCGACCTCGGCGGTGCGGACGTTGGATGGCGGCAAGTAGGGACGCGTGGCTGGCGGTGCTCCCTTCGTCGGCCGCCAAAGATGGCCACCGCTTGCGGCGACTTGAGCGAGGGCGGAGACCTCGAGCTCCATCCCGAAGACAAGCTCTCCCGCAGAGTTTCGCTTCTATGGTCATGGCGGATGTGGTTCTAGGTAGGAGGACGATGCGCTATGGTGTGGAGGTTAGCTGGGCGTTGCCGCTTTAAGTAGCGCATTCCGGTGAGGCCAAGCGTCCGGGCGCGTCATTAAGTCGCCAGAGTTGGTTCCTCGGGCACCGAGCCTCTTAACAACGACATACGAATGGATGGCATGAATGCGGGCAGCTAGCGCCGGCAAGGGATAAGGGTTTTGGTGTGCCAGGGTAGTCAGCTGCGGTCGTGGCAACGTTGGATATGCCCTTTGCTCACATGCGATCCCCGCATGTCATTGAAAAAGAAAGACGACCCGGCATGGTCTCAGGTCCAGAGGATGCATTTGGCCGCGCTACACCACTCCGTGGACGCATCGCGGCACCCCGTGCATCCTCGACGAGCCGGGTGTTGGGGTGTGTTTGGATTGTGGCCAAAGTGCACCTTACCAAAATTTTGGTCATGACCCAAAGATTGGTCTTTGTTTGGATGGTTGCCATTTTTTTGGCATGCCAATGAACTCTAGCCAACTCTAGTTCATTTTTCTTGCCAATGTCGGCCAAATCATGGGCAACCAATACCTCAACCAAAATTTTGGTCATGACCCAAAGTGTAACATCCCAAATTTGCTATTTGGAATGTTTTACAATTATAGCTAAGCATCTATGCATTCTGTTTGAATTTGAGTGCCATTTGAAGTTTCGAAGTTTTTGAGTTTTGGAATTTGAATTCAAACTTGGCAAGTGGGAATCATTTCAAAAACTATGCACGATAAATACTTGAGCAAAAGTATGAGAGGAGCAAACATGACACTCCAAAATATCAGAGGAAAACAATGCCAAAAGTTTTGAATTCAAACTTGAGTTTTATTGGAATTTGAAAAAATGATTTTTATAAACTTTGGATTTTGCCTGGAAAATGTTCAAATGATAGGAATATTCCCTGATCATTTTGGTATATATATGTCCTATATAAAATATTTATATTTTATATTCTATCTCTATTTTATTTTTCAAAAAAAATAAATTTTTTTAAAAAAGAAACCCACAGGCACGGCCAGCCAACCGCCCAGCCAACCCAGTGCCCACCGAGCCAGGCCACCAGCGCCCAATGAGCTGCCCCAGACCGACCGCACCGCACCCCCTCGCCTGATTCGCTTAGGCTCGGTCGACCAACCGAGACCGCACCCAAGACGCACGACGGGTGGGCCACCACCCTCGTCAACCCCTTGCCCACGCACTCGCCCGCGCCGCCGCCGCTCGCCGGATCCCGACGGATCCGGGATCCGATCCCCCTCCCGATTCACCCCCCGCCCAAGGTGAGGCCCCCGCCTATAAGCCCCTCCCCGCACCCCCCCCCTTGCCCCTCATGGAACCCTCCTCCTCCTCTCTCGCTCGCATGGACTTGCCGAACCTCGCCGCCGCCATTTGCCCTCGGCCGTCGCCCTAGCCCTCCCGAGCTCCACCAACTCCACAGACCACCCCTCGTCGCCCCGCACCCGCCGGAGCCCTCCGCCGACCTCCCGACGATTGGAGAGGCTAAGCACTCGCCTCCCGAGCCTCGCCGCCGTCGAGCCTTGCTGAGTCGCGGAGCTTCCCTCCCGTCCGATCCCAATCCTACGGCTAGGATTAGAACCCAAGAAGTACGCTTTAAATAAAACCGGTTTTACCGGTTAAATTCTGATTTATTTTTTGTTAGGTTTTATTTTTAGTACGGCCCGACTCGTTTAACCCTAGGGCCCATTTAGTTATATTACTGCATGGTCGCTAGTTAGGCCCATTTAGTCGTTTTTCTTTATTTTGTTTTTCTGTTTTAACAGAATAGTTTCAGATTTGAAAAATTTCATATCTTTTATTCTACTTAATATTTTGAGTGATTCTTTTTTGTTGGTTTGCAAATTTTCTATAGTTTCTTTAGAAAATATTATTAGCTATGTTAAAATTAATTAAAATTGCTTTATTTTAGATTTAGTCAGAGTAGTAAATCTGCCATAAAATGAGTTAGGAAAATTATTTTATATGATTCTTTTGTCCCAAATTTGTTTTGACATTACCTAACCATAGGAATTAATTTGGGTATTCTAGGATTAATAAAAAATAGTTTTAAGCAGAATCTTGTTATTCTTAATTAATTAACTAGCTACTGTTTTCCTATTATTTTATTTAGCAAATAAATTTATTTTTCACATGTGTTTGATTATTCTAGGTTAGTTTCTGTCACCTTATAGCATTAACTTTTATTTATAATAAATAAAACTTCTATTTTATTTTTCTTAATAGAAATTGAATTAGGCCTAATAAGAGTTTTATAATAGCTTTTAAATTGATTCTTTTTGCTCCTAGTTGCTTAATGCAATCTTTTCTGTTAAGTTAACATAAACTCATGCTTAGGTTGTGCTAGAAAATTTTTGTTATATAAAACTATTTTTAGTTGTTGCTTGAAGTAGGAAAAACTTGAGTTGGTTTTTCTTTGAGTTTTCCTTTGGGTTTTGATTTGTTGTTTGGTGTGTTATGTTACTATGCTATTGTATTATGTGATCCTATGCTATATGCTTATTGTGATTATTGTTTGTCTCGGTAGAGTTTCGGAGTCTAAGCTTGCTACTCTGAGTCTTTAGCTTACGAGGATCATCAAGCAAGGCAAGTCTTTGATCATGTTATTTTCAATACCTATGATTTTGTGCATTAGAAATTATACCACCCCACCATGCATGCAGATAGTTGAAATTTTGAAGTTATGTTCTTGAGTAGTATCATGTGGTAGGATGAACCAATCCCTTGTTACCATGACCCGGGACGAAGTAGTTTATTTTGCTATGCTCGTGAGCGGGTTTTGGTTGAGTGAAATTCATAAGAAAGATGTGAGAGTCAATGATGATGACAACCCCATGAACTACGAGATCAAGATGGACTTGAATTCACTCTTTGGTGGAGGGCGGTTGTGGGCACCTGGAGAACCCGGTGGTTGGCGGGATGCATGGAGAAGTGCCATGACATCTTATGGAAAGCTTCACCCAGCCACGAAGAGGCGGATGGATGCCCCATTGACCGGAAGCTTACTGTGCAGCCGCAAGCCATTATGGGCTCTGGCTGGGTCAACCCTAGTTGTGACGCTGGCTGGGCGGTACTATGAGATGTAGAAGAAGCGGTAGGATCGGATGGGTACGGCAGTAGCGGAAGCACTCTTTGGAAGACCTGTTTCATTCGTCCCGTCTTCAAACACCATGAAGTGCGAAGACTTAAAAGGAGGGAATGATTCTTGCGGGTAAAGTGCACAAACCTCTGCAGAGTTAAAGATCTAATCGATTAGCCGTGTCCCCGGTTACGGACAATTTGAGCTCTGGAACTTGGAAGTATTCGGAAATCTCAACACTAAAACTAATAATTTAATTTGAGGGGGTTATGACTTAATAATTTGGGAATGAGACATTGGTTGGCGGAACCATCTCAATAACTACCAACAATTTTGTAGTATTTGCAAGTAAGTCCACTGTAGTAGGAGAAAATTGGCTTTTCGCAAAATGATGAAACTTAGAGCCCCACAGCCAAAATGCATATAGTGTAGAATTTTATTATTGTTATTCTCCTCATGACTTGCCAGCTTATTCAAAAGCTGACCTACATGGCTGCAACGTCTTATGTTGCAGAGGTTTATTCCGATCAGGAGTGAGGCTACGCTCCGCGCTTGGCGATTGCCCTTTGGAGTCGGATGGACTCGCTATTTCGTCTACGCTTCCGCAGTTTATTTTAGTTTATTTCTCATGAGTTGGACTTGAGCCAAATTTATTCTCTTGTAATAAAGACTCTATATGAGAATCGTGTAATAAATTCAGGTGTGATTGAACTTTGATTATTTCATCGATGTACTGTGGGTACCAGCATGATCTTGGGATGGTACAGACACAGAGATTTGACCGATTTTGGGTCAGGTCGCTACAGAGATGGTATCAGAGCACACGCTGACCGTAGGATCGTAACCCCTAGGATCGGAAAGCCATAGGAAGAGACTATTTACTTTGTATCCTTATCATTCCGTAATTCTCCCCTGTTCAATTCTGACTCCTCTCCGATTTTCAACATTCTAGATGGCGTCGAGTTCACCCAGTTTTCTATCGGAGTTTTGCCGGCCCGATGAGGCGATGCCCTTGGCGGGAAGCTGGTCGAGATGGTGAAGAAGCTGAAGATTGCTCGCCCTCGATCACGGAAGCCAACCAATGCACTTCCGACGGATACCGCTCTTGGATTGAGGTGCATATTCGAGGAGAACCCGGAGGGCATCTGAGCCTATTGACTTTGAGTTCACCGACTTCAACTGGATCCTCGGAAGGACATGGCGATCTATCGTGCTCTTGGACATCTCCGAGAAGAGTACAGGGCGAGCTCGATCCATCAGACCTCGCCATGGTTTCTCGCGAGCACGGAATGGAGATATCATCCGCACCGTGAGAGGCGACTCCACTCTCTCTTATATCCAGGACTTGGAGTGTCTCCTCGGAAGCGGAGATCCGGACTCGCCGTAACTTCGAAGGTACACAGGAGGCTGTTGTTCATGAACTGGGCTGGAGGAGAAGGCACCGCGAGACTTCCTTAACCATGAGGAAGAAATCGCGGACTTCATGGAGAGAGTCGACGACCTGAAGATGAACCTTGCCGCAATTGAGGAAAAGATGGACTTGGGAGAGGACCTTTTTCCTAGTGGAGATGATGGACCTCTCGTGAGCAATGATCAGGATTATGAATGGAGTTCCACTGGAGGAAGCCGCAAGAGGAGGCGCCACAACAGAGGACACCACACCGGAGGACATCACACCAGAGGACGCAAGGATTATTGATGAAGACTTTTAGCCGACCACCATGTTATTTTACTTTTTCGTCGATCAGTTAGGTCGTTATTTTCGATTAGTCGTGAGCTTTTGTAATCGAGATTGAACCATGTTTGAGTGGAATGAATAAATGATTGGTGTGATTATGTTTGTGCATTCATATGGGTAGTGTTATTTCTCATTAGACCATTGTTCTATTCTAATTGTCTCATCCTTTGCCAAAACACGGATGCCTCCGAGGCGTGACCCGGTCTCAACTTCCGCGGAGCTTACCCAGCTGCTCCAGCAGCAGAATGCCATCATGCAGATGCTCATCCAGAATCAGAACAACAACAACAACAATCCACCGCCACCACCACCCCCTGTTGACAACTTGACTCGATTCACGAGGCTGAATCCGCGGTGTTCTCTAGCAGACCGAGCGATTGTGGCGATGATTGGCTCCGCAAAGTCGGAAGAGAGCTAATCACTGTTGGATGCACTGATGCAGAGAAGGTGCGCTTTGCCGCACATCAACTTGATGGACCTGCAGCTTCTTGGTGGGAGAACTACACCGTCACTTATCCCATCGGCACCATCACATGGGATCAGTTCCAGCGGGCCTTCCGCACGCTCATGTTTCATTTGGAGCCATGAGTGCGAAGAAGCGTGAGTTCCGCAACTTACGCCCGGGAACCGTACTATGGCACGATCGTGGATGAGTTCAGCAAGTTAGCCGCTATGCCCCCGATGATGTGGCCACAGATGCATAAGCGGGAGAAATTTCGAGGTACTCAATGATGAACTGGGTATGCAGCTTATGGTGGCTACTTTCGCCAACTACCACAGTGGTAGACAAGGCCATCATACTTGAAGGCAAGCAGCGATAGATTGAAAGCATAGCGGAAGTACAGCCGGGGAAGCACAACTCGGGAGCTCGGCGAAGCCCGTTATGCCCCATACTCGGGAGGGCATACCCATCACAACCATGGAGGACATAACCATGGAGAAATGGGAACAACCGCAACCAGGACAATAGGTCGGGGCAATGGCAATGGCAATGGAAGCGGTAATGGGAACCATCACCGTCCAGCCCGACTCGAAGGATCTGAGCCACATCACCGCTTCAAGTGCGGAAAACAGGGCACTATGCCACCGACTGCCGGAGGCCAAGCGGAGGAATGGAAAGCGGCAATGGAGGCTCGTGAAGAAGCCCAACCCTTTCCCTCGTGCTCGGGTGAACCACATTGGCGTGGAGGGCGTCTATGATCAGCCGGACAATCGTGGTTGGTAAGTTTTATTGAATTCACGTTCAGTTTGGTACTCTTTGATTACGGTGCAGCGCATTCATTTCATATCAAGGGTAGTTGTGAAAAATGCGGGTTGCCCACTAAAACCCTTAGAAACCCCTTGGCGTCGATTCTGCGGGAGGAGAAATGATGGCAGGCTTAGGCTGTCATGCAACCCTCAACATCGGGAACCATAAATTTCCCGCAGACCTCATAGTGTTGAAACCCGGACCTTGGATGTAATCCTAGGCATGGATTGGTTGACGAAGTTTGAAGGAAATATAGGCTGTGCCCAGAAGTCTATTCTGCTCACCACCCCGGAGCGAAGAGGATCAAGTATGTATCCAGCGTAGCAGATGAAGAATCGGTGAATTCCCTCACGGGAGTTGTTCGGGAGGAAGTGCCGATGGTGCAAGATTTTCCCGATGTGTTTAGGAGGAATTACGAGAATGCCACCGGACGGGGACATTGAATTTCTGATTGAGTTATTGCGGCACAGCCCCAATATCCAAGAGACCTTATCGGATGCCCCGAATGAGTTGAAAGAGATCAAGGATCAAATTAATGAGTTATTGGAGAAAGGATATATTCGCCAAGCTCATCACCTTGGGAGCCCAGTTCTTTTGGTAGAGAAGAAGGATGGAACCTTGAGGATGGTTGTGGATTATCGTGCGTTGAGCGAAGTGACCATCAAGAACAAGTACCCTCTGCCGATGATAAATGATCTGTTTGATCAGCTAGTTGGAGCCAAGGTATTCTCCAAGATCGATCTTGATCGGTATCATCAATTGAAGATTCGTGAAAGGATATACCCAAAACAGCATTCACCACCAGGTATGGTTTATATGAGTATACCGTCATGTCATTTGGATTGACTAATGCTCCTGCATACTTCATGAATTTGATGAACAAGGTATTTATGGAATATCTGGACAAGTTTGTCGTGGTGTTCATCGATGATATATTAATTTTCTCCAAGAGCGAGGAAGAGCATAAGGAACATTTGCGTCTAGTTCTAGAGAAACTTCGAGAACATCAGTTGTATGCCAAGTTCAGTAAATGTGAATTTTGGCTGAAGGAAGTCGGATTCCTCGGACATGTTATTTCAGGGGAAGGAATAGCAGTTGACCCGCCAAGGTTGACTCGATCACCGATTGGCGATCGCCCACCTCGATCAAGGAGATCCAGATTTTCTCGGACTCGCGAGGATATTATCGGAGGTTCATTGAGAATTTCTTGAAGATTGCCAAGCCCATGGTGAGCTGTTGAAGAAGGAAGCCAAGTATGTTTGGACCGAGGATTGTGAAGCCAGTTTTCAGGAATTGAAGAAAGCGTTTGGTCACAGCCCGATCTTGATTCTGCGGACATACACAAGGAATACCAGGTTTATTGTGGCGCTTCTCGTCAAGGACTGGAGGAGTACTAATGCAGGAAGGAAAAGTTGTAGCTTATGCCTCCGGACAGCTACGACCTCACGAGATGAATTATGCCACACATGATTTGGAGTTAGCAGCCGTAGTGCATGCACTCAAGACACAGAGACATTTCCTCATCGGAAACCGTTGTGATGTTTACACAGATCACAAGAGCTTGAAGTATATTTTCACGCAGAAAGAGTTGAACCTCAGCAGAGGAGATGGCTAGAGTTGATAAAGGACTATGACATGAGATTGCATTACCACCGGTAAGGCTAATGTTGTAGCAGATGCTTTGAGCCGTAAGAGTTATGTGAATACTCGACGGCGGGAGGATTACCCCAGGAGTTAGTCGATGACCTCGAGATCTCCGGTGGAGATAGTTCGAGAGGATATATTGCAACTCTGGAAGTTCAGTCCACTTTGGCGAAAGGATTCGTGAAGCTCGGAAATCGGACAAGGAAATTGATGAGATAAAGC
Organism: Aegilops longissima; assembly: GCA_021605205.1. Taxonomy (NCBI): domain Eukaryota; kingdom Viridiplantae; phylum Streptophyta; class Magnoliopsida; order Poales; family Poaceae; genus Aegilops; species Aegilops longissima. Next base: position 517,478,187 of record CM038680.1, read on the forward strand.
GGAAGATGAATGAAGGAAAAGCTAAAGGATTCCGTAAGGATGAACACGGAGCTATATGGTTCGAGGATCGTATTTATGTGCCCAATGATCCCGAACTCAGGAAGTTAATTCTTGAGGCTCATGATTCACGTACTCGATTCACCCGGTAACACCAAGATGTACCTGGATTTGAAGGAAATTTTCGGTGGGCGGTATGAAGAAGGATATAGCCGAGTACGTAGCAGTATCGATGTTTGTCAGCGAGTAAAGGCAGAACATCGAAGCCAGCAGGGTTACTTCAACCTTTGCGATTCCCGATTGGAAATGGGAAAAACTTGGAATGGATTTCATCACAGGATTGCCCGAACACGTTCAGGTTATGATTCTATCTCGAGTAGTGGTTGATCGTTTGACCAAGGTAGCTCACTTCATTCCGTGAAGACTACCTATACCAGTGCTAAGTTGGCCAAGATATACATGACCAGGATCGTATGTCTGCATGGAGTTCGAGGAAAATCGTGTCGATAGAGGAACACAGTTTACCTCAAAGTTTTGGAAGCGATTGCATGAAACTTTGGGTACAAGGCTGGAGTTGAGACTGACTTTTCATCCGCAGATGATGGACAGGACCGAGAGAGTCAACCAGATTACGGAGGACATGTTGAGAGCTTGTGTGCTAGACTATGGGTCTAGCTGGGATGATAATTTGCCATACGCGAGTTCTCATACAACAACAGTTATCAATCCGATCGAAGATGGCCCCTTTCAAGCTCTATACGGAAGGAGGTGCGAGAACACCATTCTTTGTGGGATGGTGTTGGAGATCGATCACTTTTCGGTTCCGATCTTATCGGAGATTCGAAGAGAAAGTCAAGTTGATTCGGGATAGACTCAAGATAGCTCGGTCGAGATGAAGAGTTATGCCGACAAGAAGCGCAAGGAAGTGACTTACGAAGCGGAGACCGAGCATATCTTCGTGTGTCTCCACTTCGTGGAATCAAGAGGTTTGGTGTCAAAGAAAAGTTAGCACCCGATTCATTGGCCCTACAAAATCCTCGAGCGTCGTGGAGAAGTTGCTTACAAGTTGGAATTGCGGAAGGATTGTCCGGAGTTCATGATGTCTTCCATGTTTCTCGGTGAAGAAGTGTCATGCCGACATGGCCGATATTCCGTTGAGAGACACGGTGCCCCTAGAGGCCATACAACAGCGGTGATCTGACTTATAAGGAGAAACCGTCCGAATTCTCGAGACTGCGAGCGAGTCACCCGCAGCAAGGTCATCAAGTTTTGCAAGGTTTGTGGAGTCATCACTCGAAGAGGAAGCCACACAGGGAGCGAAGAAGACCTTCTTGAGACCACCGCACCTATTTGCTAGCCAACCCGAATCTCGAGGGCGAGATTCATCTTAAGGTGGTAGGTTTGTAACATCCCAAATTTCCTATTTGGAATGTTTTACAATTATAGCTAAGCATCTATGCATTCTGTTTGAATTTGAGTGCCATTTGAAGTTTCTGAAGTTTTTGAGTTTTGGAATTTGAATTCAAACTTGGCAAGTGGGAATCATTTCAAAAACTATGCCTGATAAATACTTGAGCAAAAGTATGAGAGGAGCAAACATGACACTCCAAAAATATCAGAGGAAAACAATGCCAAAAGTTTTGAATTCAAACTTGAGTTTTATTGGAATTTGAAAAAAATGATTTTTTATAAACTTTGGATTTTTGCCCCTGGAAAAATGTTAAAATGATAGGGAATATTCCCCTGATCATTTATGTATATATATGTCCTATATAAAATATTTATATTTTATATTCTATCTCTGTTTTATTTTTCAAAAAATAATAAATTAAAAAAAGAAAACCCACAGGCACGGCCGAAGCCAACCTGCCCACTAACCCAGGCCCATCGAGCCAGGCCAGCCGGCCAAATGAGCTGCCCAACAGACCGCACCCCCTCGCTTCGATTCGCCCGGCTCGGTCGACCGACCGAGACCGCACCCAAGCACCCTGACGGGTGGGCCACCACCCTCGTCAACCCCCTCACCTTTTCGCCCGCGCCGCCGCCGCTCGCCGGATCCCGACGGATCCGGGATCCGATCCCTCGATTCACCCCCGCCCAAGGTGAGGCCCCGCCTATAAGCCCCTCCTCCACCCCATTCCCCCTTGCCCCTCATGGAACCCTCCTCCTCCTCTCGCTCGCCGGACTTGCCGAACCTCGCCGCCGCCATTTGCCTCGCCGCCGTCGCCCTAGCCCTCCGCGAGCTCCACCAACTCCACCAGACCACCCCTCGTCGCAAGACTCGCCGGAGCCCTCCGCCGACCTCCCGACGACCGGAGAGGCCAGCCTTTTCGCCGCCCGAGCCTCCGCCGCCGTCGAACGCCGGTGAGTCGCCGGAGCTTCCCTTCCCCGTCCGATCCCAATCCTACGGCTAGGATTAGAACCCCCGAAGGGGTACACGCTTTTAAATAAAACCGGGTTTTACCCGGTTCGTTCTGATTTATTTTTTGTTAGGTTTTATTTTTTAGTACGGGCCCGACTCGTTTAACCTTAGGGCCCATTTAGTTATATTACGCGCTGTGCGATCGCTAGTTAGGCCCATTTAGTCCTTTTTCTTTATTTTCGTTTTTCTGTTTTAACAGAATAGTTTCAGATTTGAAAAAATTCATATCTTTTATTCTACTTAATATTTTTGAGTGATTCTTTTTTTGTTGGTTTGCAAATTTTCTATAGTTTCTGTAGAAAATATTATTAGCTATGTTAAAATTAATTAAAATTGCTTTATTTTAGATTTAGTCAGAGTAGTAAATCTGCCATAAAATGAGTTAGGAAAATTATTTTATATGATTCTTTTGTCCCAAATTTGTTTTGACATTACCTAACCATAGGAATTAATTTGGGTATTCTAGGATTAATAAAAAATAGTTTTAAGCAGAATCTTGTTATTCTTAATTAATTAACTAGCTACTGTTTTCCTATTATTTTAATTAGCAAATAAATTTATTTTTCACATGTGTTTGATTATTCTAGGTTAGTTTCTGTCACCTTATAGCATGAACTTTTATTTATAATAAATAAAACTTCTATTTTATTTTCTTAATAGAAATTGAATTAGGCCTAATAAGAGTTTTATAATAGCTTTTAAATTGATTCTTTTTGCTCCTAGTTGCTTAATGCAATCTTTTCTGTTAAGTTAACATAAACTCATGCTTAGGTTGTGTTAGAAATTTTTTTGTTATATAAAACTATTTTAGTTGTTGCTTGAAGTAGGAAAAACTTGAGTTGGTTTTTCTTTGAGTTTTGCCTTTGGGTTTTGATTTGTTGTTTGGTGTGTTATGTTACTATGCTATTGTATTATGTGATCCTATGCTATATGCTTATTGTGATTATTGTTTGTCTCGGTAGAGTTTCCGGAGTGCGAAGCTTGCTACTACGAGTCTTTAGCTTATGAGGATCATCAGCAAGGCAAGTCTTTGATCATGTTATTTTCAATACCTATGATTTTGTGCATTAGAAATTATACCACCCCCACCATGCATGCAGTAGTTGAAATTTTGAAGTTATGTTCTTGAGTAGTATCATGTGGTAGGATGAACCAATCCCCTTGTTACCATGACCCCGGGACGAAGTAGTTTATTTTGCTATGCTCGTAGACGGGTTTTGGTTGAGTGAAATTCATAAGAAAGATGTGAGAGTCAATGATGATGACAACCCCATGAACTACGAGATCAAGATGGACTTCAGAATTCACTCTTTGGGTGGAGGGCGGTTGTGGGCACCTGGAGAACCCAGTGGTTGGCGGGATGCATGGAGAAGTGCCATGACATCTTGCGGAAAGCTTCACCCAGCCACGAAGAGGCGGATGGATGCCCCATTGACCGGAAGCTTACATGCAGCCGCAAGCCATTATGGGCTCTGGCTGGGTCAACCCTAGTTGTGTGTTGGCTGGGCGGTACTACGAGATGTAGAAGAACGGTAGGATTGGATGGGTACCGGCAGTAGCGAAGCACTCTTTGGAAGACCCTGTTGTAGCGACTGACCCAAAATCGGTCAAATCTACGTATGCATACCATCCCAAGATCATCTTTGGTACTCACGATTACATCGATAAAGTAATCAAAGTTCAATCACACCTGAATATTATTAATCGATTCTCATATAGAGTCTTTATTACAAGGGAATAAATTCGGCTCAAGGCCAACTCATGAGAAATAAACTAAAATGCTGCGGAAGCATCGAAGGTAAGCGAGTCCATCCGACTCCAAAGGGCAATCGCCAAGCGCGGAGCGTAGCCTCACTCCTGATCGGAATATATCTCTGCAACATAATACGTTGCAGCCATGTAGGTCAACTTTTGGAATAAGCTGGCAAGTCAAGAAGAATAACAATAATAAGTTACTATACTACATGCATTTTGGCTGTGGAGCTCTAAGTTTCATCATTTTGCGAAAAGCCAATTTTATCCTACTACAGTGGACTTATTTGCAAATTACTACAAATTGTTGGTAGTTATTGAGATGGTTCCGCCAACCAATATCTCGTTCCCAAATTATTATTAAGTCATAAACCCATCAAATTAATCCATTAATTTTAGTGTTGAGATATCCGAATACTTCCAAGGTCCAGATGCTCAAATGTCCGTAACCGGGGACACGGCTAATCGATTAGGTTATAACACTCTGCAGAGGTTTGCGACTTTCCCGCAAGAATCATTCCCTCCTTTAAAGTCTTAGCACTTCATGGTGTTTGAAGGCGGGACGAATAAACAGGGTCTTCCAAAGAGTTCTTACGCCCTTGCGGTACCCATCAATCCTACCGTTCGTCTACTTCTCGTAGTACCGCCCAGCCACTTCACTACAAGGGTCAACCCAGCCAGAGCCCATAATGGCTTGCGGCTGCATGTAAGCTTCGGTCATGGGGCATCCATCCTTCTCTTCGTGGCTGGGTGAAGCTTTCCGCGAGGATGTCATGGCGCTTCTCCATGCATCCCGCCACCTTGGGTGCTCCAGGTGCCCGTCAACAAATCCTCCACCCAGTAGTGATTTTCCAAGTCCATCTTGATCATTGTAGTCCATGGGTGGTCATCATCATTGACTCTCACAACTTGCTTATGAATTTCACTCATCCCAAATCCGTCTCTGAGCATAGCAAAATAACTACTACGTCCGGGGTCATGGTAACAAGGGATTGGTTCATCCTACCACATGATACTACTCAAGTTTAATGACTTCAAGATTTCACTACTGCATGCAATGGTGGGGTGGTGACAACTACTAATGCACAAAACATAGGTATAGAAATAACATGATCAAAACTTGCCTTGCTGATGATCCTCGTAAGCTAAAGAGTCGTAGTAGCAAGCTTAGCACTCAGGAACTCTACCGAGACAAACAATAACATAATAAGCACAAAGCAAGAGGATCACACAAGATAACAAAAGTAACATAGCACAACAAAACAATCAAAACCAAATCAAAAGGAAGACTCAAAGAAATCAAATTCAAAGTTTTCCCTATTCCAACCAATAACAAAAATAGTTTTATATAACAAAATTTCCTAATATAACCTAATCATGGTTTTAGGTTAACTTAACAGAAAAGGATTAACTAAGCAACTAGGAGCAAAAAGAATTAATTAAAAGCTATTATAAAACTCATTTTAGGCCTAATCCAATTTCTATTAAGAAAATTAATTTAAAACTTTTATTAATTGTAAATAAAAGTTCATCTAATGGAATGACAGAAACTAACCTAGAATAACTAATCACAAGTTAAAATAAATTAATTTACTAATTAATTAATTAGGAAAACAGGAACTAATCAATTAATTAGGATTAATAGGATTCTGCCTAGAATTAATTATTTACTAACCCTAAAATACCAAAGTTAATTTCTAGGGTTTGGCAATATCAAAATAAAGTGATGGCAAAAAGAATCATGCAAAAATAATTTTTCTAACTAAAACTATAGCAGATTTGCTATTCTGACTAAAACAATATTAAAGCATTTTTAATTATTTTTAGCATAGCTAAATATATGTTTTTCAGAAACTACATAAAATTTGCAATCCAACAAAAAAGAATCACTCAAAAATATTAAACAGAATAAAAGATATACATTTTGAAAATTGAAACTATTCGCTAAAACAGAAAATCAAATAAAAGAAAAAGCCCAATGGGCCTATACATGCACTAGGCGTAGTTTAGTCTAAACGGGCCTAGGGTTTAACTAATGAACCGCCTAACTAAATAAACCTAACTAAAAAAATAAACCGCTTCGGCGGCCGGTTTTCTAACTAAAACTTACCCTTGGGGCTTCTAATCCTAACCCTAGGTTTAGGATCTAACAGTGGAGGGTGTTGCCGGGACTCACGGACTCCGGCGACGCCGGCGGGCGGCGGCGAGTGCTCGAGGGCTCGGCGTCGGCGAGCTCGGCGAGACGTCGGGGTGACGTGGGGAGCTCGGGGATGGTTGGTGGAGTTGGGGAGGGTCGGGTGCACCAGAGGCGACGGCGAGGGTTTTGGCGGCGGAGGTGAGCTCGGGCTCCGGCGTGCTTCGGGAGAGAGAGGGAGAGGGGTTCCGGCGAGGCTAGGGGGGGGGGAATGGGGTGCGGAGGGGTCGGCTTATATAGCCAGGGGGGTCGGGTGAGGGGCGGAAGGGCATCGGGGCGATCGGGGATCCCCGGATTCTTCGGGATCCGGTGGATCTCCGGCGAGGTTCGATGCGTGGGCGAGGGGGAAGACGACGGGGTGGGGGCCACGGGTCAGTGAGAGAGAGAGGGGGAAGGTTCGGTCGGTCGACCGAATCCTAGGGGGATCGGGCGAGGGGGGGGCGCGGGCGGTCGGCTGGGCTGGCCTGTGGCCTAGTGGGCCGGTTGGCTGGGCCAGTTGCAGGGAGGGGTGAGGTGAGGTGGCGCTGGCTGGGCCTGGGTGGCCTGGCTGGCGCCCGAAGAGTTTTTTTTTTTTATTTTTTTAATAAAACCAAAAACAAAAATAAAACCTAAACTATAAATATTTTATATAGGGTATATATATACCAAAATGATCAGGGGAATATTCCCTTTCATTTGAACATTTTTCCAAAGTCAAAATCCAAACTTTATAAAAATCCATTTTTTTCAAATTCAAATAAAATTCAGATTTGAATCCAATTCTTTTGGCATTGTTTCTTCTGATATTTTTGGAGTGTCATGTTTGCTCCTCTCATACTTTTGATCAAGTATTTATCAGGCTTAGTTTTTGAATGGTTTCCCACATGCCAAAGTTTGGAATTCAAATTCAAATTCAAAATAGCTCTGAAACTTCAAATGGCATTCAAATTCAAACAGGATGCATAGGATGCTTAGCTAAATTGTAAAACATTCCAAATAGGAAATTTGGGATGTTACAAACCTACCCACCTTAAGATGAATCTCGCCCTCGAGATTCGGGTTGGCTAGCAAATAGGTGCGGATGGTCTCGACGAAGATCTTCTTCGCGTTCCCAGTGGCTTCTTCCTCGGTGTGGTGACTCCACAAAGACCTTGCAAAATTTGATGACTTTGCTGCGGGTAACTCGCTTGCAGTCTCGAGAATTTTGCGGGTTTCTCCTTGTAAGTCAAATCTTTGTCAAGCTGTATGGCCTCTAGGGCTTTGTGTCTCTCAACGGAACATCGGCCATGTCGGCATGGCACTTCTTTAACTGGGAAACGTGAAAGACATCATGAACTCCGGACAATCCTTCCGGCAATTCCAACCTGTATGCAACTTCTCCACGACGTTCGAGGATTTTGTAGGGGCCAATGAATCGGGGTGCTAACTTTCCCTTGACTCCAAACCTCTTGATTCCACGAAGTGGAGACACACGAAGGTATGCTCGGTCTCCCACTTCGTAAGTCACCTCCTTGCGCTTACTGTCGGCATAACTCTTCTGTCGTGACTGTGCTATCTTGAGCCGGTCTCGAATCAGCTTGACTTTCTCTTCGGAATCCTTGATGAGATCGGAACCGAAAAGTGATCGATCTCCAACACTATCCCACAGCAATGGTGTTCTGCACCTCCTTCCGTATAGAGCTTCGAAAGGGGCCATCTTCAAACTGGATTGATAACTGTTGTTGTACGAGAACTCTGCGTACGGCAAATTGTCATCCCAGCTAGACCCATAGTCTAGCACACAAGCTCTCAACATGTCCTCCAGAATCTGATTGACTCTCTCGGTCATCCATCTGCTGCGGATGAAAGGCTGTCTTGAATTCCAGCCTCGCACCCAAAGTTTCATGCAATTGCTTCCAAAACTTTGAGGTAAACTCGTTCCTCTATCGACACGATTTTCCTCGGAACTCCATGCAGACATACTATCCTGGTCATGTATATCTTGGCCAACTTGGCACTGGTATAGGTAGTCTTCACGGAATGAAGTGAGCTACCTTGGTCAAACGATCAACCACTACCCGGATAGAATCATAACCTGAACGGGTCTGGGTAATCCTGTGATGAAATCCATACCAAGTTTCTCCCATTTCCAATCGGGAATCGGCAAAGGTTGAAGTAACCTGCTGGCTTCGATGTTCTGCCTTTACACGTTGACAAACATCACATACTGCTACGTACTCGGCAATGTCCTTCTTCATACCGGTCCACCGAAACTTTGCTTCAAATCCGGTACATCTTGGTGTTGCCGGGTGAATAGAGTCTGGTGAATCATGAGCCTCTGAAGAATTAGCTTCCTGAGCTCGGGATCATTGGGCACATAAATCGATCCTCAAACCATATAGTTTCATGTTCATCCTTACGGAATCCTTTAGCTTTTCCTTCCTCCATCTTTTGCTTAATCTCATCAATTTCCTTGTCCGACTTACGGCTTCACGAATCCTTTCGGTCAAGGTGGACTGAACTTCGAGTTGCAACAAATCCTTTCGAACTATCTCCGATCGGAGATCTCGAGGTCATCGACCAACTCTTGGGTAATCCTCCTGCGGTAAGAGTATTCACATAACTCTTACGGCTCAAAGCATCTGCTACAACATTGGCTTTACCGGGTGGTAATGCAATCTCATGTCATAGTCCTTTATCAACTCTAGCCATCTCCTCCGCTCGAGGTTCAATTCCTTCTGCGTGAAGATATATTTCAAACTCTTGTGATCTGTATAGACATCACAACGATTTCCAATGAGGAAATGTCTCCAAGTCTTGAGTGCATGCACTACACCTGCTAACTCCAAATCATCGTGGCATAATTCATCTCATGAGGCCGTGGCTGTCCGGAGGCATAAGCTACAACCTTGCCTTCCTGCATCAATACTCCTCCGAGTCCTTGACGAGAAGCGTCTAATAGACCTGGTATTCCTTATGTATGTCCGCAAAATCAACTTTGGGCTGTGACCAACCGTTTCTTCAACTCCTGAAAACTGGTTTCACATCCTCGGTCCAAACATACTTGGCTTCCTTCTTCAACAACTCAGTCATGGGCTTGGCAATCTTTGAGAAGTTCTCAATGAACCTCCGATAATATCCTGCGAGTCCGAGAAAACTGCGGATCTCCTTGGTCGAGGTGGGTGACCGCCAATCGGTGGTGATTCAACCTTGGCGGGATCAACTGCTATTCCTTCTCCTGAAATAACATGTCCGAGGAATCAACTTCCTTCAACCAAAATTCACATTTGCTGAATTTGGCATACAGCTGATGTTCTCGAAGCTTCTCCAGAACTAGACGCAAATGTTCCTTATGCTCTTCCTCGCTCTTGGAGAATATCAATATGTCATCGATGAACACCACGACAAACTTGTCCAAATATTCCATGAACACCTTGTTCATCAAATTCATGAAGTATGCAGGAGCATTAGTCAATCCAAATGACATGACGGTATACTCGTATAAACCATACCTGGTGGTGAATGCTGTTTTGGGTATATCCTTTTCACGAATTTTCAACTGATGATACCCTGATCGAAGATCGATCTTAGAGAATACCTTGGCTCCAACAAGCTGATCAAACAAGTCATTGATCATGGGCAGAGGGTACTTGTTCTTGATGGTTACTTCGTTCAATGCACGATAATCCACAACCATCCTCAAGCTTCCATCCTTCTTCTCTACCAAAAGAACTGGGGCTCCCCAAGGTGATGAGCTTGGACGAATATATCCTTTCTCCAATAACTCATTTATTTGCTCCTTGATTTCTTTCAACTCATTCGGTGGCATCCGATAAGGTCTCTTGGATATTGGGGCTGTGCCGGGCAATAACTCAATCAGAAACTCAATGTCTACGTCGGTGGCATTCTGGTAATTCCTCCGGAACACATCGGGAAATTCTTGCACCTCTGGCACTTCCTCTGAACAACTCCCGTGAGGGAATGCACTGATTTTTCATCCGGCTGTGCTGGCTACATACTTGATCCTCTTACGCCGGGGTGGTGAGCAGAATAGACTTCTTCGGCACATATCAATGTTGCCTTCATACTTTGACAACCAATCCATGCCTAGGATTACATCCAAGGTCTGAGTTTCCAACACTATGAGTTCTACGGAAATTTGTGGTTCCCGATGTTGAGGTTTTGGACAGCTTAAACCTGCCATCATTTCTCCTCTGCGAACCGACGCGGAGGGGGCTTCTAAGGGTTCTAGTGCGTAATCCGTACTTATCCACAACTACCCTTGATATGAATGAATCGTTGCACCGTAATCAAAGAACCAAAACTGAGCGTGAATTCAATAAAACTTACCAACCACGATTGTCCGGCTGATCATAGACGTTCTCACGTCGATGTGATTCACTTGAGCACGAGGAAGGGATTGGGCTTCTTCGCTGAGCCTCCATTGCCATTCCGTTCCTCCGCTTGGCCTCCGGGCGTCGGTGGCGTAGTGCCCTGTCTTCGGCACTTGAAGCGGTGATGTGGCTCAGATCCTTCGGAGCCGGGCAGAACGGTGCTGATTGCCATTACCACTGCCATTGCCATTGCCATGGCCTGACTTGTTGTCTGGCTGCGGTTGTTTCCATTTCCACCATGGTTATGACCTCCATGGTTGTGATGGATGTGCCCTCCTGAGTACGGTGCATAGCGGGGCTTCTGCTGAGCTCCTGAATTGTGCTTCCCCTGGCTGTACTTCCGCTTGCGGCTTTCTATCTGCTGCTGCTTGCCTTCCAGAATGGTGGCCTTGTCTACCAGCTCCCGGTAGTTGTTGAAAGTAGCCACAATAAGCTGCATGCTCAATTCATCATTGAGTCCTCCAGGAACTTCTCCTTGGCGGCATCGGTGGCCACATCATCGGGGCATAGCGAGCAAGCTTGCTGAATTCCTCCACGCATTGTGCCACAAGACGATTTCCTGGCGTAAGTTGCGGAACTCACGCTTCTTCGACTCATGGCTCCAGATGAGACATGAGCGGTCTGAAGGCCTGCTGGAATTGATCCCAAGTGATGCCACCCAAGGAAAAGTGGCGGTGTAATTCTCCCACCATGAAGCTGCAGGTCCATCCAGTTGATGCTTGCAAAGCGCACCTTCTCAAACATCGGTGCATCCAACGGTGACTAGCTCTCTTCCAATCTTCCGGAGCCAGTCGTCAGCCACAATCGGCTCAGTGCTACTAGAGAACACTGGCGGATTCAACCTCAGAAATCGAGTCAAATTGTCCACAGTGGGTGGGGGTGGTGGCGGTGGATTGGGGTTGTTCTGATTCTGAATCAGGAGCTGCATCAGTGCATTCTGTTGCTGGAGCAGCTGGGTGAGCTCCGGCGGGAAACCAGTGTCACGTCTCGGAGGCATCTGGTGTTTTGGAGTGGATGAGAATTTTAGAATAGAACAATGGTCTATGAGAAATAGCACTACCCATATGAATGCACAATCATAACACACCAAACATTTATTCATTCCACTCAAACATGGTTCAAACTCGATTACAAAAGCTCATGACTAAACGAAAGGAAAACATCGGCCTAACTGATCGACGAAAAAGAAATAAAAGATAACATGGTGGTCGACTAAAAGTCTTCATCAGTGGCGCCTCCTCTTGGGGTTTCCTTCGGTGGTACTCCCTTCAAAATCCTGATCATTGCTCACGAGGGGTGCTTCATCTCCACTCGGGTAAAGGTCCTCTCCCAAGTCCATCTTTTCCTCAATCGCGGCAAGCTTCATCTTGGTCGTCGACTATCTCCATGAAGTCCGTGATTTCTTCCTCATGGCCAAGGAAGTCTTCGCGTGCCTTCTCCTCCAGCTCGATTCGCGGAACAAAAGCTTCGGTGTGTCTTGAGTTCTGGCGAGCCTGAATCTCCGCTTCACGAGAAGACACTCCAAGTCCTGGATGTAAGAGAGAGTGGAATCGTCCTCGATGGTACGGATGATATCTCCATTCCTTGCCTGCGAGAAACCATGGCGAGGTCCGAGTGATCGAGCTCAGTCCTGTACTCCTCTCGGAGATGTCCAAGTGCTCGGTAGATCGCCACGTCTCTTCCGATGATCCGCTTGAACTCGGTGAACTCAAAGTTGATAGGCTCCGTCGTCCTCCAAAAGTTCTCCACAGGATATGCACCTCAATCAGAAGCGGGTGTCCGTCGGAAGTGCATTAGTGGGTTTCAAAGTGATCGAGGGCGAGCAATCTTCAGCAGCTTCACCATCTGGACCAGCTTCCTTCCAAAGGGCATCGTCTCATCGGGTGGCAGAACTCCGTAGCAAACTGGGGTGAACTCGACGCCATCTAGAATGTTGCAAAGGGGAGAAGAGTCGAATAGATCGGGGAAGAATTATAGAATGAAAAAGGGTTCAAAGCAAATGGTCTCTGCTATGGCTTTCCGATCCTAGGGGTTACGATCCTACGGTCAGCGTGTGCTCGATACCATCTCTGAGCGACTGACCCAAAATCGGTCAAATCTACGTATGCATACCATCCCAAGATCATCTTTGGTACTCACGATACATCGATAAAGTAATCAAAGTTCAATCACACCTGAATATTATTAATCGATTCTCATATAGAGTCTTTATTACAAGGGAATAAATTCGCTCAAGGCCAACTCATGAGAAATAAACTAAAATGCTGCGGAAGCATCGAAGGTAAGCGAGTCCATCCGACTCCAAAGGGCAATCGCCAAGCGCGAGCGTAGCCTCACTCTGATCGAATATATCTACGCAACATAATACGTTGCAGCCATGTAGGTCAGCTTTTGGAATAAGTGGCAAGTCAAGAAGAATAACAATAATAAGTTACTATACTATATGCATTTTGGTGTGGAGCTCTAAGTTTCATCATTTTGCGAAAAGCCAATTTTATCCTACTACGGTGGACTTATTTGCAAATTACTACAAATTGTTGGTAGTTATTGAGATGGTTCCGCCAACCAATATCTCGTTCCCAAATTATTATTAAGTCATAAACCCATCAAATTAATCCATTAATTTTAGTGTTGAGATATCCGAATACTTCCAAGGTCCAGATGCTCAAATGTCCGTGAATCGGGACACGGCTAATCGATTAGGTTATAACACTCTGCAGAGGTTTGCGACTTTCCCGCAAGAATCATTCCCTCCTTTAAAGTCTTCGCACTTCATGGTGTTTGAAGGCGGACGAATGAAACAGGTCTTCCAAAGAGTTCTTCCGCCTTGCGGTACCCATCAATCCTACCGTTCGTCTACTTCTCGTAGTACCGCCCAGCCAGCTTCACTACAAGGGTCAACCCAGCAGAGCCCATAATGGCTTGCGGCTGCACAGTAAGCTTCGGTCATGGGGCATCCATCCTTCTCTTCGTGGCTGGGTGAAGCTTTCCGCAGGATGTCATGGCGCTTCTCCATGCATCCCGCCACCACTGGTGCTCCAGGTGCCCGTCAACCGTCCTCCACCCAAGTAGTGATTTTCCAAGTCCATCTTGATCATTGTAGTCCATGGGTGGTCATCATCATTGACTCTCACAACTTGCTTATGAATTTCACTCATCCCAAATCCGTCTCTGAGCATAGCAAAATAACTACTACGTCCCGGGTCATGGTAACAAGGATTGGTTCATCCTACCACATGATACTACTCAAGTTTAATGACTTCAAGATTTCACTACTGCATGCAATGGTGGGGTGGTGACAACTACTAATGCACAAAAACATAGGTATAGAAATAACATGATCAAAACTTGCCTTCTTGATGATCCTCGTAAGCTAAAGAGTCGAGTAGCAAGCTTAGCACTCAGGAACTCTACCGAGACAAACAATAACATAATAAGCACAAAGCAAGAGGATCACACAAGATAACAAAAGTAACATAGCACAACAAAACAATCAAAACCAAATCAAAAGGAAGACTCAAAGAAATCAAATTCAAAGTTTTTCCCTATTCCAACCAATAACAAAAATAGTTTTTATATAACAAAATTTCCCTAATATAACCTAATCATGGTTTTAGGTTAACTTAACAGAAAAGGATTAACTAAGCAACTAGGAGCAAAAAGAATTAATTAAAAGCTATTATAAAACTCATTTTAGGCCTAATCCAATTTCTATTAAGAAAATTAATTTAAAACTTTTATTAATTGTAAATAAAAGTTCATCTAATGGAATGACAGAAACTAACCTAGAATAACTAATCACAAGTTAAAATAAATTAATTTACTAATTAATTAATTAGGAAAACAGGAACTAATCAATTAATTAGGATTAATAGGATTCTGCCTAGAATTAATTATTTACTAACCCTAAAATACCAAAGTTAATTTCTAGGGTTTGGCAATATCAAAATAAAGTGATGGCAAAAGAATCATGCAAAAATAATTTTTCTAACTAAAACTATAGCAGATTTGCTATTCTGACTAAAACAATATTAAAGCATTTTAATTATTTTTAACATAGCTAAATATATGTTTTCAGAAACTACATAAAATTTGCAATCCAACAAAAAAGAATCACTCAAAAATATTAAACAGAATAAAAGATATACATTTTGAAAATTGAAACTATTCGCTAAAACAGAAAATCAAATAAAAGAAAAAGCCCAATGGGCCTATACTGTGCACTAGGCGTAGTTTAGTCTAAACGGGCCTAGGGTTTAACTAACAGAACCGCCTAACTAAATAAACCTAACTAAAAAAAATAAACCGCTCGGCGGCCGGTTTTCTAACTAAAACTTACCCCTTGGGGCTTCTAATCTAACCCTAGGTTTAGGATCTAGCAGTGGAGGTGTTGCGGGACTCACGGACTCGGCTGACGTCGGGCGGCGGCGAGAGTGCTCGAGGGCTCGCGCGGGCGAGCCGGTGAGACGTCGGGGTGACGCGGGGAGCTCGGGGATGGTTCGTGGAGTTGGGAGGTCGGGTGCACCAGAGAGGCGACGGCGAGGGTTTTGGCGGCGGAGGTGAGCTCGGGCTCCGGCGTGCTTGGAGAGAGAGGAGAGGGTTCAGCGAGGCTAGGGGGGAATGGGGTGCGGAGGGTCGGCTTATATAGCCGGGGGTCGGGTGAGGCGGAAGGGCATCAGGCGATCGGGATCCCAGATTCTTGGGATCCGGTGGATCTCAGCGAGGTTCGATCGTGGGCGAGGGGAAGACGACGGGTGGGGCCACGGGTCGCTGAGAGAGAGAGGGAAGGTTGGTCGGTCGACCGAATCCTAGGGGATCGAGGGGGCGCGGCGCTCAGCTGGCTGGCTCTGTGGCCTAGTGGGCCGGTTGGTGGGCCGATTCTTGGGAGGGTGAGGTGAGGTGGGCTGGCTGGGCACAGGTGGCTGGTGGCCAAGAGTTTTTTTTTTTTTTTAATAAAACCAAAAACAAAAATAAAACCTAAACTATAAATATTTTATATAGGGTATATATATACCAAAATGATCAGGGGAATATTCCCTTTCATTTGAACATTTTTCCAAAGTCAAAATCCAAACTTTATAAAAATCCATTTTTTTCAAATTCAAATAAAATTCAGATTTGAATCCAATTCTTTTGGCATTGTTTCTTCTGATATTTTTGGAGTGTCATGTTTGCTCCTCTCATACTTTTGATCAAGTATTTATCAGGCTTAGTTTTTGAATGGTTTCCCACATGCCAAAGTTTGGAATTCAAATTCAAATTCAAAATAGCTCTGAAACTTCAAATGGCATTCAAATTCAAACAGGATGCATAGGATGCTTAGCTAAATTGTAAAACATTCCAAATAGGGAAATTTGGGATGTTACACTGTTTCATTCGTCCCGTCTTCAAACACCATGAAGTGCGAAGACTTAAAAGGAGGGAATGATTCTTGCGGGTAAAGTGCGCAAACCTCTGCAGAGTTAAAGCTCTAATCGATTAGCCGTGTCCCCGGTTACGGACAATTTGAGCTCTGGAACTTGGAAGTATTCGGAAATCTCAACACTAAAACTAATAATTTAATTTGAGGGGGTTATGACTTAATAATTTGGGAATGAGACATTGGTTGGCGGAACCATCTCAATAACTACCAACAATTTTGTAGTATTTGCAAGTAAGTCCACTGTAGTAGGAGAAAATTGGCTTTTCGCAAAATGATGAAACTTAGAGCCCCACAGCCAAAATGCATATAGTGTAGAATTTTATTATTGTTATTCTCCTCATGACTTGCCAGCTTATTCAATAGCTGACCTACATGGCTGCAACGTCTTATGTTGCAGAGGTTTATTCCGATCAGGAGTGAGGCTACACTCCGCGCTTGGCGATTGCCCTTTGGAGTCGGATGGACTCGCTATTTCGTCTACGCTTCCGCAGTTTATTTTAGTTTATTTCTCATGAGTTGGCCTTGAGCCAAATTTATTCTCTTGTAATAAAGACTCTATATGAGAATCGTGTAATAAATTCAGGTGTGATTGAACTTTGATTATTTCATCGATGTACTGTGGGTACCAGCATGATCTTGGGATGGTACAGACACAGAGATTTGACCGATTTTGGGTCAGGTCGCTACACAAAGATTGGTCTTTGTTTGGATGGTTGCCATTTCTTTGGCATGCGATGAACTCTAGCCAACTCAAGTTCATTTTTCTTGCCAATGTCGGCCAAATCATGGGCAACCAATACCTCAACCAAAATTTTGGCTACCCAATGCTTTGATGGGGCAACCTTGGGCACAAACTAAACATACCGTTGGTCGTGCCACAGCACTAACGCCACCCTCGACAAACTGAAACCGACCGTGTCTAGCGACGATATGAGTGTGTCGCTCACCACGGTCGCCGTGTCCAGAGGCGGTGCTGGAGCTGCGCCCCGTTGTTGGCCCCAACGACCCACATGAACGGTTGTCGGTGGCGAGGAGGTCATGGGCCAGCTCCTCCATTGGACTAGTCTGCGCTACGTCGTCCCGACGGGTGTGCCCCACATGTCTGTTTCCCTGTTTTCCCGGCCATATTTGAGCGCCAGTGCTCCGCGTTGCGCATTAGGCCTTTCACTATGTAGGCCAAGCGAGACAACTTATTGCTTATTTGAGCCATTCAAGTATAATCATGTGGCATTTGCTTATTTCTCATTCCTCTCCAACCCTCTTCTCCATCGATCATGTTGCCCTCCAGTCGAGTCCATCCTCCCGCATGCCTCATTTGAACATTCCGCCGAGTATCATTCGCATTTACCCACCCTAGTCCTCTTTCAATAGATCTCCGGACCCGAGATGAAATCGAGAGGGAGCAGTGGGAACACGTGATACCTAAGGCGGATTGAAAATTTTGAACCGTGATCATAGCATCCGCAAATCATATAGAAAGGGTATTCAATGTTCGTTTCGTTTTGAGCGTACAATATACTCCCTCCTATCCTTTCTAGTTTACATATAAGTTTTATGTGTAGTCAAAGTATATCTACTTTGATCAAAAGGTATCAACATTCAACAACGCCCAATCAATATTGTTAGATTAAAGACGCACTCCTAGATTTGTACTCGAGATGGTTTCCAATTTGACTATTGACAAGATTAATAGTACATGAGATGTATAATGTGAAAATTATATCATTGAAACTCCTTTCACATCTGAATTTGACCGTATGCTTTATGTAAGTTGCATGTCATATATTATTACTCTAACATTTGGTCAAAGTTAGCCTCAAAAACGCATTAGACCTGTATGCTTTGTGTAAGTTGCATGTCATATATTATTACTCTAACATTTGTGTAAGTTGCATGTCATATATTATTACTCTAACATTTGGTCAAAGTAGTATAGTGGAAGTGGATTCTCTGACGTAGGTATCCTTGCCTTACCCTCCCTTTCGGTCACTTATTGGCGGACCCCATGCTTGCTAGGCCCCGCATGTCAGTTACTCAATGGGTTCGGCCACGTCAGGGGATCCTCATCCGTAGTATACTCCCTCTGCTTTTATTTACTCCGCATAAAAGCAGAGGGAGTGGTGGTATAATAAATGACGCGGGCGGGGAGGGAGGGGCGTCGGTTTGCTCTCAAGCTGCGGTCCCTGGCGAGCTTAAAACGCAAGCAAGCGCGTTCCATTCGGTGAGCGGCGTGGAGCGTCCAGCATGCCGTGCTGCAACGCGAACGCGACAAGAGCGATGTCTGATCAAAACCAATTGACGGTCGTCACGGAACCACTATTCACACCGAACCTTCGTTGCTTGGCCTCGCCAGCCACGCCCTAAAACCACACCAAATCTCAGCCCATCCCCCACCTTTCGATCCCTAGCCCGCATCAAGCGCCCCTAGTTCGCGGAAATCCATAGTGCGCCGCAAGATCACTTACTACAAGATCTTCGTGGCCGGAGCACGCGCAGAAATCGCGGCGCGATGGCGCCACAGACCTCCGTTCCCAAGCTCGCTGCGGCAGGCCAATCCCGAGTTCTCGGAGCCAAGCTACGAGGAGGAGGAAGCCAATCAATGTTCATGGCGGAGGTCGTGGCACGAAGGCCCCGATGGGTATGAGGCGATGGGCGTCGACTTCGTGCGGCGTCCGAGTCCCCATGGTGCAAAGCGGACCAGCGGTTCAACATGGCGATACTAAAGGAGGACCGGAGGCGAAGCTCAACTCGACGGCGGGCGTGTGCATGCCACGCCATCGAGGCTCTCTGCAGCGGACCGGATGTCGTGGATGTGAACCGGCGGCGGAGGCTCAACTAGAGGTAGAAACGCGGATGCCGCTGCCATCGAGGCCCTCCGCAGCGGAACCGACGTCCCCGGACTTGAATCGGGCAGTAGAGGCTCAACTCGACGCAGAGCGTGCGGATGCCGCTCTCATCGACGCCCTCCTGCAGGCGGAACCGGACGTCCTGGACTTGAACCGGGCGGCGGAGGCTCGACTCGACGCGGAGCGCGCGGATGCCGCTGCCATCGAGGCCCTCCTGCAGGCGGAACCAGACGTCCTCGACTTGAACCGGGCTGTGCTCTCGTCCATGCAGAGCGCCCGCACGCTCCGCTTGAACGAGTAGCTGGAGGCCTAGGACAACCATGGTGCGGAGACACACGTCGGCAGCGACGGCTGGTTCGCGCCGGCAGCCAAAGACGACGAGGCCGTCTCTTTTCGCGAGCAGTGATAGTTTTTCTTTATGTTGTTGTTTTCATGGTTCTTTTGCTGTGTAAAAACATATATTTGTTATGCAAGTCACCTGACTTGGGTTAGTCTACAATTTCAGGCGGTTGGATGAATATCCTACGTCTCCTAACCCTTCTTTCCTTCTTCCTCACCTCTTCTTCTTCCCCAACAGACCACCGCACCGGCCGTACGGATACTCCCCAACATGCGGTTGGATAAACATACTCTATGAACGAAAATTATGTGTCAGCGATAGGATGGCTGAGTTTGGTTTGTTCACATGCGACATCACGTGTCGGTGAGGTGCGTTCCTTGGTTGGGTTTGCGGCGTGCAGGAGCGACTGTGTGAGGGTGCGGTGCAACCGCGGCGTGCAGGAGCGACCGTGTGGGGGTGCGGTGCGACCGCGACAGCCGTGCGCAAGTGTACCTCCTTCTCATTTTGAAAACTTTAGGCAATCTTGGCAAAAATGTGGGGCGAAGTTTGGCAATGCAAGGCCTAGACCCAAACAGGATAAGTACGTACGTACTAGGAGTACTAGTGTTAAAAAAGAAATGCATGGTTTTCCTTCACGGGATTTAATCGATACAAATCCTCGTTTCACGTGTCAATTAATGCGTATTTTTTTCTCCAAAGACCAAAGAGCTAACAATCTCACTCCTCATCGCTTGATTAATGCGGCGCCATGCAAACCAACCTTCTCACTTCCGCATGCATGCAGGGGATATTAATGTCCTTGGTTGCTAACCCCATCAATTTTGCCTCGATTAGTGTTAGTGGCCCTTTGCAAATTGTAATTTTGATATACTGGCCTTGTGTACAAAATAATTGAGGTAGTAACTATATTTGACTTCCTTCCCCATTGCAGTGACGTCAACGATATCTTTTTTTGGGTGGTTTGGCGAAGTGCGTTCGACGGAGAACACCATTGAGGGAGAACACGGTAAGTCGTTCGCAAGTGCCGCCTGCAAGCCGAGACAACCGCCTTATTTGCATCCAGGAAGTCCTTTACTAGTACTACTAGGAGTACTAATGCGGTGAGATGGCTTCTCGAAGAAGATGATGGAGAAGCGGAGTCAGCGAAGACTGAAATGATGGTTGCTTCGTCCGTGCTTTTGTGATTTGACGCCTCACTGCTTTGTGATTTGTGATAGAAGGGACAGGGGAGTAGACTCTGTGCTCTATACTGTACTACATGCGTCCAAGCATGGGAGAAAGAGGAGAGTCGTTGCATTTTTCTATTCCTTCAATCAATCAATCAGGGAGCTTCGGTTCCATCTTTTTGGCTTTGGCAACACCATCCACAATGGTTCCCACGATGCCAAAAGCTATTTTCACATTTGGCTACACATTGTGGATTCCCTTAACCGTACCACTTGGTTTTGCTCCTGTGTGCTATCTATACAAATCTCAATTATATTGATCTAAAAAATTATAGAATCGAGATTAGTAAAAAGGAGGTGATTTTGCCGCGCGGATGGCGGGGGAGGTTTCTTTTTGAGCAATGCTACATCCACGTAAAAGTTACAAACTGATGTGATGTGGGACTATTTGATTGGATTAAAGGAGAGGATTAGGCCCACCCCACCTGAAAATCAGGGGGGCATATATAGATTAGATGGAAAGTATACGTGGCAGCTACGTAGCCCTTCGTAAGTCTAGGATTAGGCTTCTTATTTTCGGAGGACGTTGTCCTGGCGGTTTGCTAACATGCGGTCCCACGTGTCAGTGCTTTACCAAGCCGATCCGCGTCCCACATGAGGCAGAACAACGACAGAAGCAACACGTGGTTAAGTTGAAGAAGATGAGGGAGCAGCGGATTCAACAACGAGTGAAATGATGGTTGCTTCGTCCCTCCAACTTAACTGCGGGAAACGTGCAACTTTGTGATTTGACGCCTCATTGCTCATTACTACGCCGGCGCCATGACTGGGGTGCTTCACCCCGGTTGCTCTGCACTGTATTCCGGTATGGTACGTGGACCCGGTAGCTTGATATCCCACATGTCGGCGAAAGGGACTAGAAGATTTATGATAGCGAGCGCTCCACTCTTAGACGGAGGAGTAGACGACACGACGGCCCAGTGAACTGTCACTTGTACTGTATAGTACTATAGTTTTGCTGTTTCGCACGATCCATCGATACAAACCCGATTAAACAGGAAAGGGCGGATTTTTCCTTGTGTAGATAATCTTGGCCATACATTTCAAAGGCAATTTTAATGTATGCAAACTGAATTATTATAAGTAACAATATGATATCTAGTAAAACTAAAACACATATGATTTATTGTGTTAGAATGTAGTAGTAGTGTTGTATTGCATAGTTGTTAGATGTAACATGTGGGAGCGTGTAGAGATGTAGTTTTGGAGGGCCTACAGAGAGAAAAGCGTAATCGGTCACCAAACTTCAGAATAAGCTGATTACGGTCACTATATCGTTTTGCGGTGATTATCGGCCACTTGCTCACAGATTCAGCATCGGATTGCACTCTGTTGACCGCCAAATAGTGCGTGGTGGCGCCATGTTGAGTAGTTAAATTGACCACATTCCTTGTGGGTCCCACCTGCCGTTTGCATAGGCGAAGGTCGATAAACACAAATTTACGCAGCGCGACAAGGCTCCAACCCGCGCTGGAATCACATGGTTGTGCATGTATGCATCTGGGCCTGATGTGTGCGCATGCACGTGTAGGTTGAGCACTTGAGCGTGAGAGTGTGTGTTGGTCGTGTGGTGTACTGGTGTGTGCATGCATGCGTGCGTGTGTGCTTGTGAGTGTTGCATGCGTGCTTGTGAGTGTTGCGTGCATGCGTGGCTGCGTGTGTATGTGTGAGTGTTGCGTGCGTGCGTGGGTGCATGTGTTTGTGTGAGTGTTGCATGGATGCAGTTCGTGTGCATGCACGTGTGTGTGTATAATCACCACACCAGCTTCTGTGTGTTAAAACAGATGGCTCAGCATACCAATACAAGGCCACCTTGTCCGCTGTGCCCGCTGTCATGACTTCGAACCACCGTCCAAATATTTTTTTGTCGTTTGTTTTCATTCTTACTAGCAAGATGCCCGTGCGTTGCACGTAACATCAAGATGCATTTGCATGACTTGTTTATCTTGTGAGAGAAAAGGATGAACGAGGGAAGGCCTTATTTGCAAATGTGGAGAGGTGTGTGGGTACCTTTTTGCAAAATTGCCATAGTTTCTTTCCTATCCGTCAGATATAAATCGGACGGCCTATATTTTAGGATGGCAAGCACACCATCATCACCAACTTTGTTTTTTATAAGAGTGTATTTTATGTATTTTATAAGAGTGTAGATGTAGAGTAGATACAAGTCGATAGGTGGGCACGATGGTAGTGAGATAATGTGATACAACACTAGAGGTGCCACGTGGAGCGTTTAACTGGTCAACTAGTCATGTCATGAGCAAATACAGAGTTGTACGGTGAGACCGTGACTGTATAATAACCACTAAACATAAATGG
Organism: Aegilops longissima; assembly: GCA_021605205.1. Taxonomy (NCBI): domain Eukaryota; kingdom Viridiplantae; phylum Streptophyta; class Magnoliopsida; order Poales; family Poaceae; genus Aegilops; species Aegilops longissima. The sequence goes on from CM038680.1 coordinate 517,501,057, forward strand.
TGACCGTAATGAGTGGATTCTGAAGTCCAATGTACGTATCGTGCTTTCGCTTCAAATACAATGATCGTCATTGCATATATCGCGAGAGAAAGATGAAACATGCGTGAATTTTCTAGGGGCTTACTTTTAGAGGACCTGGAGATAGTTTTGTGTGCATACGTGAAAGGGGCGTATAGGGGGGTATGCGATGGAGAGAGAGATGCTCTTCGTTTCTCTTTATTATGACTAACTTTGTATATAGTATAAAAATATACAAATTCAGAATGCGGAATAAATATCATTGTGGGCACCATGCAATGCAAATTAGCGTTAGATACTCCTCCATATAACTTTGTAATGTTGTATATATGTAGAAACTCTAAAATAATTTTTGGCCACACTTTATTCAAAAGGAATGTTGTATGCGAAATAAGCGTGAAGAGAGGGCTTTTTAGATCAATGGGTGCGTGATGTAACATGTGTGAATGTGTAGTTGATGCATTTGGCGGGGCCAAGAGAGGTATGTGTGTGTATTACGTACTCAAGAGAGGCATGGATAGAGGGGCCGACGGGGGAGGGCGTGAGAGATAGCACGAGAAATGAGAGTGGTCTAGAGAGAGAGATGAATATGACGTCACGACAAGAGATTCCATTCCCTTGAGTGTGTATATGCAAGGGGGGGGGAATAGAGGCACCAGGAGAAATTTTCTGTGTGTGTGGTGTTTGTGTTGGTATGTGTGGGTGTGAGAAGATAATGAGACGTGGGGGCAGAGGTTGTGTCACCGCATGAGGTCCAGTGGGTCGAGGTGAGGCCCTTCGTTCGGTTCTGTCCTACGCCACATTGGTCGGCCCGTGACGCATTTAGGAAGACCCATGGATGACTAGTCGTACAAGACAAAGATAGCAGAATTGTGAAGGACTCTATGTCCACTGAAAAAGCCGGCTAGGATTTGTAACCCTAGGTTCTCGGACTAAGGTAACCCCTTTATCTCTGATATTACTATTCATCCAACCTAACTTTAAGGGGCATCCTACAGAATGCTCGCTAGAATCATACTAAATCGATTAGGAAGAGAGGTGTGAGACAATGCGTGAGAGACAGGCGTAAAGATAATGTGCGTACATGCATGAGACACGTAGGCAGGTCCATGTATATAGAAAGGGTCGATGAGGATTGTGCGTGTGTATGTTTGCGAGAGGAAGAGTGCTTGTGATAAAGGTTAGTGAAAACAGTTGTAAATGGTTACGAGAGGGAGGGAGGGTTATATCTAGAGCATGTGTGTGAGAAAGACACCTCAGGAGAGAGTGTGTGAGCATGTGTGAGAGACCACCGATGGAGAGTGAAACTACACGCAAAAGACTGCTCTACACATTGATTAAAGATATAAATTGTATCCAAATATTAGGATGGGATCATGATATTTGCAATTTGCGTAAGGAGTGGTCATTGATCCATCAGACATCTAGATCCTATCAAATTTGAGCATGTCTATGTTATTATTCGACACAATTGATCCACATAGTTAGTATTTTGAACTCCAGACAATGCATCGCTTTAGCAATCGAATATAAACGTAAGTATAGTTCATGTTGTGTGTGTAAAGCACATTATACATACGAAAGTTACACAATGGACATTATAAATAGCTACTACCTATGAACTAGCATACATTTGTATTCAACTTAAGGTGGTTTAAAAAAATCGAATTCAACATGAAGTCCATTCAATTATTTGAATTTGATATCATGGCATTTGTAAACCATACCTAAATTATGGGGGCACCAATCTTTGCTCTGATTTTGTACATAATAGCATATGTAGTTGTGTACAAAATAGATTCAAATTTAGCTCCTCCATTCCAAAATAATCGTAGTTATAGGATTTTCAAGTGTCAAAATTTCAAAAAGAAGCGGATAATTTAATGAGGTTTTCAAACATACAAGGTCAAATATAACGTTGTATATTTAGGTCAATCCTCATAGTTCAAGAGTACTCTAAGCGTGAATGCTTGTGTTCCAAAATTTGAGCGAAGCGCCAAAGAGCCTCTACTACTTGAAACCGCGTGAGACCAATGTTTGGTAGTACAAGTAAATTACTTTTCTAATAACTCCGACCTGTGAAACCTACCGGCCCGACGTCCAATGGTCTAAACCGGGGTAGGTTTGTAGCTTCATCTAGACGCCACACAACCGCATCCGAAAAACATTTATACACAATGGCCGCCTAAGCACACATGCCCGCGGCCGAAATTGCTCCCGCCCACTATTTGGGACACCTGGGATTACCATCCTACCCCCGACCCGCAATAGGTCCAAAATTTAAGAGGGGGGCAAAGTTTGTACTTTCCCCAAATTTCAAACAAGCGCGCCCCATCTTCTGTTCAAAAAAGCCAAAAACAAGCGCGTCCCAGACCGAAACATGGTTCCCCCCCACCTGTCCGATTCCCCATTCGTACTCCGTGGGTGCCAAAACTACCTCTCCATCAGCCGCGAAACCCCGGCGTCCTCCGTCCGCCACCCCATCCCACCCATCAACCGCCGCCCTCCTCCATCACACCGGAGCCGATACCCCGACGTCGTCGTCCACCGCAACCTCAACCGCAACGCCCTCCACGACTAGTAGTTGAAGCCGAGGCCGAGCCGTCCGTACCCGAGCCAGTTCAACTACGCCGTCCTGCTCCTCACCGCTGCCGCTCCAACTTTACCACCCTCCACCGCACCGGAGCTGTTCCTGCTACGCCGTCCTTCGCCGCCTCGGATCTACTTCCCCTCCGCCGACATACGGCCACGACAACACAGTCAACAATTTGGCCATGGGTTCGTTCAAGCCTGCACCCTCCAGAACATCGATTTCCCCTGTAAAAAGAAGAAAATCGGCACGACATGTGGAGAGAACATCGGTTTCCCCAGTAAAAAGAAGAAAATCGGCGCGACATGTGGAGGTGACCACACCGGCAACCGAGAAAGGTACTCCTCTTCCCTTATTCGTGCAAATCTTACGTCTGTGCTTGCATGGTATTCATCCCACAGAAGACACTAGTTGACCGCTTCTTCTTGATACTAGATGTTCCTAGTAACTCGCGATGCACAAGGTTTCTCCTCATATACTATTTCACCTTAGCTAGAGGTCCGTCGCCCCCCTGAATTTCAATTTCTGGCCAGTTGATTCCCAATTAACGGAAGCATTCCCCGGCGTAATAGGCGCTAGTACGCCTATTACACCAGGGAAGCAGCACCTTGGTGTTTATCTTAGGGGCGTGTGCGGCCTAGAGCTACTGGCGCCCGATCTGGAGGTCGGCCGGGATTAAAGCGATGGCTTGGGGGTGCTGCCAAGCACGGCGGTGGTGTGAGGTCGATGGGAGGCGGGCGGCGGAGGCAGGGTCAGGCGGTGGTCATTGGCGGTTCGAGAAAGATAAATCAAAAGTGATGGCGGGAGGTAAACGAAGGCCATCTGCCCGTTCCTTATAGATCGGACGGTTCATTACAAAAATTGACTCACCTATTTATTTTCAGTCGACTGTTATCTTAGATATGACCACATGTGGTGGTGTCTTTGGAGGAGTACTGCATTTCTGTGATCATATATTACAAAATCATACTGAGTAGAATCTAATTTTGTTTGCCATGCAATGTTGTAGAGCTATCATATGTCTCCTATCATTTATTTTTCAGCCACCTGCTATCTGCTACTTTTACAGTGCACTAGTTCTGCACACACTTCACCCTTACTCTCACTGTTGTGTTTTTATGCAAGGGTATTCCAGACTCTGCTGCCATGAGAGAAGCCAAAAAGAAAAGAGAGAAGTCGCTCCAGCTTGGTGTGCGGCTAGGCAAGACACGTTTCAAGGCTTTAAAGGGTGTAGTGTCAGCAGATGGAGATGGGGAACGTAGCTCTGGAGTTGATGACCTCGCTCGCAATGAACCACCATCCCAGGTGCTTGCTTTAACTTCGTGGTGTCATATGTGGTTGCATGTTCCATATGGTGTCTAGCTTGTATTCGAAAGGCCGAAGTCGGTAAGATAAGGAAATATATTTTTTTACACGAACCACCATCCCGTGAGCACCAAAAGATAAATAGCTAGTCAGGGCACTGGCCGAGCCAGTGACAAGCCCAACAAAGATTGGCATCACCTGGAAGCCAACTAAAAAGCTGCGATGGTGGCGAAGCAGCCCGCCTCGCACCAGGCTCTTAGGTCCTAGATGATCATGCTCACCACTCCAGCCGGATGTCTAGCTTGTATTGCTTCCAATTTGGTTAAATTGCATCTGCTTAGCTTACACATTATACCTTTGAATATGACATGCCTTTCTGTTTTGGGTACATACTAGTACATCTGTGTATTAACCATGTTCTTACATCAAACTAATGTTCTTGTGTATCCCTCATCAATCACTTATGACGAGGCAGGCAGGCAAGGGGACCACTCCTCATTTAAAGAATGCTGCGTCAGCCTCCCGACATGATTCTCAAGAAACAGAAATGCTAGATGAAGATAGTGAACGTAGCTCTGTAGTTGATTACAGCATTTCCCCTACACTAGCATCGCAGGTGCTTGCTCTAACTTGGCAGCGTGATATGTGGTTGCATGTTGCATATGGTGTCTAGATTGTAATTCTTCCAATCTGGTTAAACTGCATGTGCTAGTCTGCTTAGATTATACATTATACCTGTTAATGTGACATGCCTTCCTGTATTTAGTACATAGTACATCTGTCTATTAAGCATGTCCTTACATAAGACTATTGTTTTTTTGTATCCCGCATCAATCAACATGACGAGACACCTTTAGTATATGCAGTGCGATATTAATTGCATCTTTCATATGATTTATAGCATGCGCTGCTTCTAATTTGTTGAAATTCCATTTATGATGGGACGCTTTTAACTTGGCAGAGTCATATTGGTTGCATCTTTCATGTGGTGTGTAGCTTGCATTGCTTTTTATTTGTTGGAATGGTTTCTGCTTAGTTTACACAAACAGTTGTGAACATGCCATGCCGTCCTGTTTTTCGTACATATTCCATCCTGGTATCATGTGTTTGCCTTACATCAAAGTAGTGATTGTCAAGTATCATGCATGAATGAGTTCGAAGAGAGAATTTTATTGCTTTTTCTTGTCGGTTTTACTTGACAATTCAAAATCAATAAAGCGAAGGAAGTTAGCAAGGAAGCGGATAAAGGTGCTCCTTCGAGCGGAGGGCCTCTCAGATTTCTACTCCTCCACACCCCCAAGATGATTTCCAAGACAACACATGCATAGACACTCAACAAAGTTGTGTTTATGATGAGCACGTCTCCCCTAGTGCAGCATCACCAGTGCTCCCTCTAACTTGGCATTATTATATGTGGTTGCATGTTATGTGCGATGTCTAGCTTGTATTTCTTCTAATTTTGTTGAATTCCATCTGCTTACTTTACACATTATACTTGAATAAGACACGTGTTCCTGTTTCTAGAACATACAATATCTGTCTATCACACCATGTTCTTACATCAAATTACTACTTTGTGTAACCTGCAACAATCACTTATCATAAGACACGTTTGACTTCGGAGTGTGATATAGGTTACATCTCACATTCTTTTCTAGCTTGTACTACTAATTTGTTGAAATGGCACTAATGACGAGACAGTTTTAGCTTGGTAGAGTGATATTCGTTGCATCTTTCATATGGTGTCTATCTTTCATTGCTTATAATTTGTTGAAATGCCTTCTCCTTAGTTTACACATCATAAGCTGTGAATATGCAATGCTGTGAATATGCAATGGCACTAATGACGAGAGACCTCTAACATGGTAGTGTGATGTTGTTTGCATCTTGCATATGATTTATTTCTTGTACTGCTTCACATTTGTTTAAATGCCATTTATGATGAGATACTGTTAACTTGGCAGAGCGATATTTGTAGCATCTTTCATATGGTGTCTACCTTCCATTTCATTGCTTCTAATTTGGTGAAATGTCTTCTTCTTAGTTTACACATCATAGTTCTGGTTATCTCTTCCATCCTGTTTTTCATACATATTACATCCTCCTATCATGTGGTTGTCTAACATAAAAGTTCAGTTAAATGCATCACCCATCAATTTGTTACGAAGAACTAAATTGTTATTCGTTTTCTTGTCGGCTTGACTTAACATGGCATAGAGAAAGAGGAAGAAACACAGAATGGCAGGGAATGAGAAGCGGATGAATCCTGCAGATTCTCTTTGATGCGATGGTGCAATAGAAGGTCAAAGTCCAGCGGAAAATTCTACAAACACGGCATCCCATGCTACACAACTTGCAAAAAAAGACAAACAGAAACAAATAGCTGCCACCAAACAAGCAAAGACAGCCCTAGTTCTTGCAACACCTACCGCAGTACTACCGGTGCATGGCGTACTCGTCGTCAATCGAGCTAACAACACGTTCCCAAGCTCCCTTGCCACCGACACTACTTCCCAAGCACTCTTGACACAAGACGAGTTGGCAATATCGGAAGAACCTTGTGAGCTTCAACAGCAAGAAGGTAGTTCTGGAGTCAAATTCTGATTGGATGCTTCTTTATATGTAGTCTCACAGTTTGATGTACACTAACACTTCCTATGTTCGTTGTTGGACTAGCACCTAGGCGCAAGAGGAAACAAACATCAGGGATAATGCTCGATAGGTTAACTAAATCTAGAGGAGGAAGAATGGAGATCCGTTTTGAGGCAGGTTTAAAAAGGCCACGTGATGCTACAGAGTCAGCCAAGTTATTATCAGAGGCAGCGGTTGCTGTGAGGTGTCATGTACGTATCCTCCCAACATGGATTCAGTACAGGAATGACAAAGACGAAACCCAGTTCAACACCTTCCTCGACCATTTATCTGTAAGATGTATGGAAACTAGTAATATCGTCTTGCTCTGTCCAATACTTTCTAGGTTGCTGATAATGAGACTCCAATAATTTTCAACAGATGAGGTTCAAGTTGGATAGCCAAGATGATACAACCAGACAAGCTTGCACCCATGTTTTCAAGTCTGCTCATGACAAGATCGGTATAACTTGAGGAAAACTCACTTTGAAGGCAAGGCTAACAGTGAACTTGCCCAAACATCTCCAGTGGAAAATATATCTAATGAAGACTGGAGAGGCCTCGTTAAACACTGGTCCGATCCGAAGATCAGGTACATTATATATATGTCATCAGATCACATGTTGAAGTCCTATTTACGCATGTGCCACACAAATCTATCTTCTTGTAGGTGAACTGTTCAAAGAACAAGGCCAACCGTACGAAAGTGAAATTCCAACAGACGACAGGATCTCGTAGCTATAATGCACACTATGAGGCTCTTGTAATTAGCTGCTGTTTCACTCTTTTCTCTATACCATATTATCAGATCTATATTGACTTGTTCCAAATGCAGAGGAAAGCCCGCAAGGACCAAAAAGTACCTGAACCAAATGTTGTGGAAATCAACAAGGACTGTCACACCGGCAAGAAGAAGAGCATGACTACACCAGTCAAAGCCGCTGTTGTAAGTCCTTAATCCTCATGCCATTTAACTACTACTTAATCTGACTTGTGCCTTGAATTGCATGGTTTGCAGCCAATGTCTATTACTCTTTTCAATTTTATACACAATTGTCTTAGCGTATCATTGCACCTTACAAGGTTTAAAAGAGAGGAGTGATGTTCCTTTGATCTTGACCCGTAATCTAGTTCAGTGCTGGACTTGCCCACACAACGTTACAATTGCCTGTTTGTCTGTTCTTGGTTGTTTTCTGATATGAATGATGTCATACTATGCTTACCGTATTATAAACTTCGTCTCTTAATCCTTAGCCCTCAATACAATGTGAAGAAATAGACAATACATTAGCGATGGTACATGGTCATATGTTTGGAACCTCGTTTTATTATGTACTTTGCAATAAAATACAACTAATATTTTACATGGGTTCACCAGAATAAGTTCTGTATATAGACCAAAGCTATTTTGTTTGGTTTTGCTGCCTCCTTAATATCTTCTGTTCTGGTACTACTAATGTAAAACCTCAAATTTTCAGCGAGCTATGGAAAAAATGGTGGAACCGCCACCTTCTAAAGGTGGCGAGGCAACTATAACCGCAATGTCAGCTCTTGTTGCAGTGGGTCAGTATCTGTCCACTAACAGTGCCAAAAGCACGTTCTTGCATAATACTGGGTTGGTTGTTAAGGCAATATTGTCCAAATTGCCTCATGATCAAGATATGCAATCTCAAAGCAATGTTGTATCTGCGCTCCAGACACAAGTCCATTCCCTAACAGAGACCCTTTGTGAAACAAGGAGAAACATTGCTCAATGTCGTCAAGATATGCATGGTTTTGAAACCAGACTATCAGACATTTGCTATGTTGTTCAGGAGCCTATGGGAAATGAAGGCGAGGGTTATGGTGCTCCATCGGACAATACAGCATGAAAACGTAATGATCAGGTCAAATGGTGAGCTTCGAACTTCGGTAGTGCATTTATCGCTAGACTATTAAGTTTTATGCCAACCTTCCTTTTGTTATATAGTTGTAATTTGTTTTGGTGCGATAAAATTTTTATTCTTAACGTGCAGCCACCGGCTGAAGAAAACAGCAAGCCATTTTTGTATAGTGTAGGGTGTTCCATATATTTGCACTGGTGGCGATCTTTGATGCCAGTGGATGTAATCTGTGCAATCGCCTTAAGAGCCTAGCGTTAGTTTCGCCTTATTTATTTCCTAGTCTTCTTTTTCCTGGTTTGCTAGTGGCGCAACTACCATGGGCCATATACGGGCCGTAGGATCCATGGGTCTCCTACGGGCCGTCGATAAATGGGCCTGTAATCGGTGGGCCTCAGGCCGTCGGATAAATGGGTCTACATGGGCCGTAATCGGGCGTAATTGGTATCGGCCCAGCACGGTAACAGGCCGTTAACAGGCCGTAGGACAGCAAAGGCTTAATTCTGTCACAGGCATAACGGGTCGTTAATGGGCCAGAATCACTACAAAAAAATACACTTCCATGATGATACGTGTTTGTCACAGTAGGTCGCGTTTTTTTGTCATGCATGTACATCCATGACAAATTTATGACAGAATCAACATAGTCATAAATGTGCTATCGTAGAAGTGTTCCATGACATTACCAAAATTATCATCACGGAAGTGTCCACTTCCATGATGATAAATCACGCGCCACAGAAGTGCTTTCGTCAAGGGTGACCAACACGTGGCATCCACCGTAACGGAACGCCGTTAAGCTATCAGGTCGGATTTTGGATCCGATAACCCGTTAACAGCCCCGACCAATGGGAAATTTCCACGTGTAAAATTCTGATTGGCCGTCAGTGGGCCAGATGTCGCCCGTCCATTGGAGGAGACATGCCTATGGTACGTCGACACGTGGCTGGGTCCAACAGAGGCCCATATAGGTTAAAAAGGCCGGCCCAGTAAAAGGCCCGTAGAACTTAATTAGGTACTAGTGGGCCAGCCCAATAACGGCCTGCTTAATAAAGGCCCATTTACAGCCTGAAACCAGATCTGGCCCGTTAATTGTTCGCCCAATATTTGCTCCCATTTATGGCCTGAAGCCAGATCTAGCTCGTTAATTGTTCATCGAATATTCGGACCCAACTACAGCCCAGTGACTTTCGTCCTGTTAGAGGCCTGATGTAGACATGGGCCCATTTCAGCCCGGTGTGACTTTCGGCCTGGGAATGGCCCGTGCTGCCCATGGGCCATATATGGTCTGAAGGGACATCAGGCCCACTAACGGCCCGTGCTAAAGGTGGCAATAGTTAAGCCCAACATGACTTTGGGCCTGTTAAAGGCCTGTCTCGTAATTCGGCCCGTTGATGCCTGTACTAAGCTTTCGGCCTCTTAAAGGCCCATGATATCAGTGGGCCAACTAAGGCCCGAGATATGTTTCGGCCTGGTAACGGCCCGTGAGCTAACTGGGCCCATAACGGCCCGATCTACATTTCAGCCTGCTGAAGGCCCGTCGACGACTAGTGAAAATTGAGGCCCAACATGCATTTGGGCCTGCTAAAAACCCGTGGTTTCATCTCGCCGCAATAGCGAGCCGATACAATATTCAGCTCGTTAATGGCCCAACGCTACTGGGCCAAACTAAGCGCTGGTCGATAAAAGGCCCAACTAAAATATAGGCGGTGTAAGTTTGGGCTGGCGCAATGTGTCAAGGCCCCAATCATTCGGGCCCAAGAAAGACGTAGGCCGACCCAATTGTGGCCCGCTAAAAACCTGGCCCGTTATCGAATATTTCGGCCCGGTCGACTACATCTGATTTTATTCAGATAGCGAATGATGGCAGTAACTAGTAGGAATTAAGAACAAACCTACTCTATACAATAAAGAAATTACGGCATAGTAACTAAGAATAAACCTACACTATACAATAAAGGATTTAAGGTATATTACATCCACTGGGCATCAAAGTTCGCCAACAGTGATCATAAAGCGCAACGAAGAAGCAGATTACAAAAACTGGGCACCATTGCAGCGTAACAAAATAATACTGAACCAAGACCACTTCCAAGACAGTTCAAGAAAGGTTAGCCTTGCGGGGGAACTGCTGTGCAAGCTGCTGAGCAAGGCTATGATACCGGCCTAGCATGTCGGTCATAGCTTCCAGGTGTAGCTGTTTAGCGATGAGGTTCTCATTGGTGTTCTGTGCAATCTTTCTTAGAGATAGGACTTCAAGTCGAAGTTGATTTGCGAATGCCTTTACGCTAGAACTTGGGACCGAAGAAGTCGAACTGATTCGCACAACGATTTCGTGAGCTTGTCATTGTTAGTCTCAAGTAACTTGAACACGCATCAAGACAAGACTTTGGGGTTGTCTCTCTATCTTCAAGATGTTTTGCATTCTTTGCTGCAATATATGTTGGGTTTGTCGCACAGCCTTGACAGACTTGTGCATGCCATCGGGCATATCACCTGAAACAAAGCGAGAGAGATGATAGGTTTTGCGTGTATAAACAAAGATGATAACTGCATTACATCAATTCTATCCAATTTCAAATTAGAAAATAAAGAGTAAGTTCAAAATATCAATAGCATAATTTGGCATTGTTCATAATGCGGGAACTTCACCACACTCATTGGATTACTATGTCAACATAACAAGCATAGATGAAGGGCAAAGAAAATCATTGTATCTATTTTGGATAATGTGCATGGCATGTTGTTCATATCATCACCACATCAAGAAGATAAAACAGGAGATGACAAGGTGCAAACATGGGCTGCTTCACCACACCTTTGGATTATAGATCCACAAAACCAAGCATACATATAGGGAGTATTAAGTGATGTGCATGGTATGAATAAGAAATTTGGTTTTACAAGTAAAACTTAGAACTTACAGTTCTTACGAACATGCATTTTGGTAGAAACAACAAACTAAACAGCGATAGCGATAGGGAGTATGAGCAAATTAAACAGCAGTTGAGGATAAAGGCTTTAGAAGGACTGACCTACATTAACAGTTAACACCGGCTTTATAATGCCCTTCTCCATGTCAAGGGAAGGATAACTCAAGAATTTCAGCACAAATCTTCTTCATAACCATTGCCTGTACTCTACATTTTGTAGAGAGTAATTATAGATATGATAATACTGGAAGGGATAGAGGATAATGAAGATAAGATGCAGATTGATGCTACATAATAAACTACCAATCCCTGGAAGTACAAGCGTTACAGGACAAAATGTCTTGACAAGAGCAATGGGATACACTACAGACCGGCATTGTGCATGTATTCTACTTGTTGGTAAGATTAAATATAGATCTGATCTTTTTAGTAAATGGTGGGCGAGGAGATAAGATGCGAGAATGCTACAAAATGAACAATCCCTCTTCCCATAATACAAGAGTGTTTTGAACACTGGTGTCTTTGTATAAAAGCGTTCTTATATTATGGGATGGAGGAGTAGCTGATAATGTAAGTACGGTGATAGACCACGTTCAGTCCTTACAAGAGGACTGCAGAGCTAAACCTCTTCAAAAGCATTGGGTTGATTCTAAATTTGTGTAAGAGTCCATACGGATCTTATAATGTCCACCAAATGGACGATTACGAGGCAAACATGTGCAGTGATGCTACATAATCAAACAGCTATGAAAGTAAGTATGGTCATTCAGGGCAAGAGGTACTCACAAGAGCAATGCAGTGTGCAGTATAGTTGCGAGATTCTATGGTCCCTTGAGAACGGATGTTCTTCTGCTAACAGTTTTCATACAAGTGAGACATTAAGGCAAATGCAGAAATGTAGTTCAAATTGTGATGTGATATCATAGACAGTACCTTATGCTGCAGCAGAGACCAATGTGTAACAATATTATTCCAGTCACCGTTGGATAAATGTAGCACCGGAGACTTTACAGAAATTTCGTTCAGAGGCTTTCCATCAAAGTGCGCTTGCCTCAGGTAGGAACGATACTTCATCAACGAGTGCTTGAAAAGCGCAACCAACTCTTGCTCGTCATCACAATCCAGTTTGCTCCTCGCCTATTTAAAAGAATGAAATCTTGTGTCTTACATCGAGAAACATATGCATAATGACCATGAATAACATTAGTACATTACTTACGCGTAAGTTGCGGAGGAAGACTGGAAATTGTTCCGTGTCTGCGGTATAATCTTTCCATGAAGGAAAGATGCACACAAAGTTCTTGACAACAACATAAGCTTCGTCTTCTAAACTGGGAAGAAATGGAACATGGGTCCTATTTGCTGCAATTGGGGCTCTCTCTGGTTCGAAAAGGGATTTGGCAACTGGATTTGGTGTACTCTTTGCTGGAATGGGGGTTTTGCGTCATACAGCTGGTGCTATGTCAACTGGCATAATCATACTGTTTGCTGCAGTTGGTAGGGGTGGGCATTCGGTAGAAACCAAAAATTCGGTTTATTTTCAAATTCAGTTAGCAAAACCAAAAACCAAATATGACAGTCCAAAAGTGCTAACCGATATTTCGGTTAACCGACCATTTCGGTTCAGTTTTCAGTTTACACCGACTGACTGCATCGGTGCTGCGAAGTTACAGCAAGCGCATCTTCTAGGGGCACTGTGGAGTGTGGACCTCTTATATAGTTGAGCACCTTGTCCCTTGCAGTGTAGCTAATCGATGTGGGACTAAACAAGTAAAGCTCTGTTGCACATTCCATCAGCCACCGGAAATACAAATAGTATTTGGGCCTTGAAATTGTGTAGACGGGCCCTATCACACATGGTAGAGTAGCTGGCTGGGCCCTTCGTTGTTCGTACGCAAGTGTGTGACTCGACACACGCGCTCGACCGTGAGCAGTTGGCATATCTAAAAAAAAGTTGGCATCTGGCGAGACGTGCGTGACCGTGAGCACTAAGCAGTTAGCATTTGGCGGGACATGCACCCCTAAAAATACCTGGCGAGACGTGCGGCCGTGGGGCCTCGCACTGGAATTGCGTGGACTTCCATTTGGCATTTGACGAGATGTGTGGCCGTGCGGGAGACTTCGGTTTTTTCCTTTGGTTATCGGTTAAATACCGAACCAACCGATTTCAATTCTGTTATTAAACCTAAAAACCGAATTTAAATATAAAAGCAGCAAAAACCGAAAATTCGGTTTTTTCGGTTTCGGCATCGGTTCGGTATTCGGTTGGTCGGTTTTTATGCCCACCCCTAGCAGTTGGGGTCTGCTGAGTTGGGACATCAGAAATGACCAGTGTAGTAGGGTTAAAGTCTGCTAGAGTTGGGGTATTTTGTGGGTCAGGTGATATTGCAACTACACCTAATGGGCTATTTGATTTATCAGGTGCCACTACCTTTTCCAAATACTTTGCTTGTGCTCCTCCACGATCAGCAATCGCCCTCTTCCTTTTGAACGTCTGATACACAAGAATAGCATTTGAATGGATAAATATGGTATGATGACAGATGGAATATGTCTTGAAAATGGATAGCAGGCGTATTCACATACGATGTGTAAACTAAGCTAATGGCAGTTCAACAAAGTAGAAGCAATGCAAAGCATCGGTTGCAAGATATGCGAGCAATGTAACCTTGGAAAGTTAGAGCAAGTACCTTGATGGGTGAATAAGATAGGGCATCTTCCTCGGCTCCTCCACTAGGAGCTACATTGTCTTAGGTCTCCCTCTAGCTCAGAATCCTTTGTTAGGATCATATTACGAGCATGAATGCAGTAGGTGGAGAGCGTTTGCATTGCATTGCATCCAGACTTGATTTCAGTCCCTTAATGCCAAGTTTGGCAGTCATGGCATTGTTACGCTTTATTCTTTTCATGCCGCAAGCTCATAATCATTATGATGCTGTTAGAATCTGAGATTCATGAAAACATAAAAGTAGTCAGATTATCTATGGAATGCATTGCGGATTCAACTCGGAGAGTATCTCCCTATAAACCCCTGCATATGCAAAGTTCACCTCCCCAACCGTGCTGACCAGACCACACACAGAAATACAAACCCCTTATGTCTCTATAACAGGCAGGCACACATTTCAAAACTGAAGTATGAACATTAGAATCATATGAAATTCGTATTTGAACAAATAAACTAAGCAATTATGAGTGGCGTAATGTTTGACTTCAAGGGTGGAGTGTTGGTAGTGCCTAATACATCTGAACCATTAAGTGTAGATAGCACTGAGCACACAACAAACCCTAATGACAGTCCTGCCTAATGAGTAATGAATCAATTAGAAAATGGGTGATGAGGAGTGGCTGCTGAGTGTTGAGGACGTATCTCGGGATAAATCGGGTTGTCTTGGTGGGTGCTGCACTTTGAGCCCTGAAGCGGATTTGGGAAGGTAGGCACGGCGGCGCGCCCGGGCAGCGGTGACGCTGTTGGGCGAGCGACTCCTGGCCTCATGTTAGTCCGACGTCTCCTCCTAGAGTCATGCCGTCCGGGGACGGCAAGTCGCCGGCGAGGCAGGCGGCTGGGGGCGATTAGAGATCGGAAGTGCGCAGCAGAACAGAGGAGAATCGGGGCCTGGGATGACTCAAAATCCCAGGGTCGGCCGGCCCACCGTGGGCACCCTGTAGAGATACACACCCGAGCGGCGAACATGCATTTTTGAAACTAATTTAGGAACATTTAGTTGACCAATTAAACAACTCTGTTTTAATAATATCAGATTCGTATTTGAACATCTAAGCTTGTTTAGCTTGATGCGCGGAGCAGTGTTATTATGACACGAAGCACGTATTCTGATCGTATAGTGATCATAAAAGGGGGAATCTCTAAGCACATTTTTTTAGCAAAAGAGGGTTTCCCCTCCGATTTCTATTAAAGAAACCACCACGGACAATTATACTAGATGTGGTGTTCGGCACGCGGACAATTATAGGTCCGAGGAGGTCACATTTCAAGTGGCCCCGTTCAGCAGCGGATACCACGCTCTATTAGGGCGAGAGGCATTCACAATTTTTCAAGCTATACCCCATTACGGGTACATGAAGCTCAAAATGCCCGGACCCAACGGAATTATCACTCCCGCTAGTGACCGGACATAGCGCTCGCTACCGAAAATAAAACAGCCGCACTTGCCCTTGAGGCACTATCCGAAGCCCTAGCGGCAGAGGAACTCACTGCGCTGCGCTCCACGGTGAACATGGACGATGTGATACTCGATAAGAGATCCAAGTCCACCTCATTTAAACCGGCAGATGAAATAGTCAAATTCCAAGTCCATCCAACGGACCCTACAAAAATGGCCTCCATCGGGGCACAATTAAACCCTGATGTGGACGCCACACTACGAGAATTCCTACGCGAAAATTGGGACATTTTTGCCTGACACCCTTCAGACATGCCAGGAATCCCACGCCAGCTGGCAGAGCACAGCCTAAATATCCTAAAAGGATTCAAGCCAGTCAAACAAGCTCTTTGGCGTTTCTCCGAACCCAAGAGATAGGCCATGGGAGAGGAGCTAGCTAAACTATTGGAGGCCGGATTCATCAAAGATATTAAACATCCGGACTGACTAGCAAACCTGGTAATGGTACCAAAGAAGGACAAATCCTGGCGCCTATCTGTCGATTTTAAGGACCTCAACAAGGCTTGCCCAAAGGATCCCTTCCCCCTCCCCCGCATTGATCAAATTATCGACGCTACCGCAGGACACGATTCATTGTGTTTCCTCGACGCATACTCCGGCTACCACCAAATTAAGATGGCAGAGCCAGACCAAGCCGCAACAGCATTCATCACTCCATACGGCCCATTCTGCTTCAACACAATGCCCTTTGGGCTCAAAAACGCCGGCGCAACATATCAGCGCATGATTCAGACATGTCTGGCAAACCAGATCGGAAAAATAGTGGAGGCATACGTAGACGATGTGGTCGTCAAAATCAAGCATGTTGAAACCCTAGTCGACGACTTGAGGCTCACATTCGATAATCTCCGAACATATGACATCAAGCTCAACCCAGAAAAATGCGTTTTCGGCGTACCAGCCGGAAAGCTCTTGGGCTTCATTGTATCCGGTAGAGGAATTGAAGCAAACCCAGCCAAGATCCGAGCTCTGTCACAATTGGATATCCCCAAAGACCTCAAACAAATACAAAAATTGACTGGATGCGTGGTGGCTCTAAGCCGCTTTATCTCCCGCTTAGGAGAAAAGGCATTACCCCTTTATCGCCTCCTCCGGTAAGATGAACACTTCGAGTGGGCCGGATGCTGCCACGGCGGACTCGAAGAAATCAAAGCCATATTGGCAACAAATCCGGTCTGGCGCGCCCAACATGGGCGAACCAATGCTATTATACATCGCAGCAACCCATCAAGTTGTAAGCGCGGTGCTCGTTGTCGAACGAGAAACGGACGGACACAAGTTCCCACTCCAAAAACCAGTTTACTACGTGTCCACTGTCCTAACTCCATGCAAGTCACGGTACCCGCATTATCAAAAGATAGCATACGCGGTGTTCATGGCATCCCGGAAGCTGCGACACTACTTCCAAGAGTGTTCGATAATAGTAGCCTCCGAAGTACCTCTTAATGACATTATAAACAACCACCACGCAATGGGCCGGATTGCTAAATGGGCCATTGAGCTCCTCCCGTTCGACATAACCTACAAGCCACGGCGAGCTATTAAGTCGCAAGTTTTGGCTGACTTCATCGCCGAATGGACTGAAGCGAACTCCCTAAAAGTACGGCGCATATTCCAACTGGATCATGCACTTGACGGCTCCAAAATGTTGGCGGCACTGGGGCTGGCGTCGTTCGACGTCCCCAACCAGAGATACAGTCCAATCGTACTTCAAATAATGTACACGGACTCCAACAACGCGGCGAATCGAGGCCCTTCTACATGGTCTCCGGATGGCAGTCTCCATGGGCATTCAACGCCTAGAGGTGCGCGGGGATTTGAACCTCGCGATATCCCAAATAAATGGGGACTTTGATGCCAAGGATCCGAAAATGGCAGCTTATCGCAATGCCATCTAAAAATGTCAGCTCGGTTTGAGGGGCTCGAATTTCACCATATAGCCCGGGATAACAACCAGGCAGCAGACGTGTTGGCACGCATTGGCGCAAAGCGCGATGCCGCCCCCCCCCCCCCAACATCTTCCTAGAGAGGCTTTTCAAGCCATCCGTACTATGGGAGGGAGAGTCCGGAAATAACAACGCGGACCCAACCACACTGCCCCACACCAAACATTCCGACATAGTTGGTGGTCCCGCCAACGAAATAACACCGTAGCCCACGCAATAATGGCAGTCATCGCCCTGTGGACAGAACCATTCCTAGCCTACCTAACTAGGTAGGAACTTCCCGAGGACCAAAACGAGGCCCGCTGCATAGTGCGGCGGTCTAAAGCCTATAAGGTCCATGAGGGAGAGCTTTATAAGAAAAGCACAACCGGAGTCCTTCAAAGGTGTATCTCCGAAGAGGAAGGGCGGAATCTCCTGGCTGAAATTCATGCCGGACTCGGTGGGCACCACGCCGCAGCCCGGGCCCTTGTAGGCAAGGCCTTCCGTACAGGATTTTATTGGCCGACGGCCCGGGCAGATGCTCAGGACTTAGTCCAACGATGCGTCGGTTGCCAGCTCTTTGCTAATCAAAGCCACATGCCACCCACCGCCCTCAAAACTATACCCATCACCGGCCCTTGGCGGGTCAGGGGCTTAACATGGTTGGACCCCTTAAAGGAGGAACCCACAAGCCAAAATACCTATTGGTCATGGTGGATAAATTCACCAAATGGATAGAGGCCAAGCCTGTAAAGACGGCCGAATCGGGACCGATGATAGACTTCATATTAGGGGTAGTACACCGTTACGGCGTCCCCCATAGCATCATCACTGATAACGGCTTGAACTTCACGGCCGACGAGGTCAAACTTTGGTGCAAAAACATGGGCATCAAGCTCGACTAGGTTTAGTCTATCACCCCCAAACTAACGGTCAAGTCAAGCGAGCAAACGGTCTAATCATGAGCGGCATTAAACCCAGACTAGTGCGGTCCCTCAAGGAATCTAACATGCACTGGGTAGAGGAGCTCGACTCCGTACTCTGGGGGATGCGGACCACGCCGAATCGCACTACGGATTCACACCATTTTTATGGTATACGGCGAGAGGCAGTTTGCCTGCGACATAATTGATGACTCACCTCGCGTGCACATGTACGAAGAAAGAGAAGCCGAGCTCGATTGGTAGGACAGCTTGGACGCCTTGGAGGAGGAGTGTGACGTGGCAAAAGCTCATTCCGCATTCTATCAACAGCAGGTTCGAAGATATCAAAGCAGGAAATGCGGGCCAAAGCTTACAATGTTGGCGAACTAGTTCTCGCTGCCGGACAAGAAAAGGACAAACTCAAGCCCAAATGGGAGGGTCCTTCATCATCGACCAAGTCTGACCGGGCGGAGGCGTACCGTCTGCTAAACGCATCGGATAACCGACTCGAGCGAACCCATGGAGCGCAGCCCGTCTCCGAAGATTCTCGCCTAGCGCGGATTCTGAGTTCGTCTCCTTCCTCCGTCTATATTTTATACTTTAAGCTGTCTTTTATTTCTCTCCTTCTCCTCCTCTTTTCGAAGCCGTTAAAGGCTCTTTTGCATTGTTCGCACACACTTGACGCGCTATCCGCGCTCATTATACCTTGGGGCTTCTTTAATGAAGCTTATTTATCTGGGCTTTATGCCCAACACATGTGTCACACTTCCGCATGTACCTTTTATTCACCATTATATGCATCGATATGACTTAAGTTTTGGCCAAGCTGGGTTGCTGGCTCTGTGCTTACCCCTCGTTCTCGATTGTTTGGCTAGGTGGTAAAGGAGCACCTCTGCGATTATTACCGCCCGGTCAGCCGGACGTGTACCTCGGCGGGTGATGCTGAAAGCTAAGCGTTCTTAAGGGAATATTGGTCGGTGAACTAAAAGACGATTTTTATTTTTCATTTATCTGCCCCGGATGCTTTTACGCTTTTTTCGCAGTCCGGACATGCACTTTAGGGCATGCCTCGAGTGAAAGGAACCCCTAACGAAACTATTCTCCTGGAAGATGTTTCTTACTAACCATGTAATATAACATAACTAGTTGTGGCACTTGTCCGATAAAGCACTCATGACCCCTCGCTGGTCTCCACGCATGCCCGGTTTTTACATAACGCGACGGTATTCGGATACACTCCGGACTCTGGGTCCCGAGGTTAAGCGAAAAGGTCCGCTTCGACAAGCGATCTACAATCCGGCTAGAAGGCATTTTACATGTAATTTTAAATTACATAGTCAAATTGATTGATTGTATTCCTCTTCAATGCCATCTAATAGGCTGCCTAGTTTACATCCTGTTGGGAATACTTTATGCCAACTCTACTTGGCCGTACACTAAGCTCACAGGATCTCCTTCCGTCGGGCCCCACAGTCCGACCTCGGCCATGTGGTTTGGGTCCGCCGTACCAGCGTCTTCACCATGGCCCGAGCCTCCTGGCGCCTTGACGACAGCGAAATCTTCCATAGTCGGAGCGCCGCCGTGCTCCTGAAGCTTCTGCAAGCTCTCCAAGGCCTTGGGCGGAGATAGATAGCCACAAGGCACAGGCAGCGCCTTTCATCACTGCCGAACTCGTTCGTGCAGTTGCAATAACTTCGGGAAGAAGGTCACCTGAGAACCAGGCATTTCCTCTGGGGCGACCCGTGAGCATACCTACGGACATAACTCATTAATTGACTTCCTCGCCAAAATCTTTTTCAAAATTCGCTCAAGCACTTACTATAAATGCCGCGACGAAGTCGCCGATTCTCCTTCACGGAGTCGGACAACCTGAGCACGAACATCCTTTAGTTCCTCACCCAGCTGGGTGTTGGCATCTTGGAGATTATTTTCTCTTGCCTCACCCTTGTAAGCACATTCTTGCGGCCTTCAACCGGCGCAAAAGCTGTTGCTTGTCCGGTCTAGTCGGCGCCATCTGCAATATTATTGTCGATTTACACACTGGCGCACTTCACAAACTACTTATCTTTTGAAGCATATATTACGGAGGGGTCTCGTGGCTCCCCAGAAGCGGCTAGTGCGGCCTCAAGTTGGGCCTTGCATTCTTCAAGCTCCAGGACAGTCGGGTATTCTTTTTGTAAGATCCTCCATAACAAATGATCCTTAAATCAGTTATTCTAACTATTTTAAGTCTCGGGGCTCTTGGCATATATAACTGTCAAATTTCCTCACCGTATGTCCTTTACATACTGCTCCGTGGCTCTGGCTAGACCATCTTGAGCGGCACGGAGGCGCATCTCCAATTGAAGGCATTCAATGCCTTTTGGGAGAAACATCGCCACGAAGAACTGTCTGGCGCCTTTGTGATTCATGGCGCTCTCCACCTCGGAGTTGGTGGCGGACAATCTGTCGGCATCCTGCGTCGGAGGAGCGTCCGACGCGCAGCGTCGAGCTCGCCTCCGCTTCGACCCGGCTTTGGAGCACTGGTGGCGGAGGCTCGATTGGCAACCTCTCCGGACACAGTCCGGCGCGCTCTTTTTCTGAAAAGGGCACCAGCGTTAGTACACCTTCCGGAATCAATCACAGGAATAAGGTGACGCGCCATACCGTTAATGGCGGCGTTCGATATGGACCGCACTTCTTTTTAGCCTGCGGGGGCCGTGCTGCCCTTGTTGGCTAGCCGCTGGCTCGCCTCCTGCCTCGAAGGCACCCTGCGAAACACCATTGGTATACGGTGATAAAAAATAAGCACGGATGGGTCATTATCAGAGTATTGGGACCTCGATCTCAGTTACCTGTGAGGCTGGAAGTATTCCGGGGTAATCGGCCGTAATGGCAACCAAGGCATTATCGATGCTCAGTTGGTGAAATACCCCATCAACCAGCTCCACCAATGTGTCCGGATCCTCTTGGGAGGCCGGATCGAGGAGCCATTCCAGATCCTCGGGTTGTGGAGGCGGGCTGTTTATGTCTTTTACGGCCTGGCGCAGTTCCTGCGTCAAAATCACAAAATGAGATACCTAACCATGGGAATACGGATTGGATGTGCGAAAAATAAATGTCCGCTTACCCAGCTTTGAGGATTGTTCATAGAAGATCCGTTCAATGGACTGACGCGGAAAAAATCCTCCTCTTCTCCCTTGTACAGCGCGGACAAGATCTTCACCAGATCGGTGACCGGTCCTGGCCCCTACGACCATGACGGGTGGCATCGTCCTCCCCGTTGAAATCCCACATGGGGTGGCCCCTATACTGGAGCGGCTGCACCCCCCGCATAATACATGTGGCCATGACACCGATCATCGTCAGTCCGGAATGATCTAACAATCTTATTCGCTCATCGTAAAGGGCGCCCCTGTCGTCTTCCCTCACAGGAGCTCATGGCGCCAACTTAGGCGTTTCTACAAAGGAGCATTCTGAACCCCGGAGACAGATCCGAACAGGATCCGCAGCGGGGCGTCCTCTATATAAAACCATTCGAAGGCCAGTCTTGGACGCCTTCTTCGGGTTCGGATAGATATCCGGTCCCGGCGATGCGCCATAGCTTCGGCTCCGCCCACTTGATATATTGACCCCTCATGAGAACGGGGTACAAGGCAGAATAATCTCTTCCACAGCGCAAAATGAGCCTCGACGCCCAAGAACAGTTTGCAAAGGGCCACGAAGCCCGCGATGTGTAAAATGGAGGCAGGCGTAAGATGGTGCAACTGGAGGCCGTAGAACTCCAAGAGTCCCCGGAGAAACGGATGAATTGGAAATCTGAGTCCTCTTACTAGATAAGAGAAAAATCATACCCGGTCTCCTTCGGAGGGATCGGGGACACTCTCCGCTTGCTTTCCACCCTTATAGGTGGCGAGTCCGGCTCGAACCGGAACCATGAAGGTCGGGGGAAGAAATCCCTTGGTTTGGAGTGTCACTAGCTCGCTATGCGGGACTGAGCATCTCTCCCAATTTCTAGGCTGAGAGCTGGGAGCGCGAGAGGAGGAGCAGCGTCATTGTCCATGATGGAATGGATTTTTGTCGAGGCGCTCGATGAAAGCTCACGGGGGGATGGTG
The DNA here is from genome assembly GCA_021605205.1 of Aegilops longissima. NCBI lineage: Eukaryota > Viridiplantae > Streptophyta > Magnoliopsida > Poales > Poaceae > Aegilops > Aegilops longissima. The sequence goes on from CM038680.1 coordinate 517,523,541, forward strand.
TGACTCAGATCTAGATCCTCATCCCTTTTATAGGCGGCTCATTTGCGCAGCTAGGGGGATAAGTGTAAAAATACCCTGGCTTTTCGCATTCATTCAAACACGTGGAAGATGGCCATAATTGGGCGTGGAAGCCAAGGAGCGCAGCATTTATCGAAGCCGGACACTATTCGACAAGTATATGGAATTTGAGAAGAACCTGCCTCGCAATGCGAAGACAATCACGCGCGGACTCATCGCCATTGAAGCCTGGTTCGGGGAGACTGAGGAGTCCTGGATTAGGGGGTGTCCGGATAGCCAAACTATCACCGTTGGCGGACTCTGGACTATGAAGATACAAGATTGAAGACTTCGTCCCGTGTCCGGATGGGACTTTCCTTGGCGTGGAAGGCAAGCTTGGCGTCACGGATATGTAGATCTCCTACCATTGTAACCGACTGTGTAACCCTAACCCTATCCGGTGTCTATATAAACCGAAGGGTTTTAGTCCGTGGGGCGAACAACAATCATACCATAGGCTAGCTTCTAGGGTTTAGCCTCTACGATCTCGTGGTAGATCCACTCTTGTACTACCCATATCATCAATATTAATCAAGCAGGAGTAGGGTTTTACCTCCATCGAGAGGGCCGAACCTGGGTAAAAACATTGTGTCCCTTGTCTCCTGTTACCATCCGCCTAGGCGCACAGTTCGGGACCCCTAACCGAGATCCGCGGTTTTGACACCGACACCAAGTGTTTAAATCGAGACAATCATAAAATGGTCTTTACGGTATCGTAGAGGTGATCTTTACATTGTTGATTTCTCTAAAAAGGCACAACCTAAAACTTGCTTCATTGCTAAATCCTCAAAAGGTTGGTTATGGCATAGGCGACTAGGTCATGTTGGCATGTGAAACCTTGACAAGCTTATTAAAGGAAATCATATCCTTGGAGTTAACGATGTCATATTTGATAAGGATATACGTATCCTCCCAACATGGATTCAAGACAGAATGACAAAGACGTAAACCCGCTCAACACCTTCTCGACCATTTATCTCGTAAGATGTATGGAAACTAGTAATATCGCCTTGCTCATTCCAATACTTTCTAGGTTGATAATGAGACTCCAATAATTTTCAATGATGAGGTTCAAGTTGATAGCCAAGATGATACAACTGCATGCTTGCACCCATGTTTTCAAGTCTGCCGCGACAAGATCGGATAACTTGAGGAAAACTCACTTTGAAGGCAAGGCTAATGTTGAACTTGCCCAAACATCTCCAAAGGGAAAATATATCTAATGAAGACCGGAGAGGCCTGTTAAACACCGGTCCGATCCAAGATCGTACATTATATATATGTCATCGATCACATGTTGAAGTCCTATTTACGATGTGCCACACAAATCTATCTTCTTGTAGGTGAACTGCTCAAAGAACAAGGCCAACCGCACGTAAAGTGAAATTCCAACATTTACGTGATCTCGAGCTATAATGCACACTATGAGGCTCTTGTAATTAGCTGCTTCACTCTTTTCTCTATACCATATTATCGATCTATATTGACTTGTTCCAAATGCGCAGGAAAGCCCTTAAGGACCAAAAAGTACCGAACCAAATGTTGTGGAAATCAACAAGGACCGCCACACCGCAAGAAGAAGAGCATGACTACACCACCAAAGCCAGCCAAGTCCTTAATCCTCATGCCATTTAACTACTACTTAACTCGACTTGTGCCTTGAATTGCATGGTTTGCAGCCAATGTCTATTACTCTTTTCAATTTTATACACAATTGTCTTAGCGATCATTGCACCTACAAGGTTTAAAAGAGAGGAGTGATGTTCCTTTGATCTTGACCCGTAATCTAGTCTGGCTGGACTTGCCACACAACGCTACAATTGCCTGCTTGTTCTGTTTCTGGTTGTTTTTGATATGAATGATGTCATACTATGCTTACCGATTATAAACTTCGCTCTTAATCCTTAGCCTCAATACAATGTGAAGAAATAGACAATACATTAGCGATGGTACATGGTCATATGTTTGGAACCTGCTTATTATGTACTTTGCAATAAAATACAACTAATATTTTATATGGGTTCACCGTAATAAGTTCAGATATAGACCAAAGCTATTTTGTTTGGTTTTGCTGCCTCCTTAATATCTTCTCGCTCGTACTACTAATGTAAAACCTCAAATTTTCAGCCAGCTATGGAAAAATGAGGGAACCGCCACCTTCTAAAGGTGGCGAGGCAACTATAACCGCAATGTCAGCTCTTGTTGCGCAGGGTCAAGATTCGTCCACTAACAAGGCCAAAGCACGCTCTTGCATAATACTGGTTGGTTGTTAAGGCAATATTGTCCAAATTGCCTCATGATCAAGATATGCAATCTCAAAGCAATGTTGTATCTCAAGGCCTGCATAAGTCCATTCCTAACAGAGACCCTTTGTGAAACAAGGAGAAACATTGCTCAATGTCGCAAGATATGCATGGTTTTGAAACCGCTATCGACATTTGCTATGTTGTTCAGAGCCTATGGGAAATGAAGGCAGGGTTATGGTGCTCCATCGATAATACAAGATGAAAACGTAATACCAGTCAAATGAATCGAAGCCGAACTTCCGTAGTGCATTTATCTCGCTAGACTGTTAAGTTTTATGCCAACCTTCCTTTTGTTATATAGTTGTAATTTGTTTGGTGCGATAAAATTTTTATTCTTAACGCAGCCACCGTCAAGAAAAACAGAAGCCATTTTTGTATAGTGTAGGGTGTTCCATATATTTGCACCGTGGCGATTCTTGATGCCGAGTGGATGTAATCAGTAATCGCTTTAAGAGCCTAGCGTTAGTTTCGCCTTATTTATTTCCTAGTCTTCTTTTTCTCGGTTTGCTAGTGGCCGCAACTACTATGGGTTATATACGGGCCGAGGATCCATGGGTTCTCTACGGGTCATCGATAAATGGGCTCAGAATCGTGGGCCTCAGCCGCCGGATAAATGGGTCACATGGGCCGTAATCGGCGAATTGGTATCGCCCAAAGACGGTAATAAAGCCGTTAATGTGCCGAGACAGCAAAGGCTTAATTGGCTGCTGCATAACGGGTCGTTAATGGGCCGAATCACTACAAAAAATACACTTCCATGATGATATGCGGTTTGTCAAAAAGAGGTCGCGTTTTGTCATGCATGTATATCCATGACAAATTTATGACGTAATCAACATAGTCATAAATGTGCTATCGTAGAAGTGTTCCATGACATTACCAAATTATCATCACGGGTGTCCACTTCATGATGATAAATCACGCCACGTATGCTTATTACAGACCACGCGGCATCCACCGTGAACGAACGCCGCAGCTATCGTGTCGGATTTGGATCCGATAACCCGCTACCCCCACCAATGGGAAATTTCCACGTAAATTTCGACACGTCATACGATGTCGCCTGGCCCATTGGAGGAGACATGCCTATGGTACGCCGACACGTGGCTGGGTCCAACAGAGGCCCATATAGGTTAAAAAGGCCGCCCAAAGAAAAGGCCCGTGAGAACTTAATTAGGTACTAGTGGGCCACAATAACGGCTCGCTTAATAAAGGCCCATTTACGTACTAAACCAGATCTCGCCCATAATTGTTCGCCCAATATTTGCTCCTATTTATGGCCCCAAGCCGATCTAGCTCGTTAATTGTTCATCAATATTCGACCCAACTACAGCCCGCTGACTTTCGGCCCCGTTAGAGGCCTCGATAGACATGGGCCCATTTCAGCTCGGTGATTTTCGCCCGAATGGCCTGCGTCATGGGCCATATATGGTCCGAAGGGACATCGCCCACTAACGGCCCGTAAAGGTGGCAATAGTTAAGCTCAACATGACTTTGGGCCCGTAAAGGCCTGTCTCGTAATTCGCCCGCTGATGCTCAGATTAAGCTTTCGCCCTTAAAGGCCCATGATATCGCGGGCCAACTAAGGCCCGAGATATGTTTCGCCTGGTAACGGCTCGTGAGCTAATCGGCCCATAACGGTTCGATCTACATTTCAGCTGTCAAGGTTCCGACGACTAGTGAAAATTGAGGCCCAACATGCATTTGGCAATTAAAGGTCTGGTTTCATTCTCGCCGCAATGTGCCAAGACAATATTCAGCTCGTTAATGGCCCAACGCTACCGGCCAAACTAAGCTACTGGCGCATAAAAGGCCCAACTAAAATATAGGCCGTGTAAGTTTGGGCTCAAGAATGCGCCCCAATCATTCGGGCCCAAGAAAGACGAGGTCGACCCAATTGTGGCTCGCTAAAAACCCGGCTCACATCGAATATTTCGCCCTACGACTACATCTGATTTTCTTCATAGCTTGATGATGGCAGTAATTAGTAGGAATTAAGAACAAACCTACTTATACAATAAAGAAATTACCAGATAGTAACTAAGAATAAACCTACACTATACAATAAAGGATTTTATATTACATCCATCGGGCATCAAAGTTCGCCAATGCTGATCATAAAGCTTAAACGAAGAAGCAGACATAAAAACCGCACCATTGCAACAGAATAAAATAATATCAACCAAGACCACTTCCAAGACAGCTTCAAGAAAGGTTAGCCTTATGGGGAACCTGCTGTGTAAGCTACGAAAGGCTATGATACCGCCTAGCATGTCGGGTCATAGCCTCGTGTAGTGCTGTTTAGCGATGAGGTTCTCATTGGTGTTCTCGTGCAATCTTTCAGAGATAGGACTTCAAGTCGAAGTTGATTTGCGTAATGCCTTTCGCTAGAACTTGGGACTCAAGAAGTTTAACTGATTCGCATAACTAATTCGTGAGCTTGTCTCGATCGTTAGTCTCAAGTAACTTGAACATCGCATCAAGACAAGACTTTGGGGTTGTCTCTATCTTCAAGATGTTTTGCATTCTTTTGTGCAATATATGTTGGGTTTGTCGCACAGCCTTCAAGCAGATTTGTGCATGCCATCGCATATCACCCTCAAACAAAGCAGAGAGATGATAGGTTTTGTAATGTATAAACAAAGATGATAACTGCTCATTAATTCTATCCAATTTCAAATTAGAAAATAAAGAGTAAGTTCAAAATATCAATAGCATAATTTGGCATTGTTCATAATGCGGGAATCACCACACTCATCGATTACTATGTCAACATAACAAGCATAGATGAAGGGCAAAGAAAAATTGTATCTATTTTGATAATGTATGGCATGTTGTTCATATCATCACCACATCAAGAAGATAAAACAGAGATGACAAGGTAAACATGGGCTCTTCACCACACAATCGGATTATAGATCCACAAACCAAGCATACATATAGGGAGTATTAAGTGATGCATGGTATGAATAAGAAATTTGGTTTTACAAGTAAAACTTAGAACTTAATTCTAATTAACATGCATTTTGGTAGAAACAACAAACTAAACAAGAAACGATAGGGAGTATGAGCAAATTAAACAGCAGTTGAGGATAAAGGCTTTAGAAGGACTGACTTACATTAATGCTAACACCGGCTTTATAATGCCCTTCCATGTCAAGGAAGGATAACTCAAGAATTTCAGCACAAATCTTCTTCATAACTATCTGACTCTACATTTTGTAGAGAGTAATTATAGATATGATAATACCGAAGGGATAGAGGATAATGAAGATAAGATGCAGATTGATGCTACATAATAAACTACCAATCCTCGAAGTACAAGCGCTACAGACAAAATGTAATCGACAAGAGCAATGGGATACACTTCAGACGGCATTGTCTCGTATTCTACTTGTTGGTAAGATTAAATATAGATCCGATTTTTTAGTAAATGGTGGCGAGGGAGATAAGATGCATCGCTAAATGAACTATCTCTTCCCATAATACAAGAGTGTTTTGAACACCGTGTAATCGTATAAAAACGCTCTATATTATGGGATGGAGGGAGAAAGTAATGGGCACAAAGGATAGACCACGCTCAGCCTCATAAGAGGACTGCAGAGCTAAACCTCTTCAAAAGCATTGGGTTGATTCTAAATTTGTGTAAGAGTCCATACGGATCTTATAATGTCCACCAAATGGACGATTACGAGGCAAACATGTGCAAAGGATGCTACATAATCAAACAGCTATGAAAGTAAGTATGGTCATTCAGCAAGAGGTACTCACAAGAGCAATGCAACAGTAAAGAGAAGGCGTAGATTCTATGGTCCCTTGAGAACGGATGTTCTTCTCGCAATAGTTTTCTATACAAGTGAGACATTAAGGCAAATGCAGAAATGTAGTTCAAATTGTGATGTGATATCATAGACAAGACTCTTTATGTCAGCAGCAGAGACCAATGTGTAATAATATTATTCCAGCCACCGCTGGATAAATGTAGCACCGAGACTTTACAGAAATTTCGCTCGTAGGCTTCCATCAAAGTGCGCTGCCTCGTAGGAACGATATTTCATCAACGAAAGTGCTTGAAAAGCGCAACCAACTCTTGCTCGCCATCACAATCCAGCTTTGCTCTATTTAAAAGAATGAAATCTTGTGTCTTCGTCAGTAAAACATATGCAATGACCATGAATAACATTAGTACATTACTTACGCCAGAAGCGGAGGAAGACTGAAATTGTTCGTTCATGTATAATCTTTCCATGAAGGAAAGATGCACACAAAGTTCTTGACAACAACATAAGCTTCGCCTTCTAAACTGGGAAGAAATGGAACATGGGTCCTATTTACGCAATTGGGGCTCTCTCCGTTCGAAAAGGATTTGGCAACCGGATTTGTGTACTCTTTTGCCGAATGGGGTTTTATGCCATACAACAGGTGCTATGTCAACGGCATAATCATACTGCTTGCGCAGTTGGTAGGTGGGCATTCGTAGAAACCAAAATTCGTTTATTTTCAAATTCAGTTAGCAAAACCAAAACCAAATATGACAGTCCAAAAGTGCTAACCGATATTTCGTTAACCGACCATTTCGGTTCAGTTTTCGCCACACCGATCGATCAAGATTTGCTGGCGGTTACAAAGAAGCGATCTTCTAGGGGCACCGGGAGTGTGGACCTCTTTATATAGTTGAGCACCTTGTCCCTTGCAGCTAATCGATGTGGGACTAAACAAGAAGCTCATACATTCCATCAGCCACCGAAATACAAATAGTATTTGGGCCTTGAAATTGTGTAGACGGGCCCTATCACACATGGTAGAGTAGCTGGCTGGGCCCTTCGTTGTTCGTGACGCAAGGTGTGACTCGACACACGCCAACCGGAGCAGTTGGCATATCTAAAAAAAGTTGGCATCTCAAGTAGACGGCGTGACTGCGGAGCACTAAGCGTTAGCATATGGACATGCACCCCAAAAATACTCCGGCGAGACGGCGGTGCGGGGCCTCGTGACCGAATTGCGTGACTTCCATTTGGCATTTGACGAGATGTGTGGCCGCATGGAGACTTCGGTTTTTCCTTTGGTTATCGGTTAAATAACCGAACCAACCGATTTCAATTTGTTATTAAACCTAAAACCGAATTTAAATATAGCAGCAAAAACCGAAATTCGGGTTTTTCGGTTCGCATCGGTTCGGTATTCATGGTCGTTTTTATGCCCCCCTAGCAGCTTGGGGTCTCTGATTGGGACATCGAAATGACCAGTAGTAGGGTTAAAGTCTGCTAGAGTTGGGGTATTTTGTGGTGTGTGATATTGCAACTACACCTAATGGGCTATTTGATTTATCAAAACACTACTCTTTCCAAATACTTTGCTTGTGCTCCTCCATGCATCAGCTCCCTTTGAACGTCGATACACAAGAATAGCATTTGAATGGATAAATATGGTATGATGACAGATGAATATGTAATCGAAAATGGATAGCTGTATGATTCACATACACTGTGTAAACTAAGCTAATGGCAGTTCAACAAAGTAGAAGCAATGCAAAGCATCACAAGATATGTGCGAGCAATGTAACCTTGAAAGTTAGAGCAAGTACTTTGATGGGTGCGCCCGCTAATGTATATGTATATATAACTTTGAAAGATGGCAGTCTTGACTTCAGCCCCCACGCATATAATGCGGGGTGTTATGAAAAGCGCATTTTCACACTTGATCCAACGTCTTGGTCCTATTAAGGAGGTGATAGCGCGAACTAGGCAAGCGGACTATAATGCTTTATCACCTTCACTTAGCCATAGGAGTTTGACGGTGGGGCTACTATATAGCCCCTAGGGGCACCGCGCTCACCCAATTCAGGCGCGTGTGTTCTGGCGAAACGACCCTTCGTTATCTTGGAGGAATCCTAAAGATTCCGGCGGGTCATCAGTGCTTGACTAGTCTCACGCTATATCATGACAGATCAGTTTTCGGCTTTCTCTCTTGAGGTGCTCGCTTTGGCGAACCGGGCACAATCGCGATAGTTCTCTGGTGCCGCTTAGATGATAGGCGGAGCGTAAGGAAGCAAAACACAGAGCGGGCAAACCCAACATTTGACCAAAGACATGATTAGGAGATGATGCATATAAGGCCAAACTTCATGACGCGAACACTCCCTAAGGTATTCGGTCTTTATGAAAACAGGCTGAGCAGCGCCCTTGGTAATAAGCCCTGGTGTCAGTGCACGCGAAATTCGGCGTGGCCACATGCCAAGACGCCAGACCTCCTCGGTTATACCAAAAACCGGGGATGTTTATCAACAAGAGACAGTAAAAAGGTTTACGAGGGTCTTAATCTAAAAGAATCCTTGGAGCAGGTCCCTCTTGCGTCTGCGCTGTGTGTCTGTTGTGCGTGTATCACGGACGGGTGTATACGGTGTTCATCTGTAAAGAGAGGAACTTAGTTGAAAAGATCGTGCAAAATGTATGTTATATTAAATAAACAAAGTATAATTCAAAAATGGGTAAAATTGAGCTTTATTGTCTCTTTTTGTACATCGCGGGGCCCTTGTCTTTGGGGTATGCGGCTAGTAAGCCCTTGTATGTTTACGCGGACTCGCCTAGCCATGTCCGGTCCTGAACGACCTGTTTAGGTGCTTTGATTAGTGAAGCGGTTTAGTGTGTGGCTGTCAAGGCAGCCGCGACAGTCTTCACTTTCGAGGAACACTCGATATTTCCCTTTAATGAGATGATGCCTCGCAGACCGGGCATTTTAAGCGTAAGAGATGCATAATGCGGTATTGCGTTAAAGCGGGCGAAAGCTTTTCACGGCGGAAGTTGTCGGTGGAGCCGAACATAACTTCTAGCAGGAGAGAACCCGTACAATGGGCATCTGGGCCTGTCGTTACCCCTTGAAAGGAAGTTTTGCTATGGCGAATTTTTGTTGGGTCTATCCCCATTTTGCGGAATGTGTCCTGATATAGCAGGTTTAGATCACTGCCGCCGTCCATTAGGACTTGTGTAAAGTGGAGTCCGTCAATTATCTGATCTAATATCAAGGCAGTCCAGCCTGCGTTCCGGATACTTCTAGAGTAATCCTGATGGTCGAAGGTGATTGGTTTTGACAACCAGTGGCGGGACTCCTCTGGGATAGGCCGTATGGCGCGTATCTCTATAGGCGCCACTCTGTTTTTCCCTTTTATCACGTGAAGTGAGTTTACTTTTTTGACTTCTTGTGGGAAATTCTTTTGTTTTCCGGTGCTTTGCTTGTGGGGTTCGTCATCGTTCTCGCTTGGTGTGTCGAGCCCCTTGTGTTCGGTGTTGAGTTTGCCGGATTGCTTGAAGACCCAACAATCTCTGTGGGTATGGTTTGCAGGCTTCCCGGGAGTACTGTGTATTTGGCATATCTTGTCCAAGATTTTGTTTAGGTTAGATAGCTCGTCCCTGTTATCCTTGAGGGGCAGCTTTTTTTGATTCTGCCGAGAGCTTTTGAATCCGGTGTTGACTGCCGTGCTCTTCGGGCTGTTTCCCTTGGTCTGTCGCTGGTCCTTGCTGCGTTGCGGTTTCCCGTTTCCATCCCTAACTTCGGATGTACTTGGGTCGCTGGTACTGCATCTTGCCAACCAGCTATCCTCTCCTACGCAAAAGCGGGTCATGAGGCTTGTTAATGCGGCCATTGTTCTTGGCTTTTCTTTGCCGAGGTGCCTGGCGAGCCATTCGTCTTGAACGCTGTGTTTGAAAGCTGCTAAGGCTTCGGCGTCCGGATAGTCGACTATCTGGTTCTTTTTAGTAAGAAATATGTTCCAGAATTTCCGGGCTGACTCTCCGGGTTGTTGAGTTATATGACTTAAATAAATGCGCATCCGGAGGTGCAGCATAGGTCCCTTGAAAATTTGCCCGAAAAGCATCCTCGAGCTCTTCCCAACTTCCAATGGTGTTTTTGGGAAGGCTTTTAAGCCAATGTCGGGCTGGTCCTTTGAGCTTGAGGGGTAAGTATTTTATGGCGTGGTGGTCATCTCCTCTAGCCATGTGTATGTGGAGGATATAATCCTCAGTCCAGACTCCAGGGTCTGTTGTTCCGTCGTATGCCTCTATGTTTACGGGCTTGAATCCCGCTGGAAATTCATGGTCCAGCACCTCATCGGTGAAACATAGGGGGTGTGCGGCACCCCTATATTTGGGTGTGCCGTGATGTTCGGATACTTGTTGCGTTATATTGCTTACTAGAGCCTGCTTTCTTGGCCCGTAGATAGATCTAGCTGGGCCATCATTTTGATGTGAATCCTTGTGCGGATCGCGTGCCGGCTTGTGTGCGGCGCCATTTGCTGCTCTATGTTGGCCATGGGGTTGTTTATCCGACCGGGTGGCTTCCTTTATTTTTGATTGCGGGGCTCTAAGGCCTCCTCATCAAATTCGGCAGTAATTTTCGCCGGATAGCTCTTTGTGTGGCGGTATCGCCGTATTTGTCTGCGGTGTTGAGTACTTTGCTCCATCTAATTCTGAGTGCATCTTCCGCTGTTTTGAGCTTCCTACGCTTTTTCAGGCTACAGCGCGATGGCGGCGAGCCTTTGTGGAAGTTCTTCTGCTCCGACAACTTGTCCGCGTGGCGTCGTCGGGACTATTATCTTCGCCGAGGGCGGGTTGTTCGGTTTGTTTATCCAAGTTGCCCTGTTCGGACGGTTGCTTTCGATGGCATGTTAAATCCGTCGGGTTCGCCCGCTCTGTGGCTGGAGTGCGTATAGCTCTTGTCTCTGTTGAGGTGGGGTTTAGAGCGGCGCTTACGCCGCCGCTTTGACTGCTTTTCGAGGGAACGATCCCTCGTTGTGTCCCTTTGTTCCTCCTCGTCGTTTCTTTTAGGTGTGTCCACCATGTATACATCGTGAGATGAGGTGGTTGTCCAGTGCCCAATAGGCGCTGGTTCTTGTTCGTCTCCTACATCGTCGTCCATACCGTCGATGTCTTTGGAGTCGAAGTCAAGCATGTCGGTTAAATCATCGACAATCACTATGAAGTGGGTGGTGGGTGGGCTTTGAATTTCTTCGTCATCCGCATCCCAACCTTGTTGACCATAGTCCGGCCAGGGCTCTCCTGATAAAGAGAAAGACTTTAGTGAATTCAGAATGTCGCCAAAGGCGAAAGTCTTTGAAAGATGTCATGGCGGCGAACTCCATGATCGGCGCCCAATCATCGGCAGGGGCGCGGAAGGTTCGGAGTCCGGAGAGGAGTCTGGCAGCTTGGAGTCGCGAGCTTCGCAGAGGACAAGGCTAGTGTTCGGCTCGATCACCATAGAGTTTGCAGCCCCCGAGGCGGTGTCCAGCCACCCGTCCTCGATTGGCGCAGTCGGCTCCGAGCTAGGGGTCGGAGCGGACACGGGTGCGGCCTCCAGGGCACTGTTCGGCGGCAGAGCTAGATCATGCCCATTGTGACAGTGCGGCGCGCTCGGCTGTGGCTCGAACCCATCAAAGATCAAGTCTCCGCGGACGTCAACCGTGTAGTTCAAACTTCCAAATCTGACGATGGCGGGCGTAGCTTCGATCTGCTCCGGATGGCCAGCGAATTGGCCTGCGGTGCAAAGCCGCCGAATCTGAAGATCTATCCGGGAGAAAAGTCTCACTGGACTGGACGCATCGTTGTTGATGATCGAAAGAGCCATCGGGCCTAAAGATGGCGACACGGAGGAACTCTCAATGAAAGCACCAATGTCGATTGTCAAAACCGGCGAATCTCGAGTTAGGGGTCCCGAGCTGTGCGTCTAGGCGAATGGTAACAGGAGGCGAGGGACGATGTTTTACCCAGGTTAGGGCCCTCTCGATGGAGGTAAAACCCTACTCCTGCTTGATTAATATTGATGATATGGGTAGTACAAGAGTAGATCTACCATGAGATCGGAGAGGCTAAACCTAGAAGCTAGCCTATGGTGTGATTGTTGTTAGTCCAGAGGACTAAAACCCTCGGTTTATAGGACCTTTGGAGGGCTAGGGTTACTCGTGGGTTACAATGGGAGGAGATCTACATATCCATATCAAGCTTGCCTTCCACGCCAAGGAAAGTCCCATCGGACAGGGCGATGAAGATACAAGATTGAAGACTTGTCGTGTCGGATGGGCTTAGACGATAGTTCGGGACCCCTACCCGAGATCCGCCGGTTTTGACACCGACATTGGTGCTTTATTGAGAGTTCTTCGCGTTGCCGCCATTAGGTAGGATGCCTCATCTCGTCTTTAAAGACGATACTATCGCCAAAGGAGCCTTGGCCGCTGGCCAGACTCTTCGGCTAGGTGGTTTTCTTATGACCGCCAGTCCGGCCACCGCGCCGACGATGACCTCTCGAGTCGTCGAAACCAATCTCCATGTTATTTCAGAACTTGCCGAATAGTTAGATCCGATTGAGATCTCCTCCGTAAACGAGCTCTTGGATCGCATCGCCGCCCTGGGAGTCGCCACAGACTACGACCGGATCGGGCCTAAAACCGATCTGAGAGAGATCAACTCTCCCCAGGCTACCCATCATGTTGTTGTGATAGAGGAGAAATGCGGCGATTCTTCTTCTACCTTAAGGATTAGCTACGTCCGGATTCCAGATCCCTCCATGCCGGATTCCCGCAGAGGGACGGATGTTGATCAAGCCCTGAACTTAAAGTCAGGCGGCGGGTTGGACTCATTGGATAACACTCAAAAATCCAAACTTCCGAGTTCAGAAATTTCTCGACCCCTGAGTCCTAAATTGGACGGGGTTCCGGATCTAGTTCCACCCGCCCACCCAAATTTTAGCGATCTCTCTCGAATTCGGCAAGAGCCCGCTGAAGCGATTACATCATTCTTGGGCGATTCCTCCTGGTTATGAACAGGATAAAGGACTGCCGAGAGGAGGGCGCAATCCCAATTTTCTGCAATAATTGCACGGACAAGGGAATCCTAAGCGCCATAAGTCGTCAGCGAAATTACACGCTTTGCTGACTTGGTGACCATAGTACAAAAGTATCTTGTGCGATGGAAGCGCTGGAAAACCGAAAGTAAATTTTGGGATAATCCGGCCCCGAATACATCCCTAGTCCGAAATAAAAGGCTGCATCATTATCAAGCACCTGGGTTAAATACCAAAAAACCAAAACCCCTAAAGGGTATGGAACCGTCTTGGAGGGTTGGCTAAGCGGACCTGCAAAATTCATAGCACGAGGCGCCACTCCAACTCATAGCCTTGAGCATGTTGGATACTACGGCGGTGGCCAAAAGTGGCGAGTAGCTTCTAGCTTCGAGAATCCCAACCTAGCAACACCGGTGACGGTGTTAACAGTCTTGAGACTTTCGCATCAAATAACATGCGAAAACGAACACTCCATAACCTTGCGAAGTCTACCAAGTAGCAACAATAAATCCATGGAGTGACACGGCTATTACTTTTAATGCCAGTGACGAACCTAAATTCCGAACAGCCCGAGCACCAGCCCCATTGGTCCTCAGTCCGATAGTGGACGACTTTTGCCTTACTAAGGTACTCATGGATGGCGGCAGCGGACTAAACCTCATCTATGAAACCCTCGAAAAATGGAAATAGATGGAACCGCATTGGCGAAGCAGCATAACCTTTAGAGGAATAATCCCTAGCCGGAAGCATGCTGCATAGGAAAAATCACTTGGGCGTAGTGTTATTTCACGGACAATTACAGGTCGAGGAGGTCACATTTCAAGTGGCCCTGTTCAACAGCGGATATCATGCTTTATTAGGATGAGAGGCATTCACAATTTTTCAAGCTATACCCCATTATGGGTACATGAAGCTTAAAATGCCGGACCTAACGGAATCATCACTCTCGCTAGTGATCCGAACATAGCACTCAGCGTCGAAAACAAGACAGCCGCACTAGCCCTCGAGGCACTATCCAAAGCCCTAGCGGCCGAGGAACTCACCGCGATCGCTCCACGGTGAACAGGGACGATGTGATACTTGATAAAAGATCCAAGTCCACTTATTTTAAACCAGCGGATGAAATAGTCAAATTCAAGTCCACCAGCGGACCCGCAAAGACGGCCTCCATTGGGGCACAACTAAACCCTAATGTAGGCGCTGCACTACGAGAATTTCTACAAGAAAACTGGGACATCTTTGCTGGCACCCTTGGACATGCCAGAATCCCACGCGTCGGTGGCGAGCATAGCCTAAATATCCTAAAAGGTTCAAGCCGATCAAACAGGCTCTTGGCGCTTTTTGAACCCAAGAGACAGGCCATGGGAGGAGCTAGCCAAACTTTTGGAAGCCGGATTCATCGGAGATATAAAACATCCGTCTGGCTAACAAACCTGGTGATGGTACCAAGAAGGATAAATCCTGGCGCCTATGTGTTGATTTTAAAGACCTTAATAAGGCTTGCCCAAAGGATCCCTCCCCTCCCTCGAATTGATCAAATTATTGGCCTACTGACAGGACACGACTCATTGTGCTTCCTCGACGCGTACTCCGGCTACCACCAAATCAAGATGGCGGAGCCAGACCAAGCTGCAACAGCATTCATCACTCCATACAGCCTGTTCTGCTTCAACACAATGCCCTTTGGGCTCAAAAACGCCGGTGCTAAATATCAGCGCATGATTCAGACATGTCTGGCAAACCAGATCGGCAAAGCAGTGGAAGCATATGTAGATGACGTGGTCGTCAAAACCAAGCACGTCGAAACTCTAGTAGACGACTTGAGGCTCACATTCGACAATCTTCGAAAATATGACATCAAGCTCAATCCGAAAAATCGTCTTGGCGTTCGGCGGAAAGCTCCAGGCTTCATTGTGTCCGGTAGAGGAATGGAAGCAAACCCAGCCAAGATCCGAGCTCTGTCACAATTGGACATTCCAAAAAACCTCAAACAAATAAAAAAATTGACGGGATGCGTAGCGGCTCTAAGCCGCTTTATTTCCCATTTGGGAGAAAAGGCGTTACCCCTTTACCGCCTCCTCCGCCGCACCGAACACTTCGAGTGGACGGATGCCGCCACGGACGAACTCGAAGAAATAAAGGCCATTTTGGCAACAAATCCGGTCCTGGCCGCGCCCAACGTGGGCGAACCAATGCTATTATATATCACCGCAACACATCAAGTAGTCAGCGCGGTGCTCGTTGTCGAACGAGAAATGTACGGACACCAGTTCCCTCTTCAAAAACCGGTTTATTATGTGTCCACCGTCCTAACTCCATGCAAGTCCTGGTACCCACACTATCAAAAGATAGCATGCGCGGTGTTCATGGCATCCCGGAAGCTGCGACACTACTTTCAAGAGTGCTTGATAACGGTAGCCTCCGAAGTACCTCTTAACGACATTATAAATAACCGCGACGCGACGGGTCGGATTGCTAAATGGGCCATAGAGCTCGTTCCATTCGACATAACTTATAAGCCACGACGAGCTATTAAGTCACAGGTTTTGGCCGACTTCGTGGCGAATGGTGAAGCGAACTCCCTAAAAGTACGGGCGCATACTCAAATGGATCATGCACTTTGACGGCTCCAAAATGTTGGCGGCCTGGGGCTGGCGTCATCTGGCGTCCCCAACCGGGACACAGTCCAATCGTCCTTGAGATAATGTATAAGGACTCCAACAACGCGGCGAATCTGAGGCCCATACGCACAGCCTCCGGATGGCGTCTCCATGGGCATTCAACGCCTAGAGGTGCGCGAGGATTGAACCTCGCAATATCTCAAATAAGCGGAGACTTTGATGCCAAAGATCCGAAAATGGAAGCATACCGCAATGCGGTCCTAAAATGTCGGCCGGTTGAAGGGCTCGAATTTCATCATATAGCCGGGATAACAACCGGTGGCGGATATATTAGCACGCATCGGTGCAAAGCGATGCCGTCCCACCCAATATCTTTTGGAGCGGCTGTTCAATTCATCCGTACTATGGGAAGGGGAGTCCGGCAATAACAATCCAGACCCAACCGCACTGCCTGAGGCCGAACACTCTGACACAACCGGAGGCTCTGCCCCCGAGATAACACCCTCCGCTCACGAAATAATGGCGGTTATCACCCTGTGGATGGAACCATTCCTAGCCTACCTAACTAGGCAGGAACTCCCCGAAGACCAAAATGAGGCTCGCTGCATAGTCTGACGATCTAAAGCCTACAAAGTCCATGAGGAGAGCTTTATAAGAAAAGCACTACAGAGTCCTTCAAAGGTGTATCTCCGAAGAGGAAGGCGAAATCTCTGGCTGAAATTCATGCGGACTGGGTGGGCACCACGCCGCAGCCCGGCCCTTGTAGGCAAGGCCTTCCGTACAGGATTTTATTGGCCAACGCCCGGCAGATCGCAGGATTTAGTCCAAAGATCGTTGGTTGCCAGCTTTTGCTAACAAAGCCACATGCCACCCACCTCCTCAAAACTATACCCATCACCTGGTCGTTCGCGGTGCAGGGGCTTGACATGGTTGGACCCCTTAAGGGAGGAACCCACAAGCAAAAATACCTCTTGGTCATGGTGGATAAATTCACCAAATGGATAGAGGCCAAGCACTGTTAAAGCGGCGAATCCGGACGGTGATAGACTTCATATCAGGGGTAGTGCACCGTTACGGTGTCCCCACAGTATCATCACGATAACGGCACCAACTTCACGGCCGTTGAGGTCAAATTATGGTGCAAAAACATGGGCATCAAGCTCGATTCGCCTCGATATATCACCCTCAAACCAGCGGCCAAGTCGAGCGAGCAAATGGTCTAATCATGGCGGCATTAAACCCAGACTAGTGCGGTCCCTCAAGGAATCTAACACGCCTTTGGGTTGAGGAGCTCGACTCCGTACAGACTGGGGCTGCGGACCACGCCGAATCGTACTACGGATTCACACCATTCTTTATGGTGTGCGGCGAGAAAGTCAGTCTTGCCTGCGACATAATACATGACTCACCTCGCGTGCGCATGTATGAAGAAAGAGAAGCCGAGCTCGATCGGCAGGACAGTTGGGCGCATTGGAGGAGGGCGCGGCGTGGCAAAAGCTCGTTCCACATTCTATCAACAGCAGGCTCGAAGATATCAAAGCAGGAAATGCGGGCCAAGGCTTATAACGTTGGCGAACTAGTTCTCGCTTGCGGACAAGAAAAAGGACAAACTCAAGCCCAAATGGGAAGGTCCCTTCATCATCGACCAGGTCTGACCGGCGGAGCATACCGTCTGCAAAGCGCATCGGATAACCGACTCGAGGCGAACCCATGGAGCGCAGCCCGTCTCACGAAGATTCTCGCCTAAGCGCGGTCTCAAGTTCGTCTCCTTCCCCGTCCACATTTGCTATTTTTGTTGTCTTTTATTTCTCTCCTTCCTCCTCCTTCTTCTTGAAGCCTCTAGAGGCTCGTTTGCGCTTTTTTCGCACATACTTGACGCGCTGTCGCGCTCATTATACTCGGGGCTTCTTTAATGAAGCTTATCTATCTGGGCTTCATGCCCAACCCATGCGTTAAACTTCCGCATGTACCTTTTTTCACCATTATATGCATCGATATGACTTAAGTTTTGGCCAAGCTGGGTTGCTGGCTCTGTGCTTACCCCTCGTTCCCGATTGTTTGGCTAGGTGGTAAAGGAGCACCTCTGCGATTATTCTTGCCGGGTCAGCGGATGTGTACCTCGGTGGGTGAAGCGAAAGCTAGCGTTCTTAAGGGAATATTTGGTCGGTGAACTAAAAGATGATTTTAATTATTTACCCATCTGCCCCGGATGATTTTACGCTTTCATAGCAGCTTTGACATGCACTTTAGGGCATGCATCCCAGCGAAAGGAACCCTTAACGGAACTATTCTCCTGGAAGATGTTTCTTACTACCCATGTAATATAACATAACTAGTTGGACACTTATGCGATACAGCAACAATGACCCCTACGCCTTGTCTCCATGCATACCCGGTTTTTATATAACCACGCAGGTATTCGGACACACTCCGGACTATTGGGTCCCGAGGTCGGGCGAAAAGGTCCGCTATGACAAGCGATCTACAATCCGGCTAGAAGACATTTTTTCATGTCATATTTTACATAGTCAACTCGACTCATTGTATTCCTCCTCAATGCCATCTAATAGGCTATCTAATTTACAATCTTCTTTGGGAATACTTGGCGGCCAATTCTACTTGGCGTACACTAAACTTACAGGATCTCCATCCCGTCGGGCCCCACAGTCCGACCTCGGCCATGTGGTTTGGGTCAGCCTTCGTGTACAGCGTTTTACCATGGCCGAGCCTCCTGGCGCCTTGACGGCAGGCCGATATCTTCCATAGCGGAAGCGCGCCGTGCTCCTTGAAGCAGCTCTGCCAGCTCCCCAATGCCTTGAGCGGGGAGAAAGATAGCCACAAGGCTGTCCGATGCCTTTCATCACCTGCGGACTCGTTCGTGCGGTGGCGTAATTCGGGAAGAAGATCACCCGAAGAACTGGGCATCTCCTCCTCAAGGCGACCTGTGAGCAAACCTACATACATGTTTATGTTAGTCGCCTTCCTCGCCGAACTCTTTCAAAGTTCGCTCAAGCACTCTTGAAAATGCCGCGACGAAGCCGCCGATTCTCCTTCTGGTCGAGACAAGCTGGGCATGAACATCCTTTAGTTCCCCACCCAGCTTGGTGTTGGAATCTTGGAGGTTATTTTTCTCTGCCGCACCCTTGTAAGCACGCTCGCTTGACCTTTAGCTGGCGCAAAGAGCTGTTGCTTGTCCGGATCTAGTCCGCGCCATCTGCAATGTTTTTGTCGGTTACACACCCGCTGCACTTCATAAACTATTTATCTTTTGAAGCGTATATTACGGAGGGGGTCTGTGGCTTCCCCATGGCGGCTAGTGCGGCCTCAAGTTGGGCCTAGCACTCTTCAAGCTCTGAGACGATCGGGTATTCTTTTTGTAAGATCCTGAATAACAAATGATCCTTAAATCAGTTATTCTAACTATTTTAAGTCTCGGGGACTCTTGGCATATATACTGTCAAATTTCCTTACCGTATGTCCTTTACATACTGCTCCGTGGCTCTAGCTAGACCATCTTGGCGGCACGGAGTGCGCATCTCCAAATTGAAGGCATTCAAGGCCTCTTGGGAGAAACATGCGTCCACGAAGAACTGTCCGTGGCGCTTTGTGATTCAAGGCGCTCTCCACCTCGGAGTTGGTGGCGGACAATCTGTCGGCATCCTCTTTCGGAGGAGCGTCTGACGTACGCCTCGTGTTCGCCTCCGCTTCTAGACCCGGCTTTGGAGCCTGGCCGGCGGAGGTTCGTTTGGCAACCTCTCCGGACTCAGTCCGGCGAGCGCTCTTTTTCCTGAAAAGAGCGTCAGCGTTAGTACGCCTTCCAGGAATCAATCCTAGGAACATGGTAACACGCCATACCGTTGCGGCGGAGTTTCGATCCGGACCGCACTCCTTTTTATCCTGCGGGGCCGTACTGCCCCTTGTTGGCTAGCCACCGCGGGCTTGGCTTCCTGCCTCGAAGGTACCCCCTGCGAACCACCATTGGTATACGGTGATCAAGAAATAAGCACGGATGGGTCATTATCAGAATATTGGGACCTTGGTCTCAGTTACCTGTGAGGCTGGAAGTATTCCGGGGTAATCGGCCGTGATGGCAACCAAAGCATTGTCGATGCTAAGTTGGTGGAATACCCCGTCGATCAACTCCACCTTTATATCCGGATCCTCTTCGGAGGTCGGATCGAGGCGCCATTCCGGATCCTCGGGTTGTGGGGGCGGGCTGTGTATCTTCTCCACAGTCCGGCGTAGTTCCTGCGCAGAAACCACGAAATGAGATATTTAACCATGGGAACATGGATCGGACAGGTCACAAAGATGTTTGCTTACCCAGCTTCGAGGATTATTCGAAGAAAACTCCTTCAGTGGATTGACGCGGAGGAAACCCTCCTCCTCCCCTTTATACATAGCAGACAAGATCTTCACCAGTTCGGTGACCGATCCGGCCCTTTGCGGCCATGGCGGGTGGCATCGTCCTCCCGTTGAAATCCCACATGGGTGGCCCCTATATTGGGCGGCTGCACTCCCCTCATAATCTGATTGCCATGACTCCAATCATGGTCAATCCGGCATGAAACCGATAACCTTATTCGGCTCATCGGATAGAGGACATCCCGGTCATTTTCCCTCCGGGGGCTCCGAGGGCGCCAGCTTAGGCGCTTCTTCAGTGGAGCATTGCTGAACTCCGGAAGGCCGATCCGAACAGGATCCGGCAGCGGGACGTCCTCCATGTAAAACCATTCCGAAGGCCAGTCTTCGAACGCCTTCTTCGGGGTTCCGGATAGGTATCCGGTCCCGGCGATGCGCCATAGCTCGGCTCCGCCCACTTGATATATTGACCCCTCATGAGAACGGGGTACTAGGCAGAATAATCTCTTCCACAGCCCGAAATGAGCCTCGACGCCCAAGAACAGTTCGCAAAGGGCCACGAAGCCCGCGATGTGCAAGATAGAGGCAGGAGTAAGGTGGTGCAACTGGAGGCCGTAGAACTCCAAGAGCCCCCGGAGAAACGGATGGATTGGAAATCCGAGTCCTCTTACTAGATAAGAGATGAAGCATACCCGCTCTCCTTTAGAGGTATCGGGGACACTCTCCGCTTGCTTTCCGCCCTTGTAGGTGGCAACTCCGGCTCGAACCGGGACCATGAAGGCCGGGGGAAGAAATCCCTTGGCTTGGAGTATGACTAGCTCGCTATGCGGGACTGAGCATCTCTCCCAATTTCCAGGCTGAGGGCTGGGAGCACGAGAGGAGGAGCCGATCGACTCTCCATGATGGAATGTGCTTTGGTCGAGGCGCTCCGATGAAAGCTTCATGAAGGGGGTTGGTGTGACTCAGATCTAGATCCTCGCCCTTTTATAGGCGGCTCATTTGCGCAGCTAGGGGTAAGTGTAAAATACCTGGCTCTTCGCATTCATTCAAACACGTGGAAGATGGCCATTATTGGGCGTAGAAGCCAAGGGCGCAGCATTTATCGAAGCGGACACTATTCGACAAGTATATGGAATTTGGAGAAGAACCCGCCTCGCAATGCGAAGACAATCAACGCAGGACTCATCGTCATTGAAGCCTGGTTAGGGAGCTCTACCGAGGAGTCCCGGATTAGGGGTGTCCGGATAGCGAACTATCACCGTTGGCGGACTCTGGACTATGAAGATACAAGATTGAAGACTTCGTCCGTGTCCGGATGGGACTTTCCTTGGCGTGGAAGGCAAGCTTGGCGATACGGATATGTAGATCTCCTACCATTGTAACCGACTGTGTAACCCTAACCTATCCGGTGTCTATATAAACCGGAGGGTTTTAGTCCGTGGGACGAACAATAATCATACCATAGGCTAGCTTCTAGGGTTTAGCCTCCTTGATCTCGTGGTAGATCTACTCTTGTACTACCCATATCATCAATATTAATCAAGCAGGAGTAGGGTATTACCTCCATCGAGAGGGCACGAACCTGGGTAAAAACATCGTGTCCCTTGTCTCCTGTTACCATCCGCCTAGACGCATAGTTCGGGACCCCCTACCCGAGATCCGCCGGTTTTGACACCGACACATACCTTTACTCTTGGGGACATGTCTAATCCAATGTGGTACTTAGTACTAACTCTCTACATGTCATCCCAGTCTTGGCATTCTTGTGGTTTCTTCTGTTTGCTCAGGCCAGTAGATGTACCTGTGTTATCTAACCTTGTTTACGCAGGTTCATTCCATCCTAAGCCAACTCAGGACTAGAAGGTAAGTATATGCATCACAATCATGTGTATGTGGAATTCTTGCTGATGTACATACTGTTTGCAAGAAGGACTCATGAGCATGAAGGTATTTTCCTTAATATTCTTTGCTCTGATGCATATGGCCAAGATACATGTAACACATTGCCTACTCTATCATGGTTATGCTCTCACATGCCTCTATATTCCATATCCACATGATTGCATACATGTAGGGGGAGCCTATGCATGTTACATGTCCTTCCGAAGCTTTACTTGCTACTCTTTATATCTTTATCTAAAGCTTTGATGTACATTGCCATCAATTACCAAAAAGGGGGAGATTGAAAGCACAAGTGCTCCCTAGGTGGTTTTGGTAATTAATGTCAACATATCTCTTGTTGAACTAACACTTTTATCTAGTATGTTTCAGATAAGTTCAACAATGGAGTGGCATGGACTAAATGATGTGGGAACCCCTTCAAGATGCTAAGGACAAAGGATTGTCTCAAGCTTCAAGCTCAAGACTCTTCATTTTATATTTTAGTGATCCAAGATCACATTGAATCTATAGGAAAAGCCAATACTATCAAGAAGGGATGAGGTGTTGCTTAATGAGTTTCTTGCTCCACAGTGCTTAGTGATATGCTCCAAAAACCCTCAACTACTTTCCCACTTCCACACATATGTCCTAAACCTAAAGTCAAAATCGGTCCCACTGATTCTTTCTATCTGGCGCCACCGAGTTCAAATGTCTTAGCCACTGCCACAAACCCTAGGCAAACGGTTTCACCGATAGGGATCTCGGTCTCACCGAGATGGGATTGTAATCTCTCTGTGTATGTCCATTACCAAAATCGGTCTCACCGAGTTTGTGCAATCGGTACTACCAAGATTACAATGCAAACTCTCTCGTTAACTTATTACCAAAATCGGTCCCACCGAGTTTGAGTAATCGGTTCCATCGAGTTTACCTGACCAACTCTCTGGTTAGCTAATTACCAAAATCGGTCTCACCGAGTTTGTGTAGTCGGTCTCAGCGAGATTACGTTATGCCCTAACCCTAACCATGTCGGTCCTACCGAGTTGCATGTCAGTCCCACCGAAAACCCTAACGGTCACTAGGTTTACTAAATCGGTCCGACCGAGTTTGTTGATTCGGTCCCACCGAGTTTGGTAAATTGTGTGTAGCGGTTAGATTTTGTGTGGAGGCTATATATACCCTCCACCTCCTCTTCATTCGTGGAGAGAGCCATCGAACAAACCTACACTTCCAACTTACCAGTTACGAGAGAGAACCACCTACTCATGTGTTGAGGCCAAGATATTCCATTCCAACCACATGAATCTTGATCTCTAGCCTTCCCCAAGTTGCTTTCCACTCAAATCTTCTTTCCACTAGATCCAAATCCTATGAGAGAGAGTTGAGTGTTGGGGAGACTATCATTTGAAGCACAAGAGCAAGGAGTTCATTATCAACACACCATTTGTTACTTCTTGGAGAGTGGTGTCTCCTAGATTGGCTAGCTGTCACTTGGGAGCCTCCGACAAGATTGTGGAGTTGAACCAAGGAGTTTGTAAGGGCAAGGAGATCGCCTACTTCGTGAAGATCTACCGCTAGTGAGGCAAGTCCTTCGTGGGCGACGGCCATGGTGGGATAGACAAGGTTGCTTCTTCGTGGACCCTTCATGGGTGGACCCGTCCGTGGACTCGCGCAACCGTTACCATTCGTGGGTTGAAGTCTCCATCAACGTGGATGTACGATAGCACCACCTATCGGAACCACGACAAAAACATCCGTGTCTCCAATTGCGTTTGAATCCTCCAAAGCCTTCCCTTTACATTCTTGCAAGTTGCATGCTTTACTTTCCGCTGCTCATATACTCTTTGCATGCTTGCTTGTTATGTATTGTGAATGTTAAACTTGTGCCTAAACTCCACTTAAACCTAAAGAAGTAAAAAACTGCTACTTTGGTACTTAGTGTCTAATCACCCCCCCCCTCTAGACACCTCTTCTCAAGATCCTACAGTATTCCTATATGAATCTTTATAAATCATTCTATGTGTTTTTATATATCTTCAAAAGGACGACAAAGATGTATTCCACTGTCATATATGAATATGGGAATATGGGTTACAAATACCAATACTCAAATTCAGAAACTAGTATCCAGTTTAAGGTGAATTCGAATATTTGGAACACTTCATGTCCAACTCAAATGTCACACGCAGCATAATGTGTACTCCCATTTAGATATGTACACAAGCGATGTATCAAGATTCAAATACCGAGTCAATCAACCAAGAATGTACAGAACTAACGGACATATAAACACTTATAGAGTATATGGATCAATAATATCAACTAACATACATAAGCCCGGCATTTGTACTTTTTTTTGGCTACAATATCATCCTTTTTTAGCCAGCATCTTGGCCCTTTCGATCGTGCCACTTATGGTCCATCTATACTACTACTATTGCTGAATGCACATTCAGCCCGATTAACATATTTGTAGGTCCGGCACAGCAATCCAAATGAAATGTCTCAAGTCTTATCAATTAATACAAACTTGTGCTCAAATAAAATTACAAACCAAAAAACAAAAAAAACAATTATTACATGAGCTCTAAAACAAATGGTTTGATTGATTACATGAACAGACAACACAAAGGTTATTCAACTATGGAAATAACATTTCACCTATGATTTACCAAGTAGGAATTTAATTTCCTTTTTTCCTTCAGGACCTTAACAATCTAATCAGTCTCAGCTTGCTTTGTTTTGAAATCCACCAAATATTTAATGGTTGTCTTGAGTACTGCTTGTGATTTGCTGTTTGCTTCCTCAACATGTCAACTTCATCTCTAAGTGCAGAAGTAGAATCTCTTTCTACCACTAGTTTAGCCTCTAGAGCATCAGCAGTTGGCAATTCATAATGCATGATTGGGCCGGTGCCACTGTTGTGGGATGATGCAACGTCCATGGGGACCTCTCTCTTTGATCTTGGGCTAACCTGTTTTGCCATTAAAGTTCTGATTGGATTCAGAAAAGTTGAAGTTAGCAAAACATCTCAACTGGGAGTCATAATAGCAAAACAGTTAAACAAACAAGGAATTAAAGAGTTTCAATTGGATGCTGAAAAGCACTAGTTATTAACATCATTGTAACCCGCTGTTGCAGCAGCAAAGCAATTAAACAAACAAGTAGATATTTAAGTTAAGGCAAACAGGTAATTCTTAACAGTAAGTATCAAACACATAGAAAGGCGTAGTCTACAATATGATCAACAGGCTGTGCCATTATGTAATCAGTAGCAAACTAAATTAAGTCAAGCAACGTAATTGAACAATTTTGCAATAAGTGGCTAACTAAAATTCTGAGAAGCGTGTAATCGAACTTACGCTAGTTCTTTGTACAGCACACCGCAACTTCTTTTTTGCTTACAAGGTTGTACAAAGGAGTCCATGGCATCAATTGCTTGGATACGCAGTCCCGATACTTCTTTCTTCCCACCTTTGCATGGGTAAGTCGAATGGTTAATCTGGTAAGATGGTGCGTCCTTGATATGTTATATGAGGACGTGTAGTCGAATAGTTGTAGCCAAACACATCACACGGCTTTTCTTGTATATTTCATGCGATTACTTTTGGCATATCGAGATCTAAGCAATCTACAATAGGATAAAAAGATGGCATCCTTCACATTATTGGCGAACTCAGTTCATAGAAACAAGCAATTCAACCATTCGTGGGTAAATCAAAAGTGCCCTGGAATATTTTCACTATCCAATCATACACGCATAAAGGGCGACGCCACCATAGGGGCTGGTATGGGCGGCCGCCTCGGTGGCTGGAAAGTGTGCACCTAGTTTGAGTCGTCCAGGTTGGCCCACGCTAGTTTTGTTCGTCCCAACGCGAGCATGCAATGTAAAAATGAAGAAAATGTTTCAATTTGGATGGGCCAATAACATAAGTGCAAGGCAGACCCTATAGCAGGCTCATGGCCCAAGCGAAGCGCCTCCCATATCGATCGACAGCAGGAAAAATCCCAATTCATTCGCTCAGCCTCCGATCTGGTTCGCTCCTAACCTAGCCGTCATTTGGACAGACCGACACAGCACTTCCTCGCGCCCTCGTTGGAGGGCGGTCGCGGGGCTTCAAGTGAACGGGAGGACAAGAAGATGAAGATCCAACCCTCGGTGTAGCCTGCGTGGGAGGCAGCAGTGGCAGCACGGGCATGGCATCGATCTTGCACAAACGGACAGTCGCAGCTTGCAAGAGTAGCATGCATAGCGAGCAGGTACATCACATCCCTGATTATATCTAATTCAACTCTTCAATTTCTGGCCAATAGTTAAACTGACGGTGTTGTAAAACTGCTTGTATGTAGGGAATCTATGAGAAAATGAAACCAATTTCTACTTATTTTATAACTCCCCAATCAATACTGAATCGATTTGAATCGATGTATCTAATCAAGTTTCGGTGCAAACATACAAGCTCATGTTGTTATTGAGCTGAAGTGTCTAATGAGCAGATGCTAATGAAGGATTTGATGCAAACATTTTACATGCTCCTGGTGATGAACATATAGTGTCTAATGAGGGATCTAATGCAAGCATTTTGCAAGCTCATTGAAGGATTTAGTGTCTAATGATGATCTACTATATTGAGAGAGATAGAGATTTGCAGGCATTGATGACAAGCAAATTATAGTGCATTTTCATAGCTTGAGGAAACGTCGAGCCCATCTACCAGAAAGTCCCCATATCATGACAACATAGCATAAATACTTTTCTAATCTGTTGTTTGAAACTATTGGCATACTTGTGCAGGATAGATATATTGATATGCAGTTTCCGCACTGGTTATACGTGCAATTACACTTCGATATTTTCAGCCAGAGAACGGATAATTCAAGCAGGTACAGACCATGTTTGTAGTCCTTGTACACCATGTTGCATTTTGTGTTTTTGGTGCTTGCATCATTTAGTGTTTATAATCTGAACTACTTTGGATCATTAGCTGGTTTTCAATGTGCATGTAGCTTCACATTTCTCAAGTTATGTTGATTTCGGTGCAAGTGCCTTCATATTTTTAAGTTAAATGTTAGCCTGGTAACTTGAATTAGTGGATCAGCCACGCACACAAATCATACGAATGCCAAGTCTGAATTAAATGAAATGCATGGACTTACACTAGCTCGTTGTACAGGCTCACTGCAGCTCTGCTTGCGTTTGGGATGTTTCATGTACAAGTCCATGTTACCACTTGCTTGGATGTGCAGGCCTTGTGCTCCTTGCATCCCCCTCTGCATTTTTGACACGGCGAATGCTTGATCAAATAAGAGGAATCGACCTTGATGTTGTACCGGAGGAGATACTTACAAGGTTATGCGGGTGTGCGAGGATGTGTACCAGATCCGTAGCCCGTCATGCTTCGCTAAAAATGGATTTGCTTGTTTCAAATGATATCTCCGGAAGAAATAAGAGTTAAAGTCGAGTTGCATAGGCGTGTAAGCTAAGAGAGTAGTGAAAGGATATCCAAACATCATCGAAACGATTGCACAAGGGAGTGATGTGTGGATACCTAGTTCGAACCAGCGTTTGGGCATGCTCGCCTAGCTAGAGTGCGGGTCACTTGAGCCGTTGAGGGTGATCTTATTGGCGTTGGCGGCGCACACGGATGCAGATCTTGAGTGGTAGCGAGCGCTTCGATCGCGGTGGGCGAGACCGTTGGTGAAGCTGCAGCGGCCTCGAAGCGGAGGTGCGACGATGTGCTCGGTGAAGTAGCCCCGTGAGCTGGGAGACGGCGTCGATGAAGCGCACCTGATGTGGTGGAACTCGGTGTCTGTGAGGCACGTCGGTTGCGGCGGCCGACGTTGTCGGTGGACCACCCGGTGCGGTGGACGAGGGCATAGATGAGGTAGCTCCGGTGCGGTGGTGAAGCACGACCGTCGTCTTCGTCGTCGTCGTCCGGCACAGAGGTGGGGAATGGTGGGGAAAGACACGAGACGAGGGGCGATTTGAGGGATGGCAGAGAATTAGGGATTTGAGCAATCTGGGCGCGGAAGGGGATGGTAAAGAAGAGAGATTTTGCAGGGCTGGAATTGGGGCCGCCAGATATTTCAATCCGAAACGTGGAAGCGCGAACTTATATTGTCGTCGTCCCTTTTTCTGGGGGAGGGGGTGGGTGGCTGGGTGCTACGTGTCCGTCCGACACACGCGACCACCCCGACAGGACTATGCTTCGGTGCCTTAAGGCACCTGCCTTTGTGTCCATGACATGTGGGCCCAACAGGTCGCTGGCCCACATGTCAGTCACCCAAGGGCAGTTGGCTTTAAGGCACCAAAGCAGCGTCCACCCCAACACGACCCTGGTCTGCCTGGTGCGCCTACATTTGAGAATGCAAACGAATCTTCTTTCATTTGCAAACGAATCTGTATGTATTACCATGCCTGTGTTTTCCTTGCAATAATTAGTCATTCAAAACGAGATACTCCATCCGTTCACTTTTGTAAGTCGTTTCAGACAACTTAAAATGAACTGTTTTGCACATTGTCTGAAATGTCTTCAAGGTCTTATAAAACTGAACAGAGGGAGTACTATAAACTAATTAATGAGGAGTTATTTGAAAAAAAAATCGAAACGGTACTGATACGTCTCCAACGTATCTATAATTTTTGATTGCTCCATGCTACTTTATCTATTGTTTTGGACTATAATGGGCTTTATTTTCCACTTTTATATTACTTTTGGGACTAACCTATTAACCGGAGGCCCAACCCAGAATTGCTGTTTTTTTTGCCTATTTCAGTGTTTCGAAGAAACGGAATATCAAACGGAGTCCAAACGGAATGAAACCTCCGGGAATGTGATCTTCTCACCGAACGTGATCCAGGAGACTTGGACCCTACTTCAGGAAGTGCCAGAGGCGGTCACAAGGGTGGAGGGCGCCCCCCTGGGCGCGCCCCCTGCCTCATGGGCCCCCTGACGCTCCACCGACGTACTCCTTCCTCCTATATATACCTACATACCCCCAACAGATCAGAGACGGAGCCAAAAACCTAATTCCACCACCGCAACTTCCTGTATCCACGAGATCCCATCTTGGGGCCTGTTCCGGAGCTCCGCCGGATGGGGCATCCACCACGGAGGGCTTCTACATCAACACCATAGTCCCTCCGATGAAGTGTGAGTAGTTTACTTCATACCTTCGGGTCCATAGCTAGTAGCTAGATGGATTCTTCTCTCTTTTTGGATCTCAATACAATGTTCTCCCCCTCTCTCGTGGAGATCTATTCGATGTAATCTTATTTTTGCGGTGTGTTTGTTGAGACCGATGAATTGTGGGTTTATGATCCAGGTTATCTATGGAAAATATTTGATTCTTCTCTGAATTATTTTATGTATGATTGATTTATCTTTGCAAGTCTCTTTGAAATATCTATTTGGTTTGGCCAACTAGATTGGTAGTTCTTGCAATGGGAGAAGTGTTTAGCTTTGGGTTCAATCTTGCGGTGTCCTTACCCAGTGACAGAAGGGGTTGCAAGGCACGTATTGTATAGTTGCCATCGAGGATAACAAGATGGGGTATTTATCATATTGCATGAATTTATTCCACTACATCATGTCATCTTGCTTAAGGCGTTACTCTGTTTTTAACTTAATACTCTAGATGCATCTTTGGATAGCGGTCGATGAGTGGAGTAATAGTAGTAGATGCAAAATCGTTTTGGTCTACTTGTCTCGGACGTGATGCCTATATACATGATCATTGCCTAGATATACTCATAACTATGCTCAATTCTGTCAATTGCTCAACAGTAATTTGTTCACCCACCGTAGAATATCTATGCTCTTGAGAGAAGCCACTAGTGAAACCTATGGCCCCCGGGTCTATTCTCATCATATCAATCTCCATCACCTTATTTACTTGCTTTGATTTTACTTTTCACTTTGCATCTTTATACCAAAAATACCAAAAATATTATCTCTATCAGATCTCACTCTCGTAAGTGACCGTGAAGGGATTGACAACCCCTAATCGCGTTGGTTGTGAGTAGCTATCATTTTGTGCAGGTACGAGGGACTTGCGCGTGGCCTCCTATTGGATTGATACCTTGGTTCTCAAAAACTGAGGGAAATACTTACGCTACTGTGCTGCATCATCCTCTCCTCTTTGGGGAAAACCAACGCAAGCTCGAGACGTAGCAAGAAGGATTTCTGGCGCCGTTGCCGGGGAGGTCTACGCAAAAGTCAACATACCAAGTACCCATCACAATCCCTATCTCTCGCATTACATTATTTGCCATTTTCCTCTCGTTTTCCTCTTCCCCACTTCACCCTTGCCGTTTTATTTGTCCTCTCTTTCCCAATCTCCTCCTCCTTTTTTTTCCTTTGCCTTTTGTTTGCTCGTGTGTTAGTTTGCTTGTTTGTCGTTATGTCGAATTCCTTATCCGCTCCTATGTCTCCCGAGTTTGAAGTTCTTCACTTCAAGCAACGGCAAGGAGAAAATTTAAAAGATGCTTGGTATAGGATGATGGAATCTTATCGTAAGTGCACCCTAGAGGTGAACTTTAGAATTCTTCTTCGCAATTTTTATGTTGGGTTAAATATGACACATAGACAACTCTTGGATTGCATTGCCAAGGGAAATTTTATTGAAATTGATCCCAGTATTGCGCATGAAATTATAGAGGGAATAGTGGGAACACTACCCCAAAAGGGAGGATCCCATCCTACCCAGGAAGAAACCCAAGTGTTTGAGAAGATTTGCGAAGTAACAAAATTTTTACAAAGTCTCTTGAGCCTCTTAAAAGTGTTAGCGGAAATCTTCACCGCATGAATATGTTGATTAATCTTTGTAATAAGCGGTTGGATTCTTTAGATCCAAAAATTTCCGAGTATGAAGGAAAGCGGCAAGAACCACCCAGATTCGAGCATGACTCCGCTAAAATATTGAAAATTAAAGATAGCAATACCTAGATCTATCCTTGCTTTTATGCCTAGCTAGGGGCGTTAAACGATAGCGCTTGTTGGGAGGCAACCCAATTTTATTTTTTTGTTTTTGTTTTTGCTTCTATTTAGGAATAAGTAATCCATGTAGCCTCTGTTTAGATGTGGTTTTATCTTTTAATTAGTGTTTGTGCCAAGTTGAACCTATTGGATCTTCTTGGATGATAGTTATTTGATCTTGCTGTAATTTCCAGAATCTTTGTGCTCAGTGCCCGAATTGTTAAAAATCACAAGAACGTGATAAAATACTGATTCCAATTGCTTCTGATCAATAAACAAGTTTTCCAGGTCGTCTAATTTTGGTAGAATTGTTTGGGTTCCAGAAGTTTGCGTTAGTTACAGATTACTACAGACTGTTCTGTTTTTGACAGATTCTGTTTTGCGTGTGTTGTTTGCTTATTTTGATGAATCTATGGTTAGTAAAATAGTTTATAATCCATAGAGAAGTTGGAATACAGTAGGTTTAACACCAATATAAATAAAGAATGATTTCATTACAGTACCTTAAAGTAGTCTTTTGTTTTCTTTCTCTAACGGAGCTCACTAGATTTCTATTGAGTTTTGTGTTGTGAAGTTTTCAAGTTTTGGGTGAATTCTTTTGATGGATTATGGAACAAGGAGTGGCAAGAGCCTAAGCTTGTGGATGCCCATGGCACCCCCAAGATAATCCAAGGACACCAAAAATTCAAAGCTTGGGGATGCCCCGGAAGGCATCCCCTCTTTCGTCTACTTCCATCGGTAATTTACTTGGAGCTATATTTTTATTCACCAACATGATATGTGTTTTGCTTGGAGTGTCTTGTATTATTTGCATCTTTGCTTGTTAGTTTACCACAATCATCCTTGCTGTACACACCTTTTGAGAGAGCCATACATTAATTGAAATTTTATAGAATACTCTATGTGCTTCACTTATATCTTTTGAGCTTGATAGTTTGCTCATAGTGCTTCACTTATATCTTTTTGAGCGTGATAATTTTTGCTCTAGTGCTTCATTTAGATCTTTTAGAGCACGGTGGTGGATTTTTTTTAAAGAAACTTGATCTCTCATGATTCACTTAGATTATTTTGAGAGTCGTTAATAGCATGGTAATTTGCTTAATGTTAATATACTTGGTATTCAAGATATGTGAAACTTTCTTTTAAGTGCGTTGAATACTAAGATAAGTTTGATGCTTGATAATTGTTTTGAGATATGGAGGTGATAATATCAAAGTTGTGCTAGTTGAGTAGTTGTGAATTTGAGAAATTCTTGTGTTGAAGTTAGCAAATCCTGTAGCATGCACGCATGGTGAAATTTATGTAACAAATTTGAAACATGAAGTGTACCTGGCTTGTGCATCCTTATGAGTGGCGGTCGGGGACGAGCGATGGTCTTTTCCTACCAATCTATCCCCCTAGGAGCATGCGCGTAGTATTTGATTTTTGATGACTTCTAAATTTTTGCAATAAGTATATGAGTTCTTTTGACTAATGTTGAGTCCATGGATTATACGCACTTTTACCTTTCCGCCTTTGCTAGCCTCTTCAGTACCGTGCATTGCCCTTTCTCACCTTGAGATTTGGTGCAAACTTCGCCGGTGCATCCAAACCCCGTGATATGATACACTCTATCACACTTAAACCTCCTTATATCTTCCTCAAAACAGCCACCATACCTACCTATTATGGCATTTCCATAGCCATTCCGAGATATATTGCCATGCAACTTTCCACCATTCCGTTCATCATCATCATGACATACATTACTTTTGTCATATTGCCACTGCATGATCATGTAGTTGACATCGTATTTGTGGCAAAGCCACCATGCATTATTTTCATACATGTCACTCTTGATTCATTGCACCATCCCGGTACACCGCCGGAGGCATTCATATAGAGTCATACCTTGTTCTAGTTTCGAGTTGTAATCCTTATGTTGTAATCAATAGAAGTGTAATGATCATCATTATTAGAGCATTGCCCAAACAAAAAAAAGGCCAAAAAAAGGAAAGGCCCAAAAAAAGGGCAATGCTACTATCTCTTTTTGCACACTTGTGCTTCAAAGTAGCACCATGTTCTTCATGTAGTGAGTCTCATATATTGTGCTTCAAAGTAGCACTTTGTTCTTCATGTAGTGAGTCTCATATATTGTGCTTCAAAGTAGCACCATGTTTTTCATATAGTGAGTCTCATAAGTTGTCTTTTTATACTAGTGGGAATTTTTCATTATAGAACTTGGCTTGTATATTCCTACGATGGGCTTCCTCAAATGCCCTAGGTCTTCATGAGCAAGCAAGTTGGATGCACACCCACTAGTTTTCTTTTGTTGAGCATTCATAGCTCTAGTGCATCCGTTGCATGGCAATCCCTACTCCTCATGTTGATATCAATTGATGGGCATCTCCATAGCCCGTTGATTATCCTCATCAATGTGAGACTTTCTCCTTTTTTGTCTTCTCCACACAATCCCCATCATCATATTCTATTCCACCCATAGTGCTATATCCATGGCTCACGCTCATGTATTGCGTGAAGGTTGAAAAAGTTTGAGATTATTTAAGTATGAAACAATTGCTTGGCTTGTCATCGGGGGTATAGAAGTTGGGAACATCTTTGTGTGACGAAAATGAAGCATAGCCTAACTATATGATTTTGTAGGGATGAACTTTCTTTTGCCATGCTATTTTGAGAAGACATGATTATTTTGATTAATATGCTTGAAGTATTATTATTTTTATGTCAATATGAACTTTTGTCTTGAATCTTTCGGATCTGAATATTCATATCACAATTAAGAATATTTACATTGAAATTATGCCAAAGTATCACTCCGCATCAAAAATTCTCTTTTTATCATTTACCTACTCGAGGACGAGCAGGAATTAAGCTTGGGGATGCCTGATACGTCTCCAAAGTATCTATAATTTTTTATTGCTCCATGCTACTTCATCTATTGTTTTGGACTATAATGGGCTTTATTTTCCACTTTTATATTACTTTTGGGACTAACCTATTAACCGGCGGCCCAGCCTGAAATTCTTGTTTTTTGCCTATTTCAGTGTTTCGAAGAAACGGAATATCAAACGGAGTCCAAACGGAATGAAACCTTCGGGAACGTGCTATTCTCACCGAACGTGATCCAGGAGACTTGGACCCTACTCCAAGAAGTGCCAGAGGCGGTCACGAGGTGGAGGGCGCCCCAGGGCGCCCCTGCCTCGTGGGCCCCCTGACGCTCCACCGACGTACTCCTTCCTCCTATATATACCTACGTACCCCAACAGATCAGAGACGGAGCCAAAAACCTAATTCCAGCGCCGCAACTTCCTGTATCCACGAGATCCCATCTTGGGGCCTGTTAGGAGCTCACGGAGGGGGCATCCACCACGGAGGGCTTCTACATCAACACCATAGCCCCTCCGATGAAGTGTGAGTAGTTTACTTCAGACCTTCGGGTCCATAGCTAGTAGCTAGATGGCTTCTTCTCTCTTTTTGGATCTCAATACAATGTTCTCCCCCTCTCCCGTGGAGATCTATTCGATGTAATCTTCTTTTGGCGGTGTGTTTGTTGAGACCGATGAATTGTGGGTTTATGATCCAGCTTATCTATGGAAAATATTTGATTCTTCTCTGAATTCTTTTATGTATGATTGAGTTATCTTAGCAAGTCTCTTCGAATTATCCGTTTGGTTTGGTCAACTAGATTGGTAGTTCTTGCAATGGGAGAAGTGTTTAGCTTTGGGTTCAATCTTGTGGTGTCCTTACCCAGTGACAGAAGGGGTTGCAAGGCATGTATTGTATTGTTGCCATCGAGGATAACAAGATGGGGTATTTATCATATTGCATGAATTTATTCCTCTACATCATGTCATCTTGCTTAAGGCGTTACTCTGTTTTTAACTTAATACTCTAGATGCATGCTGGATAGCGGTCGATGAGTGGAGTAATAGTAGTAGATGCAAAATCATTTCGGTCTACTTGTCTCGGACGTGATGCCAATATACATGATCATTGCCTAGATATACTCATAACTATGCTCAATTCTGTCAATTGCTCAACAGTAATTTGTTCACCCACCGTAGAATATCTATGCTCTTGAGAGAAGCCACTAGTGAAACCTATGGCCCCCGGGTCTATTCTCATCATATCAATCTCCATCACCTTATTTAATTGCTTTGCTTTTACTTTTCACTTTCCATCTTTATACCAAAAATACCAAAAATATTATCACTATCAGATCTCACTCTCGTAAGTGACCGTGAAGGGATTGACAACCCCTAATCGCGTTGGTTGCGAGTAGCTATCGTTTTGTGCAGGTACGAGGGACTTGCGCGTGGCCTCCTACTGGATTGATACCTTGGTTCTCAAAAACTGAGGGAAATACTTACGCTATTGTGCTGCATCATCCTCTACTCTTCGGGGAAAACCAACGCAAGCTCGAGACATAGCAGGTACCCACGCTAACGTGGATTCGAATATGTCACATAATTAGTTATTTGAATTAGAGTGTGTGTCACGTAGTTAGTTATTTGAATTAGAGTGTGTGTCACGTGGCGATCTCCAATTCTAACGTGGATTTTGCATTTCACTGTATCCACGCTACTTTTTTAATACAAATTCATATGTATATGATGAACACCATGGTAGTGAGAAAACTTTTGGATGGATTCAAACATATGACCTACAAAATAGCACAACAAATTGAGCCAATGTCAACTTTTCGAAACTATGGCACGAATTCTAAATAATTACCCGTATGCCCGGTCCTCAGTTCAAATCTTACAATGTACACCGAATTGAAACATCGATATTATGTCTCGTACTATGTACATTCAAATGTTGTTTTAGCCCCCCCTGCAGCCAAGACAAACGCTACATACTTCCTGTATCGGTCAATCTTCCTCTCCTAACCACCTTAGCAAGCTATCGGTCTCCAACACACGTTCATTCTTTCTCTCCATGTTTCGATCTCTAAGTCTCTCAAATACACAACCCCTTTTTCCACTCCTGTTACCAAATGTATTTACCTCACACACCCGCCATTGCACCCCATGCCGAGCTCTCTCCCCCCTCTCCCTCTCACCCTCTCGCGCTAAATACATGCATTTCCTATCTAGCCCCCCCAACCTCTCGTGCGCACGAACGCACGTTGTATATCTAGGTCACTCCATCGAGACGGTCTCACTCTTTCTTCCGCACGGTGGGACACACTCGCTCAATCTAGCTCTCTTTATCTGAGTCTTGTTTAACCTCGTTTTCTTTCACACACAAATGATATATCTCCCTGTTCGGGCCTCGATCGACACACTCTATACTCTCTCATGCAGATTGTCTATCTAGGTCAGTCCATCCAAGCCACCGCCACTGTCAGGACCCCGATTCCAAGTCACATCGATCTAGCCGGTAACAGCTCATATCACTTTGCGGCCTCACGCACGGTATTCCCACGGGTGTCGCCTTACTATGGCCCGGGACCGTTTGCGCCTTTTGGCTCACGTATATGATAGTGTCGCTAGCATCCATATGACAGAGAACCCGGGCCGCCATGGCTAGTCGTGAACCCAAAGCGGCACTAACCCATGGGGACAGGCATACATGAATCACATCGAGCATGTCGGTCATCAACGTGTGAATCCGGGCTGTAGCACTGGGCTAACAGGACTCCGGTGAACCGGGCTGTAGCGGACTACTATCGCTCAGGAAGCACTAGACTACATTTCCCCATATGAGAGGCTGCCAAGGATAAACAACTAGATTGTCGGATCCCACACATACCAAGCATTTCAAACATACACACAATATGCTCAATATGTGTAAATACAACATGGCATCACAACATAACTCTACGACTCAAATATTTATTCATTAGGCTCCGAGGAGCGAGATATTACAAACATGGGACTCATGACCCAACACTCAGAGCATACAAGTCAAAACACAAGCGGAAGCTTAACATGTCTGAGTACAGACATCTACAAATGAAAAAGGCTGAGAAGCCTGACTATCTACCGAGATCTGCCGAGGGCACAAGATCGTAGCTGAGGTAACAAGCTAAACGTCGAAGTCCAAGCGGAACTACTAGCGAGACTGACGTCTCTCTGCAAAACATAAAATAAGCAAACGTGAGTACAAACGTACTCAGCAAGACTTACATCAGAACTAACTACATATGCGTCATTATCAAAAGGGGTGGTGGAGTTTGACTCAGCAAGCCAGCTTTGACTCGGTGGCTATCCTGAACTACATCGCAAGTAACTCTTTTGAGGTGGCGCTACGAGTCCACATATTCACCATATCAATACACCACTATGGATCCGCTCCCGTCTCCCTACGAACGCCATCCATAGCACTCACGCTATCTTGCGCATTTTAGAGTATCCACTTTCACTTGTGTATGAACTATGCAAGGGTCCAAGTTTCCATATCCGAGGAATCCGGCTATTCAATAGATAATGATAACCTGCAGGGTGTACTTTCACACACGCTCTCGCCACTTATCGCCTCAGACACGTCATGTACCTCGGCAACCTTCAAGCGGAAGCGGGCGAGGAGTCAGCCACGACCGACTAACTACACAAGTCTCTCGTCCAGGTTTATCGCCTATTCGGGTTCCATCCGCAAGGAGATCCGGCCGGGGTGTCGCTCACGACCCCAAACGATGTGAGCAAGGTTCCCAAGCCCACCAACCGGGTGCCACTTGGTACACCGTGCCACTGTGCCTAGTATGTCCCAAGCCCACCTGTACCGGGTGCCACTTGGTAGACTACTAACACTACCTCCAAACACCGAAACTAGTTGCAACTCACCGGACAGAGATCATGTTGATTAATAAGTCGAGAGGGGTCGATTCTATGGAACCCAATGTGTGGTAGTAACTGTTCATGGATCACAAACACGAACTCAGTTCACGAGGACGGCTGCAATGAGACAACCCACCATGTACTCCTACATGGCCTCTCACCGCTACCTTTACCAAATCGTGTTCACACACTTAGCTCACACACAAGAGGATATGTTCACCACTTTCCAATTCATTCCCAATGAATCGGACCGACACAACTCTAAGCAATAGCAGGCATGACAAACAAGCATGAATGAGTAGGCACATCAGGGCTCAAACAACTCCTACTCATGCTAGTGGGTTTCATCTAATTACTGTGGTATGACAGGTCATGCAGAGGATAAAGGGGTTCAGCTACCGCAGCAAGTAACACATGAGTCGTTGTTGTCCTAATGCAGTAAAATAGAGCAGGAGCGAGAGAGTGGGATTGTATCGGAATGAACAAGGGGGTTTTGCTTGCCTGGCACTTCTGAAGATATTATAGCTCTTCATCGGTGTCATCGATCTCATCGTCGAACGTCGTCTACTGAGAGGGGACAAACACTGGCAAACAAGGAAGAACACAATCAATGCAATGCAACAATATGATGCATGAATGTGACATGGCAATACGCTGTTGTTTGGGCTAATGCAACTAGCACCAAGGTTAAATGAAGTTGGTTTGAACCTAAGATTCAAATCCAAACTCCATATGTGAAATTCAAATGCCATTTAATTGACTTGTCCTAAACAGTAGCTATAAATTATTCTAACATGCATGAAAATGGTACAGATGGATAGATTGGATTTTTCTGATCATTTTTCATATATAATTTATTTGATTTGGAGCTACGGTTGATTTTATATGAATTTTAGAAGTTTTGGATATATTCTGGAATTTTCTGTATTATTTTAAATCCAGAAAATTATTAACTGCATCAGCGTTGCGTCACTGTGACGTCAGCAGGGTCAACAGATGTCGGCCAGCATCAAACCTCGACGCTGGGACCCATGGTCGATGATCGTGCTAATTATCGAGACCTGTTAGTGCTAATTTAATCCTAATTAAAAGTGTCGCCAGGCTGGGCCCACATGTCAAGAGCTCAGTTTAGTTTAGCGAGGAATTAGCACCTAACGGTGGTGATTAGCACTAACTAGCATCTAACTAATCCAGCTAGTGCCGCCCCACATGTCATTTACCGGTGGGGCCCTACCGGGTCAAAATAGTCAAACCCAGCCAGCGGGTCAAACCCACCGCGACTCGGACGCCGGCGAGACCCGAGACGGCGGCCTTGGCTCGGAAAACGCCATGTGGCACCTGGACGAGGCCGTTCTTGGGCTCGTTGGAGAGCTCTCGCTGGCGCGCGTCGAGTGGTGGTGGCGGCAGGACCTATGGTGGCCGGAGCCGACGACGGTGAACTCCAAGGCGGCGGCCGGAGCTCGGGTGCAAGTGGGGATGGGGCTGCGGTGCGCAAACGAGCGCGGCGAGGTGCCACGGAGGCTCTACGCGATGCGGGGAGCGCGTTGGGCGCATGCCCGGGACCAAATGGTCACCGGAGCATCACCGACGACGAGTGCGGGCGGCGGCGCGTCCGGGTGAGTGCGGTTTGAGTCGCTACGGTCTTGGCGGAAGCGAACGGAGAGGGGGAGGATAGGCAGAAGCTCACGGTGATCGTCGTGGGGTGGACGGCGAGCTCGGGGGATGACCGGAGCAACGGGGCGACGGAGGCGATCTCGGCGGCCGCAGGTTGAAGACGACGACGGTGAAGACGAAACGGAGCTTCCCGGCTCACTTGGCGCGGTGAGGAGGAGGAGAAGGTCGGGGCGGAGCTCTGGGATGCGTCGGGAGGTGGGGTAGTGGCTGTGGCGCGGGGTTACGGCGTCAGTGGCGATGGTGGCACTCGGGCACGCGCGTAGGAGAAACAGAGGAGGGGGAGGGAGAGCAGCGAGTGAGGGAGAGGAGAGAGGGGGGTCGGGGAGGCGCGTGGCGTCTCCGGGGCGTCGAGGCGGAGCCAGGCAGGCTGGGAGGGAGGAGGTGGAGGCTTCGGGCGCGCTGGCGTCGACACGCCTCTGCCTACTGGCAGAGGTGGAAGAAGACCAAGGCGCCCCTGGTGGGCTGGGCTGATTCTGCTGGGCCACCAGGTGAGTGGGCCTCAGGTAAGCTTCAGGTAAGTCCTTCTCTCTCTCTCTTTTATTTGTTTTAGTTTTCTATTTTTATTACTCTGTTTTGAATTAAAATACTAACTCATTTTATAAAATCCTGACAAAAATTGTGGGCACTATTTGAATTATTTCCAATAGCCCCCAAGTACTTTCAGGATTATTTGGACATTTAAAAAATATTGTATAATTGAAATGTCCAAATTCAAATACTTATGAATTAATTCAAAAATACAGAATAGCCTCCAAAAATATGAAACCATTTTTGGCAGAGGGTTTAGCCAGGACCAAAGATGGTGAACATTTATGAAGGGCATTTTGGGTTCATTGAGAATATTTTTATTTGAACCTAGTTGATTTGGTTTGGTGCTAGGGTTTGAGCAATCCCCATTCAACTTTTAATAAATTTAGATATGATGCAACAACCAAGCTAACACTAGTGCATTGCAAGGCTAGGGATGTGACAACTCACCCCCACTAAACGAGAATCTCGCCCCGAGATTCAAGATGTGAGGTAAGAGGAAAAGGGGAGTCACAAAACTATCACAATCTTCATGATCCATTTGCCCTTCTCGAAGATGTTGATTCATTCCATCATCTTGGTCTTGACGTCTTTGCTTTCGAGAACTACATCCAACACGATAACGGAAAGAAAAAAAAACTCTCGAAGAATCGATCTTCTCGAAGATCGAGCAACCCAGGATTAACCCATGGAATGAGACATAGCAACATCTCCCGAGCTAGGACATGAAACATACATCCAGAGGGATGGAGTGTAACAGATGACGAAGATTCACTATGTAGACACAATTCCACACTTAAGAAGGTGGTGAACGGTTGTCAACGCAGCGAGGAGCTGAGTAGCCATGATACCATAACGAGACATCTTAAGGAAGGTGACCCGCAGAAATATTCCCTTAAGTGGCAAAAAGAGTTACTTTTGATATAGAGATCATTGAGACTCTTTATACCAGCCTAAGGCAATCACAATCGATCATTTGAAAGAGTTCGAAAGAATGACATACTCGGACTAGTATGGATGATATGAACTACCTTGTTGAAGACAACGCAATGGATGATTTCTGCTTATCATCGGAGATGGATGGGACCCATGGTAAGTCCACTTTGAAGATGATATTGGATAGCAACTACCAAGAAGGGCATCCCATTGAAATTGGCACAATGGGGTGCAAGCTGGGAACAAAATGCAACTGTTGGGAATGTTCCAACCATCATATCTGCCTGAGATTCAGATCCGATTGGTAATAGGATACTTCAGACTCAGCATGTCTGAAAAGAAAGTTTGCAACACAATTCGACGAGATGGCGTTGCGAGATTCTCGAGGAATGAACCAAGGTAGCAAGCTCCAAAACATGAGCTGGTTCTGCTAAACACATGTGGACACGTTGTCCCAGACAAGCATGACCACATGGTAGTCTTACAACAAAACACTACCGAGTTCAGGTGGGGAACCATCATCAAGGAGAACGAAGTCCTTGCATAAGGCATGCTCTTAATTAGGAACTTCTTCTCCTTGAACAAATCAATCAGTGGCTTTGTGTGCTAGGGATGCATATAGAATGAAGGTTGCAAGTCTCCAAACCATAGAATACTTCGCACGTATGCATGACTGACTTGGGATGGTTCTAGAGGAAACAAAAACAATCTTTCTCAAATTCATGACGGCAACTTACACCTAAAGCACAAGAATTCGAGGAAGTCACTTCTTCCATCCAAGCATAAGCTTCATGAACGGAACACGAAGGCATTGCTTACAAAGTTTCCAACACTAGGTTGATGTTCGACATGAATCATGGGGGAGACAAAATGCTGCTAATGGGCTCAACAGCAACTCATCAGAATTTCCATATCACTGGACTTCCACCATCATGTGAACACGGTGATAGTATTGGTCAGACCAATAGATATAATGGTGTATGCTCGAGGGATCAACCACGAGTGTCGGGGAGGCTGATCGTGTCCCACGAACACCTACGGGACCTGGTCCCTTGTGGTTCGAAGGGGGGCGGAGAATGCACAAAGAGCGGATCGAGGCGATGCACACGAGCAGATTTACCCAGCTTCGGAGCTCTCCGGAGAGATAATACTCCTACTGCTGCTTGGTGGATTGTATTGTGTTCTTGCTAGGGAGCAATGGGAGCTACAAAACCTAGCCTAAGTGAGTGTGGTCTCGTATGAGTCGAATGAATCGAACGAGCTGGACCCTTTCTACGTTGCACACGGGCCTCCTTTTATAGTCTCAAGGGGTCACCACAGGTGGCAACGCATATGAGGGTACAAATGTAAAAACAAAGGTTGGTAAACCGCTTTGTACAGTGTCTGATGATCTATACCTAACTCGACGGCAAGGGACAAGAGCCATAAATGTACGTCCACGTCGCTGAGCAGATTCTGTGAGGACCGTCAAGTGCGCCTCCGTTTGCCACGATGGTAGCTTGTCAGCGCCGCTTATCGCCGCTCCCCGCTGGCTGCACAGCCCATTGACACGCATGCCTGGGAGAGCCCCGTGGCGACACGTTGGCGGATGGGCTGGAGCGGAGATGAAGAGAAGTTACCTGCCGCGGCAAGGTCCTTGTCGCGCTCGGGAGCTTGTCGCTCGCCAAGCCTTCTCGGCAAGCTCCTCTTGCCGGGGTCTTGTTTCCTTCGTGCCTTGAGTGACCTTCCCGGCAAGCTCCTCTTGCCGGGGCCTTGATTACTTTGTTCTTGAATGGCTCCAAAGGAGCCGCTGAGGACCTTGGTGGTCACCAGGCCAGCCCGGCCGCGGGGTGCTGCGACTGTCCATGCACGAGTTCGGGGTACTAGGGTACCCCTACTCTAGTACACCGACAGGAGCCCCCGGGCCTGGGCCACACACGGCGCCGAGCTCTGTTGGGCCAGGCCCAAAACAGTGCACGGGCAGGCGCGGCCTGGATTGCGCAGTTATTTGCTTCGGACCCACCACGTCCCCCACGAACGGCACGTTTCGGACGTGGCGTCGTGGGAGAGATCGTGGGGGCTTTCTTTAATGGGAAAATCAGAACGCCCGGCCCCTCTCCCCCCTTATAAGCAGGGGAAACAGGGGCACAACGCCCACTTGCCATTGCTGTCACATCAAAAACCACCACCGCTCCCCCCTTTCCCTCAAGTCCACAGAGAGCGACGCCCGCCCCCATTGCCACCGGCGCTATCAACGCCGTCGACCTCCTCCACCACCTCCCCCATGGCTCCAAAGCCGACAAGGGAAAGGCGTGAATGCCGAGGCGCAGCGGCTGCTGGCGGCGCTGCGGAAGGAGCGGGCCCTCTTGATCCCCCGCTTGCGGGGAAGGAGCTGCGGAGCTGTATTACTTTTTCTGGTTGACGGAGACGCGGGCGCACCCGCGCACGAGGGTGATCTCCGCCGCCACATCCGAGAAGGTTTCCATCGGGTACCCTTTCTTCGCGCTTTTCTTCCACTGTGGGCTCTATCCGCCCTTTTCCGAATTCTTTTGCGATGTCATGAACACATATGGCCTCCGCCTCCTTGATTTCACCCCCAACGCCGTCCTCACCATGGCCGTTTTCGCGCACCTCTGCGAGAACTTTGTCGGGGTCCACCCAAACGTCGCACTTTTCCGCCATTACTTCACGCCCAGAGTAGAGAGAGAGCCGCTTGTCGGAGGAATTGCATGGACCTCCGTGGATCGGCAAGAAAGAAGCGTATCTTGACGGAGAGCTGCGCAGCAAGTGGGAGGTGGAGAG
The DNA here is from genome assembly GCA_021605205.1 of Aegilops longissima. Classification (NCBI taxonomy): domain Eukaryota; kingdom Viridiplantae; phylum Streptophyta; class Magnoliopsida; order Poales; family Poaceae; genus Aegilops; species Aegilops longissima. Next base: position 517,567,274 of record CM038680.1, read on the forward strand.
CCGATCGGTGTTGGATCTTAGAGGAGGACCGCAGCCTTTCACTGCCCTGCGCAAACCCCATAGTGCGCGGGCAGCGATTGGAGCAACTTGGCCGGAGGATGCCAAGTTGAAGATTGCCGTGACTAGGATCTTGCGCCTCGTGCATGCCGGGCTTACCGTGGGAGCAGTTGGCGCGGACTTCCTTCGCCGCCAGATTGCGCCCTTGCGGGAGAGGGGAGGCCTGCTTGGGAGTTCCAAAACGCGGCGGACATCATGAGGCTGCGCCCGGGTCTGAACTGGAACTTTACTGTCCTGGAGCTAGATGGCATGCTGCGGGAGTTGTTCAAGCCTGATGCAGATCACCCCGAGAGGTTCATGTTGCCGAGGGGAGTCGTGCCCTTGTGCAACAACTCGTCGCTTGACCGCATCCAGCGATGATGTTGCCAGCGATTCCCATGGAATCGTTCCAACTTGGCAGGAGCCCGCCGACGACGTCGTGCAACAGTTCTTCGACGACTTGGAAGAAGTGCTTGCCGACGAGCAGAAGCGGCTCACCCGCGACACCACCGAGCAAGAGATGGCGCGCATCGCCACAAGGTTGGAGGAGGCGGCAGAAGCTGCTGCCGCCGGCGTGTTTGGGTTCACCGTCGAGGAGGCGGAAACAGCCGAGGCGGCAAGCCTTGCCGACCGAGAAGAGTCTGCCGGTGAGGAGGAGCAGGCCGAGCCCGACGCCGACCCGAACGAGCCTGTCGGGGGCGCCTCTCCTCCGCCGTCAAGTAGCTTGCCGCGGGAGGAGCCCGCGGCCCCGCTTAAGAAGACGCCCCATAAAACCGAGAAGTGGCGGGCGGCAGACGCCCAACAACCGCCTCGCCGCCCGACGCGCTCCACCGCGGCAAGCACCGTTGCCGCGGGAGCGCCTTCTGCCGCCATAGCAACGGGAGCGGGGCCTTCTGGAGCCACGGCCCCCGCACCCGCCAAGCGTCCGAGGGAGCCTACTCCTCCATCTCGTCGCACCGGAGCGGAATTTGACTTCTCCGCTCTCAGCTCCGAGGAAGAAGATGAAGAGTAAGTTCTTGTCGCTGCTACTTGTAATTCTTCAATTTACTGCTTTTGTCTTGTATCTGACTTGCTTCATTTTGAGTTCTTCCCTTCTTCAGGACGCTGGCTCAGAGGGCGTCGAAGAGGGCCAAGACTCCGGTGGTCGTCGTCGAAGGCGATTCCCCTGTGGCGACAGGAGGCACGTCTGAGACTCCCCTGCCGGATCCGGCAACCCTTCAACAGAGCAGCCCCCAGCACAGCCCCCAGCGTAAGTATTTGATTCATTTCTTACGGTTAGGTGTGCTTGGGTGCTCTTTCATCACTGATATCTAACTTGTTGAATTATGTAGGAGCAGAGCAGCCTCATCAGGAAGCACCGGAGGTCACTCCCGAAGTTCTGCTTGCTTCAACTACGCCGCCAAGGGAGAAGTCTCCGCCAAGGGAGCGCTCTCCGGCAAGGGAGGCCTCTCCGACAAGGGGAGCTTCTCCGACAAGGGGCAGCACCGACGACCCTCCGGTGGTGGAGACCGCGGCAACAGATCCCACTGCAGGTAATCTTCTTGTTTGAGAATTTCCCTTGGGTTCTTTTCTTCTGTTCTTCTTTTCGAACATTTGCTTGATTGGTTCTTTCTTTCTCTGATCATCAGATCCATCTGCCGGAGAGCCGATGGAGACTGAGGCTGCCGGCGAGGAGGACGCTCGCGGCGACAATGACGATGCCGTCAACATGGAGGAGGAGGCCGGCGCCGACAGGTCCGCCGGCGAGGAGGCCGCCAAGGCTGCTGGCGCAGAGGCTGGGGAGGGGTCTGGTGGTCGTACTGACGGCCCTGAGGCCGCAGGAGCGCCAGGCGCTGCACCGACCGCCGATCCCCCCGCCACTGATGCCGCACCAGACTCCGAAGAGCCCCAGCCCGGCGCCTATCTGAAGGCCGGCGAAGGCGTCTTCATCAAGCTTCCATGGGCATCGAGCTCTAGGGCGCCGACCGAGGGAGAGACCTTCGACGCGGAACTGCTCGCCTCTGCCGGGCTGTCGCTGGTTGACGCTCCAAGCAGCAGCGGCAGCGAGCCTGAGGAGGAGCAGCTACTGAAGAGGTTGCTGTTGCTCTACCGCGCCCGACAGGCTAAGTTGGAGTCGCGGGAAGCACTTGTCGCTAGGGCGGGAGCTGACATGGAGAAACGCGCAGAAGAGCTTTGGCGCGCCAACAAGGAAACTCTCCGGGACATAGCAGAAGCGCGGGAGCAGCTTGCTGAGGAGCGCACGACCTTCATCTTGGAGAAGGCCGAGGTCGAGGAGCAGCAAAGGCTTGCCGGCGAGAAGCTCTGCAAGAAGAAGGTGGTGGCGCAGCGGAAGATCAACCTCGACAGCTATGAGGAAGATCTTGCAGCTGAGCAATCAATTGGCGGGCACTCCAGGAGGCAAAGGGCGACGCCGCAGCTGCCGAGGCCGCCAAGAAGGAATTGGAGGCGAGGTGGCCCAGTGGAGGCCACCCTCCGTAAGAGCGCCGAGGAGGTCACCGAGCTGAAGCGCGAACGCGAGAAGGACGCCTATACTCTCGGCGAGCTGTGGTCGCTTTCATCGAGAAAATCAAAGAGCTCGACGCCGCCAAGGACTCCAAGGCGGATCTGGAGCTGAAATCCACCACCGACAGAGACGCTGAACGGCGCCAAGGAGGGGAAGCGGGCCTGCTTGGAGAAGATTAAGGCCAATGAGGAGTTGTTGGCGAATGCCGCGATCGCCTGAATGATCTCAGAGATAGCATAATGCACTGGACAGAAGGTCTTGTGGACACTGCCGCCGCCATCCATAATGAGCTGATGGAGCTGGGGATGGTGGATCTTGGGTACTCCACCGACGAGAACCTCCAACCCAGCGCCAAGCTCAGCCTGTTCTTCAAGGGTCTGCTGACGGGTCTCCAGCGGCTCCGGGAAGAGATCCCAAAGCAGCTGGCCGACGAGTCACGCCAAGTCTGCGCCGGGGCTCTCCAGAGGTGCTGATGAAGGTGGCCTTCCGCAACCCAGGCGTCAACTTCACCAACGTCCTCAAGTCCCTGCCGCCAACTGCTCACGTTGAAGCGCTCAAGGCCCTTGTCGCACCCATCGTGGACAGGGTGAGCGGAGTCAAGAGGCTCGATGGCGACCGCGTGGACTAAGCCGCCAAGTTTATCTTTTCCTTGTCGCTGCAGATCATGTTTAGTAGAGCAATTTATTAGATCTGCGACAAGTTATTCTGTAATATACTCTATCTTAGGCAACAATTGCAATGTTATTCCCTTTACTTAATTTCTTCCTTTGTATGTTTGTGCCCTACGCTTTCAGGGAACTTGTCGGTGCGAGCACCTTTGTCTTGCGAAGCGCCGAGTGCGAACGTCGGCAACCTCGTTTGGCGATGCTGCCTCCGACAAGCAACCTCGTCAGAACTAGTTGCAGCACGCTTAAGTTGTTGAGCGGACTCAAACAAAGTAAGGGCGCAAGCTAGCCTTGAGTTGGTTCCTCCGCCGCATGGTTTTCCATACGAGTACTATCGCTCGAGGAAGATAACTTAAAATTTTAGAAACTGATTGCTTAAACTTAGCGACTTAGCTTTTCTGTCATTTGCTTCCCAGCAAGGTGATACTTCCTCGAGCGACACTTGGTGGCCCTAACCATTATCTTCTCCTTCCCCCCCGGTTAACTTGTGGGTGGATGAACCTTGCTTTCTTTTAAGAAGAAAGAAGAGAAAATAAAGCTATGGAGCCCAGTGGCTCGTTATCGCTTACCGGGTGTGGATGCTGCATAAAATGTCAGATGATACATGCATAATAATGACGAACGCATGAAATTGACAAATTGTGCGCGACATATGAGCTTTACTGATGCACGGGGTCTGCGCCCGGCTTTGTACAAAGGATTACATGCAACAGCGGCAAGACTTGTACAAAAGGGTGGTTGCCGGAACGCCATCTTCGGTCTCAAGGCGGACAGCGCCATGCCTAGTGACTCGTTTCACCCGATAAGGGCCTTCCCACTTTGGCGTCAATTTGTTGGAATTCTTGGCGGATTGAACGCGCCGAAGAACAAGGTCGCCTTCCTCGAAGCTTCTGGCATTAACTGCGGTTATGGTAGCGGCGCAAAGCTTGTCGGGTAACGAGCAGCTCGTGACAGCACTGAAGACGATCCTCCTCGAGGAGCAGCGCGTCATCTTGTCGCAGCTGCTCTTGCTCAAGCTCATCATAAGCGAGTACTGAGGTGACCCAGATACTGAGTTCCGTGGGGAGAACTGCCTCTGCTCCATAGACTAGAGCAAAGGTGTCCGGCGGTGGCTCGATTTGGCGTCGTCTGATCGACCAAAGAACCACCGCAGCTCCTCAATCCAGTTTCTTCCGCACTTGCACAGCCCGTCAAAAGTTCTCGTCTTGAGTCCTCGCAGCACTTCAGCATTTGCCTCTTCGCTTGACCGCTGCTTCCCGGTGAGCAACGAAGCAAAGCAGACCTTGGGGCCAAGATCTTGGACGATTGCATGAAGGTGCGACTTCGTGAATTGGGTGCCGTTGTCGGTGATGATCCGTTAGGAATCCCAAAACGGCAAACAATTGACCAAGAACTTGATCGCTGATTGTGCTGTCACCTTCCTCATGCTTCCACTTCCGCCACTTTGTGAACTTGTCGATTGCGACGCATAAGTACTCAAAGCCCCGACAGCTCGGGAAGGGGCCGAGGATGTCGAGCCCCTGACCGAAAATGGCCAGGCTAAAGGGATCGCCCGAGAGCTTGAGCTGGCTGGTGTATCTGTTTTGAATGGAACTCGCACGCTTCACACTTGGTTACTTGTGCGATTGCATCTGGAGGGCTTCGGCCGAAGAAACCTTGCCGGAAAGCTTTGCCGGCAAGTGCTTTTGCGCCAATGTGGTGACCACATATGCCTCCGTATCTCTCGCCAACAGCTTCGCCCATCTTCCCGGAAATACACTTCAATTTCACTCCGCTGAGTCTTCTTCATGCATGGGATGTTGTCAACAAACTGGTACATACTTGACCGCCGGGCTACTCTTTCCGCTTCTTCTTGCTCTTCGGGAAGTTCTCCTGTCTGAAGGAAATGTACGATCTGCTGTGCCCATGTTGGAGCTTGCGGCTCGACAACAAGGACTAAAGGCACATCTGTCGCTGCGGGAACATCAGCTTCCACGGCAAGAAACTGCGGTTCTGCCGGAGCTTGATGATCCCCGGCAAGCTTGCCGGAGCAAAACTTGTCGGGAGCGTCTGCTTCAACGAAACAGACCCTAGGGCCTGTCGGAGCAGACCGCTCCTCAGCGATATATGTGTTGATTTTGGGGACCTTCTTGGCGGCGGTTTCAGGGAGCTCTGCCGGAAAGTACTCACCAGAAACCAACTTCCTTTTCTTGCTCTATCCAGTTGATGGCGTTACGGTTGGTTGAGTCAGCTTGAGCACAAAAATTCCTGGTTCCACAGGTAACTTGAGTGCAGCACACTTTGACAGGCCATCAGCAATACCATTTTGAGCTCTTGGAACATGTTCCATTTGCAGACCTTCAAAGTGCTCTTCTAGCTTTCTCACTTCATCAACGTAGGCTTCCATCAACGGACTCTTATAATCTTTGTTTACTTGGCGGACGACAAGCTGCGAGTCACCCCTGACGATAAGCTTCTTGATCCCAAGGTCCACTGCAATTCTGAGACCGGCAAGCAAACCTTCATACTCTGTTGTGTTATTTGTTGCTTGCTCCTTGGGAAAGTGCATTTGGACTATGTACTTGAGGTGCTCTCCGGTGGGTGCGATAAGCAGCACGCCGGCACCGGCGCCTTGCAGCGATAAGGCACCATCAAAGTACATCAGCCACTCTTTACTCGTTTCATTGACGGGATGCTCGCTCTCGAATTTCTTCATCTTTATGCTACGCCCATTCTGCTATAAACTCTGCCAATGCTCGCTTTGGATAGTTGAAGTGCTTTCAAATTTAAGTCCAAAGCTTGACAGTCCAAAGGCCCACTCAACAATCCTGCTGTTGCTTCGGATTTTGCAATATCCTCTTCAACGGAAAGCGAGTGACAACTGTTATCTCGTGTGCTTGGAAGTAATGGCGCAGCTTTCTCGAGGCCATGAGGAGGCCGAAAAGCAACTTCTTCACACCAGAGTACCTTGACCTAGCCCCCTGCAGAAGGGAACTGACAAAGTAGACCGGGCGCTGCACCATCCTTTTCTGTATCTTGTCGCAACCCTGCGCAGATCCGTCCTTGTCGGGACCAGAGCTTGACGGCGAAGCCCCCTGCTTGTCGCTCTGCCTCGGTTGCCGGCTCATCATCCGCCTCCCTCTCTGCTACTAACGCAGCACTAACCACTTGATTGGTTGCCGCTATATACAACAGCAACTTCTCTTGTGGCCTAGGTGTGACAAGTATTGGAGTGGAGGACAGGTACCTCTTTAAGTCTCAGAGCGCAGCCTTCGCCGGAGTCCATTTCATTGGACCTGCTTTTTCAAAATCTTGAAAAATGGCGAGGGCGCTCAGCTGACTTAGAAATAAACCTGCTGAGAGTAGCCACGCAACCGGCAAGCCTTCTTACATCCTTGACGCGCTTTGGAGCTTCAATCTGCTCAATGGCCTTGATCTTGTCGGGATTGGCTTCAATTCCCCTCTGAGACACGAAGAACCCGAGAAGCTTGCCGGAAGGGACTCCAAACACGCACTTCTCGGGGTTGAGCTTGAGGTTGATCTTGCGCAGATTTGCAAAGGTCTCATCTAAGTCTTGAACCAGTGTTGCTTTGTCCTTGCTCTTGACCACTATGTCATCCATGTACGCTTCTACATTTCTGTGCATTTGTGGCTCAAAGGCATCATGGACTACTCTTGCAAAGGTTGAACCAGCATTCTTTAAACCGAAAGGCATCCGTATGAAACAGTATGTGCCACATGGTGTAATGAATGCGTTTTCTCCTCATCCTCTTCGCCATGAAGATCTGATGATATCCAGAATATGCGCCAAGAAATGAAAGCAAATCACATCCAGCCGTGGAGTCAACAATCTGGTCTATACGCGGCAAGGGAAATGGGTCTTTGGGACAAGCTTTATTAACATCCGTGAAGTCAATACAAAGTCTCCATTTCCCATTCGCCTTTATGCATAACCACCGGATTGGCCAACCACGGGATGGAGCACTCCTCTAACAAGGCCTCGCCGCTTCTAGTTTCTTGATCTCTTTGCTATGAATTCTTGGCGCCCACCGCCTGCTTCCTAACTTTTTGCTTGACGGCCGCGTGAGCACAGACAGCTAGGTGGTGCTCAATTACTTTCCTGGGAACACCGGGGAGATCAGATGGTTGCCATGCAAACACATCGACATTCGCCCAGCAGGAAAGCAACGAGCTCGCCTTCCTATTTAGGGTCAAGCGTGGCAATCGATGGTGAAGGTACCACCAAGTGCCCCTCCTTGGCGGGCACCTTCTGGTCTTTGGCGGAGCCGCCATCATCTTCTTGCACTTGCCGGTGGAGCTCGATGGTGCGTCCTCGACGGTAGCGCAGCACTCCGAAGAGGTGCGCTTGCCGGAGTGGGCATCAAAACTCTTGCCGGACTTGGTGGTCTTCTTCTTCCCCCCGGGAGCTTCAGCGGCAAGTGGTTTGCTATCTGTCGCAGCTGCTGCATCCCGGTAAATCTTGTCGGTGCAGATAAGTGCATCCTTCTTGTCGCCATGAACAGAAATGATGCTTATCGGGCCGGGCATCTTGAGTAGGTTGTAGGCGTAATGAGAGGCTGCCATGAACTTGGCGAGTGCTGGACGGCCAAGTATCCCATTGTAGGGCAATGGGAAATCAGCAACGTCGAATGTGACCCTCTCAGTCCTGAAATTTAACTCACTGCCAAATGTCACCGCAATGTGATCTTCCCTTTCGCTTGCTCCTTCCTGGGTTGATTCCTTGAAAGTGCCGCCTCTTCGAGCTCATTGTCAGGGATTTGAAGCTTCTGGAGCACTGCAGAGGAGATCAGATTCAGGCCGGCCCCGCCGTCGACCAACATTTTAGTGACCTTGAGGTTGCGGATAGTTGGTGAGACCAACATCGGCAAGCACCCGACCGCAGTTATGCGATCAGGGTGGTCCTCAATATCAAAAATGATGGGCGTGCTGGACCACTTCAGAGGTCTACGTGACTCCACGGATGGTTCTGCTGCATTGACCTCCCGCATCCATTGCTTGAGTTGGCGGTGCGAGGTATGCAGAGAAGCACCACCGTCAACGCAGAGAACCTCTGTTGCCTTCTGAAACTCCTGCTCATCAGCTTCATCGTCTTCCATATCTTCGTCGTCTTCATCCTTGTCGCGCCGCTGGAGGTCTGTCTCTTGCCGCTGCTTGGCCTTGCGGCGCCCTCCCCGCCGGTCTCTTCTTGGTAGCTGCACCAGCACCTTCCTGGGCCTTCTCCTTGTCTCGCCGCTCATACTCAGCCCTCTGCTGTTCAACGAGTTGCTCGACTTTCTTGCAGCTCTGGAGGTCGTGGCCCTTGGTGCGGTGAATCTTGCAGTACTGCTTGCTGGAGCTGTCCTGCTTGTCGGCGGCCGCCACAGCTTGGTGGTCGGTGTCTGCTGCAACCTCCTTGCCGGAGCCACCAGCCTTGGCTTTCTTGGCGGCACCATCCTTGCCGGACTGCTCGACAACTAGCACTTCTTGGTTCTTCTTCTTCCTGTTGTTCCGCCGCCGGCTCTTCTTTGCCGGGGCGGTCTCCTCACTATCGGATTCTGCTCCAACATTTTCTCCTGCGAGTCTTCTTCCCTCCTCAGCGCGTGCACACTTGTCGGCAAAGGCATACAGCTCATCGACGCCCTGACTTTGCACATCGCCATCTCTCTCTCATCCTCGCGGTTCCAAGACGTTCGATGAAACGCGCTGATCACCGCGGCAGGGTGGACGTCTGGGATGTTGTAGTGCACACGGCTGAATCTCTGGATAAACTTGTGTAGGGACTCTCCTTCCTTCTGGGCAAGCAGGTGAAGGTCACTCTCTTGGCCATGAGGCTTGTGGTCACCAGAAGGCGCCGACAAACCGATGGCACAAATCTGCCCAAGAAGATATAGAGCTGTCCGGCAAGTGCATGAGCCAAGATCTCGACGCTTGGCTTGAGCACCGAGGGAAGTAGTTGGCAAGGATCTTGTCGTCTCGTCCCCCCGCAGCCTGCACCGCAATGGTGTAGATGCTGAGGAACTCCGATGGGTGTGTCCTTCCATCATACTTCTCTGGCACATCTGGCTTGAAGTTTTTCTTGTCGGGCCACTGGACTTGCCGCAGCTCACGAGTGAACGTAGGGCAACCTCCCGCGTACGGCAAGTCGCCTGGCCTCTCGGGCGCATGCATGTCAACAGCGGGCCCGCGCGCTGGTCGGATTGACGCCGCGCTTTCGGGCGCCGGCGCGGTTCGAGCGCCTTCTTGTTGCCGCTCTTAAGAACTTGGCGCTGATCACGGCGAAGCTCAGGATCCGACGACGCGGTGGAGTCGCCGCCGAGGTGGATCCGAGGAGCTGGTGATCTTGGCCTTCGGAAGGGGAGTGCATGGTGGTGTCACCTCGCATGTTTCGCCGCCACCGCTCGTGTTTTGTCGCCGCCGCCGCAAGGACGAGTTGGTTGCCGCGAACGCCGCCGCTGGCAAAGCCAATGAGACTCGATTGTGGCCCTCCATTCGCCGACCTTGTCGGCCGCTGGAGGGTAGTCTAGAAGGAGTTGAGCTCTCGCCAAGGCTTCCGCTGGAGTGGAGGGTGGCAATGGCGTACGGACTCCTAACCGTTAGGAGGAGCAGCATCCGCCTAAGCGATCAGATTCGCTTGCATTTCAGCATGTCCGGGCGTGCATGCGGTCTCGAGGGCCTCGGAGCCTCCAGCTTGGCCTTGATCCAACGAGCGATGGTGCTGCGAGCATCATGACGCTGTCGGTCCTGCGGCCTCCGAGATGGACGCGTGCGGATTCGACGCCGGGCTTGCGCCGCTTGTCCTGGACTGGCGGCGCCGTGCTCTCTCGACGACGCCGCTCCTCCGCCAGCGCCTTCCCCACCACTGCCGCCTTCGGTGGTGGTGGGGTCTGGCGCATGACGGTTTCGCTGCCGCCAAGCTTCTTCTTCGGTGGCATGTTGATGAAGATGATGAAGAAACTGCTCGTGGGAACGCCGGATCGGATTCACACAGCCTCGACGCCCCCTACCTGGCGCGCCAAAGATGTCGGGGAGGCTGATCGTGTCCCACGAACACCTACGGGACCTGGTCCCTTGTGGTTCGGAGGGGGGCGGAGAATGCACAAAGAGCGGATCGAGGCGATGCACACGAGCAGATTTACCCAGCTTCGGAGCTCTCCGGAGAGATAATACTCCTACTGCTGCTTGGTGGATTGTATTGTGTTCTTGCTAGGGAGCAATGGGAGCTACAAAACCTAGCCTAAGTGAGTGTGGTCTCGTATGAGTCAATGAATCGAACTAGCTGGACCCTTTCACGCTGCACACGGGCCTCCTTTATAGTCTCAAGGGGTCACCACAGGTGGCAACACATATGAGGGTACAAATGTAAAACAAAGGTTGGTAAACCGCTGGTACACAGGTACAGTGATCTATACCTAACTCGACGGCAAGGGACAAGAGCTATAAATGTCCGCCCCCTCGTCAACAAAGGCAACAGTGGACCGCTGCGCGCCTCCGCTTGCCACGATGGTAGCTTGTCGCCGCTTATCGCCGCTTCCTCGCTGGCTGCACAACCCATTGACACGCTGCGTTCGGGAGAGCCCCTGCATGCACATCGCTGGCGAATGGGCTGGAGCGAGATGAAGAGAAGTTACCGCCACGGCAAGTGCCTTGCCGCTGCAAGGTCCTTGTCGCGCCGGGAGCTTGTCGCCGCCAGCCTTCCCGGCAAGCTCCTCTTGCCGGGTCTTGTTTCTTCGTGCCTTGAGGACCTTCCGCAAGCTCCTCTTGCCGGGCCTTGATTACTTTGTTCTTGAATGGCTCCAAAGGAGCCGCCGAGGACCTTGGTGGTCACCAGCCAGCCCGGCGCTGGGTGTTGCGATTATCCATGGCACGAAGTTCGGGTACTAGGGTACCCCTACTCTAGTACACCGACAACGAGTAAGACAACATTACGAACATCATTGATTCTGATTTGACTTGACGATGGCCCATACTCAAGTCAAAGAATTGATAACACAATAGGTCCAACAACTGATCACGAGGACCATTGATGGAGATATCGTCTCTCTTCAACACACACACACACAAGGATATCCCATAGAACGAACTAGGTTAGGCAAGCGTTTATCTTCCAACTCTCCAAGTTGTCGTTTAGCTTAACCAACTAGCTGAGGGGTATCCAACACGGATTCTTGGAGAAGGGGTGGTTTACAAGAAACCAACTTGATCACGAGCTCAACATAACAGTCAGGAAACAACCCGGTAACACTTCCAAGAAGATATTTGGAGAGTCACGAACCACCGATATATTACTAAACTCGAGAACAATCTTGCTTTTGAGGGCAAGACGATATGATCAAAAGAGTGAGGGATTGACACAATCCTAACTCATAGATCGAAGAGTGCACCAGAACTAAGTACTAGGTAGCACGATTAATCTTAGGATGATGATTCAATAACCAACACGCTAAGAATGAGAATATTGTCCATTTATTACCAAGCAACGAGGTTGCTAGGAGTATCGATTTCACACACCACAATTCACTAGTCGGCATTCCGCCATGCACAACACGGAACCGAGGAATGAATAATGATGGCGGGAAGTATCACTACGTCCAAAATTCATGAGAGTTGGTGCAGTCCTCATGACAATTCTGACATAAAGGGGGTAATACTCCAAGGTAGAACAGAACAAAGCTGAATTGGCATTTTGATCTGCGGGATACAACTACTTTGACCCAATCCTAGAAATGGATGAGGTACTGGAGTTTGTTTCTCCTAGTCATAGCGAAATAGAATGGCTTGACGGACCACAAGGATAATAGGCATCGATAAACACGATCGCACATATACTCTTGACTATCAATTGATAGACGAGAGTCAGAATACAACTAAAGAGGGACAACTCAAGGAATATATAACTTTTCGAGTTGTGGAGGCATGGATTAGTATGTCGAGCAAAGTTCAACATTTCTTCCGGATAACCCATGCGGAAAGGTAGAATTGGCAGAGTCACAATATGAATGGAGTACTCCTCAAGAGCACTCTGGTTGTGATCTTTTGGTTCAAAAGAACTTCTGCCATAAGCAGTTCATGGTATTTGGAGGAAGGAAATACCACAGACCTCGAGGACTATCGCAAGGTTACTAATATCCTAAAGGAACTAGCAAATACTAACAACATGAGGTAGGGTGAATCTCGGGTTCAAGAACCCAGGAATAGAATGCTTACTAACTAATAACATCACGGGATGCTTTCAAGAATAATGGCCAGAATCATCACACTGGGGATACAAAAGCATTGCTAAATTGCTAGGTGACTTCCTAAACAACTAGGGTCATAATAATAGCTCCAACATCTACGCCGAGGCAACAAAGTACCTCAACTTTCCGATTAGTGTGCTTATTCTAACCAAAAGGACATCGAACGGAAGGAAAGGATTTGCAAATGCATCGACTATTTAGAGACCTGGATGACTCGGACAAGATAACGGCTGTAAATGCTCAAAAAGATTTGAGACATCATGCAAAATGGTGGCATAACCACTCTACAACATCATAACAAGATTCGAGATCAACAGCTAACATAAGAAATAGTAGGAACTGAATCGAGGCTTGAAACCAACAATCTTAAAGGTCTATGGATTAGTAACACGCCATCCCGATAGATAGATGAGAAGCCTAGTTCTTAATCCCCGAGAAGAGAAGAGGATGACTCGGATCGAAGGCCATGAGGTATAAGGAGTAAAAAGAGCCTTACGCTCCTTCCACAATCAATTCCTTACATAACTAAAGCATTTCTAGACACAACTTCACCAGTTTGGCTTGGTAAACCTACAGCAGTCAAAGCTCGATACCAAAGCTGTCAGACCCCGATTCCAAGTCACATCGATCTAGCCGGTAACACCTCATATCACTTTGGGGCCTCACGCACGGTATTCCATGGTGTCGCCTTACTATGGCCCGGGACCGCTTATGCCTTTTGGCTCACGATATGATAGTGTCGCTAGCATCCATATGATAGAGAACCCGGCCGACATGGCTAGTCGTGAACCCAAAGCGGCATTAACCCATGGGGACAGGCATACATGAATCACATCGAGCATGTCGGTCATCAACGTGTGAATCCGGGCTGTAGCATGGGCTAACAGACTCGGTGAACTGGTCTGTAGCGGACTACTATCGCCAGAAGCACTAGACTACATTTCCCCATATGAGAGGCTGCCAAGGATAAACAACTAGATTGTCGGATCCCACACATACCAAGCATTTCAAACATACACACAATATGCTCAATATGTGTAAATACAACATGGCATCACAACATAACTCTACGACTCAAATATTTATTCATTAGGCCCGAGGAGCGAGATATTACAAACATGGGTCTCATGACCCAACACTCGAGCATACAAGTCAAAACACAAGCGAAGCTTAACATGTCCGAGTACGTACATCTACAAATGAAAAAGGCTGAGAAGCCCGACTATCTACCAGATCCCGCCGAGGGCACAAGATCGTAGCTGAGGTAACAAGCTAAACGTCAAAGTCCAAGCGAACTACTAGCGAGACCGACGCTCTCTCGCAAAACATAAAATAAGCAAACGTGAGTACAAACGTACTCAGCAAGACTTACATCGTAACTAACTACATATGCATCATTATCAAAAGGGGTGGTGGAGTTTGACCGCAGCAAGCCAGCTTTGACTCGGTGGCTATCCTGAACTACGATCGCAAGTAACTCTTTGAGGTGGTGCACACGAGTCCACATATTCACCATATCAATACACCACTATGGATCCGCCCCGCCTCCCTACGAGAACGCCATCCATAGCACTCACGCTTATCTTGCGATTTTAGAGTATCCACTTTCACTTGTCTATGAACTATGCAAGGGTCCAAGTTTCCATATCCGAGGAACCGCTATTTGAATAGATAATGATAACCCTGCAGGGTGTACTTCTTCACACACGCCTCGCCACTTATCGCCCAGACACGCCATGTACCTCGCAACCTTCAAGCGGAAGCCGGGCGAGGAGTCGGCCACGACCGACTAACCACACAAGTCTCTCGTCCAGTGTTTATCGCCTATTCGGGTTCCATCCGCAAGGAGATCCGCCGGGTGTCGCCACGGCCCCAAACGATGTGAGCAGGGTTCCCAAGCCCACCAACCGGTGCCACTTGGTACACCGTACATCAGGTTTAGTCTGTCCCAAGCCCACCTGCATCGGGTGCCACTTGGTAGACTACTAACACTACCTACAAACACCAGAAACTAGTTGCAACTCCTGGACAGAGATCATGTTGATTAATAAGTCGAGAGGGGTCGAGTTACCGTAACCTAATGTGTGGTAGTAACTGTTCATGGATCACAAACACAGAACTCAAATACACAACCAAATCGTGTTCACACACTTAGCTCACACACAGTAGGACATGTTCACCACTTTCCAATTCATTCCCAATGAATCAGACCTGACACAACTCTAAGCAATAGCAGGCATGACAAACAAGCATGAATGAGTAGGCACATCAGGGCTCAAACAACTCCTACTCATGCTAGTGGGTTTCATCTAATTACTGTGGAATGACAGGTCATGCAGAGGATAAAGGGGTTCAGCTACCGCAGCAAGTAACACATGAGTCGTTGTTGTCCTAATGCAGTAAAATAGAGCAGGAGCGAGAGAGTGGGATTGTATCGAATGAACAAGGGGTTTTGCTTGCTCGCACTTCAAGATATTATAGCTCTTCATCGGTGTCATCGATCTCATCGTCGAACGCCGCTCATCGAGAGGGGACAAACACCGGCAAACAAGGAAGAACACAATCAATGCAATGCAACAATATGATGCATGAATGTGACATGGCAATATGCTGTTGTTTGGGCTAATGCAACTAGCACCAAGGTTAAATGAAGTTGGTTTGAACCTAAGATTCAAATCCAAACTCCATATGTGAAATTCAAATGCCATTTAATTTATTTGTCCTAAACAGTAGCTATAAATTATTCTAACATGCATGAAAATGGTATGATGGATAGATTTGATTTTTCTGATCATTTTTCATATATAATTTATTTGATTTGGAGCTATGGTTGATTTTATATGAATTTTAGAAGTTTTGATATATTCTGGAATTTTCGTATTATTTTAAATCCAGAAAATTATTAATCTGCGTCGGCGCTAAGGCCACCGTGACATCGCCAGGTCAACAAGTGTCGTCGCCCAGTCAACTCGACGCCGGGACCCCCTGGTCGCTGATCGTGCTAATTATCGAGACCGTTAGTGCTAATTTAATCCTAATTAAAAGTGTCGGCAGGGCTGGGCCCACATGTCAAGAGCTCAGTTTAGTTTAGCAAGGAATTAGCACCTAACGGTGGTGATTAGCACTAACTAGCATCTAACTAATCCAGCTAGTGCCGCCCCACATGTCATTTACCTGTGGGGCCTACCGGGTCAAAATAGTCAAACCCAGGCAAGCGGGTCAAACCCACGGCGACTGACGCCATGAGACCCGAGACGGCGGCGCTGTTTCTAAAAACGCCCACGGTGGCACCGGACGAGGCCGTTTTGGGCTCGTTGAGAGCTCTCGGCTGGCTGCCGAGTGGTGGTGGCGGCAGGACCTATGGTGGCCGGAGTCGACGACGGCGAACTCCAAGGCGGCGGCCGAGCTCGGGTGCAAGTGGGGATGGGGCTGCTGCGGCGCGAACGAAAGCGGGCGAGGTGCCACGGAGGTTTCTACGCGATGCGGGAGCGCTACATGCATGCCCGGACCAATGGTCACCGAGCATCACCGGCGACGAAAAGGGCGCGCGCGCGTCCGGTGAGTGCGGTGTGGTCGCCACAAGGCGCGCAGAGCTTAACGGAGAGGGGAGGATAGGCGAAGCTCACGGTGATCGCGTGGGTGGACGGCGAGCTCGGGGATGACCGAGCAACGGGCGGCGGAGGCGATCTCGGCGGCCGCAGGTTGAAGACGACGACGGTGAAGACGAAACGGAGCTTCCTGCTCACTTGGCGCGTGAGGAGGAGGAGAAGGTCGGGCGGAGCTCTGGGATGCGCGGGAGGTGGGGCAGGGCTATGGCGCGGGGTTACGGGCGGCGTGGTGGCGACGGTGGCGCCGGGCACGCACAGGGAGAAACAGAGGAGGGGAGGGAGAGCAGCGAGGAGGGAGAGGAGAGAGGGGGTCGGGAGGCGCGCGTGGGCCTCCGGGCGCCGAGGCAGAGCTGTGCAGGCTGGGAGGGAGGAGGTGGAGGCTTCGGCTTGCCTGGCGCCGACACGCCCGCCACCGGCAGAGGTGGAAGAAGACCAAGGCGCCTGTGGGCTGGGCTGATTCTCACTGGGCCACCAGTGAGTGGGCCTGTGTAAGCGCCAGTAAGTCCTTCTCTCTCTTTATTTGTTTTAGTTTTCTATTTTTATTACTCTGTTTTGAATTAGTAAAAATACTAACTCATTTTATAAAATCCTGACAAAAATTGTGGGCACTATTTGAATTATTTCCAATAGCCCCCAAGTACTTTCAGGATTATTTGGACATTTAAAAGATGAACAATATGGAGGTGATAAAACTTTGTATGTATCAAGCATATGACCAGACACACACACACACACACACGAACACAACAACAATCCAATAAGTATAGTGCATCTATTTTTCCAACCCATGCATGTATGACACGAGTTCAAAATAATCCTTCTATTCATAAATATTAGTCTTTTAGAGAGTTCAACAAGTGACTACATACGGAGCAAAATGAGTGAATCTAGACTCTAAAATATGTCTATATACATCCATATGTGCCAGTCCATTTGAAGCCTCTAAAAAGACTAATATTTAGGAACGAATGGAGTAAAATGTAAGACATCCATGGTCCTCAGTTCAATATTTAAAATGAACATGAAACTGAAACATGAATATTAAGTCTAATACTACTGTGACATGCAAATATTGTGTTTAGGCGGAGCTATGATTGTCGGGGTCAACCTCGACCTTAGATAAAATTGTGGAGCTCTGTTTAGGGTTGTTTAGATTATATTTGTCCCCACCTCCCAACCACCGATTGGTTGTGCACCCCACCCTCCTCCCGGAGAATATCATGTGCCCCCATACCTTAGATGCTATATGCCGATACGAGTTGCTTGGAGCTTGTAGATATGAGATATAGCAGCTCACATGATGTGTCTTAATTTTTTGCAGGAAACCTTGATGAGTTTGAGAATTGCACACAATTTGTACAAAACTACTTAGATGCCCTTTGATCCCATATCCACGACTCGAAGTCAGATCACCGTAGCATCTAAGATGAAGGAGGACATCATATTCTCCTATATGTAAGAATATCATTGGCTACCACACCTTAGATGCTTTGGTGATACAAGCTCTTCGGAGGCGTTGATTTGTGACCCAACACCTCCTCGGTGGTTCAATGGTTTTTGCGTAAAAGCCCCAACAGAGTTCGCCACTACTACAAGCACAAAGACTGCTCAGATGCCATTGATCTCGATCAAACGACCTCCAAGCTCAGATCACCAGAGCATCCAAGCTGCGATAGCACCTTATGTTTTCTTGCACGAGAGTATGACGTGCTCCCGCATCGTAGATTCTATGGTGATACGAGTTCACCGAGATCTAACGCCCACAATAGGAGGTTTGAATGTTTTTGCAATATACGGCTGATAGAGTTTGGGAAATGCGCAGAAAGTACAAGTACTATGCATGTGCCATCCGATCATCGATCATACGACCTAGATGCTCATATCACCGTAGGGTAATTAAGCTACGGGAGCACCTAATATGAGCACCGGGAGCCGTTGGATCAAGATGCAGCGACACACACGAGGCCTGATGTTTTATTTGCAAAAGAACTTTGAGAGTTTGGAAATTGCGATAATTACAAAGTCTACTCCCAAGCCATTGATCTCACTTCCAACGGTGTAAAACTCGATCACCATAGTATCTAAGCTGCGGGTGGATGTGATATTCTATGTCACTGTCATTTTTGTTCATAAACTTGCAAAATACGTAACTCGTGGTCGTTACTTGTCTAACCGCAAAGTGTTTGTTCAAAAACCATCCTACACTGAAATATCGAACAACACACGGGGTCCCACTTGTCATTAATCAAATTTGGACCTAAAACTAACAAATCTGAACGACGAGATTCGAATCGCAACCTGGACTACAAAGAGTAAGTCGATAGCCCTAAAAACGAACGGTTGTTGGATTTGTCCCATAACTTGATTTTATACAGTACTTGCGCTGAGTAGAGTAGAGGGAGTGCCTTGTCAACACATGCATGACCGTTGTCTCACTTACGGTGGGTCCTGTGTCTGCGATCTCAATCTCTTCTCTCATCGCCTAACCTTTGCACGGGCAGACACGTAAGAGCGGCGCTTAGCTTGCTGTGGTGTTATTACAACTAAAAAAAGCTTGGAAAATAGAAGAATCGCCTAGAACAAGAGACGTTGTGGCTGGTCAAGACGGAGCTAAACGCGCCACGCTTGCATGATGAAGCTGTGTGGCTAGTGGGTGTTTTCGACCGATCGGCCGGGTCCCGAGGTCGAACCATAGGTACTACGCCCCGATACAAGATATTTTTACACGCACATTTTTCCTTCGTGCCGAGATGTGGCACACCCTACCGCTGTTTCGGGTCCTCCCGTGGTGCACGACATATTCTTCCTAACGTGGGACACCCTACGCTGCTTTTCGGGTCCTCCTCGGTCAGAGCGCCAAGCAAGTAAATGAGTCGTCAAATCACGAAAGACCACCTTTCCCGCCGAAAGTACATCAGTGAAACACGGTGGCTAGCTAGTTGGGCTAGTTCGACCGATTAGCTAGGCCGCCGCCACATTTGTTTTTTCACCCCTTTTTATCTACTTGCCGGCTGTGTAATTTAAATATCCACCGCGGGCGCTGTTCGTGTTTGGGTGCAGCAGGATTTTTAATTTTTGATTGACGGAGCAGGCGGCAGGAGTTTTAAATTTTTGATTGACGGAGCAGCGCGATAGCAATTAGTCACGATGACTACCGAAAACCCACCGCCCGTGATGTGAGAAGTTGTCGATCGTGTTTTACCGGTGAAACCAAAAGATTCCCCGCCTCGGCTGGCTCCCTCCGCCTTCCAGTAGACTGCATTGCCTTTCAGCCGTTTCACCCCCTTTGCTTCCTCTCCCCATTGCTTCTACCTGGTGCCATGGCGACGCAGCAGATCATGGAGTCCGAGGTGAGGCACCTGACACAAGAGCTCCATGCCAAGGATGCGGAGCTCAGGGCCAAGGACGTGGAGCTCCGTGAGCTCAAGGAGGAGAGGAGTGCCATTCTCCTCCGTTATGTGCGGGAGTTCACGGAGCTTCAAAAGCGGCAGCGCCCACCACAAAGATGCTCGAGGCGCCGGGCGGCGCTGCTGCAGTAAAGCGGAGATACGATAGGCCGTCAGGGGAGCCGGCTGGAGCGCGAGCGGGCCGGTCGTGATGAGGTCCAGGATCGCCTCAGCCACTTGGTGAACAAAGTTGCCATGCACGTGTTGCGGCTGCGCGATGCCTACCATCGTGCTAGCGCGATGATGCCGGCCGTCGGGCTAAACCCGTTCGACCACCCGGTCGACTTCAACGAGCTGCGGCTTCCTGACCTGGTCTCCTCCTTCACCTATATCTCCGAGGAGCTGAGCCGCTCCGCGGATGGTGGGGGCTGAGCTGGACAAGGAGGGGTTGCGCTGCCGCCGCCGCTGTCGGGCGAATCCTTTCGTGGCTCCGCCACCGAATCCATTCGTGCTATTGACGCCGCTTCGACGAGCTGGCTCCCGCCGACGGGAGCGGGCTCTATGGGCGGTTGCACTCTGCATCACCAACGCCAGGCGCCGAGAAGCGAGGGACTTGGTGGTGTTTAGGCGCCTCGCATGGGCATGTCCATGTCTCGGCGCAACATGACCGTTGGATCAAACTCGACGGTGCAGATCAGTCAATGTAGCACAAAGCGTGTGGGTGTGTTTGGTTGCATTCTCATCTCAATATAGTTGTTTCTCTTCGTATTTTTGTCAACCTACTAGTGTGGACTCATGCACCCTTCATGCACTCGCCAAACACCCAAAAGTGGGTCGAGAAGGAACTTTTGCTCCCATCCTGCACCCTTCATACACCCCTGCCTAACACTATAGGATGTGCTTCATATGGTTCATGTTTCGTGGAGTACTGTAGCACCGCATTCTCCGTGCGCTGTGGACCTAGTTCTGTTAACATTGATCTCACTGCTCATTCTCGACCGGACAATGAGAAAGCGGTACTATGTTACATATAGGAGTAGTTGACATGCGACAACATCATTTGTTATCGCCATATCTTACTACACTAGCAACAAGATTGTGTAGTACTATCGACGATGAACCATCGCACATGCCTAGTAGTAGAAGCACTGTATGTTCAAGTGGCTGCAGTGTTTCGCACTCCTCCGTCAGAAGAGTGGAAACGCTTGCTGTAATCATTTTTTTCACAGAATGAAAACAGTGGACACGCCTACCGCATGGATCCTCCTCCACCATGCACTAAATTACTCACTTTACCGACATGTGGGACAGCCAAGACTGGGTCCACCAGCCATGCACTAAATTACTCCGTAGTAGAGTGACGGTAGACTACCCCGATCGAACCACCGCAGAAGGCCCAAAGAGCCACAAATCACAAAACCCCTCCTTTCCAACAGAAGTTGGACGGATGAAGCAACCATCATTTCACTCTTCTCTCAGCTTCCTCTCTTGAAGAAAACCCCACTCGCTTCGCTTATCCCCCATCTCGCTCCTCCTTTCACTCTTCTCTCTCAGCTTCCTCTCTGGATGGACGCCGAGCACCGCCGACGGATGTCTATGGCTCGCCAAACCGTCGAAGCTCATGGTACTAAGAAGTGCAAGCACCCCGCCGAGACTACCGCAGACAAGCTCAAAGCCATTGCCCTGTCCAAGCCCCCCTCTCCGGGATCCATCATTAAGCAAGTCTAGGTAATGTCTCTTGTTGACGATCTTTTTCTCGATCTTGATTGTGTTTTTTCATCTAACACGCTGTACTAGTACCGGTAGTACAACTTTCGGGTGATCTTGCATGTGATTTTGTGTGCCAAATGACGGTTCTA
Source organism: Aegilops longissima (assembly GCA_021605205.1). NCBI lineage: Eukaryota > Viridiplantae > Streptophyta > Magnoliopsida > Poales > Poaceae > Aegilops > Aegilops longissima. The sequence continues at coordinate 517,588,546 of CM038680.1, forward strand.
AATTCCTCTTTGACCAAAACATGCGAGAGGTTGACACCGATTGCTTATAGATTATTTTTAACTATTTCCTCTGTCCCAAATTTCTTGTCTTAGATTTGTCTAGATACGGATGTATCTAATACTAAAATGTGACTTGATACATCCATATCTAGACAAATCTAAGACAAGAATTTTGGGACGGAGGGAGTACTTTATGAACATCAATGCTACCTTTTAAGAGGGTATATTTGCCTCAAGAATATGTGTTATGGATATTGCATGTAATCCTCCGCTCTCATGCCTTTGAAGACATGTTCTAGTGTCTTTGTTCACTATTTCGTGCATATATGTAGTCATATATGGAGTATAATATTGAAAATCATCTTATATTTCTGAATGGAGGTAGTAATTAAATATGGTTTCGCTTGAATTAGAACCAGGTCCGCGGTGGAGATGAAGTTCTCAAAGTCATGCCGCGTGAACTGGAAGACCTGATGATGAGTTCTATCGCTGAACTATCCAAACTGCCTGTGTCCTTGTCGCCACGTGTCCTTAACTAGTGTTTTCCAGTAGCATTCTTTGTCAGCGTGTTCTCGAGGCTGTACTTGACCACAACAATTTCCTGGTTGTGCCTTCGACACTTAAGGGTGTGGTTCTTGTAAAGCTTCCCAACAAATCTGATGCGGCCTGTCTTCATCATCATGTTTTATGATGGTGCATGTAGACATCTCACACGAAATCCATGGCCTAGTCAGTTATGCGGGGTTCATCCCGTAGGTCGGTGGCAAGAAATAGTCTGCAGAGTTTAGTTAGTGCAACTTTGCTTGTCTGTAGTAAGTACTATTGTTCAGTAGTTGATTTTTGTTTGTGAACCTCGTATTGTTTATTAGTACCGCCGCTTTTGGTGTGTGGTCAGTCCCGAGAACGGTCTATGTTAATGTCTATCCACTCAATTCAGTCTCAGACATTTTGAAGTATCCAGATCATATTTTTGTGAGGACGGTTTATCAATTATGGTTACACTCCAATATATGTATGCATTGCAGGGTTTATCGCACCCACCAAGATTTCCAATCCCATGGATGTTCGGTCCATACGGTTTGTCACGCCTTTGACCGTCCTTGCTAGGGAGTAGGTGGGCCCTCGCATGCCACACGAGTTGGATGATCAATCTTCTGCTTAGTACTTCAACATAGCGATTTCCTGGTAAGGATTCACTCGTGTTACATCAAGTAAATCTTATTGATTTACTGTATAAATCTTATTGATTTAATGTCATGTTTTCTTTCTTTTCCTGCAATTTTACGATGCAGGTTTTGCCATGTGACATTCATCACAGAATAAACCGTTTGGTTTGCTCTACGATGGCTATTTTTGCAGGTTTCACTTCTTATGTCATGTCAAGAACGGCGAACTGTCCATCACTTATATTATCGAAAAACTGGATCACCGTTGTCCGAGTACAAGCTGAATCCCTATGATGAACTGCAGTTTGGTTTAACAAAACACCACAATTAGTCCTTCTCACGTTTACAAGAAATGAAGAAAAAAAAACTGGATCACGGTCACGGATCCTAGTCAAGTTAGAAAGCTGATCATAGCAGACCGCACACGATCGCCGTTGTCTCACACAGATCGAGCACCGGCAGCTGCTCTAGCATCGACAATGCAAAGCAGCTCACCGATCCAAATTGAGGATTGGGCACCGACCGCATCACGGATCACCGATCTACCGGAGGATCGGGCATCGACACCGCACCAGCTCTACAAGGAGCACCATCTCCGCAGCAGCAGCGGCTTCGCACCTGCACCAACACTTGCACTTCAGATTTGGTCCGCCCATGCAGCTTGCACCGCAACAGATCGGGCTGCAGTTCAGACTTCATATACCAAAGTCCTTACACAAACCGACATGTCCACCTTCTTGGTAAGCATTGGCCGCCCAAGTGCTTCGCTCTTTTTTTCTTTCCATGTTGTTTCACATGATTCACTGTGTTGATCTAACTGTTTGGGTATGTCTTCTTGTTTGCAAACAGAGAATTCCTAGAGCAACAAGGAGTCGCTCAACTATCCGGGCGCATCATGCCAAGTTTCTCTTACCATGCGCAGCCTTGGTGTGAATGAACCTGCTCAATATACCGTAAGTACAAAGGATGGTCACATGATGATTGATGCTAAAGCATGGTCAAGATTCAAATCTAAATCATATCTTGCGGTAGGGGATGATGTCAAATCGAACTTTCGGCAAGGAGAGCTGTTCCAAATCAACTTTGAAATTCTTCAAGAGCAGCACGCAATCGCCGAACTGATCTATCCTCCGAGAGATTTTGATGTAATAATCTGCATGGTGAAACAAGTGTCCTGTGTATAAGTAGTACGATAGTATTATTTATCACATGGTACATCATTGATAGAATTGTAACTCGATTGCTGGTTAGGAACCTGCTGCTCGATTTCATTCCAACAGCTGCCGTGTTTATTCAATTTGTGTATTCGCTTTATGACAAAGATTCAAAACCAGCGCAGCATCGATCGCTTGCAATATGAAAAGTGCTGAGGTAGAACACATGGGCCCCCAAACATGCAGGTTCGGCCTGCGGCCCAAAGTCCAGAACCGTGAGCCTATCTGAGTAAAAAAAATAAAAATATCTGAGTATTATTCTCAGCTGAACCCCCATAATTCTCGTGCGTTGCATAGGGAGTATATTTCTCGGCAAGGTGAGCCAGTGATATAAAAGATTTGTATATTTCTTTACAGAGGGAGTATCTCTCTGTCAAAAAATTTATTTATGTGTAACTAGTTACTCCTGTCTTTCTACTTCCTTTCGCTGATATGTGGGGCAACAGTAACGGGTCCACGTACATATGCACAAATTAGAGTGCACAACTTCACGGTAGACACACCCCGGTCAGAAGGCCAAAGAATGCCCAATGAGCCACCAAATCACAACCCCCCCTTTCCAGCTTTTAGCAAGAAGCTGGACGATGAAGCGGCAATATTTCACTGGCCTCAATCCCTTCTCCTCGCTCATGGAGAACCAGGTATGAATTCTTCATCCATCCTCGATAAATCCAAGTCCCTTGGTCGCAGTAATCCTAGGATGACAGCCGCCGCCGTTGATGCATTTTTCTTCAGATCAATCTAGTGTGTTTCAGCTTGTAAAGTGCCCAAAGTGCGTAGTACCCTACAGATTTGCTACTCGGCGTAGACTCCACACTTGTTCCTTCTCATCCTACCACAGCATTTTGAAACGCGCATAGTATGTTCCTAGAATCCTCTTCTCTATCCGGGAGGGTGGGGGTTTTTTGAACATGCTGTGTTGTCATATTATTTTTCCTGCAGGTATTATTTGCTCGCCGTAACACATGTACTAAGATGCTCGGCCTTGCCATAACTGAATACACTAGTTTAATGGTCACAGTGAAGACAAGCCATGGATATTACTTCCGAGTTGGGTTCGTGAACCAAGAAGATCGCTGCTTTTTTTATTGCCAAACTTGGATAAACTTTCTCAAGTGTTACAGACTGAAACTTGGCGCACGAATGTTGATGGAAATAGCAGAACCTGCTCTCATCTTCACTGCCATCTTCCACCCCGACGTCGTTCCAATTGTTCATCCATGTTAGTGTTAGTTTTGTATCTGGTTCTTGTTTGTTGCCTCGATTACTTCTTCATCCACCTATTTTGTCTAACTAATCACAATTTAACTTTAGAAGTAGCAAAGAATCTCTCACGAAGATGCTACTTCTAACTAATATTTTCTTATAATTGGTGGCACGTAGGTTTTTTCAGAGTTAAGTCTGCTCGCTTGTTACTCGTAATAACTCGGCTGTTACTAATGGCATCAAGTAGATCGGATCGACATCCACAAGTTCCTACACTTTATTGATCGCCTTGAGGTCCTTGTGGGGCTTCAATGGTGGAAGGCCACGGGATATGTGTGCCATCGCTGCACTCGCTGAACAGGTCCAACTGTGTCGAGAAACTTATGGTACGAGCTGTTTTCTCGTTATATATGTTGTTCATAAACTATTGCTTATACACAGTTTTACAACTGTGATCTTCTTGAAACAGAACTGCCAAGTTCTATTGTTCCTATACGATGCCCGACCATGGTCGGGTTAGACTTGCGCTTGGTCACAACATGATGTTTATGTCGACCTACCAATTCCCTTGAGGTGAAAAGATACTTATTCGTGAGTGGTCTCAGATAACGAAGGCCTGGCCCATCTTGGAGAATAGGATGAAGATTATGTTCATGCTTTTCCATGGCTCTAAAGCTTAATATCTTGTTTATTGACCATGTTATGTGATGAAGCCGCTTTGAAGGTTGTGGATGCGCTGGTGGCGCCTGGCCTTGGCGGCCTCACCCTTGGTTAATCAGAGGCAAGTAGCACTCGCTCGAGGCGTGCTTTGTACGGTTGAACTGTATAAGTACTCATACTACTTTCAGCTTTGGTTGTTAAGTGCCCCCGCTGGTTTCAGAGTTAAGGTTGTTAAGTACTCCGCTGCTTTTACATTGTCGTGTTTCTTCACCATGTCTTCCTCCACCGCCAAAACTAAACCAGCGCCGCGGGCCGCATTGCCGCTTTTCCACGGTTAGCTGCGCCAACAAGACGACGCCGCCCCACCGCCTCCTAAATCATTAACGCCGATGTCTTCAAGGCTTTGGTGCGCTCACCACCGCTGTCGCCCTCCTCGCTGTCAACATGGTCAACAAACAACAGAATCGCGTAGTACCGGAGAGGATGACAAGAGGGCCACCACGTCAACAGATGGAAAAATAAAATGCTTCCTCCTAGTGTTTTCCCGACATTTGGGACCCACGACATTGTGAGCGAATAGTCAATAGACAAGAGAATAGCACAAGATCGGCCGACACCTGGGACGAGCTACCGAGCATTATTTTTTTGTTTGGTATTGTTGAGACGGAGCAGGGCTTGAACTGGTCAGGCCCTGCCTAGCCCTGTGCTTATATTTTATGTTCACCATGTGACCAGCCTAGCTATTTTTTCTTTAGAAAATGAGCCCAGCTTTATTTATTCTCAAGAATACCCAATCCAGGCCTACTTATTTTTCTACGCCTAATGGCTGCAACTCTTTCAAGACGCTCGCAAATCTTGAAAGTAATATGAAATGGGTTGTAAATATAAAACAGATGACAAATTGGCAATTACTTTATAATTTCTGATTTTTTTCACATTTTCAGATTCCTATTTCATCGGGCATTATCCTAATTCAAATATATCTTCAAAGTACTTTAAATCTGGCTCGACATTTCGGTATTAAAAATAGTATGGAACCCACAGAAATATGCTAAATTGGCCCCGCCCAACCAAAAACGACTGCAATAAATTGCATAAGAAGTTGCCATGAGCTATATATGAATTATTAAAAAAAAGAGGGAGTGGTCTGACTTGTGGGCTTGTTTAGTTGACGCCAGATGCAAGATTTTTTAGTTATTATATACTACGCCAACAAACGATTCTAGTAGACGAACTGCTGGATGTCAATCCAACGGCCGCCGTGTTTCTTCAATCTCTCGATCTTCTTGCTCCACCGCCAAAGCAGCGCCAAGGGACCGCCTCGCCCCGCCTCCCCGTGGCCGGGTTGTGTTGCCAGCAGGCCTCAGCCGCCTCTACTACTCCCTGCCGCTGGCTAGGCATCCTCTACTCACCCACACCCCTCGTTATTCATGGACGGCAGCTCAAGACCGCAGCCGAACTGGTGAACCTCAGATTCTCTCCGCTGGCTTCCACTACTGCTGTTTTCCCCGCTCCGTCGTGCCCTTCCTAGGCTCGCTGCCGCCCACCGCCGGGTGCTCTCGGCGTGGCGTGGTCAATGTGGTCAACGATCGACTTCCATCGGAAGAGTATCAGACGTGGAGAGGTCGATACCGGGTCCACGGCAGCCGCAAGGAAATGCCTCCTTATTCCGCTGAAAATAATTATTCCTCCACCGACACTGGGACCCACTAGACGGGCCACCAGATTTCATGAAAAATGTTTCCCGACCGCTGGGACGGGCCACCGATTTCGCAAAAAACGCTCCTCATTGTCACCGACCCACCGGAAGTGCCTCCTTATTACGCACAAAAATGAATACCCCCGCTAGCTGGGACGAACCTTGGTGGAGGCTGACTTAGGGCCTACTAAGTTGATCGACGGAGGCCTTTGTCAACTTTAGTCAATATATGAACGATTCTAGCTCCAAAGGACCGTGACGATGTCCATCCAGCGCCGAGTGCTTCTTCAACCTCTAGTCTTCTTGCTCCACCTACCAAAGCAGCGCCGGTCGTGCCGCTTGCGCCCCGCCGCCTGCGGGTCGGGTTGTGATGTCGCGGAGGCCTCACCTCCCCTACTACTCCCATCGCTGGCCGTGCCATCCTCTACGCACTCCACACCCCCGTTATTCTGCGCGAAGGCAGCCTCACACCACGCCCAAACGAGTGAACCTCATACTCCTCTCACGCTGCGGCATCCATCGCCACGCCTTCCCCGGCCCGCCGCCCCTTCCTAGGCCTCGCCGCCCATCGCCTCTGGTGCTCTCGGCGCGCGCGTGGTCAAGGTGGTCAAGGAATGGCTTCCATCGGACGTGGACTGTACATGGAGAGGCTGACAGCTGGGTCCACGGCCGCAGCAAGGAAGTGCCTCGTTATTATGCGCAAAATAATTATTCCTGCACCTGACAGCGGGGACCCACCGGACGGGCCATCGTATTTCGTGAAAAAAACGTTTCCCCCCTGTCTGCTGGGACCCACTAGCTACATCTTCGCACGCAAGGAAGTGCGCCCAAAAAAAACGATTCGCCCCCCTGACTGTTGGGAAACACCAGCTACATCTTCACACGCAAGGAAGTGCGTCCGGGCAAAAAAACCCAAAACGATCCGCCCCCTGACAGCTGGGACCCACCAGCTACATCTTCGCAGGCAAGGAAGTGCCTGACAGCCGGGACCCACCTGGTCGAAGCGTACGTAGCGTTGTCATTCTGGTCGCGAACGTGTACATACATACTGGTCGTTCTAGAGGCGCACGGTCGAGTAGAGGCGCGCGACGTAGCATGTACACGCACGCACAGCGCGAGGGGCAAGAAAGAAAATATGACCATGTACGACATACGGGCAGGGTCTCGAACGCCTACTCGCGCGATACGCACATGGCTGGGTCGGAACCGAGAAACAACATCGCTGCCGTGTTCATGGGGAGGAACCGAATGCGCCGTGTTCATGGGGAGGCAACGGAATGCGCGTGTTCATCGGGAGGCAACAGAACACGGGAGCCAACCGCCTGGATCGGAACGGAATGTGGTCGTGTTCATTGGGAGGGCTTCACGAAACAGCGATGGAACGAGGCTCGCGCATCGCACAACGGAGGAAACGGACCTCCCACGCTCGGAACAGGGTCCTGTTGATCGGGCGGGTTGTGGCGTACCGCAAAACGGAGGAAAGGGACCTCCTACGGTCGAAACGGGGGTCCTGTTAATCGGGAGGGGTGTGGCGCATCGCAAAAACGGAGGAAACGGACCTTCACGGTCAAACGGGGTCCTATTGATCGGGAGGTGTGGCGCATCGCAAAACGGATTTAAACGGACCTCCTACGGCCAAACAGGGTCCTGTTCATCGGGAGGTGTGGCGCATCGCAAAACGGACTCCACGGATACCGCTCGCCTCCACCGCCGACCTCCTCCAGCCTCCACGGGCTACCATCGACCTCCTCCACCTCCACGGGCTCCTCGCTCATCCAGCCTCCACCACGCCGCTTACTCCACCGCCATCGCTCAACCACCCTCCACGGGCACCCTCCACCGCTCATCGCTCATCCAGCCTCCACACCACGGGTCCTGTTCAACCACCCGCCCACGGCCACCCTCCACCGCTTCATCGCTGATCCAACCTCCACACCACGTGGTCCTGTTCATCCGAGGCAACGCCACCGCTCATCGCTCATCCACCTTCGCAACGCCATCGCTCATCCAATCGATCGGCTTCGCTTAGCAGCAGCAGCGGCGAATCACCCATCGGGTTCGATTAACAGCCATCATCGATCGCCGGGTTCAAGAACGCAGAATCCGCAAAGTAATCGCCGGTTCGTTAGAGCCCAACGCCGCACACACGCGCCAGACGACGAGAGCAACGCGCATCGCCGCCCCGACCTCCCACCGTAGTTTACAACTCCCCGAAATTTTCCTCGCCTCGCTTCTACCACGGTTTTTTCCGCCATGGACGGCCCAAAGAATGTCATGCAGCTGCGCTCCAGCCCGCCTGTGACGAAAAGCCCATTTTCTGTCATGATTTTTTGTCATAGAAGTAGGAGCCCACCACATATATGATGATACCTGATTTTGTCACAATTATCGTCATAGAAGTGTCATATGTATGAAAGGAAAAAAATTCGTTCGGCCCAAAATATCACGGATGTGTCTTTTTTTTGTAGTGAATATAGGACGGGCTGGAAACGGCACAATGGGTTAACAGGCCAGAAACGGACCGACTCTTGCCATGGGCCGAATTTGGCCCATTAGGGTAACATGCTAGTAACGGGCCGATTCTTGCCATGGGCTGAATTTGGCCCATTAGGGAACAGCCAAGAATGGGTCAATCTTGCCATAATGAATTTGGCCTGGGAACAGCCAAGAACGGACCAGAAATAATCAAGGGCCGTAAAAGGAGCCCAAGAATGTATGGGCCAATAGGCCAAAGCTAACATATGGAAACGCCCATGTAAATCACGGCCGTTAACGGGTATAAAGAAAATTACTGTTCATTATGGGCTAGAGTCGCCGTGGGCCTGTAAAGGGGCTGAAAGATACGAAGGCCTCATATGGGCCGAAAGACATCATGGGCCATACATGGGCCGAAAGTGAAATGGGCTGGTATTATATTCGACGGCCCACATGACGTTGTTGGGCCGATTTTTTAGGGCCTAAGGGCCGGAGTTAACGGCCGTAAAATGGGCTATTTGCAAAGAGATCGTTAACAAGTTTTCATGGCCAGCCCGTTAACTTTGACCAAGTCAAACGTGCCGGCTTTGTAAGCTAAATGGGCCATCGTTAGTCGTACACGGTCGACCTATCATAGGCGCCTTATCCGACCCAATCGACAAGTCGACACGTGTTTCGTCCTGCCAATAAGAATTTTACACGTGGAAATTTCCCATTGGTCGGGGCTGTTAACAGGTTATCGGATCCAAAACCCGGTCCGATAGCTTAACGACGTTCCGTTATGGTGGATGCCACGTGTCGGTCACCCTTGAAGAAAGCACTTCTGTGACGCGTGATTTATCGTCATGGAAGTAGACACTTTCGTTATGATAATTTTGGTAATGTCATGGAACACTTCTACGACAAAGATGTATGACTATCTTGATTCGCTATAAATTTGTCATGGATGTACATGCATGACAAAAACGCGACCTCACCGTGACAAACACGATCATCACGGAAGTGTACTTTTTGTAGTGTAGGGCGCACACCCCTTGGCCAGCCCACTCCTCCTCCCCCCTTTATATACGGAGGAGGGGCACCCCATAGACACAACAATTGATCTCTTGATCTCTTAGCCGTCTGCGGTGCCCCTCCACCATAATCCACCTCGATAATATCGTAGTGGTGCTTAGGCGAAGCCCTGCATCGGTAGAACATCATCATCGTCACCACGCCATCATGCTGACGGAACTCTCCCTCAAAGCTCGGCTGGATCGGAGTTCGAGGGAGGTCATCGAGCTGAACGTGTGCTGAACTCGGAGGTGTCGTGCATTCGGTACTTGATCGGTCGGATCGTGAAGACGACGATTACATCAACCGCTAAGCAGTTAACGCTCGCTTTCGGTTCACGAGGGTACGTGGACAACACTCTCCATCTCGTTGTTATGCATCACCATGATCTTGCGTGTGCGTAGGATTTTTTTTGAAATTACTACGTTCCCCAACAGCAAGTTGGATGCACACCCACTTAGTTTCTTTTGTTGAGCTTTCATGCATTTATAGCTCTAGTGCATCCATTGCATGGAAATCCCTACTCCTTGCATTAACATCAGTCGATGGGCATCTCCATAGCCGTTGATTAGCTGCGTTGATGTGAGACTTTCTCGTTTTTTGTCTTCTCCACATAACCCCATCATTATATTCTATTCCACCCATAGTGCTATATCCATGGCTCATGTTCATGTATTGCGTGAAGGTTGAAAAAGTTTGAGATTACTAAAGTATGAAACAATTGCTTGGCTTGTCATCGGGGTTGTGCATGATGAGAGCATTCTTGTTATTTTGAGAAGACATAATTGTTTAGTTAGTATGCTTGAAGTATTATTGCTTTTATGTCAATATTAAAATTTTATCTTGAATCTTTCAGATCTGAATATTCATACCACAATAAAGAGGGTTACATTAAAAAATTATGCCAGGTAGCATTCCGCATTAAAAATTATGTTTTTATCATTTACCTACTCGAGGACGAGCAGGAATTAAGCTTGGGGATGCTTGATACGTCTCCAACGTATCTATAATTTTTGATTGCTTCATGCTATATTATATTCTGTTTTGGATGATTAATGGGCTTTGTTATACACTTTTATATTATTTTTGGGACTAACCTATTAACCGGAGGCCCAGCCCAAATTGTTTTTTTGCCTATTTCAGAGTTTCACAGAAAAAGAATCTCAAACGGAGTCCAAACGGAATGAAACCTTCGGGAACGTGATTTTCGAAACAAACATGATCCAGAGGACTTGGAGTCTACGTCAAGAAATCAACCAGGAGAGCACGGGGCAGGAAGGCGCGCCTACCCCCTGGGCGCGCCCTCCACCCTCGTGGGGCCCATGTTGCTCCACCGACATACTTCTTCCTCCTATATATACCTACGTACCCCCAAACCAATAGAAGCATCCATGAAAACCTAATTCCACTGCCGCAACCTTTTGTACCCGTCAGGTTCCATCTTGGGGCCTTTTTCGTCGTCCTGCCGGAGGGGGCATTGATCACGGAGGGCTTGTACATCAACAACATAGCCTCTCCGATGATGTGTGAGTAGTTTACCTCAGACCTTCGGGTCCATAGTTATTAGCTAGATGGCTTCTTCTCTCTCTCTCTCTTTGGATCTCAATACAAAGTTCTCCACAATTCTCATGGAGATCTATTCGATGTAATCTTCTTTTGCGGTGTGTTTGTTGAGACCGATGAATTGTGGGTTTGTGATCAAGTTTATTATGAACAATATTTGAATCTTCTCTGAATTCTTTTATGTATTATTGGTTATCTTTGCAAGTCTCTTCGAATTATCAGTTTGGTTTGGCCTACTAGATTGATCTTTCTTGTAATGGGAGAAGTGCTTAGCTTTGGGTTCAATCTTATGGTGTCCTTTCCCAGTGACAGCAGGGGCAGCAAGGCACGTATTGTATTTTTGCCATCGAGGATAACAAGATCGGGTTTTTATCATATTCCATGAGTTTATCCCTCTACATCATGTCATATTACTTAAAGCATTACTCTGTTCTTTTGAACTTAATACTCTAGATGCATGCTAGATAGCGGTCGATGTGTGGAGTAATAGTAGTAGATGCAGGCAGGAGTCGGTCTACTTGTCACGGACGTGATGCCTATATACATGATCATACCTAGATATTCTCATAACTATGCTCAATTCTATCAATTGATCAACAGTAATTTGTTCACCCACCGTAATACTTATGCTCTTGAGGGAAGCCACTAGTGAAACCTATGGCCCCCGGGTCTATTTTCCATCATATTAATCTTCCACCACTTAGCTATTTTTATTGCCTTTTATTTTACTTTGCATCTTTATTATAAAAATAACAAAAATATTATTTTATCATATTTATCAGATCTCACTTTCGTAAGTGACCGATTGACAACCCCTTTATTGTGTTGGTTGCGAGGTTTTTATTTGTTTGTGTAGGTGCGAGGGACTTGAGTGTGGCCTCCTACTGGATTGATACCTTTGTTCTAAAAAACTGAGGGAAATACTTATGCTACTTTACTGCATCACCCTTTCCTCTTCAAGGGAAAACCAACGCAGTGCTCAAGATGTAGCAAAGTCATGAGAATTGTGCTTTCAGGAACGGGGTAGGTGAGGCCAGCATTAGTACTTTACTGAAGTCGGTGAGGCCAGCATTAGTAGCATACTGTGTGAACTCCTGAAGGATTCCAGCCTCTTTCAGGAACGGGGTGTGCGGCCATTCACACGGTCGTACTTCAGCCAACCTCCGAGGATGGAGATCACTATTAGATGACTCCCCAATAACACCCTTGGAGTTCTTATTGGAGCCAAACTTCCTAAAGATATTCATGGTTTTCCTATGAACAAAATTCTGAAATTTATTAGCCCACAATATTTTCTCAACAAAACTTCACAAAATTGATACCAACTACTCATAGGGATACATAGAGGCCATAGCAAGAATTCAAACTACTTAGAACTCTAAGAATTTGATACGTCTCCATCGTATCTACTTTCCAAACACTTTTGCCCTTGTTTTTGACTCTAATTTGCATGATTTCAATGGAACTAACCCCGGACTGACGCTGTTTTCAGCAGAATGGCCATGGTGTTATTTATGTGCAGACACAAAACTTCTCGGAATGACCTGAAACTTCACGGAACATCTTTTCGGAAATAATAAAAAATCGTTGCAAAAGATGAAGGCCAGGGGGGCCCACCACCTGTCCACGAGGGTGGGGGGCGCGCCCCCTCTAGGGCGCGCCCCCTACCTCATGGGCGCCCTGAGCCTCCTCCGATGCCAAATCCAACTCTATATTTTTGCTTTCGGGGAGAAAAAATCAAGGAGAAGAAATCATCGCGTTTTACGATACGGAGCCGCTACCAAGCCCTAAAACCTCTCGGGAGGGCTGATCTGGAGTCCGTCCGGACTCCGGAGAGGGGATCGTCACGCCGTCATCATCAACCATCCTCCATCACCAATTTCATGATGCTCACCGCCGTGTGTGAGTAATTCCACCGTAGGCTTGCTAGACGGTGATGGGTTGGATGATATCTATCATGTAATCGAGTTAGTTTTGTTAGGGTTTGATCCCTAGTATCCACTATGTTCTGGGATTGATGTTGCTATGACTTTGCTATGCTTCATGCTTGTCACTAGGGCCCGAGTGCCATGATTTCAGATCTGAATCTATTATGTTTTCATGAATATATCTGTGTTCTTGATCCTATCTTGCAAGTCTATAGTCACCTACTATGTGTTATGATCCGGCAACCCCGAAGTGACAATAATCGGGACCACTCCCGGTGATGACCATAGTTTGAGGAGTTCATGTATTCAATATGTGCTAATGCTTTGTTCCGGTTCTCTATTAAAAGGAGGCCTTAATATCCCTTAGTTTCCGTTAGGACCCCGCTGCCATGGGAGGGTAGGACAAAAGATGTCATGCAAGTTCCTTTCCATAAGCACGTATGACTATATTCGCAATACATGCCTACATTACATTGATGAATTGGAGCTAGTTCTGTGTCACCCTATGTTATGATTGTTACATGATGAACCACATCCGGCGTAATTCTCCATCACTGATCCAATGCCTACGAGCTTTCCATATGGTTCTCGCTTATTTACTTTCCCGTTGTTACTGTTACAATCACTACAAAATACCAAAAATATTACCTTTGCTTCATATTTTGTTACTGCTACTACTACTATCATATTACTTTGCTACTAAACACTTTGCTGTAGATTTTAAGTTATCCGTGTGGTTGAATTGACAACTCAACTGCTAATACTTGAGAATATTCTTTGGCTCCCCTTGTGTCGAATCAATAAATTTGGGTTGAATACTCTACCTCGAAAACTGTTGCGATCCCCTATACTTGTGGGTTCTCAAGACTATTTTCTGGCGCGCTGCTCGGGAGCATAGCTCTATTCTTTGAGTCACTTGGGATTTATATCTGCTGGACACTATGAAGAACTTGAAAGACGCTTAAGACAACAATTTATCCCTCAACTACGAGGGAGGTAAGGAACTGCCATCTAGCTCGCACTTGATTCACCTTCTGTTTTGAGTAAGCTTATACACCTAAACCTGCTTCTCGCTATTCGTTCTGATATGTCGCATGTTATTGATGATGCCACTTCTGCTATGCATGATACTTATGATGAAACTACTTCTATGCTTGATACTACGGTGCCCCTTAGTGAATTTCTTGATAAACAAATTTCTAGGGCTAGAGAGACAGAAATTATTGATACTGATTATAATGATGAAAGTGATTGTCGGTGTCAAAATCGGCGGATCTCGGGTAGGGGGTCCCGAACTGTGCGTCTAGGCGGATGGTAACAGGAGACAAGGGACACGATGTTTCTACCCAGGTTCGGGCCCTCTCGATGGAGGTAAAACCCTACTCCTGCTTGATTAATATTGATGATATGGGTAGTACAAGAGTAGATCTACCACGAGATCAAAGAGGCTAAACCCTAGAAGCTAGCCTATGGTATGATTGTTGTTCGTCCTACGGACTAAAACCCTCCAGCTTTATATAGACACCGAATAGGGTTAGGGTTACACGTAGTCGGTTACAATGGTAGGAGATCTACATATCAGACGCCAAGCTTGCCTTCCACGCCAAGGAAAATCCCATCCTGACACGGACTAAGTCTTCAATCTTGTATCTTCATAGTCCAAGAGTCCGCCAACGGTGATAGTTCGCTATCCGGACACTCCCTAATCCGGACTCCTTCAAGAGCTCCCCGAACCAGGCTTCAATGGCGACGAGTCCGCGCAGAGATTGTCTTCGCATTGCGAGGCGGGTTCTTCTCCAAATTCGTGATACTTGTTTAATAGTGTCCGGCTTCGATAAATGCTGCGCCCTTGGCTTCCACGCCCAATAATAGCCAGCTTCCACGTGTTTGAATGAATGCTAAAAGCCAGTGGTATTTTTACACTTATCCCCTTAGCTGCGCAAATGAGCCGCCTATAAAAGGGACGAGGATCTAGATCTGAGTCACACCATCCCTCCCATGAAGCTTTCATCGAGCGCCTCGACAAAAATCCATTCCATCATGGATACCGACGCTCCTCCTCCTCTCAAGGCCCCAGCCTCAGCCCGAAATTTGAGAGATGCCCAGTCCCAAGATAGCGAGCTAGTGACACTCCAAACCAAGGTATTTCTTCCCCCGGCCTTCATGGTTCCGGTTCGAGCCGGACTCGCCACCTATAAGGGCGGAGAGCAAGCGGAGAGTGTCCCCGATCCCTCCAAAGGAGAGCAGGTATGCTTTTTCTCTTATCTAGTAAGAGGACTCAGATTTCCAATTCATCCGTTTCTCCGGGGGCTCTTGGAGTTCTACGGCCTCTAGTTGCACCACCTTACGCCTGGCTCCATTTTGCACATCGCGGGCTTCGTGGCCCTTGGCGAACTGTTCTTGGGCATCGAGGCTCATTTTGCGCTGTGGAAGAGATTATTCTGCCTTGTACCCCGTTCTCACGAGGGGTCAATATATCAAGTGGGCGGAGCCGAGCTATGGCACATCGCCGGGACCGGATATCTATCCGGAACCCCGAACAAGGCGTCCGAAGACTGGCCTTCGGAATGGTTTTATATAGAATATGTCCCTCTGTCGGATCCTGTTCGGATCGATCTCCCAGAGTTCAGCAATGCTCCTTTGAAGAACCGCCTGAGTTGGCGCCCGCGGAGCTCCCAGAGGGAAGATGACACAGACGTCCTTTACCTGATGAGCCGAATAAGATTGTTAGCTCATTCCGGACTGACCATGATCGGTGTCACGGCCACATGTATTATGCGGGGGGTGCAACCGCTCCAATATAGGGGCCACCCCATGTGGGATTTCAACGGGGAGGACGATGCCACCCATTATGGCCGTAAGGGGCCGGGATCGGTCACCGATCTGGTGAAGATCTTGTCCGCGCTGTACAAGGGAGAAGAGGAGGATTTTTCCGCTGGCCCATTGAACGGATCTTCTATGAACAATCCTCAAGCTGGGTAAGAGGACATTTTTTTCGCACATCCGATCCGTATTCCCATGGTTAGCTATCTCATTTTGTGATTTTGACGCAGAACCGCGCCAGCCGTAAAAGACATAAACAGCCCGCTTCCACAACCCGAGGATCCGGAAGGCTCCTCGCCTCCCAAGAGGATCCGACATATTGGTGGAGCTGATTGATGGGGTATTTCACTAATCGAGCATCGATAATGCCTTGTTGCCATTACGCCGATCACCCCGAATACTTCCAGCCTCACAGTAATCGAGACCGAGGTCCCAATATCGTGATAATGACCCATTCATGCTTATTTTTATCACCAGATACCAATGGTGCTTCGTAGGGGTGCCTTCGAGGCAGAGGCCGAGCTCAGCGGCAGCTAGCCAACAAGGGCAGCACGCCCCGCAGGCTAAAAAGAAGTGCTGCTCGGATGGAAACGCCGCCAAGAATGGTATGGCGCGTCACCATATTCCTGTGATTGATTCCTCGAAGGCGATTAACACCGGTGCTCTTTTCAGAAAAGCGCCGCCGGACTGTGTCCGGAGAGGTTGCCAATCGAGCCTCCGCCAGCCAGTGCTCCAAAGCTGGGTCCAAGCGGAGGCGAAGCACGAGGCGCGGCGCGGATGCTCCTCCGACTGAGGATGCCGACAGATTGTCCGCCACCAACTCCGAGGTGGAGAGTGCCATGAATCATGTGCACCGCCGGACAGTTCTTCAGGACGACATGTTTCTCCCAAGAGGCATTGAATGCCTTCATTGGGAGATGCGCACCTCCGTGCCGCTCAAGATGGTCTAGCCAGAGCCACGGAGCAGTATATAAAGGACATACGGGTGAGGAAATTTGACGGTTATATATGCCAGTAGCCCCCGAGACTTAAAATAGTTAGAATAACTGATTTAAGGATCATTTGTGATGCAGGATCTTACAAAAAAGAATACCCGACTGTCCCAGGAGCTTGAAGAATGCAAGGCCCAACTTGAGGCCGCACTAGCCGCTACATGGGGAGACACAGAGACCCCCTCTGGTAATATATGCTTCAAAAGATAAGTAATTTGTGAAGTGCGACGTGTGTGTAAATCTGACAATAATATTGCAGATGGTGTCGGACTAGATCCGGAGAAGCAACAACTCTTGCGCCGGTTGAAGGCCGGCGAGAATGTGCTTACAAGGGTGAGGCAAGAAAAAAATAATCTCCAAGATGCCAACACCCAGCTGGGTGAGGAACTAAAGGATGTTCGTGTCCAGCTGTCTGACTCCGTGAAGGAGAATCGGCGACTTCGTCGCGGCATTTATAGTAAGTGCTTGAGCGAACTTTGAAAAAGAGTTCGGCGAGGAAGTCAATTAATGAGTTATGTCTCAGAGGTATGCTCACGGGTCGCCCCTGCAGAGGAAATGCCCGGCCCCACGGGTGACCTTCTTCCCGAAGCTATTGCAACTGCAAGAACGAAGTTCGGCAGGTGATGGAAGACGCTGCCTGTGCCTTGTGGCTATCTATCTCCCCGCCCAAGGCCTTGGAGAGCTTGCAGAGAAGCTTCAGGAGCACGGCGCGCTCCGACTATGGAAGATATCGGCCTGTCGCCAAGGCGCCAGGAGGCTCGGGCCATGGTGAAGACGCTGTACACAAGGCGGACCCAAACCACATGGCCGAGGTCGGACCTGTGGGGCCCGACGAGAAGGAGATCCCTGTGAGCTTAGTGTACGGCCAAGTAGAGTTGGCCGCAAAGTATTCCCAGCAGGACTGTAAACTAGACAGCCTATTAGATGGCATTGAAGAGGAATACAATCACCAATTTGACTATGTAATTTAAAATGACATGTAAAATGCCTTCTAGCCGGATTGTAGATTGTTTGTTGTAGCGGACCTTTTCGCTTCAACCTCGGGACCCAATAGTCCGGAGTGTGTCCGAATACCCCGCAGCTATGTAAAACCGGGCATGCGTGAAGACCAAGCGAGGGGTCATGAGTGCTTTATCGCATAAGTGCCCAACTAGTTATGTTATATTACATGGTTAGTAAGAAACATCTTCCAGGAGAATAGTTCCGTTAGGGGTTCCTTTCTCGGGAGGCATGCCCTAAAGTGCATGTCCTGATCAAAAAAGGTAAAAGCATCCGGGGCAGATAAATGAAAAATAAAAATCGCCTTTTAGTTCAATAATCAATATTCCCTTAAGAACGCTTAGCTTTTGGCTTCACCCACCGAGGTACACGCCAGCTGACCCGGCGGTAATAATCGCAGAGGTGCTCCTTTACCACCTAGCCGAACAATCGGAATGTAGGGTAAGCACAGGAGCCAGCAACCCAGCTTGGCCAAAACTTAAGTCATATCGATGCATATAATGGTGAATAAAGGGTACATGCGAAGTGTGACACATGTGTTGGGCATAAAGCTCAGATAAATAAGCTTCGTTAAAGAAGCCCCTGGTATAATGAGCGCGGATAGCTGGCCAAGTGTAAAAGCGAACAATGCACAAACGAGCCTTTAACGGCTTCGGAAAAAGGAGGAGAAGGAGAGAAATAAAAGACAGCTTAAAGTATAAAATATAGACGGAGGAAGGAGACGAACTCGTAATCCGGAACTAGGCGAGAATCTTCGGAGACGAGCTGCTCCATGGGTTTGGCTCGAGTCGGTTATCCGGCGCGTTTGCAGACGGTACGCTCCGCCGTCGACTTAGTCGATGATGAAGGGACCCTCCCATTTGGGCTTAAGTTTGTCCTTTTTCTTGTCCGGCAAGCGAGAACTAGTTCGCCAACATTGTAAGCTTTGGCCCGCATTTCCTCGCTTTGATATCTTCGAGCCTGCTGTTGATAGAATGCGGAACGAGCTTTTGCCACGCCGCGCCTCCTCCAAGGCGCCCAGCTGTCCCGCCGATCGAGCTCGGCTTTTCTTTCTTCGTACATGCGACGCCGAGGTGAGTCATGAATTATGTCGCAGGGCAAAACTGCCTCGCGCCGATACCATAAAAATGGTGTGAATCCGGTAGTGCGATGCGGCGTGGTCCGCAGCCCCCAGAGTACGGAGTCGAAGCCTCAACCCAAAGGCGTGTTAGATTCCTTGAGGGACCGCACTAGTCCGGGTTTAATGCCGCCATGATTAGACCGCTTGCTCGCCGACTTGACCGTTAGTTTGGGGGTGATAGACTAAAGCGTAGTCGAGCTTGATGCCCATGTTTTTGCACCGAGTTTGACCTCGCCGGCCGTGAAGTTCATGCTGTTATCGTGATGATGCTATGGGGACGCCGTAATGGTGTACTACCCCGATATAAAGTCTATCATCGTCCGGATTCGCCGCCTTTACAGTGCTTGGCCTCTATCCATTTGGTGAATTTATCCACCATGACCAATAGGTATTTTTGCTTGTGGGTTCCTCCTTTAAGGGGTCCAACCATGTCAAGCCCCTGCACTGCCAAGGGCCAGGTGATGGGTATAGTTTTGAGGGCGGTGGGTGGCATGTGGCTTTGATTAGCAAAGAGCTGGCAACCGACGATCGTTGGACTAAGTCCCGAGCATCCGCCCGAGCCGCCGGCCAATAAAATCCTGTACGGAAGGCCTTGCCTACAAGGGCCTGAGCTGCGCATGGTGCCCATCGAGTCCGCATGAATTTCAGCCAGAGATTCCGCCTCCTCTTCGAGATACACCTTCAAGGACTCCGTTGTGCTTTTCTTATAAAGCTCTCCTCATGGACCTTATAGGCTTTTGACCGCCGCGACTATGCAGCGGGCCTCGCTTTTGGTCTCGGAAGTTCCTGCCTAGTTAGGTAGGCTAGAATGGTTCTGCCCACGGGCGATGACTGCCATTATTGCGTAATGACGGTGTTATTTCATTGGCGGACCACCAACTATGTCGGAATGTTCGTGTGGCAAGTGTGGTTGGGTCTGGGTTGTTATTTCCGACTCTCCTCCCATAGTACGGATGGCTTGAAAAGCCTCTAGGAAGATGTTGGGGACGGCATCGCGCTTTGCGCAATGCGCGCTAACACGCCTCGCTGCCGGTTGTTATCCCGGCTATATGGTGAAATTCGAGCCCTCAAACCGAGCTGACATTTTAGGACGACATTGCGATAAGCTGCCATTTTCGGATCCTTGGCGCCAAAGTCCCCATTTATTTGGGATATCGCGAGGTTCAATCCTCACAGCACCTCTAGGCCTTGAATGCCCATGGAGAATGCCATCCGGAGACCATGTAGAAGGGCCTCGATTCGCCGCGTTGTTGGAGTCCGTACATTATTTGAAGTACGATTGACTGTATCTCCGGTTGGGGACGCTGAACGACGCCAGCCCCTGTGCCGCCAACATTTTGGAGCCGTCAAGTGCATGATCCAGTTGAATATGCGCCGACTTTTTAGGGAGTTCGGCTTCAGTCCATTCGCATTAAGTCAGCCAAAACTTGCGACTTAATAGCTCGTCGTGGCTTGTAGGTTATGTCAAACAAGAGGA
Source organism: Aegilops longissima (assembly GCA_021605205.1). NCBI lineage: Eukaryota > Viridiplantae > Streptophyta > Magnoliopsida > Poales > Poaceae > Aegilops > Aegilops longissima. Next base: position 517,608,921 of record CM038680.1, read on the forward strand.
GCTCAATGGCCCATTTAGTGATCCGGCCCGTTGCATCGCGGTTGTTTATAATGTCATTAAGAGGTACTTCGGAGGCTACTGTTATCGGACACTCTTGAAAGTAGTGTCGCAGCTTCCGAGATGCCATGAACACCGCGTATGCTATCTTTTGATACTGCGGGTACCATGACTTGCATGGAGTTAGGACAGTGGACACGTAGTAAACTGGTTTTTGGAGAGGGAACTTGTGTCCTTCCGTTTCTCGTTCGACAACGAGCACCGCGCTTACAACTTGATGGGTTGCTGCGATGTATAATAGCATTGGTTCGCCCATGTTGGGCGCGGCTAGGACTGGATTTGTTGCCAATATGGCTTTGATTTCTTCGAGTCCGGCCGTGGCAGCATCCGTCCACTCGAAGTGTTCGGTGCGCCGGAGGAGGCGATAAAGGGGTAATGCCTTTTCTCCTTAGCGGGAGATAAAGCGGCTTAGAGCCGCCACGCATCCAGTCAATTTTTGTATTTGTTTGAGGTCTTTGGGGATATCCAATTGTGGCAGAGCTTGGATCTTGGCTGGGTTTGCTTCAATTCCTCTACCGGATACAATGAAGCCCAAGAGCTTTCCGGCTGGTACGCCGAAAACGCATTTTTCCGGGTTGAGCTTGATGTCATATGTTCGGAGATTATCGAATGTGAGCCTCAAGTCATCGACTAGGGTTTTGACATGCTTGGATTTGACGACCACATTGTCTACGTATGCCTCCACTGTTTTGCCGATCTGGTTTGCCAGACATGTCTAAATCATGCGCGGATATGTTGCGCCGGCGTTTTTGAGCCCAAAGGGCATTGTGTTGAAGCAGAATGGGCCGTATGGAGTGATGAATGCCGTTGCGGCTTGGTTTGGCTATGCCATCTTAATTTGGTGGTAGCCGGAGTATGCGTCGAGGAAACACAATGAATTGTGTCCTCATGGTAGCGCCGATAATTTGATCGATGTGGGGAGGGTAAGGGATCCTTTGGGCAAGCCTTGTTAAGGTCCTTAAAATCGGCTACATAGGCGCCAGGATTTGTCCTTCTTGGTACCATTACCAGGTTTGCTAGCCAGTCCGGATGTTTAATGTCTCGGCGAACCGCCTCCAATAGTTTGGCTAGCTCTCTCCCATGGTTTGTCTCTTGGGTTCGGAGAAACGCCAAGAGCTTGTTTAACTCGGCTTGAATCCTTTTAGGATATTTAGGCTGTGCTCGCCAGCCGGCGCTGGATTCTCGGCATGATCAAGGGTGCCGTGCAAAAATGTCCCAATTTTCCCGTAGGAATTCTCGTAATGCGGCGTCCACATCAGGGTTTAATTGTGCCCCGATGGAGGCCCTTTTTGTAGGGTCCGTTGGATGGACTTGGAATTTGACTATTTCGTCTGCCGGTTTAAAAGAGGTGGACTTGGATCTGTTATCGAGTATCACATCGTCTCTGTTCACCGTGGAGCATAGCGCAATGAGTTCCTCTGCCGCTAGGGCTTCGGATAGTGCCACAAGGGCAAGTGCGGCTGTTTTATTTTCGGCGCGAGCACTATGTCCGGGTCACTAGCGAGAGTGATAATTCCGTTGGGTCCAGGCATTTTGAGCTTTATGTACCTATAATGGGGTATAGCTTGAAAAATTGTGAATGCCTCTCGCCCTAATAGAGCGTGGTATCCGCTGTTGAACGGGGCCACTTGGAATGTGACCTCCTCGGACCTATAATTGTCCGGCGTGCCGAACACCACATCTAGTGTGATCTTTCCTGTACAGCATGCTTCCCGACTAGGGATTATTCCTCTAAAGGTTTGCTGCTTTGCTCAATGCGGCTCCAGTCTATTTCCATTTTTCGAAGGGTTTCCTCGTAGATGAGGTTTAATCTGCCGCCTCCATGAGTACCTTGGTATATAAAGTCCGCCCACTATTGGACTGAGGACCAATGCGGCTGGTGCTCGGGCTGTTCGAATTTAGGTTCATCACTGGCATTAAAGGTAATAGCCGTGTCACCCATGGATTTATTGTTGCTATCTAGTAGACTTCGCAAGGCATGGAGTGTTCGCTTCGATATTATTTGATGTGAAAGTCTCAAGACTGTTATTACTGCATTAGTATTGCTGGGCTGGTGCTCGAGCTAAGAGCTCTTCGCCACTTTTGGCCACTCGCCGTAGTATCCAACATGCTCTAAGGCTATGAGTTGGAGGAGCCCTCTGCTATGAATTTTGCAGGTCCATTGAGCCATCCCTCTAGTATGGTTCCATGCCCTTTGGGGGTTTTGCTTTTGGTATGTAACCTGTGTGCCTGGTGATGATGCACCCTTTTATTTCGGACTAGGGTCGTGTTCGGGGCCGGATTGTCCCAAAATTTGATTTCAGTTTTCCAGCGCTCCATCGCGCAGTAATTTCGTACTATGGACGCCAAGTCAGCTAAGCGTGTAATTTCAATGACGACTTATGGGGTTTAGGATTCCTTGTCCGTGCAATTATTGCGAAGAATGAGATTGCGTCCTCCTCAAGGCAATCCTTTATCCTGTCCATAACCAGGAGGAATCGCCCAAGAATGATGTACTCGCTTCACCGGCTCTTGACGGATTTGGGATAGATCGCTTATGTTTGGGTGGGCGGGTGGAATTAAATTCAACCCCGTCCGATCTAAGATTCAGGGCCAAGAAGTTTCCAACTTGGAAGCTTGGGTTCTTGGAGGTTGTCCAATGAATCTAGCCCGCTGCCTCGACTTTAAGTTCAGGGCTTGAGGGTGTCCTCCTCCACGGGAATCCTGCATGGAGGGGTCAGAATCCGGACACAGCCTAGTCCTTAAGGTAGGAGAAGAATCACCGATTGTTCCTCTACCACAGCAACGTGGTGGGTAGCCCGGGAGAGTTGATCTCTCTCGGATCGGTTTTAGGCCCAATCTGATCAGAGTCAGAAGCGATCTCTGAGCGGCGATGCGATCCAAGAGCTCGCTCAAGGAAGAGAGCTCGATCGGATCTAACTGCTCGGCGAAGTTCTGAGTTAACGTGAAGATTGCTTTCGATGACCCGAGAAGTCATCGCTGGCGCTGGGCGCCGAACGGCGGTCATAAGAAAACCGCTTAGCCGGAGAGTTTGGCCGTGGCCAAAGCTCCTTTAGCAACGGTGCCGCCTTTAAAGACGGATGTGGCATCCTTCCCGACAGCGACAAAGACAGAGGAACTCTCAATGAAAGCACCAATGTCGGTGTCAAAACCGCGGATCTCGGTAGGGGGTCCCGAATCGTGCGCCTAGGCGGATGGTAACAGGAGACAAGGGACACAATGTTTTTACCTGGTTAGGGCCCTCTCGATGGAGGTAAAACCCTACTCCCGCTTGATTGATATTGATGATATGGGTAGTACAAGAGTAGATCTACCACGAGATCAAAGAGGCTAAACCCTAGAAGCTAGCCTATGGTATGATTGTTGTTCGCCCCACGGACTAAAAACCTCCGGTTTATATAGACACCGGATAGGGTTAGGGTTACACGAGTCGGTTACAATGGTAGGAGATCTACATATCTCAGATCGCCAAGCTTGCCTTCCACGCCAAGGAAAATCCCATCCGGACACGGGACGAAGTTTTCAATCTTGTATCTTCATAGTCCAGGAGTCCGGCCAACGGTGATAGTTCGGCTATCCGGACACCCCCTAATCCGGGACTCCCTCAGTGATGATGAAGATAGGCTTGTTATTCCTGAAAGTTATATTTTTGATATGGAAGCTTCTGCAGCCATTCTAGCTTGCAAAGATAGATATGAAGTCAAGAAGTTATTAGCTGAATGGAATAAGAAATCACTTAAAGATAGAATGAGGCATGACCCTGCTTTTGCTACTTCACCTATTTGTGTTGCCGATAAGGATTATGAATTCTCTGTTGATACTGATATAATTACTTTTGTTGAATCTGATCCTTTTCATGGCTATGAATCTGAAACTGTTGTGGCACATCTTACTAAATTAAATGATACAGCCACCCTGTTCACTAATGATGAGAGATCTTGCTACTTTTATATCCTTAAAATATTTCCGTTCTCATTAAAGGGTGATGCTAAGATATGGTTTAATTCTCTTGATCCTGGTTGTGTGCGTAGTCCCCTGTGATATGATTTATTACTTCTCGCTAAATATTTCCCTGCTCATAAGAAACAAGCTACTTTAAAGGAAATATACAACTTTGTGCAAATTGAAGAAGAGAGTCTCCCCAAGCTTGGGGAGGCTTCTCAAGTTACTTAATGCTTTGCCTCGATCATCCTCTTAAGAAAAATGAAATACTTGATATCTTTTATAATGGACTAACCGATGCTTCATAGATTACCCGGATAGTTGTGCTGGTTCTCTTTCAGGAAAGAACACGGATGAAGCTGAAATTCTATTGAATAATATGTTGAAAATGAAAATAATTGGGCACCTCCTAAGCCAGCCCTCGAGCCAACCATCGAGCCTATTCCTAAACCAACTCCAAGAAGAGAGGTGTTCTATTTCTCACCTCAAGATATGCAAGAGGCAAAGGAATCTATGAAAGAAAAAGGTATTAAAGCTGAAGATGTTAAGAATTTACCTCCTATTGAAGAAATACATGGTCTTAATTTACCGCATGTTGAAGAAACTTATGATCTTAATCTGGTACCTATTGAAGAACCTCATGGTCTTGATAACCCGACACAGGTAGTAAAGGTAAATTCTCTTTATAGATATGATAGAGCTGAAATCCCTCCTACTAAAATTGCTAGCCAATGCTTGGATGAGTTTGATAACTTTATGTTTAAGCAAGAAGATTTCAATGCTTATTTTGGTAGACAATTAAAAAAATGCTTATATGATTAAACACTTGGGTGATTATATGGCTAATATTAGAGGTGAACTTAAACTTGTTAGAAAACATGCTTCTATGGTTACCACTCAAGTAGAACAAGTACTTAAAGCTCAAAATGATTTGCTCAATGAAATGAATAGTAAGAAAAATGATTATGTTGTTAGAGTCGCTACTAGAACTGGTAGAATGACTCGGGAACCTTTGTATCCTGAAGGCCACCCTAAGAGAATTGAGTAAGATTCTCAGAGAAATAATATCGATATACCTAGTTCTTCTAAAAGGAAGAAAAAGAAAAATGATAGGACTTTGCAAACTTCTAGTGAACCTATTGCTGAACCACCTGAGAATCCAAATGATATCTCTATGTCTGATGCTGAAACACAATCTGATAATGAACATGAACCTAATGAAAGCGTTAATGATGATGTTCATGATAATGCTCAGCCTAGTAATGATAATGATGTAGAAATTGAACCTGTTGTTGATCTTGATAACCCACAATCAAAGAATCAACGTTATGATAAGAGAGACTTTGTTGCTAGGAAACATGGTAAAGAAAGAGAACCATGGGTTCAAAAACCCATGCCTTTTCCTCCCAAACCATCCAAGAAAAAGGATGCTGAGGATTTTGAGCGCTTATTGAAATGATTAGACCTATCTTTTATGTATGCGATTGACCGATATGCTCAAAATGAATCCTTATGCTAAGTACATGAAAGATATTGTTACTAATAAGAGAAAGATACCAGAAGCTGAAATTTCCACCATGCTTGGTAATTATACTTTTAAGGGTGGAATACCAAAGAAACTTGGAGATCCAGGAGTACCTACTATACCATGCTCCATTAAAAGAAACTATGTTAAAACTGCTTTATGTGATCTTGGAGCCGGTGTTAGTGTTATGCCTATCTCTTTATATCGTAGACTTGACTTGAATAAGTTGACACCTACTGAAATATCTTTGCAAATGGCTGATAAATCAACTGCTATACATGTTGGTATATGTGAGGATGTGCCTATTGTGGTTGCAAACGTTACTATTTTAACGGACTTTGTTATTCTTGATATTCCCGAGGACGATAGTATGTCTATTATTCTTGGAAGACCTTTTCTGAATACTGCAGGGGTTGTTATTGATTGCAACAAAGGCAATGTCACTTTTCATGTTAATGGTAATGAGCATACGGTACACTTTCCGAGGAAACAACCTCAAGTCCATAGTATCAACTCTATTGGAAAGATTCCATCTATTATATTTGGAGGTTTTGAATTTCCTCTTCCTACTGTTAAGAAGAAATATGATATTCTTATTATTGGGGATGTGCATATCCATGTTGAGGTAACATAGTGTTATTCGAAATTTCTCCGGTTTCATGTTATTCGGAATGAGTTTATTAACAAGACCGGATCAACCTTGTTAGTGGATTCCTTTTGATGAGCATGAGATGGATGAAACTAGAAGGCACAACCTTCTGTACCCTCTTTCTACTTTCTGTTATTTAGTTGAAATAAAGTAAAAATAGTATTTTTCTGTCTGTTTTATGGTTTATCTGTGCAATATAAAAATACCCCGAAAATAAAAGTCCTCCAAATGCCATGCCAATTTAATATGATTTTTTCTGGAATATTTGAGGATTTATGGTACTGAAAACACTGCGGGGGAGCTTCCACCTGGCCACGAGGGTGGAGGGCGCAGCCCCTGCCTCATGGGCCCACGGTGGCCCTCCTCCACTTATTCCTGCACCCATCCTCTTCTTCTTCCTCCCCCAAACACGAATATCCAACTCAAGCACGAGTTCTAGCTCACTTTGTTGCGATTTTTGATTTCCTTGCTCAAAGCACCTCTCACAAAACTGCTTGGGGAGATTGTTCTTTGGTATGTGACTCCTCCATTGGTCCAATTAGTTTTCGTTCTAGTGCTTTATTCATTGCAAATTTGTGTTGCATAGGTGACCATGTTCTTGAGCTTGCATGTCAAATTTATATGGTTCCAAGTAGTTCTAATTCATGATATACCCTCTAGGCACTTGTAGGAGTAGTTGCTATCAATTTTGTTGAGCTTGGTTCACTTTTGTTTGAAGTTACTAAAAATTTCAGAAATTTTTCAGAGAAAGCAATATGCTTAGGAAAATGTTCCAAGGTGGTTCTTCAAGGAAGCAAGAACCCAGGCTTGCAATGCGTGATGCTGATGATGAGCCACCAAGGGATGCTCCAGTGCGCCCTTGTGAGTGGCCTTCAGAAAATTTTATGGATCGGGCGGGAATCAAAGAGGAAATTAACGCATATTTGCGTAACGCCGATCTTGTGAGCTTTGAGGCGCATAAATGCCCACAGTATCATGATCTCACTAGTTCATTTGTGAGGAGGTTTGAATTTTCATCTTCACGTAATTCTCCAACTGTCATGTTTGATCTTTATGACAAATCTTATACCATGGACTTAGATGATTTTACTTTTGCTTGCAAACTTTCACAATGGGGTAGTGCTAGTGATCCCCGTAAATATGAATTTAGAGACTTTCTTGCTAGTATAACTGTAGGGGAATCTAGAGATATAGTACAAGCTACCATAGGGAGCATTCACTTTCCTGCTGTACATTATTTTGCTCTCTTCATAGGTAGGTGCATAACTGGTAAGGATGAAGCATGTCATATGTGTGTGCCTGAGCTCAGTATTCTTAGGAGTGCTGTGCTAGGAGACCAATCTTATCATTTGGGAGCCATTGTAGCACGTAGGTTGCATCATAATAGATATAATGGAGATTTCTTTGGAGGAATTTATGCAACCCGCTTAGCTAATTTTCTTGAGGTAGACGTTCGTGAGGATGATATGGAGTTGCCTCCTACTTATTTAGATTTTAATTCTATGGCCTCTCACCAGTTTGTCGAGAGGAATGAATCACCTCTCCTGTATCGACTAATCTTTGACAAACGGCGTGTTGTCCGTATTACTCTCCCTGCTCCTGCCTTCTTTGATCACCAGGCAAAAGGAAGATATACTATTACCAGAGAGGAGGCAGATGAGTACGAGAGGAGAGCGGAGGCAGCCCGACGCCACGCTGCAGCTCATGAGGCGATAAATGCTGCATCACAGTACGACCCCAGCTACACCTACGGGTATCCGCCAGGCCATCCCTGGCAATAAACCAACTTAGGTCAAAAGCCTAAGCTTGGGGGAGTACGTATTTCTCACCGACATTACATTTATGTTTACACACACTCATTGCTAGATGTCGGTGCTCATACTCTTTCACTGTAATATCCATGCTAGTTTATTTTATTTTTCCTGCTTTCTTCTTGTGTGTTTAATAAACCTTGAGAAAAACCAAAAAAAATAGTAGTAGTTTATTTTTCTCGCTGTAGTAGTAATAATTAAAAAGAAAAACTAAAAATATTTCCTGTTCTTCTTTTGCTTGTTGGGATCTTTCCCGTGTAAATAGTTTTTATTTCTTTTCTTTTCTTAGTGGCTCTTATATGCATTATTGATGATTTAACCAAGAGCCCATATTGCTTTGTCTTCTCCTGTTTATTGAATGCTCGAGGATTCCAGCTTAGTCCAATGCATGTGCGCTCTTATTATTATTCACTTTGCTCGTCGTGCAAGTGAAAGGCAATTATGATGATATATGATGGTCTGACCGAGATGGGAAAAGCTGGTATGAACTCACCTCTCTTGTTTTTGTAAATATGATGAGTTCATCGCTCTTGATTCAGCTTATTATGGATAAACATGTTTGCAATGACAATTAGGGATCATAGTTGCTTCTGCCATGCTTGATTAGCTATGAGTTATAATGGTTTACCTTATGCGTACAACATGCTATTAAAATGGTTATGATGTGGTATAGTGGGTGGCATCCTCCTTTGAATGATTTTAGTGACTTGACTTGGCACATGTTCACGCATGTAGTTGAAACAAAATCAACATAGCCTTCACGATACTTATGTTCATGGTGGATTATATCCTACTCATGTTTGCATTCAATGTTTATTAATTTTAATGCATGTTCATGATTGTTGTCGCTCTCTAGTTGGTCGCTTCCCAGTCTTTTGCTAGCCTTCACTTGTACTAAGCGGGAATACTGCTTGTGCATCCAATCCCTTAAACCCCAAAGTTATTCCATATGAGTCCACCATACCTTCCTATATACGGTATCTACCTGCCGTTCCAAGTAAATTTGTATGTGCCAAACTCTAAACCTTCAAATAAACATTCTGTTTTGTATGCTCGAATAGCTCATGTATCAACTAGGGCTGCCCTTATCTTCCATGTTAGGCGGGTTATTCTCAAGAGGAATGGACTCCGCTCCTCACTCACGAGAAAATGGCTGGTCACCGGATGCCCAAATTCCATGCTTTATGCAAACTAAATCAAAATTAATTGCAAACAAAACTCCCCCTGGGACTGTTGCTAGTTGGGGACACTCGTTGTTTCGAGCAAGTCATGGATTGATGCTTGTTGGTGGTGGGGGAGTATAAACTTTACCATTCTGAGGGAGTCCTGGACTAGGGGGTGTCCGGATAGCCGAACTATCATCTTTGGCCGGACTCCTGGACTATGAAGATACAAGATTGAAGACTTCGTCCCGTGTCCGGATAGGACTTTCCTTGGCGTGGAAGGCAAGCTTGGCGATACGGATATGTAGATTTCCTACCATTGTAACCGACTCCGTGTAACCCTAACCCTATTTGGTGTCTATATAAACCGAAGGGTTTTAGTCCGTAGGACGAACAACAATCATACCATAGGCTAGCTTCTAGGGTTTAGCCTCTCTGATCTCGTGGTAGATCTACTCTTGTACTACCCATATCATCAATATTAATCAAGCAGGAGTAGGGTATTACCTCCATCGAGAGGGCCCGAACCTGGGTAAAAACGTCGTGTCCCTTGTCTCCCGTTACCATCCGCCTAGACGCACAGTTCGGGACCCCCTACCCGAGATCCGCCAGTTTTGACACCGACATTGGTGCTTTCATTGAGAGTTCCTCTGTGTCGTCACCTATAGGCCCGATGGCTCCTTCAATCATCAGTAACGACGCTGTCTAGGATGAGACTTTTCTCCCCGGACAGATCTTCGTATTCGGCGGCTTTGCGCGGCGGGCCAATTCGCTAGGCCATCTGGAGCAGATTGAAAGCTACGCCCCTGGCCATCAGGTCAGATTTGGAAGCCTGAACGATACGGCCGATGTCCGCGGAGATTTGATCTTCGACGGATTCGACCCACAGCCGAAGCGTGCCGACCGCCTCGATGGGTACGATCTAGCTCGCCGCGAACATACTGGAGGCCGCACCAAGATCCGCCCGACCCTTAATCCGGAGCCGGTTTATAATCGAGGACGGTTTGTTGACACCGCCTGGGCTGAAATCTCCACGGCGATTGAGCCAAACACCATCCTCGTCTTATGCGGCTCGGACTCCTGTGTGCCGGACTCCTTTCGACTCAACCTCCCGCGCTTCTACCAATCGAATCCGATCGGGCGCCGTTATGGAGTTCACCGCCACGGACATCTTTCAAAGACTCGCCTTTGGCGATATCCTGAACTCATTAAAGTCTCTCTTTGTCAGGAGCCTGGCGAACTATGGTCGAAGGTTGGGATTCGGACGACGAAGAAATTCAACGCCCACCCACCACCCACTTTGTAGCCACCGCCGATGATCTAACCGACATGCTCAACTTCGACCAAGACATCGACGGTATGGACGACGGTGCCGGAGACGATCAAGAGCCAGCACCACGGGCACCGGAAGGCCACCTCGCCATATGACATATACATGGTGGACATCCCAAAAGATGGAATGGCGATGGAACGGCGGAGGATGACCCCTCCAAGAAACAACCCAAGCGCCAACGTCAGCGGCACCGCTCTAAATCCCGCCACAGTAAAAACGGCGATTCCGGCACGGGAGACAATAATACCCCGGACAGTGCCGAAGACGACCCCCTCCAGCAGGACTCAACGCAGGAGGAGGGAGAAGCGAGTCCGAACGACAGTGCGGCAGAAAGAGAGGTAGAGGACGATAATTATGCGCCCCCCTCCGAAGACGAGGCAAGCCTCGACGACGATGAATTCGTCGTGCCAGAGGACCCCGTCGAACAAGAGCGTTTTAAACACAGGCTCATGGCCACGGCAAGCAGCCTCAAGAAAAAGCAGCAATAGCTTAGAGCTGACCAAGACCTGCTAGCTAACAGATGGACTGAAGTCCTTGCAGTCGAAGAGTATGAACTCGAACGCCCCTACAAAAGCTACCCCAAACGCAGGCCGCTTCTCGATCGAGGAGGAAGCACCCACGCCACTAGCGCACGACATGGGCGACAGGCCACCCGTGGTCATGACAGAGAGGCCTCTCGGCCCTCCGCTCAAGCCATGCCCCGACGCCGCTCAAAAAGTACCAAGGCACGGGAAAACGCGCCAGACTTGCGAGATATATTGGAGGATAAGGCAAAGCATACAAGATCGATCTACAGATCGCGTGGGCGCCAACGACTGGATGATTACCGCCACGCCGATACAAAGAAACCCGCCGGGCCGAACATAGTAGACAAAGCTCATATGAGCTACGCCGTGATATTGCCCAATATGAGGCGCCAAGACACCCACTATGCTTCACAGATGAAGTAATGGATCATCAAATCCCTGAGGGCTTCAAACCCGTAAACATCGAATCATACGATGGTACCACAGATCCTGCGGTGTGGATCGAGGACTATCTCCTCCATATCCACATGGCCCGCAGTGATGATCTACATGCCATCAAATACCTCCCACTCAAGCTTAAAGGACCAGCTCGGCATTGGCTCAACAGCTTGCCGCCAGAGTCAATCGGTTGTTGGGAGGACCCGAAGCCGCATTCCTTGATAACTTCTAGGGCACATATGTGCACACCACCGACGCCAATGACCTTAGCCATATAATTCACCAGCCGTAAGAATCGCCGACAATTACGGACGCGGTTCCTAACAAAGAAAAATCAGATCGCCGACCGTCCGGATGCGAGGCGCTTAGCAGCCTTCAAACACAACATCCGCGACGAGTGGCTAGCCCGCACCTAGGACAGAAAAGCGAAATCCATGGCAGCCCTCACCACACTCATGACCCGCTTATGCTGGAGAGGACAGCTGGCTAGCTCAAGCAACAACTTGGCCAAACACCCGGTAGTTCGGATACCAAGGACAGCAATGGCAGGTCGCGTCGCAACAAGCAAAACGCCACATTAACGGTGATAATGTCAAGATACGACAAGAATGCCAGATTCAGAGGCTCTAAACCCGTCACGGAAGAAGCCATTCAAAAGAAATACCAGGCCCGCCCAACTTGGACCAAATATCGATCGCAGCGATACATGGCACCCCGAAAACTAGCCAACCACACCAACAGGGATTGTTGGGTGTTCAAGCAAGCGAGCAAGCTAAGCGCCAAAACAACGACAAGGGGCTGCATAGCGATGACGAGGAAGAGCTCCGGTCGCCGAACAATAGAGGATGAAGGGCTTTCCCACACAAGTGCGGACGGTGAACATGATATACGCAACCCACATACCCAAAAGGGAGCGGAAGCGCGCACTAAGGGACGATACGCCGATGGAGCCACGCCCAAGTTCAACCCATGGTCTTCCTGCCCGATCACCTTCGATCAAGGGACCACCCCACTAGCATCCGTCACGGCGGTTTCGCCGCATTGGTTCTTGACCCAATTATTGATGGATTTCACCTCACCAGAGTCCTGATGGACGGCGGCAGCAGCCTGAACCTGATTTATCAGGATACAGTGCGCAAAATGGGCATAGACCCATCAAGGATCAAGCCCACATAGACGACCTTTAAAGGCGTCATTCCAGGTGTAGAGGCCAACTGCACAGGCTCCGTTACACTTGAAGTGGTCTTCGGATCCCCGGATAACTTCCGGAGTGAGGAGTTAATCTTTGACATAGCCCGCTCCGCAGCGGCTATCACGCGATCGCTTCGGACGAACCGCATTCACAAAATTCAATGCGGTGCCGCACTACGCGTACCTCAAACTCAAGATGCCAGGCCCTCGAGGCGTAATCACGGTCAATGGAAACACCGAACGCTCCCTCCGAACGGAGGAGCATACGTCCGGCCTTGCGGCGAAGTGCGAACAGCCTCTTAAGGCAATTCTCCATCCGCCAATAAACAATCGGACACCGCAAGCGCTACCGAGTAACCTACAGCAAGACCGCCGCACGCTCCGAACAAGCGTAGTAATGCAGCCCCAACCCCAGCCCTCGTGAACTCGCTGGCCAGATTACGCGCACGTAATTGCGCCTGAAGCACCATGGGCATAGGGGACGGCCACGACCACGGCATGCCCGTAATGCGCTAGACCGCACTAGGGGCCCCGCTTGTGTCATTCCTTTTTTCTTTTCTTCCTTTTACTTTCAGGACTCCGTTCTCCGTAAGCCCTGTCCGCCATTCGCTACCAATACACGATGCAACAGCCAGGAAGCGTAAAACTGCGCCGAGTGTCCGTGTCGCCTCTATTACGAGCAAGATACCTGTTTTACATACCACACCACAAACTTACCCCGGAAGGGGACATGTCAAAAGTCCCGCACCTTGCTTATCGCACAATTTGTATCGTTCTACTTTTATTTGCAGTTTCTTTTGAATAACCAATATATATCTCTTGCCTATTATTGCATTCTTTCCCATTATATATGTTCATTTATGACATTGCGAACTGCATAATTTGGTACGGCCAATACACCAGGGCTTATGTACCCCAAAAACATGGTGTGACAAGTCCAACACTTTCACAAGTGCGGCACCCGAACTTATAGCATTATATGCATCAACGCCAATCATGTCTTGGGTCAATAGTTGGGTTTGCCGGCCCCATGTTTTGGTACCTTACGCCCGCTATATCGGCTAAGTAGTAGCTGGGAGAACCACTGCGATTGTGCCCCGGTTGAGCTGGGTTGAGCACCTCAGTGGAGAAAGCTAAAACTAACCGTCATGATAAGGCGAGAGCCGGTCGCTGTTCGAGAGGTTTCTTCGAGTCCCTAAAGACTTATGCTGCTTAGAGCGAGGAACCGGCATTGTCCGGTCAAGGCGTGATAGCGCCTCAACTCGGTCTTCCGAATACTAGGGGCTTCACCAAATTTAAAATTATAGAATTCTATGGCTAAGTGAGAGTGTTCAAGCATTATAGTCCGTTGCCTGGTTCGTTATGCTGAGCGCCTCAAGGACCCAAGTATGGGAACAAGAGCGCCAAGTTTATCCCGAACACCCCAAAGACTGTGGCATGGGGCTGAAGCCAACGACTCGCCATCTCTCAAATTTGATAAACGGCCGCACAAAAGGTAATATTTTAAATTCAAAAGCGTTGCTTAGCACATATGAAAAAGTTTTCAGCGTACAGGATAACAAATGCGAGTCTACTCAAATATTACATCTTTGGAGCATTCACCCGCTATAAGACGGGCACCCTTCAGGACGCCCTCATAATAATTCTCGGGCTTGCGATGTTCTTTGCCCGGCGGCGGCCTGTCCGACTCCAGCTTCTCCACGTCCAGCTTGCCCCAGTGCACCTTGGCACGGGCAAGGGCCCTACGGGCACCTTCAATACAAATGGAGCGATTGATGACTTTGATCCATGGACAGGCATCCACCAGCCGCCGCACTAGCCCAAAGTAGCTCCCAGGCATGGCCTCATTTGGCCACAGCCGAGCTATAAGGCCCTTCATGGCCTGTTCGGCGACCTTGTGAAGCTTGACCAATTGCTTCAGTTGGTCGCTCAAGGGCACCGGGTGTTCGGCCTCAGCATACTGAGACCAAAACACCTTTTCCGTCGAGCTCCCTTCTTCGGCTCGGTAAAAAGCGGCGGCATCGGAGACACTCCGCGGCAGATCTACGAACGCTCTTGGAGAGCTCCGGATTCGGGTAAGTACTAGATAATTGACTTTTACATTCTTGCTCTGCATAAAGAATGCCTTACCCGCCGCGATCTTCTTTATTGCCTCAATCTCCTGAACGGCTTTTTGGGCCTCGGCCTTAGCAGCTTTGGCACTCTCACGAGCCGAGGCAAGCTCGACTCGAGTTCGAGTCACGCCCAAACCCTCGTGTTTTTCACGAGAGCCCGGAGCTCTTGCCGCACCTCCACCAGCCACGCCCCCTTCTCTCGCTCTGCAGCCCGCATGCCGCTTTGTTTTCGTCATGAACACCGCCTCCTTCTGTGGTCGCCACTCGCCGTGGCACCCGCAGTACCCATGTTATTCCTGTTATCTTTGCAACCACATATTTTAAATTCCATAAGGTATTACTTACCTTCCTTGTCCTCGAGCTGCTTCTTGGCTTGGCCGAGCTCATTCTCGGACCGCCGAGGCTCTCCTTCAATGCATTGACCTCCGCAGTCAAGGCGGCAGAGGTCACAGGCAGCCTGCATTCCCATATTGACATAATTATGTTAGACTCCTCAGATATCTTTTAGATCCTCATCCGGCTTTTCTTTCCAACACCGAACTAAGCATCGGGGCTACTGCCTATGCGGTAATCTTCTTACATATATTGAAAACTTACCTCAAAGCCTGTTAGAAGGTCGTTGAAGCTTCACCAGCCCGCTCTTGGCGGATCGAACTTTCGGATCACCACACTCATAATAAAGGCGGTGCTCCTCCTCGATGGAGCCGCTGTTAAGCGCCCCAAGAGCTATCCGGTGCCTCCGGTTGGACGGAGGACACGGCGCCTTACCCTTCCTACGAAGGGGCCGCTTGTCGGACTTCGAACCGCTGAAGGTTCCGGATGGAGTCCGGACAAGGGTCGGGCTTAGAGCCCCTGGGGTCTCGCCTCAAGGCTGAGTCCGGGAGGCTGCCTTGCGGCGCCTCCCGCGCCACCTCCTCTTGACCAGGCCCCTTGGGGCCCCACCTCGGCGTCGTCAAGAGCGTGAGGTGAGGAGGCGCCAGAAGTGAAGTACTCTCCACTTCCGACAAACCAGAGACCCGCCGACGGCGGGCGAGCTCATCCTGGGCGGGCTGCATGATTGTTCGACATTAGAGAACACTATGCAATGAAATAAAGCCATGGGTACCCGGACACTTACGATCTCGCTAGGGCTTGGCCTCAAGGGCCACTCCTCCTCGCCGCCGCTGGCATTGGTGGAGACGTCCCGAGGAAGGGTTCTTCCTTCTGAACCCTCCGCCTCCCACCGGGCGGCCTTTCTTTTTTTCTATCCTCACCGGGGAGAGGCTTGCTTCTCCTCCTCGTTTTCACGGAGGAGTCCGCCCGAGTCATCGGACGATGAGTCCGACAACACTGGCGCCGGGCACTCCTTCGAGTCCCCGTGGCCTTCTTCTTAGCCTTCTTCTCCGCACCACGAAGGCGCCGAGAGCAGAGTTTCGCCAAGCGGGCGCTCTGTGGTCTTCCGCAAAGGAGCCGGATAGTTAACCTGCCCGGATGTGCTCCGCCGGTCCGGTCAAAGGCAGGGGAGTTTGGATCCCGCATAGAGTCAAACTATGAAAAGCAAGATTCCCGTGAAGGGCAAAATAGCTTACCTCGGTAGCTTGACGCTGCGAGCTGAATCCGCGATCTTTCAGAGCGGATGAGGGAACCTCGGTGCCCTTGAACAAGCACCTTCCTGCATCTTCGCACGTAGTGTCAAGAGCCTCTTCGTGGTTGGATGCTGTGCCGGATCGAACTCCCACAATTTGAAGGCCCGTTGTTGGCATGGGAGGATCCGCGGATGAGCATAACCTGACCACATTGACGAGCCCGAGATTCTTGTTCACCAAGGTCCGCATGCAGGTTTGGAGTCCGGTCAGCTCTTCCAATTACCCCACGCCAGCCGCCTCCTTCCAAGAAGTGAGCCGCGTGGGAATACCAGACCGAAATTCGGGGGCCGCCGCCCATTTAGGGTCGCACGGCTCGGTGATGTAGAACCACCCCGATTGCCACCCCTTCACGGTCTCCACAAAGGAGCCATCGAGCCATAAGACGTTGGCGATCCTGCCGACTATGGCGCCCAAGACTACTGGTGGCCGCCCACAACCTTCGGCTTGACATTGAAGGTTTTCAACCATAAGCCGAAGTGGGGCTGGATGCAGAGGAAAGCCTCGCATATGATGATGAACGCCGAGATGTTGAGGATGAAATTCGGGGCCAGATCGTGGAAGTCACGCCGTAGTAGAACATGAGCCCCGGACGAATGGGTGAAGTGGAAACCCATCCATGGAGGAAGTGGGCAAGAAATACGACCCGCCATGGGGCTCGGGGTGGGGATGAGCTGCCCTTCGTCGGGCAGCCGATGTGCGACGTCGCCGGACAAGTATCCGCCTTCCTCGATCCTTTTACTTGGCCCTCCGTGACGGAGGAGACCATCCACCTGCCTCCGCTCCCGACATGGCTGGAGATGGTTGAGGAAGGATGTGCGGACTTGGGCGCTGGAGCTCAGAAAGGGGAAATGGATGAGCAAGGAGGAGGAAGGCGAGGTGAAAAGGGTGGATCCTTATCCCTTATATGGACGGACGAGGCTATGCGCCCCCACCACCGATAAAACTCGCTTATCTCCCAAGCGCCGCAATCAATGGCGCGGTTGGGTTACCCACGTCCGTATTGATGAGAATTCCGGAATAAGGGGGCACGATCTACGCTTTGATAAGACGTGCCAAGGAAACTGCCTCGCTAAACGCGCTTAGGTGGGACAGTAAAAAATGATTCGAATAAAGGCTTGGCCGTGGTGTGATGTCATGCCACGTAATACGTCAGCAGACCTGTGCAAAAATTATTCTCTCTACGGTGGTATGTGGAACTTGTTTTGCAGAGCCGGCCAATATCCTTGTGTTCAAAACCTTCTAAGTATTCGGAGGAGGAACCCGCCTTGCAATGCCGAAGACAATATGTGCGCCGGACTCGTCGTCATTGAAGCCTGGTTCAGGGGCTACTGAGGGAGTCCTGGACTAGGGGGTGTCCGGATAGCCGAACTATCATCTTTGGCCGGACTCCTGGACTATGAAGATACAAGATTGAAGACTTCGTCCCGTGTCCGGATAGGACTTTCCTTGGCGTGGAAGGCAAGCTTGGCGATACGGATATGTAGATTTCCTACCATTGTAACCGACTCTGTGTAACCCTAACCCTATTAAGTGTCTATATAAACCGAAGGGTTTTAGTCCGTAGGACGAACAACAATCATACCATAGGCTAGCTTCTAGGGTTTAGCCTCTCTAATCTCGTGGTAGATCTACTCTTGTACTACCCATATCATCAATATTAATCAAGCAGGAGTAGGGTATTACCTCCATCGAGAGGGCCCGAACCTGGGTAAAAACATCGTGTCCCTTGTCTCCTGTTACCATCCGCCTAGACGCACAGTTCGGGACCCCCTACCCGAGATCCGCCGGTTTTGACACCGACACATTCTGTTTGAGAACCGTCTATAATGTGTGTAGCATGGAAGATATCGCCATCTCTTAGTTGTTATGTTGACAATGAAAGTATGCCGCTCAAAATATTATTTATCTCTTTTTCAAACCGAGCTCGCACCTCTACAAATCCTCGCTTCCCCTCGCGAAGGGCCTATCTATTTACTTTTATGTTGAGTCATCACCCTCTTATTAAAAAGCACTAGCTGGAGAGCACAGCTATCATTTGCATTCATTACTGTTAATTTATATTGGGTATGACTATGATTGGATCTCTTTTACCATAAATTACAATGTCTAGTCAGTCCTGCATCTTTAAAGGTGCTCTGCATTTATGTTTTGCGGTCTCAGAAAGGGCTAGCGAGATACCATCTTGTTATATTATATTATGATTGTTTTGAGAAAGTGTTGTCATCCGAGATTTATTATTATGACTCGCTAAGTTGATTATGCTATTGATATGAGTAAATATGAGACCTGAGAATTATTGCAAATGTGGTTAGTCATTATATTTGGTGAAAACTTGAATGCTGGCTTTACATATTTACAACAACAAGAGCAAACAGAGTTAGTAAAAAAATTTCGTCATCACTTTCAGTTTATCAACTGAATTGCTTGAGGACAAGCAAAGGTTTAAGCTTGGGGGAGTTGATACGTCTCCATCGTATCTACTTTTCCAAACACTTTTGCCCTTGTTTTGGACTCTAATTTGCATGATTTGAATGTAACTAACCCCGGACTGAAGCTTTTTTTAGCAGAATTGCCATGGTGTTATTTATGTGCAGAAACAAAACTTCTCGGAATGACCTGAAACTTCATGGAACATCTTTTCGGAAATAATAAAAATTGTTGCAAAAGATGAAGGCCAGGGGGCCCACCACCTGTCCACAAGGGTGGGGGGCGCCCCCTCCCCCTAGGGCGTGCCCCCTACCTCGTGGGCCCCCTGAGGCTCCTCGACGCCAACTCCAACTCTATATATTTGCTTTCGGGGAGAAAAAATCAAGGAGAAGAAATCATCGCTTTTTACGATACGGAGCCGCCGCCAAGCCCTAAAATCTCTCGAGAGGGCTGATCTGGAGTCCGTTCGGGACTCCGGAGAGGGGGATTCATCGCTGTCGTCGTCATCAACCATCCTCCATCACCAATTTCGTGATGCTCACCGCCGTGTGTGAGTAATTCCATCGTAGGCTTGCTGGACGGTGATGGGTTGGATGAGATCTATCATGTAATCGAGTTAGTTTTGTTAGGGTTTGATCCCTAGTATCCACTATGTTCTGAGATTGATGTTGCTATGACTTTGCTATGCTTAATGCTTGTCATTAGGGCCCGAGTGCCATGATTTCAGATCTGAAACTATTATGTTTTCATGAATATATGTGTGTTCTTGATCCAATCTTGCAAGTCTATAGTCACCTACTATGTGTTATGATCCGGCAACCCCGAAGTGACAATAATCGGGACCACTCTCGGTGATGACCATAGTCTGAGGAGTTCATGTATTCACTATGTGCTAATGCTTTGTTCCGGTTCTCTATTAAAAGGAGGCCTTAATATCCCTTAGTTTCTGTTAGGACCCCGCTGCCACGGGAGGGTAGGACAAAAGATGCCATGCAAGTTCCTTTCCATAAGCACGTATGACTATATTCGGAATACATGCCTAATTGGAGCTAGTTCTGTGTCACCCTATGTTATGATTGTTACATGATGAACCGCATCCGGCGTAATTCTCCATCACCGATCCAATGCCTACGAGCTTTCCATATATTGGTTCTCGCTTATTTACTTTCCCGTTGTTACAGTTACAATCACTACAAAATACCAAAAATATTACTTTTGCTTCCGTTACCTTTGTTACCGTTACCACTACTATCATATTACTTTGCTACTAAACACTTTGCTGCAGATACTAAGTTATCCAGGTGTGGTTGAATTGACAACTCAACTGCTAATACTTGAGAATATTCTTTGGCTCCCCTCGTGTCGAATCAATAAATTTGGGTTGAATACTCTACCCTCGAAAACTGTTGTGATCCCCTATACTTGTGGGTTATCAGAATTCAACATGCAAGCTCATCTACATCAGCACCAAGAGTAGCTAATTATTCAAAATATAAACACCTAAAACAAAAACTAATTGGACAAACGGTGGAGTCACAAACCAGCAACAATCCCTCAAAACAGTTTCGGAAACGGAGCTTCCAGCAAAGAGATCGAAATCCGCGGATTTGAGGGCAAGAACACGGGAGAGAGAGAGCAATGGAGAATTTTTTTCTGGAGGTGAGTGATGATGTGGTATGAAGGGATAAGTGAGGGGGCCCATGTAGGGACCACAACCCACCAGGGCGCACCTGGGGGTTCTGGCATGCCCACCTGGTGCACCTCCCTCTGATATTATTTGCACCAGAAATTCAGAAATATTCAGAAAAAATTGTATTAAATTTTCAGGGCATTCTGAGAACTTTTATTTTTGGGTCATTTTTTATTGCACGGAAAATTCAGAAAACAGAAAAAACATGGCATTTTATTTTATTTAACTAAATAAAACAAAAAACAAAAAGTAGGGACAAAAGGTAGTGCTTACTAAATTCTTCAACTTCATACCGCTAAAAAATGATTCATTAATAAGGTTGATCAGGTCTTATTAACAACCACTTTCGATTAACTTTCGTAAATCACTAAGTTACCTCAATGGGGATATGAACATCACCAACAATAAGCATTTCATATTTCTTTTTAACAGTAGGTAGAGGTATTTGAAAACTTCCAATAGTGATTGTAGCTTGTAGGAGATTTTTCAATAACATTTATACCATTCACTTGGAATTGTTTCTTCAGAAAGTGCACCGTATGCTCATTACCATTGATATGAAAAGTGATCATGCTTTTATTGCAATCAATAATAGCCCCTTGTAGTATTCAAGAAGGGTCTACCAAGGATAATCGACATGTTATCGTCCTCGGGCATCTCAAGTATAACAAAGTCAGTCAAAATAGTAACATTAGCAACAAAAACTGGCACATCCTCACAGATACTGATAGGTATGGCAGTTGATTTATCAGGCATTTGCAAAGATATTTCAGTAGGTGTGAGTTCATTCAAATCAAGTCTTTTATATAAAGAGAAAGGCATAACACTAACACCAGCTCCTAAATCACACAAAGCAGTTTTCACATAATTCTTTTTGATAGAGCAAGGTATAGTTGGTATTCCCGGACCTCCAGGTTTTTTAGGGACTCCATCCTTAAAAGTATAATTAGCAAGCATAGTGGAGATTTCAGCTTCCGGTATTTTTCTCTTATTTGTGATGATGTCTTTCGTATACTTTGCATAAGGAGGCATTTTCAAGATATCGAAGTTTAGCACATAAAAAGACTGGCTTCAACATTTCAGCAAAGCGTTCAAATTCTTCATCATCTTTCTTTTTAGTTGACTTGGGTGGAAAAGGCATAGGTTTTTGAACCCACGGTTCTCTTTCTTTACCGTGTTTTCTAGCAGTGAAGTCTCTTTTATCATACCTTTTATTCTTAGGTTGTGGGTTATCAAGATCAACAGGTGGTTCTATCTCAACATCATTGTCTAGTTCTTTATTATTTTGTTCAGAGTCTTGATGAACCTCATCATTATTTTTTTCATTATCACTAGGTGAGTGTTCATTACCAGATTGAGTTTCAGCATCAGAGATAGAAGTTTCATTATCATTATCAGGAGGTTTTTCTATTTCAGGTTCACTAGAAGTATGCAAAGTCCTATCTTTTTTCTTTTTCTTTTTCTTTCTAGAAGGACTAGATGCATCATTGTTAACTCTTTGTGAATCTTGTTCAATTATTTTTGGGTGCCCCTTAGGATAAAGTGGTTCCTGAGTCATTTTACCTCCTCTAGTTGCAACTCTAACAGCAAAGTCATGTATACTATGATTCATTTCATCAAGCAGTTCTCTTTGAGATTTAGCAACTTGTTCTTATTGAGTTTGAACCATTGAAGCATGTTTTCCAACACCTCTAACATCATTGGATATTCTAAATAAGAAGTCACAGAAGCAAGCAATCATATCAGAATTGTATTTCAATTGTTTCATAACATTTGCATTGAAGTGATCTTGTTTTCTAATGTAATTTTCAAACTCATAAAGGCATTGGCTAGGGTGTATGTTGTGAGGATTGTCATTATCATTGAACTTCATTAGAGAATTTACCTCTACCACCTTAGGCAGTGGTGGTGTATTAAGCCCTTGTATTTCTTCAATAGGAGGTAAATTTTTTAACATTGTCAGCTTTAATACTGCTACCTCTTGAGCACTGCGTTGGATTTCCTTGAAGAGGAAAGGATGATGCAGCAAAGTAGCGTAAGTATTCCCCTCAGTTTTTGAGAACCAAGGTATCAATCCAGTAGGAGGCTACGCGCGAGTCCCTCGTACCTGCACAAAAAAAATAACTCCTCGCAACCAACACAATAAGGGTTGTCAATCCTTCACGGTCACTTACTTAGAGTGAGATCGATAGATATGATAGATAATATTTTTGGTATTTTTGTGATAAAGATGCAAAGTAAAATAAAAGCAAAGTAAAAGGCAAAGGCAATAATAAAGTGTTGGAAGATTAATATGATGAAGATAGACCCGGGGGCCATAGATTTCACTAGTGGCTTCTCTCATGAGCATAAGTATTTTACGCTGGGTGAACGAATTACTGTTGAGCAATTGACAGAATTGAGCATAGTTATGAGAGTATCTAGGTATGATCATGTATATAGGCATCACGTCCGAGACAAGTAGACCGACTCCTACCTGCATCTACTACTATTACTCCACTCATCGACCGCTATCCAGCATGCATCTAGAGTATTAAGTTCAATAAAACGGAGTAACGCCTTAAGCAAGATGACATGATGTAGATATGATAAAAACCCCATCTTGTTATCCTCGATGGAAACAATACAATACGTGCCTTGGTGCCCCTACTGTCACTGGGAAAGGACACCGCAAGATTGAACCCAAAGCTAAGCACTTCTCCCATTGCAAGAAAAACCAATCTAGTAGGCCAAACCAAACTGATAATTCGAAGAGACTTGCAAAGATAACCAATCATACATAAAAGAATTCAGAGAAGATTCAAATATTGTTCATAGATAATCTTGATCATAAACCCACAATTCATCGGTCTCAACAAACACACCGCAAAAATAAGATTACATCGAATAGATCTCCACAAGAGAGCGTGAGAACATTGTATTGAGATCCAAAAAGAGAGAGGAAGCCATCTAGCTACTAACTATGGACCCAAAGGTCTGAAGTAAACTACTCACACTTCATTGGAGGGCTATGGTGATGATGTAGAAGCCTCTCGTGGTGGATGCCCTCCCGTGAGCTCCTAACAGGCCCCAAGATGGGATCTCGTGCATCAGAAGGTTGCGGCGGTGGAATTAGGTTTTGGCTCGTGATATCGATCGCTTGGGGGCGTGAGGTATATATAGGAGGAAGAAGTACGTCGGTGGAGCAACAGGGGCCCACGAGGTGGAGGGCGCACCGGGGTAGGCGCGCCCCTACCTCGTGCCCTCCTCGAAGCTTCCTTGACTTAGGGTCCAAGTCTCCTGGATCACGCTCGTGAGAAAATCACGTTCGAAGGTTTCATTCCGCTTGGACTCCGTTTGATATTCCGTTTCTTCAAACTCAAATAGGCAAAAATAGCAATTCAGGCTGGGCCTACGGTTAATAGGTTAGTCCCAAAATAATATAAAAGTGGATAATAAAGCCCAATATTGTCCAAAACAGTAGATAATATAGCATGGAGCAATCAAAATTATAGATACGTTGGAGACGATCCGCATCCCCAAGCTTAATTCCTGCTCGTCCTCGAGTAGGTAAATGATAAAAACAGAATTTTTCATGCGGAGTGCTACTTGGCATAATTTCAATGTAATTCTTCTTAATTGTTGTATGAATATTCAGATACGAAAGATTCAAGATAAAAGTTCATATTGACATAAAAATAATAATACTTCAAGCATACTAACTATGCAATTATGTCTTCTCAAAATAACATGTCCAAAGAAAGTTCATCCCTACAAAATCATATAGTTTAGTCATGCTCCATTTTCGTCACACAAGAATGCTCTCATCATGCACAACCCCAATGACAAGCCAAGCAATTGTTTCATACTTTAGTAATCTCAAACCTATAAACTTTCACGCAATATATGAGCGCGAGCCATGGACATAACACTATGGGTGGAATAGAATATGATGATGGGGGTTATGTGGAGAAGACAAAAAGGAGAAAGTCTCACATCAACGAGGCTAATCAATGAGCTATGGAGATGCTCATCGATTGATATTAATGCAAGGAGTAGGGATTGCCATGCAACTGATGCACTAGAGCTATAAATGTATGAAAGCTCAACGAAAGAAACTAAGTGGGTGTGCATCCAACTTGCTTGCTCATGAAGACCTAGGGCCCTTGAGGAGGCCCATTGTTGGAATATACAAGCCAAGTTCTATAATGAAAAATTCCCACTAGTATATGAAAGTGACAAAATGAGAGACTCTCTATCATGAAGATTATGGTGCTACTTTGAAGCACAAGTGTGGCAAAGGATAGTAACATAGTCCCTTCTCTCATTTTCTCTCATTTTTTGGGCCTTCTCTTTTTTTATGGCCTTTCTCTTTTTTTTTTATTCCTCACTTGGGACAATGCTCTAGAAAATGATGATCATCACACTTCTATTTATTTACAACTCAATGATTACAACTCAATACTTAGGACAAAGCATGACTCTATATGAATGCCTTCGGCGGTGTACCGGGATATGCAATGAACCAAGAGTGACATGTATGAAGGAATTATGAACGGTGGCTTTGCCACAAATACTATGTCAACTACATGATCATGCTAAGAAATATGAAAATGATGAGTATGTCATGATGAACAGAATGGTGGAAAGTTGCATGGCAATATATCTCAGAATGGCTATGGAAATGCCATAATAGGTAGGTATGGTGGCTGTTTTGAGGAAGATATAAGGAGGTTTATGTGTGAAAGAGCGATCATATCACGGGTTTGATGCATCGCGAAGTTTGCACCAACTCTCAATGTGAGAAAGGGCAATGCTCGGTACCGAAGAGGCTAGCAATGATAGAAGGGTGAGGGTGCGTATAATCCATGGACTCAACATTAGTCATAAAGAACTCACATACTTATTGCAAAAATCTACAAGTCATCAAAAAGCAAAGCACTACGCGCATGCTCCTAGGGGGATAGATTGGTAGGAAAAGACCATCGCTCGTCCCCGACCGCCACTCATAAGGAGGACAATCAAAGAACACCTCATGTTTCAAATTTTTTACATAACGTTTACCATACGTGCATGATACGGGACTTGCAAACTTTAACACAAGAATTTCTCAAATTCACAACTACTCAACTAGCACGACTTTGATATTATCACCTCCATATCTCAAAACAATCATCAAGCATCAAACTTTTCTTAGTATCCAACACACTCATAAGAAAGCTTTTACTATTTTTGTATACCTAGCATATTAAGATTATTTAAGAAAATTACCATGCTATTTAAGACTCTCAAAATAATCTAAGTGAAGCATGAGAGATCAATAGTTTCTTTAAAACAAATCCACCACCGTGCTCTAAAAGATATAAGTGAAGTACTAGAGCAAAACTATATAACTCAAAGGATATAAGTGAAGCACAAAGAGTATTCTAATGATTTCCAAATCATGTATGGCTCTCTCAAAAGGTGTGTACAGCAAGGATGATTGTGGCAAACTAAAAAGCAAAGACTCAAATCATACAAGACGCTCCAAGCAAAACACATATCATGTGGTGAATAAAAATATAGCTCCAAGTAAAATTACTGATGGAAGTGTGTACCGGAAGGCATCCCCAAGCTTTGAATTTTTGGTGTCCTTAGATTATCTTGGCATCCCCAAGCTTAGGCTCTTTCCACTCCTAGTTCCATAATCCATCAAAAGATTTCACCCAAAACTTGAAAACTTCACAACACAAAACTCAACAGAAATCTCGTGAGCTCCGTTAGCGAAAGAAAAACAAAAGACCACTTCAAAGTACTGTAATGAACTCATTATTTATTTATATTGGTGTTAAACCTACTGTATTCAAACTTCTCTATGGTCTATAAACTATTTTACTAGCCATAGATTCATCAAAATAAGCAAACAACACACGAAAAACAGAATCTGTCAAAAACAGAACAGTCTGTACTAATATGTAACTAACGCAAACTTCTGGAACTCCAAAAAATCAGCCAAATTAGGACGACCTAGGAAATTTGTTTATTGATCAGCAGAAATTGGAATCACTATTTTATCACGTTCTGGTGATTTTTAATAATTGTTTTCGTGAACAGAAAGTTTCTGGAAATTACAGCAAGATCAAATAACTATCATCCAAGAAGATCCTATAGGTTTAACTTGGCACAAACACTAATTAAAACATAAAAACACATCTAACCAGAGGATAGATCAAAGATTTAATGAATAACAGCAAGGAAAAATATTGGGTTGTCTCCCAACAAGCGTTTTTATTTAAAGCCTTTTAGCTAGGCAATGATAATTTTAATGATGCTCACATGAAAGACAAGAATTGAAGCACAAAGAGAGCATCATAAAACACGTGACAAAAACATATAAGTCTAACATAATTCCTATGCATAGGCATCTTATATAAAAACAAATTATCATAGCAAGCAAAAACTAGCATATGTAAGGAAGCGGAAAGGAACAATAGCAATCTCAACATAACGAGAGGTAATTTAGTAACATGAAAATTTCTATAACCATATTTTTCTCTCTCATAATAATTACATGTAGGATCATAAGAAAATTAAACAATATAGCTATCACATAACATATTCTCAACACGATCCACATGCATGCGAAGTTGACACTCTTCCAAGATAGTAGGATTATCATTAACTAAAGTCATGATTTCTCCAAGCCCACTTTTATCAAAAATTTCATAAGATTGAATATTATCCAAATATGTGGAATCTAAAGTTGACACTCTTCCAAACCCACTTTCAATATTATTGCAAATACTATTATCAATCTTATATTCATCATGGGGTTTAAATAAATTTTCAAGATCATAAGAAGAATCTCCCCAATCATGATTATTGCAACAGGTAGTGGAGATAGCAAAACTAGCATCCCCAAGCTTAGGGTTTTGCATATTATTAGCATAATTTACATCAATAGAATTTATAATAAAATCATTGCAATCATGCTTTTTATTCAAAGATCTATCGTGAATCACTTCGTAAAGCACTTCATCACAATTTTCAGATTCACGGATTTCAAGCAAAACCTTATGAAGATAATCTAGTGCATCCAAATCACTAGGAATTGGTTCATCATAATTGGATCTCTTAAAAAGATTGGCAAGTGGATGAGGATCCATAGATATTAGCTTCTCTGTTTAGGAATAAATACTCAACTATTTCAACCAAACGAGCCAAGTAAGACATCAAGGCGAAAAGACGAACGGAAAAGAGAGGACGAATAAAACGGCAAGGGTGAAGTGGGGGAGAGGAAAAAGAGAGGCAAATGGCAAATAATGTAATGTGGGAGATAAGGGATTGTGATGGGTACTTGGTATGTTGACTTTTGCGTAGACTCCCCGGCAACAGCGCCAGAAATTCTTCTTGCTACCTCTTGAGCACTGCGTTGGATTTCCTTGAAGAGGAAAGGATGATGCAGCAAAGTAGCTTAAGTATTTCCCTCAGTTTTTGAGAACCAAGGTATCAATCCAGTAGGAGGCTACGCACAAGTCCCTCGTACCTGCACAAAACAAATAACTCCTCGCAACCAACGCGATAAGGGGTTGTCAATCCCTTCACGGTCACTTACGAAGGTTGAGACCGGATAGATATGATAGATAATATTTTTGGTATTTTTGTGATAAAGATGCAAAGTAAAATAAAAGCAAAGTAAAAGGCAAAGGCAATAATAAAGTGTTGGAAGATTAATATGATGAAGATAGACCCGGGGGCCATAGATTTCACTAGTGGCTTATCTTGTGAGCATAAGTATTTTACGGTGGGTGAACGAATTACTGTTGAGCAATTGACAGAACTGAGCATAGTTATGAGAGTATCTAGGTATGATCATGTATATAGGCATCACATCCGAGACAAGTAGACCGACTCCTGCCTGCATCTACTACTATTACTCCACTCATCGACCGCTATCCAGCATGCATCTAGAGTATTAAGTTCAAGAAAACAGAGTAACGCCTTAAGCAAGATGACATGATGTAGAGGGATAAATTCATGCAATATGATAAAAACCCCATCTTGTTATCCTCGATGGGAACAATACAATACGTGTCTTGCTGCCCCTACTGTCACTGGAAAAGGACACCGCAAGATTGAACCCAAAGCTAAGCACTTCTCCCATTGCAAGAAAAACCAATCTAGTAGGCCAAACCAAACTGATAATTCGAAGAGACTTGCAAAGATAACCAATCATACATAAAATAATTCAGAGAAGATTCAAATATTGTTCATAGATAATCTTGATCATAAACCCACAATTCATGTGTCTCAACAAACACACCGCAAAAAGAAGATTACATCGAATAGATCTCCACAAGGGAGGGGAAGAACATTGTATTGAGATCCAAAAAGAGAGAGGAAGCCATCTAGCTACTAACTATGGACCCGAAGGTCTGAAGTAAACTACTCACACTTCATCGGAGGCGCTATGGTGATGATGTAGAAGCCCTCCGTGGTGGATGCGCCCTCCGGCGGAGCTCCGGAACAGGCCCCAAGATGGGATCTCGTGTGTACAGTAGGTTGCGGCGGTGGAATTAGGTTTTGGCTCCAGATTCGATCGCTTGGGGGTGCGAGGTATATATAGGAGGAAGAAGTACGTCGGTGGAGCAACAGGGGGGCCACGAGGGTGGAGGACGCGCCCTGGGGGGGTAGGCGCGCCCCCCCTACCTCGTGCCCTCCTCGAAGCTTCCTTGACATAGGGTCCAAGTCTCCTGGATCACGTTCGGTGAGAAAATCACGTTCCCGAAGGTTTCATTCCATTTGGACTCCGTTTGATATTCCCTTTCTTCGAAACTGTGAAATAGGCAAAAACAACAATTCTGGGTTGGGCCTCCGGTTAATAGGTTAGTCCCAAAACTAATATAAAAGTGGATAATAAAGCCCAATATTGTCCAAAACAGTAGATAATATAGCATGGAGCAATCAAAAATTATAGATACGTTGGAGACGTATCAAATACCTTTTTCCTTCATAGATTTCTTTGCCTCTTGTATATCTTCAGGACTGAGATATAATATACCCCTCTTATTTTGAGTGGGTTTAGCCGGTGGTTCAGGAAGAGTCCAATCATCATAATTTTTCAATATGTTATTCAATATTTCTTCAGCTTTCCCAATAGTTCGTTCCCTAAAAACACAACCAGCACAACTATCTAGGAAGTCCCTAGAAGCTTCGGTTAGTCCATTATAGAAGATGCCAAGTATTTCATTTTTCTTAAGAGGATGATCAGGCAAAGCATTAAGTAACTGGAAAAGCCTCCCCCAAGCTTGTGGGAGACTCTCTTAGTTTGCACAAAGTTAAATATTTCCTGTAAAGCACCTTGTTTCTTATGAACAGGGAAATATTTTTCAGAGAAGTAATAAATCATATCCTGGGGACTACACACACAACCATGAGCAAGAGTATTGTACCAAGCTTTAGCATCACCCTTTAATGAGAACGGAATTAATTTGATAATAAAGTAATAGCGAGTTTTCTCATCATGAGTAAAAAGGGTGGCTATGTCATTCAACTTAGTAAGATGTGCCACAATAGTTTCAGTTTCATAACCATGGAAAGGATCAGATTCAACCAAAGTAATTAACTCTGGGTCGACAGAGAATTCGTAATCCTTATCATCAATAAAAATAGGTGAAGTAGCAAACTTAGGATCATATTTCATTCTAGCATTCAGATATTTCTCTTTATACTTGCATAATAATTTCTCTAGATCATCTCTATCTCTGCAAGCAAGAATATCTCTAGTTGTCTCCTCACTCATAACGTAACCTTCCGGTACCTTAGGAATTTCATATCTAGGTGGGCTAGTTCTAGCAGGTGTTTCAGGAGATTCAGTTTCAAGTTCATCATCAGATTCAACAACATCATGTTGTATTACTCTAGCAATTTGTTTATCAAGAAAGTCACCAAGTGGCACATCATCATTATCAAGCAAGGTACTAGCATCATCATAAGCATCATTCATAGTAGAAGTAGCATCACCAATTACTTGTGACATATTATAATTGATAGCATGTGGTGGTGTTGCAAGTTTACTTATAACAGAAGATGAATCTAAAGCAGAAATGGATGGCAGTTCCTTATCTCCCATCGTCTTTGAGGGAAAAAAATTCTTAGTCTTAGCATCCTTCATATTATTCATAGTGATAATATGATAATAATCCCAAGTGACTCAACAAATATAGCTATGTTCCCCGGCAACGGCGCTAGAAAAAGTTCTTGATAACCCACAAGTATAGGGGATCACAGCAGTTTCCGAGGGTAGAGTATTCAACCCAAATTTATAGATTCGACACAAGGGGAGTCAAAGAATATTTGAAAGTATTAGCAACTGAGTTGTCAATTCAACCGTACCTGGAGATTAATTATCTACAGCAAGTAATCAATAGCAAAGCAATAAGATAGTTTTGATAGTAGTGACAGCAGTAACAGTAACGGTAACAATGATAGCAGTAATTTTGTAGCAAGTGTAACAGTAACGATAGTAGTAGTAACTTAGCAAGAACAATATAAGATAAATTCATAGGCATTGGATCGGTGACTTGTTGGATGATATTCATCATGAGACAGTTATAACCTAGGGCGATACGGCACTAGCTCCAGTTCATCAATATAATGTAGGCATGTATTCCGTAAATAGTCATATGTGCTTATGGAAAGAACTTGCATGACATATTTTGTCCCACCCTCCCTGGCAGCGGGGTCCATATTGGAAACTAAGAGATATTAAGGCCTCCTTTTAATAGAGAACCAGAACAAAGCATTAACACATAGTGAATACATGAACTCCTCTACGGTCATCACCGGGAGAAGTCCCGGTTTCTGTCACTCCGGGGTTACCGGATCATAACATGTAGTAGGTGACTATAACTTGCAACATCGTATCTAGAAAAGGGATATAATGATGATAACATAAACGATTCAGATCTGAGTTCATGGCACCCGAGCCCAAAGTGACAAGCATTAAGCATGGCAAAGTCATAGCAACATCAATCTTAGAACATAGTAGATACCAGGGATCAAGCCCTAACAAAACTAACTCAATTACATGATGAATCTCATCAAACTCCTCACCGACCAGTGAGCCTACGAAGGAATTACTCACTCCCGGTGGGGAGTGATGTCGCTTGAAGCTACGTCGGTATATCCCCAATGAGGAAGGGATGATGCAGCACAGCAGCAGTAGGTATTTCCCTCATAAATGAAACCAAGGTTATCAAACCAGTAGGAGAACCAAGCAACACAACGTAAACAACCCCTGCACACAAATAACAACACCTCGCAACCCGACGTGTTAAAGGGGTTGTCAATCCCTTTCGGGTAAAGGTGCCAGAAATAGCGTGCGGACGAGAATAAGTTGTAATAATTTGATAGATCGAACGCCAAATAAAATAAATAGAAATAAAATGCAGCAAGGTATTTTTGTATTTTTGGTTTAGTAGATCTGAAAATAAATGCAAGGAAAAAGTAGGTCGCAAAGGCAAATATATGAGAAATAAGACCCGGGGGCCGTAGGTTTCACTAGTGGCTTCTCTCGAGAAAAATAGCAAACGGTGGGTAAACAAATTACTGTTGGGCAATTGACAGAAAATCAAATAATCATGGAGATATCCAGGCAATGATCATTATATAGGCATCACGTCCAAGATTAATAGACCGACTCCTGCCTGCATATACTACTATTAGTCCACACATCGACCGCTATCCAGCATGCATCTAGTGTATTAAGTTCATGGAAAAATGGAGTAATGAAATAAGAACGATGACATGATGTATACAACATCTATCTATGTAGAGATAGATCCCATCATTTTATCCTTAGTAGCAACGATACATATGTGTCGGTTCCCTTTCTGTCACTGGGATCAAGCACCGTAAGATTGAACCCACTACAAAGCACCTCTTCCCATTGCAAGATAAATAGATCAAGTTGCCAAACAAAACCCAAATAGCGGAGAAGAAATACGAGGCTATAAGAGATCATGCATATAAGAGATCAAAGAAACTCAAATAACTTTCATGGATATAAAAAGATATAACTGATCATAAACTCGAAGTTCATCAGATCCCAACAAACAGACCGCAAAAGAGTTACATCATATGTATCACCAAGAGACCATTGTATTGAGAATTCAGAGAGAGAGATATGAAGCCATCTAGCTACTAACTACGGACCCTAAGGTCTTCAAAGAACTACTCACGCATCATCGGAGAGGCACCAATGGAGGTGGTGAACCCCATCCGAGATGGTGTCTAGACTGGATCTGGTGGTTCTGGACTCTGCGGCGGCTGGATGAATATTTTGTCGACGCTCCTAGGGTTTCTGGAATATTGGGGTATTTATAGAGCAAAGAGGCGGTCCGAGGGGCACCCGAGATGGGCACAACCCACCAGGGCGCGCCTGGGCCTCCTAGCACATCCTGGTGGGTTGTCCCCCCTCGGGGCACCCCCCCAGGCGCAGCCAGGGCCCCATGTGTTCCTTCTAGCCCATAAAAAAATCATCATGGAGTTTCGTGGCATTTGGACTCCGTCTGGTATTGATTTTCTGCAATGTAAAAAACATGAAAAAGATAGCAACTAGCACTTGGCACTATGTCAATAGGTTAGTACCAAAAATGATATTAAATGACTATAAAATGATTATAAAACATCCTAGATTGGTAATATAACAACATGGAATAATAAAAAATTATAGATACGTTGGAGACATTTCAGGGAGCATCATGGAATTGGCGATGGAGAAGGGTTGGTGATGATGAAGAATGAAGATCCCCCTCTCCGAAGCGCCAAACGGACTCCAGATCTGGCCTCCCGATGAAGAACAGGAGGTGACGGCGGCTCCATCTCGTGGATCGCGATAATTCTTTCTCCCTAATTTTTTCTAGAAAATAGGATTTTATAGCGTCGGTTTCAGGGTCTGCGGGGCCACCAGGTGGGGACAACCCACCTGGCCGCGCCAGGAGAGGGGGGCGCGCCCTGGTGGTTGTGCCCACCCAGGTGCCCCTCTCCGGTAGGTCTTGGCTCCAGAAATTCTTATTTATTATATAAAAATTCCTCGCAAAGTTCCGTTCCATTCCGAACTTTTATTTCTGCACAAAAACAACACCATGGTAGTTCTACTGAAAACATCGTTAGTCCGGGGTTAGTTTCATTCAAATCATGCAAATTAGAGTCCAAAACAAGAGGAAAAGCATTAGGAAAACTAGATACATTGAAGACGTATCAGGCAAGCTGCCGCACGTTCACCCGGGAACTACGCCACGTCGTCTGGCTAGAGAAGTTCAAGCCAGACCTGCCTCCGCGCTACGACGGCGCCCCCGACCCTGCCGAGTTCCTCCAGCTCTACGAGCTGAGTATCGAGGCGGCCAATGGCGACGAGAAGATCATGGCGAACTGGTTTCCCATGGCCCTCAAGGATGGTGCACGCTCGTGGCTCCTGAACCTCCCCGCGTGATCGATATCCTCCTGGGATGAGATGCGAGAGCGCTTTCATCGCCAACTTCCAGGGCACTCGCGAACGCGCACCTGTTGCGGGTGACCTACGGCGCATCAAGCAGCAGCCAGGAGAGACCTTGCACAAATACATCCAGTGCTTCACCAACGTTCGCCTCAAGATTCCCAAGGTGTCGAACGAGGCCATCATTTCGGCATTCACCGATGGCGTTCGGGACGTCAAGATGAAGGAAGAGCTTGCCATACACGAGGACCTGTGCTCAGCCCTAGAGATGTTCAACATGGCAACCAGGTGCACGAGGGCCGAGGAAGGTCGCCTCTCCCTCCTTGAGCTTTCGAAGGATGACCTAGAAGACAAGAAGGCCAAGGCAAAGGATGCGAAGCGCAAGGGTCCAGTTGTGCTTGTGGCCGAACCCGAGATGAAGCGCGTCTGCGACCACCCGGAGTCATCCTAGGGCAGACGCCCATTTTGCGTCTTCCACAACTTGCACAGCCACAACACCAATGACTAACAAGAGCTCAGGGCCATTCGCGACGGGCACCTCGGTCGTTGCCCTGAGCGTAATGACCGAGGCTATGGTCGTGGAGGAGGCCAAGGCAGAGGACGCTGGGACAACCGTGACCCCCGCCAGGACTGGCGTGATTAGCCTCGTGAGGGCCACTGGCAGGGCCAACCTCGCGAAGGCCCCTAGAGGGATCAGCCTCATGAGGACCGTCCTTAGGGCAACGATGGCCTTCCTCCGCTGCCGCCGCCACCAAGGAGGAATGATGACCACTACCAAGATGATGAGGTTGCGGGCTTCCAATAGCCTCGTGCCATCGCTTGCATCCTAGGCGGCGCTCAGGCCCCTACCTCCCATCGCATCTTCAAGCATTTCACTCGTGAAGTGAATGCGGCCCTCCCCAAGCTAGAGGCAACACGTCCGCTCAGGCGGTCCAAGTATGCCATCACCTTCGACTCTACTGACCAGCTCAAGTGCGCGCCACTGCTGACGCGCTTCCGATGTTCTCTCGCCTACCATCAGCAACGTCCTCGTCACCAAGACACTCATCTATGGCGGCGCGGGACTCAATGTCCTCCCCATCGAGACATTCGATAGGCTCCAGGTGCCGTATGACTAGCTTCTGCCTACCAAGCCTTTCTCAGGAGTGACCGACGGCTCCACCACCCCGATAGGGCAGATCCGCCTCCCTGTCACCTTCGGCAAGCGCGAAAACTACCGCACTGAGCTCATCGACTTCGACATCGCCCACATTTGCCTCCCGTACAACGCCATCCTTGGATACCCGGCTCTGGCCAAGTTTATAGCTGCGACTCACCATGGCTACAATGTCATCAAGATGTCAGCGAGCAGTGGCATCATCACGGTCGCCTGCGATGAAAAGGATGCGGTGTGCTCCCTCGAGCGCGCCTACCAGGCTGCAGCGATCGAGAACCCAGATGACGAGGGCGCCGCCTATCCTCCTGAGGTCGTCCCCAAGAAGAAGAAGCAGTTGCTCCTCCAAGGACCTCAGGAGGACGGGGCATCCGACAATCGTGCTTCAGGACCTGCGCCCACTGACGGGGCGCCTTCCCCTCTCGCACAGGAAGGCGCGCTCAGTGCCCCTCTCAGGCTAGGCTTGGGGGCTCTCTTCTAGAGGGCCTCAGACCTGGCCAGAGTCACGAGGGAGGCGTTCGGGCACCATGTGGAGGCGTGATTCAACGCGTGCTTCCGCGAGGCGCCAAGCGCTCAGGAGTTCATCACCAAGGCAGTCAAGGAGCTTCAGGAGGCAATAGCCATGCGAGGCGAGCATCGCCCCACACCCCTTAGCGCATCTCCCGCTCCCGACGAGGGCAACGAGCTGCGTGTCTGCGTCAACATCCGAGGGCTCAACAGGGCCGCATCTCAGGAGCTCTTCTGGTCGTCCGACGTTGGCCGATGCAAGGGCCCCCCCTCACAGCTACGCTCGCATGCCTTTCGGTGTGATGAACAAGACTGTCGCACATCAGCGCTACATGCAGGGCGTACTAGAGGCTCGCGAGGCCAGGCACCAGGCGATTCTATCTGAGGAGGCGCTGGAACCTCGCAAGCACCTCGGGCCTCCCGAGCTTCACAAGGCTCGGGACCTGGACGACTCATGTGGAGCGACTTCTGCAGCACGCATCTTCAGCTACTCCAACACTTCTTCAGCAATGGTGCCAGGTGACACTTTTTGGTTTGTTCAGTTGGGGGCGACCCTTGGGCTGTATTATCCCCAAGCCGTGTGGGTCCGTCCCTACGGCATGTATCTTTTTTCGCATATATCAGAACTGGCCTTACTCTTTCATGAGTTGCTTTATGATTATCACCTGTCTGTCCGGTGCTTTGTCGCCATGAACGTCGTACGCCCTTGCAAACCCACCCACGACCGCCTCATGATTAAGGACTGGCATAGCGTCTGTGCTCGGGTCTGTCCCTGTAGTGTCACTAAACCCAAGTGGCTGAGCTCTGGCTCGCGGGCCAGCTCCCATGCACGTCACCTCCCATGGTACGGTCCTTGGTGCCTTGTTCTCACATGAGCTAATTGGGAGCAGATAAGTGATACGTCTCCAACGTATCTATAATTTTTGATTGCTCCTTGCTATATTATCTACTGTTTTGGACAATATTGGGCTTTATTATCCACTTTTATATTATTTTTAGGACTAACCTATTAATCGGAGGCCCAGCCGAGAATTGCTGTTTTTTGCCTATTTCAGTGTTTCGAAGAAAAGGAATATCAAACGGAGTCCAATTGACTTGAAACTCCATGGAACCTATTTTTGGACCAGAAGAAGCCCACGGAGTACTGAAGCTGCACCAGGGGAGTCCCGGGCTGCCCACGAGGGTGGGGGCGCACCCACCCCCCTAGGGCGCGCCCCCCTACCTCGTGGACAGCCTGGAGGTTCACCGACGTACTTCTTCCCCCTATATATCTCCATATACCCTAAAAACTTCGGGGAACAGAATATATCGGGAGTTCCACCGCCGCAAGCCTCTGTAGCCACCAAAACCTCTCGGGGGCCTGTTCCGGCACCTTGCCGGAGGGGGGAACCCTCACCAGTGGCCATCTTCATCATCCCGACGCTCTCCATGACGTGGAGGGAGTAGTTCACCCTCGGGGCTGAGGGTATGTACCAGTAGCTATGTGTTTGATCTCTCTCTCTCTCTCTCTCTCTCTCTCTCTCTCTCTCTCTCTCTCGTGTTCTTGATTTGGCACGATCTTGATGTATCGCGAGCTTTGCTATTATAGTTGGATCTTATGTTTCTTCTCCCCCTCTACTCTCTTGTAATGGATTGAGTTTTCCCTTTGAAGTTATCTTATCGGATTGAGTCTTTAATGATTTGAGAACACTTGATGTATGTCTTGCCGCATGATCTGTGGTGACAATGGGATATCACGTGATTCACTTGATGTATGTTTTGGTGATCAACTTGCGGGTTCCGCCCATGAACCTATGCATAGGGGTTGGCACACGTTTTCGTCTTGACTCTCCGGTAGAAACTTTGGGGCACTCTTTGAGGTTCTATGTGTTGGTTGAATAGATGAATCTGAGATTGTGTGATGCATATTGTATAATCATACCCACGGATACTTGAGGTGACATTGGAGTATCTAGGTGACATTAGGGTTTTGGTTGATTTGTGTCTCAAGGTGTTATTCTAGTACGAACTCTAGGGCTATTTGTGACACTTATAGGAATAGCCCTACGGAAGAATAACTTTGAGGTGGTTTCGTACCCTACCATAATCTCTTCGTTTGTTCCCCGCTATTAGTGACTTTGGAGTGACTCTTTGTTGCATGTTGAGGGATAGTTATATGATCCGATTATGTTATTATTGTTGAGAGAACTTGCACTAGTGAAAGTATGAACCCCAGGCCTTGTTTCCTAGCATTGGAAGACCGTTTGTGCTCACTTTTATCATTAGTTACCTTGCTGTATTTTTAGATTTTCAGATTACAAAAACCTATATCTACCATCCATATTGCACTTGTATCACCATCTCTTCGCCGAACTAGTGCACCTATACAATTTACCATTGTATTGGGTGTGTTGGGGACACAAGAGACTCTTTGTTATTTGGTTGCAGGGTTGCTTGAGAGAGACCATCTTCATCCTATCCTCCCATGCATTGATAAACCTTAGGTCATCCACTTGAGGGAAATTTGCTACTGTCCTACAAACCTCTGCACTTGGAGGCCCAACAACGTCTACAAGAAGAAGGTTGCGTAGTAGACATCAATAAGTTAGGGCGTGTGACCCGGTGCCTCGCCGCCGTGGGCCGGTTGTCTTTCTTCAGGACCTTCGCATGAGAAGACTGGGCACGGCGTCTGTGCTCGGGTCCGTCCCTACAGCGTCGACAAACCCAACGGCTGAGCTCTGTCTGGCGGGTCGGCCCCGTTCACGTCACCTCCTAGGATCGTTGGTTTTTGGCCTTCTCATGCTCTAAGCTCAGGAGATTCACTCGGCGCAGGCTGCCTAACCATCTCGCAGGACCCTTACAAGTGTTCCGAACCAAATTCAGGCGCAACCCGCCTTGAGGTAGGGCCTCGTGAGTCCCGCGCTGGCTCACGAGTGCCCATATACACCTCCTCTAGTCCTGTCGTGCAAGCCACGTGCCAGGACGGGGCTGTACATGCCCCGGAGTCTCCCCTCAGAGGGATCTCCCACCCACGAATCAGTGGAAGCCCCATGCTCCGCGCTGGCGGAAGACACGGTCGAGGAGCGGCTATGTGATAATCCCCAAGTGCAGGGAATCATCATAGCAATTCCCAAAGGTGGAAGTGATAAGTATGGAGTGTCGAACCCACAAGGAGTTAAAGGTAAGATTAATATTCTCTCAAGTCCTATCTGCCACTGATACGACTCTACGTACACCGAACGTTTGCTTCCAACTAGAAACGAGAAATAAAACTACGTTGTGGGTATGAAGAGGATAACTTTGCATGATATCGGAGAGCTAAAATATAAAAGTAGGTGATGTTTTCATAAAGTTAGAATATATTACTAAATATTATAAATAACAAGTGTGGAATAATGATGGATCAGTGTGCGGAATTGTCCTAGGCAATTGTTAACAAGACCGGTAATCACTATTGCAATTTCATATGAGGGAGAGGCATAAGCTAACATACTTTCTCATCTTGGATCATATGCACTTATGATTGGAACTCTAGCAAGCATCCGCAACTACT
Source organism: Aegilops longissima (assembly GCA_021605205.1). NCBI lineage: Eukaryota > Viridiplantae > Streptophyta > Magnoliopsida > Poales > Poaceae > Aegilops > Aegilops longissima. The sequence continues at coordinate 517,648,061 of CM038680.1, forward strand.
AAAGATCATTAAGGTAAAACCCAACCATAGCATTAAAGCATCAAGTCCCCTTTATCCCATACGCCATGACCCACTTATCCGTGTTTATGCTTCTGTCACTCAAGCAACGCAGACAATAAGTAAACCATGGACATATTGCAACACCCTACAGCGGGAATCCCTCACGCTTGCGTGACACGGAGGGCACCATAGGACAGCACCAAAATAAAACATACAACTCATACCAATCTAGATCATCAATCAACCTAAAGACAAATGATATCTACTCAAAACATCATAGGATGGCAACACATCATTGGATCATAATATGTGGCATAAAGCACCATGTTCAAGTAGGGATTACAGCGGGGTGCGGGAGAGTGGACCGGGTAAAAGAGATGAGGATGGTGATGATGATGGTGATGTTGATGAAGACGATTACCGCGACGATGATTCCCCTCCTTATGGCACTCCGGCGCCACCAAGAGAGAGGATGAGAGATTCTCCCCCTTGTGCTTCCTCCTCCATGGCCTCCCCCTGGATGGGGAGAGGTTCTCCCTCTGGTCCTTGGCCTTCATGGCGATGATGGCCCCTCCGGGATCCTCCTCCATGGCCTCCGGTGATGATGGCCCCCTCCGGTAGGGTGCCGGAGAGGGCCTAGATTGATTTCTCATGGCTACAGAGGCTTGCGGCGGCGGAACTTCCGATCTAAGTCAAGTTCTGGAAGTTTGGGGATTTATAGGAGATGTTGGCGTCGAGAACAAGTCAGGGGGCCCCACAGGGAGTCCACGAGGCAGGAGGCGCGCCCTCCACCCTCATGGGGCCCACGGGAGTCCCCTCCGGTAACTTATCGTTCCAGTATTTTTTATATTTTCCAGAAAAAATCTCCGTTGATTTCAGCCCATTCTGAGAACTTTTATTTCTGCACAAAAACAACACCACGGTAGTTCTGCTGAAAACAGCGCCAGTCCGGGTTAGTTCTAATAGAATCATACCAAAATCATATAAAACTATTGCAAACATGGCATGAATACTTCATAAATTATAGATACGTTGTAGACGTATCACTATGCCCGTGCAAGAGCGGAAGCACCATGCTCCGTGCTGGTGAATAAACAACTAAGGAAACCTAGCGGCTTTAGTAACCTCTGGAGAGCCACCAGGCTCGCTGCTCAGTCTCACTGCAACGCCTTCCCCTCGATAGGGTCGCGCGAGGGGGTTGGGCACGGGGGCTACGCTCAGGTCACGCCTGGTGTACGCCACCTCGCCAGGTCCCTTGGACCTGGTCTTCTCGTGTCCCTCCCGAGCGAAAGCCCGGCGAGGAAAGGTATGGAGAGTTGTTCGTACGTCAAGGGGGACCCCTGAGCATCGTGACTCAGGGGCCTCACTGGTCACTTAGCCCCTCACCCCTTGGTCTCGTCCTGGTGATCCGGGCGCCCCAATGGCGGCTGAGGTATGAGCAGGCCCGGACCCTACCGACACAGAACACTGAAAACAACACTCACGTCTCCTTCCTGAGAGTTGTTCGTACGTCAAGAGGGACCCCTGAGCATCGTGACTCAGGGTCCTCACTGGTCACGTAGCCCCTCACCCCTTGGTCTCGTCCTGGTGATCCGGACGCCCCAACGGCGGCTGAGGTTTGCACGGGGCCGGGCCCTGCCGACGCAGAACACTAAAGCAAGCGGAAAGGAAATCTTGAAATCCTAGCAAATTATTACAAAACATATTGTCTCTTGAAACTCAAAGCGGAAGTTCTCACGCCTCCACGAGGCATGGTAAATGTTGTAGGGTTAAAGAAGGGGGAAGCGCCGCCTTCGAGCCTCTCTTCAGCCTTGGACACCATCGTCGATTGCCTGGGGAGGCCCGTCATCAACAACGCCGCCGCCATCCTTTCCACCAGCCAACACGGGGTCGACGTAGAGGAACTTCTGCAGCTGGGCATCCACCTGCTTTCCCATGGCATTGGCGGCAGCGGCGTGGAGTTCAAGGGCCACGGGTTCGAGCAGCACGCCAAGGTCGAAACCGAGGTCCTGAAGGTGGAGGTGGCTGAAGAGACGTGTTGCGGCCGAGGCGGGATACGTAACCACAATACCGAACCAAGTACAATAGCATTAAGACAGAAGCGTTACATTTTTTTACATACCCCCACGAGGCTCGTCATGATTTCGTGCAGGAAAAACAAAAGAGGTAACCCAGAAGAACCCCGGCCTTGGCGGCATCACCTACGGCGCCGGGTCGACGCCGCTGCCTCGCTCTGGGCGCGGCGAGAGCTCGGTGGATCGTAGTTGTCATCATCACTGGACTCCGGAGAATCACTAGATTCCGGGGATTCACCGCTGCTGCTGGAGGAGCTGCTGGTAAGGCCAAGGGCAAGCTCAGCGCCCCTGGCCGCGCCTCATTGGTCGCCCCTGCCGGAGCAGCACTCCAGGCGCCGACCGTCCTCACCGAAGACCTTGAAAAAGAGCGTCGAAGCCCCGTCGAACTCACAGTGGATGGCGAGAGCCCCCTCCGGGCAGCAAGCACAGGCGATCTTGCCCCATCCACGGGTCATGAAGACTTCGCCCGGCGGCACAACCTCGACCTCCACTTCAGTAGCTTCGCTGCAGCAACCGGGGTGTTGCAGCCACAGCGCGGAGGCCGCTCGTGCCAAGGCCACGTCACCTCGCGCTCTTCATCGGCGTCGCAGGAGCGGCAGAGCATCTTCTTCGGTGGAAGTGGCCCGGCTTCGTCCCGAGGGGCCTTCCCCCTCTCCGCTGCGGAAAACCTCCTCACTGGCGCCATGGATGCTTCGACAAGATGGCGAGACAAGAAGGAAGAAGGAGTAAGCAGCGAGAAGATGGAAGTGGGCAGGGGGCTCCGTCCCTCCCCCCCCCCATTTATAGCCAGAGGGAGGCCAACCGCCGGCCTCCACGATCTGCAGTAATGATGATGTTTTTGCATGCAGCAGGCTCTTGTCAAGTCGAACGGTTGCCGAGGCAGCATGGGGAAGCGGAGACGCCCACTTCCCATCAAGCGCCACACGTCGGCCGGGGCCGCGGGCGGTTGGGCCCCACGGAGCTTTGCCCTTGCCCTTTGGCTTCGCCTCGAAGCCAAGTCCGCAGCGCTTTGGGCCGGGGCTCTGTTGGCATGCTTCGGGAACTGGGTACCCAGACTTGCTCGCTATGCCCGCGTGGCTGCACCAACGGCCTGGTACGGCCCATCTTCAGCACCAACAACACAAGACCCTCGCGAGGGGCCAAGCCTCTCGAGGCGGACGACGCCAAGACCTCCAGAAGGAGCGGCCTCCCAAGGCTGGCTCCCGAGGAGCGGAGTTTTCTATGCAGGCGCCCACCTCGTGAGGTTTAGGTGACGCGAGCCATGACGACTGATAACCCACAAGTATAGGGGATCGCAACAGTTTTCGAGGGTAGAGTATTCAACCCAAATTTATTGATTCGACACAAGGGGAGCCAAAGAATATTCTCAAGTATTAGCAGCTGAGTTGTCAATTCAACCACACCTGGATAACTTAGTATCTGCAGCAAAGTATTTAGTAGCAAAGTAATATGATAGTAGTGGTAACGGTAACAAAGGTAACAAAAGCAAAAGTAATATTTTTGGTGTTTTGTAGTGATTGTAACAATAGCAACGGGAAAGTATGTAAGCGAAGAACAATATAGGAAAAGCTCGTAGGCACTGGATCGGTGATGGATAATTATGCCGGATGTGGTTCATCATGTAACAATCATAACATAGGGTGACACAGAACTATCTCCAATTCATCAATGTAATGTAGGCATGTATTCCGAAAATAGTCATACGTGCTTATGGAAAAGAACTTGCATGACATCTTTTGTCCTATCCTCCCGTGGCAGCGGGGTCCTAATGGAAACTAAGGGATATTAAGGCCTCCTTTTAATAGAGAACTGGAACAAAGTATTAGCACATAGTGAATACATGAACTCCTCAAACTATGGTCATCACCGGGAGTGGTCCCGATTATTGTCACTTCGGGGTTGCCGGATCATAACACATAGTAGGTGACTATAGACTTGCAAGATAGGATCAAGAACACACATATATTCATAAAAACATAATAGGTTCAGATCTGAAATCATGGCACTCGGGCCCTAGTGACAAGCATTAAGCATAGCAAAGTCATAGCAACATTAATCTCAGAACATAGTGGATACTAGGGATCAAACCCTAACAAAAGTAACTCGATTACGTGATAGATCTCATCCAACCCATCACCGTCCAGCAAGCCTACGATGGAATTACTCACACACGGCGGTGAGCATCATGAAATTGGTGATGGAGGATGGTTGATGATGACGACGGCGACGAATCCCCCTCTCCGAAGCCCCGAACGGACTCCAGATCAGCCCTCCCGAGAGGTTTTAGGGCTTGGCGGCGGCTCCGTATCGTAAAACTTGATGATTTCTTCTCCTTGATTTTTTCTCCCCGAAAGCAAATATATAGAGTTGGAGTTGGTGTCGGAGGAGCTCCAGTGGGCCCATGAGGTAGGGGCGCGCCCTAGGGGGGAGTGCGCGGCCCCACCCTCGTGGACAGGGTGTGGGCCCCCCGGTCTTCATCTTTGGCAAGGATTTTTTATTATTTCTGAAAAGACGTTCCGTGGAGTTTCAGGTCATTCCGAGAACTTTTGTTTCTGCACATAAATAACACCATGGAAAGTCTGCTGAAAACAGCGTCAGTCCGGGTTAGTTCCATTCAAATCATGCAAGTTAGAGTCCAAAACAAGGGCAAAAGTGTTTGGAAAAGTAGATACGACGGAGACGTATCAACTCCCCCAAGCTTAAACCTTTGCTTGTCCTCAAGCAATTCAGTTGATATATTGAAAGTGATAAAGAAAAACTTTTACAAACTCTGTTTGCTCTTGTTGTTGTAAATATGTAAAGCCAGCATTCAAATTTTCAGCAAATATTATGACTAACCACATTTGCAGTAACTCTCAGGTCTCATGTTTACTCATATCAATGGCATAATCAACTAGCGAGCAATAATAATAAATCTCGGATGACAACACTTTCTCAAAACAATCATGATATGATATAACAAGATGGTATCTCGCTAGCCCTTTCTGAGACCGCAAAACATTAATGCAGAGCACCTTTAAAGATCAAGGACTGACTAGACATTGTAATTCATGGTAAAAGAGATCCAGTCATACCCAATATAAATTAATAGTAATGAATGCAAATGACAATTGTGCTCTCCAGCTAGTGCTTTTTAATAAGAGGGTGATGACTCAACATAAAAGTAAATAGATTGGCCCTTCGCAGAGGGAAGCAGGGATTTGTAGAGGTGCCAGAGCTCGGTTTTGCAATAGAGATAAATAATATTTTGAGCGACATACTTTCATTGTCAACATAACAACCAAGAGATGGCGATATCTTCCATGCTATACATATTATAGGCGGTTCCCAAATAGAATTGTAAAGTTTATACTCCCCCTCCACCAACAAGCATCAATCTATGACTTGCTCGAAACAATGAGTGTCTCCAACTAGCAACAGTCCCAGGGGGAGTTTTGTTTGCAATTATTTTGATTTAGTTTGCATAAAGCATGGGACTGGGCATCCCGGAGACCAGCCATTTTCTCGTGAATGTGGAGCGGAGTCCACTCCTCTTGAGAATAACCCGCCTAACATGGAAGATAAGGGCAGCCCTAGTTGATACATGAGCTATTCGAGCATACAAAACAGAATGTTTATTTGAAAGTTTAGAGTTTGGCACATACAAATTTACTTGGAACGGCAGCTAGATACCGCATATAGGAAGGTATGGTGGACTCATATGGAATAACTTTGGGGTTTAAGGGATTGGATGCACAAGCAGTATTCCCGCTTAGTACAAGTGAAGGCTAGCAAAAGACTGGGAAGCGACCAACTAGAGAGCAACAACAGTCATGAACATGCATTAAAATTAATAAACATTGGATGCAAGCATGAGTAGGATATAATCCACCATGAACATAAATATCGTGAAGGCTATGTTGATTTTGTTTCAACTACATGTGTGAACATGTGCCAAGTCAAGTCACTTAAATCATTCAAAGGAGGATACCATCCCATCATACCGCATCACAACCATTTTAATAGCATGTTGGCACGCAAGGTAAACCATTATAACTCATAGCTAATCAAGCATGGCATAAGCAATTATGATCTCTAATTGTCATTGCAAACATGTTTATTCATAATAGGCTGAATCAGGAACGATGAACTCATCATATTTACAAAAACAAGATAGGTCGAGTTCATACCAGCTTTTCTCATCTTAGTCAGTCCATCATATATCATCATAATTGCCTTTCACTTGCACGACCGAACGATGTGAAAAATAATAAGAGTGCACGTGCATCGGACTAAGCTGGAATCTGCGAGCATTCAATAAACAGGAAAAGACGAGGCAATATGGGCTCTTGGTTAAATCAACAATAATGCATATAAGAGCCACTTCAACAATTTAATCATGATCTTCTCCTATCGACCCCCAAAGAAAAGAAAAGAAATAAAACTATTTACAGGGGAAAGCTCCCAACAAACAAAAGAAGAACGGGAAATATTTTTTGGTTTTCTTTTTAATTATTACTACTATAGCAAGGAAAGTAAACTAACTAAAAAGTGACTACTGTTTTTTTTTTGGTTTTTCTTAGTGTTTAACAAACACACTAGAAGAAAGCAGAAAAAGAAAATATACTAGCATGGATATTACAGTGAAAAAGTATGGCACCGACATCAAGCTTAGGCTTTTGGCCTAAGTTGGTTCATTGCCAAGGATAGCCTTGCGGATATCCGTAGGTGTAGTTGGGGTCGTACTGCGATGAAGAGTACTCTGACTGCCACTGGCTGGCAGCCATCTCCGGATCCCAAAAGTAATCAGACTGTCGTGCAGGCTCAAATTGTGGTTCCGGCTCCGGGGCTGGTGTAGGGTTCTGGTAGGCTTGAACGGCCGCCCACGGAACGAGATACGGACCTTCAGACAAATTAAACAAAGAAGGAGCATGCAAAGTAATAGTCTCAGGGTGATGTTTATTAAAGTACAATTTATATTTAAGCTCCCCTTCCCTATTCTTAACAATAAAATCATGCGCTAGCATACTCTTATAATCCAGATAAGCACTAGGCAGCAATTTTTCTTCTTTCTCATAAAGCCTAATAGGTATGTTAATATGTGCAACTAGGAGGGAAGCATAAATACCTCCAAAGATGGGGCCCTTTGTACGGTTCAAACTTAACCGTTTAGCAATAATTCCGCCCATACTAACAGTGTTATCGCGGAATAAACCATGGAACAAAATGATAATATCAGGAACACTAAGGTTTCCACAGTTTCCGCGACCAATCAAGCAATGACTAGTAAATATGGCAAAGTAGCGTAAGACAGGAAAATGTATGCTAGTGATTCTTGCATCGGAAACCTTCCTAGTTTCTCCCACAGTGATGGTGTCAATAAATTCTTCCACATATTTACGGTGTGGTTCATCTAAGGTACCCTCAAAGGGTATTTTGCAAACCTTGCAAAATTCGGCTAATGGCATCTTCTTAACAACATGATATAAATGAAACTCTACTGAAGGAGGTGATTCCTTAGGAAAATAGTAGAAGTTCTGCACAAAAGTATTGGTGAGTAAGAGATACTGATGATGTTGGTCGTGGAGGAAGTCGGTGAGGTCAGCATTCTCAGCCAATGAATAGAAATCATCATAAATCCCGACAGCTCTCAAGAAATCATCAGAAGGCATTCACACGGCCGGACCTCCATGGTATGAGGCAAATTAAATTTGGGCCTCTGTGCTTCTTCATTTTGCTTTTCCTTCGAGCTTCGGCTCGATGAACCCCTCAAAAATCTCTTCATTATTTTCTGGAATATTCTGAAATTTTTAGTAACTTCAAACAAAAGTGAACCAAGCTCAACAAAATTGATAGCAACTAATCCTACAAGTGCCTAGAGCCTATATCAAGCAAGAACTACTTGGAACCATATAAATTTGACATGAAAGCTCAAGAACATGGTCACCTAGGCAGCACAAATTTGCAATGAATAAAGCACTAGAACAAAAACTAATTGGACCAATGGAGGAGTCACATACCAAGGAACAATCTCCCCAAGCAGTTTTGTCAGAGGTGCTTTGAGCAAGGAGATCGAAAATCACACCAAAGTGAGCTAGAACTTGTGCTTGAGCTAGATATTCGTGTTTGTGGGAGGAAGAAGAACTGTATGGGTGTAGGAATAAGTGGAGGAGGGCCACCATGGGCCCACGAGGCAGGGGGCGCGCCCTCCACCTCGTGCTGTGTGGTTGACCCCCGCTGTGTTCTCAGCCCATAAATCCACAAATATTCTAGAAAAATCATATTTCATTTTCGGGCATTTGGAGAACTTTTATTTTCGGGTATTTTATATTGCATGATAAATCAGAAAAGCAGACAGAAAAATACTATTTTTACTTTATTTCAACTAAATAACAGTAAATAGAAAAAGGGTACAGAAGGTTGTGCCTTCTAGTTTCATCCATCTCATGCTCATCAAAAGGAATCCACTAACAAGGTTGATCAAGTCTTGTTAACAAACTCATTCCGAATAACATGGAACCGGAGAAATTTTGCATAACACTATGTTACCTCAACGGGGATATGCACATCCCCAATAATAAGAATATCATATTTCTTCTTGACAGTAGGAAGAGGAAATTTAAAACCTCCAAATATAATCGATGGAATTTTTCCAATAGAGTTGATACTATGAACTTGAGGTTGTTTCCTCTGAAAGTGCACCGTATGCTCATTACCATTAACATGAAAAGTGGCATTGCCTTTGTTGCAGTCAATAACAGCCCCTGCAGTATTCAGAAAAGGTCTTCCAAGAATAATAGACATACTATCGTCCTCGGGAATATCAAGAATAACCAAGTCCGTTAAAATAGTAACGTTTGCAACCACAACAGGAACATCCTCACAAATACGGACAGGTATAGCAGTTGATTTATTAGCCATTTGCAAAGATATTTCAGTAGGTGTCAACTTATTCAAGTCAAGTCTACGATATAAAGCAGTTTTAACATAATTTCTTTTAATGGAGCATGGTATAGTGGGTACTCCTGGATCTCCAAGTTTCTTTGGTATTCCACCCTTAAAAGTATAATTAGCAAGCATGATGGAAATTTCAGCTTCCGGTATCTTTCTTTTATTTGTAACAATATCTTTCATATACTTAGCATAAGGATTCATTTTAAGCATATCAGTCAATCGCATACGCTAAAAGATAGGTCTAATCATTTCAGCAAAGCGCTCAAAATCCTCATCATCCTTTTTCTTGGATGGTTTGGGAGGAAAAGGCATGGGTTTCTGAACCCATGGTTCCCTTTCTTTACCATGTTTCCTAGCAACAAAGTCTCTCTTATCATAACTGAAAGTGCAACTATCCCTAGGTGGTTTTGGTAATTCATAATACCATATAGCTCATTGAGCTAATGCTATTCCAAGACAAATATTTCAGGAAAGCTCAATGAATGGCATGGCATGGATGATGAAAGTGGATCCCTCAAAATATTAAGGACAAAGGATTGGCTCAAGCTCAAAAGCTCAAGACTCTACATTTTACATTTTAGTGATCCAAGATCACATTGAGTCTATAGGAAAAGCCAATACTATCAAGGAGGGATGAGGTGTTGCTTAATGAGCCTCTTGCTTCATGTTCTTAGTGATATGCTCCCAAACCCTCCACTACTTTCTCACATCCACATATGACCTAAACCTAAAGTCAAACTCGGCCCTACCGATTCTTTCTATCCGGCGCCACCGAGTTCAATTGTCATAGCCACTGCCACAAACCCTAGGCAAATCGGTCTCATCGATAGGGATCTCGGTCTCACCGAGATGGGATTGTAATCTCTCTGTTTCCCTTCGTAACGTTTCGGTCTAACCGAAGTGAGCGATCGGTCCCACCGAGATTGCAATGTAAACTCTCTGTTTCCCTTTCGTAACTTTTCGGTCCCACCGAAAGAGCGAATCGGTCCCACCGAGTTTACCTGACCAACTCTCTGGTTAGCTAATTACCAAATTCGGTCTCACCGAGTTTGTGTAATCGGTCTCACCGAGATTACGTTATGCCCTAACCCTAACCATATCGGTCCTACCGAGTTGCATGTGAGTCCCACCGAAAATCCTAACGGTCACTAGGTTTACTAAATCGGTCAGACAGAGTTTGTTGATTCGGTCCCACCGAGTTTGGTAAATTGCGTGTAACGGTTAGATTTTGTGTGGAGGCTATATATACCCGTCCACCTCCTCTTCATTCGCAGAGAGAGCCATCAGAACAAACCTACACTTCCAACTTACCAGTTCTGAGAGAGAACCACCTACTCATGTGTTGAGGCCAAGATATTCCATTCCTACCATATGAATCTTGATCTCTAGCCTTCCCCAAGTTGCTTTCCACTCAAATCTTCTTTACACCAAATCCAAATCCTGTGAGAGAGAGTTGAGTGTTGGGGAGACTATCATTTGAAGCACAAGAGCAAGGAGTTCATCATCAACACACCATTTGTTACTTCTTGGAGAGTGGTGTCTCCTAGATTGGCTAGGTGTCACTTGGGAGCCTCCGACAAGATTGTGGAGTTGAACCAAGGAGTTTGTAAGGGCAAGGAGATAACCTACTTCGTGAAGATCTACCGCTAGTGAGGCAAGTCCTTCGTGGGCGACGGCCATGGTGGGATAGACAAGGTTGCTTCTTCGTGGACCCTTCGTGGGTGGAGCCCTCCGTGGACTCGTGCAACCGTTACCCTTCGTGGGTTGAAGTCTCCATCAACGTGGATGTACGATAGCACCACCTATCGGAACCACGACAAAAACATCTGTGTCTCCAATTGCGTTTGAATCCTCCAAACCCTTCCCTTTACATTCTTGCAAGTTGCATGCTTTAATTTCCGCTGCCTATATACTCTTTGCATGCTTGCTTGAATTGTGTGAAGATTGCTTGACTTGTTCAAAGATAGCTAAAATCTGCCAAAGTCTAAAATTGGGAAAAGGTTAGGTTTTTAATTAGTCAAGTAGTCTAATCACCCCCCTCTAGACATACTTCAAGGTCCTACAAGTGGTATCCGAGCTTTGGTCTCCATTTGCTTTGATTTCCATAGCTTTTGGTGGTCATAGCCTTGGTTTCACAACCTAGGAGAGTATGACATCTAGCGAGGGAAATTATCACCGTGGAGGTCCTTACTTTGATGGCACTAATTTTGCTAGTTGGAAGCATAAAATGAAAATGCATATTCTCGGACATAACCCCGCCGTTTGGGATATTGTGTGTATTGGTTTGCAAGGTGAATTCTTTGATGGGAGAGAACCGAACCGTGAAGCTAGCGCGGAAGAGTTGAAGATGCTGCAATACAACACTCAAGCTTGTGATATCCTCTTCAATGGCTTGTGCCCCGAAGAATTCAACAAAATCAGCCGTCTTGAGAATGCAAAGGAAATTTGGGATACTTTGATTGATATGCATGAAGGTACCAACTCCGTCAAGGAATCCAAGTTGGATGTGCTCCAAAGTCAGCTTGACAAGTTCAAAATGAAGGATGGTGAAGGTGTCGCTGAAATGTACTCTAGGCTTGCTCTTATCACAAATGAGATTGCCAGCTTAGGAAGTGAAGAGATGACCGACAGATTCATCATCAAGAAGATCCTATGAGCATTGGATGGAATATGATACCGTGTGCACATTAATCCAAATGATGCCAAATTACAAAGATCTCAAGCCAACGGAAGTCATTGGAAGAATTGTTGCTCATGAGATGTCACTCAAGGATAAGGAGGAACTTCACAACAAGTCAAGTGGTGCTTACAAAGCCTCATGTGAAGCCCCCACATCATCAAGTGAGAAACAAACCTTCAATGAAGAATTGAGCTTAATGGTGAAGAACTTCAACAGATTCTACAAGAGTAGAAGCAAAGAAAGAAGCTCTAAGTCAAGGTCCTATAATGACAAAAGATCTTCTAGTCGAGAGCTTAATCTGCTACAATTGTGGGAGACCGGACACTATTCCAATGAGTGTACGGCACCCTACAAAGAAGAGAAGATTCTCCCAAGAGGAGAAGTAGAAGAGAAAAATCACCACCAAAAGAGAGAAGGAGTAGAGATGATCGTTATGAACGAAGACCCTCACGGAGAAGCAAGGATTCAGATAGGAAGGACAAGTCATCAAAGAGCTACACAAAACAAAGACATCAAGCTCACGTTGGTGAATGGGTATCCGGCTCCGACTCCGATAATCACTCCGAGAGAAGCTATCACTCTGACTCCGAATACACTCAAGATGAAGGTGTTGCCGGTCTAGCACTTGTGTCAACCAACTCCTATGACATATTTGATTCACCAAATGAAGGAATTGGTATATGCTTCATGGCCAAAGGTCCTAAGGTAACACACCCCGAGTATGTTGATTTTAATAGTGATGAAGATGACTTGCTAGGTGATGATGATTTACTTGTTGACAACTCTAGTGATGAATACTATGATGAAACGCCAATTAATCATGCTAATCAAGATGAAACGAATGACAATGATAAGGAGAAGATTGAGCGTCTAACTAAAGAACTAAACACTCTTAAGTTAGCTCATGAAACTATCTTCGAAGATCATCGAGAACTTTTAAGGGCTCATGAGAAGTTACGCTTTGAAAAGCTCAATCTTGAGCAAGAGCATGAGTTCCTAAAAGCGATCAATGATGATCTCCGTAAGAAAAGTTATTCTTACATTGCCAAGCGTTTACTCTTATCTACTTACATGCCTCAAGTCAAGTCTAGTAACAAGAACAAGAAAGATTCTTCTTCTAGTAGTGATGAGGATCAAGTAGTAACAATAACAATGCTAAATCCAATATTGTTGCTTCTAGTAGTTCTCTTGATTCCACTAATTATCCTCTTAGCCAAGTTACACTTGAGCAAGAAAACAGCTTATTGAAGGGAATTATAGAGAAAGGTGTATACAAGAGCCTTGCCGGAAGTAAGCAATTTGAGGAAATTGTACGCAAGCAAGGAAGGCACCGGAAGAATCAAGGTGTTGGTTTTGAACGAAAGTTCAATGCCAATGGAGTTGAGTGGGAAGAAGATCAATACCCCAAGACGAAGTTTGTTCCTCAACAAGAGAAGTATGATCCTACTTCCTTCAAGGGAACACAAGCACAAGATGATCTTCCACCACAAGACCACAAGAAAAAAGGCAAGGACAAGCTTCAAGAGGAGATTGATGCATTTGAAGAAGCACCTAAGGCCTTGGTAAAGTGGGTTCCCAAGACTACGTCAAGTTCTACTTCATCAAGTACAACTACTACACCAAGGATTCCCATCAAGATGATGTGGATCCCGAAGAAGAAGAACTAGAGAGTTCTTGAGGGTGACTCCGCCAACATTCTTCACTCATATCATTATGGAAAGGACAAGTGCAACCACCTTTCATATATTTCACTAGTTCAAGGAGTCACAAACCCTCATGCTGGTAAGGCAAGGGACAAGGTAACCTAATGTTTTCATGGACATCATTTTGTGTGTGCATCACTCTATGTCTATGGATATTCTTGTTTGTTCCTTGTGGGACTAACCCATGTAGGTATTGAAAGTGCAACTCACTCCAAAGGTTTGCTCCAAAAGATCTACATCAACATTGAGCATCCACATCTTCAACACCTACATGAAGTCATCATCGACAAAACCCAAGGTTAGTTTATCCCTCTAAGGGGGAATCTCACATCTAGGGGGAGCTTAACTCTAAGAAATTAGTCAAAGCAACTCTAATGATGTGAACACATAAATGCTTTTTGTAAAAGTGGTAACCCCACTTGAGCTTAAATGATGAGTATGACGTATGATCAAATGTTCTCATTTGACTTCTAAGTCAATATACTCATATATAGATGACCTAGTCATCGCCAATTGTTTGATAGATGCTAGAATTGGTTGTGCATGCTTTGTCATATATTTCATTTGTCATTTTATTGTGTGAGCATGTTGGTTGCATATTTTACTCATTCGAGGACATCCACTTGTTGTTTTGATTGATTGGCTTCTTTTTCTTTGGCCAAGTGGATGGACAAGAATGCCTAAGAACCTTCTCTAGCTATCTATGTTTTTCTCGTCTCAAACTCTATTCATGCTACATCACAAAATTTGATCAAGTCAGATTCGAACCATTCTGTGTGAGGAGCACTCGGAGTCCCCGATTCGTCATAGACTTAAACTTCCAAAACTTCTTTGTAATTTTCGGTCTGACCGATTCCTCCATTTCGGTCATACCGAGATTACTAAGTCGATCTACATTTTCATCTCGGTGCAACCGATTTGAACTTTTCGGTCACACCGAGTTGCTGTAACTGTTAACAGTTATGCATCTCGGTACCACCGAGTTGTTCCACTCGGTCACACCGACAGTGTCGGGCTATATATTCACACGGGAAATTTTTGGAAAACTATCCCCGAAACTCCTCGCCCGCGCATAGCTCGCTCTGCCTACTAGGTCTCCGGGTTGTCGACTTCATCGCCAGCCGCCTCCTGTCGCTGGTCTCTGCCTCCGTCAACGGAATTCTTCTCTGCCGTTGCCGCCGTAGCGAGTTCACCGCCGAACTAGGGTATGAACTCGATCACAGTGCTATCCCCGTCTGATTCTCAGCACATTGTGTTCATAATGCTTCTTGCCATGATTGAAACACCTCTATCCAGTCAAAACAATCCTTAGAATAGGTGTGATTCGAAAATTTAGGGTTAGGTTTCCGCCGAAACCATCTCGGACCCACCGAGTTGAAAAACTCGGTCCCACCGATCTGGCTAACGCCATTGCACTAGTAAGTCTCGGTCTGACCGAGAATTGCTAATCGGTGTGACCGATTTTAAAACTTTGTGAAACCCTAGCAGTCTCGGTGCATCGAGGCGTGACTCGGTCTGACCGAGTTCACTAGTTTAGGTTCCAAAACTGCTTCGGTATCACCGAGTTTGAAAATCGGTAGATCCGAAATGCTTTCTGTGGAAAACTAAAACTATGTTTTTTTTAATCATTCTTTTGCAAAAATCTCTACATTTTATGATGCTCATCCACTCTACCTCATCTATAACTATTCACAGGGTCAGCAGTCAGTGTGAGCAGCATGTCAGACCAAAGTGACAGCCAGAACAAGTCAGAAGAGCAGATTCACATGAGTGAGGGCACTAGTCCCTCTAGCAGCTCAGATGAGGGGAGCAGAAGCACTCCCAGCGATTTGCCCAAGGCTGCCACCAGGACAAGGAAGAAGAAGACCTCAGAGTCTGAGGATGAGGATTATGTGGCAGTTGAGGATGAGGCAAGTTCAAAGAAGAAAGTGCTCAAGAAGGAGTACAGCTCAACTGTAGTTAAGCCAGGAATGAAGATCAAAAGGCCTGCATGAAGACAACCAATGTCCAAAGCCAGAGTTTCCACTCAAGCATCTTTGGAATCCCAACCCAAAGAGCCTGCTACTGCTGAAGGAAAGAAAAGGAAGGAAAGGGCCAAGAAGACCATGGCGGAGTAATAGGAAAGCCTTCCATGATGGAGGAAGAAGAGGAAGAAGAGGTTCTTGAACCAGCACCCAAGGCACAAAAGCTGATGGGTGATGCTATAAAGTCGAGGGCTGCCACTTCAAAGCCCAAAGTAGCACCCAAAGGTGCCTCCAAGCCCAAGACTGCATCTAAGAGGAATACCAGAACATATATGTCTGCTGAAAAGAACAAGGCCCTAGTGCCCGATGTTGTCACGAGGAAGATGAAGAAGGGCAAGTCTTAAGGAAGCTCAAACCCAAGATTCAGGACCACAATGATGCTCATCCTGTGGCTGAGAACATGAAGATCGGAGAGATTTAGGGTTGAGGCTATGGAGAGAGTCGATCCATATGCCACCAGGAGAAGGACTGCTGAGATTACAGGTTCCACACCAAGGAGCAGCAGGACTTCTATGAGACCATCTTATTGGATAAGAAGCCCATAGTTTGTGATATGAGGTGGGTCGATTGGACCTACATTCAGGAGAATGAAGAACACTATCTGGAGTATATGACAGCTTCAGTGCGTGTGGAGTTGCAGATTTTGTTGGGTAGAAGCTCACAAACTGGAATGGCGAGCTCATTATGCAATTCTACTCCACAGCACATTTCTATCCAAATGGCAGGATAGTCTGGATGTCAGAAGGAACGAGATACCAATCAACCATAGAGGAATGGGCAAGTCTGATCAATGCCCCAAAGTAAAGTGAAGATGACCTGGGCATTTATGCCAAGAAGAAGATGGATCACAACTCAATGTCACAGATGTACAAGGAGATCCCAGATGATGCACTTGAGACTTTCAAGTTTGGATCAGTTCATTTTCTTCTGTCAGGGCTGCCAACGATCAACTGGATCCTAAGGCACACTCTGTTGCCCAAATCAGGTGACCACAACATGATCAGAGGGCATGCAATTAATTTGCTTCACATTTTTTATGTGCCCCAGAAATTCAAGGTCATGAGCCTCATAGTTGAAACTATCAAGAGGATAGCAGCAGACCAAAAGAGGAGCTGTGGATATGCCCCACAAATCCAGGAGTTGATTAACTCAAAGATGGGCACAGGGAAGTATCTATTGGATAAAGAACACTTAGTTCTCTATCCTGAATTTGAGGACAATCAAGTTGTCATGACTGAGAATGAACCATCATCAGTACAAGCTCAAGAGAAGAAGGAGAAGGCAAGGAAAGAGAAGGCTGCCAAGATGCCCACTCTAGCAGAGGCATCTGAGTACTTTTTGAAGAACAAGCAGGAGCAGCTTGGTTACTTGATAGCATCAACTCTGCGGATTGAGAAGGGGTTGGCCACCCTAACTCAAAACCAGGAGAGCCTGGAAAGAATCATGGAACAAAAATTCTATGGTCTTGATGTCAAAGTAACTGAGATTCAGTCAGCTGTGGAGCAGCTACAGGATGACATGCAGGAGAGGAAGGGCAGGACAACAACCGATGCATTTGCCAGAGTGCCTCGAGCTCCGAGATCAGCTGCAGAGCCAGTACCAGTCACCATTGTCACTTCATCTGCTCCAGCTCCAGCTCCAGCACAACCAGCTCTAGCACCAACTCCTTCAGCTCCTTCCACATCTACTGAAGTCTTCATCCAAGGAGCCATCTCTACGCCACCAGCAGAAGACCAAGCCTGAGAGACGATATAGTCCTATGCATTTTCTAGGAACTTTTTGGTAACTTGTTGCCAAAGGGGGAGAAAAATGTATAGATCATAGGCTGAGAGAGAGAGAGAGAGAGAGAGAGAGAGAGAGTTTGCTTTTGTTCTCTCTTATCTTCTTGGTTGAACTTTGTTTGCTTTTGATTGCTTGAGATACTATGCTATTACCTGTGAGACATTGATGATCATGTGTTTGATCATAAGCTACACTTATGCTTGTTATATGTTATTATCTTACTTATCCTCATATGATCATTCACTGTGCTTGGTGATGAGTGCATGTATTCAATCTTTATTATTTTGAGCGCTCCATCAAGATGTATGTGACATGGAAGAATAACCCATCAGCCTAATTCCTTGTGCATTTGCAGTCCAAAGCAAATTTTAAATCATGCACAAATTTAGGGGGAGCTCTTTGTTGGGGAACGTTGCAGAAAATTAAAATTTTTCCTACGGTTTCACCAAGATCCATCTATGATTTCATCTAAGCAACGAGTCATGGGAGAGAGATTGCATTTACATACCACTTGTAGATCACGTGCGGAAGCGTTCACTAGAACATGGATGATGGAGTCGTACTCGCCGTGATCCAAATCACCGATGACCGAGTGCCGAACGGACGGCACCTCCGCGTTCAACACACGTACTGGACGGGAGACGTCTCCTCCTTCTTGATCAAGCAAGGGGGAAGGAGAGGTTGATGATGATGGCTCTAGCAGCAGCACAACGGCGTGGTGGTGGTGGAGCAGAAGACTCGGCAGGCTTCGCCAAGCACGTGACGGAGGAGGAAGAGGTGTAGCAGGGGGATGGAGGCGCCAGAGTTTCAGGGTGCGGCTGCCCCCTCCCCCCTCCCTTTATATAGGACCCCAGGGGGGGCGCCGGCCCTTGGGGATCCCATCTCCCAAGGGGGGCGGCGGCCAAGGGGGGTGGAGTGCCCCTAAGGCAGTGGGCGCCCCACCCTAGGGTTTCAACCCTAGGCGCAGGGTGGGCCAAGGCGCACCAGCCCACTATGGGCTGGTTCCCTCCCACTTCAGCCCATGGGGCCCTCCGGGATGGGTGGCCCCACCGGTGGACCCAGGACCCTTCCGGTGGTCCCAGACAATACCGGTGACCGAAACTTTCCCGATGGTCAAATACCACTTCCTATATATAATTCCTTACCTCTGGACCATTCCGAAACTCCTCGTGACGTCCGGGATCTCATCCGGGACTCCGAACAACATTCGGTATACTGCATACTCATATTCATACAACCCTAGCGTCGCGAACCTTAGTGTGTAGACCCTACGGGTTCGGGAGACACGAGACATGACCGAGACGGCTCTCGGGCAATAACCAACAGCGGGATCTGGATACCCATGTTGGCTCCCACATGCTCCTCGATGATCTCATCGGATGAACCCACGATGTCGAGGATTCAAACAATCCCGTATACAATTCCCTTTGTCAATCGGTATGTTACTTGCCCGAGATTCGATCGTCGGTATCCCAATACCTCGCTCAATCTCGTTATCGCAAATCACTTTACTCGTCAGTAATGCATCATCCGTGACGGACACTTGGTCACTTTGAGCTCATTATGATGATGCACTACCGAAAGTGGGCCCAAGTGATACCTCTCCGTCATACGGAGTGACAAATCCAGCCTCGATCCGTGTCAACCCAATGCAGACACTTTCGGAGATACCTGTAGTGCACCTTTATAGTCACCCAGTTATGTTGTGACGTTTGATACACCCAAAGCACTCTTACGGTATCCGGGAGTTACACGATCTCATGGTCTAAGGAAGAGATACTTGACATTGGAAAAGCTCTAGCAAAACGAACTAAACGATCTTGTGCTATGCTTAGGATTGGGTCTTGTCCATCACATCATTCTCCTAATGATGTGATCCCGTTATCATTGACATCCAATGTCTATAGTCAGGAAACCATGACTATGTGTTCATCAACGAGCTAGTCAACTAGAGGCTCACTAGGGACATAATGTGGTCTATTCATTCACACGTGTATTACGATTTCCGGATAATACAATTATAGCATGAATAAAAGACAATTATCATGGACAAGGAAATATAATAATAATCCTTTTATTATTGCCTCTAGGGCATATTTCCAACAGTCTCCCACTTGCACTAGAGTCAATAATCTAGTTACATTGTGATGAATCGAACACCCATAGAGTTCTGGTGTTGATCATGTTTTGCCCGCGGAAGAGGTTTAGTCAACGGATCTGCGACATTCTGATCCGTATGTACTTTGCAAATTTCTATGTCTCCATCATGAACATTTTCACGGATGGAATTGAAGCGACGCTTGATGTGCCTGGTCTTCTTGTGAAACCTGGGCTCCTTGGCAAGTGCAATAGCTCCAGTGTTGTCACAGAAGAGTTTGATCGGCCCCGACGCATTGGGTATGACTCCTAGGTCGGTGATGAACTCCTTCACCCAAATTGCTTCATGCGCTGCCTCCGAGGCTGCCATGTACTCCGCTTCACATGTAGATCCCGCCACGACGCTTCTCGCTTGCAGCTGCACCAGCCATTGCTCCACCATTCAACATATACACGTATCCGGTTTGTGACTTAGAGTCATCCAGATCTGTGTCGAGGCTAGCGCCGACGTAACCTTTACGACGAGCTCTTCGTCACCTCCATAAACGAGAAACATGTCCTTTGTCCTTTTCAGTACTTCAGGATATTCTTGACCGCTGTCCAAAGTGTTCCTTGCGGGATTACTTTGGTACCTTCCTACCAAACTTACGGCAAGGTTTACATCAGGTCTGGTACACAGCATGGCATACATAATAGATCCTATGGCTGAGGCATAGGGGATGACGCTCATCTCTTCTTTATCCTTTGTCGTGGTCGGGCATTGAGCTGAGCTCAATCTCACACCTTGCAGTACAGGCAAGAACCCTTTCTTGGACTGATCCATTTTGAACTTCTTCAAAATCTTATCAAGGTATGTGCTTTGTGAAAGACCTATGAGGCATCTCGATCTATCTCTATAGATCTTGATGCCTAATATATAAGCAGCTTCTCCAAGGTCCTTCATTGAAAAACTTTTATTCAAGTAGGCCTTAATGCTGTCCATGTCCAAGAGTTCTATATCATTTCCCATCAAAAGTATGTCATCTACATATAATATGAGAAATGCTACAGAGCTCCCACTCACTTTCTTGTAAACGCAGGCTTCTCCATAAGTCTGCATAAACCCAAACGCTTTGATCATCTCATCAAAGCGAATGTTCCAACTCCGAGATGCTTGCACCAGTCCATAAATGGATCGCTGGAGCTTGCATACTTTGTTAGCATTCTTAGGATCGACAAAACCTTCCGGCTGCATCATATACAGCTCTTTCTTAAGATAACCGTTAAGGAACGCTGTTTTGACGTCCATCTGCCATATCTCATAATCATAGTATGCGGCAATTGCTAACATGATTCGGACGGACTTTAGCTTCGCTACGGGAGAGAAAGTCTCATCGTAGTCAATCCCTTGAACTTGCCGATAACCCTTAGTGACAAGTCGAGCTTTATAGATGGTGACATTACCATCCGCGTCCGTCTTCTTCTTAAATATCCATTTGTTTTCTATCGCTCGCCGATCATCGGGCAAGTCTGTCAAAGTCCATACTTTGTTTTCATACATGGATCCTATCTCGGATTGCATGGCTTCAAGCCATTTGTTGGAATCTGGGCCCGCCATCGCTTCTTCATTTCGAAGGTTCACCGTTGTCTAACAACATGATTTCCAGGACAGGGTTGCCGTACCACTCTGGTGCGGAACGTGTCCTTGTGGACCTACGAAGTTCAGTAGCAACTTGATCCGAAGTACCTTGATCATCATCATTATTTTCCTCTTCAGTTGGTGCAGGCATCACAGGAACATTTTCTTGAGCTGCACTACTATCCCGTTCAAGAGGCAGTACTTCATCGAGTTCTACTTTCCTCCCACTTACTTCTTTCGAGAGAAACTCTTTTTCCAGAAAGGATCCGTTCTTGGCAACAAAGATCTTGCCCTCGGATCTTAAGTACAAGGTATACCCAATGGTTTCCTTAGGGTATCCTATGAAGACGCATTTTTCTGACTTGGGTTCGAGCTTTTCAGGTTGAAGTTTCTTGACATAAGCATCGCATCCCCAAACTTTTAGAAACGACAGCTTAGGTTTCTTCCCAAACCATAATTCATACGGTGTCGTCTCAACGGATTTAGACGGTGCCCTATTTAAAGTGAATGTAGCTGTCTCTAGAGCGTATCCCCAAAACGATAGTGGTAAATATGTAAGAGACATCATAGATCGCACCATATCCAATAGAGTGCGATTACGACGTTTGGACACACCGTTACGCTGAGGTGTTCCAGGCGGCGTGAGTTGTGAAACGATTCCACATTTCCTTAAGTGTGTACCAAATTCGTGACTTAAATATTCTCCTCCACGATCTGATCGTAAGAACTTTATTTTTCGGTCACGTTGATTCTCTACCTCATTCTGAAATTCCTTGAACTTTTCAAAGGTCTCAGACTTGTGTTTCATCAAGTAGACATACCCATATCTACTCAAGTCATCAGTGAGAGTGAGAACATAATGATATCCTCCGCGAGCCTCAACGCTCATTGGACCGCACACATCGGTATGTATGATTTCCAATAAGTTGGTTGCTCGCTCCATTGTCCCGGAGAATGGAGTCTTGGTCATTTTGCCCATGAGGCATGGCTCGCATGTGTCAAATGATTCATAATCGAGAGACTCTAAAAGTCCATCAGAATGGAGCTTCTTCATGCGCTTGACACCAATGTGACCAAGGCGGAAGTGCCACAAGTATGTGGGACTATCGTTATCAACTTTACATCTTTTGGTATTCACACTATGAATATGTGTAATATTACGTTCGAGATTCATTAAGAATAAACCATTGACCATCGGAGCATGACCATAAAACATATCTCTCATATAAATAGACAACCATTATTCTCGGATTTAAATGAGTAGCCATCTCGCATTAAACGAGATCCCGATACAATGTTCATGCTCAAACTTGGCACTAAATAACAATTATTGAGGTTTAAAACTAATCCGTAGGTAAATGTAGAGGTAGCGTGCGACGGCGATCACATCGACCTTGGAACCATTCCCGGCGCAAGATCGTCACCTCGCCCTTCGCCAGATCTCCGTTTATTCCGCAGCTCCTGCTGTGAGTTACAAATATGAGCAACGGCACCGTATCAAATACCCGGGAGTTACTACGAGTCTTGGTAAGGTACACATCAATTACATGTATATCAAATATACCTTTAGTGTTGCCGGCCTTCTTGTCCGCTAAGTATTTGGGGCAGTTCCGCTTCGGTGGCCCTTCCCTTTGCAATAAAAGCACTCTGTCTCGGCTTGGGTCCATTCTTTGACTTCTTCCCGGCAACTTGCTTGCGGCGGGCCGCAACATCCTTGCCGTCCTTCTTGAAGTTCTTCTTACCCTTGCCCTTTTTGAACTTAGTGGTTTTATTGACCATCAACACTTGATGTTCTTTCTTGATTTCAACCTTCGCTGACTTCACATTGAGAATACTTCGGAATGGTCTTCACCATCCCCTGCATATTGTAGTTCATCACAAAGCTCTTGTAGATTGGTGGGAGCGATCAAGGATTCTGTCAATGACCGCCTCGTCTGGAGGTTTATGTCCAGCTAGGACAAAGCGGTTGTGCAACCCGGACATTTTGAGTATGTGTTCACCGATGTAACTGTTTTCCTCCATCTTACAACTATAGAACTTGTCGGAGACTTCATATCTCTCGACCGGGCATGAGCTTAGAAAACTAGTTTCAGCTCCTCGAACATCTCATATGCTCCGTGTTGCTCAAAACGCTTTTGGAGCCCGGTTCTAAGCTGTAAAGCATGCCGCACCGAACGAGGGAGTAATCATCAAGACGAGACTACCAAGCATTCATAATGTCTTGGTTCTCAGGGACGGTGCATCACCTAGCGGTCCTTCTAGGACATATTGTTTCTGGCAGCTATGAGGATGATCCTCGGGTTCGGACCCATCCGTATAGTTGCTTCCATCATCTTTCAGCTTGGTTTTCTAGGAGCGCGTCGAAGTTCATGTTGACATGGCGTTGGCCATTTGATCTACAAGACATATTTGCAAAGGTTTTAGACTAAGTTCATGATAATTAAGTTCATCTAATCAAATTATTTTAATGAACTCCCACTCAGATTAGACATCCCTCTAGTCATCTAAGTGTTACACGATCCGAGTCTACTAGGCCGTGTCCGATCATCACGTGAGACGGACTAGTCATCGTCGGTGAACATTCTCATGTTGATTGTATCTTCCATACGACTCGTGTTCGACCTTTCGGTCTCCGTGTTCCGAGGCCATGTGTGTACATGCTAGGCTCGTCAAGTTAACCCTAAGTGTTTTGCATGTATAAAACTGTCTTACACCCGTTGTATGTGAACGTAAGGATCTATCACACCCGATCATCACGTGGTGCTTCGAAACGACGAACTTTAGCAACGGTGCACAGTTAGGGGAGAACACTTCTTGATATTGTTGTAAGGGATCATCTTATTTACTACCATAGTTCTAAGTAAACAAGATGCATAAACATAATAAACATCACATGCAATTATATCGTAGTGACATGATATGGCCAATATCATATAGCTCCATTGATCTCCATCTTCGGGCTCCATGATCATCTTGTCACCGCATGACACCATGATCTCCATCATCATGATCTCCATCATCGTGTCTTCATGAAGTTGTCACGCCAACGACTACTTCTACTTCTATGGCTAACGCGTTTAGCAATAAAGTAAAGTAATTTACATGGCGTTCTTCAATGACACGCAGGTCATACAAAAATAAAGACAACTCCTATGGCTCCTGCCGGTTGTCATACTCATCGACATGCAAGTCGTGATTCCTATTACAAGAACATGATCTCATACATCACAACATGTCATTCATCATTCATCACAACTTCTGGCCATATCACATCACAAAACACTTGCTGCAAAAACAAGTTAGACGTCCTCTAATTGTTGTTGCAAGTTTTTACGTAGCTGCAATAGGGTTATAGCAAGAACGTTTTCTTACCTACGTGAAAGCCACAACGTGATTTGTCAACTTCTATTTACCCTTCATAAGGACCCTTTTCATCGAATCCGCTCCAACTAAAGTGGGAGAGACAGCCACCCGCCAGCCACCTTATGCAACTAGTGCATGTCAGTCGGTGGAACCGGTCTCACGTAAGCGTACGTGTAAGGTTGGTCCGGGCCGCTTCATCCCACAATACCGCTGAAGCAAGATAAGACTAGTAGCGGCAAGCAAGTTGACAAGATCTACGCCCACAACAAAATTGTGTTCTACTCGTGCAATAGAGAACTACGCATAGACCTAGCTCATGATGCCAC
The DNA here is from genome assembly GCA_021605205.1 of Aegilops longissima. Classification (NCBI taxonomy): domain Eukaryota; kingdom Viridiplantae; phylum Streptophyta; class Magnoliopsida; order Poales; family Poaceae; genus Aegilops; species Aegilops longissima. The sequence goes on from CM038680.1 coordinate 517,672,662, forward strand.
TATTGGGGAACGTTGCAGAAAATTAAAATTTTTCCTACGGTTTCACCAAGATCCATCTATGAGTTCATCTAAGCAACGAGTCATGGGAGAGAGATTGCATCTACATACCACTTGTAGATCACGTGCGGAAGCGTTCACTAGAACGTGGATGATGGAGTCGCATCGCCGTGATCCAAATCACCGATGACCGAGTGCGAACGGACGGCACCTCCGCGTTCAACACACGACGGACGGGAGACGTCTCCTCCTTCTTGATCCAGCAAGGGGAAGGAGAGGTTGATGATGATGGCTCCAGAGCAGCACTGTGGCGTGGTGGTGGTGGAGCAGCAACACTCGGCAGGCTTCGCCAAGCACGTGACGGAGGAGGAAGAGGTGTAGCAGGGGAGGGAGGCGCCGAGTTTTGGTGCGGCTTCCCCCCCCCTCCCTTTATATAGGCCCCGGGCGCGGCCCTTGGGGATCCCATCTCCCAAGGGGGCGGCCAAGGGGGTGGAGTGCCCCAAGGCAGTGGGCGCCCCCACCCTAGGGTTTCAACCCTAGGCTAGGGTGGGGCAAGGGGCGCACCAGCCCACTATGGGCTGGTTCCCCTCCCCACTTCAGCACATGGGGCCCTCCGAGATGGGTGGCCCCACCCGGTGGACCCCCGGGACCCTTCCGGTGGTCCCGGTACTGAAGGAAATATGCCCTAGAGGCAATAATAAAGTTATTATTTATTTCCTTATATCATGATAAATGTTTATTATTCATGCTAGAATTGTATTAACCGGAAACATAATACATGTGTGAATACATAGACAAACATAGTGTCACTAGTATGCCTCTACTAGACTAGCTCGTTAATCGAAGATGGTTATGTTTCCTAACCATAGACATGAGTTGTCATTTGATTAACGGGATCACATCATTAGAAGAATGATCTGATTGACATGACCCATTCCGTTAGCCTAGCACATGATCGTTTAGTATGTTGCTATTGCTTTCTTCATGACTTATACATGTTCCGTAACTATGAGATTATGCAACTCCGTTTACGGAGGAACACTTTGGTGCTACCAAACGTCACAACGAATCGGGTGATTATAAAGGAGTACTACAGGTGTCTCCAAAGGTACATGTTGGGTTGGCGTATTTGAGATTAGGTTTTGTCACTCCGATTGTCGGAGAGGTATCTCTGGGCCTTCTCGGTAATACTCATCACCTAAGCCTTGCAAGCATTGTAACTAAAGAGTTAGTTATGAGATGATGTATTACGAACGAGTAAAGAGACTTGCCGTAACGAGATTGAACTAGGTATTGGATACCGACGATCGAATCTCGGGCAAGTAACATACCGATGACAAAGGGAACAAAGTATGTTGTTATGCGGTTTGACCGATAAAGATCTTCAGAGAATATGTAGGAGCCAATATGGGCATCCAGGTTTCGCTATTGGTTATTGACCAAGAATAGTTCTAGGTCATGTCTACATAGTTCTCGAACCCGTAGGGTCCGCACGCTTAAGGTTTCGATGACGGTTATATTATGAGTTTATGAGTTTTGATGTACCGAAGGAGTTCGGAGTCCCGGATGAGATCGGGGACATGACGAGGAGTCTCGAAATGGTCGAGACGTAAAGATCGATATATTGGACGACTATATTCGGAGTTCGGAAAGGTTCCGAATGATTCGGTATTTTTCGAGTCTGGGAGAGTTACGGAATTCGCCGGGAGAAGTATTGGGCCTTATTGGGCCCTGCGGAAAGAGAGAGGGCTGCCTAGGGCAGGCCGCGCGCCCCATGGCCTAGTCCGAATTGGACTAGGGGAGGGGCCGCACCCTTCCCTCTTCCCCTTCCCCAAGTCCTAGTCCAACTAGGAAAGGGGGAGTCCTACTCCGGTGGGAGTAGGACTCCTCAGCAGCGCCTCTCAAGGGCGGCCGCACCCCCTTGCTCCTTTATATACGGGGCAGGGGGCACCCCATAACACACAAGTTGATCTACGGATCGTTCCTTAGCCGCAGCGGTGCCCCCTCCACCATATTCCACTTCGGTCATATTGTCGCGGAGCTTAGGCGAAGCCCCGCGCCGTGAAGTCATATCGTTGCGGAGCTTAGGCGAAGCCCCGCGTCGGTGGAGCATCATCATCGTCACCACGCCGTTGTCTTGACGGAACTCATCCCCGACGCTTTGCTGGATCGGAGCCCGGGATTGTCATCGAGCTGAGCGTGTGCAGAACTCGGAGGTGCCGTGACGCTCGGTACTTGGATCGGTCGGATCGTGAAGCGTCGACTACATCAACCGCGTTGTTATAACGCTTCCGCGCCACGGTCTCACGAGGGTGCGTGGACATACACTTCCCTCTCGTTGCTATGCCATCACCATGATCTTGCGTGTGCGAGGAAAATTTTGAAATTACTACGTTCCCCAACAAAGTGGCATCCGAGCCTGGTTTTATGCGTTGATGTCATATGCACGAGTAGAACACAAGTGAGTTGTGGGCGATACAAGTCATACTGCCTACCAGCATGTCATACTTTGGTTCAGCGGTATTGTGAGATGAAGCGGCCCGGACCGACATTACGTGACGCTTACGCGAGACTGGTTTCACCGCCCGAGCACTCGTTGCTTAAAGGTGACCGGCGGGTGTCTGTCTCTCTCACTTTAGTTGAACCGAGTATGACTACGCCCGGTCCTTGAGAAGGTTAAACAGAGTCTATTTGACAAACTATCGTTGTGGTTTTGATGCGTAGGTAAGAACGGTTCTTGCTCAGCCCGTAGCAGCCACGTAAAACTTGCAACAACAAAGTAGAGGACGTCTAACTTGTTTTTGCAGGGCATGTTGTGATGTGATGTGGTCAAGACGTGATGCTATATTTTATTGTATGAGATGATCATGTTTTGTAACCGAGTTATCGGCAACTGGCAGGAGCCATATGGTTGTCGCTTTATTGTATGAAATGCAAACGCCATGTAATTGATTTACTTCATCACTAAGCAGTAGCGATAGTCGTAGAAGCAATAGTTAAATTTTTAGGGAAAATCCAAATTTGAACCCAAATAAAAAGACTCAAAGAAAGGGTCTTAAAAGGGTAGGAAAAAAAGAGAAAAAGTAAGTTTTTGAAAAACCTCAGGGGGAAGGGAAAAAATCAAAAAAACAAAAACCCAATAAAAAGGGAATTGGGTTTGGGTAAAACTTTAAAAGCAAAAAAAAAAGAAAAAGGGTTGGGTCAAAGATTTGGCAAAAATTTCCTAAAAAGAATTCCCAAAAAAATTTTTAATGGGTTCCATCAAAAAGCCCCAAGGAAAAGAAAAAGGATTTTTAAAAAAAAGAGGGAAAAAAGTACTTTTTTAGAGATACAAAAACCAAAATTAAAGGGAAAAGTTAAAGAAGAAAAAAAAAGGGAACAAAAACCCTTTGGAAAATTTTCCCGACCGAAATAATTTTAAATTCCAAAAAGGGGAAGTCAAACCCCAAGGGGGTTTCCGAAGGCCCCTTTTAAAAAGAAAATTTATTACCAAAAAAGTATTCATAATATTGATGCCAAAAGATGCAAAGTTAATAATGATAGTGCAACTTATTTGTGGCACTTGCCGTTTAGGTCATATTGGTGTAAAGCGATGAAGAAACTCCATGCTGATGGGATTTTGGAATCACTTGATTATGAATCACTTGATGCTTACGAACCATGCCTTATGGGCAAGATGACTAAAGACTCGTTCTCCGGAACAATGGGCGAGCAAATGACTTATTGGAAATAATACATCTTGATGTATGCGGTCCGATGAGTGTTAAAGCTCACGGCAAGTATCGTTATTTTCTGACCTTCACAAGATGATTTGAGCAGATATGAGTATATCTACTTAATGAAACACAAGTCTGAAACATTTGAAAAGTTCAAATAATTTCAGAGTGAAGTGGAGAATCATCGTAATAAGAAAATAAAGTTTCTACGATCTGATCGTGGAGGAGAATATTTGAGTTCTGAGTTTGGCCTTCATATAAAACAATGTGGAATAGTTTCACAGCTCACGCCACATGGAACACCATAACGTAATGGTGTGTCCGAACGTCATAACTGTACTTTATTTTGATATGGTGCGATCAATGATGTCTCTTACCGATTTACCAATATCGTTTTGGGGTTATGCATTAGAGACAGCTGCATTCACATTTAATAGGGCACCATCTAAATCCGTTGAGATGACACCGTATGAACTATGGTTTAACAGTAAACCTAAGCTGTCGTTTCTTAAAGTTTGGAGTTATGATGCTTATATGAAAAAGTTTTCACCTGATAAGCTTGAACCCAAATCGGAGAAGTGCGTCTTCATAGAATAACCAAAGGTAACTATTGGGTACACCTTCTATCACAGATCCGAAGGCAAGTTTTTCGTTGCTAAGATGGATCCTTTCTAGAGAAGAAGTTTCTCTCGAAAGAAGTGAGTGGGAGGAAAGTAGAACTTGATGAGGTAATTGTACCTTCTTCCTTATTGGAAAGTAGTTCATCACAGAAATCAGTTCGGTGATTCCTACACCAATTAGTAAGGAAGTTAATGATGATGATCATGAAACTTCAGATCAAGTTGCTACCAAACCTCGTGGGTCTTCGAGTAAGATCCGCACCAGAGTGGTACGGTAATCATGTTCGTAAGTCATGTTACTAGACCATGATGAACCTACGAACTATGAGGAAGCGATGATGAGCCCAGATTCATGAAATGGCTTGAGGCCATGAAATCTGAGATGGGATCCATGTATGAGAACAAAGTATGGACTTTGATGGAGTTGCCCGATGATCGGCAAGCCATATTATATAAATGGATCTTCAAGAGGAAGGCAGATCTTGATAGTAGTGTTACTATCTACAAAGCTAGACTTGTCAAAAGGTTTTGACAAGTTCAAGGTGTTGAACTACAATGAGATTTACTCAAGCTGTAGCGATGCTTATGTCTGTCCGAATCATGTTAGCAATGCCACATTTTATGAAATCTGGCAAATGGATGTCAAAACTACATTCTTTAATAGATTTATTAAAGAAGAGTTGTATATGATGCAACCAGAAGTTTTGTCAATCCTAAAGGAGCTAACAAAATGTGCAAGCTCCAGCGATCCATCTATGGACTGGTGCAAGCATCTCGGAGTTGGAATAAGCGCTTTGATAGTGTGATCAAAGCATATAGTTTTATACAGACTTGCGGTGAAGCCTGTATTTACAAGAAAGTGAGTGGGAGCACTACTGACATTTCTGATAAGTATATGTGAATGACATATTGTTAATCGGAAATAATGTAGAATTATTACGCAAAGCATAAAGGAGTATTTGAAAGGAGTTTTTCAAAGAAGGACCTCGGAGAAGCTGCTTACAAATTGAGCATCAAGATCTATTGAGATAGATCAAAAGCGCTTGATAAGTTTTTCAATAAGTACATACCTTGTCAAGAATTTTGAAGTAGTTCAAAATGGAGCAGTCAAAGAAAGAGTTCTTGCCTATGTTACAAGGTGTGAGATTGAGTAAGACTCAAAACCCGACCACGGCGGAAGATAGAAAGAGAATGAAAGTCATTCCCTATGCATCAGGCATAGGTTCTATAAAGTATACTATGCTATGTACCGGACCTATTGTATACCTTGCTCTGAATTTGGCAAGGAGTACAATAGTGATCTAGGAGTAGATCCTTTGGACATTGGTCAAGAACATCCTTAGTGAAGACTAAGGAAATATTTCTCGATTATGGAGGTGATAAAAGAGCCCGTCGTAAAGAGTTACATCGATGCAAGCTCTTTACACTGATCCAGATGACTCTAAGTCTCAATCTGGATACATATTGTAAGTGGAAGCAATTAGCTAGAGTAGCCCCGTGCAGAGCATTGTAGACATAGAATATTTGCAAAATACATACGGCTCTGAATGTGACAGACCCGTTGACTAAACTTCTCTCACGAGCAAAACATGATCATCCCTTAGTACTCTTTGGGTGTTAATCACATAGCGATGTGAACTAGATTATTAACTCTAGTAAACCCTTTGGGTGTTGGTCACATGACGATGTGAACTATGGGTGTTAATCACATACAGATGTGAATATTAGTGTTGAATCACATGATGATGTGAACTAGATTATTGACTCTAGTGCAAGTGGGAGACTGAAGGAAATATGCCCTAGAGGCAATAATAAAGTTATTATTTATTTCCTTATATCATGATAAATGTTTATTATTCATGCTAGAATTGTATTAACGGAAACATAATACATGTGTGAATACATAGACAAACATAGTGTCACTAGTATGCCTCTACTAGACTAGCTCGTTAATCGAAGATGGTTATGTTTCCTAACCATAGACATGAGTTGTCATTTGATTAACGGGATCACATCATTAGAAGAATGATCTGATTGACATGACCCATTCCGTTAGCCTAGCACATGATCGTTTAGTATGTTGCTATTGCTTTCTTCATGACTTATACATGTTCCTGTAACTATGAGATTATGCAACTCCGTTTACGGAGGAACACTTTGGTGCTACCAAAGCGTCTGGCGTAATCTGGGTGATTATAAAGGAGTACTACAGGTGTCTCCAAAGGTACATGTTGGGTTGGCGTATTTGAGATTAGGTTTTGTCACTCCGATTGTCGGAGAGGTATCTCTGGGCCTTCTCGGTAATACTCATCACTAAGCCTTGCAAGCATTGTAACTAAAGAGTTAGTTATGAGATGATGTATTACGGAGCGAGTAAAGAGACTTGCGATAACGAGATTGAACTAGGTATTGGATACCGACGATCGAATCTCGGGCAAGTAACATACCGATGACAAAGGGAACAAAGTATGTTGTTATGCGGTTTGACCGATAAAGATCTTCGTAGAATATGTAGGAGCCAATATGGGCATCCAGGTTTCGCTATTGGTTATTGACCAAGAATAGTTCTAGGTCATGTCTACATAGTTCTCGAACCCGTAGGGTCCCTTGCACGCTTAAGGTTTCGATGGCGGTTATATTATGAGTTTATGAGTTTTGATGTACGAAGGAGTTCGGAGTCCCGGATGAGATCGGGGACATGACGAGGAGTCTCGAAATGGTCGAGGCGTAAAGATCGATATATTGGACGACTATATTGGAGTTCGGAAAGGTTCGAATGATTCGGTATTTTTCGAGTACGGAGAGTTACGGAATTCGCCGGGGAGAAGTATTGGGCCTTATTGGGCCCTGGGAGAGAGAGGGCTGCCTAGGGCAGGCCGCGCCCCATGGCCTAGTCCGGGTGGACTGGGGAGGGCCGCACCCTTCCCTCTTCCCCTTCCCAAGTCCTAGTCCAACTAGGAAGGGGGGAGTCCTACTCGGTGGGAGTAGGACTCCTCAGCCAGCGCCTCTCAGGGCGGCCGCACCCCCTTGCTCCTTTATATCTGGGGCAGGGGCACCCCATAACACACAAGTTGATCTACGGATCGTTCCTTAGCGTGTGCGGTGCCCCTCCACCATATTCCACCCGGTCATATTGTCGCGGAGCTTAGGCGAAGCCTGCGCCGATGAAGTCATATCGTTGCGGAGCTTAAGCGAAGCCCTGCGTCGGTGGAGCATCATCATCGCCACCACGCCGCCGTTGTCTTGTGGAACTCATCCCCGGCGCTTTGCTGGATCGGGCCCGGGATTGTCATCGAGCTGAGCGTGTGCGAGAACTTCGGAGGTGCCGACGTTCGGTACTTGGATCGGTCGGATCGTGAAGGCGTCGACTACATCAACAGCGTTGTTATAGCGCTTCCGCTTACGGTCTCACGAGGGTGCGTGGACATACACTCTCCCTCTCGTTGCTATGCCATCACCATGATCTTGCGTGTGCGTGGGAAAATTTTGAAATTACTACGTTCCCCAACAGGTACAATACCGGGTGACCCCGAAACTTTCCCGATGGCCGAAATACCACTTCCTATATATAATTCTTTACATCGGACCATTCCGAAACTCCTCGTGACGTCGGGATCTCATCCGGGACTCGAACAACATTGGTATACTGCATACTCATATTCATACAACCCTAAGCGTCACCGAACCTTAAGTGTGTAGACCCTACGGGTTCGGGAGACACGTAGACATGACCGAGGCGGCTCTGGGCAATAACCAACAGCGGGATCTGGATACCCATGTTGGCTCTACATGCTCCTCGATGATCTCATCGGATGAACCACGATGTCGAGATTCAAACAATCCGTATACAATTCCCTTTGTTAATCGGTATGTTACTTGCCGAGATTCGATCGTCGATATCCCAATACCTCGTTCAATCTCGTTACCGGCAAGTCACTTTACTCGCACCGTAATGCATGATCCGTGACCGGACACTTGGTCACTTTGAGCTCATTATGATGATGCACTACCGAGTGGGCCCAGTGATACCTCTCCGTCATACGGAGTGACAAATCCCAGTCTCGATCCGTGTCAACCCAATAGTCACCCAGTTACGTTGTGACGTTTGATACACCCAAAGCACTCTTACGGTATCCGGGAGTTACACGATCTCATGGTCTAAGGAAGAGATACTTGACATTGGAAAAGCTCTAGCAAAACGAACTACACGATCTTGTGCTATGCTTAGGATTGGGTCTTGTCCATCACATCATTCTCCTAATGATGTGATCCCGTTATCATTGACATCCAATGTCTATAGTCAGGAAACCATGACTATGTGTTGATCAACGAGCTAGTCAACTAGAGGCTCACTAGGGACATAATGTGGTCTATTCATTCACACGTGTATTACGATTTCCGGATAATACAATTATAGCATGAATAAAAGACAATTATCATGGACAAGGAAATATAATAATAATCCTTTTATTATTGCCTCTAGGGCATATTTCCAACACTCTTGCTTATCACATATTTCTCAAAGCGACGATGTTTTTCAATCTTATTATCATTTGTCGAAGCTTTGATCTATATGCTGTCATCAATTACCAAAAAGGGGGAGATTGAAAGTGCAACTACCCCTAGGTGGTTTTGGTAATTTATAACAACATATAGCTCATTGATCTAATGCTATTCCATTACAAATATTTCAGGAAAGCTCAATGAATGGCATGGCATGGATGATGAAAGTGGATCCCTCAAAATATTAAGGACAAAGGATTGGCTCAAGCTCAAAAGCTCAAGACTCTACATTTTACATTTTAGTGATCCAAGATCACATTGAGTCTAGAGGAAAAGCAAATACTATCAAGGAGGGATGAGGTGTTGCTTAATGAGCCTCTTGCTTCATGTTCTTAGTGATATGCTCCAAAACCCTCCACTACTTTCTCACATCCACATATGACCTAAACCTAAAGTCAAACTCGGCCCTACCGATTCTTTCTATCCGGCGCCACCGAGTTCAATTGTCATAGCCACTGCCACAAACCCTAGGCAAATCGGTCTCACCGATAGGGATCTCGGTCTCACCGAGATGGGATTGTAATCTCTCTGTTTCCCTTCGTAACGTTTCGGTCTAACCGAAGTGAGCGATCGGTCCCACCGAGATTGCAATGTAAACTCTCTGTTTCCCTTTCGTAACTTTTCGGTCCCACCGAAAGAGCGAATCAGTCCCACCGAGTTTACCTGACCAACTCTCTGGTTAGCTAATTACCAAATTCGGTCTCACCGAGTTTGTCTAATCGGCCTCACTGAGATTACGTTATGCCCTAACACTAACCATATCGGTCCTACCGAGTTGCATGTCAGTCCCACCGAAAATCCTAACGGTCACCAGGTTTACTAAATCGGTCAGACCGAGTTTGTTGATTCAGTCCCACCGAGTTTGGTAAATTGTGTGTAACGGTTAGATTTTGTGTGGAGGTTATATATACCCCTCCATCTCCTCTTCATTTGCAGAGAGAGCCATCAGAACAAACCTACACTTCCAACTTACTAGTTCTGAGAGAGAACCACCTACTCATGTGTTGAGGCCAAGATATTCCATTCCTACCATATGAATCTTGATCTCTAGCCTTCCCCAAGTTGCTTTCCACTCAAATCTTCTTTCCACCAAATCCAAATCATGTGAGAGAGAGTTGAGTGTTGGGGAGACTATCATTTCAAGCACAAGAGCAAGGATTCATCATCAACACACCATTTGTTACTTCTTGGAGAGTGGTGTCTCCTAGATTGGCTAGGTGTCACTTGGGAGCCTCCGACAAGATTGTGGAGTTGAACCAAGGAGTTTGTAAGGGCAAGGAGATAACCTACTTCGTGAAGATCTACCGCTAGTGAGGCAAGTCCTTCATGGGCGACGGCCATGGTGGGATAGACAAGGTTGCTTCTTCGTGGAACCTTCGTGGGTGGAGCCCTCCGTGGACTCGCGCAACCGTTACCCTTCGTGGGTTGAAGTCTCCATCAACGTGGATGTACGATAGCACCACCTATCAGAACCACGACAAAAACATCTGTGTCTCCAATTGCGTTTGAATCCTCCAAACCCTTCCCTTTACATTCTTGCAAGTTGCATGCTTTAATTTCCGCTGCCTATATACTCTTTGCATGCTTGCTTGAATTGTGTGAAGATTGCTTGACTTGTTCAAAGATAGCTAAAATCTGCCAAAGTCTAAAATTGGGAAAAGGTTAGGTTTTTAATTGGCCAAGTAGTCTAATCACCCCCCTCTAGACATACTTCAAGGTCCTACAATAACGTTGATTCTTTAATTGTGGGTTATCAAGATCAACAGCAGGTTCAATTTCTACATCATTATCATTACTAGGTTGAACATCATCATGAACTTCATCATTAACATTTTCACTAGGTTCATGTGCATTACCAGATTGTGTTTCAGCATCAAACATAGAGATATCATTGGGATTCTCAGGTGGTTCTGCAATAGGTTCACTAGAAGTTTGCAAAGTCCTATCATTTTTATTTTTCTTCCTTTTAGAAGAACTAGGTACATCAATATTATTTCTCTGAGAATCTTGCTCAATTCTCTTAGGGTGGCCTTCAGGATACAAAGGTTCCTGAGTCATTCTACCAGTTCTAGTATCCACTCTAAAAGCATAATCATTTTTCTTACTATTCATTTCATTGAGCAAATCATTTTGAGCCTTAAGTACTTGTTCTACTTGAGTGGTAACCATAGAAGCATGTTTGCTAACGAGTTTAAGTTCACCTCTAACATTAGCCATATAAACACCCAAGTGTTTAAGCATATCGGAATTGTATTTCAATTGTCTACCAAAATAAGCATTAAAATTTTCTTGTTTGACAATAAAATTATCAAACTCTTCTAAGCATTGTCTAGCAGACTTATAGTGAGGAATGTCACCTTCATCAAATCTATAGAGAGAATTTACCTTTACTACCTGTGTCAGGTTATCAAGACCATGAGGTTCCTCAATAGGTAATGGCTTAAGATCATATGTTTCTTCAACAGGCGGTAAATTAAGACGATGTATTTCTTCAATAGGAGGTAAATTCTTAACATCTTCAGCTTTAATACCTTTTTCTTTCATAGATTTCTTTGCCTCTTGCATATCTTCAGGACTAAGAAATAGAACACCTCTCTTCTTCGGAGTCGGTTTAGGAATAGGATCAATAATTGGAGCAGGAGCTGGCTCAGAAAGTGTCCAATTATTTTCATTTGTCAAAATGTTTTTTCAAGGGTACGCCAATGGCGTACCTTAGCTTTATAGAAGGGAGAAATATATGTACAAGAAATTACACATGTGCTAGTTAGGGTCACAAGTCGACCCAAACCAACTCTCCACACCACTCCCTAGGTCTACTCGACTACTCTATGACCAGTTGTTCTCCAAACGCTCCTTCTTCTGCCCAGGTCTTGAGGTCATCGAAAATCATGTCAACTGTATCCCATTCGTTCTTGATCATACCGTTGCCGAATACCCTCGCGTTCCTTTGGTTCCATAACGTCCAGCAGATAAGCATCACGAAAGTGTCAAAACCTTTTCGGGATTGCTTATTTATCCGTTTCCTACCTTGCGTCCACCATTGTACCAGGCTAGAGTTGTTAGTAGGGCAAAGATCCGCCGTCAACCCCATCCTGTCGATGCAACGGAACTATACTTGCCGCGAGAAGACACATTGCATCAATATATGATCGACCGTGTCCTCCTCTTGGTCACACATGTAGCATTTTGATGTTTGGTCTTGCAAACCGTGCCTGGTTCTCCTGTCTGATGTCCACAAACGATATTGCACCGCGAACCACATGAAAATCTTGCATGCGAGAGGTGCCCAACACTTCCATATGGCCCCAAAGGAGTGGAACCTAGTTCCTCCCTCACAAAGCATCTTATACGTCGAGGATGCAGTATATACTCCTGACACATTCCAAGCCCAGATGGGGCGGTCCTCAATCTGATCATCCAGTTGGACCTCCATGAGGATCTCCCAAAGCCCGATGAACTGGGTGAGCCCCTCGGTGCAAAGGCTTCCAACAAGGTCATCCATCCACTTATGCATGTTCATCGCATCCCGCACAAGTATTATGTTCACTACTTGTGTTTGCACCTTTGCCACCACCAGTGGGGCAATCTCTTTTATCGTTGCACCATGTAGCCATCGATCTTTCCAAAACAAGATTTTGTCTCCGGAGCCAACTTCCCATTTGACTAGGCTCCCAAAGGCTTGATCCACTTTTTTGTCTGCGGTCAAATTGAGGCCTTGCCAAGGCCTAGACTCATCCGTGCGTCGAAGCCATTCCCATCTCAATCTTAATGCAATGTCGTGTTTGGATAGGTCGATGACACCAAGCCCTCCCATGTGCTTAGGTCTGCACACTTTAGTCCATGAGACTACACATTTGCCCCCATTCACCACCTCAGTCCCGGCCCAGAAAAAAGCCCTACAGCCTTTGTCCTCTCTTTCCAGGGCCCATTTTGGCGCCTCCGCGATCATGAGGTGGTGTGTAGCACGTGCCCTCATAACTTGGTTAACAAGTATGAGCCTCCCAGGCCTTGTCACTAGGCCTCTTTGCCAGCCTGGCAATATGTGGAGGGCGGTATCAACAATGGGCTGCCACTCGGATCTTTTTAGTTGTTTAATGCTTAGCTGGAGCCCTAGGTATTTGCACGGAAAGGTGTCGATCTTCCATGGCAGTGCGGACTTGACAAGCTTCTCATCCTCACTCTCAGCTCTGATCATGATCACCGCTGATTTGGCATAGTTTACTTTGAGCCCTGATGCCACTCCGAATATGGCGAATATTTCCTTAACGAACATGAGATCTTGCCAAGTTAGCTTTATGAAAAGCACCACATCATCCGCGTACAGGGACATGCGCTGCATAGGGCTACATCCATTTATGGTACTCAGCACTCTGGCCTCATGCGCCTTGCTTATGATAGTCGTTAGTACATCCATGGCAATAACAAAAAGCAAGGGGGAGATCGAGTCCCCTTGCCTAAGCCCTTTGGCATGCATGAATTTATCGCCCGCGCAGCCATTCACCAATACTCTCGAGCTAGCAGTAGTAAGTAGAGTCGCAATCCAAGCGATCCAACGCTCCAGGAAACCTTTGGCCCTTAAGACCTCAAACAGGAACGGCCACGCCAGAGAGTCGAAGGCTTTGGATATGTCAAGCTTGAGCAACACTCCCTTGGCTTTCCTCCTATGCATCGAACGCGCCATTTGCCGAACCAAGAGGAAATTGTCGTGTAAGCATCTACCCTTGATGAAAGCGGACTGGTTCGTTTTGACAAGCTCTCCCATGCGTGGCCTTAGCCTTGCTGTCAGCAATTTGGGTCTGAAATCGAACACAGCGCATGCTTCTGGGGATTTCGGTATGAGTGTGATCAAGGCTTGGTTGAGCCTTCCAAACCCCCTCCCATTACCAAGGAAAAGTTTATGGACCGCCGTTACTATATCTCCCTTTATTATCTCCCAAGCCTTTTGGAAGAATAAGCCAATGAACCCGTCCGGCCCAGGTGCCTTGTCCGAAGGTAGGTCCTTAACTGCCTCCCAAATCTCATCTTCTGAGAACACGCGATCTTGTTCCGAAAGATCAATACGCGTGACGCCCAGGTCCACCAGATCAAGCGTGAAGTCTCGGGCCCTGTCCTTGCCAAGCAACTCTTTGTACGCCTTGTAGAACGCTTCCTCCTTGCCTTTCTGGTCTGCGATGACGTGCCCATCCATGATCAAGGAGGGTATGTAATTTTTCATTCGTCTCCCATTTGCAACGAGGTGGAACAACTGTGTGTTCGCGTCTCCTTCTCTCAGCCAAGTGATTCTCGATCTCTGTCTCGCAATGGTCCTCTCTAGGGATGACAGCCCTAGAACTAGCTGCTTAAGGGTTCTTCAAAGCCATCTCTCCTCCTCCGTTAGCGCTCGACTCTCCTGGGCACAGTCAAACCGCAAGATGACTATGTTGGCAATTGCGATTTGCAGTTTTATGTTTCCAATCTCCTTTTGTCCCCATGCTGCAAGTGCTCGGGCTGTGTTGCGAAGCATGATGTCAAGTCGCATGAAAGGGTCGGTGATATCCGGGTCACAAACCCAAGCCTCCTTGACAACGTCCAAAAACCCGTCCATCTTGATCCAAAACTTCTCAAAACGAAACCTCCGCCTGACATGCATGTGCTCATGTAGCGCAAGGTGGAGCGGGCAGTGATCGGAGTACTCAGTAGATAGCGCTTGAAGCAAGCACTCTGGATGTTCAAGCTCCCAATCTACGGAGACAAAGGCTCGGTCTATCTTTGTGAGCGTGGGTTTTCCCTTTCGTTGCTCCACGTGTACTTGCGTCCATGCAAAAATAGCTCCTTGAGCGCATTATCATCTATGAAACGCTTGAACTTCCCCATCATTCTCCTGTCCAAGTTGGAGTTACTTTTGTCTGCCGCGTATAGTATAAGGTTAAAGTCTCCTATAACTAGCCAAGGACCTGGGCTTAGCGATCTACGCTCCGAAAGATCATTCAAAAAGTTAATCTTTTGCTCATCCTCCTGCGGCCCATAAACTACTGTAAGCCACCATGCCGCTCCCTCCGTGGGCGAGACGTATCCAGTGATACTATGGGGGTCGTTGACAAAGTTTGTCAAGCATACCCGCGTGGTGTCCCAAGCCACAAAAATTCCACCTCTAGTGTCTGACGCCGGCAAATACGTGAAACCATCATAGTTCGGCCCCATGCATTGCAAGATAACATAAGTATCCACCACCTCTAGTTTAGTTTCTAATATACATACTATCGCCGCGCGAACAGAGTCCACAAAACCTCTAAGCGCCTTCCTTTTGGCCGGATTATTGAGACCTCGAACATTCCACCACACTAACTCCAGAGCGTTGAACGACATCGGAAAGGATGTCTCCAACTCCGCCAGTGCGATCGCACCTACTGCGCCGGAATCGGCTCAGCCCTCCCTGTCTCCTCTGCAATGTTGAGTGGGATCGCCTTCCCGAAGATAGTTGCGATGGCCCTCAACTGTGGCTCCTGAAGTGGTGAGTCGAACACGGTACGTAGCTGACCTAGCGCGTCCTCCGAGACCGCCAGGTCATCAGAGTCAAACCCCAGGGTTTTGAGGAGAACTGTTTCCGCAGCCGAGGCTTTGGTCTTCCTTGCGCCTCCGGCACAAACGGACCTGGTTGCCCGGCGTGGCGTGAATGGGTCCTGCCCAGATTTGACCCCTCGTAGCCCTTCAAACTCCTTGAGTAGCGGTGGCGCTAATTTTTTGAGGAGCCCCGCACAAAATGCCTTGATGTTTCCCAGGGCCGCCATCTCCTTGGCAGTTAAGTGCCCCTCATTCTGCAAAGGTACAATTGCACCAACGTTCGAAACGTTCCCGCCATGCAACCGCTCTTGCATGCATGCACCTCTTGTGGTCACATCCGCCTCCACAGGAACTGCCTCAGACTCCTGAACAATGGGACCCAGTCCTGCCGTATCATCTGGCGATCGATCCATCCCCTCCGTTGTCGCTAGCTGCAGCACATCCATCACCGGGGCCCACCCATCTGCAGTTTTGTCTGGCAGATGCACCAGCGAGGTATCTTGCTGCCTGGCCTCCTCTTCTGATCCCGCCTAGGATTGGGTAGCGGCGGCCCCCACGGGATGGCCCACATCCAGATGCACCAGTTCCTGTGTCCCGTCTCCCATGCTGGTAGAGACCGGGCTTGGCTCCATCAATGCCGCGACCAGATTGGCCTCGCCCACGGTTTTGTTTGTGTCCTTGGGATCCGTAGGTGTCCCTTTCTCAATTGCTCCGCCCAGGACTTTGTCCGCTTTCTCACGATCATAAGGAATCCCTTTCTCGGCAGTCGGCCCTGAGCTATCTGCGCCAGCAGTTTCCTTATTGGCTCCAATCCTTATCTCTTCCTGGTCAAAAGTAGCCTGATCCTGCGCTCGCACAGGGATTGGCTCCTGGATGGTCACCACAGCTGCGAAGGCTGGCTCAGCTCCCAACCTCCTCCCCGGATCCTCTGTGGCCAACTGCGGCCGCTGTATGGGTGGAGCACGTGCAGCAGTGGCCACATCCTCCTGTCTCAGCCCCGCCGCGGTCACCATGGAGCTGCCCCCGAGCGCGCATGTCGTCACCGCCGTGCCAGAGGCCATCGGCGGGATCCTCCAATCTGATGGCCCAATGCGCCCAAGTAGAGCATGCCTGTATGAGTGACCGGGCGCACCACCAGCCGGTGCCCCGCCACGGTGATCACGGACGCCTCTTGTCCACGGTAGAACTCGCCACTCTCCCTGACCAGAATAGCCCCCGGAATCCTACGGCATTCCACTTTGTCCGCTACCATCTGGGCTAGGTGGTCGCAACCAGCGCTCCGGACCCTCATGATCTTGAACTCTCCCAATGTGGATGATGGTTTTGTACTCCAGCAATGCCCGGGACGTAGGCATTCGTGCGCCCGGTCCGACGTTCATCTCCGGCTCCGGCACCCAGAGGCGCTTTTCCACCGGCACCTCCTCCGGATCGACACACCAAGCTCGCAGCTTGAAGAGAGAGAGAGAGAGATCCTCTCTGTTCTCAGTTTCTGGCGCCAAGCTCTCTATCAAACAAGCCGAACCAAGAAGCTCCACCGCCGTCTCAGTCGTCCACGCATGCGAAGGAACTCCCTCGATCATCAGGTCGACTTGTGAGCGCATGACCCTGGTAACTGCATGCGCTTGCTTGAGCCACGGCTTGACATACAGCACGAAGAAGTCATGCTCGACAGTGCCGGCCGCTAATGCTCTGTTGCGAAGTTCTGGCGCCGCGAACAGCACAAGTCCTCGGGATGTAACTTGTGGACCGAGAACCGGTGACGAGGGATGTTCAGTTCCGCAGAAATTGCCTCGGCCGCCTCCTGGCACGACACCGCCGGTCTGGTGCCGCCCACGTAAGCCACCACTGCCAGCCTTAGCCGCTGCTCAAGGTCGTCTATCTCCTGCGTCCGGCGGAGCACGCAGATGCCGTTAGTAGCCGCGGCTGCAGCTGTCGTTGCCTACACGAACCCCACAGGTGCGGTGTTCACCGGCACTGGCGAGGTCCTCTCCAGCGGAGGGGACTGCCTAGTAGCCGGCGACAGCGTGTGCGCAAGTCCGGCCTGCATCAGCGGCTGCGAAGACCGTGCTACCTTGGCTACCGCATCTCGCCGGAGTTCTTCCTCCAACCTTGGACTCCTCGGCCGCTTGCACTCCGTGGAGATGTGGCCCTCCAGGCCGCACTGGATGCAGAGCGGGGGAAATTCGCTGTCATCTCTCATGTGTCCCTCCTGAAAGCACTTGAAGCAAAGGCCGAACAAGTCAGCCGGGATCTCCCTCCTTTCCGGCGACGAGGCAGGTGAGCGCAACCTGGATCCTCCCGCCGCCGCCATCTCCTAGAAAGCCTTCCTCTTGCACCATAGAGCCTTGCGCGAAGGTCCCAGCTTGCGCCATGGAACGGCAGATCCGGCAGCCGGCCCAGGATTGGCACCAGCCGACGCACCTCCAGCTCCGGTCGAACCTCCCTCAGATCCAGACGAGCCCGACAGCCCAAGCTCGGAGACGATAGGCTGGATCCTGGAAGACACCGACGCCGGGCTCGCGGGTCCGTCAGCCATGCCGAACGCGAAGGGAGCAGGGACGCTGGGCCACAGTGGCCGCCAATGAGCAGTAGGTGGACGCTGGGGCTGGATGGCGCCCGGCTGGGAGGGGTGGACCTTTGGGGCGAGTGGTCGCCGGCGGTGGGTGGGGTTCGCTAGGGGGGGAGCTTCTTTTGTCAACATATTATTCAATAGAATTTCAGCTTCATCCGGTGTTCTTTCCCTGAAAACAGAACCAGCACAACTATCCAGGTAATCTCTGGAAGCATCTGTTAGTCCATTATAAAAGATATCAAGTATTTCATTTTTCTTAAGAGGATGATCGGGCAAAGCATTAAGTAACTTGAGAAGCCTCCCCCAAGCTTGTGGGAGACTCTCTTCTTCAATTTGCACAAAGTTGTATATTTCCTTTAAAGCAACTTGTTTCTTATGAGCAGGGAAATATTTAGTAGAGAAGTAATAAATCATATCCTGGGGACTACGCACACAACCAGGATCAAGAGAATTAAACCATATCTTAGCATCACCCTTTAATGAGAATGGAAATATTTTAAGGATATAAAAGTAGCGAGATCTCTCATCATTAGTGAACAGGGTGGCTATATCATTTAATTTAGTAAGATGTGCCACAACAGTTTCAGATTCATAGCCATGAAAAGGATCAGATTCAACCAAAGTAATTATATCAGGATCAACAGAGAATTCATAATCCTTATCGGCAACAAAAATAGGTGAAGTAGCAGAAGCTAGGCCAGGTTTCATGCTATCTTTAAGAGATTGCTTATTCCATTTAACTAATAACCTCTTGAGCTCATATCTGTCTTTGCAAGCTAAAATAGCTGCAGAAGCTTCCATATCAAAAACATAACCCTCAGGAATAATAGGCATATCTTCATCATCACTTTCATCATTATAATCAGTTTCAATAATTTCTTTCTCTCTATCCCTAGCAATTTGTTCATCAAGAAATTCACTATAATTTCTTTCTCTCTAGCCCTAGCAATTTGTTCAACAAGAAATTCACTAAGGGGCACAGTAGTATCAAGCATAGAAGTAGTTTCATCATAAGTATCATGCATAGCAGAAGTGGCATCATAAATAACATGCGACACATCATAACGAATAGCAGAAGCAGGTTTAGGTGTCGCAAGCTTACTCAAAATAGAAGGTGAATCAAGTGCAGAGCTAGATGGCAGTTCCTTACCTCCCCTCATAGTTGAGGGATAAATTGTTGTCTTAGCGTCTTTCAAGTTCTTCATAGTGACCAGCAGATATAAATCCCAAGTGACTCAAAGAATAAAGCTATGCTCCCCGGCAACGGCGCTAGAAATAGTCTTGATGACCCATAAGTATATGGGATCGTAACAGTTTTCGAGGGTAGAGTATTCAACCCAAATTTATTGGTTCGACACAAGGGGAGCCAAAGAATATTCTCAAGTATTAGCAGCTGAGTTTTCAATTCAACCACACATGGATAACTTAGTATCTGTAGCAAAGTATTTAGTAGCAAAGTAATATGATTGGAGTGGTAACGGTAACAGAAGCAAAAGTAATATTTTTGGTGTTTTGTAGTGATTGTAACAATAGCAACGGGAAAGTAAATAAGCGAAGAGCAATATAGGAAAAGCTCGTAGGCATTGGATCGGTGATGGATAATTATGCCGGATGCGGTTCATCATGTAACAATCATAACATAGGATGACACAGAACTAGCTCCAATTCATCAATGTAATGTAGGCATGTATTCCGAATATAGTCATACGTGCTTATGGAAAAGAACTTGCATGACATCTTTTGTCCTACCCTCCCGTGGCAGCGGGGTCCTAATGGAAACTAAGGGATATTAAGGCCTACTTTTAATAGAGAACCGGAACAAAGCATTAGCACATAGTGAATACATGAACTCCTCAAACTATAGTCATCACCGGGAGTGGTCCCGATTATTTACACTTCGGGGTTGCCGGATCATAACACATAGTAGGTGACTATAGACTTGCAAGATAGGATAAAGAACACACATATATTCATAAAAACATAATAGGTTCAGATCTAAAATCATGGAACTGGAGCCCTAGTGACAAGCATTAAGCATAGCAAAGTCATAGCAACATCAATCTCAGAACAAAGTGGATACTAGGGATCAAACCCTAACAAAACTAACTCGATTACATGATAGATCTCATCCAACCCATCACCGTCCAGTAAGCCTACGATGGAATTACTCACACACGGCGGTGAGCGTCATGAAATTGGTGATGGAGGATGGTTGATGATGACGACGGCGAATCCCCTCTCCGGAGCCCGAGCAGACTCGAGATCAGCCCTCCCGAGAGGTTTTAGGGCTTGGCGGCGGCTCCAGATCGTGAAACGCGATGATTTCTTCTCCTTGATTTTTTCTCCCAAAGCAAATATATAGAGTTGGAGTTGGCGTCGGAGGAGCTCAGAGGCCCACGAGGTAGGGGCGCGCCCTGGGGGGGCGCGCCCCACCCTCGTGGACAGGTGTGGGCCCCTGGTCTTCATCTTTGGCAAGGATTTTGTATTATTTATGAAAAGACGTTCCATGGAGTTTGGTCATTCCGAGAACTTTTGTTTACGCACATAAATAACACCATGGAAAGTCGCTGAAAACAAAACATCATCCGGGTTAGTTCCATTCAAATCATGCAAGTTAGAGTCCAAAACAAGGGCAAGAGTTTTTGGAAAAGTAGATCTGACGGAGCGTATCAATGACCAAAGCGGTGAGGCGCCCGTGCGTGAGACAACATGTTTCCTCTTTGGTGCAAAAGAGGCAAGCGCAGACGCGGAGTCCCGAGGAATCAACCAAAGGTTTCCATTTCTGTTCTACAAGACCAAGACCGACATGACAGCAGGACGGAGGTCATCGCCGAGCCCACCACGGTGTCACGGCCAGAAGCTTTGCAGGCGAAGACCACCTTTCGTCAGGATAAGATGTACTAGTTGTCTCCCCACTAATTTGGCCGTTGTGGGATACCTTCCCGCCTTCATTTTGGGGGAAGATGACCAAGGCCACTATAAATATAGCCTAGCCACCACCATAGCAAGGGGGATCATTGAGACCACCCGCACCCTCACCAGCTCACACAAGCACAAGAACACACCTCCTGAGGTTGTTCTTCCTCTGTACCAGTTCATCCTCAGCCCACCTTAAGGCTAATCCACCACAAAGCAGGAGTAGGGTATTACACCGCAAGGTGCCCGAACCTGGGTAAACAGTTGTGTCCCTTTCCGTTCCAGTTCATCGAGCTAGGCCGTGAGATCGACGAGTTGGCGGACTGGGGAGGTTGAGTTCTTTGCATGCACCCAAGAGTTCGAATCTATCTTGGGTCTGCGGAGCCCCGAATCAGCCCCGAATCCGACATTTGGCGCGCCAGGTAGGGGTGCGTCTGAGCCTCTCTTCCGCCGGTCAATCTGCTATCGTTCCGCCGTCCTCATGGCCGATGCTCGTCGAGTTCGTGCTGAGCGTCGGGCTGCCCTCGCCGCCCTGCCCAGACGGCGACGGCGCTCCCCATCGTTCCCCGTCGCCTACAGCAAACGCCACTACGGGTCCCGCGGCCCATGAACAGGAGGCTTCGTCGCTGCAGCCTTCTGTGC
Organism: Aegilops longissima; assembly: GCA_021605205.1. NCBI lineage: Eukaryota > Viridiplantae > Streptophyta > Magnoliopsida > Poales > Poaceae > Aegilops > Aegilops longissima. The sequence continues at coordinate 517,694,228 of CM038680.1, forward strand.
GGCATGATGGATGCACCGCCACTCCGTCGCTGAATCCGGTGGCTGCTTCGTCTTCTCATGCCCGTCGCGGGCCGGCGAAACGCGCAGGCTGCGTTGCTCATGGCACGCGAGCTTCTGCGCTATCGCCCGACCGATGACCTCTACGAGGACTGGCTAGACCGCATCGCCGAGCTCGTTAGCGCCACTGGAGAGGCCCCTGCGCAGTCCCGCTCGCTGCCTCCCCCGCCGCCTCTTGCGGGCGACGTGGCCCATGGGGCGCCTCCTCCACCTCCCAGGCAAGACGCCGTCCTCGAGCCAAGGCATGAGGCACCTCGGCGTGACCCGCCACGGAGGGCACCAGCGCGCGACGAAGAAAGCTGCCAGGTGGTGCAGTGGCCCCAAGGAGAGGCGCATGCACTCCCAGCACCGCCATGTCAAGACCGCATGCCGCCCGAGGCGGTGGCGCGCCTCAGGCTCCACCTCCACGGCAGGCTCCGGTGAGTGCGGCAGGCTGCCGCGCGTTCACCCCAGAACTGCTTCGCGTCGTCTAGCCAGAGAAGTTCAAGCCAGACCTGCCTTCACGCTACGACGGCACCCTTGATCCTGCCGAGTTTCTCCAGCTCTACGAGCTGAGTATCGAGGCGGCCAACGGCGACGAGAAGATCATGGCGAACACAGTGTTCTAGGAGATATATGGCGTCATTTGCTTTTCTTTAAAGCTTTCTTAGGGCATTTATTAAACTTTAATTGTTTAGGTTTTATTTCACTTTCATCATGAGTTCTATCTTGCTCGTAAGACCTAGTAATGTGTTCATTCGGTTTGACTTTCCAAAGCTGTTTTTTTATATACTGCTGTGGCTTCTTTCATGAATTGTGTTCTGATATCTAGGGCTTCTCCAACTCTGACCCTCAAAACAGATCCGGTGTCCGTGCGCGGATGCGTACGGTCGCGTCTGCAAGCAGTTATATGGGAGCCGGCTATACAACCATGCGGGTATATATTTCGAACCGTATTTGAGCAAATGGAAAAAAATTACATACAAACCGGATAATTTTCATATAATACAGATAAAAATCTTTACATTTGTGACATATTTCACGTAAACTATAGCGGACTAGACTATTGTAACCTCTAGTCTAAATGATCGTTGGCCCGCCGCGGCGCCCATTTCCCAAGACATATCTTTCCCATGTCCGGCAGCGAGCTTACCGGCCGCCCGAGAGCCCAGAAAAATGAAACTTCAACGAAAAGAAAGAGTAGTGGCCTCTGCGAGGCTCCGGGCAAGCTCACCGTCTATGAGGCCCGACATGACGTCGGCGGTGGCCTCTCTGGGACCCAAGCGTCGGTGGCCTACCATGTTCTATTTTTCCTCGCTATCGACGGCGGTGGACGTGGACGTCTAGGCTCATCGTTGAGGCGGCGCAGCCGACACGATGCAGTCGACGTCCATGGTCTCCTCTCACTGGTGGAAAAAAGGCCTTTGGTCGCGGTTCGCAACTGCCATTAGTCGCGGTTGCGCAACCGCGACCAAATAAGCGCGACTAAAGCCCCCCACCTTTAGTCGCGGCTGCTTAAGAACCGCGACTAACGACCCGTCCACGTGGGCGCCGGTGACCGTCAGGCGGAGGACCTTTAGTCGCGGTTCTTCGCCAACCGCGACTAAAGGCCGCGCAGGTTTAGGGTTTTAGCCCCCCTAAACCTGTTTTCTGTTTAATTTGTATTGTTTTATTTCTTTTGTGCTTTATTTTAATTTTGAAGGAGTTTCATATATTCTACGGTACTACATACATGCATATGAATGTACAATTTCAAATAAATTTGAAATTAGAACCAAAAGAATTCAAGAGGAATATACAATATATATTCAATATCATCGGATGACCATATACAATTTTGAACAAGTTTCCATACATGATTTAATCCATATAAAGTTCTACGTCCTCGTAATAGTGTTCTCCTTTAGGATGGAGGACTTCCTGCTGAACCATCCAGCTAGTTCCTCTTGAAGTGGTCGGAAGCGAGCTTCGGACTAAGCATCCACGGAGGTTATTCCTCCGAGCATTGGTATCACTCGGAACCCGCTCAGAGGTGTATCTCGGATCATCTCCTGAACATAGTATCCACATAGATTGGTCAACGGTGGCTGAATATCCCCAAACATTCTTAGGCTTTAACATTTTGAATTCTAGCTCTTTTTTAATTCACCGACCTTTGTATCTACGAACCGTCTCCAAACCCTACGAGGCAAAGAAAATTAAATGAACAAGAGAGTTATTAGTTACTTGATATTAGGAAATGAGCGAAATAGGCCGATCGATATAGAGCGCAAATGAATGAAAATAATTACTTCTGCAGCATTCTTCTCATGTCGACCCAAAGCTTTGGATCCATATTCGAGAGTCGTGGACGAGACATTACGAGGTGTTAACTTTAATTACTAGCAGAATCCGGTGGAACCTGCGGACACGATACATGCACAAGACGTCATGCATAACTCATCGATTAGCCGCCACATACCATGCATGGAGTAAACAAAAGAGAATGTGCTCAAGACGAAACACTCACCCAAAATGGTAAGGAAATAGAATATCACTTTTGAGTTCCTGCTTTGTAAGAAACTGCCACAGGTCTGCCTCCACGTCAAGGGGGTGGCGCTCCAACACATGTCCATTAACGATGTGTGGGTCAATGAACCCAACATCATGGATGTTCCTTACTCTGCATTCCTTAATCTTCATTCTGCATGTATAATAGCGGACACAACAATATAGTTAGGACATATATATAGTGCAGGCAATATGAGCGAGATGGGGTAGAAATTAATAAATCACTTACGAGCGTAGCAACCGATGATAGATTTGTCGAGCTCATGCAGATTGAAAAGCTGGAACAATTCACTCGATTGCAATTTGTACATAGTAATGTTTGAAGTGATGCTCATGTCTAACTTCCGCATAAATATATTCTTTGGCGTTTTATTTTTATGTAACCCTTGTACCAATTCAGCAGACCTTTCATTTGGTCGGGTAGATCATTTTCCTCACGCAGGCTCGACGAGAGGCCCATTCTTGACATATGTAATTACTACCTCCTTCATGGCGCCTCATCAAGGCCTAACAGTTCACGAAGAGTAATACCTAAGTTGGCGCTTGTTCTCGGCACTCGCATAGTCAATCCTGTGTTGCCGCAGCTTGTATGATCTCGGGGTCATCCGGACGAAGGCTTCCACTATAAGCGGGCAATCGATTGTTTACTTTGTTCCCGAGCTGGGCAACTTGTTTCCGCTTTTTTACTTTCGGCCTTCTCCGCTCTTTGTTCTCCTTGAACATGAGTGCCTGCCTGCAAGTTCACGTGCATAGTCGTCAGGCAGATTCTTCATGCTTGGGACGGTGTGCTCAAAATGACTTAGCCCACTTCTTTTGCTTATCGTGAAATACTGGCTTGGGCTCGGGCTCTCTTTTCTTCTTGCAGTCCGCCTTCCATTTCTCCAAATCAGCAGCAGCGGCGCGTCGACTTCCTCGGCACTACGTTCCCAAGGCCTTGTGGGAGAGGCTTGATGATGGCTCCGGTACCTTTGTGGTCTTAGGTACATAAGGGTCCGGGTTAATAATCCAGACTGCTACGCCTCTTTGCCGAGGTGGATTGGGGGGCGTCGATCACCCGCCGGACGAGGATCGGGGCGGCGGATGATCACCGCCGGACGTTGTGGACTGGGGCGGCGTCGGCTTACGTGACGGAGGTGTAGGTGAACCGCCACCACCACCACCACCACCACCACCGCCACCGCCACCACCACCACCGTGAGGGAGGTGGACTTGTTGTCCTTGGCGCCTCGCCTCGAAACTTGATAAACTTCTTTTGCCATAGAATGAAATGGCGCTTGACATCTCCAAGTCTTTTCTCCCCTTGGTGTAGCAATGTCAATCTCTGGTCCTCAAACCCTTGGACTATGTCCTCCACCGTGACACGAGCATAGCCATCTTGAATGGGGTTGTTGTGGTGGAGTGCTCCGAGTAAACATGGTAAAGAACTGCCGATGGCTACCTTCATGGACATGTTCCCGATAGGATAATATAGATGACATTCTTTCATCTCCTTTATATCGCCCACGGGTAGCGAGGAGGCTCCGGTGCAGTAATTTCGACCACCGAGGCTCCGGTGCAGTAATTTCGACCACCGAGGCTCCGGTGCAGTAATTTCGATCGTCGGTGCATCCGCACCAGCCGGTGGGGCCTCCGTGGAAGCCACGCTGCTTCTCCGCTGCTGGCTTCGAGATCCATTGGATGATCTTCATGCTGCACCAAGCTGCATCTCTTTCGCTACTAGTACACTCATGGTTTTCTTCATCACATCCATTTCCGATGCCAACCGCGCCACAACATCTGCTTCCCGATCCATCTTTCTCTTACGGCTTCAGAATCAGACGGGTCATCGTTCGGGGAACCCTATTTTCCACGGAATGTGCCCCATGCCTCGTACACGTCCTCCGTGTTCAGGATTCCCGAGGGCTTTTGTCGGTAGCGTCGTTCTCTCTGTTGAACTTGATCTTCCCTGTTGAGCATCCTTCATTGCGTCAATAAGGGCTTGGGTGGGTTTAATTAATTTGCCCGGTAAACACACTCCCCGTCTCCGGGTTCAGCGTTCCCCATGCCCGTACCACCAGCTTTTGGCCCTTGGGTCCCATCCCTCCGCACTGGACGGATTCCTCGCGCCCTCATCTCGTTCTCCATCTTCTCCAACCTAGGCACCCAAATGCGATACCCTCCTGGCCCCATAACATGATTGTACTCCTTCTTAGCCGCATTTTCCTTATTTTTTCGATATTTGAATGAACTGCTCCGATTTCTTTTGCTTCACAAATTCTGGCCAATCATGTTTCATTTCTCATATTGTCCTTTGAAATCCGGAGTCTTGTTCGCTTGACAAAGTCACGGGCTAGATTTTGCTTGAATTTCCGAATCGTCGGCCATCTTATGAAGAGCGAACTGTTTGACTAGCCTCCTCCTCTCCTTGTTTTCCTCAATCTTGTTACCCTCCTCATCGAATTTGTTGTATTCGGAGGTAGAGCGAAATGTTCCATAAGCTTCTTGAAGCAATCTTTTTTGTTCTCTTATCGACAAAAGTGAAACCATCAATTCGTGCCTTCTTTGGCTCATTCCACTCTGGGCGGTGATCGAGGCGTTGTCTCTAACAATGGCTCCGCATTGGTGACAAACTTGGTGGCGTTCTTGCGGGGCTCCAGCTGCCTGCCGGTTGTAATTGTCGACAACCTCGATGGTGCATGTTTCTCCTTGTTTCATCGTCTTGGTTGCGCCACGCTTTGACGACGTACTCGATTGTTTGACGATCGGCCGAGGGCTAAAATAAGAAAGAGAGTCGCGGCGTTAGTACACACATATTTATTCAAATCAGTTAGTTTGTATCACCAGAGGCTCAATGTATATATATACCTCGGCGGAGGTGGTTGCTACTTCCATTTGAAGATAAATGGTTTATCGGCGTTTCTTGACATCATCTTCTTGTGGCGCCCTTCATCTTCACCGTCAAGGTTCAGATAAGAAGAGATATCATCTTCTTCTTCTCCGGTCGGCACATATTGAATATCGCCGTTTATGATGCGAACATATGTGCTTCACCGTCCGGATCATAGTTGTCCATAATCGGGTCAGCTCTATCGTCCGCCATTATGTCATCCTGAAAACATGTAGTAAAAACAAATTAATTAAGTGAAGAAGGGGCGGTGGCGGTGGCGGTGGCGGCGAAGGTGCCAAGGTGGCAAAAGGAGAGGCGAGGAGGGGTGGAGAGGGTGTCATGGAGAGCCGAGACGGGCGGCGGATTTACGGAGAAGAGATGGAAGGATCACTCACATGAAGACAATACGAGAATGGGTCGACCCAGTGGCATACTAAAGCGGGAGAAAAGGAAGAAAAAAAATAGGGCATGCGAGGATATGATCCTAGGTCGCCTCCGTAGTTGAGGGTGTTGTTAGCCATTGCGCAACTGTTGGGGTCGTGGAACTAAATGAGGCGCTTCCTAATTTAGGATGAAAGCCCGGAGTTGTTTTTATTTCTTCGTTTTTTTGTTTCTTTTTTGTGATTTGTTTGGTTTTTCTTTCTTCTTGGTTTTTGGTATTCTTTTTTTTGCTATATCTTGTTTTTTTCGTTTTCTTTTGGTTTCTCTTTGTTTCTTTCATGGTTTTTATCCATTTTCCCTTTTTCAAATTTTCCTTCTTTTTCCTTTGGTTTTTGTCTACTTCTTAGTTTTCAGCGAGTTTTTGTTTTCTTTGTTTCTTTGTCGGTATTCATAGTTTTCTATTTTTTGCGTTTGTTTCTTTGCTTTTATTTTTCATTTTCATTTTCCTTTAGTTTCCTTTTGGATTTCATTGTTTTCATTTTCCCTCTTTCTTTATTTTGGTTTTCATTCTACATTTTTTTGTATCAAGAATATTTTTTAAATACGTTTAACCATTTTCATATATGAGTTTAACATTTTTAATACATGATAAAAAAATTATACATATTTTCAGCATTTTAAAATACAAAATTAACATTTCTAATACATGGTCAACATTTTAGCTATCAGACTTTTAAACATTTTTCAAATGCTTGAATAATTTTTTCAAATACAAGATTAACATTTTTTAACACATGGTCAACATTTGTTCTATACATATTTAACATTTTTAAATGCATTATTATTATTATTTGAATACATGGTTAACATTTCTTCAATATACATTTAGCATTTTTAATACATGCACACCTTTTTTTCTTTGCACATTTTCAACGTTCTTCAAATGCTGGATTAACATTTTTTAAATATAAGATTAACCATTTTCTAACACATGGTCAAAATTAACATTTCTAACACATGGCGATTTCTCGGCGTGGAGGGTCAGGGAACGAGGCGGAGGTCGGCGGCATGCAGTGGGATCGGAAGGTGGGTGGCAGCATGGACGAGGGCCGGCGGCGGGGTGGAGAGGGAGGAGGAGGAGGTGCGGGCTGCTCTGCTGCTGCCCTCCCTTGGCGCCGAGTCGCCCTTGGCGTCCATCGCCGTGAGCTGGGGCAGGGGCTGGCGGTGGGGCGGAGGAGGGTGAGGAGGTTGAATCGGGCGGAGGTCGGAGGCGGGCGGCTAGGGCTGGGGAGGGCGGAAACCCTAGGCGTCGGCGAGGGATTCTGAGGCGAAGCGAGGCGGGTGATCGAGGCTGGGCTGGTGGTGCGGTGTGGGCGAGGGCGACGGCGGGCGCGCCGAGGGCGAGGGCGACGGCGGCGGCGCCGAGGCGCACAGATTTAACAAAAGAAACGGCGGGCGGCGTCGAGGGCTTGTATTTATAGCCCCCCTTTAGTCATGGTTGGCGACGAGACCCATGACTAAAGGTGCCTTTAGTCGTGGTCGCTTGCCCAACCGCGACTAAAGGGTTTTATGGTTTTTTGCGTTCAGCCCCCTTTTTTAGTCGGTTGGTCAGCCAACCGCGACTAAAAGGCCATGAGTTTAGGGTTTTAGCCCCCCCAAACCTGTTTTCTGTTTAATTTGTATTGTTTTCTTTTTAATTTGTATTGTTTTCTGTTTAATTTGTATTGTTTTATTTCTTTTGTGCTTTATTTTAATTTTGAAGGAGTTTCACATATTCTACGGTACTACATACATGCATATGAATGTACAATTTCAAACACAAATAATATGTCAAAAATAAAACTAATTCAATTCAATATGTTAAAATACAAATAATATATCAAAAATTCAGAAAAATAGAACTAATTCATTTCAAAATTCTAAAATACAAATAATATATCAAAAATTCAGAGAAGTTCTTCGGCCGCCTCTGTCTTCCCACGAGTTCTTCCCGCCAGTCTTCCCTTGATTCTTTCCGCCTATGTCTTCCGCCATTTCTTCACGCCTCTATCTTGGCGTATCGATGCTCCTTTTATAGGCACGGCGCGCTTCGCTTTGTCTTGTTCCTCCGACAGGTGTCGTGCGCTACCCACGCGTCTGTCTAACCTTTAGTCCGGTTGCACCAACCAGCCGGGACTAAAGGTTAGATGACCAGCTCGATTCCTCTTCTTCCGCCATTTCTTCCCTGTCTTCCCGCCTCTTTCTTCCCGCCACTTTCTTCCCGCCTCCTGTCTTCCCGCTCCCATTTTTCCCGCCATTTCTCACTACATATATGTAGCCCGGCTTGCCAGCATTATCACATCTCTACAATCTCTCATCACTCTCTCATGGCTTCCACCGCACCACTCTAACCTACCAGCAGGTGGAGGAGCTTTGCGCTTGAACTACCCTTGTCCACCGGGCTACAGCGTCCCCACCGGCTGGAGCCTAAGCGCGCGCGGCGTGCGTCCCTCCGTCCCTCGGTCTGCGGCGGGCGGCCATCACGAACCACTACTACCTCGACCTCACGCCGGAGCAGCGGATGAATCCCGGCATCCCGATAACCAGCATACTTGGGGCGCCTTCTTCATCAATCGGCGTGAGAGGGCGCGCCAAGTATGAGGAGGACGGTGCGCCTCACAGGAACTTCCACGAGGCCGGCCGTCGGCTATGGTGGTATGGCGGACTCTGCAGAGCGTCATGGACTACATCACGGCGGCGATATCCCCGCTGCGCTACCCTCGATTCGAACACGGCGCCGCCGGCGGCAATGACGACAGCGGCAGCGGCGGCGCGAGCGGCAGCGGCGGCGGCAACTTAGAAAGCGGCGACTACCAAGACAACGACGACGGCGGCTATGAAGACTACTTAGTATGCATATTATCGCCTAGGCAGGAGTATGACTAAATCACTCCAAATTTCATGTATCATCGGTGGTATCTCGAATCATTGAAAATGGACACCAAACACATCACGGGTAATATAATTCACATGATCCATTCAACAAAGTTTGGTACAATAAATTATTACACATCATTTCTTCCTTGTGTCCTGCTTGCTTACGATTGTGCCGTATCCATGGAGCATCCTCATCATTTAACTTAATGCTTGGGTCGGTGTTCACTTTGAAGGGCGGAATTTCAGCAAACATATTATAATCTTCCGACATGTGCATCTTGTCCTCCACTCCCACGATGTTTCTTTTCCTGAAAGAACAATGTGGCGCTTTGGATCATCGCATGATGTACTGATCGTTTTCTTATCTTTCCGTTTCCTCGGTTTGCTACTCATGTCCTTCACATAGAAAACCTGAGCGACATCTTTCGCTAGGGACGAATGGTTCGTCAAGGTAACCAAGATTGTTGAAATCCACCATTGTCATTCCGTATTGCTGGTCCACCTTTACCCCACCTCCTGTTAGCTTGAACCATTTGCACGGAACAAAGGGACCTTAAAGGAGGGTCCATAGTCAAGTTCCCATATCTCCTCTATGTAACCATAATATGTGACCCGATGCCCATTCTCGGTTGTTGCATCAAAGCGGACACCACTGTTTTGGTTGGTGCTCTTTTTATCTTGGGCGATCGTGTAAAATGTATTCCCATTTATCTCGTACCCTTGGAAAGTCGTTATAGTCGAAGATGGTGTCTTGGCCAACATGTACAGCTGATCTACAACATCATTGTCATTCATTAAATGTTTTCTCAACCAACTGCGAAAGTCTCCATGTGGGCCTTCCTAATCCAGGATTGAGGCTTCCCGGGTTGTCGAGCGTAAAATATTCTTGTGTTTCTCAAAGCACGGAGCCACCAAGCTGGAATTGGTCAAGATGCGATTGTGGTGTGCTTCATCAGAGAATGGCCGTCCATACATATCGTTGATTTCCTTCCGATCGTGCCTTTTCCACTTAGTCTCCCCTCGTGCGCGATCGAGGAAGACCAATCGGCTTAAGGTCAGGAACAAAGTCAACACAAAACTCAATTACCTCCTCATTTCCATAGCCCTTGGCGATGCTTCCTTCCGCCTAGCACGGTTATGAACATATTTCTTTAATACTCCCATGAACCTCTCGAGGGGAACATATTGTGTAGAAATACAGGACCGAGAACGAAAATCTCTTCGACTAGGTGAACCAGGAGGTGCGTCATAATATTGAAGAAGGATGGCGGGAACACCAACTCGAAACCGACAAGACATTGGATCACATCGTTCGTAACCGTGGTAGAACTTGGATTGATTACCTTCGAGAGATTGCATTGAGGAATGCACATAGCTTCACAATGGCTACTCGAACATTTTCCGCAGGAGCCCCTCAAAGCAATCGGAAGCAATTGCGTCATAATCACGTGGCGGTCGTGAGACTTCAGGTTTTGGAACTTTTTCTCCGCCATGTTTATTATTCCCTTTATATTGGACGAGAATCCAGGCGGGACCTTCATCTGCTCGGGCATTCAAAAAGATGACCTTCTCTTCTTTGGTCGGGCGTAGCTGGCACGACCTTGAAACCATTCCGGATGCGGTCATCGTGGTCTTTCAAGCGTTCTCTGGTCTGCCGTGCTTCCTTTGTATCATTTGTCTTCCCATACACGCCCAAGAAGCTTAGGAGGTTCACGCAAATATTCTTAATAGCGTGCATCACGTCGATTGCAGAGCGGACATCTAGGACTTTCCAATATTCTAGCTCCCGAATATAGATTTCTTCTTCCACATGGCTGCGTGCCGTCGGCTCCCTTCGAACTGATTGTCCGCCAGACCCTTTCCAAAGATGACTTTCAAATCCTTGACCATATCAAATACCTCAGCACCGGTCGTTCCGCGAGCTTTGGCGGTGATCTGCCTTGCCGTTGTAATGCTTGCCTTTCTTTCTTCTTGGATGAATTTTGGAAGAAATCGGCGATGCCCAAGGTACACGTTCTTCTTACAATTTGGCAAATGTACACTTTCAGTCTCATGTAAGCAGTGCGTGCATGCATTGTATCCCTTATTTGACAGTCCGAAAGGTTACTAAGAGCAGGCCAATCGTTGATGGTTACAACAAAGCTCGTGAGGTCAAATTCCTCTTGTTTGTGCTCATCCCACACGGACACCGCCCCACAGCTGTAAAGTTCATCAACTAATGGCCTTAGGTACACATCAATGTCGTTGCGGGTTGCCGGACCTTGGATGAGCACCGGCATCATAATGAACTTCCGCTTCATGCACAACCAAGGAGGAAGGTTGTAGATGCATAGAGTCACGGGCAGTGCTATGGTGGAGCTCGCTCGCCAAAAGGATTCATGCCATCCGTGCTTAGAGCAAATCTTATGTTCCTTGCGTCACTGCAAAATCTTTGAACCATCGTCGATCTTTCTCCATTGCGTTCCATCTGCGGTGTGTCTCAACTCCCGTCCGACTTACGGTCCTCTTTGTGCCATCGCAACAACTTGGCATGCTCTTTGTTCTGAGCAGACGTTTCAACCGTGGTATTATAGGAGCATACCACATCACCTTGGCGGAACCCTCTTCACGGTTTCGGCCCTCAACATCGTCACCGGGTCATCGCCTCGATCTTATAACGCAATGCGGTGCATACCGGGCATTCATTCAAATTCTCGTATTCACCGCGGTAGAGGATGCGATCGTTGATGCATGCATGTATCTTGAACCTCTAAACCTAGAGGCGAGACAACCTTCTTTGCTTCGTGCGCATTTGGCGGGCAACTCGTTATCCTTTGAAACATATTCTTCAACATTTTGATAAGTTTTCAAATGCCGAGTCAGCTACACCTGCCTCGCCTTCCATTTCAGCAAATCCGATTGTGCAGCCCAGCTTTTTGAGACCATCATCGCATCCGAGTACAGCGCCTTTACGTGATCCTCTAACATGCGATCCAAATTCTCCTCTCCTTTTCAGTTTCAGAAGCGTCTCCGTGCATCAGCAATGGTCCGACCAAGATCATCAGCGGGATCATCACGTGCCTCTTCTTCACCTTCCCTTCACCTTGACATCCTCCATGAAAGTATCACGAAATGAGCAAGATAGCTTTCATCGATGAAATCATCCCTTCTTCATCTTCTTCCATTATAACCCCTCTTTCTCCATGCTTGGTCCAACAATTATAGCTTGGCATGAAACCCTTCAAGCAGATGCATGTGAACAACTCTTGAGGAAGAGTAACCCTTCTCATTCTTACAGATAACACATGGACGGATAACAAAACCCCCGCTTGTTCGCATTAGCCACTACGAGGAAATCTTTCAAACCCGTAGTGAACTTCGCCGGAGAGTCGGTTACCGTACATCCATTGCCGATTCATCGCATTATTATAATATAAAATATATAATTAACCATCATGCATTTGTTAAACTAACTAGCTACAAACAATATAAATTAAACAATGAACTACACACATGCATATTGACACATCAAAGGTTCATCAAGTTGCTAACCATGATCGAAGAGTGTGGCTCCAACACTTCATGTCATGTTTGTTTCATGCTCTTGGGGCATTTCATCAAACACCTTATGTGCATAAGAGGAACCAAAAGCAAACCTACACCCACTTGTGAAGAGAATGGCTCCAAATGGCTAAGTGTTGGCTCTTTGGATGGGTATATATAGGGAGGGCTTTAGTTGCGGTTGGCACAGCAAACCGTGACTAAAAAGGTACCGAAGGCTTTAATCATGGTTGTCTGGCCAACCGCGATTAAAGCCCCTCACGTCTGCACTACTTGGCCACCGAAAGGCTGCCTGCAGCTTTAAGTCATGTTTCTCCGTAACCGCATGATTAAAGGTCCCATTAATCATGATTCTACACAAACGCATGACTTATGGGGCTGGACGGAAGCCTGTTTTTCTACCAGTGTCTTCCTCCCTTAATTTCCTCCGTCGTCGCGTCGCTGTCCGCGAACAGGGTGTCTTTCTTTGTCGGCCGCCTCGTGCAGCCTCGTGCAACGGCTCGTTAGTGTCGCTGCCCTCTAAACTCCAGAGAGCTCACCCGCATGTCTGGCTCGGCGGACGGCCGCAATGCCGGACAGCTCCTGTTTTGTTTGGGAAAGAGGTTGTCCCACAGTGCTTTGGAGCTTGAGGTCATGGCGGCATGACACATGAGATTGGGAGCGGAGGTGTGAATCTTGCCGGGCCTGGCTATCGTACTAGATAGTGACTCAGATGGACTGTTGAAATGCATGTTTGCACACGCGGCGGTCGATCTTGTGCTTATTCAGTTTTTCTGTTTCGTGAGCCAACAACGTGACGACTGACGAAAATGACGATGAAGAATTTGCAATTTGCAGCATGGCTACCGTGCACGCACGAGAAGAAAGTTGTCACGCCAGTTCCATACCTCGACGTCATCCCTGACGACTCCGGCCTCCGGCTGAGACCCTGGCTACCGGTTCGTCACAAGAACATCCCGCTGCAGCTGCTTCATGGAGCGATAGGATTGGGACTGTGGACCGGCGGTGCAGATTTGTTGTTTGTGTGTATTTGTTTCCAGCGGCGCGTACGTGGGCGATGACGATTGAGCAACAAATTCATGGGACCATGCTGTTCATGCATAGGAGGAGCCTACCCGTGAGCTCTTGACCAGCCTCGGTAAGTCGATCGGCAGTGGTTCTCTCAAGGGCACTCCAGCTACCTTGCTCTAGGAAGATATTCGATCACGTGCGTTTCTCTCCGGCACTCCAGCTAGCTTGCTCTCTTTCTGGCTTGCCGCTTACTCTATCTCGCAGCAGCCAGAGTCAAATTCAGTGTAGAAACAAAGACAACTTTCGCTTGAGATCTTCGTTTCATCAATGCTGATTGTGATGCATATAGATTAAAAAGAAATCAAACTTTGTAAGCTTTGATAAAGTTCATAGAGAAAACTACTCTCTCCGTCTTCTAATGTACTTTTTTTGATACCTTAGAAAACGTCTTATATTATAAGGCGGAGGGCTATTTATAGAGTAATGTACTCCCCTTCGGTCTTTTCTACTTCGTGTGTTAGATTTATGTCAAGTCAAATTTTACAAAGTTTAATTATATAGAAAAAATATCAACATCGATAATACCAAATATATATGCTATAAAACTACATTTCATAATGAAACTAAAAATATTGATTTCGCATTGTGAATATTGATACTTTTTTCTATAAATTTGGTTAAAATAGAGATAATTTGATTTCGAACAAATTTATATGCAGACAAAATAAGGTCGTGAGGGAATACTATAAAATATAAAATATGAACCATCATCGGCCATTCTATAAATGCAACATTTCACATGCCATCTAGCATCACTCACTGCAATCACACTCTATCACTAGCTAGCTCAACTGCCCTACGCTGCACGCGGATCAACTAGCCATGGCAGCTCACGACTCGGACCACGGCGGCGCCGTCCACGTCCTCCTGCTCCCGTACCCGAGCCAGGGCCACATCAACCCGTTCCTCCAGTTCGGCAAGCGCCTCGTCTCCCACGCCGGCGTCCGCTGCACGCTCGCCGTCACGCGCTACCTCCTCGGCCAGGGCCGGGACCCGTGCCCCGGCGCCGTCCACCTCGCCGAGATCTCCGACGGCTTCGACAGCGGCGGCTTCGCCGAGGCCACCGGCGACGTCGCCGCGTACCTCGCCCGGCTGGAGTCCATCGGCTCCCGCACGGTGGACGAGCTGCTGCGGTCCGAGGCGGAGAAGGGCCGGCCCGTGCGCGCCGTCGTGTACGACGCGTTCCTGCAGCCGTGGGCGCCCCGCGTCGCCCGGCGGCACGGCGCCGCGTGCGCGTCCCTCTTCACGCAGGCGCCCGCGGTGAACGTGGCGTACGCGCACGCCGGGGCTGGGCGGCTGACCGTACCGGTTGTTGCTGGCACGGTGCCGCCGGAGCTGCCCGGGCTGCCGGCGGGGCTCGGGCCGGACGACGTGCCGTCGTTCTTGGCCAAGACCGACGAGTGCCCTGCGTACCTGGACCTGCTGGTGAGACAGTTCGTGGGACTCGACGCCGCCGACCACGTGCTCGTCAACTCCTTCCACGAGCTGCAGCCACTGGTATGTGTTGGGCTCATCTTTCACTGACAGTCACTCTCATTTGCTACCAATTAAGTACTGAGACGTTGACAATCTATCTTTGAAGGAATCGGAGTACATGGCATCGATGTGGGGAGCCAAGACGGTGGGCCCGACGGTGCCGTCGGCGTACCTCGACAACCGCCTGCCGGACGACGCCTCCTACGGCTTCCACCTCCACACGCCGACGACGGCCGCGACCAAGGCGTGGCTGGACGCCCGGCCGGCGCGCTCCGTGGCGTACGTCTCCTTCGGCAGCATCGCCGCGCTGGGGCCGGAGCAGATGGCGGAGGTGGCGGAGGGCCTTTTCAACAGCGGCAAGCCATTCCTGTGGGTGGTCAGGGCCTTGGAGACGTCCAAGATCCCGGACGGCTTCGCCGGCAAGGTGGGCGAGAACGGGCTGATCGTGCCGTGGACGGCGCAGCTGGAGGTGCTGGCGCACGGCGCCGTGGGGTGCTTCTTGACGCACTGCGGGTGGAACTCGACGACGGAGGCGCTGACCGCCGGGGTGCCGATGGTGGCGGTGCCGCACTGGTCGGACCAGCCGACCAACGCCAAGTACATCGAGGACGTGTGGCGCGTCGGCGTGCGCGCGCGGCCGGACGCGGGCGGGGTGGTGAGGCGGGAGGAGGTGGAGCGGTGCGTGAGGGAGGTGATGGGGAGCGAGGGGTACAGGACGAGGGCGGCGGAGTGGAGTGGGAAGACGAAGGCGGCCATGAGCGAAGGCGGGAGCTCGGACAGGAACATCTTGGAGTTTCTCCGTGGACTCGGGTCGAGGAAATCCGAGCGGTCGGGAGCGGCAGAAGATCTGTAGTTTCGTGCTGTTTCTCGTGTAAAATCTGCTGTCTGTCGTTTGATGTCTCGTGTCATTTTTCTCTGAACGTGAGTATTAGCGAGAGCTTCCAGTTGAATTTCTCTTAACGAACCTAGAACTCGAGCTATAATTTGGTCTCTTTAAAAACAAAACAAGAACAAATACAAACCACGTCAACACACACGCATCTTATAGCATCATATTTATTGGCTATAAAAGATGAATGAGACCAAATTATATCTCATCTAGATGAGTTCTAGCAAAACTGCTGAATAAAACCCAGTCCCCTTGAATGTCAAACTTTTTTTTTAAGTGAGAATGTCAAACTTTCTGGTGCGGCTGGGCAGATGGGCCAACGATGAATGTGACCACGGTTTAGTCACACTTCCCTGAGAAAGAATTTGGACAAGTCGAGTTCGAGTCGATTTTTCCTCAGTGCAGCTGCCGAATCAAAATCGACTTGCACCAATTTGGCCAATCAATTTTTATAAGAGCACTAGGTCCTTAGCAACCACAAAAGAGAAGCTCGCCAGATACTTGTGCTTGCTTTGAAATTGAACATGAACTGGCCCGATACCTGGTAAGACATAAGACAAAAACAAAGCAAAACAACAGAGTTTTCTAAAAAAGCATGAATTAGTGTCGTTAGTTTTACCCTCAAAGAAGAAATAAAATTTTAAAAATGAAACAAATAATGGAAACAATTTCACACAGTTTACACAGAAACTGTATTTTTTTACAATATAAAATAATAAGCATATATTAATGGAATTGAAAGTAAAATCTAAGAATAAATGAATAACTGGCATTGGTGTAACCCTTAAAGAAAAATAAAATAAAAACTTAAACAAAATCAAAATAATACATTATTATAGAGAATAATGAATTAGTGTCATTGATATTAGTATTACCCTTTAAGAATAGTAGAAATAAATAAAATAAAATAAAAGAAACTTGCACACAGCTTTGCACTGAAATTGCACTTTTGTAATATGCAAAGAGTAAGCATAGTAGTGTAATTTATGCACTCTAGTCTAATTTACATACATATTCTATAGTACATGTGTGCATACCTACACATAAAAATAAAATAAATGAAATTCTCTAAAGAAGTAAAAATAGTTTCATTGGTATACCCTTTAAGATGAAATAAAATTAAAATAAAATTTAGAAATGATGAATAAATTTCCACGTAAATTATGTTTTTAATACACAAAATAAACATACAATAGTGATTTTGTTCTGCAAAAACAAGTTCTCTAAACATGAATTAATTGGTGACATTGGCATTACCATTAAATAAGAAAGTAAATGAAGTAAAAACTAAATAAAACCAAAAAAGTAAGTTTTCTACGGAGGAATGAATTGGTGGCATTGTGATTATCTTTTTATAAAAAATAAAAGGATTTAAAAAAAACTTGCATACAATTTTACACCGAAATTGCAGCTTTTGTAATATACAAAGAATAAACATGTATTAGTGCCATTATTGCACTCTAGTATAATTTACACACATATTATATATTACTTGTGTGTGTGCATTTACAGTCACCCAACATCCTAATAATACCTATAAAAGGAAATTTTGACTAAAAAAGAAAAGAAAACATATAAAAGGGGTGGGGACTGGCTACGGGCTTCAAGCCCAATAAGGCAATCTACTGATCCCAAACAAGACCAAGTCAAAAATTCAGCTTAAAAATCCATGAAACAACACAAGGTGAGGAAAGATACGTTCTCAAAACTCCCTTGCCAAAGTCGTATGTATGTTGTTATGATACGTGACCAATAAGACAATCTACTGATCCCAAAAGTGGTACTAGTAGTACCACGCTTGAGTTGACTGGACTTGCTCGCACTGCAGTGCGCAAAACGTCCTTCTTGTAGTCAAGGACGAGGAGAAAGCCGAGAGCGATATGAATAGGTAAGACAGCTCTGAAGGAGAAAGGTTTTCGTCCGCCTTATAAGTTAAGGCAGGCCATGAGTGAACGAGATTAGGGATGCTGAATTCAAACCTTGTGGGCACCCTTCGAATCTTCTTAGCCCAACCAAATGAGCAGAATTTTAAAAGGCGATGTGAATTTTGAAAACCTGCATTCCTAAATGAGATGTGCCCGACAGGGAAGCTAGTCAGCCGTTTCGCTTGACACGTAAAAGGAGAGGAAACGGCGAGCGAGACACCCACTGGGGTATCAAGTGATACCAGTCCTTAGATGATACCACGATACCAACTTGTAAAACTCAAATTTAAACATGTCAAAAAATTTTGAAAAAAATTATGAATGTTCACAACACATATATAGACAATCCCTAAAAAATTCAGATCAAAATTCGAAATACACAAAGAGAAATAAAAAAGACAAATTCATATGTGAATAGTAGCATTCTAGCTTTTGTCTTCTTTTGACACTATTTATGATGGATTTGTCTTTTTTGTTTCTCCTTCTCTATTTGGCATTTTGATCTGAATTTTTAGGGGTTGTCGACGTATGTATTGTGAACATGCATGTTTTTTTCAGAATTTTTTGACGTGTTTAAATTTGAATTTTATATGTTGATGCCATGATATCATCTAAGGACTGGTATCATCTGATGTTTTCCCCCACTCGGGACTCGGCCACTTCAACAATTGCGCTCGTCTCCAGTCCACTGGAGCAGGAGCAAAGCCGATCGATCAAGCTGAGCTGACCGACGACTGGATCTCTTTCAGTCGCAGCTAGCCAGCGTCGTCCACAGCGTGGTACTACTAGTACCACTTTTGTAGTACTAGAGGAGGATATCTGGTGCTACGGGAGCACCTAAGGTTAGGTGCTCCAGGAGCTTTTCAACCGTTAGATCTGAGATCCGAAGGGCGAGGAGAGAGCTCACGCTTTTATTCAGAAAACACTCCCAGAAATTTGGTATTGCAAATCGGGTCCAACGCATCTGTAAATGACCGTTGGATTTCAGATCCAATGGCCAAGAAGCTCTTGGAGCACCTAAGCTTAGGTGCTCCCGTAGCACCTGATATTTTCCCACTAGTGGAGTCTGGTCGATGTGAACACGCGTGCGGTGTGCATGCGATGCGTTCGGTTCCATCGGGACGAGTGGACTTGACTTGGAGGTTTATCATCGTGCCCAGCCATGGCCGTATCTGATGATTGGTGGGCTGGCTTTCAGCAAAAGGAGCGGCTCCACTCATTCATTCTGTCCTTTGAGCTTTGGAGTCTGGCCAAGATGCTTCAGTCTCAGTACTCAAGGGCAGATGCCAGCTTTTGGACATGAAGGAGCATCGGCAAAAGGCACCAGATCCGCGTGGAGGCAAAATTTCGTGTTTTGACCCTTTTTGGTAAAACATTCAGGATCTGACCCCGTATTATTTTTTTTCGAGATTTGACCCTTTTTCCTACCGCCAGGGCCTCTGGCTGTAGGGTTACATAGCCTACCGCCAGGGCCCCTGGCGGTCGCACCCTGGCGGTTGGGTCCGGGCAGTTATTTCGCCCGAGATCCCCGCGCCCCTTCCCTTCTCCCCACCCCTCCCCTCCCTCAAGTCGACAGTTCATCCATTTTCTCCTGCAAGTCGCGCCCCTCTCTCCCTCTCTCATCTCCTCCACTCTCCCCCTCCGATCTTCACCGTTTCTTCACCATTTTGGCGGATCGAGATGGCACCGAAGAGAGAAACGTAAGCTCCTCCGATCCTTTCAATTAGTTTTTGCAAACTTGCTTCCGATTCGACGCATTATTTGCTTGAAATCCCTCATGTTTTTGAACTTAGATTGGATTTTTTCACCTAAAATTGATTGTAGTTGTAGTTCTTAGTTCTTTAGTAACTAGTGGTATTGGATACGAACTCTAATCAATAGTTCATATGTTAGTGTCAAGATGAACCCTAGTTCATAATTTGTTAATTATGATGTAATGTTGATATGAGGATGAAAACTAGTTTGATGATGCATGTTGATATGATGATATGATCTAGTGTGAAGATGAACCCTAGTTTGATGATATGATGATATGATGTTGATACGTCTCCAATGTATCTATAATTTTAGATTGCTCCATGCTACTTTATCTACTGTTTTGGACTATATTGGGCTTTATTTTCCACTTTTATATTATTTTTGGGACTAACCTATTAACCGGAGGCCCAGCCTGTAATTGCTGTTTTTGCCTATTTGGTGTTTCAAGAAACGGAATATCAAACAGAGTCCAAACGGAATGAAACCTTCGGGAACGTGATTTTCTCACCGAACATGATCCAGGAGACTTGGACCCTACTCCAAGAAGTACCAGAGGCGGTCACGAGGGTGGCCCCCCCCTAGGGTGCGCCCCCTGCCTCGTGGGCCCCCTGTTGCTCCACCGACGTACTCCTTCCTCCTATATATACCTACGTACCCCCAAACGATCAGAAGAGGAGCCAAAAACCTAATTCCACCGCCACAACTTCCTGTATCCACGAGATCCCATCTTGGGGCCTGTTCCGGAGCTCCGCCGGAGGGGGCATCCACCACGGAGGGCTTCTACTTCATCACCATTGCCCCTACGATGAAGTGTGAGTAGTTTACTTCAGACCTTCGGGTCCATAGCTAGTAGCTAGATGGCTTCTTCTCTCTTTTTGGATCTCAATACAATGTTCTCCCCCTCTCTCGTGGAGATCTATTCGATGTAATCTTCTTTTTGCGGTGTGTTTGTTGAGACCGATGAATTGTGGGTTTATGATGAAGTTTATCTATGAACAATATTTGAATCTTCTCTGAATTCTTTTATGTATGATTGGTTATCTTTGCAAGTCTCTTCGAATTATCCGTTTGGTTTGGCCAACTAGATTGGTAGTTCTTGCAATGGGAGAAGTGCTTAGCTTTGGGTTCAATCTTGCGGTGTCCTTTCCCAGTGTCAGAAGGGGCAGCAAGGCACGTATTGTATTGTTGCCATCGAGGATAACAAGATGGGATTTTTATCATATTGCATGAATTTATCCCTCTACATCATGTCATCTTGCTTAAGGTGTTACTCTGTTTTAACTTAATACTCTAGATGCATCTTTGGATAGCGGTCGATGAGTGGAGTAATAGTAGTAGATGCAAAAGTGAGTCGGTCTACTTGTCTCGGACGTGATGCCTATATACATGATCATACCTAGATACTCTCATAACTATGCTCAATTCTGTCAATTGCTCAACAGTAATTTGTTCACCCACCGTAGAATACTTATGCTCTTGAGAGAAGCCACTAGTGAAACCTATGCCCCCCGGGTCTATTCTCATCATATTAATCTCCATCACTTTAATACTTGCTTTGTTTTTACTTTGCCTTTAAGTTTTCACTTTGTATCTCTATACCCAAAAATACCAAAAATATTATTTATCATCTCTATCAGATCTCACTCTTGTAAGTGACCGTGAAGGGATTGACAACCCCTAATCGCGTTGGTTGTGAGGAGCTATTGTTTTGTGCAGGTACGAGGGACTTGTGCGTAGCCTCCTCCTGGATTGATACCTTGGTTCTCAAAACTAAGGGAAATACTTACGCTACTTTGCTGCATCATCCTCTCCTCTTCGGGGAAATCCAACGCAGTGCTCAAGAGGTAGCAAGAAGAATTTCTGGCGCCGTTGCCGGGTAGGCTTACGCAAGAGCAAGTCAAGACTTGGACTCCTAACAACAAGCCACTTATGGCACCATACCAAGTACCCATCACAATCCCTATCTCCCGCATTACATTATTTGTCATTTGCCTCTCGTTTTCCTCTCCCTCACTTCACCCTTGCCGTTTTATTCGCCCTCTCTTTCCCAATCTCCTCCTCTTTTCCCGTTTGCCTTTTTCTCGCATACCTTTTGTTTGCTCGTGTGTTGGATTGCTTGTGTGTCGCGATGGCTCAAGATACTACCAAATTGTGTGACTTCACCAATACCAATAATAATGATTTCCTTAGCACTCCGATTGCTCCTCTTGCCAATACTGAATCTTGTGAAATCAATACTGCTTTGTTGAATCTTGTTATGAAAGATCAATTCGCCGGCCTTCCTAGTGAAGATGCCGCTACTCATCTGAATAGCTTCGTTGATTTATGTGATATGCAAAAGAAAAAAGATGTCGATAATGATGTCGTTAAATTGAAGCTATTTCCTTTTTCGCTTAGAAATCGTGCTAAAGCGTGGTTTTCATCTCTGCCTAAAAATAGTATTGATTCTTGGAACAAGTGCGAAGATGCTTTTATCTCTAAGTATTTTCCTCCCGCTAAGATCATCTCTCTTAGGAACGATATTATGAATTTTAAGCAACTTGATTATGAACATGTTGCACAAGCTTGGGAGAGAATGAAATTAATGATACGTAATTGTCCTACTCATGGTTTGAACATGTGGATTATTATACAAAACTTTTATGCCGGATTGAATTTTGCTTCTAGAAATCTTTTAGATTCGGTCGCGGGAGGCACTTTTATGGAGATCACTCTAGGAGATGCTACTAAACTTCTAGATAATATTATGGTTAATTATTCTCAATGGCATACCGAAAGATCTACTAATAAAAAAGTGCATGCGATAGAAGAAATTAATGTTTTGAGTGGAAAGATAGATGAACTTATGAAATAATTTGCTACTAAGGGTGTTTCTTCTGATCCTAATGATATGCCTTTATCTACTTTGATTGAGAATAATAATGAATCTATGGATGTGAATTTTGTTGGTAGGAATAATTTTGGTAACACCGCGTATAGAGGGAATTTTAATCCTAGGCCTTATCCTAGTAATTCCTCTAATAATTATGGAAATTCCTACAACAATTCTTATGGAAATTTTAATAAGATGCCCTCTGAATTTGAGACTAGTGTTAAGGAATTTATGAGTTCGCAAAAGAATTTTAATGCTTTGCTTGAGGAGAAATTGCTTAAAGTTCATGATTTGGCTAGGAACGTTGATAGAATTTCTCTTGAAATTGATTCTTTAAAGCTTAGATCTATTCCTCCTAAGCATGATATCAATGAGTCTCTCAAAGCTATGAGAATTTCCATTGATGAGTGCAAAGAAAGAACCGCTAGGATGCATGCTTCCAAAGATGCCTTTATTAAAGCGTGTTCTTCCAATTCCTATGAAAATCAAGATGAAGATCTAAAAGTTATTGATGTGTCCCCCATTAAATCTTTGTTTTGCAATATGAATCTTCATGAAACTGAATATGATCTTCCTTTACCTAGAAGGCGTTCTAAGAATTCCGAGTTTTTAGATCTTGATGATGAAATTGATAAATGTGGGATTGAAAGAAATAAAAACCTAGATGTTGCTAAACCCACTATATTGGATCTCAAGGAATTTAATTATGAAAATTGCTCTTTAATTGATTGTATTTCCTTGTTGCAATCCGTGCTAAATTCTCCTCATGCTTATAGTCAAAATAAGGCCTTTACCAAACACATTGTTGATGCCTTGATGCAATCTTATGAAGAAAAACTTGAGTTGAAGGTCTCTATCTCTAGAAAGCTCTATGATGAGTGGGAACCTACTATTAAAATTAAAGTTAAAAATTATGAGTTTCATGCCTTGTGTGATTTGGGTTCTAGTGTCTCTACTATCCCCAAAACCTTGTGTGATTTGCTAGATTTCCGTGACTTTGATGATTGCTCTCTAAACTTGCATCTTGCGGATTCTACTATTAAAAAGCCTATGGGAAGAATTAATGATGTTCTTATTGTTGCAAATAGTAATTATGTGCCCGTAGATTTTATCATTCTTGATATAGATTGCAATCCTTCTTGCCCTATTATTCCTGGTAGACCTTTCCTTAGAACGATTGGTGCAATTATTGATATGAAGGAAGGGAATATTAGATTCCAATTTTCCTTAAAGAAGGGCATGGAACACTTTCCTAGAAATAAAATAAAATTACCATATAAATCTATCATGAGAGCCACCTATGGATTGCCTAGCAAAGACGACAATACTTAAATCTATCCTTGCTTTTATGCCTAGCTAGGGGCGTTAAACGATAGCGCTTGTTGGGAGGCAACCCAATTTTATTTTTAGTTTTTTTGTTTTTGCTTATGTTTAGGAATAAATAATCCATACAGCCTCTGTTTAGATGTGGTTTTATGTTTTAATTAGTGTTTGGGCCAAGCTAGACCTATTGGATCTTCTTGGATGATAGTTATTTGATCTTGCTGTAATTTCCAGAAACTTTGCGCTCGGTGCCCGAATTATAAAAAATAACCAGAACGTGATAAAATACTGATTCCAATTGCTGATGATCATTAAACAAATTTTCCAGGTCTTCTAATTTTGGTAGATTTTTTGGAGTTCCATAAGTTTGCGTTAGTTACATATTACTACAGACTGTTCTGTTTTTGACAGATTCTGTTTTTCGTGTGTTGTTTGCTTATTTTGATGAATCTATGGCTAGTAAAATAGTTTATAATCCATAGAGAAGTTGGAATACAGTAGGTTTAACACCAATATAAATAAAGAATGAGTTCATTACAGTACCTTAAAGTAGTCTTTTGTTTTCTTTCTCTAACGGAGCTCACGAGATTTCTATTGAGTTTTGTGTTATGAAGTTTTCAAGCTTTGGGTAAATTCTTTTGATGGATTATGGAACAAGGAGTGGCAAGAGCCTAAGCTTGGGGATGCCCATGGCACCCCCAAGATAATCCAAGTACACCAAAAAGTCAAAGCTTGGGGATGCCCCGGAAGGCATCCCCTCTTTCGTCTACTTCCATCGGTAATTTACTTGGAGCTATATTTTTATTCACAACGTGATATGTGTTTTGCTTGGAGCGTCTTGTATTATTTGCGTCTTTGCTTGTTAGTTTACCAAAATCATACTTGCTGTACACACCTTTTGAGAGATCCATACATAAATTGGAATCTGATAGAATACTCTATGTGCTTCACTTATATCTTTTGAGCTTGATAGTTTTGCTCATAGTGCTTCACTTATATCTTTTGAGCGTGATAATTTTTGCTCTAGTACTTCACTTAGATCTTTTAGAGCACGGTGGTGGATTTTTTTAAAGAAACTATTGATCTCTCATGCCTCACTTAGATTATTTTGAGAGTCGTTAATAGCATGGTAATTTGCTTAATATTAATATACTTGGTATTCAAGATATGTGAAACTTTCTTTTGAGTGCGTTGAATACTAAGAAAAGTTTGATGCTAGATAATTGTTTTGATATATGAAGATGGTGATATAAGAGTCATGCTAGTTGAGTAGTTGTGAATTTAAAGAATACTTGTGTTGAAGTTTGTGATTCCCGTAGCATGCACGTATGGTGAACCGTTAAGTGATGAACTCGGAGCATGATTTATTTATTGATTGTCTTCCTTATGAGTGGCGGTCGGGGACGAGCGATGGTCTTTTCCTACCAATCTATCCCCCTAGGAGCATGCACGTAATACTTTGCTTTGATAACTTCTAGATTTTTGCAATAAGTATATGAGTTCTTTATGACTAATGTTGAGTCCATGGATTATACACACTTTTCCCCATCCTTTCACCATTGCTAGCCTCTCTAATACCGCACACTTTTCGCCGGTATCATACACCCACCATATATCTTCCTCAAAACAGCCACCATACCTACCTATCATGGCATTTCCATAGCCATTCCGAGATATATTGCCATGCAACTTTTCACCGTTCCGTTTATTATGACACGCTCCATCATTGTCATATTGCTAGCATGATCATGTAGTTGACATCGTATTTGTGGCAAAGCCACCGTTCATAATTCTTTCATACATGTCACTCTTGTTTCATTGCATATCCCGGTACACCGCCGGAGGCATTCATATAGAGTCATACTTTGTTCTAAGAATCGAGTTGTAATTGTTGAGTTGTAAGAAAAATAAAAGTGTGATGATCATCATTCTTTAGAGCATTGTCCCAAGTGAGGAAAGGATTATGGAGACCATGATTCCCCCACAAGTCGGGATGAGACTCCAGACGAAAAAAATATTAAAAAAAGAGGCCATAGAAAAAAGAGAAAAGGCCCAAATAAAAAAAAATGAGAGAAAAAGAGAGAAGGGATAATGCTACTATCCTTTTACCACACTTGTGCTTCAAAGTAGCACCAAGATCTTCATGATAGAGAGTCTCTCATTTTGTCACTTTCATATACTAGTGGGAATTTTTCATTATAGAACTTGGCTTGTATATTCCAATGATGGGCTTCCTCAAATGCCCTAGGTCTTCGTGAGCAAGCGAGTTGGATGCACACCCACTTAGTTTCTTTTGTTGAGCTTTCGTATACTTATAACTCTAGTGCATCCGTTGCATGGCAATCCCTACTCACTCACATTGATATCTATTGATGGGCATCTCCATAGCCCGTTGATACGCCTAGTTGATGTGATACTATCTTCTCCCTTTTTGTCTTCTCCACAACCACCATTCTATTCCACATATAGTGCTATATCCATGGCTCACGCTCATGTATTGCGTGAAGATTGAAAAAGTTTTAAAATGTTAAAGTATGAAACAATTGCTTGGCTTGTCATCGGGGTTGTGCATGATTTAAATATTTTGTGTGGGGAAGATGGAGCATAGCCAGACTATATGATTTTGTAGGGATAACTTCCTTTGGCCATGTTATTTTGAGAAGACATAATTGCTTAGTTAGTATGCTTGAAGTATTATTATTTTTATGTCAATATGGACTTTTGTCTTGAATCTTCCGGATCTGAATATTCATACCACAATTAAGAATATTACATTGAAATTATGCCAAAGTATCACTCCGCATCAAAATTCTCTTTTATCATTTACCTACTCGAGGACGAGCATGAATTAAGCTTGGGGATGCCCGATCGTCTCCAACGTATCTATAATTTTGATTGCTCCATGCTACTTTATCTACTGTTTTGGACTATATTGGGCTTTATTTTCCACTTTTATATTATTTTGGGACTAACCTATTAACCGGAGGCCCAGCCTGAATTGCTGTTTTTGCCTATTTTAGTGTTTCAAGAAACGGAATATCAAACGAAGTCCAAACGGAATGAAACCTTCGAACGTGATTTTCTCACGAGCGTGATCCAGAGACTTGGACCCTACTCCAAGAAGTAACAGAGGCAGTCACGAGGTGGGGCGCCCCTAGGGCGCCCCGCCTCGTGGGCCCCTGTTGCTCCACCGACGCACTCCTTCCTCCTATATATACCTACGCACCCCAAGCGATCGGAAGAGGAGCCAAAACCTAATTCCACCGCCGCAACTTCATGTATGCACGAGATCCCATCTTGGGGCCTGTTAGGAGCTCACGAGGGGGCATCCACCACGGAGGGCTTCTACATCATCACCATAGCCCCTCCGATGAAGTGTGAGTAGTTTACTTCAGACCTTCGGGTCCATAGCTAGTAGCTAGATGGCTTCTTCTCTCTTTTTGGATCTCAATACAATGTTCTCCCCCTCTCTTGTGGAGATCTATTCGATGTAATCTTCTTTTTGCGGTGTGTTTGTTGAGAACGATGAATTGTGGGTTTATGATCAAGTTTATCTATGAACAATATTTGAATCTTCTCTGAATTCTTTTATGTATGATTGGTTATCTTTGCAAGTCTCTTCGAATTATCCGTTTGGTTTGGCCAACTAGATTGGTAGTTCTTGCAATGGGAGAAGTGCTTAGTTTTGGGTTCAATCTTGAAGTGTCCTTTCCCAGTGTCAGAAGGGGCAGCAAGGCACGTATTGTATTGTTGCCATCGAGGATAACAAGATGGGGTTTTTATCATATTGCATGAATTTATCCCTCTACATCATGTCATCTTGCTTAAGGCGTTACTCTGTTTTTAACTTAATACTCTAGATGCATCTTTGGATAGCGGTCGATTAGTGGAGTAATAGTAGTAGATGCAGGCAGAGTCGGTCTACTTGTCTCGGACGTGATGCCTATATACATGATCATACCTAGATACTCTCATAACTATGCTCGATTCATCAATTGCTCAACAGTAATTTGTTCACCCACCGTAGAATACTTATGCTCTTGAGAGAAGCCACTAGTGAAACCTATGGCCCCCGGGTCTATTCTCATCATATTAATCTCCATCACTTTAATACTTGCTTTGTTTTTACTTTGCCTTTTATTTTTCACTTTGTATCTCTATACCCAAAATACCAAAAATATTATTTATCATCTCTATCAGATCTCACTCTCGTAAGTGACCGTGAAGGGATTGACAACCCCTAATCGCGTTGGTTGCGAGGAGCTATTGTTTTGTGCAGGTACGAGGGACTTGTGCAAAGCCTCCTACTGGATTGATACCTTGGTTCTCAAAAATTGAGGGAAATACTTACGCTACTTTGCTGCATCATCCTCTCCTCTTCGGGGAGATCCAACGCAGTGCTCAAGAGGTAGCAGATGTATGTTGGAGGATTTTATTTTGATATGATGCATGTTGATATGATTTGATCCATCATGTGTAGTAGATGTTGTTGGAGAAATATGCTTAAAATTTTATTTTGATATGATGCATGTTGATATGATTTGAGTTCATTTTTTGTTTATGTATGCTTTATGCTTATGGTGCTTTTGTTTATGAAATTTTATTAAGGCGGCCACCTCTTGCGGACAACATCGGCCAACGGTACTCCATGCTGGACTGGGCATTCGACAAGGGTCATCGTGCCCGTTTCATAGAGAACGGAGAGGTAAGTGATATGAATTAAATTTTGATCAAAGTTTTTGGATTGATGAAAATGATTTCCTAACTTTTGGCGTTCACTTTTTGACAGATGCTCCAACCACTGCGCATGAGGGGTCACGGGGTTCATGGGCATATGGACTACGACGAGCACTATGCGCCGTTCTTCAAGAGAGCCCGTCTGTTGGGTTTTGTGTTCCAGTTCAAGCGTCAGCCGCCGACGCTTGTCCACGCGGCTCTCACAACTCTGATTGACCGGTGGCGACCGGAGACCCATTCTTTCCATCTGCCATGCGGGGAGATGTCGGGGACCCTAGAGGACTAGGGGATGATTACTGCCATGCCGATCGAGGGTCATGCACTCACCGGTCGAGTGGAGAGGACCAACTGGCAGGAGAGGGTCACCACCCTCATCGGCGACTGCCTGGTGCCAAGTGTAACCGTACATCCGGTGTGCCGTTGCCCTGGCTCTCGGAGCACCGGAAGACATGCCCCTGATACGTCTCCAACGTAACTATAATTTTTGATTGTTCCATGCTATTATATTATCTGTTTTGGATGTTTATGGGCTTTATTAAACGCTTTTGTATTATTTTTGAGACTAACCTATTGACCCAGAGCCTAGTGCCAGTTCCTGTTTTTTCCCTTGTTCCAGTGTTTCGAAGAAAAGGAATATCAAACAGAGTCAAAACGGAATGAAACCTTCTGGAGAAGTTATTTATGGAAGGAAAGCTACCCGATGGACTTGGAGTGCACGTCAAGAAAGAAACGAGGGAGCCACGAGGTAGGGTGGCGCGCCCTCCACCCTTGTGGGCCCCTCGTGGCTCCCCTGATGTACTTCTTCCGCCTATATATCTCCATATACCCTAAAAAATTCAGAGAACAGAATAGATCACGAGTTCCGTCGCCACAAGCATCCGTGGCCATCAAAACCCAATCGGGACCCTGTTAAGCACCACTGGGGGGGAACCCTCACCGTGGCCATCTTCATCATCCCGGCGCTCTCCATGACGAGGAGGGAGTAGTTCACCCTCGGGCTGAGGGTATGTACCAATAGCTATGTTTGATCTCTCTCTCTCTCTCTCTCTCTCTCTCTCTCTCTCTCTCTCGTATTCTTGATTTGGCACGATCTTGATGTATCGCGAGCTTTGCTATTATAGTTGGATCTTATGTTTATTCTCCCCCTCTACTCTCTTGTAATGGATTGAGTTTTCCCTTTGAAGTAATCTTATCGGATTGAGTCTTTAAAGATTTGAGAACACTTGATGTATGTCTTGCCATGCGTATCTGTGGTGACAATGGGATATCACGTGATTCACTTGATGTATGTTTTGGTGATCAACTTGCGGGTTCCGCCCATGAACCTATGCATAGGGGTTGGCACACGTTTTCGCCGTGATTCTCCGGTAGAAATTTTGGGGCACTCTTTGAGGTTCTATGTGTTGGTTGAATAGATGAATCTGAGATTGTGTGATGCATATCGCATAATCATACCCATGGACACTTGAGGTGACATTGGAGTATCTAGGTGCCATTAGGGTTTTGGTTGATTTGTACCTTAAGGTGTTATTCTAGTACGAACTCTAGGGATGTTTGTGACACTTATAGGAATAGCCCAACAGATTGATTGGAAAGAATAACTTTGAGGTGGTTTCGTACCCTACCATAATCTCTTCGTTTGTTCTCCGCTATTAGTGACTTTGGAGTGACTCTTTTTGTAGCGACCCGACCTCAGACGGTCAAGCCTCTGTGTTACTGTGCCATCCCTGGATCAGTATGCTGGCACACACAGTACATCAATGTATATATCAAAGTGCAATCACATGTATAAATAACGTAAAATGATATATACCTCATAATACTCAGCGGAAACAATCAAACGGGTGTGGAGTCCCATCAACGCCATCGGCAGGTTGAGTGTAGACCGTAACCCTGTATCGTAACTCTTACTCGTCGAAGAAAATCCTGCAACATGATACGTTGCAGCCGTGTAGGTCAGTACATTGAATGTACCGGCAAGATCACAACATGAATAAACAGATGGTAAAACTATACTATATGCAATTTGGCTTTGTGGCTCTGTATCTGAGTTTTGTTTGCGTAAAAGCTGATTTTATTTTCCCTACATCAAAGGAATAAATGAAGTCTGTACTATGGAGCCTTCTATCATGACATGGTTCCGCCAACCGATGTCTCATCACCCAAAACATCATAAGTTGCCCACAATTAAGTTATCAGTCCGGTGTTGAGAGTTCCGAGATAGATCCAAGTCCAGATGCTCAAATTGTCCGTAACCGGGGACACGGCTAATCGATTAGGTTATGACCCTCTGCAGAGGTTTGTACACTTTACCCGCAAGATTCGATCCTCTCTTTATGTTCTCGCACTTCGTGGTGTTTGAGAACAAGATGACCAAACATGGTCTTCCAAAGAGTTCCTCGACCGACCACTGTCAGGTACTCAACCCATCCTACCGTAGTTCTACATCTGCTAGTACCGTCCCAGCCAGAGTCACAACTAAGGTCAACCAAGCGAGCCCATAATGACTTGCGGTTGCAGAGGTAAGCTTCCGGCATGAAGTATTCTTCCGTCTCTTTGAGTCTGGGTGAAGCTTTCCATAAGATGTCATGGCGCTTCTCCATGCATCCCAGCCAACCACTGGTTTCTCCAGGTGCCCGTCAACCGTCCTTCACCCGAAGTAGTGTGTATTGAATTCTTGTCTCGAGTCTTGAAGTCTTGAGGTCTTGAAGATGCAGTCTTTGCAGATTCCATCATGGAGTTGTCGTCATTGACGTAGAGTCCTCCTTCTTCACACCACTCTCGAACACTCATACCAAACCCCGTCTACTACAGCGTAGCATTAGAATAAAATAACGTCCCAGGCTTGGTAGCAGGGTGATGGGTTCCTACCTCATGCATACTACTCAACTACAAGAATTTCAATAACACTACTGAGGGGTGGTTGCAAAGGTGCCACTAAATGCAATAAAACATAGGTAAGAAAGCATGGTCAAAGTGAACTTGCACGGTGATGTTGACGAAGAAGAATTATCGTTCTCAAGAAATAACTTGATAGACTACTCGTCACTCTCTGATGAAATCTATATAACAAACATATCATTCACATAAGCACTCACACTAACAATCAAAACAAAAGAGAGAGCGAATAAGAATCCGAAGGAACTTCAAATAAAACTAGGGAGTCTTCTTCTACAACATTCACAAAATAGTTTTGTCTAACGGAAAATAAAACACTAAAATAACAGAGAATAAAATATAAATTTAGTTAAGACAAAGAAAAAAAAAGTATTTTTTTCATAAAGCTATTTTGAAAGTATTTTCAATTGGGAGTTAAAACAGTAGAGAAATCCATTGCAAGTTATTAGCGAACTTGAATTGATTTCACGATAACAAAATAAAAGTAAATATAAAAACTTGTTGAACACCTACTGTTTAACTAATAGAAACCAAACATAAACTTTCTGAAATATAAAATAAAATAATTTAAAACAACTATAGAAAAGAAGTAGCTATAATTC
Organism: Aegilops longissima; assembly: GCA_021605205.1. Classification (NCBI taxonomy): domain Eukaryota; kingdom Viridiplantae; phylum Streptophyta; class Magnoliopsida; order Poales; family Poaceae; genus Aegilops; species Aegilops longissima. The sequence continues at coordinate 517,726,068 of CM038680.1, forward strand.
GAATAGAACTAAAACAGAATTTGTTTTACATGAAACAATAAACTAAATTACTCAAACAATTTTGAAGTTTTTACCACTGGTAAATATGATCACTAGTGATCAGTAGAAAAAGAATCAAATAAAATCTATTTTTAAACTCCCGAATAAGCAAAACAAGCTTTAATTCAAATCTGATCTAACTCAATTTTTATAAATCCAAACATAGACAAATTATATATTTTTGGAAACTACAAGAAAATTGTGATCTAACGCAAAAAGAATCAGCATCATTGGACTTCTAGATCAAAAGTTATAAGCTAAACAAGAACGGAACTAAATCTGTTACGAAAATAAATCTGAAAACAGCGGAGTTACCTGTACGTGACGCAGAGATGGCAGGAAGGAGGCGGCGATGTGGAGGCTGCTCGGCGAGGGGGCGAGGTCGCCGGCGAGGTGGGGTGGCGGAGGAGGGGTCGGCGCTTGGGAGGTGGCGCTGGGTGATGGGAGGTTCAGGAGAGCTCTGGTGGCGTTCTAGGCAGAAAAAGGAGGACGGTGGCGAGAAGGCTACGGGCAGGGGAGGCGTGGTGATGGGAAAAATGGAGCGAGGAGAGGGAGGGGTTTTATAGGCGGTCTCGGGAGGCGCTGGGATGGAAAGACGAGAGAGATCGGGAAGGTGGAGTTTCTGTCTCCATGGATATGGAAAGCTTGTGTAACGTGAGAGGAAACAGAGGAAGGAGATGATCTCTTGTTGGGCTAGAATAGGAAAGTGCTTAATGGGCCAGCAGGTTTTCCTAATAAAACGATTCCATTCCTATTTTTAAAATTAGGAAACTAAAACAATAAAAGGAAATCAAATCAATTCGAATAAAGAGTTTTATATACTAAAATTATCAGAAAAATAAAATGTAGATGATGAGCATTATTCCACGGCCAAAATGAAAACTTAAAAAAATGTTTTCAGAAAATCCCTAAAGGCTTTATTTCTTTTTGCAAATAATTTTAAATAAAACTTTGGTTTTCTTGGCTCAAATATTTTCAAAATGCCCTGATTTTGGAGGGTCATTTTCCTCCGCTCTTTCTTGCTTGCAAGAATTTATTTTCGAGGTATTTCTGGGGAAGAAAAATAGAGAAGCAAGTGCAAATATTTGAAAGAATTAAATTGCAAAACTCCGTTCAAATTCTTTATAGTTGAAGAAGTCATGTCATCTTCTCTCATTGATTTTAATAGGATGAATTTGAATTTACGGAGAAGGGAAAGTCATTTTATTCCCTCTCATTCAAAAGTTTTTGAAAAGGTTCAAATTTCACTCAAGTTTAATTCACTCAAGCAAACAAACAAACAATTCAATTAATTATATTAACATTCCAAAATTTGGGATGTTACAAACCTACCACACTTAAAATGAATCTAGTCCTCGAGATTGAAGAAACTAACAAGAAAAGGTTAGGGTTGGGGTCTTCTAGCAAATGTCTTGGTCGAAAGGTCGGGGTGCTACCACACTTAAAAACAAGGTCATGGTTCCAATAAACTCAGATATTTCCTCCGGAGGGCTGACAATGTATGTCTCTTCACATATCTTACAATAGCTCCTTCATTAAAGCTCTTCATCGAGAAGCATAGAGTTTTCCTCAAAAGCTTGGGTCGGTTCGTCAAAGTTGAAGTTCGTCAGAGACTGGATCTTCTTAGCTGATGGGTCTGTGTCCATTCTAAACAACTATCGAAACACTCATGGTGGTCTACAATTTATGGTTTTCTCCTGCAGAAAACGGGTCTGGGTTGAACCTCACCGTATAACTGAAGGAAATATGCCCTAGAGGCAATAATAAAGTTATTATTTATTTCCTTATATCATGATAAATGTTTATTATTCATGCTAGAATTGTATTAACCGGAAACATAATACATGTGTGAATACATAGACAAACAGAGTGTCACTAGTATGCCTCTACTTAAACTAGCTCGTTAATCAAAGATGGTTATGTTTCCTAACCATAGACATGAGTTGTCATTTGATTAACGGGATCACATCATTAGGAGAATGATCTGATTGACATGACCCATTCCGTTAGCCTAGCACTTGATCGTTTAGTATGTTGCTATTGCTTTTATCCATGACTTATACATGTTCCTATAACTATGAGATTATGCAACTCCCGTTTACCGGAGGAACACTTTGGGTACTACCAAACGTCACAACGAATCGGGTGATTATAAAGGAGTACTACGGTGTCTAAAAAGGCAGATGTTGGGTTGGCGTATTTCGAGATTAGGATTTGTCACTCCGATTGTCGGAGAGGTATCTCTGGGCCCTCTCGGTAATGCACATCACTAAGCCTTGCAAGCATTACAACTAATGAGTTAGCTGTGAGATGATGTATTACGGAACGAGTAAAGAGACTTGCCGATGCGAGATTGAACTAGGTATTGGATACCGACGATCGAATCTCGGGCAAGTAACATACCGATGACAAAGGGAACAACGTATGTTGTTATGCGGTCGACCGATAAAGATCTTCGTAGAATATGTAGGAGCCAATATGGGCATCCAGGTCCAGCTATTGGTTATTGACCGGAGACGTGTCTCGGTCATGTCTACATTGTTCTCGAACCGTAGGGTCCGCACGCTTAAGGTTTCGATGGCGGTTATATTATGAGTTTGTGTATTTTGATGTACCGAAGGAGTTGAGTCCCGAATGTGATCACGGACATGACGAGGAGTCTCGAAATGGTCGAGACATAAAGATTGATATATTGACGGCTATATTCGGACACGGAAAGGTTCGGAAGTTTCGGAGAAAACGGAGTGCCGAGGGGTTACGGAACCCCGGGAAGTAATGGGCCTTATTGGGCCAAGAGGGGAGAGAGGGCCGCACCGGAGGTGGTGGCGCCCCCATGGGGAGTCCGAATAGGACAAGGAAGGGGCGCGCCCCCTTCCTCTCCCTCTCCTCTCTTTCCTTCCCCTTCCTCCTTCCTAGTTGGACTAGGAAAGGGAGTCCTACTCCCACTAGGAGGAGGACTCCCCCCCTGGGCGCCTCCTAGGGCCGGCCGGCCTCCCCTTGCTCCTTTATATACGGGGCAGGGGGGCACCCTAGAACACACAAGTTGATCCTTGAGATCGTTCCTTAGCCGTGCGGTGCCCCCTCCACCATATTCCACCTCGGTCATATCGTGGCGGTGCTTAGGCGAAGCCCTGCGTCGGTAGAACATCAAGATCGTCCACCACGCCGTCGTCTTGTGGAACTCTCTCTCCCGGAGCTTTGCTGGATCGAGCTGAGGAGCGTCACCGAGCTGTACATGTGTCAAGAACTCGGGAGGCGCCGGAGTAACGGCGCTGGGATCGGTTGGATCGCGAGGAGAGCGTCGACTACTTCCTCTACGTTGTGATCGCTTCGCTTGGTCTCACGAGGGTGCGAGACAACACTCTCCCTCTCGTTGCTATGCATCACCATGATCTTGCGTGTGCGTAGGAAATTTTTTGAAATTACTACGTTCCCCAACAGTGGCATCCGAGCCTAGGTTTTTATGGTTTGATGTTTTGCACGAGTAGAACACAAGTGAGTTGTGGGCGATACAAGTCATACTGCCTACCAACATGTCATACTTTGGTTCAGCGGTATTGTGAGATGAAGCGCCCGGACCGACATTACGCGACGCTTACGCGAGACTGGTTTCACCGTTCTGAGCACTCGTGCTTAAAGGTGGCTGGCGGGTGTCTGTCTCTCTCACTTTAGTTGAACCGAGTGTGGCTACGCCGGTCCTTGATAAGGTTAAAACGGAGTCTATTTGTGAAGTATCATTGTGGTCTTGATGCGTAGGTGAGATTGGTTCTTGCTTAAGCCCGTAGCAGCCACGTAAAATTTGCAACAACAAAGTAGAGGACGTCTAACTTGTTTTTGCAGGGCATGTTGTGATGTGATATGGTCAAGGCGTGATGCTATATTTTATTGTATGAGATGATCATGTTTTGTAACGAAGTTATCGGCAACCGGCTGGAGCCATATGGTTGTCGCTTTATTGTATGAAATGCAACGCATACTGTAATTGCTTTACTTTATCACTAAGCGGTAGCGATAGTCGAGAAGCAATAGATGGCGTAAACGACAACGATGCTACGATGGAGATCAAGGTGTCGCGCCGGTGACGATGGTGATCACGACGGTGCTTGGAGATGGAGATCACAAGCACAAGATGATGATGGCCATATCATATCACTTATATTGATTGCATATGATGTTTATCCTTTATGCATCTTATTTTGCTTTGATTGACGGTAGCATTTTAAGATGATCTCTCACTAAAATTATCAAGTAGTGTTCTCCACGAGTATGCACCGTTGCCAAAGTTCGTCGTGTCGAGACACCACGTGATGATCGGTGTGATAAGCTCTCGTCCATCTACAACGGGTGCAAGCCAGTTTTGCACACGCAGAATACTCAGAGTTATACTTGACGAGCCTAGCATATGCAGATATGGCCTCGGAACACGGAGACCGAAGGTCGGCGTGAATCATATAGTAGATATGATCAACATAAGATGTTCACCATTGAAAACTACTCCATCTCACGTGATGATCGGTTATGGTTTAGTTGATTTGGATCACGTGATCACTTAGATGACTAGAGAGATGTCTGTCTAAGTGGGAGTTCTTAAGTAATATGATTAATTGAACTTTAATTTATCATGAACTTAGTCTGGTAGTATTTTGCAAATTATGTTGTAGATCAATAAGCTCGCGTTGTTGCTTCCCTATGTTTTTATATGTGTTCCTAGAGAAAATTGTATTGAAAGATGTTAGTAGCAATGATGCGGATTGGATCCGTGATCGAGGTTTATCCTCATTGCTTTGCAGAAGAACTATGTCCTTAATGCACCGCTAGGTGACAGACCTATTGCAGGAGCAGATCACGGGCGTTATGAGCGTTTGGCTAGCTCAATATGAGCGAATCTGAGGCGTTATGAGCGTTTGGCTAGCTCAATATGATGACTACTTGATAGTTTAGTGCACCATGCTTAACGGCTTAGAATCGGGACTTCAAAGACGTTTTGAGCGTCATGGACCATATGATATGTTCCAGGAATTGAAGTTAATATTTCAAGCAAATACCGAGTTGAGAGATATGAAGTCTCCAACAAGTTCTATAGCTAAAAGATGGAGGAGAATCGCTCAACTAGTGAGCATGTGCTCAGATTATGCGAGTATTTCAATCACTTGAATCAAGTGGGAGTTAATCTTCCAGATAAGATAGTGATTGACAGAATTCTCTAGTCACCATCACTAAGTTAGTAGAACTTCGTGATGAACTATAGTATGCAAGGGATGACGAAAAAGATTCTCGAGCTCTTCGCGATGCTAAAATCGCGAAGGTAGAAATCAAGAAAAACATCAAGTGTTGATGGTTGACAAGACCATTAGTCTCAAGGAAAATGGCAAAGGGAAGAAGGGGAACTTCAAAAGGAACGGCAAGCAAGTTGCTGCTCGAGTGAAGAAGCCCAAGTCTAGACCTAAGCACGAGACCGAGTACTTTTGCTGCAATGGAACTGGTCTTTGAAGCGGAACTACCCCTGAATATTTGGTGGATAAGAAGGATGGCAAAGTGAACAAGGTTATATTTGATATACAGGTTATTGATGTGTGCCTTACTAGTGTTTATAGTAGCCCCTGAGTATTTGATACTCGTTCGGTTGCTAAGATTAGTAACTCAAACAGGAGTTACTGAATAAGCAGAGACTAGTTGAAGGGAAGTGACGATGAGTGTTGGAAGTAGTTCCAAGATTGATATGATCATCATCGCACACTCCCTATACTTTCGGGATTAGTGTGGAACCTAAATAAGTGTTATTTGGTGTTGAGCATAAATATGATTTGATCATGTTTATTGCAATACTGTTATTCATTTAAGTAAGAGAATAAATTGTTGTTACATTTACATGAATAAAACCTTATATGGTTACACACCCAATGAAAATGGTTCATTGGATCTCGATCATAGTGATACACATATTCATAATATTGAAACCAAAAGATGCAAAGTTAATAATGATAGTGCAACTTATTTGTGGCACTGCCGTTTAGGTCATATTGGTGTAAAGCGCATGAAGAAACTCCATGCTGATGGGATTTTGGAATCACTTGATTATGAATCACTTGATGCTTGCGAACCATGCCTTATGGGCAAGATGACTAAAGACTCATTCTCGGAACAATGGAGCGAGCAAATGACTTATTGGAAATAATACATACCGATGTATGCGGTCCGATGAGTGTTAAAGCTCACGGCAAGTATCGTTATTTTCTGACCTTCACAAGATGATTTGAGCAGATATGAGTATATCTACTTAATGAAGCACAAGTCTGAAACATTTGAAAAGTTCAAATAATTTCAGAGTGAAGTGGAGAATCATCGTAATAAGAAAATAAAGTTTCTACGATCTGATCGTGGAGGAGAATATTTGAGTTCTGAGTTTGGCCTTCATATAAAACAATGTGGAATAGTTTCACAGCTCACGCCACATGGAACACCATAACGTAATGGTGTGTCCGAACGTCATAACCATACTTTATTTTGATATGGTGCGATCAATGATGTCTCTTACCGATTTACCAATATCGTTTTGGGGTTATGCATTAGAGACAGCTGCATTCACGTTTAATAGGGCACCATCTAAATCCGTTGAGATGACACCGTATGAACTATGGTTTAACAGTAAACCTAAGATGTCGTTTCTTAAAAGTTTGGAGTTGTGATGCTTATGTGAAAAAGTTTTCAACTGATAAGCTCGAACCCAAATCGGAGAAGTGCGTCTTCATAGAATACCCAAAGGTAACTATTGGGTACACCTTCTATCACAGATCCGAAGGCAAGTTATTCGTTGCTAAGATGGATCCTTTCTAGAGAAGAAGTTTCTCTCGAAAGAAGTGAGTGGGAGGAAAGTAGAACTTGATGAGGTAATTGTACCTTCTCCCTTATTGGAAAGTAGTTCATCACAGAAATCAGTTCCGGTGATTCCTACACCAATTAGTAAGGAAGTTAATGATGATGATCATGAAACTTCAGATCAAGTTGCTACCAAACCTCGTAGATCTTCGAGTAAGATCCGCACTGAGTGGTACGGTAATCATGTTCGGAAGTCATGTTACTAGACCATGATGAACCTACGAACTATGAGGAAGCGATGATGAGCCCAGATTCCGCGAAATGGCTTGAGGCCATAAAATCCGAGATAGGATCCATATATGAGAACAAAGTATGGACTTTGATTGACTTGCTCGATGATCAGCAAGCCATGTAGATAAATGGATCTTCAAGAGGAAGACGGACACTGATAGTGGTGTTACTATCTACAAAGCTCGACTTGTCGCAAAGGGTTTTCGACAAGTTCAAGGGATTGACTACGATGAGACCTTCTCACCCGTAGCGATGCTTAAGTCTGTCCGAATCATGTTAGCAATTGCCGCATTTTATGATTATGAAATTTGGCAAATGGATGTAAAGACTGCATTCTGAATGGATTTACGGAAGAAGAGTTGTATATGATGCAACCGAAGGTTTTATCGATCTGTCAGCGACCCGACCTCGACGGTCAAGCCTCGTGTATCTGTGCCATCCTCGGATCAAGTATCTTTGGCACACACAGTACATCAATGTATATATCAAAGTGCAATCACATGTATAAATAACGTAAAATGATATATACCTCATAATACTCAGCGGAAACAATCAAGCGGTGTGGAGTCCCATCAACGCCATCGACAAAGTTGAGTGTAGACCGTAACCACAATGGTCGTAACTCTTACTCGTCGAAGAAAATCCTGCAACATGATACGTTGCAGCCGTGTAGGTCAGTACATTGAATGTACCGCAAGATCACAACATGAATAAACAGATGGTAAAACTATACTATATGCAATTTGGCTTTGTGGCTCAGTATCTGAGTTTTGTTTGCGTAAAAGCTGATTTTATTTTCCCTACATCAAAGGAATAAATGAAGTCTGTACTATGGAGTTTTCTATCATGACATGGTTCCGCCAACCGATGTCTCATAGCCCAAAATCATCATATATTGCCCACAATTAAGTTATCAATCCAGTGTTGAGAGTTCCGAGATAGATCCAAGTCCAGATGCTCAAATTGTCCGTAATCGGGACACGGCTAATCGATTAGGTTTAAACCTGTGCAGAGGTTTTACACTTTACCCGCAAGATTCGATCCCTCTCGTTACGTTCTCGCACTTCAGGGTGTTTGAGAACAAGATGACCGAAACATGGTCTTCCAAAGAGTTCCTCGACCACTGTCCGGTACTCAACCCATCCTACCGTAGTTCTACATCTGCTAGTACCGCCCCAGCCAGAGTCACAACTAAGGTCAACCAAGCGAGCCCATAATGACTTGCGGTTGCACAGTAAGCTTCGGGCATGAAGTATTCTTCCGTCTCTTTGAGTCTGGGTGAAGCTTTCCGCAAGATGTCATGGCGCTTCTCCATGCATCCCGCCAACCACTGGTTTCTCCAGGTGCCCGTCAACCGTCCTTCACCCAAAGAGTGTGTATTGAATTCTTGTCTCGAGTCTTGAAGTCTTGAGGTCTTGAAGATGCAGTCCTTGCAGATTCCATCATGGAGTTAAGCGTCATTGACGTAGTGTCCTCCTTCTTCACACCACTCTCGAACACTCATACCAAACCCTGTCTACTACAGCGTAGCATTAGAATAAAATAACGTCCGGGCTTGGTAACAGGGTGATGGGTTCCTACCTCATGCATACTACTCAACTACAAGAATTTCAATAACACTCTTGAGGGGTGGTTGCAAAGGTGCCACTAAATGCAATAAAACATAGGTAAGAAAGCATGGTCAAAGTGAACTTGCACGGTGATGTTGACGAAGAAGAATTATCGTTCTCAAGAAATAACTTGATAGACTACTCGTCACTCTCGATGAAATCTATATAACAAACATATCATTCACGTAAGCACTCACACTAACAATCAAAACAAAAGAGAGAGCGAATAAGAATCCAAGGAACTTCAAATAAAACTAGGAGTCTTCTTCTACAACATTCACAAAAATAGTTTTGTCTAACGGAAAATAAAACACTAAAATAACAGAGAATAAAATATAAATTTAGTTAAGACAAAGAAAAAATAAAGTATTTTTTTTCATAAAGCTATTTTGAAAGTATTTTCAATTGGGAGTTAAAACAGTAGAGAAATCCATTGCAAGTTATTAGCGAACTTGAATTGATTTCACGATAACAAAATAAAAGTAAATATAAAAACTTGTTGAACACCTACTGTTTAACTAATAGAAACCAAACATAAACTTTCTGAAATATAAAATAAAATAATTTAAAAACAACTATAGAAAAGAAGTAGCTATAATTGAATAGAACTAAAACAGAATTTGTTTTACATGAAACAATAAGCTAAAATACTCAAACAATTTTGAAGTTTTTACCATTGGTAAATATGATCACTAGTGATCAGTAGAAAAAGAATCAAATAAAAATCTATTTTAAACTCCCGAATAAGCAAAACAAGCTTTAATTCAAATCTGATCTAACTCAATTTTTATAAATCCAAACATAGACAAATTATATATTTTGGAAACTACAAGAAAATTGTGATCTAACGCAAAAAGAATCAGCATCATTGGACTTCTAGATCAAAAGTTATAAGCTAAACAAGAACGGAACTAAATCTGTTACGGAAATAAATCTGAAACGAAAACGGAGTTACCTGTACGTGAGGCAGAGATGGCAGGAAGGAGGCGGTGATGTGGAGGCTGCTCGGCGAGGGGCAAGGTCGCCGGCGAGGGTGGGGGTGGCGGACGAGGGTCGGCGCTTGGGAGGTGGCGCTGGGCGATGGGGAGGTTCAGGAGAGCTCTGGTGGCGTTCTAGGCAGGAAAAGGAGGACGGTGGCGATAAGGCTACGGGCAGGGAGGGGCGTGGTGATGGGAAAAATGGAGCGAGGAGAGGGAGGGGGTTTTATAGGCGGTCTCGGGAGGCGCTGGGATGGAAAGACGAGGAAGATCGGGAAGGTGGAGTTTCCTGTCGCCATGGATATGGAAAGCTTGTGTAACATGAGAGGAAACAGAGGAAGGAGATGATCTCTTGTTGGGCTAGAATAGGAAAGTGCTTAATGGGCCAGCAGGTTTTTCTTAATAAAAACGATTCCATTCCTATTTTTAAAATTAGGAAACTAAAACAATAAAAAGGAAATCAAATCAATTCGAATAAAGAGTTTTATATACTAAAATTATCAGAAAAATAAAATGTAGATGATGAGCATTATTCCACGGCCAAAATAAAAACTTAAAAAAATGTTTTCAGAAAATCCTAAAGGCTTTATTTCTTTTGCAAATAATTTTAAATAAAAACTTTGGTTTTCTTGGCTCAAATATTTTCAAAAATGCCCCTGATTTTGGAGGGTCATTTTCCTCCGCTCTTTCTTGCTTGCAAGAATTTATTTTCGGGTATTTCTTGGGAAGAAAAATAGAGAAGTAAGTGCAAATATTTGAAAGAATTAAATTGCAAAACTCCGTTCAAATTCTTTATAGTTGAAGAAGTCATGTCATCTTCTCTCATTGATTTTAATAGGATGAATTTGAATTTACCGGAGAAGGGGAAAGTCATTTTATTCCCTCTCATTCAAAAGTTTTTGAAAAGGTTCAAATTTCACTCAAGTTTAATTCACTCAAGCAAACAAACAAACAATTCAATTAATTATATTAACATTCCAAAATTTGGGATGTTACACTTTTATTGCATGTTGAGGGATAGTTATATGATCCAATTATGTTATTATTGTTGAGAGAACTTGCACTAGTGAAAGTATGAACCTTAGGCCTTGTTTCCTAGCATTGCAATACCGTTTACGCTCACTTTTATCATTAGTTACCTTGCTGTTTTTATATTTTCAGATTACAAAAACTTATATCTACCATCCATATTGCACTTGTATCACCATCTCTTCGCCGAACTAGTGCACCTATACAATTTACCATTGTATTGGGTGTGTTGGGGACACAAGAGACTCTTTGTTATTTGGTTGCAGGGTTGTTTGAGAGAGACCATCTTCATCCTATGCCTCCCACGGATTGATAAACCTTAGGTCATCCACTTGAGGGAAATTTGCTACTGTCCTACAAACCTCTGCACTTGGAGGCCCAACAACGTCTACAAGAAGAAGGTTGCGTAGTAGACATCAAGCTCTTTTCTCACGCCGTTGCCGGGGAGGCTAGGTAAGCAGCACGCACACCCCGTCAACTAAGCTCTTTTTTGGCGCCGTTGCCGGGGAGGTGAGTGCTTGAAGGTATATCTTTAGATCTTGCAATCGAATCTTTTAGTTTCTTGTTTTATCACTAGTTTAGTTTATAAAATAAAACTACAAAACAATGGAATTGAGTTTGCCTCATACGCTTCATCTTTTTAATATCTTTCATGAGTATGATGGAAAGGAAAGCTGTGCCAAGGTGCTAGAAGAAGAATGCATTAAAATGTTTGGCACTAAATATTTGAATGATGAGCATGATTGCAATGTTGTTAGTATGAACTCCTTGAATATCCATGGTACTAATGATGATTGCACTAGTTGTGATGAAAATGTCTCCTATAAACATGTCAATTTTTGTGGAGTGCATTGGGTTTGCAAGTACACATCAAATAGGGAAGATAGATATTGCAAGAGGCATAAGCACTTAGAAACTAAATTGTTGCAAGAAAGGCTAGATGTTTGTGCTGAAGATTTAAATTTTCTTGGCCGTACTTGTGGACTTTGCAATGAACAGGGTCATTTAGCTATCCGATGCAAATTGTTTCATGATCTAATCATGTCCAAAAATTGTGATGACTTGATTTCCCTTGCACATTATAATGAACTTAGTTTGCTTATGGGTTATGAAGAAATGAAACGTTTAACTAATCATCTTCCAGAATTTGCCCGTTACAAACTTCTTGGCTTTGATCTAGAGGAAATTTATATGTATTGTGTGGTGAATTGCATTAACAGTCCTTATATTGCCAATTACATAAAGAAAAGAATACAAATAGAAGATGAAGATAATACTAATGAAGGGGAAGAGGCTTCCCAATATTCCCCTATTATTTCTTATGCTGAATCAGGTAACGAGGAGGAGCCTTCTATTCAACCAATATCATTAATAAGGAGCTCCAAAAAGAGGATTGAACTCACACATGAGGTGAAGAAGAAGAAAATAAAAAGGAAAAGAGGTAAAAGATATCTCTCCCAAATAATGTTGCTCCTATTATTGTTGTGCCCCATGAAAATGAATCAAAAATAATTGTGGAAGATGATGCATTTGATGATGATCTCGTTATGCCTATTGCTTGTTGTGATGATTATGATTGGGAAGATAATGATACTTCTTATGATCTTGAAAAAAAAATTGGCACTTGTTTGGAAGAATATGATAATTGATATACTATTGGTGCTATCCATACCATTAATGATGAGAGTGATTATGCTTATGATATAAAAAGGCCCAAGCTTGGGGATGCTATGTTTGAAGAAGATGATGTTTTTGAGAATATATTTGCTGCAATTAATGTTTATCCCAAGCTTGGGGATGTTGCGTTTAATGAAGATGATATTTTTAGTCTCCCAAGTTTTGATATGCAAATTTATAATGATGATAGCATGCCTCCTACTTATGATGATTATGAGAGTGGGTTTGGAAGAGTGTCAACTTTATTAATTAATGATCACACTATTTTGGAGGATGTTAAATCTTATAATATTTATGAAAGTGGATTTGGAGAGTTCATGACTTTATTTAGTGATGTATCCACTATTTCGGAAGAGGTTTCAATCGATTATGATGAGAACAAAGTTGCTACTTATGATGATTATTGTGATGAAACTTATGCTATAAGAGTAGTGATGATTATATTTATAAAACTTGTCATGATTATGATTACCCTTTTTCTGAACATTATTCATTTAATGTGGAAACAATTTATAGTATTCGAGTCTCTTATGATACTCTCACTATTCCGAATGAGAAGAATTTTGCTTATGTGGAGAGTAATAAATTTTTTATGCTTATGCATCATGAAAATAATGATTTAGGTGCTGGTTATATTGTTGAATTAAATCATGATGCTACTGAAAATTATTATGAGAGAGGATCATATGCTTCTACATATTGCAATAATATCAAGTTTCCTCTCTATGTGTTGAAAATCTTGAAGATTTGCTTGTTTTGCCTTCCAATGCTAGTTGATTATTGTTCCCATAAATTGTTTGCTCAAAAAATCCCTATGCATAGGAAGTGGGTTATACTTAAATGTGCTATTCATATTCTTCATGATGCTTTCTTTATGTTTCAATTCCTACCTTTTATGTGAGCATCATTGAAATCATCATGCCTAGCTAGGGGCATTAAACATTAGCGCTTGTTGGGAGGCAACCCAATTTTATTTTAGTTTATTGCTTTTTGGTTCTGTTTAGGAATAAATAATCCATCTAGCTTCTGTTTAGATGTGGTTTTATGTTTTAATTAGTGTTTGTGCCAAGTAGAACCTTTGGGAAGACTTGGGTGAAGTCTTTATGATCATGCTATAAAAAACAGAAACTTTAGCGCTCACGAGATTAGCTAAAACTTTTTACTGAACAGGGATATTTAGTTGATTCTTTTTGAAGATGATTACTAGACATATTCCTCATGTCCACAAATTTATTTTATAATTTTTGGAGTTCCAGAAGTTTGCGTTAGTTACAAATTACTACAGACTGTTCTGTTTTTGACAGATTCTGTTTTTCGTGTGTTGTTTGCTTATTTTGATGAATCTATGGCTAGTAAAATAGTTTATAAACCATAGAGAAGTTGGAATACAGTAGGTTTAACACCAATATAAATAAAGAATGAGTTCATGACAGTACCTTGAAGTGGTGTTTTGTTTTCTTTCGCTAACGGAGCTTACAAGTTTTCTGTTAAGTTTTGTGTTGTGAAGTTTTCAAGTTTTGGGTAAAGATTCGATGGACTATGGAATAAGGAGTGGCAAGAGCCTAAGCTTGGGGATTCCCAAGGCACCCTAAGGTAATATTCAAGGACAACCAAGAGCCTAAGCTTGGGGATGCCTCGGATGGCATCCCCTCTTTCGTCTTCGTTCATCGGTAACTTCATTTGGAGCTATATTTTTATTCACCACATGATATGTGTTTTGCTTGGAGCGTCATTTTATTTTCTTTAGCTTTGCTTGTTGTTTGAATAAAATATCAAGATCTGAAATTATTAAATGGGAGAGTCTTCACATAGTTGCATAATTATCCGACTACTCATTGATCTTCACTTATATCTTTCGGAGTAGTTTGTCGTTTGCTCTAGTGCTTCACTTATATCTTTTAGAGCACAATGTTGGTTTTATTTTGAAGAAATAGATGAACTCTCATGCTTCACTTATATTATTTTGAGAGTCTTAAACAGCATGGTAATGTGCTTAATCCTAGTATGCTAGGTATTCAAGACTAGTAAAAACTTTCTTATGAGTGTGTTGGATACTATGAGAAGTTTGATGCTTGATAATTGTTTTGAGATTTAAAGATAGTGATATTAGAGTCATGCTAGTTGATTAGTTGTGAATTTGAGAGATACTTGTGTTAAAGTTTGTGATTCCCATAGCATGCACGTATGGTGAACCGTTATGTGATGAAGTCAGAGCATGATTTATTTATTGATTGTCTTCCTTATGAGTGGCGGTCGGGGACGAGCGATGGTTTTTTCCTACCAATCTATCCCCCTAGGAGCATGCACGCAATACTTTGCTTTGATAACTTGTAGATTTTTGCAATAAGTATATGAGTTCTTTATGACTAATGTTGAGTCCATGGATTATACGCACTTTCTTCCTTCCACCATTGCTAGCCTCTCTAATACCGCGTACTTTTCGCCGGTATCATACACCCACCATAAACCTTCCTCAAAACAGCCACCATACCTACCTATTATGGCATTTCCATAGCCATTCCGAGATATATTGCCATGCAACTTTCCACCGTTCCGTTTATTATGACACGCTCCATCATTGTCATATTGCATGCTTCACATGATCATGTAGTTGACATTGTATTTGTGGCAAAGCCACCGTTCATAATTCTTTCATACATGTCACTCATGAGTCATTGCACATCCCGGTACACCTCCGGAGGCATTCATATAGAGTCATATTTTGTTCTAAGTATCGAGTTGTAATTGTTGAGTTGTAAGAAAATAAAAGTGTGATGATCTTCATTTTTAGAGCATTGTCCCAAGTGAGGAAAGGATGATGGAGACTATGATTCCCCCACAAGTCGGGATGAGACTCCGGACGAAAAATAAAAAAAATAAAAAAAGAGAGAGAAAAGAGGCCATAAAAAAGGGAGAAGGCCCAAAAAAATGAGAGAAAAAGAGAGAAGGGACAATGTTACTATCCTTTTACCACACTTGTGCTTCAAAGTAGCACCATGATCTTCATGACAGAGAGTCTCTCATTTTGTCACTTTTATATACTAGTGGGAATTTTTCATTATAAAACTTGGCTTGTATATTCCAATGATGGGCTTCCTCAAAATGCCCTAGGTCTTCGTGAGCAAGCGAGTTGGATGCACACCAACTTAGTTTCTTTGGTTGAGCTTTCATATACTTATAGCTCTGGTGCATCCGTTGCATGGTAATCCCTGCTCACTCACATTGATATCTATTAATGGGCATCTCCATAGCCCATTGATACGCCTAGTTGATGTGAGACTATCTTCTCTTTTTGTCTTCTCCACAACCACCATTCTATTGCACATATAGTGCTATGTCCATGGCTCATGCTCATGTACTGCGTGAAGATTGAAAAGTTTGAGAATGTTAAAAGTATGAAACAATTGCTTGGCTTGTCATCGGGGTTGTGCATGATTTAAATATTTTGTGTGGTGAAGATAGAGCATAGCCAGACTATATGATTTTGTAGGGATAACTTTCTTTGGCCATGTTATTTTGAGAAGACATGATTGCTTTGTTAGTATACTTGAAGTATTATTGTTTTCATGTCAATATTAAACTTTTGCCTTGAATCTTTCGGATCAGAATATTCATACCACAATTAAGAAGAATTACATTGAAATTATGCCAAGTAGCATTCCACATCAAAAAAATCTGTTTTTATCATCTACCTACTCGAGGACGAGCAGGAATTAAGCTTGGGGATGCTGATACGTCTCCAACGTATCTATAATTTTTGATTGTTCCATGCTATTATATTATATATTTTGGATGTTTATGGGCTTTATTAAACACTTTTATATTATTTTTGGGACTAACCTATTGACCCAGAGCCCATTGCCAGTTCCTATTTTTTCCCTTGTTTCAGTGTTTCGAAGAAAAGGAATATCAAACGGAGTCAAAACGGAATGAAACCTTCTGGAGAAGTTATTTTTGGGAGGAAAGCTACCCGATGGACTTGGAGTGCACGTCAGGAAAGAAACGAGGGAGCCACGAGGTAGGGGGCACGCCCACCCCCCTAGGGCGCGCCCTCCACCCTCGTGGGCCCCTCGTGGCTCCCCTGATGTACTTATTCCGCCTATATATCTCCATATACCCTAAAAACTTCAGAGAACAAAATAGATCGGGAGTTCCGCCGCCACAAGCCTCTGTAGCCACCAAAACCCAATCGGGACCCTGTTCCGGCACCCTGTCGGAGGGGGGAACCCTCACCGGTGTCCATCTTCATCATCCCGGTGCTCTCCATGACGAGGAGGGAGTAGTTCACTCTCGGGGCTGAGGGTATGTACCAGTAGCTATGTGTTTGATCTCTCTCTCTCTCTCTCTCTCTCTCTCTCTCTCTCGTGTTCTTGATTTGGCACGATCTTGATGTATCGCGAGCTTTGCTATTATAGTTGGATCTTATGTTTCTTCTCCCTCTCTACTCTCTTGTAATGGATTGAGTTTTCCCTTTGAAGTAATCTTATCGGATTGAGTCTTTAAAGATTTGGGAACACTTGATGTATGTCTTGCCGTGCGTATCTGTGGTGACAATGGGATATCACGTGATTCACTTGATGTATGTTTTGGTGATCAACTTGCGGGTTCCGCCCATGAACCTATGCATAGGGGTTGGCACACGTTTTCGTCGTGATTCTTCGGTAGAAACTTTGGGGCACTCTTTGAGGTTCTATGTGTTGGTTGAATAGATGAATCTGAGATTGTGTGATGCATATCGTATAATCATACCCACAGATACTTGAGGTGACATTGGAGTATCTAGGTGACATTAGGGTTTTGTTTGATTTGTCTTAAGGTGTTATTCTAGTACGAACTCTAGGGCTGTTTGTGACACTTATAGGAATAGCCCAACGGATTGATTGGAAAGAATAACTTTGAGGTGGTTTCGTACCCTACCATAATCTCTTCGTTTGTTCTCCGCTATTTGTGACTTTGGAGTGACTCTTTGATTGCATGTTGAGGGATAGTTATATGATCCAATTATGTTATTATTGTTGAGAGAACTTGCACTAGTGAAAGTATGAACCCTAGGCCTTGTTTCCTAGCATTGCAATACCGTTTACGCTCACTTTTATCATTAGTTACCTTGCTGTTTTTATATTTTCAGATTACAAAAACTTATATCTACCATCCATATTGCACTTGTATCACCATCTCTTCACCGAACTAGTGCACCTATACAATTTACCATTATATTGGGTGTGTTGGGGACACAAGAGACTCTTTGTTATTAGGTTGCAGGGTTGTTTGAGAGAGACCATCTTCATCCTACGCCTCTCACGGATTGATAAACCTTAGGTCATCCACTTGAGGGAAATTTGCTACTGTCCTACAAACCTCTGCACTTGGAGGCCCAACAACGTCTACAAGAAGAAGGTTGCGTAGTAGACATCAGCCCCCAAGGCGCAGATGAGGCGACTGTGGAGTTGTACGCGAGGGCCTATCTGTGGTATATTCTCTCGGAGGTCGTGGTTCCAGACAGCTCCGGGAACTCTGCCAACTGGGCGTATCTGTTCTTCCTAGCGGACTGGGATACAAGGTACAGTTGGGGGACCGAATCTCTCGCCTACCTATACCGTTCGGTAAGAGAGTGTCTAATTGCCTACCTCCCTACGAAAGTGTGTCCATGACATTTTCTTATATCTGATCCTCATTTGATGTTTTGCAGCTTGACGACGCAACGCAGAGGATGGGAGACAAGTCCAATATGGGTGGCTTTGTCTGGGCCTTCTCCATTTGGATGTGGGAGCGGCTGCCGGTGGGGCGTCCGGAGAAGTTGCGAAGACGCCCATGGGAAGACTATAGCGAAGACGGCGATGAGACTCGAAAACCCACCGTAGCTTACGAGTGGGACGTTGTCAAACTCTACACGGGCCTAAACAAGACTTCATACAAGACCTACACCAACGAGTTGGACGCTTTGACGCATACGCAGGTATATGAACTCGCTCAACACCTTTCTCTTTTATTCCACTTTTAACCGAGAGTGCGAACTTACCAATGTATATGTAATAGGTAAACTGGTGGCCGTATCGACAAGACCGAGAGTGGGACTTTGATCTGAACTTGATGTGCGATGCGGACCGTGGTCTCTGGCGGTGCATCGTGCCCATGATCTATGTGTACGCCGTCGAGTGCACTTGCCACACCGCGTGGCCATGCAGTTTGGGATTTATCAGCATACCCCACCGGGCCAGCCCACCATACTGTTGGAAATATGCCCTAGAGGCAATAATAAATTAGTTATTAGTATATTTCCTTGTTCATGATAATCGTTTATTATCCATGCTATAATTGTATTGAAAGGAAACTCAGATACATGTGTGGGTACATAGACAACACCATGTCCCTAGTAAGCCTCTACTTGACTAGCTCGTTGATCAGCAGATAGTCATGGTTTCTGACTATGGACATTGGATGTCATTGATAACGGATCACATCATTAGGAGAATGATGTGATGGACAATACCAATCCTAAGCATAGCACAAGATCGTGTAGTTCGTTTTGCTAGAGCTTTTCCAATGTCAAGTACCTCTTCCTTAGACCATGAGATCGTGTAACTCCCGGATACCGTGGGAGTGCTTTGGGTGTACCAAGCGTCTGGCGAATCGGGTGACTATAAAGGTGCATTACAGGTATCTCCAAAAGTGTCTCATTGGGTTGACACGGATCGAGACTAGGATTTGTCACTCCGTATGGCGGAGAGGTATCACTGGGCCCACTCGGTAGTGCATCATCATAATGAGCTCAAAGTGGCCAAGTGTTTGGTCACGGATCATGCATTACAGTGCGAGTAAAGTGACTTGCGGCAACGAGATTGAGCGAGGTATTGGGATACCGACGATCGAATCTCGGGCAAGTAAAATACCGATTGACAAAGGAATAGTATACTGGGGTTGATTGAATCCTCGACATCGTGGTTCATCCGATGATATCATCGAGGAGCATGTGGGAGCCAACATGGGTATCCAGATCCGCTGTTGGTTATTGCCCGAGAGCCGTCTCGGTCATGTCGCATGTCTCCGAACCCGTAGGGTCTACACACTTAAGGTTCGGTGGCGCTAGGGTTGTATGAATATGAGTATGCAGCAAACCAAATGTTGTTGAGTCCGGATGAGATCCCGGACGTCACGAGGAGTTCGGAATGGTCTGGAGGTAAAGATTTATATATGGGAAGTCTTATTTTGGTCGCTGGAAAAGTTTCGCACTTTATCGGTATTGTACCGGAGTCTTTGAAAGGGGTCCGGGGTCCACCGGGGTCCACCTGCCCGGGGGCCACATGGGCTGTAGGGGTGCGCCTTGGCCTATATGGGCCAAGGGCACCAGCCCCAAGAGGCCCATGCGCTGGAGATAAGAGAGAGGGGAGAGTCCTAAAGGGGGAAGGCACCTCCGAGGTGCCTTGGGGAGGATGGACTCCTCCCCCCCTCTTGGCCACACCCCTTCCTTGGAGGAAGGGGCAAGGCTGCGCCCTCCCCCCTCTCTTGCACCTATATAAAGGGAGGGGAGGGAGGGGTGGCCGCACCCTGAAGCCCTTGGCGCCTCCCCTCTCTGCTATACCTCCTCCTCCTCCCGTAGTTGCTTAGCGAAGCCTTGCCGGAGTTCTGCTGCATCCACCACCACGCCGTCGTGCTGCTGGATCATCATCAACCTCTCCTTCCCCCTTGCTGGATCAAGAAGGAGGAGACGTCATCCACTCCGTACGTGTGTTGAACGCGGAGGTGCTGTCCGTTCAACACTAGGTCATCGGTGATTTGGATCACGACGAGTACGACTCCATCATCCCCGTTCCATTGAACGCTTCCGCACGCGATCTACAAGTGGTATGTAGATGCAATCACTCTCCCATGACTCGTTGCTTAGATGAACTCATAGATGGATCTTGGTGAAACCATAGGAAATTTTTTAATTTTCTGCAACGTTCCCCAACACGTACCGGCGGCCACGCGCTCCACCTGTGAGCGCTTTGTTCTCCGTGCCCATGATTTCATTACGATTATCATGTTTCTTGTTGCTTATGAGGATCTTATTGCGCTTATGATGATTCTTGTTGCTTATGCCTTGTAGGATGAGCCGGCAGAAGAATCAGTCAATCACAGACTGGGGAGAGGAGCATAAAACTCATGTGACGGAGTGGAACCGACGGAGGTTCCGTAAAGATGGGGAGAGGAAAGTGACTGACTGGGATGCTTACCTGGGCCGACACATGAGGTAGTACGATGATGGCCAGAAGAACCGTCTTCGTCTCAGGCCTTGGTGGACGGCGGAAGACATCGCGAAGCTGGAGAGGGATGACCCCGATGAACAGGCATACCAGGCCGACATCAGAGACATGCACAGTGGATTTAGGGAGTTTGCACCCCTCATCAACAGAGTGGTAAGTTTGAACCGACGGTTGTATTTAAAATATTTTATTCATCATCGTGACTAACTTATGTCGTTGCAGTCCGGTGAGCTGAACAGATGCATCTTTGAAGCCTCAGATGCACTAGGTGATCTTCCCGGAAGCGTACAACCGGAGAACAGAGTGAGGGGGACAATGAAGGTACAATTTCAGCCTCCTCGGAACAGATGCATCTTGTTCACTTGCAATCAGTCCATCTGATACTTATTATGACCTTGTTTCATTGTGAGTGCAGAAGTTCGTGCAGCGTTGTCGCAAGCTGGTAGGGCTGCTCGGGTGTGCTGGAGCTGGGTCAGTTGAAGCTTATCAGCCTGTAGCCACACAGGGTCTCATCGGCTCATCGAGCCATGCTCCCTCGTCGTCTAGGTTGGTTGGGGAGGAGGAGGAGGAGGATGAGGAGGAGGAGGCCACACATGAAGAAGAGGAGGAGGAGGAGGATGAGAGCAACGGGGAGGAGGAGTACGATGAAGATTATGGACCTCCACCAACTCAAACATCTCAAGCATCTCAGCTGCCGAAGAAGAGGAATCCGAAGAAGAAGGATTTGCTGAGTCCGGACCCTTTCCAGAAACCGGTTCCCCGCCGGCCCAAGAAGAAGACTGTAGAGACTCGTTCAAAGAGTAACGAGGACCGTACCTCCAAGAGGGGAAGGAGCAACTGATTATGCTCTTCGATACTTGGCTCTTTTAGTTTGGTTGAACTTGTCTAGTGGTTATGAAACTACGTGGAACTATGTGTTTGCTATTTGTGGATTTATGTGTTTGCTACTACGTGGAACTCCGTCGAAGTTCGTTTGAAATGTTATATGCACAAGTTATCTAATGTGGATCTATGTGATGCCCAAGTTTAATTGTTTAAAATCTGTGATATTGCTGTCATATTTGTAAAACTTGCTGTGATATTGCTGCCATATTGAATTCGAAAACAAGCAACCAAATGAACTAGAAACAACAAAACACAGGACCCTACCGCCAAGTACCCTGGCAGTAGGGTCAGACACCCTACCGCCAGCCCCTACAGAAACTTTACACTGGAAAACACAGGACCCTACCGCCAGGGGCTCTGGCAGTAGGGTCACACAGCCTACCGCCAGGCCCCATGGCGGTAGGGTGAACCTATCGCCAGGGGCTCTGGCGATAGGGTCACACAGCCTACCGCCAGGCCCCATGGCGGTAGGGTGAACCTACCTCCAGGTCCACTGCACATTTCGTTACAGAAGGGTTGTACGGCAAAACCCTGCCACACCCTACCGCCAGGGGATCTAGTGGTAGGGTTAAACAGCCTACCGCCAGGCCCCCTGGCGGTAGGTACTTATCCACGTTAGCGCAGTCAAACGGCCGCCGTCCTCCTCCGTCGCACCCTACCGCCATGGGTCGTGGCGGTAGGCTGTATAACCCTACCGCCAGATCCTCCGGCGGCAACAAAAGGGTCAAATCCCGAATTTTTTTGCAACGGGGGTCAGATCCTGAATTTCTTACCAAAAAGGGTCAAAACACGAAATTTTGCCCCGCGTGGACGAACTCAAAGCAACTCCAACACGCCCGTCCGCCTGCTTACATTAAACAACATGTGTGTCAAGGAACGGCGAGCCGGCACCACCCGTCCGTCCATTTGCCGCCCACAATTAATCACGTCTCCGGTTTGCTCTACCGTTCCCTGCTATATAAATCGTAGGTCCGGCCATAGCCGCATCCATCATCCTTCGCTTCCTTCCTCCTCTCTGCATCACACCCGTCATGGCCTTCTCGAGCTCCAAAGCCTGGAACAACCTCTCATTCGAGCAGAAAAAGAAGATCGCCGCCATTGCAGTCAGCTGGCAGGCATACGAAGGTTGGCGATGTAGACGTCCCAATGGAGGACGCGGCTGAGGATGCGCCGACGCCATCCTCCCCGCCGGTGCATGCCGGCATCACCATGCGTGAGGCACGTGCCCACTACACGGGCATGGTGGTGGAGGAGCGGAAGGCTAGGTTCCAGCATGCGCAGGCCAACCAGGCGTACAACCTTCGTCTCCTCGACTAGCACCGGTGCACGGAGGAGCGACTTGCCGCCGGCACGGCCATAATGTCAAACATGGGCGTGACCTGCAAGAGGCGTTGGTCGACTACAACCGCACTGCCTGCGAAATTCGCCACACCTGCTAGCTGTACATCCATTATTAGGCGTATTTACATGCCGCCTGCAAGGAGATGGACGAGGCAGCGAATGAAGTGTTCGGCAAGAGCGACGAAGATGTGTCCATGGCCACGGTCACATGCTGCCATGGCCATGTCCCGCCGGCATGACCACGAAGCTGACACGTCCGCGAGCGCCGTCGGCAACGACGAAGAGTAGAGCATGGGATGTCGCCGACGCTCGGGTCTCGGGAAGGCCACCTCTCCTCCCCCCGTTGAAGTCAAGCTTTATGGTCTCAACATCGTAGGCCGATTAGCCGCTTGGCGGCAACGTGGAGGCAGATAGCTTCACTTTCCGGGCTCATGGCTGCAGATGGTTGCGGACGAGGTGGGACTTCATTTTCCGTAGGCTCATGGCCGGCGGTCATTTTTGTCTAGGTTTAGAGTCCGGTCTAGTTGAAATGTGTCTAAATATGATGAATTTGCTCCGGTTTAGATGAAAAGCATCATCACGTTTTATGTAAAAACCATTCGGGTTTGAATGAATATTGTCTGGTATATTTAAATATGCATCAAATTTGATCAATTTCATTAGAATTCATTTGAAATGTAACCGGATATATGTGGATAGTATTGGATGGCCGGCTCCCGCATCTGTGTCCGTTTCACAGATCAGGATCGGAGATGACCTAGGTATAGACCTCTAAACTCCCTTGTCAGATCCCGGCTTCTAGAAGTCAAGGATGCTTGAGTTGACTGGACTTGCTCTCGCTGCAGTGAGCAAAACGCCGCTCTTGTGGTCAAGTAGAAAACCCAGATTGAAATGGATAGATATACAGCGGCCCTGCAGGAGAGAAGTTTCGGTACGCTGCATAAAAAGTTAACGATGATTGAACGGGATTAGGGATGCTAATCTCAAACCTTCTGGGTATCCTCAGGTCTTCTTAGTAGCCCAACCAAATGAACCAAATTTTAGGAAGTGATGATGTGAACTTTGGAAATCTGCATTATTCTAAATGAGATCGGCCGCTACCCCCGCTGTGCCACGTGTGCATGGATGTACAGTAGAGGTGGAACCGTAGGCAGCTGAAATATCTGGTGGAAACTCCGACTGATTGATTGATCGGTGACCGGACAGGGAAACTGGAGGTACAGTCTACCGTTTCGCTTGTGACACGCAAAAGGAAACGGAAGGGGGAGCGAGAAAACGGCGAGCCACCCACTCGGCCACTCCGCTCCATCAGTGCACTCCACTAGAGCAGGAGCAAAGCCGATCGAGCTGAACTGACCGGCGGCTAGATCTCTCTCAGTCGCAGCTAGCTAGCGTAGCACCACCCCTTTGTACTACTAGTGGTGTCTGGTCGATGTGAACACGCGTCCGGTGTGCATGCGCTCGATTAGTACGTACGTGATGATGTAGCAGGATCGAGGTGCCTGGCCGTAATCGTGCAATTCCACGTCCGGGGCCTGTGTCTCATGATTGGGGGATTTTGCTTTAAGCAAAAGGAGCGGCTCCATTTATGCCTGTCTTTCTGCATAAAGAATCAGCTTTGGATTTGGCCAAGATAAGTACTTCTCAGTACTCAAGGGCGGATGCCAGCTTTTGGACATGGAGCATCAGCAAAGCACCAGATCTGCGTGGACCAACTCATGTCCTCCTCTCCTTTTGGCCATCCAACGTGGTACGAACTCCATCCGCGGTGTGCCTGCTGCCTGCAATCAGTGCAGACCGCGCTGTTGCTCTCCGTGATCAGCGACTCATGCTGGGAACTCCATCGGCCACTCTTAAGTTCTCATGATAGCTGGACAGGTAACCTCACACCCGTCGCTTCTTATTACGTACAGTACAGTTCACACCATAGCCGCGCTCACCGGGTCAACCATCATGACCAAAGCGAGATTGACTAAACTAATAAACTAATAAATAAACACTAGTAATGCCTAACTCGTCCATAGCAAATCCTGACGTGGATTCGAAAGTTCACATGTTTGGTCCCATGTTAAAATTTAAATTTATATCCTGCAAGTCAATTTGCACACCTCTTCTGCGAGTATTAAAAAAAGTGTGGTTAGCTCTCTCTAGATAACAATTAACTTAGTCCCATTTAACTTTTACACCGCTTGATTTTACGCAGAGATTCGTAAATAAAAAACTTCCTTGTCTTCTTTTATGTTTGATTCATGAAATGGTGTAAAAGTTAGATGAGTCTTTGTTAGAATTACCAAATCCGTTAGAAAAATCTAACCGTTGGGTAAAATCGAGTAATGACATGCCCCTTCTGTTTTATAGTACTTGATGATAACATGCGAATTGTGTGACACGTAATCTGACTATTTCTCGGGATGACTAACATCCACTGGCTCTGACCCAGATAGATCAATCTCATTAGCTGCTTGACTGCCCTGACCGAATTTATACACTCCGCTAACTTCTACGGTATTCTCCTCATTCGCCACATGTTGCACTAGGGCATATGAGTGGATTCTTCGGTTTGTGCAACACCTTAACAAGGCCAGCCACTTTTGGCTCCTATCTATCAGCATCAACTCCCACGATATGTTTCTACATGATTTGGTCCATAATGTATGAATATCGAGGGAACACATTTCGTGATCCAGCCCAAAACTAATAGTCAACCAGTACTTCAACAGTCTAATGTCCAGTCTTACTGGGTCTGGAAGTATCATGAGGCAAGTTTTGTACTCATTAAGATCAACCCCCAACTCATTATTTCGGACATTAACAAGGCCATGGTAAACAGTCGAATTAACTGATTCAGACATTTTCACCGGTCAGGCATTTTCATCTTGACATCAATCACAACGAAAAAATAATCCCCTCTAAACTAACTAAACACTAAAATACCACACCACAGAATTAAAACTACAAGTATGCAATATGACTCATCTACACTAACTAAACGCTAAAACTTAACTTCCCCGAAACGCCTCCCGGTTCGCTCCTAGGGCGACTCCGGAGGCCAACCCTGCCACCGGCCCTAGACTACCTTACATCGTCGTCTTTCCCCTGTGCCGCCGGAGGAGGCCGTTGATGCTTACGGCGTCGGCGGGGCTCTCCCATACGACTCTCTCTTTCCCTCCTCCGGCTTGGCCGGCCTCCTCCTGCCGCCTCTACGCGATGTACGTGCATGGATCTCGTGCCCTGTGTGGGTTGCGGCGTCGATCTGGCACGCGACCATCAGCGAGCACCACTGGTTGTGTCCTTCGATGAGCCGTACGGGTGGCGCTCTGGCGCGGCGGCTAGCACTATGTAGGCCTGGATCTGGCTCAGTGCGAGGCCGTGGTGTGGGGTTGGCGCATGCCATGGCGCTATGGCCGTTGCTGCGGCGTGCGATGGAGTGGTGCGGCGGACTTCCTGATCTGGCATTGTGCATGGCTACTGGCTTCTCCATGCCCGTCTCGGTACGAGGCCGCCCATGGGCGTGCAGGGCCTGATGAGTTGGGCTGCTGGCTAGCTCGTCCTGGCTCTCTGCTGGAAGTGGACCACGGCGTTGAGGTGCTAGCATTTCGCACGTCCAGTGGCCGGGAGACGGCACTGCGGCGGTCTGGTGGTGGTGATACAGATCCAATTGGCTTTCCACGACGCGGAAGTGGTCATCAAAAGATCTTCGGTAAGGCTAATCTCTCTAGATCTGGTGATTAACTTCAGCGGTGAGCAATCAAATTATGGAAGACGACTTGACACAGAGGAATGGTTATGCAGTGATGGCGGTTGCATCGCATGTAACTGTTGGGATCGCAGAAAAGTGGTGACGACAAAACATCATTGATTTCGTTGGTGGTGTGAAAGTGCAACTATCCCTAGGTAGTTTTCGTAATTCCTAAGAACATATAGCTCATTGAGCTAACATCATTCCGAGATAAATATTTCAGGAAAAGCTCAATAAATAGCATGGCATGGATGAGGAAAGTGGACCCCTCAAAATACTAAGGATAAAAGGATTGGCTCAAGCTCAAAGCTCAAGACTCTACATTTTATATTTTAGTGATCCAAGATCACATTGAGTCTATAGGAAAAGCCAATACTATCAAGGAGGGATGAGGTGTTGCTTAATGGCTTGCTTGCTCAAAGTGCTTAGTGATATGCTCCAAAACCCTCAACTACTTTCTCACATCCACATATGACCTAAACCAAAAGTCAAACTAGGCCCCACCGATTCTTTCTATCCGGCGCCACCGAGTTCAGATGCCATAGCCACTGCCACAAACCCTAGGCAAATCGGTCATCTCGGTCTCACCGAGATGGGATTGTAATCTCTCTATTTCCCTTCATAACGTTTCGGTCCCACCGAGATGAGCGATCGGTCCCACCGAGATTGCAATGTAAACTCTCTGTTTCCTTTTTGTAACGTTTCGGTCCCACCAAAATGAGCGAATCGGTCCACCGAGTTTACCTGACCAACTCTCTGGTTAGCTTATTACCAAAATCGGTCCCACCGAGTTTGGGTAATCGGTCTCACCGAGATTACGTTATGCCCTAACCCTAACCATATCGGTCCTACCGAGTTGCATGTCGGTCCCATCGAAAATCCTAACGGTCACTAGATTTGCTGAATCGGTCCGACCGAGTTTATCAATTTGGTCCCACCGAGTTTGGCAGGTTGTGTGTAACGGTTAGATTTTGTGTGGAGGCTATATATACCCCTCCACCCACTCTTTATTCGTGCAGAAAGCCATCAGAATGAACCTACGCTTCCAATACACATTTTCTGAGAGAGAACCACCTACCCTTGTGTTGAGGCCAAGATATTCCATTCCTACCATATGAATCTTGATCTCTAGCCTTCCCCAAGTTGCTTTCCACTCAAATCTTCTTTCCACCAAATCCAAATCCTGTGAGAGATAGTTGAGTGTTGGGGAGACTATCATTTGAAGCACAAGAGCAAGGAGTTCATCATCAACACACCATTTGTTACTTCATGGAGAGTGGTGTCTCCTAGATTGGCTAGGTGTCACTTGGGAGCCTCCGACAAGATTGTGGAGTTGAACCAAGGAGTTTGTAAGGGCAAGGAGATCGCCTACTTTGTGAAGATCTACCGCTAGTGAGGCAAGTCCTTCGTGGGCGACGGCCATGGTGGGATAGACAAGGTTGCTTCTTCGTGGACCCTTCGTGGGTGGAGCCATCCCTGGACTCGCGCAACCGTTACCCTTCGTGGGTTGAAGTCTCCATCAACGTGGATGTACGATAGCACCACCTATCGGAACCACGACAAAAACATCGGTGTCTCCAATTGCGTTTGAATTCTCCAAACCCTTCCCTTTACATTTTTGCAAGTTGCATGCTTTACTTTCCGCAGCTCATATACTCTTTGCATGCTTGCTTGAATTGTGTTAAGATTGCTTGACTTGTGCTAAGATAGCTAAAATTTGCCAAAGACTAAAATTGGGAAAAGGATAAGTTTTTATTTGGTCAAGTAGTCTAATCACCCCCCTCTAGACATTCTTTCGATCCTACAAGTGGTATCAGAGCTTTGGTCTCCATTTCCTTTGATTTCCATAGCTTTTGGTGGTCATAGCCTTGGTTTCACAACCTAGGAGAGTATGGCTTCTAGCGAGGGAAATTATCACCGTAGAGGTCCTTATTTTGATGGTACTAATTTTGCTAGTTGGAAGCATAAGATGAAAATGCATATTCTTGGACATAACCCCGCCGTTTGGGCTATTGTGTGTATTGGCTTGCAAGGGGAATTCTTTGATGGGAGAGAACCGAACCGTGAAGCTAGCGAGGAAGAGTTGAAGATGCTGCAATACAACGCTCAAGCTTGTGATATCCTCTTCAACGGATTGTGCCCCGAAGAATTAAACAAAATTAGCCGTCTTGAGAATGCAAAGGAAATTTGGGATACTTTGATTGATATGCATGAAGGTACCGACTCCGTCAAGAATCCAAGTTGGATGTGCTTCAAAGTCAACTTGACAAGTTCAAAATGAAGGATGGTGAAGGTGTCGCTGAAACGTACTCTAGGCTTGCTCTTATCACAAATGAGATTGCCGGCTTAGGAAGTGAAGAGATGACCGACAGATTCATCATCAAGAAGATCCTAAGAGCCTTGGATGGAAAATATGATACCGTGTGCACATTGATCCAAATGATGCCCAATTACAAAGATCTCAAGCCAACGGAAGTCATTGGAAGAACTGTTGCTCATGAGATGTCACTCAAGGATAAGGAGGAACTTCACAACAAATCAAGTGGTGCTTACAAAGCCTCATGTGAAGCCCCCACATCAAGTGAGAAACAAACCTTCAATGAAGAATTGAGCTTAATGGTGAAGAACTTCAACAAATTCTACAAGAGTAGAAGCAAAGAGAGAAGCTCCAATTCAAGGTCCTACAATGACAAAAGATCTTCTAGTCGAGAGCGTAATTGCTACAATTGTGGAAGACCCGGACACTATTCCAATGAGTGTACGACACCCTACAAAAGAAGAGAAGATTCTCCAAAAAGAAGAAGTATAAGAGAAGAATCACCACCAAGAGAGAGAAGGAGTAGAGATGATCGTTATGAACGAAGACCCTCACGGAGAAGCAAGGATTCGGAAAGGAAGGAAAAGTCATCAAGGAGCTACACAAAACGAAGACATCAAGCTCTTGTTGGTGAATGGGTATCCGGCTCCGACTCCGAAAATCACTCCGAGAGAAGCTATCACTCCGACTCCGAATATACTCAAGATGAAGGTGTTGCCGGTCTAGCACTTGTGTCAACCAACTCCTACGACATATTTGATTCACCAAATGAAGGAATTGGAACATGCCCAAAGGTCCAAAGGTAACACAACCCGAGTATGTTGATTTCAATAGTGATGAAGATGACTTGTAAGGTGATGATGATTTACTTGTTGACAACTCTAGTGATGAATACTATGATGAAACGTTAATTAATCATGCAAATCAAGATAAAACGAATGACAATGATAAGGATAAGATTGAGCTTCTAACTAAAGAACTAAACACTCTTAAGTTAGCTCATGAAACTATCTTAGGAGATCATCGAGAACTTTTAAGGACTCATGAGAAGTTACGCTTTGAAAAGATCAACCTTGAGCAAGAGCATGAGTTCTTAAAGGCAATCAATGATGATCTTCGCAAGAAAAGTTCTTCTTACATTGCCAAGCATTTACTCTTATCTACTTACATGCCTCAAGTTAAGTCTAGTAACAAGAACAAGAAGGATTCTTCCTCTAGTAGTAACAATAATCATGCTAAATCCAATGTTGTTGCTTCTAGTAGTTCTCTTGATTCCACTAATGATTCTCTTAGCCAAGTTACACTTGAGCAAGAAAATAGCTTATTGAAGGGAATTATAGAGAAAGGTGTTTACAAGAGCAAGCAAGGAACGCACCGAAAGAATCAAGGTGTTGGTTTTGAACGAAAGTTCAATGCCAATGGAGTTGAGTGGGAAGAAGATCAATACCCCAAGACGAAGGTTGTTCCCCAACAAGAGAAGTATGATCCTACTTCTTTCAAAGGGACACAAGCTCAAGATGATCTTCCACCACAAGACCACGAGCAAAAAGGCAAGGACAAGCTTCAAGAAGAAATTGATGCATTTGAAGAAGCTCCTAAGGCCTTGGTCAAGTGGGTTCCCAAGACTACATCAAGTTCCACTTCATCAAGTACGACTACAACTCTGAGGATTCCCATCAAGATGCTGTGGATCCCGAAGAAGAAGAACTAGAGAGTTCTTGAGGGTGACTCCGCCAACATATTTCACTCATATCATTTTGGCAAGGACAAGTGCAATCAACTTCCACATCTTGCACTAGTTTAAGGAGTCACAAACCCTCGTGTTGGTAAGACAAGGGACAAGGTAATCTAATGCTCTTATAGACATTATCTTGTGTGTGCATCACTCTATGTCTATGGATATCCTTGTTTGTTCCTTGTGGTACTAACCCGTGTAGGTATTGAAAGTGCAACTCACTCCAAAGGATTGCTCCAAATGATCTACATCAACATTGAGCATCCACATCTTCAACACCTACATGAAGTCATCATCGACAAAACCCAAGGTTAGTTTATCCCTCTAAGGGGGGATCTCACA
Organism: Aegilops longissima; assembly: GCA_021605205.1. NCBI lineage: Eukaryota > Viridiplantae > Streptophyta > Magnoliopsida > Poales > Poaceae > Aegilops > Aegilops longissima. The sequence goes on from CM038680.1 coordinate 517,757,109, forward strand.
TCTAGGGGGAGCTTTACTCTAAGAATTGAGCTAAAGCAACTCTAATGGTGTGAACACAACAATGCATTATGTAACAGTGGTAACCCCACTTGAGCTTAAATGATGAGTATGACCTATGATCAAATGTTCTCATTTGACTCCTAAGTCAATATGCTCATATATAGATGACCTAGTCATCGCCAATTGCTTGATAGATGCTAGAATTGGTTGTGTATGCTTTGCCACATATTTCATTTGCCATTTTATTGTGTGAGCATGTTGGTTGCATATTTTACTCATTCGAGGACATCCACTTGTTATTTTGATTGATTGTTTTCTTTTTCTTTTGCCAAGTGGATGGACAAGAATGCCTAAGAACCTTCTCTAGCTATCTATGCTCTTCTCGTCTCAAACTCTATTCATGCTACATCACAAAATTTGATCAAGTCAGATTCGAACCACTCGTGTGAGGAGCACTGAGTCCCGATTCGTCATAGACTTAAACTTCCAAAACTTCTTTGTGCGTTTCGGTCTGACCGATTCATCCATTTCGGTCATACCGAGATCACTAAGTCGATCTAGGTTTTCAATCTCGGTGCAACCGATTTGAACTTTCCGGTCACACCGAGTTGATGTAACTGCTTGCAGTTATGCATCTCGGTGCCACCGAGTTGTTCCACTCGGTCACACCGACAGGGTCGGGCTATATATACCCACGGGCAAAATTCTAGAAATTTTCTCCGAACTCTTTCGCCCGCGCTCAGCCCGCTCTGCCTCCAGGGTCTCCGGATCGTCCTCCTCGTCGCCAGCTGCCTCCTGCCGCTGGTCTCCGCCGCCGTCAACGGGAATCATCCCCGCTGTTGCCGCCGTAGCGAGTTCATCGCCGAACTAGGGTATGAACTTGATCACTGTGCTATCCTTATCTGATTCCTAGCACATTGTGTTCGCCATGAATCTTGCCATGATTGAAATCCAGTCAAAACACTCCATAGATTAGAGATGAATTGAAAATTTAGGGTTAGGTTTCCGCCGAAACCATCTCGGACCAACCGAATTGTGGAACTCGGTACCACCGATTCGGCTAAGGCCATTGCATATGTAACTCTCGGTCTGACCGAGAATTGCAAATCGGTGTGACCGAGTTCAGGACTTTGTGAAACCCTAGCAGTCATGGTGCCACCGAACTATGACTCGGTCTGACCGAGTTCACTAGTTTAGGTTCCAAAAGCTGCTGCGGTATCACCGAGTTTACAAATCGGTAAATCCGAAATGCTTTCTGTGGAAAACTAAAACTAAGTTTTTGACTCATTCTTTTGCAAAAACCTTTGTATTTTGTGATGCTCATCCACTCTATCTCATCTATATCTACTCACAGGGTCTGTTGTCAGTGATTGCAATATGTCTGATCAAAGTGATAGCCAGAACAGGGAAGAGGAGCAGGTTCACATGAGTGAGGGCACTAGTCCCTGTAGCATCTATGATGAGGGCAGCAGGAGCACCCCAAGCAACCTACCCAAAGCTACCACCAGGGCCAGAAAGAAGAGAACCTCAAAATCTAAGGATGAAGACTATGTGGCAGTTGAGGATGAGGCCACTTCCAAGAAGAAGGTTCTCAAGAAAGAATATGGCTCAGCTGCAGCAACTAAGCCAGGTCTGAAGACCAAAAGGCCAGCAGGAAGACAACCCATGTCTAAAGCCACAACCTCCACTCAATCATCTCTGGAAGCTGAACCCAAAGAGGATGCTGCAGAAGGGAAGAAGAGGAAGGAAAGGGTCAAGAAGACCATGGCCAGAGTAATTGGAAAGCCTTCCATGATGGAAGAGGAGGAAGAAGAAGAGGATGCTGCACCAGCACCCAAAGCTCAGAAGCTTATGGGTGATGCCATTAGGTCAGTGACTGCTTCATCAAAGCCCAAAGTAGCACCCAAGGTTGCCTCCAAACCCAAGACTGCACCCAAGAGGAGTACCAGGAACATTCCAGCTGCTGAGAAGAACAAGGCCCCAGTGCCTGAAACTATTGCTGAAGAAGAAGATGATGAGACACATGTGTTGAGAAAATTGAAGCCTAAAATTCCAGATCATAATGATGCCCATCATGTAGCTGAGAACATGAAGATCATGAAGGACTCAGGATTGAGGCTATGGAGAGAGTCAGATCCATATGCCACCAGAAGGAGAACTGTTGTAGACTACAGGTTCCACACAAAGGAAGAGTAGGACTTCTATGAGACATTTCTGCTGGACAAGAAGCCAATAGTGTGTGACATGAGATGGGTCAACTGGGAATACATCAAGGAGAATGAAGAACACTATCCTGGTGTGTATGAAAATTTCAGTGCTTGTGGAGTGGCAGACTTTGTTGGGCAGAAGCTCACAAAGTGGAATGATGAGCTAATAATGCAATTCTACTCCACAGCACACTTCTATCCAGATGGCAGGATAGTATGGATGTCTGAAGGTACTAGGTACCAATCATCAATTGAAGAATGGGCTAATCCGATCAATGCACCTAAGGAGGAAGAGGATGACTTGGATGTCTATGCCAAGAAGAAGATGGATCACAACACTATGGCACATATGTACAAGGAGATCCCAGATGCTGCTATAGAATCACACAAGTTTGGATCAGTACATTACCTTCTGTCAGGACTGCCAACCATTAACTGGATCCTCAGGCACACTCTCTTGCCCAAGTCAGGTGATCACAACATGATCAAAGGCCATGTAATAAATCTGCTACACTTATTTGATGTGCCACAAAAGTTCAAGGCCATGAGTCTTATAGTTGAAACTATCAAGAGGGCAGCTGCTGACCAAAAGAAAAGTTGTGGGTATGCCCCACAGATCCAGGAGCTGATTAACTCCAAGATGGGCACTGGCACATACTTGTTGGACAAGGAGCACATGCCTATCTATCCAGACTTTGAGGAAAACCAAGTGGTTATGAATGAAGATGAACCATCTTCTGTGCAAGCTCAAGCGAAGAAGGAGAAGGCAAGGACTGAGAAGGCTGCCAAGATGCCAACAATGGAAGAGGCATCTCAGTACTTCTTGAAGAGAAAACAGGATCAACCTGGCTACTTGATTGCATCCACTCTGAGGATTGAGAAGGGGCTGGCCACCTTGACTCAAAACCAGGAGAGCCTGGAGAGGATCATGGAGCAGAAGTTCTATGACATGGATGTGAAGGTAACAGAGATCCAGTCTGTTGTTGAGCAACTTCAGGATGATATGCAGGAGAGGAAGGGCAAGGCAAACACTAAGGCATTTGCCAGAGTGCCTTGAGCTCAGAGGTCAGCTGCAGTGCCAGTGAAAGACACCAGAGCCACTTCATCTGCACCAGCTACAGCTTCAGTGCCACCAGCTCCAGCACCTACTCCACCAGCTCCATCTACATCAATTGATGCCTTCGTCCTTGGCGTTCTATCTACACCACCACCTGAAGATCAAGCCTGAGAGAGGATTTAGTGCTATGCATTTTCTGTGAACTTTTTGGTAACTTGTTGCCAAAGGGGGAGAAAAATGTATAGATCATAGGCTTCGAGAGAGAGCGTTTCTTTTTATTCTCCCTTGCTTTGGTGGTTGAACTTTATTTGCTTGATTGAGATACTTTCTGTCTGTGTGATACTTGGATGATCATGTGTTTGATCATATGCTACATTAATGCTTATTAGATGACATTATCCTTTTATCTCTATATGATCATTCACTTTGCTTGGTGATGAGTGCATGTATTCTATTGTTATCATTTTGAGCGCTCCACCAAGATGTATCTGACATGGAAGAGTAACCCATGAGCCTAACCCTTTGTGCATTTGTAGTCCAAAGCAAATCTTAAACTATGCACAAATTTAGGGGGAGCTCTTGCTTTTAACATACTTCTCAAAGCGACAATGTTTTTCACTCTTATTATCATTTGTCGAAGCTTTGATCTATATGTTGTCATCAATTACCAAAAAGGGGGAGATTGAAAGTGCAACTATCCCTAGGTGGTTTTGGTAATTCCTAACAACATATAGCTCATTGAGCTAACATCATTCCAAGATAAATATTTCAGGAAAAGCTCAATGAATGGCATGGCATGGATGAGGAAAGTGGACCCCTCAAAATACTAAGGATAAAAGGATTGGCTCAAGCTCAAAGCTCAAGACTCTACATTTTATATTTTAGCGATCCAAGATCACATTGAGTCTATAGGAAAAGCCAATACTATCAAGGAGGGATGAGGTGTTGCTTAATGGCTTGCTTGCTCAAAGTGCTTAGTGATATGCTCCAAAACCCTCAACTACTTTCTCACATCCACATATGACCTAAACCAAAAGTCAAACTCGGCCCCACCGATTCTTTCTATCCGGCGCCACCGAGTTCAGATGTCATAGCCACTGCCACAAACCCTAGGCAAATCGGTCTCACCGATAGGGATCTCGGTCTCACCGAGATGGGATTGTAATCTCTCTGTTCCCTTCGTAACGTTTCGGTCCCACCGAGATGAGCGATCGGTCCCACCGAGATTGCAATGTAAACTCTCTGTTTCCTTTTCGTAACGTTTGGTCCCACGAAATGGCGAATCGGTCCCACCGAAGTTTACGACCAACTCTCTGGTTAGCTTATTACCAAAATCGGTCCCACCGAGTTTGGGTAATCGGTCTCACCGAGATTACATTATGCCCTAACCCTAACCATATCGTTCCTATTGGGTTGCATGTCGGTCCCACCGAAAATACTAACGGTCACTAGATTTGCTGAATCGGTCTGACCGAGTTTATCAATTCTGTCCCACCGAGTTTGGCAGGTTGTGTGTAACGGTTAGATTTTGTGTGGAGGCTATATATACCCCTCCACCCACTCTTCATTCATGGAGAGAGCCATCAGAATGAACCTACACTTCCAATAAACATTTTCTGAGAGAGAACCACCTACCCTTGTATTGAGGCCAAGATATTCCATTCCTACCATATGAATCTTGATCTCTAGCCTTCCCCAAGTTGCTTTCCACTCAAATCTTCTTTCCACCAAATCCAAATCCTGTGAGAGAGAGAGAGTTGAGTGTTGGGGAGACTATCATTTGAAGCACAAGAGCAAGGAGTTCATCATCAACACACCATTTGTTACTTCTTGGAGATTGGTGTCTCCTAGATTGGCTAGGTGTCACTTGGGAGCCTGCGACAAGATTGTGGTGTTGAACCAAGGAGTTTGTAAGGGAAAGGAGATCGCCTACTTCGTGAAGATCTACCGCTAGTGAGGCAAGTCCTTCGTGGGCGACGGCCATGGTGGGATAGACAAGGTTGCTTCTTCATGGACCCTTTGTGGGTGGAGCCCTCCGTGGACTAGCGCAACCGTTACCCTTCATGGGTTGAAGTCTCCATCAACGTGGATGTACGATAGCACCACCTATCGGAACCATGACAAAAACATCTGTGTCTCCAATTGTGTCTGAATTTTCCAAACCCTTCCCTTTACATTCTTGCAAGTTGCATGCTTTACTTTCCGCTGCTCATATACTCTTTGCATGCTTGCTTGAATTGTGTTAAGATTGCTTGACTTGTGCTAAGATAGCTAAAATCTGCCAAAGACTAAATTTGGGAAAAGGATAAGTTTTTATTTGGTCAAGTAGTCTAATCACCCCCCTCTAGACATACTTTTGATCCTACATGGTGCTACTTAAGCACCTGGTCTCGAGCTCCAGTGCGAAAGCATAGGTCATACCCAAGTTGGTTATACCTGGCAGTGGCGATGTTTTATTACGTCATTACCTTGTTGAAGGCATTGCTCGGATATGCCTAGACTGATTTTTCAGGGTGAAAACCTAGATTCTAGCCTTGTTGGTTGGATCCGGTGACGACGGCGCTTGAGTATCGCCCTCTTCTTAAAGGCGTTGCTGTTGAAGAACCTCATCATACATGTGGTGTCATGAGATGGTTGGTTCAGATACAGTCATTGTTGTAGTTTGCCGATCACGGATCTGATCACTTTGGGGGTTTTATTCTCGCCTACGCATAACTTTGGTCTTATATTACTTTGTTATGTGCTGGTGTGTTTTTTTTGTGTGTGTTGGTGTTGGTTGTGTGCATCCTAGCTATGCAGAGGCCGGGTGTATGCTTATTGTGTTTGTATCCTATTAATGCTTCATTTTAAGCAAATAAAATTTACCCTTTGTTGAAAAAAAACTAAAACTTAATGTGTACTGAGGATAATAATTCGAGAAAATATACAACAAGATGGTTATACCTTCGACGTGTGGGTCGTCTGCTTCTTGCTCCACTCTTCAACTAAACGCAACCTCACAGAGTTCTTGCACCACTGGCCACCACCACCGCCTGCTCCTCGGCTCCCGGAGGATGCACTCCGGTTACTTCCCACCAAAATTCATCACCACTAGCGCCCCCCCTCCCAAGCCGCATCTCCTCTCCAACTGCACCTCCTCCACACCATGGGTCCTCGTCAACAATGCTCACTTCACGCCAAAAAAAACTATCCCATGGACAAATCAGAGCCTAGGTCACCGGGGATGGCTATGCTCTGCTGTTTCTGCGGGTTGGATGTGATACTAGCCGAAAAACAGAGGAGACCGGTGAAAATCGCAAGAGAGAGGAGAGAGGAAACAACCATGTGCAGGAAGAAGACGGGTCGACCTTATCTCGACCAGTTCGGTCACGTGTTGGTCGGAGAGTGATCTTAGGTCGCTGGCAGGCCTAAGTTAAGCTAACATTGGACCCCTTCTGGGCTTTAATCAAGGTGAGTAAATCCGCACCCGAGGAGGGATTCCAGTTTGTCTGAAACGCGCCCCTAACCACGCTGCACGCAAACTTAGCTAGGTGACAGTGGAAAAACACATGATTTGCGTCCTCCCCAAGACCATAGACCGTACATAACCCGTCAGTCGGTCCGTTTCGGATGTCGGGAGGCGGTTTCTAAACATTTGCCACAAGAAGGTTTTTATCTTGAGTGGTAGCCCAGCCTTCCATAGCCCCCTGGCTATATCCAGCGCATTCCCAGGGATTTTACAGAGAACTTCCTGGAAGCAGACAGGCTCCAGTCCAAGGAATTGGCCCCCTGGCCAAGTGTCATTCCTCCTATCTTTTGTACTAGGTCATCCCAGGACGCCCCTTCGGTCGGAGAGAGAGCACATACAAAATGTACGGCGGGAGGGGAGTATCTCAATGCCTCAATGTCGTGGGGTTAACACGGCAGATGCCCTAGCGAAAGGGAGCCAGACACTACTAGGGAAAACCTTATACACAGAACTTTAGCAGTAGCGCTGGTTAAAATGAGGCGCTAGTGCTACATGGCAGTAGTGCGTTCACGTGAACAGCGCTACAGATACGGGTTTAGCAATAGCGGTTCTTCTAGGAAAAGCGCTACTACTAAAATTCCCACTATTAAGCCGATAGGCTACGAATAGTAGTAGCAATCTGCTGAAAACCGCGCTACCACTAAGATAATTGTAGCAGCGCGTTTTCCGTTAAAAACGCTAATGCTAATGAAAATAAAATAAAATGAAAAACAAATAGAAAAGTAAATGAAAATAAAATAAATATAAAAAGGATAAAGGAAAAAATAAAATGTAAATAAAAATAAAAATAAAGGAGAAAGGCATAGCAGTAGCGTCTGTTCATGACAGTCGCTATAGATAATATAGCAGCAACGCGTTTTCTAGACCCCCGCTATAGAAAGGGAAAAGGAATAAGAAAAGAAAAGGAAAATAGCAGTAGCGCGTTTTAGAAAACGCGCTATAGCTAAGTTAGCTATAGCGCGTTTTCCCATCCAGTGCTACCGCTACGTTTGCTTAACCCCCTCTCATTTTTCCCCCCCGGGCCACCACTTCTCCCCCAAATCCCTCGCCCCACTTCTCCGCCGTCTCCGCACTTCACCGTCGCCCCACTTCGTCGCCGTCTCCTACCGACGTCGATGCCCCCGGAGCCACCAGAGCCGCGCGCCGTCTACGCCACTAGAGCCGCCCCCAACGCCACCGGAGACGCGCGGCCTCATCAACGCCACTGGAGCCGCCCTTGCCGCCACCGGAGCCACCCTCGACGCCACTGCCTCCCTCACCGTCACCGGAGACGCCCCTGCCTCCCTCGCCACCACTGCCTCCATCGCCACCACCGGAGCCATCCTCTGTAAGCCACCACCCCTCCACTCTCTCTCTCTCTCTCTCATGCATAGCACACAAACATTGGACACAGAACTAGCTAGCTAGGTTAACTAGTTTAATTAGCTTAATTATCTAGGTTAGTGCAAAAATTTAGTTAGGGCTTTAACAGAGAACTAGTTAGGTTAACTAGTTTAATTAGGTTAATTATCTAGGTTAGTGCAAAATAATTAGTTAGGTCTTTGATAGAGAACTAGCTAGGTTAACTAGTTTAATTAGGTTAATTATCTAGGTAAACTAGGTTCGTTAGGTTAACAAGTTAGGTTAACTAGGTTGGCTAGGTTAGAGGAAAATTTTAGTTTAGAGTATTAGGTTAGAAGGGTTAGAAAAAATGGAGTTCCTTTCTAATTTAATTGGGTTCTATCCTAGGCAGAGAAGGGTTAGAGAAAATAATGTGTGTGTGCGAGAGGAATAGCTAGAACAGGATTTGGGTTCTGTCCTAGGTAGAGAAGTGTTTAGTGAGGTCATTTTGCAAAGGTTTTTGATTTTTGAAAAGACCACTATTTTTCAAGGAAAAGAATTTAGACAAGTTTTATTTTAAAGATGATCCCTTCCTAGACTTTTAGCTTTAAACAAAAAACAAAAGCATTTAGCTAAAAGAAAAAAGAGTAGCTATGGCATTTAGCTATAAACAAAAAACAGAATTGATGTTATATGATATATGTCATTGATGTTCATTTGCATATTCCATTATTGTTTATTATATCTTTTCATTGAAGTGGTCATGTTATATATATTCATTGAAGTGGTTCGATTGTGCCCAAGTGGCCTTTTGTTGTTTCCAGGAAATGAAGCCGAGTGGCCTATGATTTGCCGGAATGTTGATTCATTTCCATTGCGGCAAATTTCAGGTGCTCGGTTTGTCCACTTTTTAGCAAAGGTCATGCCGAAATTTCCCGTGAATTTCAGCATGACTTGTGCTACAAACTAGGACATATCGAGTGCCCGGGATTTGCCGCACCAGGTAGGAATCAACGTTCCTGCAAAACATAGGCCTTTTTTATGTCATTATTCATTTTATTAGGTCTAGAATTAATTGACTAGATTTAATCATAGGAAACATGGCTAGCAACGATGAAGGATAGGGTTCTGGTGATTGCGACGACATCTACCTGGCGGCAGACAAATTTTTGAGCCTTGTCGACGATCAACGATTGTCTTTGCTGGGCCCACCGGTCACATCCGAGACCGACATGGAGACCGGCGCCAAGACTGTCATTGAGACCCAGACCGGCACCGAGACTGGCGAAGCCGGTATAGAACCGAAACCAAAGAGGAGACGTCGACGCCCAAACCAGCTCATCACTACTAGAGTGGTTGTCATGGAGGTGGACGACGGCAATTTTGAGCCAAAAGAGCTTGAGAAAGCACGAGCGTGCTACGACAATCAAATAGGATGCATCATACGGACAACCGCCACCATCAATGATGAGAAACTAGGGAAGATAGAAAATATGAGGCCCTCCCTCCTAACGAAGATGCACCAGGTATTCTTGTTCCCGGACCAGGATGAAAAGAAATATACTGATCCAGATAAAGATGCGACAATGAAGAAGATAAACAAACACGCCATGAGCAAGTTTAGCAATGCGTTGGCCGCCTGGAAAGTAAGAGTGAAAGCAAGCATCGTTGACAAAAACGAACCCTACTCCGAGATTGTAAAGGATAATCCGACAATTACGGAAGAGCAGTTTGAAATATTCAAGGCGGCTTGCGATGTCGAAGCTGCCAAAGAAAAGTCGAAGTACATGAAGGGGCTTCAAGAGAGGAACATGGGGTGCCACCACCTCGGAAGCCATGGTTACGCGGGGAAGAGGCCCATATGGGCCAAGGAGGACGTGGAACGCGAAAGTATGGGCATCCCAGACCCCTTAGCGGAGCTCACTGTCCCGCAGGAGTGTGACGTCCTCAGGGCCCGGTACCGTTGAGACCCAGTGAAGAAGGTTTTCGAGACGGACGCGATCATGACAGGGTTCATGAGACTGCTGATAATTTTAGCTTCTGATCAATTCGACTGTATGTTTAGTCATATTTGTAAACGATCCTTGTTCCTTTTGCAGAGAGAGCAGCACAGGATTGCGGCCAAAAGCGACTCACCATCTAAGGCATTGGCGAGGCCCAAGTGGGACACCTCATTCAACCGGGCCTTGAACATATTGAAATGACTCCCGGTGGACACTCGGCCGTCGTATGGACGCGTGCACGGCGTCGGAGACGGCGCCACATGGAAGAAGTACTACCGTGAGACCATGGAGGAGAGAAAGGAAAGACGAAGGTTAAATGAAGGAAACATCGACAAGAAGGTTGCGATTGCGGTTGATAAGAAATCAGCCAAGATAGTCGCAACAGCGGTAGCTGCCGTGAAACAGGTGATTGCAGATTCGTATGGTGTCTTGGTTCCGGCCGTTGTCAGTTGGAGCAGGCAAAATCCGAACAAAGATGCAGCAGACTTTCCCCTTGCCGACTTCTTCGGGAGCAGCTCGACTAGCATTGCACCAGCACCTGCTCTCGCACCAGCTCCTGCACTTGCTCATAGCAGCCCGTCCTTCGTCTCGGACGTGCTCGGCGGTGCTTCGTCTTTGGCCGAGCTCGACGCCCTCACGGTACCTGTCACACCGGCCCTCTTCAATAAATGTATAATCTCCCGTTTTCGTTGCCTTTCACATCGCAGACATGTCTTTGCAGGCCGACGTAACCCTATGCACTATATTGTACACCATCAGCGGCCAAAAGGTGAACGTGGGCAAGGCGACGATAATGAAGCCTAAGGAACAATTGTTCCACAGCCGGCCGATCCCCCTGACGTCTTCAAGGTTTCCGTGGCCAGTGTCAAACCGGGCCACGAGAATTTGGCTCCTCCGGTACTACTAGGGGGAGATGACGACAAAACCCCACGGCGGCTTGGCGATTGCAAGCGGTGGGTCCTGTTGTGGCCAAAGAGTCTGCTTTGTCTGGAGGCGGCCGGGAGCACACCCACGACCACACAGCCTCAACAAGGTATGAACATCAACACCCCACCTACCCAATTGGCGTCGCCTGTCGTGTCGGGTGATAGCGGACGGGGTGAGGAAGAGGCTCCATTAGTCGTTGATGGCATCGCTGCCGTCGAAGAAGAAATGCATGATATTGATGCCTAGATGAGGATGAGGATGACGATGACACTTTACAGTATCTCAATACTGGCGCCTATGACGACGGAGGATTGATGGCTCAGCAGTATGAGTACTCAGGGTTTGAGCGTCATGAGTCGGTGCCTGAATTGCTGCCTCCGGAGGCTGAACGTATTATAAACAACCTTCCAGTACCAAAGAAGCATAGGAAGAGAGCGAGGAAAGGCAAAAATAAAGCTGCTGCTATGATCCAGCCGCCTCCATAGCCTCGGGTTCAAGATCGTATACCTATCCCTGGTGCGGCGAAATACCATATCGCCGGTGAACCAATCCTACCTAAGGCATCGATAGATGCCATACACGACGATCTAAGGAGACTTCATGACGATGTGCTGCGGAGAGAGAAAAGCCTAATCGCCTTAGAAAATCTAGGATACCCACTCTACGTGGTTAACGTGCCGCGACAAAGGTCGTACGTCGACACATTCCCCGCGGAGAAGTTCTTTCTTCCATTTGATTACATCTTTGACATGTTTCACTTGAAGAAGCTGGATTTTACGTTTGTCCGCCTTTTTGCCTTGTACATGAACTACATCATCAGGATTGAGCAGATACCTTATATCTGTGTCGCTCACCCGTACTTCATGCACGAGGGCTTCTTGGCAGTCTGCGCAGAGCACCGTGAATACACGAGGGACTACATCGTTGATTTCATGGTCGCCAATAAGGACAAGGAGACGATTCTCGTGCATTAGCATCCCATGTAAGTCATCCACGCGGATATCCTTCCTTCGATTTCAATCATTCATTTGCACGGTGGAGGCTAATTAATTTGAGGTGTACTTATTTTGCGCAGCCACGGGCGCGCCGTCCTCATCATCCTTTACCCCTGAAACTCCCACGCTCTTTACTTGGACTCATCGAAGAACATGAACAAAAAGGATTACACCCACATCAAGTCTGTTCTCGACAGTGCTATCTTTTTCTATGACGTACGGGGTGGAGAGATCAAGACCAAGAAGGCAAGGAACGGTAGGCCCGCCTTCGGCCATAAGACCGACTTCTGTTGCACCCAGCAACCGAGTGATACTCTTAGTGATGGATTTTGTGTCCTACACCACATGTTGGAGTACATACGGGATCAACAGAACCTTTGCATGTCACCTACATCGGCAATGCCCATATTCTGCAATGGGCAAAGAACGTAGGAGATATCCCGGATCATCGACTTCGAGCAGAGTTCTATCACATCTAGCGTGAACTTGCCCAAATCATCATGGAGGTCCTCGAAAAAACAGGGATGTTTTATGAGGAAGGGAAAATGTCACGGGAAGACGTCCGAACACGCGTAGCCGCTCAGCGTCTCGACCTGAAGCCTTTCACTAAGCTCGGGGACTATCTCCCTGACTTGGATGGATGACACGACATGTTGGAGTGATTGTCGATATATGACAATGTGTCCGTTTAGTCCATACTTTCTAAATGACGAAACTTTGAGTTATGCACGACGAAACTTTATTTGTGATGTAATTAAACCGTCCTCCTCAACTAGCGAAGATCACTCTTGTTAGGGCATTTTGGGTACGATGAACTTTGTTATTTATGCTTATGATATGTTGCTTCTATTTTTGCCAAGTCTGTCTCTTTCTGTTGCTCAACTACATATGTTGCATATCATCGACTCATGTGACGATGCAGGTGCATAGATCATCGATGACGAAGAATTGCTACGCCAGGAGTATACGACAAGTGACCGGAGTGTCAGGCCAAGGTATACCGGTTTTCGGTTTTGGAGCGACAGCCAGTAGTTAGTTTTGTTGGGGAAAGTAGTAATTTCAAAAAAATTCCTACGCACACGCAAGATCATGGTGATGGATAGCAACGAGAGGGGAGAGTGTTGTCCACGTACCCTCGTAGACCGAAAGCGGAAGCGTTATGACAACGCGGTTGATGTAGTCGTACGTCTTCACGATCCGACCGATCCAAGTACCGAACGTACGGCACCTCCGAGTTCAGCACACGTTCAGCTCGATGACGATCCCCGGACTCCGATCCAGCAGGGTGTCGGGGATGAGTTCCGTCATCACGACGGCGTGGTGACGATGATGATGTTCTACCGACGCAGGGCTTCGCCTAAGCACCGCAACAATATGACCGAGGTGGAATATGGTGGAGGGGGGCACCGCACACGGCTAAGGAACGATCACGAAGATCAACTTGTGTCTAGAGGTGCCCCCCTCCTCCATATATAAAGCGGGGGAGGAGGAGGGGGCCGGCCACGGGGGTGGCGCGCCCTAGGAGGGGGAAACCTACTCCAAGTAGGTTTGCCCTCCCTTTCCTAGTCCAAGAAGGAGGGAAGGAAGGGTGGGAGAGGGAAGGCAAGGCGCCGCCCCTTCCTTGTCCTATTCGAACTCAAGGGGAGGGCTTTTGCCTGGCGGCCCTCTCTCTCTCCACTAGGGCCCAACAAGGCCCATTAGTTCTGGAGGGGGTGGGGTTCGGGTAACCCTCGGCACTCCGGTTTTCTCGAAATCACCGGAACACTTCCGGTGTCGAATATAATTGTCAATATATCAATCTTTATGTCTCGACCATTTCGAGACTCCTCGTCATGTCCGTGATCACATCCGGGACTCGAACAACCTTGGTACATCAAAACTTATAAACTCATAATAAAACTGTCATCGTAACGTTAAGCGTGCGGACCCTACGGGTTCGAGAACTATGTAGACATGACCTAGAACTGTTTCGGTCAATAACCAATAGCGTAACTTGGATGCTCATATTGGCTCCTACATATTCTCGAAGATCTTTATCGGTCAAACTGCATAACAACATCGTTGTTCCCTTTGTCATCGGTATGTTACTTGCCCGAGATTCGATCGTCGGTATCTCAATCTTTGTTGGGGAGCGTAGTAATTTCAAAAATTTCCTACGATCACGCAAGACCATGGTGATGACATAGCAACGAGAGGGAGAGTGTCCGTCCACGTACCCTCGTGAGACCGAAGCGAAGCGTTATAACAACGCTGTTGATGTAGTCGTCGTCTTCACGATCCGACCGATCCAAGCACCGAGCGACGGCACCTCCGAGTTCTGCACACGTTCAGCTCGATGGCGATCCCGGACTCCGATCCAGCAAAGTGTCGGGATGAGTTCCGTCAAGACGACGGCGTAGTGAGCGATGTTGATGCTCCACCGACGCGGGGCTTCGCCTAAGCTCATGACGATATGACTTCTCCGGCGCAGGGCTTCGCCTAAGCTCCATGACGATATGACGAAGTGGAATATGGTGGAAGGGGCACCGCACACGGCTAAGGAAAGATTCAGTAGATCAACTTGTGTGTCATGGGTGCCCCCTGCCTATATATAAGGGGCCAAGGGGAGGTGGCGGCCCAAGGGGGGCGCACTAAGGAGTCCTACTCCTCGGGAGTAGGATTCCCCTCAATCCTAGTTGGATTAGGATTCGGAGGGAAAAGAGAGAGGGGGCGGCCCACCTTTCCTAGTCCTAATAGGACTAGGGGAAGGGGGGGCTTGACCACCTAGGGCTGCCCTTCTCCTTTCCTCCAAGGCCCACTATGGGCCCATGTAGTTCCGGGGGTTCCGGTAACCTCCGGTACTCCGATAAATTCGATTTCACTCGGAACCTTTCCGATGTCCAAATGAAGGCTTCAATATATCAATCTTTATGTCTCGACCATTTGAGACTCCTCGTCATGTCCGTGATCACATCCGGGACTCGAACAACCTTGGTGCATCAATACTTATAAAATCATAATGAACTATCATAGAAAGCGTTAGCGTGCGGACCCTACGGGTTCGAGAACTATGTAGACATGACCTAGAACCATTCTCGGTCAATAACCAATAGCGGAACCTGGATGCCCATATTGGTTCCTACATATTCTACGAAGATCTTTTATTGGTCAAACCGCATAACGACATACGTTGTTCCCTTTGTCATCGGTATGTTACTTACCCGAGATTCGATCGTCGGTATCCAATACCTAGTTCAATCTCGTTACCCGTAAGTCTCTTTACTCATTCCGTAATACATCATCTCACAACTAACTCATTAGTTGTAATGCTTGCAAGGCTTAAGTGATGTGTATTACCGAGAAGGCCTAGAGATACCTCTCCGACAATCGGAGTGACAAAACCTAATCTCGAAATCGCCAACCCAACAAGTACCTTTGGAGACACCTGTAGTACTCCTTTATAATCACCCGATTCACGTTGTGGACGTTTGGTAGTACCAAAGTGTTCCTCCGTAAGCGGAGTTGCATAATCTCATAGTTATAGGAACATGTATGGGTCATGAAGAAAGCATTAACATACTAAGCGATCAAGTGTTAAGCTAACGGAATGGGTCATGTCAATCAGATCATTCAACTAATGATGTGACCTTGTTAATCAAATAACAACTCCTTGTTCATGGTTAGGAAACATAACCATCTTTGATTAACAAGCTAGTCAAGTAGAGGCATACTAGTGACATACTGTTTGTCTATATATTCACACATGTATTATGTTTCCGGTTAATACAATTCTAGCATGAATAATAAACATTTATCATGGTATAAGGAAATAAATAATAACTTTATTATTGCCTCTAGGGCATATTTCCTTCAAATACCTAGCTCAATCTCGTTACCAACAAGTCTCTTTACTCGTTACGTAATGCATCATTCCATAACCAACTCATTGGTCACATTGCTTGCAAGGCTTATAGTGATGTGCATTACCGAGAGGGCCCAGAGATACCTCTCCGACAATCGGAGTGACAAAACCTAATCTCGAAATACGCCAACTCAACATGTACCTTTGGAGACACCTGTAGAGCTCCTTTATAATCACCCGATTCACGTTGTGACGTTTGGTAGCACACAAAGTGTTCCTCCGTAAGCGGTAGTTGCATAATCTCATAGTTATAGGAACTTTGTATAAGTCATGAAGAAAGCAATAGCAACATACTAAGCGATCAAATGCTAAGCTAACGGAATGGGTCAGGTCAATCACATCATTCTCCTAATGATGTGATCTAGTTAATGAAATGACAACACATGTCTATGGTTAGGAAACATAACCATCTTTGATTAATGAGCTAGTCAAGTAGAGGCATACTAGTGACATTAAGTTTGTCTATGTATTCAAACATGTATCATGTTTCCGGTTAATACAATTCTAGCATGAATAATAAAGATTTATCATGATATGAGGAAATAAATAATAACTTTATTATTATCTCTAAGGCATATTTCCTTCAGTCTCCCACTTGCACTAGAGTCAATAATCTAGATTACACAGTAATGATTCTAACACCCATGGAGTCTTTGGTGCTGATCATGTTTTGCTCGTGGAAGAGGCTTAGTCAACGGGTCTCCAACATTCAGATCCGTATGTATCTTGCAAATCTCTATGTCTCCCACCTGGACTTGGTCCCGGATGGAATTGAAGCATCTCTTGATGTGCTTGGTCCTCTTGTGAAATCTGGATTCCTTTGCCAAGGCAATTGCACCGATATTGTCACGAGAAGATCTTCATTGGTCCCGATGCACTAGGTATGACACCTAGGTCGGAAATGAACTCCTTCATCCAGACTCCTTCATTTGCTGCTTCCGAAGCAACTATGTACTCCGCTTCGCATGTAGATCCCGCCACGACGCTTTGTTTAGAACTGCACCAACTTACAGCTCCACCGTTTAATAAAAACATGTATATGGTTCGCGATTTAGAATCGTCCAGATCAGTGTCAAAGCTTGCATCGACGTAACCATTTACGACTAGCTCTTTGTCACCTCAATAAACGAGAAACATATCCTTAGTCCTTTTCAGGTATTTAAGGATGTTCTTGACCACTGTCCAGTGATCCACTCCTGGATTACTTTGGTACCTACCTACCAAGCCTATTGCTAAGCATACGTCAGGTCTGGTACACAGCATTGCATACATGATAGAGCCTATGCTGAAGCATAGGGAACATCTTTCATTTTCTCTCTATCTTCTGCTGTGGTCGGGCATTGAGTCTGACCCAACTTCACACCTTGTAAAAGAACCCTTTCTTTGCTTGATCCATTTTGAACTTTTTCAAAACATTATCATGGTATGTGCTTTGTGAAAGTCCAATTAAGCGTCTTGATCTATCTCTATAGATCTTGATGCCCAATATGTAAGAAGCTTCACCGAGGTCTTTCATTGAAAAACTTTTATTCAAGTATCCCTTTATGCTATCCAGAAATTCTATATCATTTCCAATTAACAATATGTCATCTACATATAATATCGAAATGCTCTGAGCTCCCACTCACTTTCTTGTAAATCTGAGCTTCTCCAAAAGTCTGTATAAAACCATATGCTTTGATCACACTATCAAAGCGTTTATTCCAACTCCGAGATGCTTGCACCAGTCCATAAATGGATCACTGGAGTTTGCACACTTTGTTAGCACCTTTTGGATCGACAAAACCTTCTGGTTGCATCATATACAACTCTTCTTCCAGAAATCCATTCAGGAATGCAGTTTTAACATCCATTTGCCAAATTTCATAATCATAAAATGCGGCAATTGCTAACATGATTCGGACAGACTTAAGCATCGCTACGGGTGAGAAAGTCTCATCGTAGTCAACCCCTTGAACTTGTTGAAAACCTTTCGCAACAAGTCGAGCTTTGTAGATAGTTACATTACCATCAGCGTCAGTCTTCTTCTTGAAGATCCATTTATTCTCGATGGCTTGCCGATCATCGGGCAAGTCAACCAAAGTCCATACTTTGTTCTCATACATGGATCCCATCTCAGATTTCATGGCCTCAAGCCATTTCGCGAATCTGGGCTCATCATCGCTCCCTCATAGTTCAGTAGGTTCGCCATGGTCAAGTAACATGACTTCGAATAGGATTACCGTACCACTCTGGTGCGGATCTTACTCTGGTAGACCCACGAGGTTCGATAGTAACTTGATCTGAAGTTTCATGATCAATATCATTAGCTTCCTCACCGATTGGTGTAGTTGTCATAGGAACGGTTCTTGTGATGAACTACTTTCCAACAAGGGAGCAGGTACAGTTACCTCATCAAGTTCTACGTTCCTCCCACTCACTTCTTTCGAGAGAAACTCCTTCTCTAGAAAGGATCCAAATTTAGCAACAAAAATCTTGCCTTCAGATCTGTGAAAGAAGGTGTACCCAATAGTCTCTTTTGGGTATCCTATGAAGACACATTTCTCCGATTTGGGTTCGAGCTTATCTGGTTGAAGTTTCTTCACATAAGCATCGCAGCCCCAAACTTTAAGAAATGACAACTTCGGTTTCTTGCCAAACCATAGTTCATAAGGCGTCATCTCAACGGACTTTGATGGTGCCCTATTTAACGTGAATGCGGCCGTCTCTAATGCATGACCCCAAAATAATGATCCTAACACCCATGGAGTCTTGGTGCTGATCATGTTTTGCTCGTGGAAGAGGCTTAGTCAACGGGTCTGCAACATTCAGATCCGTATGTATTTTGCAAATCTCTATGTCTCCCACTTGGACTTGGTCCCGAATGGAATTGAAGCGTCTCTTGATATGCTTGGTCCTCTTGTGAAATCTGGATTCCTTTGCCAAGGCAATTGCACCAGTATTGTCACAGAAGATCTTCATCGGTCCCGATGCACTAGGTATGACACCTAGATCGGAAATGAACTCTTTCATCCAGACTCCTTCATTTGCTGCTTCTGAAGCAGCTATGTACTCCGCTTCACATGTAGATCCCGCCACGACGCTTTGTTTAGAGCTGCACCAACTGACAGCTCCACCGTTTAATAAAAACACGTATCCGGTTTGCGATTTAGAATCGTCCGGATCAGTGTCAAAACTTACATCGGCGTAACCATTTACGACTAGCTCTTTGTCACCTCCATATCGAGAAACATATCCTTAGTCCTTTTCGGTATTTCAGGATGTTCTTGACCGCTGTCCGATGATCCACTCTGGATTACTTTGGTACCTTCCTGCCAAGCTTACAGCTAAGCATCGTCAGTGCGGTACACAGCATTGCATATATGATAGAGCCTATGGCTGAAGCATAGGAACATCTTTCATTTCTCTCTATCTTCTGCTTTGTGGTGGGCATTGAGTCGACTCAATCTTACACCTTGTAATACAAGTAAAAACCTTTCTTTGCACGATCCATTTTGAACTTTTTCAAAACTTTATCAAGGTATGTGCTTTGTGAAAGTCAATTAAGCGTCTTGATCTATCTCTATAGATCTTGATGCCCAATATGTAAGCAGCTTCACGAGGTCTTTCATTGAAAAACTTTTATTCAAGTATCCTTTTATGCTATCCAGAAATTCTATATCATTTCCAATCAATAATATGTCGTCCACATATAATATTAGAAATGCTCTGAGCTCCCACTCACTTTCTTGTAAATACAGGCTTCTCCAAAAGTGCATATAAACCCATATCTTTGATCACACTATCAAAGCGTTTATTCCAACTCGAGAGGCTTGCACTGGACCATAAATTGATCATTTGGAGCTTGCACACTTTGTTAGTACCCTTTGGATCGACAAAACCTTCTGGTTGCATCATATACAACTCTTCTTCTAGAAATCCATTCAAGAATGCAGTTTTACATCCATTTGCCAAATTTCATAATCATAAAATCGGCAATTGCTAACATGATTCGGACAGACTTAAGCATCGCTTCTGGTGAGAAAGTCTCATCGTAGTCAACCCCTTGAACTTGTCGAAAACCTTTCGCAACAAGTCGAGCTTTGTAGACAGTTATATTACCATCATCGTCGGTCTTCTTCTTAAAGATCCATTTATTTTCAATGGCTTGCCGATCATCGGCAAGTCAACCAAAGTCCATACTTTGTTCTCATACATGGATCCCATCTCAGATTTCATGGCTTCCAGCCATTTTGCGAATCTGGGCTCACCATCGCTTCTTCATAGTTTGTAGGTTCGCCATGGTCAAGTAACATGACTTCCGAATAGGATTACCGTACCACACAGTGCGTATTTTACTCTGGTTGACCTCGAGGTTCAGTAGTAACTTGATCTGAAGCTTCATGATCATCATCATTAGTTTCTTCACTAATTGGTGTAGTTGTCACAGAACCATTTCTTGTGATGAACTACTTTCAATAAGGGAGCAGATATCTGATTATCTCATCAAGTTCTACTTTCCTCCCACTCACTTCTTTCGAGAGAAACTCCTTCTCTAGAAAGGATCCGAATTTAGCAACGAAAATCTTGCCTTCAGATCTGTGATAGAAGGTGTACCCAACAGTCTCCTTTGGGTATCCTATGAAGACACATTTTTCCGATTTGGGTTCGAGCTTATCGGTTGAAGTTTCTTTACATAAGCATCGCAGCCCCAAACTTTAAGAAAGCGACAACTTTGGTTTCTTGCCAAACCACAGTTCATAAGGCGTCGTCTCAGCGGATTTTGACGGTGTCCTATTTAACGTGAATGCGGCCGTCTCTAAAGCATAACCCCAAAGCGATAGCGGTAAATCGAAATAGACATCATAGATCGCACCATATCTAGTAAAATACGATTCTGACGTTCGGACACACCATTTCTCCGTGGTGTTCGGGTGGCGTGAGTTGCTAAACTATTCCACATTGTTTCAAATGTAAACCAAACTCGTAACTCAAATATTCTCCTCCACGATCAGATCGTAGAAACTTTATTTTCTTGTTACGATGATTTTCCACTTCACTCTGAAATTCTTTGAACTTTTCAAATGTTTCAGATTTGTGTTTCATTAAGTAGATATACCCATATCTGCTCAAATCATCTGTGAAGGTGATAAAATAACGATACCGCCGCGTGCTTCAACATTCATTGGACCACAAACATCGGTATGTATGATTTCCAACAAATCAGTTGCTCGCTCCATAGTTCGGAGAACGGCGTTTTGGTCATCTTGCCCATGAGGCACGGTTACATAAGTACCAAGTGATTCATAATCAAGTGATTCGAAGCCCATCGGTATGGAGTTTCTTCATGCGTTTTACACCGATATGACCTAAGCGGCAGTGCCACAAATAAGTTGCACTATCATTATCAACTCTGCATCTTTTGGCTTCAACATTATGAATATGTGTATCACTCTGTCGAGATTCAACAAGAATAGACCATTCTTCAAGGGTGCATGACCATAAAAGATATTACTCATATAAATAGAACAACCATTATTCTCTGATTTAAATGAATAACCGTCTCGCATTAAACAAGATCCAGATATAATGTTCATGCTCAACGCGGCACCAAATAACAATTATTTAGGTCTAAAACTAATCCGAAGGTAGATGTAGAGGTAGCGTGCCGACCGCGATCACATCGACTTTGGAACCATTTCAACGCAAGATCGTCACCTCGTCCTTAGCCAATCTTCGCTTAATCCGTAGTTCCTGTTTCGATTTGCAAATATTAGCAACAAAACCAGTATCAAATACCCAGGTACTACTGCGAGTATTAGTAAGGTACACATCAATAACATGTATATCACATATACCTTTGATCACCTTGCCATCCTTCTTATCCGCCAAATACTTGGGGCAGTTCCGCTTCGATGTCGGTTTGCTTGCGGTAAAAACACTCGGTTTCAGGCTTAGGTCCAGACTTGGGTTTCTTCTCTGAGCAGCAACTTGCTTGCTGTTCTTTTGAAGTTTCCTTCTTCTTCCCTTTGCCCTTTTCTTGAAACTAGTGGTCTTGTTGACCATCAACACTTGATGCTCTTTCTTGATTTCTACCTCCATGCTTTTAGCATCGCGAAGAGCTCAGAATTGTCTTAGTCATCCCTTGCATATTATAGTTCATCACGAAGCTCTTGTAGCTTGGTGGCGTGATTGGAGAATTACATCAATGACACTATCATCCGGAAGATTAACTCCCAGCTGAATTAAGTGATTGTTATACCCGGACATTTTGAGTATGTGCTCACCGAGAACTATTCTCCTCCATCTTGCAGCTATAGAACTTATTGGAGACTTCATATCTCTCAATCCGGGCATTTGCTTGAAATATTAACTTCAACTCTGGAACATCTCATATGCTCCATGACGTTCAAAATGTCGTTGAAGACCGGTTCTAAGCCGTAAAGCATGGCACACTGAACTATTGAGTAGTCATCAGCTTTGCTTTGCCAGACGTTCATAACTTCGGCTCAAGCATCTGCAGCAGAGAACTGTCACCCAGCGGTGCTTCCGGGGCGTAATTTTTACGTGCAGCAATGAGGATAATCCTCAAATTACGGACCCAGTCCGTGTAATTGCTACCATCATCTTTCAACTTTGCTTTCTCAAGGGCGCATTAAAATTCAACGGAACAACAAAGACGAGCCATCTATCGACAAAGTAAACATAGACAAGCAAAATACTATCGGTACTAAGTTCATGATAAATTTAAGTTTAATTAATCATATTAAAACCTCCCACTTAGACAGACATCTCTCTAGTCATCTAAGTGATTACGTGATCCAAATCAACTAAACCATGTCCGATCATCACGTGAGATGGAGTAGTTTCAATGGTGAACATCACTATGTTGATCATATCTACTATATGATTCACGCTCGACCTTCGGTCTCGTGTTCGAGGCCATATCTGTTATATGCTAGGCTCGTCAAGTTTAACCTGAGTATTCGCGTGTGCAACTGTTTTGCACCCGTTGTATTTGAGCGTAGAGCCTATCACACCCGATCATCACGTGGTGTCTCAAAGACGAAGAACTTTCGCATAGCGGTGCATACTCGGGAGAACACTTCTTGATAATTTTGGTGAGAGATCATCTTATAATGCTACCGTCAATCAAAGCAAGATAAGATGCATAAAGGATAAACATCACATGCAATCAATATAAATGATATGATATGGTCATCATCATCTTGTGCTTGTGATCTCCATCGCCAAGCAACGTCATGATCACCATCGTCACCGGGCGCGACACCTTGATCTCCATCGTAGCATCGTTGTCGTCTCGCCAACTATTGCTTCTCGACTATCGCTACTCCTTAGTGATAAAGTAAAGCAATTACATGGCGTTGCATTTCATACAATAAGCGACAACCATATGGCTCCTGCCATTGCCGATAACTTCGGTTACAAAACATGATCATCTCATACAATAAAATATAGCATCACGTCTTGACCATATCACATCACAACATGCCCTGCAAAAACAAGTTAGGCGTCCTCTACTTTGTTGTTGCAAGTTTTACGTGGCTGCTACGGGCTGAGCAAGAACCGTTCTTACCACGCATCAAAACCACAGCGATACTTCGTCAAATAGACTCCGTTTAACCTTCTCAAGGACGGGCGTAGCCACACTCGATTCAACTAAAGTGAGAGAGCAGACACCGCCGGTCACCTTTAAGCAACGAGTGCTCGGGCGGTGAAACCAGTCTCGCGTAAGCGTCTGGCGTAATGTCGGTCCGGGCGCTTCATCTCACAATACCGCTGAACCAAAGTATGACATGCTGGTAGGCAGTATGACTTGTATCGTCCACAACTCACTTGTGTTCTACTCGTGCACATGACATCAACGCATAAAACCAGGCTCGGATGCCTTTGTTGGGGGCGTAATAATTTCAAAAATTTCCTACGATCACGCAAGACCATGGTGATGACATAGCAACGAGGGAGAGTGTCCGTCCACGTACCCTCGTGAGACCGAAAGCGAAGCGTTATAACAACGCGGTTGATGTAGTCGACGTCTTCACGATCCGACCGATCCAAGCACCGAGCGTCACGGCACCTCCGAGTTACGCACACGTTCAGCTCGATGGCGATCCCGGACTCCGATCCAGCAAAGTGTCGGGATGAGTTCCGTCAGACGACGGCGTGGTAGCGATGTTGATGCTCCACCGGCGCAGGGCTTCGCCTAAGCTCATGACGATATGACTTCTCCGGCGCAGGCTTCGCCTAAGCTCATGACGATATGACGAAGTGGAATATGGTGGAAGGGGCACCGCACAAGGCTAAGGAAAGATCCGTAGATCAACTTGTGTGTCATGGGGTGCCCCTGCCCCGTATATAAAGGAGCCAAGGGGAGGTGGCGGCCCAAGGGGAGGCGCACCAAGGAGTCCTACTCCTCCGGAGTAGGATTCCCCCTCAATCCTAGTTGGATTAGGATTCGGAGGGGAAAGAGAGAGGGGGCGGCCCACCTTTCCTAGTCCTAATAGGACTAGGGGAAGAAGCGCGACCACCTAGGGCTGCCCTTCTCCTTTCCTCCAAGGCCCACTATGGGCCCATGTAGTTCCGGGGGTTCGGTAACCTCCGGTACTCGATAAATTCGATTTCACTCGGAACCTTTCCGATGTCCAAATGAAGGCTTCAATATATCAATCTTTATGTCTCGACCATTTGAGACTCCTCGTCATGTCCGTGATCACATCCGGGACTCGAACAACCTTGGTGCATCAATACTTATAAACTCATAATGAACTGTCATAGAAGCGTTTAGCGTGCGGACCCTACGGGTTCGAGAACTATGTAGACATGACCTAGAACCATTCTCGGTCAATAACCAATAGCGGAACCTGGATGCCCATATTGGTTCCTACATATTCTCTGAAGATCTTTATTGGTCAAACCGCATAACGACATCGTTGTTCCCTTTGTCATCGGTATGTTACTTACCCGAGATTCGATCGTCGGTATCCAATACCTAGTTCAATCTCGTTACGGTAAGTCTCTTTACTCGTCCGTAATACATCATCTCACAACTAACTCATTAGTTGTAATGCTTGCAAGGCTTAAGTGATGTGTATTACCGAGAAGGCCTAGAGATACCTCTCCGACAATCGGAGTGACAAAACCTAATCTCAAAAATCGCCAACCCAACAAGTACCTTTGGAGACACCTGTAGTACTCCTTTATAATCACCCGATTCGTTGTGACGTTTGGTAGTACCAAAGTGTTCCTCCGTATGGCAGGAGTTGCATAATCTCATAGTTATAGGAACATGTATGGGTCATGAAGAAAGCATTAACATACTAAGCGATCAAGTGTTAAGCTAACGGAATGGGTCATGTCAATCAGATCATTCAACTAATGATGTGACCTTGTTAATCAAATAACAACTCCTTGTTCATGGTTAGGAAACATAACCATCTTTGATTAACAAGCTAGTCAAATAGAGGCATACTAGTGACATACTGTTTGTCTATATATTCACACATGTATTATGTTTCCGGTTAATACAATTCTAGCATGAATAATAAACATTTATCATGGTATAAGGAAATAAATAATAACTTTATTATTGCCTCTAGGGCATATTTCCTTCAAATACCTAGCTCAATCTCGTTACCAACAAGTCTCTTTACTCGTTACGTAATGCATCATTCCATAACCAACTCATTGGTCACATTGCTTGCAAGGCTTATAGTGATGTGCATTACCGAGAGGGCCCAGAGATACCTCTCCGACAATCGGAGTGACAAAACCTAATCTCGAAATACGCCAACTCAACATGTACCTTTGGAGACACCTGTAGAGCTCCTTTATAATCACCCAGTTACGTTGTGACGTTTGGTAGCACACAAAGTGTTCCTCCGGTAAACGGTAGTTGCATAATCTCATAGTTATAGGAACTTTGTATAAGTCATGAAGAAAGCAATAGCAACATACTAAACGATCAAATGCTAAGCTAACGGAATGGGTCAGGTCAATCACATCATTCTCCTAATGATGTGATCTCGTTAATGAAATGACAACACATGTCTATGGTTAGGAAACATAACCATCTTTGATTAATGAGCTAGTCAAGTAGAGGCATACTAGTGACATTAAGTTTGTCTATGTATTCAAACATGTATCATGTTTCCGGTTAATACAATTCTAGCATGAATAATAAAGATTTATCATGATATGAGGAAATAAATAATAACTTTATTATTATCTCTAAGGCATATTTCCTTCAGTCTCCCACTTGCACTAGAGTCAATAATCTAGATTACACAGTAATGATTCTAACACCCATGGAGTCTTTGGTGCTGATCATGTTTTGCTCGTGGAAGAGGCTTAGTCAACGGGTCTCCAACATTCAGATCCGTATGTATCTTGCAAATCTCTATGTCTCCCACCTGGACTTGGTCCCGGATGGAATTGAAGCATCTCTTGATGTGCTTGGTCCTCTTGTGAAATCTGGATTCCTTTGCCAAGGCAATTGCACCAGTATTGTCACAGAAGATCTTCATTGGTCCCGATGCACTAGGTATGACACCTAGGTCGGAAATGAACTCCTTCATCCAGACTCCTTCATTTGCTGCTTCCGAAGCAACTATGTACTCCGCTTCGCATGTAGATCCCGCCACGACGCTTTGTTTAGAACTGCACCAACTTACAGCTCCACCGTTTAATAAAAACATGTATATGGTTCGCGATTTAGAATCGTCCAGATCAGTGTCAAAGCTTGCATCGACGTAACCATTTACGACTAGCTCTTTGTCACCTCAATAAACGAGAAACATATCCTTAGTCCTTTTCAGGTATTTAAGGATGTTCTTGACCACTGTCGATGATCCACTCTGGATTACTTTGGTACCTACCTACCAAGCCTATTGCTAAGCATCGTCGGTCGGTACACAGCATTGCATACATGATAGAGCCTATCTGAAGCATAGGAACATCTTTCATTTTCTCTCTATCTTCTGCTGTGGTCGGGCATTGAGTCGACCCAACTTCACACCTTGTAAAGAACCCTTTCTTTGCTTGATCCATTTTGAACTTTTTCAAAACATTATCATGGTATGTGCTTTGTGAAAGTCAATTAAGCGTCTTGATCTATCTCTATAGATCTTGATGCCCAATATGTAAAAGCTTCACGAGGTCTTTCATTGAAAACTTTTATTCAAGTATCCTTTATGCTATCCAGAAATTCTATATCATTTCCAATTAACAATATGTCATCTACATATAATATCGAAATGCTCTGAGCTCCCACTCACTTTCTTGTAAATACAGGCTTCTCCAAAAGTCTCATATAAAACCATATCTTTGATCACACTATCAAAGCGTTTATTCCAACTCGAGATGCTTGCACCAGTCCATAAATGGATCACTGAGTTTGCACACTTTGTTAGCACCTTTTGGATCGACAAAACCTTCGGTTGCATCATATACAACTCTTCTTCCAGAAATCCATTCAGGAATGCAGTTTTAACATCCATTTGCCAAATTTCATAATCATAAAATGCGGCAATTGCTAACATGATTCGGACAGACTTAAGCATCGCTACGGGTGAGAAAGTCTCATCGTAGTCAACCCCTTGAACTTGTTGAAAACCTTTCGCAACAAGTCGAGCTTTGTAGATAGTTACATTACCATCAGCGTCAGTCTTCTTCTTGAAGATCCATTTATTCTCGATGGCTTGCCGATCATCGGGCAAGTCAACCAAAGTCCATACTTTGTTCTCATACATGGATCCCATCTCAGATTTCATGGCCTCAAGCCATTTCGCGGAATCTGGGCTCATCATCGCTCCCTCATAGTTCGTAGGTTCGCCATGGTCAAGTAACATGACTTCCAGAATAGGATTACCGTACCACTCTGGTGCGGATCTTACTCTGGTAGACCTACGAGGTTCAGTAGTAACTTGATCTGAAGTTTCATGATCAATATCATTAGCTTCCTCACTGATTGGTGTAGTTGTCATAGGAACCGGTTCTTGTGATGAACTACTTTCCAACAAGGGAGCAGGTACAGTTACCTCATCAAGTTCTACGTTCCTCCCACTCACTTCTTTCGAGAGAAACTCCTTCTCTAGAAAGGATCCAAATTTAGCAACAAAAATCTTGCCTTCAGATCTGTGAAAGAAGGTGTACCCAATAGTCTCTTTTGGGTATCCTATGAAGACACATTTCTCCGATTTGGGTTCGAGCTTATCTGGTTGAAGTTTCTTCACATAAGCATCGCAGCCCCAAACTTTAAGAAATGACAACTTCGGTTTCTTGCCAAACCATAGTTCATAAGGCGTCATCTCAACGGACTTTGATGGTGCCCTATTTAACGTGAATGCGGCCGTCTCTAATGCATGACCCCAAAATGATAGCGGTAAATCAGTAAGAGACATCATAGATCACACCAAATCTAATAAAGTACGATTACGACATTCGGACACACCATTTCGTTGTGGTGTTCCGGGTGGCGTGAGTTGCGAAACTATTCCGCATTGTTTCAAATGTAGACCAAACTCGTAACTCAAATATTCTCCTCCGCGATCATATCGTAGAAATTTTATTTTCTTGTTACGATGATTTTCCACTTCACTCTGAAATTCTTTGAACTTTTCAAATGTTTCAGACTTGTGTTTCATCAAGTAGATATACCCATATCTGCTCAAATCATCTGTGAAG
Organism: Aegilops longissima; assembly: GCA_021605205.1. Classification (NCBI taxonomy): domain Eukaryota; kingdom Viridiplantae; phylum Streptophyta; class Magnoliopsida; order Poales; family Poaceae; genus Aegilops; species Aegilops longissima. Next base: position 517,785,708 of record CM038680.1, read on the forward strand.
GTGAGAAAATAACGATACCCGCAGCGAGCTTCAATATTCATTGGACCACATACATCAGTACGTATGATTTCCAATAAATCAGTTGCTCGCTCCATAGTTCCGGAGAACGGTGTTTTAGTCATCTTGCCCATGAGGCACGGTTCGCAAGTACCAAGTGATTCATAATCAAGTGATTCCAAAAGTCCATCAGTATGGAGTTTCTTCATGCGCTTTACACCGATATGACCTAAACGGCAGTGCCACAAATAAGTTGCACTATCATTATCAACTCTGCATCTTTTGGTTTCAACATTATGAATATGTGTATCACTACTTTCGAGATTCAATAAAAATAGACCACTCTTTAAGGGTGCATGACCATAAAGATATTACTCATATAAATAGAACAACCATTATTCTCTGATTTAAATGAATAACCGTCTTGCAGCAAACAAGATCCAGATATAATGTTCATGCTCAACGCTGGCACCAAATAACAATTATTTAGGTCTAAAACTAATCCCGATGGTAGATGTAGAGGTAGCGTGCCGACCGCGATCACATCGACTTTGGAACCATTTCCCATGCGCATCGTCACCTCGTCCTTAGCCAATCTTCGCTTAATCCGTAGTCCCTGTTTCGAGTTACAAATATTAGCAACAGAACCAATATCAAATACCCAGGTGCTACTGCGAGCATTAATAAGGTATACATCAATAACATGTATATCACATATACCTTTGTTCACTTTGCCATCCTTCTTATCCGCCAAATACTTGGGGCAGTTCCGCTTCCAGTGTCCAGTTTGCTTGCATTAGAAGCACTCAGTCTCAGGCTTAGGTCGAGACTTGGGTTTCTTCTCTTGAGCAGCAACTTGTTTGCTGTTCTTCTTGAAGTTCCCCTTCTTCTTCCCTTTGCCCTTTTTCTTGAAACTGGTGGTCTTATTGACCATCAACACTTGATGCTCCTTCTTGATTTCTACCTCCGCAGCCTTTAGCATTGCGAAGAGCTCGGGAATAGTCTTGTCCATCCCTTGCATATTATAGTTCATCACGAAGCTCTTGTAGCTTGGCGGCAGTGATTGAAGAATTCTGTCATTGACACTTTCGTCGGGAAGATTAACTCCCAGTTGAATCAAGTGATTATTATACCCAGACATTTTGAGTATGTGTTCACTGACAGAACTATTCTCCTCCATCTTACAGCTATAGAACTTATTGGAGACTTCATATCTCTCAATCCGGGCATTTGCTTGAAATATTAACTTCAACTCCTGGAACATCTCATATGCTCCATGACGTTCAAAACGTCGTTGAAGACCCGGTTCCAAGCCGTAAAGCATGGCACACTGAACTATCGAGTAGTCATCAGCTTTGCTCTGCCAGACGTTCTTAACGTCGTAAGTTGCATCTGCAGCAGGCTGTCACCCAGCGGTGCTTCGGGGCGTAATTCTTACGTGCAGCAATGAGGATAATCCTCGAGTTTCGGACCCAGTCCGTGTAATTGCTACCATCATCTTTCAACTTAGCTTTCTCAAGGAACGCATTAAAATTCAATGGAACAACAGCACGAGCCATCTATCTACAACAAACATAGACAAGCAAAATACTATCAAGTACTAAGTTCATGATAAATTTAAGTTCAATTAATCATTTACTTAAGAACTACCACTTAGATAGACATCTCTCTAGTCATCTAAGTGATCACGTGACCCAAATCAACTAAACCATGTCCGATCATCACGTGAGATGGAGTAGTTTCAATGGTGAACATCACTATGTTGATCATATCTACTATATGATTCACGTTCGACCTTTCGGTCTCCGTGTTCCAAGGCCATATCTGTATATGCTAGGCTCGTCAAGTTTAACCTGAGTATTCCGCGTGTGCAACTGTTTTGCACCCATTGTATTTGAACGTAGAGCCTATCACACCCGATTATCACGTGGTGTCTCAGCACGAAGAACTTTCGCAACGGTGCATACTCAGGGAGAACACTTCTTGATAATTTTAGTGAGAGATCATCTTAAAATGCTACCGTCCATCAAAGCAAGATAAGATGCATAAAGGATAAACATCACATGCAATCAATATAAGTGATATGATATGGCCATCATCATCTCGTGCTTGTGATCTCCATCTCCGAAGCACAGTCGTGATTACCATCGTCACCGGCGCGACACCTTGATCTCCATCGTAGCATCGTTGTCGTTACGCCATCTATTGCTTCTACGACTATCGCTACCGCTTAGTGATAAAGTAAAGCAATTACATGGCGTTTGCATTTCATACAATAAAGCGACAACCATATGGCTCTTGCCAGTTGCCGATAACTCGGTTACAAAACATGATCATCTCCTACAATAAAATATAGCATCTCGTAAGACCATATCACATCACAACATGCCCTGCAAAAACAAGTTAGACGTCCTCTACTTTGTTGTTGCAAATTTTACATGGCTGCTACGGGCTGAGCAAGAACCGTTCTTACCTACCCATCAAAACCACAACGAGAGTTCGTCAAGTTAGTGCTGTTTTAACCTTCGCAAGGACCGGGCGTAGCCATACTCGGTTCAACTAAAGTTGGAGAAACAGACACCCGCTAGTCACCTGTGTGCAAAGCACGGCGGTAAAACCAGTCTTGCGTAAGCGTACGCGTAATGTCGGTCCGGGCCGCTTCATCCAACAATACCGCTGAACCAAAGTATGACATGATGGTAAGCAGTATGACTTGTATCGCCCACAACTCACTTGTGTTCTACTCGTGCATATAAGATCAACGCATAAAACCTAGGCTCGGATGCCACTGTTGGGGAGCGTAGTAATTTCAAAAAATTCCTACGCACACGCAAGATCATGGTGATGCATAGCAACGAGAGGGGAGAGTGTTGTCCACGTACCCTCGTAGACCGAAAGCGGAAGCGTTATGACAACGGGGTTGATGTAGTCGTACGTCTTCATGTTCCGACCGATCCAAGTACCGAACGTACGGCACCTCCGAGTTCAGCACACGTTCAGCTCGATGACGATCCCCGGACTCCGATCCAGCAGGGTGTCGGGGATGAGTTCCGTCAGCACGACGGCGTGGTGACGATGATGATGTTCTACCGACGCAGGGCTTCGCCTAAGCACCGCAACGATATGACCGAGGTGGAATATGGTGGAGGGGGGCACCGCACACGGCTAAGGAACGATCACGAAGATCAACTTGTGTCTAGAGGTGCCCCCCTCCTCCGTATATAAAGGCGGGAGGAGGAGGGGGCCGGCCAAGGGGGTGGCGCACCCTAGGAGGGGGAAACCTACTCCAAGTAGGTTTGCCCCTCCCTTTCCTAGTCCAAGAAGGAGGGGGAAGGAAGGAGTGGGAGAGGGGAAAGGCAAGGGGGGTGCCCCCCCCTTCCTTGTCCTATTCGGACACAAGGAGAGGGGGCGCGCCTCTTGCCCTGGCCGCCCCCCTCTCTCTCCACTAGGGCCCAACAAGGCCCATTAGTTCCCGGGGAGGGGGGGGGGTTCCAGTAACCCTCCGGCACTCCGGTTTTCTCCGAAATCACCCGGAACACTTCCGGTGTTCGAATATAATCATCCAATATATCAATATTTATGTCTCGACCATTTTGAGACTCCTCGTCATGTCCGTGATCACATCCGGGACTCCGCACAACCTTCGGTACATCAAACCTTATAAACTCATAATAAAACCGTCATCGTAACGTTAAGCGTGCGGACCCTACGGGTTCGAGAACTATGTAGACATGACCTAGAACTGTTTCCGGTCAATAACCAATAGCGTAACCTGGATGCTCATATTGGCTCCTACATATTCTATGAAGATCTTTATCGGTCAAACCGCATAACAACATACGTTGTTCCCTCTGTCATCGGTATGTTACTTGCCCGAGATTCGATCGTCGGTATCTCAATACCTAGCTCAATCTTTTTACCGGCAAGTCTCTTTACTCGTTACGTAATGCATCATTCCGTAACCAACTCACTGATCGCATTGCTTGCAAGGCTTATAGTGATGTGCATTACCGAGAGGGCCTAGAGATACCTCTCCGACAATCGGAGTGACAAAACCTAATCTCGAAATATGCCAACTCAACATGTACCTTTGGAGACACATGTAGAGCTCCTTTATAATCACCCAGTTACGTTGTGACGTTTGGTAGCACACAAAGTGTTCCTCCGGTAAACGGGAGTTGCATAATCTCATAGTTATAGGAACTTTGTATAAGTCATGAAGAAAGCAATAGCAACATACTAAACAATCAAATGCTAAGCTAACGGAATGGGTCAGGTCAATCACATCATTCTCCTAAGGATGTGATCTCGTTAATCAAATGACAACACATGTCTATGGTTAGGAAACATAACCATATTTGATTAATGAGCTAGTCAAGTAGAGGCATACTAGTGACATTAAGTTTGTTTATGTATTCAAACATGTATCATGTTTCCGGTTAATACAATTCTAGCATGAATAATAAACATTTATCATGATATGAGGAAATAAATAATAACTTTATTATTGCCTCTAGGGCATATTTCCTTCAAGTTTAGGTTCACGCTAGTGCGACAGAGGGATACGAACCGACGCCTCAAGAAGTACTACATTATGTATGATCAGACATGTCATGTAACTTGTATGATATGATGACACTATTATGTGTATGGTATGATGAGCATATTGCATGTTTATGATATGATTAGAATACTGTATAAAACCTATACAAAAACATCGCAAATACGCAGCAAAAAAAAGATATGAGAAAATATAGTAGTTGCGCTCTTTAGCGTTGGACAGTAAAACGCTACTGCTAAAACACTTAGCAGTAGCGCTGGTATGGGAAGCGCTGCTACTAAGTAGGTATAGTAGTAGCGCGTGACAACACGCGCTACTGCTAAGTGTTAGCTGTAGCGCTACCCGCGCTACTGATACATCAAATACCCGCGCTACTGCTAGGCTTTTCCCTGGCAGTGTGGTCTCATAAGTAATCCACTTTGTAAAAAATTGCGCGTAGCCCCCAAGGGCCGACTTATCTTGTTAAGATGAGTCGGGTCTTCCAAAACTCTTGTAAGGAACCGCGCATAGCCCCCAAGGGCCGGCTTACTCATAACATAGATTGAAAATGACCTACACTCGCCCACCATAATGTTAGTGTCGGTGGCCACTTGGTAGATGGAGGGGTGACTCTGCCATAATGGAACTGGCCCCAACCAACAGTCAAGCCAGAACCGAGTGGACTGGCCGTTGTTGATCCTAAACTTGTCCCCAACTGAGAAAGACGGCATAACCGCTTGGATCCCATTCCAAAATGCGGATCTGGATGATTTCGCCGTGAAGAGATTCCCATCCGGGCACGGAGTATGTCTGCCGAGAGTCCCGACTCATTTTGGGCAAGACGCCACCACCACTTTGTGAGCAAGGACACATTCATGAGCTTGGAGTTTGTGATGCCCAAGCCACCAAATTTTTTTGGCCTACATACCGCAGCCCATTTGACCAGGTGGTACTTATGCTTGATGCCGGTTCCTTCCCAAAGGAACCTTGAACGGCGAGTATCTAGCTTAGAGTGAACTCCATCAGCGAGGAGGAACATCCCCATAGTAAACAGTGGGAGGGAGGATATACTCGAGTTAGTTAGGATAAGCCTAGCCGCCGCCGACATAAATCTACCTCTCCACGGGCTTACTCTGTTGGCTACCTTACCGTAAAGGGGCTCCCACTCCTGGATAGCAAGTTTCCTGTGGGATATTGGTAGGCCAAGATACTTAATTGGAAAGCTCCCAAGCTTACAATTAAGTAGGTTAGCTACCCGCTCGCTATCTTGGTCAGCCATCCCCATGGTAATGACCTCGCTTTTCAGGAAATTGATTTTCAGGCCTGATAAGATTACAAATGATAGCTGTGATCATCTGGCTCGAACAGCAGCATCGTGTCATCAGCGTATTGGAGGTGGGTCACCCCCCAGGGATGAGGTGGGGCACCAACCCCTTGATGTGCCCCGCCGCCCTGGCTTTGGCTATCATAGCCAACAGGGCATCCGCGACGAAGTTGAAGACCAGCGGTGAGATGGGGTCTCCCTGGCGGAGCCCTTTCTTGTTGCGGAAAAATTTACCCATCTCTCCGTTAATTATAACCGCGGTGTGACCTCCGTTGTTCAGGTGCATGATACGATGCATAAATCCTGCCTCAAAACCCTTTTTGAGGAGGACCTCCCGCATGAACTCCTAGTTCACACGGTCATAGGCTTTTTCGAAGTCTAATTTTAGAATAACGCCTTTCTGTTTGGTGCGCTTCAGCTCGTGTACTATCTCTAAGAGTGCAATCGGGCCTTCAAGGATATTCCTACCCTTGAGGAAGGCAGTTTGGCTACTGAGAATCACTCGGTGTGCGACTGGCGCCAACCGAGTGGCGTAGGCCTTAGCACAGATCTTGAAAGGGACGTTAATGAGGGTGATTGGCCAAAACAACTTGATGGTGTCCGCACCTTTGACCTTAGGGATCAGGCAGATGGCACCATAGTTAAGGCGGGACAAATCGACTATGCCTAAGCAAAGCCGTTCACAATCGCGTAGAACAGGTGTCTGAGGATTGGCCAAAACATTTTGAAGAACTCCACGGGCCATCCGTCCGGGCCTGGCGCCGTGTCGATCTTCATGTCAGCTAGGGCCCTATCTATCTCTTGCGGCAGGAATGACAAAGCTAGATCATCGTTCTCTTGTAGAGATACTTTCTCCGTTGGATCCCACAAATCTTCACGGAGGTTGAGCCGTTTCTCCTTAGTTGTTCTCAACAGGCCGACAAAGAACTCGTAAATGTGGCTCACGATCTCACTTTGAGTCACTAGGAGGCCGTTTTCCGCTTGGAGACGCAAAATGGAGCTTTTGCGCTTCCGGCCATTCGCGTAGGCGTGGAAGTAGCCGGTGTTGGCATCTCCCTTAGTGACCGACTTGACACCGCCACTACAGTAAATTTTAAAAGCGGATGTGAATAATGAAAACCTGCATTCCTAAATGAGATCGGCCGCTAGCCCCGCTGTGCCCCGTATGCATGGATGTACAGTACAGGTGGAACCCTACGCAGCTGAAATATCTGGTGGAAACTCTGATTGATTGATTGATCGGTGACCGGACAGGGAAACTGGCGGTACAGTCTACCGTTTCGCTTGTGACACGCAAAAGGAAACGGAAGGGGGAGCGATAAAATGGCGAGCCACCCACTCGGCCACTCCGCTCCATCAGTGCACTCCACTAGAGCAGGAGCAAAGCCAATCGAGCTGAACTGACCGGCGGCTAGATCTCTCTCAGTTGCAGCTGTCAGCTAGCTAGCGTCCACAGCGTGAAAACTAGTGAAACATATCTGTGAGTGAAAACGAGGAAAATATAGTATTTCAATAGAGTTTTTTTGTGGTCATTTCAATAGAGTTTTTGAAATGAGTACTCCCTCTGTAAGCTAATATAAGAGCTTTTAGCACTAGTAGATAAACCACCATTAGTCCCGGTTGGTAAGGGCCTTTTGTCCCGGTTCCTGAAACGGGACTAAAGGGTCGTTACTAATGCCCTGGCCTTTTAGTCGGTTCAGTCAGAACGGGACAGATGGGCCTCCACGTGGTCAACGGTCTTGAGCCCACGCAGGAGGGCCTTTGGTCCGGTTGGTGGCATCAACCGGGAGCAATAGGCATCCACGCGTCAGCATTCAGGGCTGTGGTTTATGTTTTTTTGAAGGGGGTTGGGGGTTTTGGGGGTTAATTTAGGTGTTTCATATATTTTGTTAGCTAACTAATTAATAGAGAGAAGTGTCCTCTCTTATGTCCGTGCTTGGTCGACGCTACGTACTATACATAGAGAGGCCCTTGACACGCTAGCTAGTACGAAAATGAAGGAAACCATTAAGTACAGAAGTTCGTCATGCATACCGAGAGAAGTGATCGATCGACCTCTCCTTCTCTGAGATATTGGTCGAACAACAAGTTTTCGTATTATCTATCCGACGCTACTGGCTACATACATATAAAATATGTAAGATCTTTTACAATCCCCTAGCATTTGAAATAAACTTCCACATGGTATTCTCCGGCTTTATTGATGACGTGGTCAAGAAAGAATCCCGCCAATTCCTCTTGAATTGCTTTCATGCGATCTTGTGGTAGGAGTTCATTCCGCATCTGCCACGTCTAATTTGAAGAAGGGGGTTAATACATATATATGAATGAAACACAACAAAAATGATGGTGTAATAAAATGAAATTGTGAATATTATTTCTTATGCACTTCATATTGTATTTTAGAGTAGCCCCGCTTATTTTTCAAAGCCGCGTTGTGGATGAACTCACACACGTAGTATCCACAGTAATTATTCCCTGGTTCCTGCCACAAGCACTTTACGAGAAATAGAGGTCAATCAAACTGATAATGAAGCATTATAAATGGCATTGATGAAAGTATAGCTATAGAATCAATGGGAGATCGCATAACTAGCTAGCTAGTAGTACTTACTTCGGTATGTATATCGCAGCTCCTTCGGCAGTCCCGGAGCTTCTGCGGTGAACTGTTTCCAAACCCTGCAAGACAAAGAAAATAATTATTATTACCTGAGATATCAGGAAATGAACAAAAAATTGCCGATATAGTGCGATAATGATCGATTGAACTTACTTGTTGAGCAATTTAGTCATGTCCGCATAGGTTTCGGGATCTTTTCGTCTCGAGTCTAAGACGGTTACTAGTCCCCGCTCAAGCTTAATCTCCAGAAGAACATAGTGGAAGCTGCGCACGCATGCATAACTCATCAATTACATTACTATAACCTTGCTCGAGTAATAAGGAAAACTGAATATGCACACGACAGTAACACTCACTTGAAGTTGTAAGGAAAGAGTATGGTATCTTTGTTTTGATTTTTGATCAAAGATTGTAGCAAGTTGGCCTCGGCCTCTTCGGCGTGCTTTTTAACATGAATTTCATCTATGATATTTGTGTTAATGAACCCAATATCATACATTTCTTGTTTTCTGCACTTGACGATCTTCAATCTGCATAATTTAGTGAGGATAATTAATTATAAATACATGCAATGAAAGAGCTGAGCTATATAGAGAGACTTAATGACAGAAATAGTACTTACAGACAGTAGCAAAAGACCGATAATTTATCGAGGGCCTTTTGATTGAAGAACTCGAAGAACTCCTAAAATGGAACAGGCAACAGATCTGTTCCAACAAGGTCGTGCTCCTCTTTAATTCTCAGATACAAAGTATTCGTCCCCCCAGACTCTCTGCAGGTTTTCATGTACCAATTATGGAATCTTCGCATCATCGTTGTTAGAGATTCTTCATCTTTGACGAGATGCTTCCCGTACTCGTATCTGTGTTCGACCACCTCCATGAAATCAAAATTTACATCGTCAGGCAGGTAATCTCCAAGATTGCTATAACCGGGCACCGTCCCCGGAGCATTAGCGACGATGTCGCTAGACACATTGAGCGGGGGGCACGATTGGTTTGCTTGTTCGCCGAGCTGGGCAATTTTTTTCCCAGCTGCTCGTCGTTCTTTAACCTTTGATCAGCGACAAGTACTTCCCGACCGCGACGCTTCTTGATATGCCTTTTTAGTAATGCGCTCATAGTTGGTTTTCGGCGGAGACTTTGGTGGTTTCCTCAGGGCATCGATAGTGCGCTTTGCTTTCACCGGATCTACCTTCTCCTCCAGAAGTGGATGTCTCTTTGCTTTCAACCCTTCAAAGAAGTCCTTCACTTCAGTCCACACGATCTTCGCGTTTTCCTCCTCGGTCCTCTCGTACGGTAACTTCTCTAGAGGCTTGAGAGGTGGACCGTATCTGTATTGCCTCCCGCCTCTGCCTGTACTGCTAGACGTCGGAGCAGACGGAGCGGCTGCGGCTGATGAAGCTATGTACCTAGGGTAGGGTCATGGGCCTGTCCAAACTACCCTCCCCAAGGACATCTCTAGAAGGAACCACCTTTCAATTGACTCAGAAGTGTTCCACTCGACGGACTCGAAGACACTCGACCATGAAGCCAACCACTCGACAGCCAGGAGATGATAAGTCACTCTGTACGCAAACGGTTGGTCATTAAGTAGCTTTCATGATCATTATAGCACTTTATTAGTGGCGTTACCGGTAACGCCCGACCTTAATGTACCTTTAACCCTGCATAACTGAGGGCCGGAGGGGTCTGGCGGACTCTATATAAGACACCCCCCTCCTCAGTTTAAAGGGTTCGCACCCCTGTAATCCACACACACATAATCCAGTCGACCGCCTCCGGGCTCCGAGACGTAGGGCTGTTACTTCCTCCGAGAAGGGCCTGAACTCGTAAACCTCGTGTGTATACAACTGCTCCATAGCTAAGATCTTGCCTCTCCATTCCTACCCCCCTACATTACTGTCAGACTTAGAACCATGACAGTTGGCGCCCACCGTGGGGCAGGTGTCTTAGCGACTTGTTGGAGAAGTTGCAGTTTTTCCGATCCCCTTCATCATGGTTTCAGGCAGAGGTTTGGCTGAGGGCCGCGAGATCCATCTCGGCGCGCTCGTGTTCGTCGCCGACGACTCCGCTTGGCTTCAGGAGGCACCACTCGACATCGACGCGCTTCCTGTCCGCGGGGCAACGCACTTCCGCGCGTGCATCCGTGGCGTCCTTTTGCGACAACCGTCGACCCAGTATCAGTCGGCTCCCACGGCGTCCTCCCTCCCCATCGACCGCCGGCGCAAGCGTTCCGGTCGGTCGAGGCTTCAACGGTGGGTGAGGCACGCGGTGGCTGGCCAGTCAGCCACCCCCCAAGTCGCGGCGATCGAGCCCGACGAATCTCTCTACGGCCTGTTCAACTGGCTCCGTAGAGACTGCGTCCGAGTGCGACAGCAGTGATCCAGCGGCGGAAGTCCTGATGGTCGATGGACCACGCAGCAGTCCTCCCGGTTTTCCCCGCGTCGACGGTGGCAACGGCAAGGGCGATCCATCGCAAGCCCATGAGGAGTATCTGCCCGAGCCACTCACTTCGCTGCAGAGGGAGGAACTTCGCCGCCGGAACATGGATGCACTTCACACTCCTATCGTCGGAGAAACCCCGAGGCCCGTGCCTTGGAAGCGCAACAGCCAACTTGGCTGGCGCTTTCGTGGAGAATCTCCAGCGAGTACTCGATGAAAGCGCGACAACGGGTCCGTCATCTAGTCGGCGTCGCTCTTTCAGCCACCGACTCGGTATATCGAACTCGATTCAAAATTTAGCAGCTGCGGCCGTATAGCAGAGTCGATTCAGCCTTCCATGATCCGAGGCTGGCAGATGGATCTGCTTGCATCACACGATGGAAAGCGTGTCGGATCACCAGGCAGTTTGTGCCTTCAAGGAAGGCGTTAAATCTGAAGAATTGAATCTGAAATTGGCCGAACCGGAGACATGACTCTGAGTCGAATGATGGAGATTGCCACCAAGTACGCCAATGGCAAAGAGGAGGATCGGCTCCGGAGTGGCAAGCACAAGTCAGTCGCCCATGAGACCGGAGGAAATTCCAGTCGGAAGCAGAAGAGGAAAGCCGAGCCAGCTGCTCCTGGAGAAGCCTTGGCTGTGACTCAAGGAAAGTTTAAGGGGAAGCCCAAGGGGCCTTGGAACCCCAAAAAAGTGAAGGATCAAGACGGAAATGATGTATTGGACTTGCCATGCCACATTCACACAAAGAAGGATGAAGAGGGTAAGCTCATTTACCCAAAGCATACCACTCGACAGTGTCGGCTCTTGATCCAGCAGTTCCAGGGGAAGCCGCCCAAGGATAAGGAAAAGGAGTCGGACAAAGTTGAGGACAAGGAAGATAGTGATGGTGGGTACCCCCAGGTCAATTCCACCCTGATGATTTTTGCTGATGTTGAAAGTAAAAGTCGATTGAAAGTTATCAACCGAGAAGTGAATATGGTCGCTCCGGCGACACCCGATTATTGAAATGGTCTCGGACTGCCATCACATTCGACCGGTCGACCACCGGCCGACATCTCCACCCCTGGGAGGCAAGCCTTGGTGGTCGACCCAGTCGTCGAAGGCACTCGACTAACTAAAGTGTTGATGGATGGTGGCAGTGGTCTGAATATACTGTATGCAGAGACATTGAAAGGGATGGGCATTCCGATGTCCAGACTCAGTACCAGCAACATGAGCTTCCATGGAGTCATTCCTAGAAAGAAGGCAGAGTCACTCGGCCAAATTGCTCTTGATGTGGTTTTCGGTGATTCCAAGAATTTTCGTAAAGAAAAGTTGATGTTTGAGGTCATGGATTTCCAGAGTGCTTATCACGCTATTCTGGGAAGGCCATCGTATGCACGTTTCATGGCCCGACCATGTTATGTATACCTTAAGATGAAGATGCCAGGCCCCAAAGGTGTGATCACTGTCACCGGCAATCGGAAGAAAGCGTAAGAGTGTTTCCAGAAAGGCTCGAAGATCGCCGATGCTCAGATGGCACTGGTAGAGCTGCAGGAATACCAGAAAACTACAGACCCGAGTGATTTGTTGCGAGCCAAGAAGCCCGCTACGGAATCAGCGTTTCAGTCGTCCGGTGAGACAAAGCCGATTCACATTCACCCGACCGACCCCGATGCTGCTCCGACTCATATCTCTACAACACTCGACTCCAAATAGGAAGAAGCGCTCATCCAGTTCCTCCGTGAGAACTGGGACATCTTCGCATGGGAGCCTTCTGACATGCCGGGTGTTCCCAGGGGGCTGGCTGAGCGCCGTCTACGAGTCGACCCAAAAGTTAAACCTGTCAAAGAACATCTTCGACGGTCCGCCGTCCAGAAGAGAAAGGCCATTGGCGAGGAAGTGGCTCGACTCCTTGCAGCGGAGTTTATCCGAGAAATTTACCACTCTGAGTGGCTCGCCAATGTTTTCATGGTCCCCAAGAAGGACAAGTCACTCCGCATGTGCATTGACTTCAAACATATCAATCGGGCCTGCCCAAAAGATCATTTTCCTCTCCCCCGCATCGACCAAATAGTCGACTCTACTGCGGGATGTGAGCGTCTGTCTTTTTTAGACACCTATTCCGGTTACCATCAGATCCGTCCGTATGGACCCGACGAAATCAAAACAGCTTTCATCACTCCATTTGGGTGCTTCTGCTATGTTGCCATGCCATTCGGCCTCAAGAATGCCCGAGCCACGTTCATGAGGATGATTCAGAAGTGTTTGCTCACTCAAATCAATCGGAATGTGGAAGCATACATGGATGATATTGTGGTCAAGTCACGGAAGGGTTCCGACCTGCTGACTGACCTTGCTGAGACATTTGCCAACCTTAGGAGGTATGATATCAAGCTTAATCCATCAAAGTGCACATTCGGAGTTCCTGGCGGAAAGTTACTCGGTTTTCTCGTTTTCGAACGAGGAATCGACGCCAATCCGGAAAAAGTTGGTACTATACTCCGAATTAAACGTCCTATGCGTGTGCATGATGTCCAGAAGCTTACTGGTTGCTTGGCCGCTTTAAGTCGATTCATCTCTCGACTCGGTGAAAAGGCATTGCCTCTTTACCGACTGATGAATAAGTCAGACAAGTTCGAGTGGACTCCTGAAGCTGATGCATTATTTGCAGAGTTAAAAACTCTGCTCTCCACCCAGCCGGTGCTTGCTGCCTCAATCAGCAAAGAGACTTTGCTACTTTACATTGCAGCCAGAGGACAAGTTGTCAGTACAATACTTACGGTCGAGCGGGAAGAAGAAGGAAAAGCCTTTAAAGTTCAGCGCCCAGTATATTATGTTTCTGAAGTTTTGACCCCATCAAAGCAAAGATACCCTCATTATCAGAAGCTTGTATATGGGATTTATATGACCACGAAGAAGGTTGCTCATTACTTCTCGACCACTCCATTACGATTGTCGACAATGCTCCATTGTCGAGATTACACTGTGAGAGATGCAAGCTGGTCGAGTGGCAAAATGGGCGATTGAACTCCTTCCCTAGATATCAAGTTTGAGGCAAAAGCCATCAAGTCCCAAGCAATAGCAGATTTCGTCACCGAGTGGATTGAACAACAAGCGCCGAGTCAAGTTCACTCGAACCTTTGGACCATGTTCTTTAGCGGTTCCAAGATGCTGAATGGTTCGGTCTTTGGGGTTGTGTTAGTTTTCCCCCGAGGAGATAAGCTCAGGTATGTTCTCCAAATTCACTTTGATTCCTCCAACAACGAAGCATAGTACAAAGCGCTTTTGTATGGGTTGCGTATGGCCATTTCACTTGGCGTCCGTCGCCTCTTGGTCTATGGCGACTCAGATTTAGTGGTTAATCAAGTGATGAAGGAGTGGGATGTCAGAAGTCCGGCCATGACTGGTTACTGCAATGCAGGGAGAAAGCTGGAGAAGAAATTCGAGGGGTTAGAGCTTCATCATATACCCCGACTGAAAAATCAAGCAGCTGATGATTTAGCAAAAATAGGTTCCAAGAGAGAAGCCATTCCCAGCAATGTGTTTTTGGAACACATCCACTCACCATCAGTTCAAGAGAATCCTTTCACTGAAGAAGTTCCGCAACCAAAAAGTGCCACGGATCCGACTGAGGTTGAGGTTCCAGCGGTGGTCGACCTGATCATGGAAGTCTTGGTCATCACTCCCGACTGGACGGTGCCGTACATCACGTACATCCTAAGGAAAGAACTCCCAGAGAATGAAGAAGAGGCTCGACAGATCGTCCATCGATGCAAGGCCTTTACTGTGATAAAGGGACAATTATCTGAGAGAAAGCCTTGTTGAGTCGGACGAAGTGTATAACACCGGAAGAAGGTCGAGATAATTCTTGATGATATCCACTCGGGGACCTGTGGTCATCATCGTCCTCTCGGACCATTGTGGCCAAAAGCATACCGGCGGGATTTTCTTGGCCAAGAGCAAATGAAATGGCAAAGAGATAGTCGACAAGTGTGAAGGATGTCGGTTCTACTCAATATGTCACACAAACCAGCGTCGCCTTGAAGACCATTCCACTCGTCGGCCCTTCGCTGTTTGGGGATTGGATATGATTGGACCATCGAGAGCTGGCGGGGCGGCTTCACTCACGTGCTAGTGGCAGTCGACAAGTTTAGTAAATGGATCGAAGCTAAGCCTCTCGATGCGTGCACTGCTATCAGTTTCATCAGAGAGTTGATATTCAGATATGGTGTCCCGCATAGCATCATCACTGACAATGGGTCAAACTTTGATTTCGACAAATTCAAAGCCTTTTGCGCCTATTAAGGCACACGAGTCGACTACGCTTCAGTCGCTCACCCCCAGTCGAATGGACAAGCAGAAAGAGCAAACGGTCTAATTCTCAAGGACTAAAACCCCGGTGATCGCGATCTCAAGCATGCAGCGAGCGCATGGGTCGACGAACTTCATCAGTTCTTTGGGGATTGAGGACTACCCTAATCGGTCAATTGGGCGAACTCCATTCTTTACGGTCTATGGAGCTGAAGCAGTTCTGCCGAGTGACTTGCTTCAATGCGCCCGAGTCGAGCTCGCTCGAAGATGAAGCGAGAACAAGCCCGGCGGGGCGCGATCGACCTCCTAGAAGAGGAAGAGATGGCCCTGATCCGCTCGACTATCTATCAGCAAGACTTGCGTCGATTCCATGCCAGAAATGTGAAGAGTCGAGCCTTCCAAGAAGGAGACTTGGTCCTCCGAGTGGATCAACAAAAACCACACAAGCTCTCTCCCACTTGGGAAGGCCCCTTCATCGTCACCAGAGTTCTCCACAATGGAGCGTACCATCTTTACAACGTCGATCGCCAGATTGATGAGCCTCGAGATTGGAATGCGGAGCTGCTCCGCCCCTTTTATACTTAAGAACTCACTCGGATGAGATGTAATAAGAAATACGTTTATAGTTTACTAATCAAAGACAAGAGTGTTATAATTTTCCCAGTGATTGTTGTTGCTTTTGTTTACGTGAGAAACTCCCCCAGTGGGTGGCTTGGTTGCGAATCCATTTCGCCTAAGTTTGTAAAAAAAATTCCTACCGAGTGATGAGCAAGCCTCTCACTCGGAGGCTTAGCTGTGAATCCGTTTCGCCTAAGTTTAAAAAAAATCCTACCGAGTGGTGAGCCTGCCTCCCACTCGGAGGCTTAGCTGCAGCCCAAGTGCTCACCTAAGTTTGAAAAATCCTACCGAGTGGTAAGCCAGCCTCCCACTCGGAGGCTTAGCTGCAGTCCAGTACTCGCCTAAGTTTAAAAAATCCCACCGAGTGAAGAGCAATCCTCTCACCCGGGGGCTTAGCTGCAGTCCAAGTACTCGCCTAAGTTTGAAAAATCCTACCGAGTGAAGAGCAATCCTCCCACTCAGAGGCTTAGCTGCAGTCCAGTACTCGCCTAAGTTTAAAAAATCCTACCGACTGAAGAGCAATCCTCTCACTCGGGGGCTTAGCTGCAGTCCAAGTACTCGCCTAAGTTTGAAAAATCCCACCGAGTGAAGAGCAATCCTCTCACTCGGGGGCTTAGCTGCAATCCAAGTACTCGCCTAAGTTTGAAAAATCCTACCGAGTGGTGAGCCAGCCTCCCACTCGGAGGCTTAGCTGCAGTCCAGTACTCGCCTAAGTTTAAAAAATCCTACCGAGTGAAGAGCAATCCTCCCACTCGGAGGCTTAGCTGCAGTCCAGTACTCGCCTAAGTTTGAAAAATCCTACCGAGTGAAGAGCAATCCTCTCACTCGAGGGCTTAGCTGCAGTCCAGTACTCGCCTAAGTTTAAAAAAAATCCTACCGAGTGAAGAGCAATCCTCCCACTCGGAGGCTTAGCTGCAGTCCAGTACTCGCCTAAGTTTCAAAAATCCTACCGAGTGAAGAGCAATCCTCTCACTCGGGGGCTTAGCTGCAGTCCAAGTACTCGCCTAAGTTCGAAACCATCCCGATTCGCAAGGACGACGAGGTGCAGGTCATTGCTACCTTCTCCTTGAACTCGCCACAAGTACAATGTATGCTCCATCCCGATCCGCAAGGACTGACGAGGTGCAGGTCGATTGCTACCTTCTCCTTCAGTAGCTCGCCACAAGTACAACGTCGCTCCATCCCGATCCGCAAGGACGACGAGGTGCAGGTCATTGCTACCTTCTCCTTGAACTCGCCACAAGTACAACATCGCTCCATCCCGATCCGCAAGGACGACGAGGTGCAGGTCGACTGCTACCTTCTCCCTCAGAGCTACACCACAAGTACAACGTATGTTCTATTCCGATCCGCAAGGATGACGAGGTGTGAGTCGACTGGATCTTCCACCTCTGAGCTGCATCTCAAACACAAAGACTATTCCGGGTGAAGAGTAAAAACCACTCGAAGGAAAATGCAAGCATATTCAGAAGTAAAGCAAGTTCAGATAAATCTCGAAGGTTCCAAACCGCAGATCAAAGTACTCGGGCTCTCAACCCGAAAGAGTTTAACGGTTACAAAATCCACTCGGCATTCCGAGGCAAATTTAAGGTGGGGCATGAAAGTTTGTTCACTCTGCGGGAGGAGGACTGGCAGGCTCGACGAACTCGTCCAGGTCGACACCATCGGCGATCCGAGTGACAGCAGCAATAAAAGTCTCCAAAAAGGATAGGAAATCATGCTTCTTGGTGTTGGCGACCTTGATGCTACCAACTTATCTTCTCGCGCCTCCTTACAGTGGACACGAACCAAAGACAGAGCCACATCAGCACCGCACCGAGCAGAAGTCTTCTTCCACTCCTGCACTCGACCAGGGATCTCGTTAAGTCGAGTCACCGAGGACTCGAGATGGATTACGAGTGTTGCCCTTGGCCAAAGTGCTGAGTCGATCCGCGACGTGGCGACTTTCGGTCGAGCGGATAGTCAACAACGCCGCCGATCACGGGATTCAAATCGGAGCAGGTTCATAGCAGTTTCGTCCTTCACGGGAGAATTGATAAGGTCCAAATTCGGTTCGATCCGCCCGATCTCCTCCTCGAAGTCTCGGCAAAGCTCTGCATGCACAGTCAAGGATGAGTCAATATTCGTATGCGAGTCGACAAAGATGAACCGGTCGGAGCGAGATATGTACCTTCAAGCTTGATGAATAACTTCTTGGCGAGGCTCCTCGGATAGCGTTCAGATCGTCCCTCCGCGGCGGTCTGTCCATCTTCTCATTCAGGCTAACCTTGTCCTTCTTCAAGCGGGTTACCTCCTTGTTGGCTTCGTCCAGAGCGGATTTCATCTTCGCATTCTCCTCCTCCAGTGTGCCGACTGAAGCCAGCTTTTGTTCTGCCAGAGCAGTTTGATCATCGGCCTTCTTTTGAGCAGCAGCCAGATCTTGATCCTTCTTTGCCAGAGCCTAGTTCAGTTTTTCTGAAAAGAAACAATGCTCAGTTCAGGAAGAGCAGAATGAAATCCAGATCTAAGGCGAACCAGTCAACAAAGCTTCCTTACCATTAGCGTCGTCTCTGGCCTTCTGCAGCTCTGACTTGGCCAACTCCAGATCAAGATTGAGTTGAATTTGCTACTTCTCCAAGTCGGCAAAGCAAGCTCCAAGGTCACAAGGTTTCTGCAGACAGAGAGGCTGGGTTATTTTTTCAGAGAAAAACGACAAAGATAGTAAACACTAAGACTACGGTCGACTGCCCGCAGTCCACCATAGTATCGGGGACTACACCAAGTGGGTGCACTTAGCGTGCCCCCACTGGTTCAGTTAGCACTCGACGAGACCTTTTCGGCGTGAGTGTGTGTGTAAAAAAAAGACAGCAACAAACAAGTTCTTCAGAACATAGTCGACTGCCAGCAGTTGACCACGGTCTCGGGGACTACACCCAGTGGGTGCACTTAGCGTGCCCCCACTGGTTCAGTTTACACTCGACATGGCCAGACCAGACCGAGTGAAGGAATTAACATATCAAGACTACAGTCGGCTGCCCGCAGTCCACCGTAGTCTTGGGGACTACACCCAGTGGGTGCACTCAGCGTGCCCCCACTAGTCCAAAACTTCAATAACAAAATTTCAGCTCAAAGTATGGATTTGCTTAATGACAAGTCGAAACACCCAGTGGGTGCATAGATGCAAAGATCTTTGGAAAGAGAGCTTTCAGGTAGCATATCCTAATAGAGCAAGCCAAGAAAATCAGTCGATGTGTTGCTGACCTGAACATTGCTTTGGAGAGCCAAGCTGGCATCATAGGCGGCTTGACTGACATCCCGCACCATCTTCATCTTCTCCATCATGATACCTGCTTGGCGTATGGCTTCCTTGGCAGCATTCACCGTCTTACGGGGCGTGGTGGGTAACAAAATCTGAAGGTGGGTCGGCGGGAGCTTGAGCGGTCGATGAAGAAGGTCGAGCACTCGGCAATGATGCGGTGAAATGTGAAGCCGATTAGGCGTCACCGGCGTCTGAGCAGTGGTTCAACTATCAGCGTCGACTGTGGCACCTTGTCTGCAGGAGTTTTCCTATTTTTCCTTGTCAAAGGCCTCTCGGGCTCTTCTTTGTCATTGCCGGGGAGGTCAATAACGTTAGGAGCTGTTCAAAGATCAGTCGCCAAAATTTGCATCACCCAATGGTATATATTGTAGTTGAGTTGACCAAATAAAGACAGAACGACAGAAATCATACCGGATTGGAGGTGACTGCATCCTCCATCGCCTCATCTTCATCCCTATAGGCTGAAGTCCCAGAAGTAGCAGCGCTGCCAGTTCCAAAGTTTATCTGGTCAAATAAAGGAAAGAATGAACAACACAGAGCGTCGAGTGAATACAAAGGGAGGCACTCACGCAGAAGCAACGGGGATGTCAATCTTAATCTTGATGCGCCTTCGAGGCCTTTGCTTTGCAACTTTGGGCTGCTTTGGCGCTTTTTCGGTCGGTGCGGAGAAGCCGTCCGAGGCGTTCGACGGCGCCTTAACAAGCGTGATCGCTTTGCCACTGTGGCGCCAGCAGGTCGTGGCTGAGCTTGGATCGCCCTTCCGTGTGAGGAGGATCGACTTCCTCCTCCTCTCCCTCTCAACTAGAGCCGTCGTCATCCTCTTCCCCCTCACCATCAGATTCCCACTCTTCTTCACTTTCGCCTCCGCTCGCCTCCCCCTCCTCGGCCTGTTCTTGCGCCCCGTTGGGCATCGAGTACATCTCGGCAATGGTCTATAAGACAACAAACAAGAAAAAAATCAGTCAACTGATTGTAAGTAGACAGAATGAAGAAAACAAGGTCACGGTCAGAGATGCAGAGTTGGACCTGTTCTACTTCGTATGATTGGTCAAGTGGAGGAATCCTCCTGGCTCCTCGGGGGTTGTCTTTGTTCCCTGTGATACTTGACAACCACCCCTCCAACGTAGCCTCGTCGACCTCCTCCGGGTGAATCCGAGTGGTGTCATGGAGACCCGAATACATCCACATCGGATGGTCACGAGCTTGGAGCGGTTGGATACGTCTCCGGAGGAAGACCTCTAGCAAATCCATACCAGTCACCCCGTCGCGGACAAGCTGAACCACTCGATCGACCAACACTTTGACTTGTGCCTTCTCTTTCGGTGTCACTTTCGGAGAAGAAGGTTTTTCTGCTCGGTTCGGGAGAAAGGGGAAGACCGTCGCCTATCTGAGTCGCTTTGGTCTCTGCGGTAGAACCAGGTCGGCGCCACCCTGGACTGAGTCAGGAAGAGTCATAGCTGGGAAAGAACTTTTGCTTCTCATCTGGATCCCGAGACCCCCGCACATCTGAATCACTTGCGTCTTATCGTCACTCAACTTAGCTTTCTTAACCAACTGAGAACGACAAGTGAAAATGTGCTTGAAGAGGCCCCAATGAGGACGGCAACCCAATAAATTCTCGCATGAAGACACGAAGGCAGCAAGATACACGATGGAATTCAGGGTAAAGTGATGGAGTTGCGCTCCGAAAAAATTCAAGAAACTTCGAAAAAAAGGATGAGGGGGCAGCGAGAATCCGCGATTGACGTGGGTGGCGACAAGGACGCACTCACCCTCGCGAGGCTGCGGCTCGATCTCGTTCCCCGGGAGGCGCGCAAATTTGTGAGGAATGAATCCCCCCTCGGTCAGGTCATCGATGTCATCCTGTCAAATCTTCGAGGGCATCCAATCTCCCTCGATCCAGCCCGGCGGCAACGCAGACCTCGAGGAAGATCTGCCCCGACCGGACTTCTTCGCCTTCGCCTGCGCCGTCGCTTTTTTCGCGCGCTCCAGGGCCGCCGTCTTCTCCTTCACCATTGCCGCAGACGAAGCTCGAACAGACCGACGGCACGGGGCGAGAAGAGAGGTGGCGGCGGAATCTGAAAGGGGAAAAATGAAGGCGCACTGTTCAAAAGCCCTGGACTAGCGGCTTATATGGAGTCGCCTCCGAGTGACTAACATGTAGGCCCAGACCATCCTATCAAATCCCGCAACAGTCGCGCGCGCGATACGTGATGAAAAAGGTGGCGCCGAGATCGAGGCGTCCCTGCCTTATCCCATCCGAGTTCTGCGGCCTCCTCCGCCCCGCGCACTTCCCGAAATTCAAATCCCCGAAATCCGCTGGCCGCAGAACAACTTGTCAGACGGAAGATCTCCGCCGCTCTGTCACTCGGGGCTCTTCAAGTAAAGAAAATCAGTCGACGGGAACAAAGAATGGATCAAGGCGACTGAAAAAGAAGTTGGTATCGTCACCTAGGTTCATTGATCCAGAACAAGCTATACTCGTAACACAAAAAACGGGTCAGAAGTATGTTCAACTCTTTCCCCACTCAAACCTCGATCCATTCGGGGGCTAATGATGAAGCTATGTACCTAGGGTAGGGTCATGGGCCTGTCCAAACTACCCTCCCCAAGGACATCTCTAGAAGGAACCACCTTTCAATCGACTCAGAAGTGTTCCACTCGACGGACTCGAAGACACTCGACCATGAAGCCAACCACTCGACAGCCAGGAGCTGATAAGTTACTCTGTATGCAAACGGTCGGTCATTAAGTAGCTTTCATGATCATTATAGCACTTTATTAGTGGCGTTACCGGTAACGCCCGACCTTAATGTACCTTTAACCCTGCATAACTGAGGGCCGGAGGGGTCTGGCGGACTCTATATAAGCCACCCCCTCCTCAGTGTAAAGGGTTCGCACCCCTGTAATCCACACACACATAATCCAGTCGACCGCCTCCGGGCTCCGAGATGTAGGGATGTTACTTCCTCCGAGAAGGGCCGGAACTCGTAAACCTCGTGTGTTTACAACTGCTCCATAGCTAAGATCTTTCCTCTCCATTCCTACCCCTCCTACATTACTGTCAGACTTAGAACCACGACAGCGGCTGTCTTCTTTCGTGCTTGCTTACGAGGCGGAGGAGAAGGACTACGACGCGCCGGAGCAGCCGGGGCGGCGGCGGGTCTCTTCCGCCCTTCTTTGCGGCGGAGAAGGAGGAGGCTGCTGGCTGCTCAGGCGCTTGGCCTTGAGCAGAGAAGGAAGCGGAGTGCCGCCACGCGCCGGAGAAGGAGGCCGAGTGCCCTGATCGTCACTCGCCAGAGGAGGAGGAGGTGGAGGAGGCTGAGTGCCCTGACTCGCTGGAGGAGGAGGAGGAGGCAGAGGCGTCCAGTTCGGAAGGTTGATGAGCTCCTTCCGCCATACGCATGGAGTCTTCAGAGCAGAACCCAGCCTAGTCTCCCCTTCACCGGTAGGGTGGTCAAGCTGGAGGTCCTCAAATCCTTCCGTTATTTCATCCACCGTCACCCTAGCACATCCTTCTGGAATCGGCCGGTAGTGAAAAGTTGCGCCGGGTTGATGGGATAAACAGAGCCAACAACCGCCTTGACCTTCAAATTCATCCATTGCGTCATAATGTGGCAATTTTGAGACTCCGTGATAGCATCCACGGATAGCTGGCGAGAGCCGTCAAGA
The DNA here is from genome assembly GCA_021605205.1 of Aegilops longissima. NCBI lineage: Eukaryota > Viridiplantae > Streptophyta > Magnoliopsida > Poales > Poaceae > Aegilops > Aegilops longissima. Next base: position 517,808,515 of record CM038680.1, read on the forward strand.
CATCTCCGGTGAAGCAGCTCGGTGGAAGCCACGCTGCTTCTCCGCTGAGATAGCGGGGTAACCGAGGAAGCTTGACAATTCGTTTGCTGCGATTTGCTTCTCGTTCCTCTATCGCTTGTACCCTTGTGTGCAGCGCTGCGATTAGATCTGCTGCATTTTTCCTCCTCTGCTGGCATTTGTAACCGCTGCGTCCGGAAAACCAGCATTCCACGGAGCGAACTGGCGTTCCTCGTGTCCGTCTGAGGTGCTCGGGATTCGAGGGCCATTGTGAGCTCGCCGTTCTCTCATGCGGAGCGAGCGTCCCTTGCTGCGCTGCATCGATATAGTCTTTGAAGCCTCTTGGTGATATTTCCAATTGCTCGTCCGTCCAAATGCACTTCCACGATCTGAGGGTCAAGGTTCCGCCACACCGAAGAACCAAGTCCGGCAATGGTGCGGCGAGTTCATTGTCTCGGTTTGATCCCTTTATCAACCAGATCATTCTCAGCCTTAGCCCACTTAGGTCGGGCTTTGAGGTAGCCACCTAACCCGTGCGATGGTGAAGCTTCTTCTTCGCAGCATTTTGCTTGTTTGTCGCCGACATCTTCTTACTCTTTTCCGATGTCTTGTGGGCCACAAATGCGGGCGATGATCTCTAATCTTCTCATATTTGCCCTTGAATTCTGGTGTCTCTTTTTGTCGACAAGCGTATTCAGGTCTTTCTTCCACCTCCTGAATAGGTCGCCATCTTCTTAAGAGCAAAAGACTTGATTAATTGCTCTTTAAGCGGCTTCTCGGATCATCCTCTGGTGGTAGGGTGAAATTTGACTTTACCTCGGTCCAAAGATCATTTTACGCATATCATTGGCGTAAGACACCTCGGGGTCTTCGTTCTTAGGCTTATACCATTGGTGGATGCTGATCGGGATCTTGTCCTGACGAGAACCTCGCCTTTGAGCAACAAATCGTTCTTTGTCGGATGGGTTCAATCGGTTGGCCAGGCGCGATTGCTATGATCTCAAACCTTTCATCCGAGCTCAACTTTTTCTTCGGGCCTCGTCTCTTTACCGAAGCTGTGCTCGATCCGGAGGGCTAGAAAAAAGAACAAAGACGAGAGTTAATTAATATGCGTACATACCAAAACAATGAATGCATCAATTACCTAGTCAGCACAGGCTTAACTAATATATATACCTGGCCGGACTCGGTTCGGTCACCGGAGCCGTCATCACAGTCTCCTTCTTGCACCGTCATTGGGTCACCGGAGCCGTCCTCACGGTCTCCTTCTTGCACCAGCATTGGGTCACCGGAGCCATCATAATCATAGCCAGCAGCTTCTTCACCCTCTCCTTCCAGACCATCGGTGTCATTGAGAAACAACGAGCAGACGGCATCACTTCCTTGTGCGATCATGTCCCCCAACAACGCTTCTTGTGCTCCGTCTCGGGGGGTGTCCATAGTTTCTACAAATATTTACAACATGGCAATTATTATTCAAACATGACAGATGGATATATTAGCTAGTGGCAAATGTAGAACTAGCTAGCTAATCACAGTAAGGAATCATATTAATTAGTGGCCTCAACGCTGCTTCTCTAGGGTTTGGGGTGGCCTCGAGAACGCTTCAAGGGGGTAATATCGACAACGACAAGATACGTACACGGGAAAATAATGTTATCGGGGAGGGGGTATATCGACCCCCTCCCCACGTGTTGAAGTTATCGGGAGGGGGTATATCGACCCCCCCCCCCACGTGTTGAAGTTTTCGGGAGGGGTTTATATCGACGACGACGACATACGTACATGGGAAAATAATATTATCGGAGAGGGGGTATATCGACCCCCACGTGTTGAAGTTATCGAGAGGGGGTATATCGACCCCCCCCCCCACGTATTGAAGTTATCGGGAGGGGTTTATATCGACAACGACGACATACGTACATGGGAAAATAATAGTAATGGGGAGGGGTATATCGACCCCCCCCGTGTTGAAGTTATCGGGAGGGGGTATATCGACCCCCCCCCTCGTGTTGAAGTTATCGGGAGGGGGTATATCGACCCCCCCCCCCCAAGTGTTGAAGTTATCGGGAGTTTATATCGACATGACATACGTACATGGAAAAATAATATTATCACGGAGGGGGTATATCGACCCCCCCCCTCGTGTTGAAGTTATCGGGAGGGGTATATGGATGACTTACAGACCGATAGAACATAAGAAAGCGAAGAAGAAATAAAAGAGGAGAAGAAGAAAGGAATAGAGGAGAAGATCAAAGAAAAAAAGAAGAAAAAAGAGGAGAAGAAGAAAGGAATAGAGAAGAAGAAAAAAGAAATTTTTTCTATTTTTCTTCTTCTCTCTCTATTTCTTTCTTCTTCTCTCTTCCTTTTCTTCTTTTTCCTCTTCTTATTTATTTCTCCTCTTCTTCCTCTCCTCTTCTTCTTTCTTTCCTCTTCTTATTTTCTTCTTTCCTATCCTTCTTTTCTTCTTCTTCCTTCCTAGCTAGATATATAAAACTTTATTGTAACTTTTGCATATATAAAACTTTTCCATGGATCATCATTTCTCATATATATCGAATATATATCCATTGTCATATATAAAACTTTCTATATATGAATAAAAACTTTCTATGAACAAAAAACATTTTTGACATATATATTTAATTAGCATATTCTAGCGACATACACATATACATCACATACACATATACATTATAGCCACATACACATATACATCACATATGAACAAACAATTAAACTAATAAAAATAAAAAACATATAGCCACTTATGAACAAAACATATAGCCACATACATACACATATACATATATATATATATATATATGAACAAAAAATTAAAATAAAAAAAACAGATCCAGGCGGTGGCTCACGGTGAGGGGCACACATAAAGGCGCCCGGCTGGGCGGGACGGCAGGGCAGGGCGGCGGCGACGAGGGCGCGGGCGGCGGCGGCGGCACGTGGCAGGGGCTCAGGCGCCCAGGCGTGTGAAAGCAGGAAGCTCGAGGCGACGGCGGGAGGCGAGGCGCTGCCAGGCTGGGCGGGACGGGCAGAGGCAGGGCGACGGCGACGAGGAGCGGGCGGCGACGGCGAGCACGGGCAGGGGCAGCGGGGCGACGGCGACGAGGAACGGGCAGCGACGGCGAGCACGGGCAGCCTGGCGGCGTCGAGGAGGTCGTCGGCGTCGTTGAGGGCAACTGGCGAGGGAAATCTGAAAATTTCCCAAGTGTTGCTTATATAGCAGAGGCTTTGGTCCCGGTTCGTGGCACAAACCGAGACCAATACCCCCCCTTTACTTCTGGTTGGTGCCACCAACCGGGATGCACCCCTTTTGTCCCGGTTGGTGGCACCAACCGGGACCAAATGCCTTGTGCTGGAACTGGCGTGGTGCGGTGGGATGTTTAGTCCCACCTCGCTAGCCGAGAGGGCTCGACAGTGGTTTATAAGCGTTGTTGCGCTGACCACTTCGAGCTCCTCTCAAATGCTGAGCTTCTGGGCCTAAAGTCACTTATCTGCTGTGGGGCCTCTTGGGCCTCCTGCGGGCCTGATTCCTGGCCCATGGTACGGTTTCTAGTCGTATTCAGGTCGTGGGGGCCGAGTAGGAGGCACTTTTTTTGTTTTTTTGTTTTCTTTACTTATTGTTGCTATTTTTATTTTTTTCCAGTTTTTTGTTTTGTTTTCTGCATTATTTATTTTCTTTTGTTTTTTGCTTATTTTTTAATTCTTTTTTCTTTTAGTTTTAGAAAAATTATAAACTTTCTGTTAGTGCCATTAGTTTCAAATTTGAAAACACTTTTTTGTTTTTTGTTTTCTTTCTTGCTTTATTTATTTTATTTTGTTTCTACTTACAACAAAATACTTATTGTTGCTATTTTTATTTTTTTCCAATTTTTTGTTTTGTTTTCTGCATTATTTATTTTCTTTTGTTTTTGCTTTATTTTTTAATTCTTTTTTGCTTTTAGTTTTAGAAAAATTATAAACTTTCTGTTAGTGCCATTAGTTTTCAAATTTGAAAACACTTTTTTTTTTTTTTGTTTTCTTTATTGCTTTATTTATTTTATTTTGTTTCTACTTACAACAAAATACTTATTGTTGCTATTTTTATTTTGTTTCCAATTTTTTGTTTTGTTTTCTGCATTATTTATTTTCTTTTGTTTTTTGCTTTATTTTTAGTTCTTTTTGCTTTTAGGTCGTTGAAACTATAAACTTTCTGTTAGTGCCATTAGTTTTAGAAAAATTATAAACTTTCTGTTAGTGCCATTAGTTTTCAAATTTGAATAGTTAAAATTTGAATTCTTTGAAATTTGTGTGAATCACAAGTTTGTGATTAACTTTACTAAAAGAATGAACATAGATGCGCCTATAGAGAAAATTCAACCTAAATTCATAATAAATTTCTATGAATTTCAGAGAAATTCACTATCAATTTAGGTCAAATTCTCTGTATAGGGGCATCTATTTTCACTTTGAGAGGAGCTCAACAAAAGAGAGGGACGGGCTTATAAACCGGTGTGAGCACCCTTCGGTTGGCGAGGTGGGACTAAACTCTGAGCGCAACGAGGACCAACCCTTTAGTCGGTTTGTGGCACAAACCGGGACTAATGGTCATGGGCGGGCGGCGCATTGGTCCCGGTTCGTGCGTGGAACCGGGACCAAAAGGTCCAGACGAACCGGGATCAATGGCCCACGTGGCTGCCCTCTTGAGAGTGTTCTTGGTGAGAACATAGTTGACAAGGAGCGAACCGGGATTAAATGTATTACGAGGGCCGAACCATAAGACATTAAAGCATTTCAAATGAACTCTGAAAAAGTTGAAAGTTGGCATGGTATCATAATTTCACCCACATAGCATGTGCATGTACAAAACGGACAATGGTATCATACTCGTCTATTACAAAGTTGGCATGGTATCATCATAATAGTTGCGGGAGAAAGTCTTCACTTTTTCTTCACTTGTGTCATTTGCTTATTGTGCCGTAACCATGGATAATCTTCATCGTTTATCAGGATGCTTGGGTCATCCTTGACTTTGAAGGGAGGAATTTCATGAAACTTTTCATAATCTTCAGACATGTTTGTCTTGCCCTCCACTCCCACGATGTCCCTTTTTCCTGAAAGAACTATGTGGTGCTTTGGCTCATCGTATGATGTATTCGCTTCCTTATCTTTTCTTTTTCTCGGTCTGGTAGACATGTCCTTCACATAGATAACATGTGCCACATCATTGGCTAGGACGAGCGGTTCGTCGGTGTACCCAAGATTTTTCAGATCCTTGTTGTCATTCCATCTTGTGGGTCTACACTGCACTCCGCCTCTGACAGATTGACCCATTTGCACTTAAACAAAGGGACCTTAAAATCATGTCCGTAGTCAAGTTCCCATATGTCCACTATGTAACCATAATATGTGTCCTTTCCCCTCTCGGTTGTTGCATCAAAGCGGACACCGCTATTTTGGTTGGTGCTCTTTTGATCTTGGTCAATCGTGTAAAATGTATTCCCATTTATCTCGTATCCTTTGTAAATCAATACAGTCAAAGATGGTCCCCTGGACAACAAGTACAGCTCATCAACAGTGTTGTCACCTCTGAGACGTGTTTCCAACCAACTGCTGAAAGTCCTGATGTGTTCACATGTAATCCGATCGTCGCCTTTGCCGGGTGTTTGGGCGCTTGATGTTCTTGTGTTCATCGACATACGGGTCACCAAGGTAGAGTTCTGTAGAACTGTGTAGTGTGCTTGAGACCAAGAATATCCGTCCCTGCATATTATTGAGTCCCTTCCAAGTGTGCCTTTTTCCAGTCAGTCTCCCCTCATACCGCGTTTTAGGGAGACCTATCTTCTTAAGGCCAGGAATGAAGTCAACACAAAACCCGATGACATCCTCTATTTGATGGCCCATGGAGATGCTTCCTTCGGCCTAAGCGATTCTGAGACATATTTCTTTAGGACTCCATGAACCTCTCAAAGGGAACATATTGTGTAGAAATACGGGCCCCAGAATGACAATCTCGTCGACTAGATGAACTAGGGCGTGCATCATGATATTGAAGAAGGATGGTGGGAACACCAGCTCAAACCGACAAGACATTGCGCCACATCACTCCTTAGCCTTGGTGCGATTTCTGGATCGATCACCTTTCGAGGATTGCATTGAGGAATGCACATAGCTTCACAATGGCTAATTGGACGTTTCCGATAGAAGCCCCTCAATGCAACCGGAAGCGATTGCGTCATAATCACGTGGCAGTCATGAGACTTTAAGTTCGGAACTTTTTCTTTGGAATATTTATTATTCCCTTTATATTCGACGAAGCGGTCGGGACCTTCATCTTGAAAGGCATTCAAAGAAGATTTCTTTCTCTTCTTTCGTAAGAGCGTGGTGGCGGGACCTTCATCTTTGCCCGGAGGCATGCCGTCTTTTTCGTGCAAAGCGTTGCAGGTCCTCCGTGCCTCAGGTATATCTTTTGTCTTTCCATACACGCCCAAGAAGCCTAGCAGGTTCATGCAAAGGTTCTTCGTCACGTGCATCACATTGATTGAAGAGCGGACCTCTAGGTCTTTCCAGTAGGGTAGGTCCCAAAATATAGATTTCTTCTTCCACATGGGTGCGTGTCCCTCAGCGTCATTCGGAACAGCTAGTGCGCCGAGACCCTTTTCAAAGATTACGTGTAAATCATTGACCATAGCAAGTACGTGATCACCGGTACGCATGGCGGGCTTCTTCCGGTGATCTGCCTCACCTTTGAAATGCTTGCCTTTCTTTCGACATTGATGGTTGGTCGGAAGAAATCGACGATGGCCCAGGTACACATTCTTCCTGCATTTGTCCAGGTATATACTTTCAGTGTCATCTAAACAGTGCGTGCATGTGTGGTATCCCTTGTTTGTCTGTCCTAAAAGGTTACTAAGAGCGGGCCAATCGTTGATGGTCACGAACAACAACGCCTTTAGGTTAAATTTCTCCTGTCTGTGCTCATCCCACGTACGTACACCATTTCCATTCCATAGCTGTAAAAGTTCTTCAACTAATGGCCTTAGGTACACATCAATGTCATTGCCGGGTTACTTAGGGCCTTGGATGAGAACTGGCAACATAATGAACTTCTGCTTCATGCACATCCAAGGAGGAAGGTTATACATACATAGAGTCACGGGCAGTCTTTGTGATTGCCGCTCTGCTCCCGAAAGGATTAATGCCATCCGCGCTTAAAGCAAACCATATGTTCCTTGGGTCCTTTGCAAACTCATCTCGTACTTTCTCTCAATTTTTCTCCACTGCGACCCGTCGTGGGTGCTCTCAACTTCCGTCTTTCTTACGGTCCTCACTGTGCCATCGCATCAACTTGGCATGCTCTCCGTTTCGAGCAGACGTTTCAACCGTGGTATTATAGGATCATACCACATCACCTTCGCAGAACCCTCTTCACGGGGGCTCGCCGTCAACATCACCAGGTCATCTCGTCGATCTTATACCACAATGCACGCATACCGGGCATGTGTTCAGATCCTTGTATGCACGCATGATAGAGGATCACGATCATTAGGGCATGCATGTATCTTCGCACCTCCAATCCTAGAGGGCATCGACCTTCTTTATTGCGTATGTCTTGTCGGGCAATTCGTTATCCTTTGGAAGCTTCTTCTTCAATATTTTGATAGCTTCTCAAATCCTTTGTCGAGCACTGACATTCTCTGCCTTCCCTTTGCAGCAATTCGAAGACGGTACCAAGCGTTGTGTTGCCATCTTCGCAATTGGGGTACAACCCTTTTTTGTGATCCTCTAACATGCGATCGAACTTCAGCTTCTCCTTCTGACTTTCGCATTGCGTCCTTGCATCGACAATGACCCGGCGGAGATCATCATCATCGGGCACATCGTCTGGTTCCTCTTGATCTTCAGCAGCTTCACCCGTTGCAGCATCATTGGGCACATCATCTGGTTCCTCTTGATCTTCACCATCTCCACCCGTTGCAGCATCATCGTATTCAGGGGGCACATAGTTGTCATCGTACTCTTCTTCTTCGCCGTCTTCCATCATAACCCCTATTTCTCCGTGCCTCGTCCAAACATTATAGTGTGGCATGAAACCCTTGTAAAGCAGGTGGGTGTGAAGAATTTTTCGGTTAGAGTAAGACATCGTATTCCCACATTTAATGCATGGACAACACATAAAACCATTCTGCTTGTTTGCCTCAGCCGCTTCGAGAAACTCATGCACGCCCTTAATGTACTCGGAGGTGTGTCTGTCACCGTACATCCATTGTCGGTTCATCTGCGTGCATTATATATAATTAAGTGTGTCAAAAACCATTACAGAACATCATGAATAGATAAACAAGTGACCAAATTAATAGAAGTTCATCATCACATTAAAACCAAAGTACAAACATAGTTCTCATCTAACAACATATAGCTCTCCAGAGCATCTAATTAATTAAACCATATATTGAAACTATGTAAAACATTTCAATGCGAAAACAAATGCGATCATAATCGCAACCAAGGTAACAATTGATCCAACGGCAAAATGATACCAAGCCTCGGTACGAATGGCATATTTTCTAATCTTTCTAATCTTCAAGCGCATTGTATCCATCTTGATCTTGTGATCATCGACGACATCCGCAACATGCAACTCCAATATCATCTTCTCCTCCTCAATTTTTTTTATTTTTTCCTTCAAGAAATTGTTTTCTTCAACTAAATTTAACCTCTCGACAATAGGTTCGGTTGGAATTTCCGGTTCACATACCTCCTAGATAAATAAAATCTATGTCACGTTGGTCAGCATAATTTTCATAAACAATAAATGAACCAATAGTTATAAAGATAATATATACCACATCCGAATCATAGACAGGACGAGGGCCGACGGGGGTGGATACCAAAACCATCGACTATATAAGATGCAACAATAAAAGTAAGACAATAATACAAGTATCTATCTAAACATACAAGTAAGAATATTTTTCCTTTCAGAAAGAAGATAAGAACAAGAGGCTCACCACGGTGGTGCCGGCGATGAGATCGGCGCGGGTGATCTACGGCGGTGAAGGCGGAGCAGGCGTGACGGACCGCTAAACCTAGACAAATATTGAGGAAAATGGAGCTTGGAGGTCGAGCTTCGAGAGGAGAAAGCTTAAGTAGTGTGGCTCAGGCATTCCATCAAACACCTTGTGTGCATAGGAGGTGAGCTAGAGCACTACCAAGCCCTCTCCCCTCGGCGGCCAGAAAAAACAGAGCAGTGTGCTCAGCTCTTACGCGAGGGGGTATATATAGGCACATCATTGGTCCCGATTGGTGGCATGAACCGGGACTAAAGGGCAGCTTTTGGTGGTGGGCCAGGAGCGAGGCCCATTGGTCCCGGTTCGTCCCACCAACCGGGACCAAAAGGTCAAGACGAACCGGGACCAATGGCCCACGTTGCCCGGCCGGCCCCCAGGGCTCACGAACCGGGTCCAATGCCCCCATGGGTCCCGGTTCTGGACTGAACCGGGACTAATGGGCTGACCCGGCCTGGACCTTTGCCCCCTTTTCTACTAGTGTAGATAACTAAAGTAGTGATCTAAACGCTCTTATATTTCTTTACGAAGGGAGTACAATATATCTTTTGTAATGAGTGAAAACTTTGGAAGAAATTAGTTTTGTAATGAGTGAAATATAGCATTTCAATAGAGTTTTTGAGTGATACATATTTGAAATGAGTGAAATATGTTCATTGAAGTGGTTGAAATCAACTTTTATATGACTGAAATATCAGTTTCGCAAGCGCGCCGTGAAATTAGTTTTCAAAAATATCTTTTGTAATGAGTGAAAAAAGATTTTGGGAACGAGGGAAATATAGTATTTCAATTGGGGGAGTGTAATGTTTTTTCTGAAATAAGCGAAATGTGTTTTCGAGTGAAATAAGCTTATTGAAACTGAAAAAAAAAATATTTGTGATGACGGGTAAACAAATATTCAAAAGGAACCAAGTTCAACATAAATATTTCAAACAAACCTATTTCATAAGAAATGAGTGAAATATGTTTACTGAAATGAGTGAAATCATTTTTTATATGTGCGAAATATCAATTTAGCAAGCGCACAGTGAGATAGTTGTAACTTTTGTAATGAGAGAAAAAGGTTTTTTTGGAACGAGTGAAATATTGTATTTCATTTGAGTGAGTGCAATGTGTTTTCTGAAATGAGTGAAATCTATCTTTTGTAAACGAGTGTAATGTGTTTTCTGAAATGAGTGAAACATATCTTTGTAAATGAGTTTAATGTGTTTTTTAAAATGAATGTAATGTATATTCTGTAAATGAGTGTAATGTGTTTTCTATATCTAGTGAAATGTGAACTGACTGAAAGGTTTTCTAAAACTAGTGAAATATGAAACTGACTGAAATGCGTTTTCTGAAATGAGTGAAACGGTTAAATTCAAACTAGCCAAAGTGTATCCAAGATTGGTCTTATTATAAAGGTCTTGTCGCCCTGAATTCAAAAATATAAAAAAAATTAAAACTGAATATTTAGTTCAGAAGTTATCAACCTTTTAAAATGTCATGTGAAAAACTAAGTGCATGTATTTAGTGTCTGCATATCTTTTTTTTTTAAGATGGTGTATCTGTTTTCTCTCACACTGACACCTGACAAAAAGTGCTGCTATGAACCCTATCCAGTCCTGTATATCTGTTTATACATGTTTTGTATTGTTACAAGAGAGAAATAATAGCACGATGGGATCTTCAACCAGATCAATCTCAAAGCAAACGTTTGACGATGGATTCCTAACCTGTAGTTACCGGAACCGGTAAATTTCGGTGGTACTACCACCAACACTTTGTACTAGTACTAGTGGTGTCAAACTCCTTCAATTCACTCGGATTCACATGCAATCGAACAAGGCTTAAATGAGGTCGACCGCTAGCCCCCGCTGCTGCCGCCGCTGTGCCCCGTATGCATGGATGTACAGTATAGGTGGAACCGTACGCAGCTGAAATATCTCGTGGAAACTCCGATCGATCGATCGGTCGATGGGTGACCGGACAGGGAAACTGGTAGTAGTACAGTCTACCGTTTCGCTTGGCACGCAAAAGGAAAGGGAGGGGGCGTGAAAACGGCGAGCCACCGACTCCATCAGTGCACTCCACTATGAGCAAAGACGATCGAGCTGAACTGACCGGCGGCTAGATCACTCTCAGCTCAGTCGCAGCTAGCCAGCGTCCACGGCGTGGTACTAGTACCGCCACCACTTTGTACTACTAGTGGGATCTGGTCGATGTGAACACGCGTCCGGTGTGTAGTGCATGCGCTCGATTCGATCGGGACGAGACGACTGAGCTTGACTTGGGTTTATGCATGATACGGGATGATGTAGCGGCCGGGATCATCGTGCAAGCAATTCCGCGTCCGGGGCCTGTATCTGATGATTGGTGGGCTGGCTTTCAGCAAAAAGGAGCGGCTCCATTTATTATTTTCTTTCTGCAAAAAGAAGCAGCTTTGCAGTTTGGCCAAGATGCTTCTAGTACTGATCCGCGTAGGCGAACTCGTGTCCTCCTCTTCTTTTGAGCTTTGGCCATCCAATGTACGAACTCGATCCGCTTTGGGGTGCCGCCGGCGGCCAATTTTGATGTTTTGACCGAAACTCAAGCTGGATTTAACCCCGGTCTCAAAAATTTCATGATCTAATCATTTTTTTTCAACCGTCATAGCCTCGACGATAGGGTATAACTGCCTACCGCCACAGGCCTTGACGGTACTAGAACTTAGCTACACCGTGACGTTTGTTTAACGTGAAAAATACTCTACCGCCAGGGCCCTTGACTGTAGGCAGTTATACCTACCACAAAGAACTTTGGCGGTAGGGTGTTTTTGCCGCATGCTATCGTTGTTACTCTTTCTAGTCTCGCATCCGTGTCACATGGTGCAATAGATGTTGATGCTCCGCCAGGCGATCGATGGATGGACGGATACACGGATGCATGTATGCAGTTATGGAGATCAGATTGGAACCAAAGAATATAGCAAATCCTCTAGTTGATCTCCTATCATCACTACATCCTGCCCAATCAGCATCAGAAAAGGCACTCACAAGAGTAGAGCTAGAACGTCTGAGGGGGGGGCGTGAAAACGGCGAGCCACCGACTCCATCAGTGCACTCCACTATGAGCAAAGACGATCGAGCTGAACTGACCGGCGGCTAGATCACTCTCAGCTCAGTCGCAGCTAGCCAGCGTCCACGGCGTGGTACTAGTACCGCCACCACTTTGTACTACTAGTGGGATCTGGTCGATGTGAACACGCGTCCGGTGTGTAGTGCATGCGCTCGATTCGATCGGGACGAGACGACTGAGCTTGACTTGGGTTTATGCATGATACGGGATGATGTAGCGGCCGGGATCATCGTGCAAGCAATTCCGCGTCCGGGGCCTGTATCTGATGATTGGTGGGCTGGCTTTCAGCAAAAAGGAGCGGCTCCATTTATTATTTTCTTTCTGCAAAAAGAAGCAGCTTTGCAGTTTGGCCAAGATGCTTCTAGCACTGATCCGCGTAGGCGAACTCGTGTCCTCCTCTTCTTTTGAGCTTTGGCCATCCAATGTACGAACTCGATCCGCTTTGGGGTGCCGCCGGCGTAATTTTGATGTTTTGACCGAAACTCAAGCTGGATTTAACCCGGTCTCAAAAATTTCATGATCTAATCATTTTTTCAACCGTCATAGCCTCGACGATAGGGTATAACTGCCTACCGCCACAGGCCTTGACGGTACTAGAACTTAGCTACACCGTGACGTTTGTTTAACGTGAAAAATACTCTACCGCCAGGGCCCTTGACTGTAGGCAGTTATACCTACCACAAAGGACTTTGGCGGTAGGGTGTTTTTGCCGCATGCTATCGTTGTTACTCTTTCTAGTCTCGCATCCGTGTCACATGGTGCAATAGATGTTGATGCTCCGCCAGGCGATCGATGGATGGACGGATACACGGATGCATGTATGCAGTTATGGAGATCAGATTGGAACCAAAGAATATAGCAAATCCTCTAGTTGATCTCCTATCATCACTACATCCTGCCCAATCAGCATCAGAAAAGGCACTCACAAGAGTAGAGCTAGAACGTCTGAATTGTAACCCGAGGCTCACAGTGTGTTTGATATACCTGACAATCCTTTTTACAGCTGTCCAATGTGCAGAAGTAGGTGCGTGCAAATACTGACAAACCTTATTGACTGCAAATGATATATCTGGTCTTGTAAGTGTCAAGTATTGCAAGGCTCCTACAACACTCCTGTATCTTGTGCTCTCTTCTTCCTTGAGTGGCTCATCTTCAAAGGCTGAAAGTTTTTCTGAAGAAGACAATGGAGTGGGTGAAGGCTTACAGTCCTTCATCCCCATACGAGCTAGGAGCTCAGTAGCATACTTTTCCTGGTTCAGAATTATGCCATTTGAAATCTTCTTAACTTCAATGCCTAAGAAGAAGTGCAAACACTACAAAAAAATACACTTCGTGATGATACATGTTTGTCACAGTAGGTCACGTTTTCCGTCATGCATGTACATCCATGACAAATTTATGACAGAATCAAGATAGTCATACATGTGCTGTCGTAGAAGTGTTCCATGACATTACCAAAATTATCATCACGGAAGTGTCCACTTCCATGACGATAAATCGCGTGTCACAGAAGTGCTTTCGTCAAGGGTGACCGACACGTGGCATCCACCGTAACGGAACGCCGTTAAGCTATCGGGTCAGGTTTTGGATCCGATAACCCGTTAACAATACGACTAATGGGGATTTTCCACGTGTAAAATCATCATTGGTTGGAGGAAACACGTGTCGGCTCATCATTGGGACAGATATCATCCACTCCTTTGATGAAGGCACCTATGATACGTCGACCGTGGCACGCCCAACGATGGCCCATTCACGTGAAAAGGCGGCCCGTTTGACTTGGTCAAAAGTGGCGGGCGGCCCATGGAAAGCTTTGTTAACGGCTGTTAGCATATAGCCCATTTACGACCCGCTAACTCAAGGCCCGTTCGCCCTATGCGAATTAGGCCCGATGGCGTCATCCGGGCCATCAATATGATTCCGGCTCGTTTTCTTCGGCCCATGTATGGCCCATGACATCTTCGGCCCATATGAGGCCCTTTGTAACTCTTGGCCCATTAGCGGCCCGTCTTTGAAATCGCCCCTAATGAGCAGTGTATTACTTTACACCCATTAACGGCCGGTGGTGGCGGCCCGTAATGGACAAATGTAACACTTTATACCCATTAACGGGCCGTTATTCCGTTGGGCCGTTTCTAGCCCAAGTTAACTTTCGGCCTTCTGAGGGCCCATTTATTCTTAGGCTCATTTGCAGCATTCGGTTACTTACGGCCCGTTACTGTCATTTTCTGCTTGTGGGCCAAATTCAGCCCGTCGTTACAGTCGGCCCGTTTGTGGTCCGTTAGTCTGTTGGGCCATTTTCATAGCATCACCAAATATGCCCTATTAACGGCCCGTTATGGTCAGCCCATAAAACGTACGATTTCCATTATAGGCCTGTCTACGGCCCATTAAAGGCCCGTACAAGACCCATAAATGAGTCGGCGGCCCATGGATCCTACGAGACGTAGAAGGCCCATGGATCCTACGAGACGTAGAAGACCCATGGATCCGACGGCCCGTGAAGGGCCATGGTCGGGCGAGTTGGCCCCCGTTTGAACGATATAGCATATTCAAAGAATTATCCTACTCAATACTATCACCTCTAAAAAGCATACACTATACAACAAAGAGATCAAGGCATAGAAAGGTAGAATAATCCTACACTATACAATAAAGAAATTACAGCCGATTATACCCACTGGGAATTATGGTTCGGCACAGGTGATAATAAAGCATACACAAACGGCAAATTACATACACTAGGCAAATACAGCTCATACATCATGGACGCGCATCAACTTAACTCCATTTGAACTATAATCTCTTCAGAAAATAGGATTGGCCGGATTCAGATAGCACAAATTTCAGTCTGCAAAATCTCCAATTACTTCATGGTTACCTCGGTGTCTTGTTTCATTTTTTTGACTCCTGCATCTAATACCTGCATGTCCAGTCTCAACTTGTTGATTATACGTTGACAATCATGTACACGTTGTCTTGCCACCTCTAGTTGATGCTCGAGAACATCAGACATTCCAATTCAATCCATAATCATTCGTAACGGCCATGCCGCTTTGCTCACAGATTTTTGTGTTGATGTCACGTCATCCTGAAATGTTTCGTAAGTACACATGACTAGGGCAAAATATAGTTACAACGATGAAGCGAACAAGACACTATTTTGTACTACATGGCAAAACAGGACTAACAATAATGTTACACGTCACTTTCACAAAAAATTGTTACACGTCATGAAGCATAAGCGGTGATATTTTAAAATTATAAAAAGATAGTCTCATGCAGCCTGCATACAGAAATCCCTCTTAGCTCACCAGAGGAGCATGATGTTGGGGCCCAATCGAAAACACGGACAAGTTACAAATTTAGACAGCACGTTGCGTATAAGTAAGCAAGCAGTTGGCCATTCGTACCTCAATTAAAGTCTTAGGGAGCATAATGAACAGCAGAGGGTTTCATACAAACATACTACAAGAGGCAAAACTATGCAATCATTAGCGTAGTATAAACTAGATTGTGAGCCTCATGCAATAATAGTTGGTTAATAGACTTCAAATCTTCAGCACACTTGGCAGAGTAATTAAATGGTAAGGCCTTTAATTATGTCAACTAATAGTGATACAAGTACCGAACATCAGGCATGATTATTTGGGCATCTCATTAGCGAGGACAAATAAAGCAATTGAAAAGAGAAAATTAACTATGCTGAAACAAACAAGGAATTGAACTGTTGAGTTGCATACGGTGACTTACCTTAGCAGGTTGAAGAGGCTCACAGCATCTCCTACTTCTCTTTCAAGGCTCCTTCCTAACATCTTGTACTTGGAAATCCTCAATCTTATCTTCATTGCACCCCTCCGCAAGGTGACACAAACTAGTTACTCGTCTCCTTGGAAGATAAATATGCATACTTTCCAGTCTGTGAACACAAAAGGATGAGATTATAACAAAACAACACCACATAATGAAACATGCCGCATCTCTTGCACTTGCACACAATGAAATGAGCATTTACTATGTCTGCACTATGTAAAAACTAGGCATACCTTCGAACTGGATCTCCATGTACTCTTGGAGAGCCTACTGTAGTGTACAACCAAACCTTTATGTCACCTATGAGTTAGACAAGGCCCCACTACAGCAGCCCTTAGTGTTTAAATCATTGACAAGCTCTGTTAGAGTGTTAGGTCAAGAACAACAAGTAGTCAAAGCAAACAGTCCTAGTATGGCTGATGCAAACAAGCAATTGAACAGATGTGTGAGAAAATATTACATATCAAGAAAAGAAGCAAAGAAGGAGGCTTAAAGACCATCACTTGGTGACCAGATTTAAGGGCATTTAAACATCATGTGCAACGATGAACTAACATAAACATTGCATATTCCAGATTCTACAATGGAATGCACATGTATTAGGTTATGCCATGTATGATGATGCCTAAATGTACGAGATAGCAGGAGTGATTCATCATTGCACGCACAATTGAATTGCAGGTTAAGGGCCGATTCGATTCCGCCTTTTCAGGGCATATTGTCAAAATAAGCCATAAAAGATGTAAAGAAGTCATTTTTGAGTTATGGGCTTGGGCTTAACTAATTTCGCTTTGGAGGGGGTGTTTCGGGTAGAACCTCACTAAAAATTGAAGGAAGGGAATAGTGAAATGACTCGTTATGCGCCTAATATTACACTCAAAATGCAACTGCTAACGCCCGTGTCACACCTGACCCTCAAGTAAAAACAAACACGCAAGCATTCATTGCCCTACCCGCTTGCATCTCCTCTCCCCTTTCGCTCTGCCTCGATCCCCTGCCTGCAGCACTAGGGTTCCTCCAGCGAGCCGTCGCCACTGGTCCCATCTGGCCTGGTCCTCGACAATGCCATGTCTAGCTAGGCTACATGGCCGGCGGGTAGGGGCAAATCTCCCTGGCTGCTCCTTCCTCTGGCGCCGCCCCTCATTCTCATGGTCTCCAGCAGCTGCTCCACTGTTGTTCGTCCAACGCACTACTCCGGCGGGCGCTACACAACTACATCTGATGCTACACTGCGGCAGAAGGCACCATATTCCCCCTCCCCTTCTCCCAGGGCATGGTCTTGAGGTGCTGTTGAAGGATGAGCTCATCCAACAAGGTGAGGATCTCCTCTGATTTTTTTGCCAAATTTTCATTTTGATCCACTATACGATGAATTGCTATGAGCTGCTTCTGCTGCTGCTATATGATGCATTGCTATGAGTTGCTCCTGCTGCTGCTATATGGTGAATTGCTATGAGTTGCTGCTGCTGTATGATGAGTTGCTATGAGCTGCTGCTGCTGCTATATGATGAATTGCTATGAGTTGCTGCTACTGCTATATGATGAGTTGCTACAAGCTGCTCCTGTTGCTGCTATATGATGAATTGCTATGAGCTGCTCCTGCTGCTGCTATATGATGAATTTCTATGAGCTGTTCCTGCTGCTGCTATATGATGAATTGCTATGAGCTGCTGCTGGTATATGATGAATTCCAGACTGCTGCTGATGTATGATGAGTTGCTATGAGCTGCTGCTGCTGCTATATGATGCTTTCGGGTGGTGCTGCTATATGATAATAACCAGCCACTTGGACCATCAAATTTCAATAAATAATTGTTCTTCATTTAAATGTGGGTCATGCGTTCTTTGTTTAAATTAGGCAATGGGATCTCTATGGAAAACATTGACCAAAGTAGATTGAGCCAAGTAGATGGTATCTTTGTATTTGCATTTTGAGCAAATAGTGATGGTATATTTTCCTATCATATTAATTACTGCACTGGGTTCAATTTGTGATGTTTGCAAGTCGAATTAATTTCCATATGGGCAGCAAAATGAAAAATATATAATGCAATCTAGACTTTCCACTGATTATACCAAAGATAAGCTGAAAACGCAATGAAAAGTACTGGTTGGCTTATTACATGGAGCTTATATTCACAGGTGCTTATTTTCTTAGGATAACTCGTAATAACTGTCCCTGAGAAACTTGGCTAATAGAACTGCATACAAATAACATGTCACGATGATTGCAATGGAGGAGTGACGTACCATAGCTGCTTGTATAGGCTCACCGCTGCCTCTTCTTTTTTTTTGCGATGTTCCATGAAATTGCCACATACATATTGTACTTTTTCATTGTGTAACCCTATCTGCAAGTTGACACGGCTAATTTCAGACATCTCTACATGATACTACATTGCATATCCCTTGCGCATATTTAAACCACCAATTAACGATTGTGTGCGTACCATAAACTAGCGATGACTCTGTATGCTGGACTAGCAGGCACTCTAAGGGAGCCTAATGTAGTGCACTGGAATTTCTACATGCCACCTACGATTTTGTGTAATGTCCCCTGTTCCTAAATATATGTCTTTGTAGAGATTCCAGTATGGACCACATACAGATGTATATAGATGCATTTTCGAGTGTAGATTCACTCATTTTGCTCCGTATGTAGCCTATAGTGGAATCTCTAGAAAGACTTATATTTAGGAACGGAGGTACGAGGTAGTATCATGTATGACATCTACATATCTAATTTAGTAATTTAGCAGCGATAGTAGAAATCATTGTTTGCACAAAGGGATTCTGGTGAAAATCCTAGCAAAGCACGTTGGCGAGCCTTGAACAATACAAGAGAGAGACGCGCTTACAAGATCATAGCAATGCCTCGGTCCAGGATCTTGGTTGGCCAAGCTGTTAGATCCAGAAGAAACATCGTCCTTGTAGTTTTTGCCGGCTGCATAAATGTAACAATGACCGTTAGTATATTTGAAGTACATCGGGCGGTGATCTTTGGACGGGTTTAAAGGTGACAAGTACCTAGGCCGTGGCGGGTGCTTGGCATCTCTCGCACAGTGGGAATCAGGTTAGAAACGTCGAGGGTGATGCGCTCTGCTGGCTGTCGGGTCCGTAAGGAGATCTAGAACCGTCGAGTAGGGTGTTTGTGGAGCGGCTCTGGTAGGGTGGACTACGGTGTGGGCGAAGCGGATCTGTGGACGTGGACGAGGGCGTAGGTGAAGCTGCTCTGGTGGTTGGGTTAAGGATGGTGTCGACGACGCGAATCTGCAGCCGTGGACGGGGCGTCAGAAGTTGCTCCGGTGGTTGGCTTAAGGATGGTGTCGACGATGCGGATTTGCGGCCGTGGGACGGCGTCGCCGGCTGCTCCGGTGGTTGGGTTAAGGGTGGTGTCGACGATGCGGATCTGCGGCCGTGGGACGGGCGTCGGCTGCTCCGGTAGGTTGGATGAGGGTGCGAGGAAGCGGATCTAAGGCCGTGGACTTGTGAGTTGGCAAAGCGGCCCGGTAGGGTTGAGAATGGTATAAGCGGCTACTCCAGAGGGTTGACGATGGTGTCGTGGCGGCTCCGGTAGGGTTGAGGAAGGTGCCGCGAAGCGGCTCCGGTAGGGTTGAGGAAGGTGTCGGCGAAGAGGATCGAGAGGCCGTCGGCGACGGCGTCGGTGGGGGCGGCTCGGGGGTGTGGACGAAGCGTCTCGGTGGGGAGTACGAATGAGCCGCTGCAGATGCGCGGCGGTTAACGAGAGTACCAGCGAAGCAGATCCGGTGCCGTGGACAAGGCCGGCACTAAATGAGTTGTGGGACAGTGGTGGATGAGCAGTCTACTTGTTTCTAGGGGAGGTGGGAGAGGTAGATGCGGCGCAGAAGCAGATCCGGCGAGGTGGACGCTGCTAGCAGTGAATGGGCTATGGTGCGCGGTGGATGAGCAGTCTAGGGTTTGAGAGGGAGGGAGAAAAGGCGATGAAATACGGACGGCGTGATGTAAGATGCTCTGGTCTTTGTGGACTTAGTCGTTTTTGCGGAGGGGAGAGAAATGGGGTGCCGTGTAGTGGGGGGAACCGGAAGTTACCAAAGCAGCCCCGACCTATCATGTAGATGAGGGCGGTATTGTAAATGTTGGTCTCCATGCACCAAGGACAAATGGGGGATTTCACATGCTAAAGACTAAGGTGGCGGAAATTTTAGAAGGAGGCGGGAGATTTTGCCGCCCGCGGGATCATTCGTATCCAGTTTCAACTAATTTTAGACCGTGCTAGTGGGAAGGTCATGCTAGACTGTGTACATGGGGCACGCTCAGCAGTTAATAACTGGTGTGAAGTCCACCCCAGAAAAAAAGACAATAGCTCGGGATGATGCGCCGATAACTTGGACGTTCACACAGGCGCGACCAATCGTACAGGTGTAGTGGCGCGTTCACAAAAAAAGGGATCAAATGCTCAGCCTATGTATTTCTCATGTAAATAGATAATTTAGTGCCATTGGTTATTTACTTTAAACATAATGCATTGACGTGTTAGTGTAGAGGCGCACAAAAAGAAATGGATATTGTAGTTAGCTACTTAAAAGTGTTACCTCATATGATTACATAGCCTCCATTTCATAAATTGCGTACCCGTTGAATTCATATATGAATATTACATATATTACTTCAAAATAGAAACTTAAATCATCCAAGACTAATGAATTTGAATGCAAGAGTAACAATGGTGCATGTACATGATAGCTACATTGGTTGTTTGAAGAAACATCACTGTAACTTTGGCATGCACAACTGAAAAGGTTTATTTAAATAGAAAAAATGTGATATGTGAGTGTCCAATCTTTATAGCGTTGAATCGATATTGTACCTTTGGCCACGATACGAAGTAGATATTGACTTATGTTCAAGCGATGCACGTCCACGATCGCTAGATAGTGATACGTGAATGGATTGTGCAATCTCTCTCACACGCATACATATCTCGTTTCCCTGTGGGCATCGAAATCACACACGCGCACTTCGAGTATTTCTCTCCCTCCGTCAGGGTTAAATTCGTCTTTCTACCCCGTCCTACAAGTCTCTCACACAAAAACACACACGCTCTCTATGTCTACCACGCCCACCCCTTTAATTCCGCCCACCCACAACCACTAATGTCTCAAAGTATAATAATGTCTCTCACACATATGCTATCTACCTATCCCTTAATATAGCTAGATATGTGTCACACAAACTCCTTCTCCCTACTAGCAAGATTCCCATGCGTTGCACGGAACATCAAGATGCATTTGTATGAGAAGTTTATCTTGTGGGAGAAAAGGATGAACGAGGGAATGCCCTATTTGCAAATGCGGAGAGGGGTGTGGGTATCTTTTTGCAAAATTGCCATATTTTCCTTCCTGTCCGTCAGATATAAATCGGATGGTCTATATTGCAGGATGGCAGGAACACCATCATCACCAACTCTGTTTTTTATAAGAGTAGAGATATGTGAGTGTCACTGCCCCCCCCCCCCCACACACACACCCACACTACCCAACACCGAAGGAGAAGGGTGACACCTCGATCTTGATACTAATCTATCAACTGGCTTCTCTCTCAAACACACACACACACACACACACACACTACCCGGCACCGAAGGAGTAGGGTGACACCTCGATCTTGATACTAATCTATCGACTGGATTCTCTCTCATATCTACTCCTCTTTCAAACACACACACACACACACACACACACACACTCGCGCGCGCTAGTTGTGCCTCTGTACCTACCGCGCACACTCTCGATACGTCTTTCTCTCCCTCCCCCCCCCCCCCCAACAATGACAGCAGAAGGGTGACAACTCGATCCATCTTTCTTCTTGCTTTCTGTAACCACCACTACGATCGCATCATCGTGGCCTTAATTCTTATTGTGCTGTTGCATTCTCGTTCCAGTCAATACCGACATGTGCGATCCCTTTGCTTAATTATATGCATCACTGTAACTAGTACTCCATCCGTCAATTTATAAGTTGTGCTTACCTTTTCCATCAACTTCGTGCAGCGCGGGCATCTTGCTAGAAACACTAGAATATGTCTATATAATCCGTATGTGATAGTCCATTTGAAATCTCAAAAAAGAAAAATATTTAGGTACGGAGGGAGTAATATATTAGGAGTATATCAAAACAATAGTGATTTCTTTCAAGTTTGTGAACAAATACTACTATTCTACTACTTTGGATCCGTCGCAACGCACGGGCACATTGCTAAAAAGGAAAAGGCCAGCCGCATTCGCATCGCAGCCCCACACGCCCAGGAATTGGGAGTACAACACGGCCCGTCCAGCACGACACATAGCTTAGGGAAGGCGTGTTGCCTAGCATTTTCACTTTCATGTGGGACCGCCGTTGAGCAAACCGACACCCCGCCCGCCGCCGGGTTGGAAAAAAGAAACAAGGGGAAGATCTAGTTGTAGCACGGAAGCCAAGAAATTTTGTGTCAGACGGGGCTCGTTGATAGAGTAGGAGCATTCCGTACTAGTACTACTCCTACTAGTACCAAGTTTGTACTCCTAATACTATATTACTGGTACTACCACTATACAAATAGTAGATACATGCACGACACAACATCGTAGGAACAAAAAACGGGAAGATCTTGTTTTGGTTGATTTATCTTTTTTTTCGTGGGGGGCACCCATGAAGCTTATGTGGCTTGGTTGCATGGCTACGGAAGGTTAGAGAAAAATAAATAGATAATGTGTTTAGAGTGCACTCCACTAAATAGATATACTTTGGATCCATTGCAACAGACTAGCACATCTAAATATATACCCCCTATATAGTGTGTGAAAAACTTTGAAAGTTGGTCGTTGGATGAAGCCAATCCGACGGTACAAAGATGGCAAATCCAAGCACCATCGGCCGTTGGATATCATCCACCGATTCGCCACATGTATAATCTAGAAGACTCCATGGTTGAACTTAATTCATGACTAACTTTGCCACAACTAAGCTTAGGCAAAGTTATTAGTTCTTCAAAATGAGAGCCACAAGTTGGCAAGCCTAAGGAATCTTGCCACATTTTTGTGTGTATGTCATGTGGGGCCTTAGTGTGGCTTGCCTAAGGTGTGGCTTGAACCAAACACTCACCTAAGTTAATCAAACTTGCCTAACCTTACATTCCACCAGATTTTGCCACATGTTAGAATCCAGAAAACTCCACATGTAGAAGCATAATGCACAAACCACCAGAATCTCATGCGTGCAATGCACGTGTACCTTACTAATACTAGTTGGTAGTAGTAAGAAACAAATTCCAGTTTTGGCACGAGCTCGATCGGGAGCACCACAAGGCCTGCCGCTGGAGTTACATTTCCCTCTCGGGCCCACGGACTGAACTTCGGTGGCTTAGTGCCCGGCCTATGAGTCAATGACATGCGGACCTTAAATGCGGCTGGCCCACATGTCATTCTCATGGTGGTGGCGTGGTTCGCAACTCACTGCTCGAGATGAACCGCCGGTGGTGGCGTGGCCGTGGCGAGGTGCCACAGCTGGGCGTCGGGCGTTGAGGCGAGATGGCCACACCGGTGGGTACTACCTGTAGTACATAAGTACTCAACCGAGGATTGATGCCCGGACGAAATGTGTCACAGCCGCTGGATGAAAATTCAATGGTGCGGAGTACGGATCGAGCACAAAGCAGCGGAGCAGCAAACCCGCCCAATCGGGTGTGTCTGTGGTAGAAAGTTGATGGTCGCCGCAGTTCAGGTGGCCCGCATGTCATACACACAAAGGCGAGGAGCGGTGGGGCCGAGAGGGATGAGGGCACGAACAATCCTACCATTCTATCATCGACATGTGGGACCCATAAGCGTGGGTCCCACCGTCGCCAAGGAAAGGCAGGCAAGGCGGTGATAGCCACGCGGAGGATCCATGTCCACGTCGGGGACGCCGTGCCGTGGGTTGGAGCGGCGTCGTGGGAATCGCGTGTGTGTGGGCGTGGTAGAAACAAGAAACGTGATGGTCGCCGTGGTTCAACTTCCATGGACAAGCTGTCGTGGTTCGCGACACATGTATATCAAAACTAGAGTGTTTACATTTCAAGCACGTGAACAAGTATTATTCTACTAGTTTGGATCCATTGCAACGCACGGGCCAGCACATTGGTAGTAGTAGTGTCCATCTCTATCTCTAGAGGCCTTTCCTCGTTCATCCTTTTCTCTCACAAGATAAACTACTCATACAAATGCATCTTAATGTTCCGTGGAACGCACAAGGATGTTTCCTTGGGGGTCTTTCCAGCACGGCGTGGCTGTAGTTGCAAGTTGGCGCCCCTTGAGATGCCGACGTTGAGGGGCACTCGGATTTCCTCCGATGAGCAGGTAAGATGAGTTTGATCACGTAGTAAATGCATTCTAAAGACTACTTCCGTGTCCATTTCCTAATTCTCCCCTGCCCACTGCTTTTTCACAGTGCTAGGCTCAAAAGCAGTGGAGATTGGCTTGCATATGTACGGGAGGGTACCAACATCAATTTGCACAACATTTACAACTGTGACACAGTTCCCATAGAACCTTTGTCCAACATTGGGATCAGCCATGCAACGGGCCACCGCATGAATTGGTACGATGGAACCACGGTGAGATTGAATAAGATAGCACGAACCTTGCACATGGCGGTCAAAGGTGGACCATGCTGTTTGCGTCCGATTTGTTGCCGTACGAGTAGGAAGACACTGTGCTCCTTTCTAACCGCATCTTCGCGGTGACAAACCAGGGGACTTATTTTGTATGGGACACATCCTACGATATACTCCCTCTCTCCCAGTTTACTTGTTTTGAATCTTTTCGTTTTATAAGTTTCAAATTCAAACTTAGGGCTCCCCATCACATGTTGAGATTACAATGTCCATTAAATCGTTGCATGCATGTATAGTAAAGAAACAAATCTCGAGTTTGGCACGAGTTCATGCTGCGGGAGCACCACAAGCCCTGGCGCAGAAGTTACATTTCCCTCTCAGGGCCGTTGGGACTGAGCTTCAGGGCCTTACTACACCTACCTTTGAGTCAATAACATGTGGACCCGATAGGTGGCTGGTCCACATGTAATGCTCCCAAAGGCAGAGGGGCAGTGGGGCCATGAGGGTGAGCCACAGGTCGGGGGACGTGTGGTTTCATGGGTTCGAGCGGCGTGGTGGGAATCGCGGGTGGCTATGGTAGAAACTTGATGCTCGCCGCATTTTAGGTGGTCCACATGTCATGCACACAAAGTCAGAGGTGCGGTGCGGCCGAGAGGGGTGAGGCGCACGTCGGGGGGCGTGGTGCCGTGGGTTGGAGAGGCGTCATGGGAATCGCGAGATGAAACGTGATGGTCGCCGTAGTTGAAGTTCCATGGACAAGCTGTCATGTCTACAGACACATGCACTGCATACCGATCATTGGAAGGAGTAGAGAAAGCTATATATGCGGATAAATAGTTCCTTATAGTCAAGCGTACCCATGCTACTACTCTGTACCAAAGACATGCACACCATCGAAATAGTCCATCTATATCAATATACTCCAAGAGGGAATAATTCTTTTTACAAGAGAGGAAATAGTTCATCCATCCATAATGCCCTCCTGCTGGTGCAGCGTTTCTTCTTCTTCTTCTTCTTCTTCTTCTTCTTCTTCTTCTTCTTCTTCTTCTTCTTCTTCTTCTTCTTCTTCTTCTTCTTCTTCTTCTTCTTCTTCTTCTTCTTCTTCTTCTTCTCATTCTCTATGGGAGACGGCTTCGCAACAAACTCTTTGGACCTTGCAGCTATCTCGAAACTCACACGGGCATCAAGGGCAGCATATTTTATCCGCTCATACGTCAAGTGATAATTCTCCCATCCAGACGACCTTAATGCCACCGTCTCGTCACCCTTCTGAAGATTTGTACCGAGCACAAAATTTGCTACGTCGAATAGGGATGGTGTCTGTTTAGCACAATCTTCTACAGGAATTTTGATTCTGGTTTGTAGGTCAACGATGCTTTTCAAATCAAGGTTGTACAGCTCCAGCTTCTATTTTTCCCCTTCGATGGCTGCCCCACAGAAGTATACGTCCTCCCGAGACAAGAAATCGTGAAGCTCACCTGCAGTGGCAGAGCTAGACAAGATCTTCAGGGGGGCCAAACACAAATTATGCATGTTTGGGGGGGCCAAAGGCTCCAATTTTTCTAATCTAAGCAGGCTCTATTTTTTTTCCTTCATAGTTTTAGCAATGATGGGGGGCCATGGCCCCTGCACGCAGCACGTAGCTCCGCCACTGCTCACCTGGTATGGAGGGCGAGTGTATGATGTGGTACACCAAAACATCATCTTTGAGGCACAGCTGAAGGACGGCGTGTGCTGGATCTTCCTGTGGGCACGCTCCGTGTACTCTGCCGAGACCGATGACCCTCGTCTCTACCTTTTGAGGGAGTTGGATACATTGTTGATCCACCGCCGAACAACCCTTGGGTGGACGGTGACGGTGGCAACTATGCGATCGAGCCTTCGACGAGGACATGTTGGACGCTAAAACCTGCATCTCGATCTCTTCCGCCATTTGGAACCGCTGGAACGGAGGGCTATGGTTTGGAGAATTAGGATTAGATGGCTAGTCTAACTGAAGTAGTAGATGATTATTTAAAGAGGTTAAAACAATGTGAACGCAGTGGGGTTTGGATGCAAATGAAGATGAAGGGGAGGTGAAGAAGCCGAGGCGAATCGGTTCCCGATGGAGAAGTAAATGGGACAAGTGGCGTGCAGGCAGTTGATTAGACGGCTAGGTAGACTAAACGAAAAGGCTATGCGGGTAGACTGCGGAGTCGTACCTGTTCGTGTACATGCCCATCCTTCCTGATAGGTGGGACCTATGCAAACAGATAAAAGAATGTGTCGTAGCTTTTCTTTTTTGATCGCGTGAGTGGGAGACACAACATTCTCTGGTTAAGGAATACTCCCTCTATTTAGGTGAGTATAAGTCACCTTATCAAAATCAGGTTTTCCCAAAACCTTTAGGCGTGGAGCATTAACTTCCTGCTCGATCCCCTCCCAGCCTCGTTAGCCAGCGTTCTCTTCCTCTGCTGCTGCGTTCTACCTTTCCATTTTTCCTCTTCTCAAGTGTGGAATGATCTGCATGCCGTCCTTGATGCACCAGAATGACCACTGCATGCATCGCGGCAGGGCGTTGATTGGGCATGCACGAGAATTTGGTTCTGCTTGCAATATGAATAATACCTGAACGGTGAAGTGAACAGGCATGCTAACGCGGGAGACCTATTTCCGCTATACAATACTGGAGTACTCATGTTCCTACTACTAGTAGTAGCAGCAGTAGTAGTAGTAGTAGTACAACTGTGGTACACTTGATGGTCAAAATACTATTCATCCGGTCCTCACAGTGAAGTGACAACACCCTGCGCCTGACACTAGTCCAGGC
Source organism: Aegilops longissima (assembly GCA_021605205.1). Classification (NCBI taxonomy): domain Eukaryota; kingdom Viridiplantae; phylum Streptophyta; class Magnoliopsida; order Poales; family Poaceae; genus Aegilops; species Aegilops longissima. The sequence goes on from CM038680.1 coordinate 517,835,906, forward strand.
GAGGCGGCGTGTTCGGGTTACCAAAGTCAGCCTCACCCTGTGCACTGTGCAGTCTGTCACCGCCGATGTACAGCACATTGCCGCCTCGGCTCGTCTCCCTCTCCGCTCCCATAGCACCACTCCATCTCCATCTCCTTCTCCGTCTCCGTCTCCGTCTCCATCTCCATCTCACTGTGCCCCGTGTATCGTCGCCTCACTCGCCTTCCCCAGTACCACTATTCCCTCGTTAGCCGCTCCAGCACCGACATCCTTCTCCCCCGTAAATCAAGCCCCTTCCAAACTCCACCATGGCCGAATGCGAACCGCGCAGCATCCATATGAGCCGCGATTGGAGCAATCTCCCCAGTGACATCCTCGACCTCTGTTGTTCGTGTATGGATATGTTGACCGCCCTGCGGATGGCTTCATGCTCGAGGGACATGCACATGGACATCGTCGAAGCGAGGCCTAAGCTTTTCAATACACCCTGCTTTCTGCTATCTGGTCTTGCGAGATTGGCTCACCATGATACGGAGGCGTGCATGATGCCCCTCGACTTCAATCCAATCTCCATTAGCTGAAACTTCTTTGCAGGTATGTAGTGTGTCGCCGTACATCATTTCCCTCGACATCGATCCGATCACCATCGCCTGAAACTTCTTGGTAGGTATGTACTGGGTCGGCATGAACTCCCACTGGATGGCTGCCTTCAGAGAAGACGGTAAAAAGTTGGTGCTCGTGAACTTCCAGACCTCCGATGAGATTATCCATCCTCTGTTTCATTATATAGAGTATTACCATCGCGGTCCAAGTCATCTAGATTACTGCGTCAGTTGGACGGACCTTGTTTTACAGAAGATTGTAATCTGCCAAGTGCCCACACGACATGCGAATTACGCAGACTTCAAGCTAATTGCCTTGTTTGACCGCGGACTCGCCTATCTTTACGCCGGTGCCTTCTTTAGTTGGAGACAACTCGGCTCGTAGTGGATCATCGTCAAAGCTGATACACACTTCTGTGATGCTATTGAACACAATGGCATCATCTACGTGATCGACAAAGCTGATGGCACCATGTATTGCTGGGACGGCACGTGTAAGTGGTTTCCGTCTCATGTTAATGATGACGCCATGACACTGTTTGAAATTTTTGTGATGATTGTCATATCCCTGTTTGAGCAGAATTTGATTAGAACTATGGCAATATATTAGAGATGCCGTAAATCAGCTATATTTGGAATGAGTTAATTCATGCGATTGTGACCATGTCATTACAGCCAATTTGTACCCTGAATAATCAAACGGTTAGGAATATATGGATATTATCCTTATTTTACAGTAATCTATATACTACTACTAAATATGAGTGTGTATCAATGGCCATGTTAGTTTCCTCATTTTCATGATGTAGAAACATGCACCACACTGTTGGTTTCATCTAACCATACATTAGGGAAGTAAATGTGCATATGGAGAACTCTATATTTGGAAGTAGTGAAATCCTGCAATGCTTACCATGTGTACATACCTATATTCGCCCTTCAGCAATCAATGGCTAGAATAATATCCTCACAAATTTTTGCCCACAGAACACGAGTATATAACAATGCATGGTCTGTTAGTTACCTTGAAGAATTTGTTTGTGAGGAAAGAACATGATTACATAACATGCATGACATGGTAGTTTCCTATGAAGAATCGATTGCGAGATAACATGAGTATAACCATGCATGGCACTTCTATATTTTCGAACCCAGTATACATTTCCCTGTATTTTCCTCCCAGTTCCAACAGGGACATATCAATGTTGTTTCTTGCATTATCCTACTCATACTCTGAACAATGCTGATCTTACATTAACAATGCATGTCCTTTTTGATATGATGCAGTGTCCCTACAGTTACTGCCCTTTGTAATCACACCACCTTTGCCAAAAACAGGGAAGCACAACTGGTTCCTCGCTCGATCAGACGACGACAAAAGACTGATGATCATTCGGACACATGAGCCGGAAAAGTTATATTGCAAAAACCCCACTGTATACAAGCACCGTGTAATACGTGAGTATCCGGACAGTGGCTGTTACGTCTATGAGCAGGATACCAGCTTGTTGGGGCCTTTAGGATTTTTAGTTGAGGCGGATAAACAGCCTTGGTTCACACTCTCATTTCTCGGACTCAATTATCCGATTAACCAGGAGATCACCGCTGGCAAGGACCTTGATGGCGAGAGGCTCATTTGCTATGGAAAACTATGTCTACAAGGCGAGCCCTAGGAGTTCGGGAGCAAACTCCCCGATTGTCAATGATACACCGCAGCCAAAAGAAGGTGAGAATGACAAAGGCATCCGGATTAACTTTGATCCTTGGATGTCTCAATTACGACATGCAGTGATATGGTTCAAGCCTTCAGGTTGATAGGTAATTGGGTTGTTGCATCGAAGGGTGGAGTCTTCGTGTCTCCGGATCACCGGTCGCAAGCGGGCTGCAAATTATGATGGTGTTGGATCATCTCTTCAATGACTTTGTTGTCTTTGCTGCTGGTTCGGATGGGTAGTTCTTTCTTTGTTATGCATATTCCTTGTCATTTGGTCATCCTCGTCTATGCCACTCTTTCTATGTAATAGTTGCTTCATTTAGAATGTCATTCTAAATGCGGATCACGAGAGTCCGAGCGCTGCAGATGGGTGCGTTTTGGTGGTGTAGCAAGACTTCTTATGAACTATCATGTCTTGCTGTTTATGTCAGTACTAGTCACTAGTCAGTGTTTGAATGTTGTATATATCGTTGTTTCGATCAGTTTATTGTCTCGAACTACTGGTGGGCTAAATGAGGGCATCACCATTCTCCAGTGTTCAGAGTATATCTCCTTTTTTTAAGTTATATAATTTGAGCTCACTGTCTTTTCGATGATGTACACTTGTTTGGGCCAGTGAGGTGTCGTTGAATATGGGCCGAGTAGTAACGCAATGCCAAACAGGTCAATTATGACTCTCAGCCCGGGCTCTCAAAAGATCCTGAAAAAAAGACCAGGCTCTCCAAAAAAGAAAGAATAAGGACTCTTAGGCCGACATGTGGGCGCCACCGGTGTTTTCATGCGCTTGCGCGCAGAGAGCATATTGGCGCGTGCTCGAAATTCATGCTACCTTTTCATCCCCGCCTCCCGCCCTCCCCACCTCTCGAATCTCGATTCCTACCCAGTTCCCCAAATCCCCTCCTGTACTCCCTGTACTCAAGCGCACTATCATATCGCGGTCAACGCGGATCTCCGAGCCGAGATCCTTAGGTCCGCCCTGCCTTGGTCGCTGCGTCTTGTCGCTCAACAATGGCATGGCGGCGCTTGACGACCAGTATGCGGCAAAGTGCTTATGGTAACCATCAATGGCGATCGGCCTCCGTCTCGCCGGACGACCTTGTCAAAGCTCTTGGCATTGCGACGGCATCCAAATAAGTGACTTGCTCGTCGAAGTCTGTCCGCCACCGGCTGATTTCTTCGTCGAGTTCCGGACAACTTTCGACTGCAATCGTGTGTTCGAATCTTCCGGCGTTTGTTCTGCGATGGCGCTACTGGTGAGCTTTGATCGGTGGCACCTGTGATTGGGCTCGGTGCCCTCGAGCTTGAGTTTTAACAAAGCTTACCTTCCACGGCATGCCTCGACGTGCTTGGAACAACGAGTCCATGAACGAGCTTATCAACGACCTTGGAGGTGAGCTCGTAAGTATGTTTGTTCCTCCGCATAGCTGGGCTCGACGGTTATGGCATGGATGAAGAAGCCGCCCACCATACCGAAGGTGATTGGTGTTGAGATACCGTGCAGAACCGGGTTGTACTATTCGTCGCCACCAAGGCCGCCGGACCACGTTAGGGATGTACCAGATCGAGTGTTCGTGCATGTCGAAGAAGTGGTCAATCCATCAATCGAACTCCTTCCGCCGCCGCTGGTGCCAGGGTCCGACGACGACGTCCATTACAGGAGTCAATGTCAGACTTTCCCCGTGTTGCTCGGAACGATGGATGGCACAGGGCCTACTCCATCGCGCGGCGGAGGCCACTGCTTCTTTGGGAGAAGAGGCAGGGCTGGCTGCCTGGATGTGCTCTAATTTGAGGTAACAACTGAATCTTGTCAAATAGTACTAGTTAAATCCGAGCTATGGGTCTAAAGCACTGATATGCCAGTACATTTGATTGTGACATGTTCTAATTTTGTACCTGAACTTTTTTTAGAAAGGGTTGTACGTCAACTTAATGTGCTAGCAGAACTTATTGTGTTGTCTGTCTGTTTTCTTTGCACAACATTCAAGATATTTCCCCGTCATTTATAAAGACGATGAAACATTATGTACGACTCCGTTGGTTTCAACATAGCCCTTCCCGTAGTGATCCACTGCTTCCATCCTGATTGTGCCGCCTGCGTGAAATTTTTGTATGCAAGTTCAGTGTGCTATGATGTTCTATATGATTGTGTCAACTATATAAGTTTTTACTGAGCATCAGCAATGCATATGGCTGAAAGATGTATTTACGAGCATCGACCGATGGGTCTCTCTCTCTCTCTCTCTCTCTCTCTCTCTCTCTCTCTCTCTCTCTCACACACACACACACACACACACACACGCGCACACGCACAAGTGGAACCCGTTGAATTATTTATTTGCTCGTGACAGCTTTTAATTAGGTTCCACTGTAATCTAACTTTTTTCTGAAGATATTAACTGAGTTCAGTGACTTCAAAAAGTTTTACAGAAGCCTTGTTTGGGCCTTTCCGGCGTCGCTGAATGTGGGCTGAGTAACCATGTTAGGTTGTACTGTACTACACAGGCCTTTTTTTGCAACATCAGCAATGCAACTGGGCCACCAGTTGTACACAATATCCGGGTCAACTTGTTATCCGCCCCGCTGGGCTGCAAAGTTTCCTAGGAGGTATGCATTAGGCTTAACAAGAAAATGGACTTTAAGAAATAATAAATGGGATGTAACTATAGTAACTGGGCAATTACTATGCACCAAACACGTAATTAGTTTGAAAAATATATTGTTTTTGGAATTTAGAAATTTTAATTTCATTACTTGTTGCGCGCACAATATTTCGTTGGATTTTAACGTAATACAACTTTACTTTGAAATTATATTTAACCTGACTAGAAATTTCGGATAAAAATATTTCGGATCCCATCAAAATGTGGGAATTTTTTTTGAATTCTGTTTTGAGCGGTTGTTTGAAATTATTAATCGTTGTCCTAGCTAGAAGTTGGGTTGTACTTTTAATAAACTGTAAATGGGCTGTAGTAAATTCCATTAGAATTAAAAAATGGGCTGTACATTCTTACAGATCGCAAATGGGCTATATGTTTTCTGCCAAATCCGAACTGTGGGCCTACTAAGTTGACGCGTACCAAGGGCTTTGTCAATTTAGTCAATATAAACGATTCTAGCTGCAGTGATCATACGATGTCCATCCAACGGCCGTAGTGCTTCTTCAACCTCTGGTCTTCTTGCTCCAGCCGCCCAAAACAGCGCCGGTCGTGTAGCGTGCTCCTGCCTCCAGTGGCCGGCTGTTATGCCGCGGAGGCCTCACCGCCCCGTACTACTCCCACCGCTGGCCAGGCCATCCCTCTACTCACCCACACCCCTTGTTATTCCGCGGTGACGGCAGCCTCACACCGCAGCCGAACCAGTGAACCCTCGTACTCCTCTCTGCGCGGGCTTCCACTGCTGCGTCTTCCCTGGCTCCGTGTCGTCCCCTTCCTAGGCCTCGCCGTCGTCCAGACCACCGCCCTGGTGCTCTCAGCGCGGCTGGTCAACATGGTCAACGATCGACTACCATCGGAAGAGTACTGTATATGGAGAGGCTGACAGCTGGGTCCAGGCGGCCGCAAGGAAGTGCCTCCTTATTACGCGCAAAATATTTATTCCTCCACCTGACAGTGGGGACCCACCGGACGGGCCACCTTATTTCGCGAAGAAAACGTTTTCCCCCTGACTGCTGGGACCCACCAGACGGGCCAGCGTATTTCGCGAAAAAAAACGTTCCCCCCGCTGTTAGCTCGGACCCATCGGAAGTGCCTCCTTATTACGCACAAACAAATGAATACTCCCCCAGCTAGCTGGGACTCACCATGGTGGGAGGCTGACTTGTGGGCCTACTAAGTTGACTGGGACGGTGGCATTTGTCAACTTTAGTCAATATGAACGATTCTAGCTCCAGTGACCGTACGATGTCCATCCAACGGCCGTAGTGCTTCTTCAACCTCTGGTCTTCTTGCTCCAGCCGCCCAAAGCAGCGTCGGTCGTGCCGCATGCTCCTGCCTCCCGTGGCCGGCTGTGCTACGGTGGAGGCCTCACCGCCCCCTACTATTCCCACCGCTGGCCAGGCCCTGCGGCGACGGCAGCCTCACACCGCAGCCGAACCAGTGAACCCGCGTACTCCGCTCCGCATGGGCTTCCACTGCCGCGTATTCCCCGGTTCCCCATCGTCCACCGCCCTTGTGCTCTCGGCGCGGCGTGGTCAACGTGGTCAAGGAGCGACTTCCATCGGACATGGACTGTACGTGGAGAGGCCGATACTGGGTCCACGGCCGCGCAAGGAAGTGCCTCCTTATTACGCGGAAAATAATGATTCCTCCACCGACACTGGGACCCACCGGACGGGCTCAGATTTCGCGAAAAAACGTTTCCCCGATCGCTACATCTTCGCACGCAAGGAAGTGCGTCCGGCAAAAAAAAAACGATTCGCCTCGACTGCTGGGACCCACCGGCGACACCTTTGCACGCAAGGAAGTGCGTCCCGCAAAAACGACACCCCGACTGCTGGGACCCACCAGCTACATCTTCGCACGCAAGGAAGTGCGTCCGGCAAAAAACGATTCGCCGACCGCTGGGACCCACCAGCTACATCTTCGCACGCAAGGAAGTGCTCGGCGGTCGGGACCCACCTGGTCAAAGCGCACGAGCGTTGTAATTCTGGTCGCGAACGATGTGCGTACATATATCTTTGGTGGATGTAGAGGCGCGACGTAGCATGTACACGCACGTACAGCGGCGAGGGTGCAAGAAAGAAAATACGGCCACGTATGTACATACGGGCAGGGTCTCGAATGCCTACTCGCGCATACGTACGGCCAGAGCTCGTGTACATGGCTGGGTCGGAACGGAGAAGCAGCGTCGTCGTCGTGTTCATGGGGAGGCAACAGAGTGCATCGTGTTCATGGGGAGGCAACGGAATGCGTCGTGTTCATCGGGAGGAAACGGAATGCGTCGTGTTCATGGGGAGGCAACGGAATGCGTCGTGTTCATCGGGAGGCAACGGAATGCGTCGTGTTCATCGGGAGGCAACGAAACACGTGGGAGCCAACCGGCTTGGACGGAACATGCGATGGACACGAGGCTTGGCGTACCGCACAACGGAGAAAACAGACCTCCTACATTCCAAACGGGGTCCTGTTGATCGGGAGGGGTGTGGCGTACCGCAAAATGGAGGAAACGGGCCTCCTACGGTCGAAACGGGGGTCCTGTTGATCGGGAGGGGTGTGGCGTACTGCAAAACGGAGGAAACGGACCTCCTACGGTCAAAACGGGGGTGGAGGGGTGTGGCGTAGCGCAAAACGGACGAAACGTACTTGTGTTGGAGCGCTACGGTCAAAACAGGGGTCCTGTTCATCGGGAGGGGTGTGGCGTACCGCAAAACCGGACTCCACGGGATACTGTTCATCTCCACCGTCGACCTCCTCCAGCCTCCACGGGCTCCTGTTCATCTAGCCTCCACCGCGCGCTACTCCACCGGCTACTGTTCAACCACCCCTCCACGGGCACCCCTGCACCGTCTACTGTTCATCCAGCCCTCCACACCACGGGGTCCTGTTCAACCACCCCTCCACAGTCACCCCACCATCTACTGTTCATCCAGCCCTCCACACCACGGGGTCATGTTCATCCACCCCTCCATCGCCACCCCACCGTCTACTATTCATCCAGCCCTCCACACCACAGGGTCCTGTTCACCTAGAGGCAACGCCACCTTAGGGAGTCCTGGATTAGGGGGTGTCCGGATAGCCGAACTATCACCGTTGGCCGGACTCCTGGACTATGAAGATACAAGATTGAAGACTTCGTCCCGTGTCCGGATGGGAATTTCCTTGGCGTGGAAGGCAAGCTTGGCGATACGGATATGTAGATCTCATACCATTGTAACCGACTCTGTGTAACCCTAACCCTATCTGGTGTCTATATAAACCGGAGGGTTTTAGTCCGTAGGATGAACAACAATCATACCATAGGCTAGCTTCTAGGGTTTAGCCTCTCTGATCTCGTGGTAGATCCACTCTTGTACTACCCATATCATCAATATTAATCAAGCAGGAGTAGGGTTTTACCTCCATCGAGAGGGCCCGAACCTGGGTAAAAACATCGTGTCCCTTGTCTCCTGTTACCATCCGCCTAGACGCACAGTTCGGGACCCCCTACCCGAGATCCGCCGGTTTTGACACCGACACCACCGCTCACTGTTCATCCAACCCCCCCCCCTCCCGCAGCGCTCACTGTTCATCCAATCGATCGGCTTCGATTAGCAGCGAGAGCGGCGAATCGCCGATCGGGTTCGATTAACAGCCATCGATCGATCGCTCGGGTTCAGTAACGCGTAGCCTGTAGTGCAATCGCTCGCATTCAGTTAGAGCCCAACGCCTCCCTTGTGTTCAGTTAGAGCCAATGCCTCGCACGTGTACGAGAGAAACGCGCATCGCTCGGCCCCCGACCTCCCACCGTAACCGGGAACTCCCTGAAATGTCCCTTGTCTCCTGTTACCATCCGCCTAGACGCACAGTTCGGGACCCCCTACCCGAGATCCACTGGTTTTGACACCGACATTGGTGCTTTCATTGAGAGTTCCTCGGTGTCATCATCCTTAGGCCCGATGGCTCCTTCGATCATCAACAACGACACGGTCCAGGGTGAGACTTTTCTCCCCGGACAGATCTTCGTATTCGGCGGCTTTGCACTGCGGGCCAATTCACTTGGCCATCTGGAGCAGATCGAAAGCTACGCCCCTAGCCATCAGGTCAGATTTGGGAGTCTTAACTACACGGCCGACATCCGCGGAGACTTAATCTTCGACGGATTCGAGCCACAGCCAAGCGCGCCGCACTGTCTCGATGGGCATGATCTAGCTCTACCGCCGGTCATTGCCCTCGAGGTCAGATTCAGCGTCGCTCCGACCCTTAGCTCGAGCCGACTCCGCCGATCGAGGACGAGTGGTTGGACACCGCCTCGGGGCTACGATCTCTCGACGATTGAGCCAAACTCCATCCCCTGTCGCTGCGAAGACCGTGACTCCAAGGTGCCGGACTCCTCTCGGGACTCCGAACCTCCGCGCCCGCCAATCGAATCCAATTGGGCGCCGGTTATGGAGTTCACGTCATGACATCTTTCAAAGCACTCGCCCTTTGGCGACATCCTGAATTCACTAAAGTCTCTCTCTTTATTAGGAGAGCCTGGCTGGACTACGGTCGAAGGTTGGGATGCGACGACGAAGAAATTCAACGCCCACCCACCACCCACTTTGTAGCCACTGCCGATGATTTAACCGACATGCTCGACTTCGACCAAGACATCGACGGTATGGACGGCGATCTTTCGAGCGACCAAGAACCAGCGCCTACGAGGCAATCGGAAGGCCACCTCGTCATACGACATATACATGGTGGACATCCCTAAAGGCAGTGACGACGAGGAACAACGGGACACTACGAAGGATAAATCCCTCGAAAAGCAGTCAAAACGTAAACGCCGCACCAAGTCCCACCTCAACAAAGACGGCAGCCACACAGACCCAGCCATAGAGCAGGGCGAACCGGTGGACGACGAACATGCTATCGAGCAACCGTCCGAACAGGACAACTTGGATAAACAACCCGTCCCCGGCGAAGATAACATTCCGGACGATCTCACGTCGGACAAATTGTTGGAGCAGAAGAACCTCCACAAAAGGCTCGTCGCCACTGCGCGTAGCCTAAAAAAGCAGAAGCGGAAGCTCAAAATAGCGGAAGATGCACTCAGAATCAAATGGAGCAAAGTACTCAACACCGCAGAGAAATACGGCGACAGTCGCCAAATAAAGAGCTACCCGAAGCGCAAATTACTGCCCGAATTCGATGAGGAGGCCGTAGAGCCCCCGCAATCAAAGAACAAAGAGGTCGCCCGGTCGGATAGACGACCACATCGAAAACATGGAGCGGCAAGCGGCGCCGCACACAAGCCGCACGCGATCCGCATAAGGATTCGTGATCAAAAGGATGGCCCGATTAGGTCCATATATGGGCGAAAGCAAGCTCTTCCAAGCAATGCAACACGCCAAATATCCGAACATCACGACACACCCAAATATAGGGGTGCCGCACACCCCCTGTGTTTCACCGATGAGGTGCTGGACCACGAATTCCCAGCGGGATTCAAACCCGTAAACATAGAGGCATATGACGGAACAACAGACCCTGTAGTCTGGATTGAGGATTACATCCTCCACATACACATGGCTAGAGGAGATGATCCCCACGCCATAAAATACTTACCCCTCAAGCTCAAAGGGCCATCCCGACATTGGCTCAAAAGCCTCCCTGAAAATACCATTGGAAGTTGGGAAGAGCTCGAGGATGCTTTTCGAGCAAATTTTCAAGGGACTTATGTTCGTCCTCCGGATGCAGACGATTTAAGTCACATAACTCAACAACCCGGAGAGTCAGCCCGCAAATTCTGGAACAGGTTCCTCATCAAAAAGAACCAAATAGTCGACTGTCCGGACGCCGAAGCCTTAGCAGCTTTCAAACACAACGTCCGAGACGAATGGCTCGCCAGACACCTCGGCTAGGAGAAGCCGAGAACAATGGCTGCATTAACAAGCCTCATGACCCGCTTTTGCTGGAGAGGATAGTTGGCTGGCAAGATGCGATACCAGCGACCCAAGTACATCCAAGTCGTGGATGGAAATGGAAAACCACGACGCAGCAAGGACCAACGCCGGACAAAGGGAAACAACCCAAAGAGCACGGCAGTCAACGCCGGATTCAAACCTAAATAAAATCTTGGACAAAATATGCCAAATCCATAGTACTCCCGGGAAGCCTGCAAACCATACCCACAGAGATTGTTGGGTCTTCAAGCAGTCCAGCAAACTCAATGCCGAACACAAGGGGCTCGACACACCAAGCGAGGACGATGACGAACCCCACAAGCAGAGCACCGGAAAACAAAAGAATTTCCCACAAAAAGTCAAAACAGTGAACTCACTTCAAGCGACAAAAGGGAAAAATAGAGCGGCGCCCATAGAAACACTTGCCGCACGGTCTATCCCAGCAGAGTCCCAACGATGGTTGTCAAAACCAATCACCTTCGATCATCAGGACTATTCTGGAAGTATCCAGAACGCATGTTGGACTGCCTTGATATTAGATCCTATAATCGACGGACTCCAATTTACACAAGTCCTAATGGACGGAGGTAGCGATCTAAACCTGCTATATAATGACACAATCCGCAAAATGGGGATAGACCCAACCAAAATTCGCCATAGCAACACCTCCTTCAAAGGGGTAATGCCAGGCCTATATGCCCATTGTACGGGCTCCCTACTGCTAGAAGTTGTGTTCGGCTCATCCGACAACTTCCAGCGCGAAAAGTTAACCTTCCACATCGCCCCATTCAAAAGTAGCTGTCAAGCACTACTGGGACGTGAAGCTTTCGCCCGCTTTAATGCAATACCGCATTATGCATCTCTTACACTTAAAATGCCCGGTCCACGCGGCATCATCTCATTAAAAGGGAGTATCAAGTGTTACTCGAGCACGGAAGAACGTGAGACCGCCTTGACAGCCCCACACTAATCCGGCTCCGCTAATCAAAGCACCTGAAAAGGTCATTCGAACCCCGGACATGGCTAGACGAGTCCGGCATAAACATATAAACGCCTACTAGCGGCATACCCCCGTACACGGGGCCGCACGCATGTACAACAAGAGACAATAAAGCTCAATTGTATTCACTTTTCGAACCGTACTCTGTTTATTTAATATAAAGTACATTTTTCGCATGATCTTTTTTTCTTTTCAACTAAGTTCTTCTCTTTTACAGATGAACACCGTGCTATACCCGTCCAGGATACGGCACAATGGAAACACAGGCGCAGACGTGCAGTAGGGACCCGTTGCAAGGATTCTTTTCAGATTAAGACCCTGCTAAACCTTTTTTACTGTCTCTTGTTGATACACATCCCCCGGTTTCTTACTATAACCGAGGAGGAGGATGGCGTTTTGGCATTGGCCGCACCAGAATTTTTGCGCGTACCTGGACACCAGGGGCTTAGGGCATTATTCTGCCCGTTTTCATAAATACCGAATACCTTAGGGAGTGTTCGGCGTCTCAAGTTAGGCCTTATATGCATCAGCTCCGAATCATGTCTTTGGTCAAATGTTGGGTTTGCCCGGCTCCTGTGTTATGCTGCCTTACGTTCCGTTCTATCGCTAACGCGGCACCGGAGAACTCTCGTGATTGTGCCCGGTTCGCCGGTGAGCACCTCGTAGAGAAAGCCAAAACTGACCGTCATGATATAGCGTGAGACTGGTCAACCACTCGATGACCCACCGGAATGTTTAGAATTTCAAGATTAACGAAGGACCGTTTCGGTCAGCACATACGCGCCCCGAATTCGGGAGAGCGCGGTACCCCTAGGGTCTATATAGTAGCCCCACCATCGAACTCCTATGGCTAAGTGAAAGTGATAAAGCATTATAGTCATGTTGCCTAGTTTGCTACGCTATCACCTCCTTTACAGGACCAAGACGTTGGATTAAGTGTGAAAATGCGCCTTTTGCAAACACCCCGCACTATGTGTGGGTAATGAAGTCAAGACTGCCATCTTTCAAGGTTATATACACATATACATCAACAGCCAAGACAGAGGTGTTTTAATACTTGAACACACAAGTATAAAAGCTCTTATATTATATTGAAACATTGTTTTCACAAATCATAAATGTCATTAAAACATAATATCCTTCGAGCACTGCGTCTCTATTAAACGAGCGCCTGCAGACTTCCTCAAAATAGTGCTCGGCGGTACTCGGCTTCGTCCGAATCTTGGGATGCAACGTCGGTGGCCTTCATCTCCGCCCAAGATGTCTTGACACGGTAAGAGCCATCCGCGCACCCTCTATGCATGCCTTGACCGCTTCATTGCATCGATATGCGGCACCGCACCAAGGAACTGTTGCACCAAGCCAAAATAACTCTTCGGCTCGGTCCTTTTCGGCCACAAATGAGTCACGACAGCCTTCATAGAAAGTCCGGACAACCTATTCAGCTCAGCCCATTCGGCCAAACGATCGGTTAATGAAAGTGGACGCTCCGGACTATGGAACTGCGACCAAAAAAACTCTTCCATTCCGTGACCCTTTTGACCTCGGAAGTGTTCGACGCGTCTGCGGCACTCGCCGCCAAGTCCAGATAAGCATCCTCCGCACCCCACAGCCGGTCCAATTGAGCGTACTTAGGATCCGTGAATTTCCTCCGCAGCAGAAAGGGCTTTCCAGCCGCAATATCTTCGGCCTGACGTAGCTCCTCCTTCATAGCTCTCATTGCAGAACGAGCATCCTTGGCCTCGGTGGTGGCCTTTTTCAGGTCCTCTTGTTTCGCTCGATTTTCTTTTTCAAGAAGCTCGCAACGGACAGTAGCATTCTTCAATTTCACGGTCATCTCGACCACTTCTTTCTTGCTTCGGCAGTGAGCAGCCTGTTCGGCTTTTAGTTCTTCGGCCGCCTTTAAGGCCGCCGCATCACTTTTTCTGGCTTGCTCCTTGGCTTGGGCGAGCTCCGCCCGAAGGCTCTCCATAGCAGCGGCACCATCTGCACTAAGCATACATGTTGTAAGGCATGGGCGTCAAGCTCCCTTACCGGTGTCCGCGGAGAAGTTGCATACCTTGTGACTCGTCAAGCCGCTTATTAACAAGCGTGATGTCCGCATCCGCCACGTCAAGTTGCCGCTTGATTCGGAAAATTCATCAGCCCGGCTAGCCACCGGACGCCGCCACCTACATAGGAAGAGCGATATTATACAGGGTTATGATCCTTGGCGCGCCGTCATTTTTGACACCGCACCAAGTCTCGTGGGCTACTATCTATACAGGCACATTTATATGCAAAACTGTCGGAAGGTACATCATTTTATGTACCTCAAAACCCGTCAAGAACTTACGACGGCTTCATGTAATCCGCTCTCAGCGGATGAAATCCTTTCAATCACCGTAACCATTAACGCACGGTGATCTTCCGAGATAGACGCTTCGCCGAGCAGATCCTTCAGCTCCTCCGACCGCACGATCGTTGGTGCCGGACTTCGTCTGGTGGCCTTTTTCGAAGGCCGGACACGGAGGGCTTTGAGGGGACATGCGGCTGCCTTCTGGCCCCGCCGGATTCGGAGAAACCCTCCGCGATGACACCTCAGGGTCGTCCACCTCGCATAACAGTACGGCAGGCGGAGGTGTTTCGCTCTCCATCATCTCCGGACCAAGATCCCATGAAGACGAGCTTTGCTGTGAAGGGCTGAGATCCAAACTACAAGGTAAACTTTCGGTTACCTTCAGAAATAAAACGGGGATGTCTTTCTTTTAAAAAACGCCCCTTTACTTACGGCTCATTTGGAGGGCTGATCTCCTTGGGAAATAGTGCGGCGGGGCATCTCCCGCCGCAGACCCTCCGTGAAGATTTCTTCCCCCGCTTCGAGGCTTTGGTCTCCGGATCTTCAGAAGCGGTCCTCTTCTCCCTCCCCTTTCTTGATAGCCTCCTTCACGGAGGCAGTAGTTCCCTTGTTCCCCCCTTCGCCTTCTTCAAAAGGCACAGCCTCTAGCATCTTGGTTAATACAGGATCCGGCGTGGTCTCAGGGAGGGGTTCGGACGCCTGATCAGTTTTGCTTTTGCTATCCACTCCTGTTTAAAGGATAGCTCTTTTAAGGGCAAGTTTATGATAAATATGTGGATAGCATGTCCGGGTACAGGACTACTTACTTGAGCATCCGGGCGATTGCAGCTCAGACCTGCGTCCTCGATTAAGTCCGGACACATTGCTTGTGATCCGAAGAATAGTTGGTACATCTCCACGGGCGTTATGCCCATAAAATGTTGGAGAGCTCGTGGTCCCTCCAGATTAAACTCCCACAGCCGGAGGGGGCGACGTTTGCAGGGCAAGGTGCGACGAATCAGCATGACCTACGCTACTACGACCAGATTGATCTCTCTCTCTCTCTCTCTCGGAGGTCTCGAATACGGCCCTGCAACAGAGGTACGTCCTTGGACGGTCCCCAGTCGAGCCCTTTATTGACCCATGACGCCCGCCGCAGTGGAGGACTGTGCGGAAGGCAGGTGGCGCCGCCCATTTGGTGCCCCCCGAGCGGTGATATAAAACCACTCTGTTGCCATAAATTGAGCTCCTCTTGAAAAGAGCCCTCGGGCCATGGAGCGTCCGCATTCTTGCTTATAACAGCCCCTCAAGACTGCTCGATGCCCTTGATCATCTTGGCTCCACTTTTAAGGTCTTGAGCCACAATCCAAGTGAGGGGTAATGCGGAGGAAGGCTTCACATACGACAATGAACAGCGAGATGTGGAGGATGGACTCGGATCCAAGTCATGGAATTCCAGCCCATAATAAAACATGAGCCCCCTCACAAAGGGGTCCGTCGGGAAGCCTAAACCCCGAAGGAAGTGAGACACGAATACCACACTCTCACCAGGCTCGGGAGTGGGAATAACCTGCCCTTGGGCAGGCAGCCTATGCGAAATTTCGCCGGTTAGATACCTGGCTTCTCTCAGCTTTAGCACATCTTCTTCCGTGATGGAGGAAGACATCCACCGCCGTGCAGGTCGGAGCCGGACATCGTTGAAGGTCCGAAGCGCCTGAATCTGGAGCTTTGGGTGTTGGAACTCGAGGCGAGGGGCGGATTCGATTAAGATTGAAAGAAAGGAGCGGGCCTTGGTCTCGTTATAAAGAGGTTGAATACCAAGAGCCCTCCCGTGACCGCTCGGGACTCGCCGATGGAGGAGGCGTGCCAACGGGCACGACTGGGTTACCCACGCCCGTATTGATGAGGATCCCAGAATAAAGGGGGCACGATCTCCGCTCTGATAAGACGTGCCGAAGAAACCCTCTCGCTAAACGCGCTGAGGTGGGACAGCAAAAACGATTCGTATAAAGGCCTAACCGTGGTGTGATGTAACGCCGCGGAATACGTCAGCAGATCTGTGCAAAGGTTATTCTCTCTACGGTGGTATGTGGAACTTGTTTTGCAGAGCCGGACACTATCCTTGTGTTCAAAATCTTCTATGAAGTATTCGGAGGAGGAACCCTCCTTGCAATGTCGAAGACAATACGCGCGCCGGATTCATCGTCATTGAAGCCTGGTTCAGGGGCTACTGAGGAAGTCCTGGATTAGGGGGTGTCCGGATAGCCTAACTATCACCGTTGGCCGGACTCCTGGACTATGAAGATACAAGATTGAAGACTTCGTCCTGTGTCCGGATGGGACTTTCCTTGGCGTGGAAGGCAAGCTTGGCGATACGGATATGTAGATCTCCTACCATTGTAACCGACTCTATGTAACCCTAACCCTATCTGGTGTCTATATAAACCGGAGGGTTTTAGTCCGTAGGATGAACAACAATCATACCATAGGCTAGCTTCTAGGGTTTAGCCTCTCTGATCTCGTGGTAGATCCACTCTTGTACTACCCATATAATCAATATTAATCAAGCAGGAGTAGGGTTTTACCTCCATCGAGAGGGCCCGAACACAGGTAAAACATCGTGTCCCTTGTCTCCTGTTACCATCCGCCTAGACGCACAGTTCGGGACCCCCTACCGAGATCCGCGGTTTTGACACCGACACCACCGCCACTGCTCATCCACCCCCCCCCCGCAGCGCTCCTTGTTCATCCAATCGATCGGCTTGATTAGCAGCAGATGGCGAAGAATCGCTCGATCGGGTTCGATTAACGACCATCGATCGATCGCTCGGGTTCAGAACGTAGTAGCTTTGTAGTGCAATCGCTCGCATTCAGTTAGAGCCCAACGCCTCCCTTGTGTTCAGTTAGAGCCAACGCCTCGCACGTGTACGAGAGAAACGCGCATCGCTCGGCCCCCGACCTCCCACCGTAACCGTGAACTCCCTGAAATTTTCCTCCCCCTCGCTTCTACCACGGTTTTTTCCGTCATGGACAGCCCAAAGAATGTCATGTAGCTGCATCTCCGGCCTGCCTAGGACGAAAAGCTCATTTTCTGTCATGATTATTTTGTCATAGAAGTAGGAGCCCACCACATCCATGATGATATCGGGTTTTGTCACAATTATCGTCATAGAAGTGTCATATGTATGACAGAAAAAAAAATTGTTTGGCCCAAAATGTCACGATGTGTCTTTTTTTGTAGTGAAATCACCAAGATCCTTCAAGGCAAACTTTGATCTCAAATCATGCAAAAGAGCATTAGTGGCATCTTGTGAAGAACTTACAACTATAATATCATCAACATATATCAACAAAAATATGACTGCGTTTGCCTGGTTATAAATAAAGAGTGATGTGTCAGTTTTGGATGCAACAAAACCAAGACACCTCAGCTGAGAGCTTAACCTTGAGTACCATGCTCTTGGGGCATGTTTTAGGCCATAAAGTGCCTTGTCAAGCTTGCACACATAATGGGGTGTTTTCTTATCTGCATACCCAGGTGGTTGTTTCATATACACCTCCTCTTCCAGAACACCATGAAAAAACGCGTTCTGAACATCTAGCTGCCTCAAGCTCCATCCCCTAGACACAGCAATAGATAGTACAAGCCTTAGTTGCAGCCTTGACAGCAGGACTAAATGTGTCCTCATAATCTAATCCATACCGTTGTTTGAAACCTTTTGCAACTAACCGTGCCTTGTACCTGTCAATTGAGCCATCTGCCTTCTTTTTAATTCTGTACACCCACTTACAATCAATGATATTTTTACCTCTCTGTGCAAGTACAAGATGCCATGTCTTGTTCCTCGTAAGTGTTGAATATTCTTCATCCATTGCTTGCTTCCACCTCAAATCTCCAAGTGCATCTTCTACTTTTGTTGGCTATCCTGCAACACACAACATACCATACGGTATTGTACCATCAGTTCGAACCTTTGGATTTCTTATACCTTTTTGTAAGCGAGTTGTAACACGTGACATCATCACTGGTTGGGGTTGAGCGAGTTGTTGCACAGGAGAGGACATAGGAGCCTCTGTCGCAGAATATTCTGAGGATGCACCAGATTCGCTGCTTTGCACAGGAGATCTGATCCTAGACTCTGTGGCCTGCTGTGTGGCTGCACTTGCACTGCTGGTACTGGTGGCCGCAGAATTGCTCGTCACAGGAGATCCCGCATGCAACTGCATGCGCACGCGCAGGCTCAATCCCGAGCCGACCAGCGGCTGTTGCGCGGTCGTTGTCGCCCGCCTGTTCGTGGGACGCGGAGCCGGCGCGCTGCCTGGCGATGTGGCAGTTCGCTGATGGCACGCAGCGCGCGTGATCCGGGGCAGATCCCCGCGCCGATCCCGAGGGATCCTGTCGCGCTGGCGTCGCAGGCTACAGCAGATCCTCCTTGTGTTCAGCACCGGCTTTGTCTTCTTCTTCCACATGCAATATACCTTCATTTTGCAACGGATTTTGATCATTTTCAACTCCGTTTTCTTCTGCATTTTCACCATGTACCTGCGCATGAATAGATGCAACACCAGAACTGGTTCAACAATCATAATGGTCAGTACAATTGACTCCTTTGGATGAAGAGACTCAAATGGGAAGACAGACTCGTCAAACACGACATCTCGTGATATATAGACCCTGCCAGAAGTGACATCTAAACACTTGACTCCTTTGTGGAGAGGACTTTACCCTAGAAAAACACATCTTTTGGAACGAAAAGCAAGCTTGCGTGTATTGTATGGTCGTAGGTTGGGCCAACATGCACAACCAAACACTCGAAGAGATTTATAATCTGGAGAGGTGGCAAAGAGACATGTGATAGGTGTTTCAAATTAATGACTTTGCTAGGCAATAAGTTGATGAGATATGTAGCAGTGTGGAATGCTTCATCCCAAAATTTTAGTGGCATAGATGCATTGGCAAGTAGGGCAAGACCTACTTCTATAACATGACGATGCTTTCTCTCTGCAGTACCATTCTGTTGGTGTGCATGTGGGCATGCAACATGATGAGAGATGCCAAGTTGTTGAAAAAAGGAATTCAACTTCCTGTATTCGCCCCCCAATCAGTTTGCATATCAATAATCTTAGTGTTCAGTATTCTCTCAACAAGATTTTTAAAATTGGAGAAGACTTGAAACACTTCAGACCTTTTCTTAAGAATATAGATCCAAGTAAACTTGCTAAAATCATCAATAAAGATTAAATAATATGAGTATCTACCAACTGAAGTGGGAGCTGGTCACCATACATCTGAGAATCCAAGTTGTAGGGTTGCAGTGGAGATGCTAGTAGATACAGGATATGGTAGCTGATGACTTAGCTTGTTGACACGGATAACAAACTGACTCAATACTAACTTCATGGGAGTGAGGAAGTTTATTTTCACTAAGAACACGTTTAACTATAATTGACAAAGGATGACCTAGTCTGCTATGCCACTTTGATGATGAAGGCTTGATAGCCATAAAAACTTGTTTATCCGATGATGATGATGAAGAAGATATGAGTGGGTGAAGTCCTCCCACACATGTGCCCCTAAGAAGTATTCTCCTCATGGCCAGGTCCTTGACAAGAAAGAAATAAGGATAAAATTCAATGAGGACATGGTTATCACGAGTAAATCGATGAACAGATAGAAGACTCTTTGAATTTTCAGGAACATGAAGGATTTTGTTTAGATGTAAATTTTTATTAGGGGTTCTAACAATTGAATGACCAATATGATAAACTTGTATACCAGAACCACTTGCGGTGTGCACTTGATCATGTCCATGGTACTTGTCTCGGATAGTCAGCTTGTCCAGCTCTCCGGCGATGTGGTGCGTGGCGCCGGTGTCCGCATACCAGTTCGTGTCAACACCGTAGGAGTCGGTGACCATGTTGGCCCCCTTATCCTCGTGCTCATCTTCATCATACCTGTGCCAGCAGTCACGGGCACCCCTTGGATGGTGCTTGTGACAGATCTGACACTTCGGATAGTCGCGAGCCTGCTGCTGCCGTTGTTGCTGTGGGTGGCCGCGACCGCCGTTGCCGCCAGATGGACTCGGGGAGGAGCGCCTGCCTCGGCCACGGCCTCTGCTGTAGCCGCGCCCGCGTCCTCTGTACGCCATGTTTGCTGAAGAGTTGAAGCCAGCATGGATGCCGTCGCCTAGCATCTCCACCTGCTGATCGAACGCCGCGATCTGGGCGAAGAGGTCATCAACTGTGATCATCGTCTTGACTGCACCGATGGCCGCCACGACAGCATCATAGTCCCTGTCAAGACCAGCAAGTACATAGTCGACCATCTCTGGATCAGAGACAGGGCGACCCGCCGCGGCGAGTTCATCCACCAAGTTCTTCATCTTGGCGATGTAGGAGGTGCTCGACATGGAGCCCTTCTTGGTGTTGGTGATGGCAATCCGCAGGTTTGTGATGCGAGATTGAGACTGCGAGGCAAAAATAGTGGTGATAGCAGTCCAAAGATCGAAAGTTGTCTCCTTACTCGTGACTTGGGCGAGAATCTCTTTTGACAGAGAATTCAGGAGATGACTCAGGACCTGCTGGTCCTTCGAGATCCATTGTGCATACAGAGGGTTTGGCACCTCTGCCATGGATTTTTCCGCCTGCTGCTGCTGTACTGTCTTCGGTGGCGCAGCGTCGGATCCATCCAGGAGGCTGGTGACTTGCGCTCCTCGCATTCCCGGCATGACCTGGGTCCTCCATAGGATGTAGTTGGTTCTGGTGAGTTTCTCGGCTGGTGGAGCAACAAGGTTGATGACGATGGTGGCCGAGGAGGACATGGTGATGTGGTGATGATGGTCTGGTAATGGTGGTGGCGATCGATGGTGGTGGTGATCGAGGGAGAAGCTTTATGGCTAGATAGATGGGAAGAGGTTGGCTCTGTATACCATGTCAGGAAGCGTTTCTACTCCCTCGTAAGGGAGCCGCGTTGGAGTTTATATTGATTGAGGCTCAAGGCTAGACTTGGTGTACAAGTTGGGAACCTACCGATCCCTTGGATTCGGTAGTTTAGATACGCTACGGGATAATAGAGAGAGGGGGGGGGGGGGTGGTTTAGTTGAGATTACAACATGTATTGTACACAAACTCTAACAGTCTAAACACTCTTTTATTTTTTTATTGAGGGAGTAGTAAATTCGGGATGCATGTGTGTGTGCCACTGTGTTATTTGACAACCATGCATGCATATTTCTACTACAAGTACTATAGCCCCCTGCTTCCTGGTCCGAGCTTGGAGCCTAATAATTTTATTTTTACAACCATGCATGACTACAAAAAAACAACACAACCCCTTGTTATGCCACTGAATTTTTCTGCGCCCTACCGCATAGCCCCTTGGAGGGGATAGAGATCAGGTGACATGCACCTTTGCATGTCACCGTGTGCCTTGCGGCCCGAATTCAAATTTAAACATTACGAATTTTTTTGAAAAAAATCATGTATGTTCACAACACATATTAAGATAACCCCTAAAAACTTCAGATCAAAATTCAAAACATACATCGAGAAGCAAAAAAGAGAAATCTGTCGCGAATGGCTATTCACATCTGAGTTTCTCTTTTTTGCTTCTCGATGTATGTTTCGAATTTTGATCTGAATTTTCTAGGGGTTATCTTAATATGTGCTGTGAACATGCATGATTTTTTTAGATTTTTTCGTAATGTTTAAATTTGAACTCGGGCCGCAAGGCACACGGTGACATGCAAAGGTGCATGTCACCTGATCTCTTCCCCTTGGAGGATATTTGGCAAACAACAATGCCGACATGGCTATACGAAGCACTATGCAAATTTTGCGATGCTCACAATTCTCCAAAAAATCTGGGGTGCTCGCAATGCCAAAGTCTTCAGGCAATAAACCCTAAGCGTAAGCCACTATTCTTAAAAACATTCCCTCTGACATGATATTCTGCCGCACAATTTAAACACACCATAACTAAAAGCACACTTTCCAGACACACAAGGGCCTGAGGCAAGGAGATCCGATGTCACCTATTCT
The DNA here is from genome assembly GCA_021605205.1 of Aegilops longissima. Taxonomy (NCBI): domain Eukaryota; kingdom Viridiplantae; phylum Streptophyta; class Magnoliopsida; order Poales; family Poaceae; genus Aegilops; species Aegilops longissima. The sequence goes on from CM038680.1 coordinate 517,858,142, forward strand.
GTTCAACATAGTGGTCGACATGTTGACAATTCTAATAGGAAGGGCTAAGGATGCTGGCCAGGTAGGGGGCCTCGTTCCGCATTTAGTTGACGGAGGTGTGTCTATCCTACAGTACGCCGATGATAGTATCATATTCATGGAGCATGACTTGGCAAAAGCAAAGAACATGAAGCTGGTGTTATGCTTGTTCGAACAATTGACCGGTTAAAGATTAACTTCCATAAAAGCGAATTGTTCTGCTTTGGAAGAGCTAAAGACGAACAAGAAGCTTACAAACAATTGTTTTGGTACGAATTGGGGGCTTTACCCTTCACGTATTTGGGTATACCAATCCACCATCGTAAGCTTACAAACAGAGAATGGAAGTGCATTGAGGATTGATTTGAGAAAAAACTAAGCTGCTGGAAGGGCAAGCTTATGTCATACAGAGGCCGACTAATTCTCATTAACTCGGTTCTCACGAGTATGCCCATGTTTCTCTTGTCCTTTTTGAGGTACCAATTGGAGTCCGAAAAAGGCTTGGTTTCTATCGATCGCGCTTCTTCTGGCAGAGCGATGAACTAAAATGAAAGTACCGACTCGCTAAATGGGACATCGTCTGTAGGCCGAAAGACCAAGGGGACCTTGGCATTGAAAATTTAGAGGTGAAAATCAGATGCCTTCTCAACAAGTGGTTGTATAAGCTATCTGTAGAGACGGATGCCACATGGGCCCAGATTCTGCGTAATAAGTACCTTCAATACAAAACCTTGTCTCATGTGACGGTGAGGCCGACTGAATCACCTTTTTGGAAAAGACTGCTGAGAGTAAAATCAGTCTTTTTCAACAGGACAAAGTTTATAGTTGGAAATGGTACTACCATGAGATTCTGGGAGGATACATGGCTAGGGGAGACGCCCCTTGCACTCCAATATCCTTCTCTCTATAGTATTCTTCAGCGAAGAGACGCTTACGTTGCAACAGTACTACAGTCCAATCCTCTCAATATTCAATTTAGGAGGACGCTAGCGGGAAACCATTGGGAAGCCTGGCTCCATCTTGTGAGCAGATTGATGGATGTTCAGCTATCTCAACAGCCCGATCAGTTGTGCTGGAAACTAACTAAGAAGGGAGAGTTTTCGGTTAAATCCATGTATTTGGATATTATCAACTCTAGCTCTATTCCTCGTTCGAAACATGTTTGAAAAGTCAAAGTACCTTTGAAAATTAAAGGGTTTATGTGGTTTGTCCATAAACAAGTCATTTTAACTAAGGATAATTTGGCAAAACACAACTGAACAAGATCTACAAGATGTAGCTTCTGTGATAGTGATGAATCCATCAAACACCTCTTTCTTGACTGCCTTTTGGCAAAAAATTTGTGGCGGTCGGTTCACATAGTATTTAATATTACTCCTCCGAATACTATCAGCACGTTATTTGGGACGTGGCTAGACGGGATAGATTCAGAAACAACGAGACACATCCGTATAGGAGTATGTGCTTCATTATGGGCAGTCTGGAACTGCAGAAATTATTTGGTTTTTAACAGAACAATAAATATTCATTTCTTGCAGGTTATTTTCTTAGCCACTGCACTGATCCGTATATGGTCGCTACTCACTCCGACGGAGGCCAGGGAGCGTATGGTTAATGGATCTATCCGATGGGAGACGGTAGCACGGACTATCTTCAATCGGTTTGGATGGCGGTCATGTAATAGGATAGGCATTTAGTGTTCCTATCTTTTTTATGCCGACCGGTTGTGGCTTTCCTGTTATTCTGTTAGCTCTTTGTGAGCCTTTTTCCTTTCTTTTTTGAGACCTGAAAACTTATGTTGAACCTTTCACTTATTAATAATATGGCTATATGCATCGTTTTTATGCAGAGGCCGGGGATCAATCCCTTTTCAAAAAAAAAAACTCAAAACACACTCCATAGCTGTGGCGTAACCACCTTTCCTTACGTTTAGCGTGACAATGTGGTTGCTAAAATTGCCGTGCAAAGTTATCTTCCATTTCAAAAAATGCCTTACTTTAATTATGCCGCGCCAAATGAGGGACGACGCATGTGATTCTCGCGAGGAAACTTTTGGTCGAACTATCTACGTAAAACGATTAAATTAACAAGGGTCTACAGATTTTAGAAGGAAGCCATCGATGTCAAAAACCAAAACGTGTGGGGCACTTGCTGCATGCGCGTTTCTTTTCAATAAACCGCTCACACTTGTGATGTTGATAGCCAATTAGCCATGGCGGCCATCAAGCCCAATCCACGCAGACAGAGGAACCGCAAGCATGTGCCACTGACCCACTGGTCTCAAACATTGATGCTCACACACGTTGCGCCACCACTACCAAACGAATATGGAAGATAGACTAGTTAGTTTAAAATCTTGCGTTGTAGATTCTCTGGATTGGAGCACACATGCCATCATTATGGTGCCTGGAACATTGGCTTGATTGAAGTTCCGAAAAACACTACTCAATGCTCGTTGAGTAAGAAAAATCATTTCGATCTATTACATTTGATTTTTTTAAAATATTTAATTTGGTTACAGGTGAAATGCTTAGGTCTTTTTGTTCAATTTACAATACTCATTTTTCAAGCAATTAAGAAATAACAACATCTTGTTTTTCCCGAAAAACTAAGTTACTTTTATTCATGGACAAATATTAGCATTCCACAAATTGAACCATCACTTATGTGGCGAAGAATAAACATAAATTGTCCCTTCGAAAGTCGAAGAGACAGTAGCTCTTGCATCCTCATAACAAAGAGAAAATGCAAATCTGAAGGAAGAATAGGTCAAAGCTATATGTGTTTGGTCATCTAGTCCAGAGTAAATCATATATTTTCTTCTAAAAAAATAAATGGAGAAGACGCCACAGTGACACAAATATTCCCTCGCGTGAGAAAAAGATCAAGAGCAGAGCAGAGCAGAGCGGAGAAGACCGAAGACCACCAAACCAAACGTGTGCGGGCTCACTTTGTTTAACAGTCGTCCTCCTCTCCCACCCCCTCTATTCCGCTGACAACCGCAGCAACCTCCACCCCCACCGTGGTGGCGCAGCGGCACTGGGCACCGTGGCGGCCGGGGATTGAGACCGACGCGAGAAAAGTCTGGTGCCGTCCAGCTTCCAGGATTCTCCACCAGTGAGTCCTTTGCTCCTCCCCTCTTGCTTCCCCGGTGGTTGGTTCTGGCCGGCGCGTGGAGGGGGATGGGATTTTTCGAGCTTTCTTCGGGCCGCTTGCTCCGTTGATTTTCAGCTGCGGGGAGGTCTCCCGGCGGCTCCGCCGTCCGGGCGCCGGTTGTTTCGTTTCTTGCGGTGAGGAACTCCTTTTAATCATTCTCCTTTTTTCTTGTTGGTTCGGTTTCTTGATGTTCCGTTAGGATCATGCGGCGTTGTTGATTTTCTTGATTCTCCCTGCAGTTTTAGGTGATCTGTGACTCAAATCTTGGCCTGGTCTTTGCTATCTGAAGACCTGATATTTCCTCATCAATTTCAAGCGTACCTGGAGAGGGGTCTACCAGATTTTGCAAGAACAAGATCTTGCAGTTTTGCATACTTTCTGTCACTGGATTTGGGGATGGAGAGGCAGTCCAGCTCCCGGTTCGGCGCGCTGGAGAAGCTCAAGAGCTTCCGGGGCATAGAGAAGCAGAGGAGCTTCAAGTTCCTGTCCATGGAGAAGCAGCAGAGCTTCAAGGAGAGGCGGAGCCGGGACAGCCCCGGGAAGAGGGGCGACAGCGCGCTCCACCTCGCGGCCAGGGCCGGCAATATCTCCCACGTCCAGAGGATCTTCGCCGACTGCGACCCGGAGCTGGTGGGGGAGCTGGCCGCCCACCAGAACCTCGACGGCGAGACGGCGCTCTACGTGGCCGCCGAGAAGGGGCACGTCGACGTCGTGTGCGAGATACTCAAGGCCTGTGACGTGCAGTCAGCGGGGCTCAAGGCGACCAATAGCTTCGATGCCTTCCATATCGCGGCGAAACAGGGCCATCTGGGTTAGTTCTCTTCTCTGATTCTTTCAGTTCACCGCTGATGGTGGTGTGTTGTTTAGTTTGGTCACAATGAGCTCTGTCTGTCAAGTCAACGATTCGATGATTATGGTTGTTTGAACCTTGAATTGCAATTCTTTAGTGTGTGGGTGTGGTGAATTGATCAGTGGAACCATTCAGGCTAGCTTGTTTATAGTTGCAGCTTTCTTTGTCTTATAAAAAATGACTTGTATTCGTTTGACTTTGGCAAAATTCCTAGTACTAATTCGTTGTGATTGCAATGAATGTTTTTCTCTCATTCATTTCCTTCTGAACATGTGGTGCTAGAGCATTTACTTGTGCATTAAATTTTTGGTCCACATTCCAATCAAGAATGGTGTACCTTTTGGTCCACATTCCAGCTCATCTTTCCTGCTTTGCTTGGTTTGACAGGCAAAACTGACCATGGATTCACAGTTTTATGTATGGTGTGTTGCTGTTGCAATATGTGTTCATGTATCCAAACCAGTGCATCCGATATGATTAATTAGCAAGATAATGAAATGTTGCTTCATCGTCCATTTTATGTTGTTGTGCCAGCAATCTGTGTTGAAACAAACCAACTCATGCAACTTTTAATAGTAGGCAGTGGAGGAGAGCAGACCACTGCCCTACTCCTGATCCTGACTATTATGATACTTGTATCTTCGTGGATGTTTGGCTTAACGTTCTTGTCAAGTCATTTTGACTCATATAGATGTTCCTCGCTTTGTTTCGCAGATGTTCTGCAGGAGCTATTGCAGGCATTTCCTGCGTTAGCTATGACGACGAGTTCTGTGAATGCCACAGCTTTAGACACCGCCGCAACCCAGGGCCACATTGGTATCGTCAATCTTCTACTGGATACAGACGCAAGCCTTGCCAGGATTGCAAGAAGTAACGGAAAGACAGTTTTGCACTCGGCAGCAAGAATGGGTCATGTGGAGGTGGTAGCATCGTTGTTGAATAAAGATCCGGATATTGGTTTCAGAACAGACAGGAAGGGACAGACAGCACTGCACATGGCTTCAAAAGGCCAGAATGCCGAAATTCTGCTTGAGCTACTGAAGCCAGATGTCTCTGTAATCCATTTGGAGGATAACAAGGGGAACAGGGCACTGCATGTTGCAACACGCAAGGGCAATACCATTGTAAGTTCTCATATCTCAGAAATATCTTCTGTTTTCTTCATTATGTCTCTCTTCATATGTTAATATTTGTTGTTTGTAAATATTAATTATTTCATGTCCATCCTATTTTTTCATTTGCAAGAGATTCCTTGCTGAAACCAGCAATGCTGCATGTTCTGGAACATAATTCTAAAGCAATTTGTAGTCCACCATGTACAAAAATAGCGGAAAGATTTCTTTTCATAGACTTAAGAAAACCATGAAGTCCCAAGTAGTTTTAACCAGAATTTTCTTGGACTTAGTGTTTGCACTTGGCCATTTAAGATTTTTTTTTTTCATAACTTGCATCCTTTGATATTTGTTTATTTCCTTACAGATGGTTCAGACTTTAATATCCATTGAAGAGATTGAAATCAATGCAGTCAATAAAGCTGGAGAGACTGCTTTTGCCATTGCAGAGAAACAAGGCAATGAAGAGCTTGTTAACATCCTGCGAGAGATTGGAGGAATAACTGCAAAGGAGCAAGCAAATCCTCCGAAATCAGCCAAGCAGCTTAAGCAAACAGTGAGCGATATCAAGCATGACGTCCAATCACAGATCAAGCAAACGCGTCAGACCAAGATGCATGTCCACAAGATCAAGAAGAGGATTCAGAAGCTCCACATTGGCGGGCTAAACAATGCCATCAACTCCAATACCGTTGTTGCAGTACTTATTGCCACGGTTGCCTTTGCATCCATATTCACCGTTCCTGGTAATTTTCTGGAGAGTATGGACAAAGCGACTGAGCCCCATATGAGCTTAGGGCAAGCACTGGTAGCAAGCAGGCCAGCTTTTATAATCTTCTTGGTCTTTGATTCCCTGGCTCTCTTTATCTCGCTTGCGGTCGTCGTCGTCCAGACTTCCCTGATCGTTGTTGAGCAGAAGGCGAAGCAGAAGATGGTGTTTGTGATGAACAAGCTGATGTGGCTCGCGTGCCTCTGCATATCGGCGGCCTTCATAGCGCTGACGTACGTCGTCGTGGGCCGCAATGACGAGTGGCTGGCTTGGTGCACGATGGCGATCGGCACAGTGATTATGCTAACCACCATTGGTTCCATGTGCTATTGCATCATCAGCCACAGGATGGAAGCGCAGAGCATGAGGAGGATCAGGAGGTCCTCCATGAGCCAATCATGGTCCATATCAGTCGACTCGGACACGGAGCTAGACATGACCAGCAGAAACAAGACAATGTATGCGCTGTAGGACGGTGAGTCGATGACTGACACCTCGTGCGGCAGAGTCATGTATATATCGGAGCCCGTTTGCCCGAGTCCGCAACACGGCATTCAGCGGATTCGACTCGAGATGTATCTAGGCCTAGGAGCATGGGAGCTGTATGTATCATGTATGTATGCAATGCAAGTGAAGCCTCCTTTGCACAAACAAAGGGAGGCATGTGGATGCAGCTCCTGGGTAGATTGGTTCCAGGCAGAGCCACTTTTTATAGGCACTATATATAGGAGTAGTAGTACTCGTGAAGCAAAGATGTTTTGCTCTTATGCTTACTACCACTGTGGACGATGATGATGATGACAATCCATACAATTATGTATACCAACCAGTATAGTAGAATAAATTGCCGTTTTGTCAAACCTGTGTGGTCATGGATGCTCATCTTGTTCTGGTGCATCATGGGTCAAAAGGAGAAAGTGATGCATCATATGGTTATGGTCATTGGGAATGGGACTGCTGAACCAGAATATGTTGAACCAAAAATCAAGGATGACACATCCTCACTTCTCTGGAGTTTGCCCGTTGACATGAGAAAGCAAGAACAATTTTTGCAACTGTTGGCCATCAGGTTGTGCTCAAGCAATGTACACAGTGATTAAGCAGCTTTCACCATCAAATTCTGCCTTTTATTATCTGAACGGAAGGCTGTCAAAACTTTCAGGGTCCTACCAAATCCCCAGAATCCAAACCAAAAATTCATCTTGAAGCCAGGGTCTCCATCCACCCCCTGAGATCCGCCGTGATCGCGTAGAGCGACTGGACCCAACGGGCAGATCGTCAGCCGGCGAGAGCCAGCCTGATGGTGCCAAATCAGATGCCAAGAAGAGCGCGGATGTGGAATTCTTGTGGAATTTTGCCCTGGTCGACACGCATGCTGTCTCCATCTGTTCCAAGTTCCAGCACTCGGAAAGCGAGGGCCTGGACTCCTGGTGAAGATGTGGGCGAATTTCCATCGTCCATGGGCTTGGCTGAAAAAAAATCTAGGTTTGTTACAAAAGATGTAAATAATTGGATAGGGTTGTCTATTCAGGAGCTGTTTGAGATTTCAAAAATCTCGCTCCGTCTTTCTACACATTTTGATGATTGGTGGGGGTACTTCGTGCGTAGTAAATAAAGACTAGAAAAGAGAGATAATTAATAGAAAATATCAAATCACCTTGAATATAGTTTACTTAATTAGTTTGACTTGTTGGCAGATGAGTATGCGACTCGGCAAGATGCCTTGAATGAAATTTTCATGGTAGATGAGTATGAGACTCCACAAAAATGCTTTAAATTTTATTGCAAATATTACCCATGCTTTTACTCTCTCTACAAAAAGTGAAATGTAGTCTTTGGATTGGCCCTCTACCACCCGAGGCGTTTATTGGTACGTGTTTGACACTTACTTTCATCTTTTATTATTTTTTATTTGCCGTTTTGTGCATTGTAGTTATGCAGAGGCGAGGTGAACTCGGGATACTTGTATTATCTTGAAATGACGTTAGAAGTCGATAACGGCACACTTTACAAAACAATAACTTTAGCATTATTTTTGTATAGGAAAGAGATTACATGCAATATATTGTATTGCACCTTTAATAGCGTCTTGTGTTGAAAAAAAGCTTTAATAGTGTCTTTAGGCAAGTGGATAAGTCCCGCCGAAGAAAACCCTACTGACCCATAGTAAAAACAAGGTACATGTACATAATTAGATGTGATTGCCTATTCTAGAGTTGTTTGACATTTCATAAATCCCACCACGTCTTTGTAGCCTTTTGATGATTGACAGGGTACTTCATACTTACTAAATGAGACTAGAAAAGATAAATAATAATTAATTAAAAAACAAAATCCCCTTTGTCTATGTTTGACTTGTCAGCTGAGTATGAGACTCCGCAAGATGCCTTGAATCCTTCTAAAAACTATGGCCCAGTTTTTATTCTTTCTCTAAAAATGTGAAATGTAGTCTTAGGATCAGCCTCCACCATTCGGGACACTTATTAGTCCACATTTGGCACTTATTTTCACCTTTTATTTTTTTGTACTTGGCATATGTGTGCATTGTGGTTATGCAGAGATAGAGTGTGCACTAATCATGATTGTATTATTTTGATGTGACGCTATAAGTCAATAAAAACATCTTTCGCAAAAAAGCTATTTTAAAAATTAATTCTGTATAGGAGAGATTGTATATAGTATGTTGTATTACAACTTTAATGTTTGACACTTCTATTTTATGATTTTATACATAAATTGTACAAAACTTTGTAAACGCACTATAAAATCAATATATTTTACTTCAGGCCCCACCACTGTTATGTTGTATTATTTGCACCATTTTAGAATTCATTTCATTAATATGACGTGTAAAGTCAAGTTCAAAATGCTTATGCATATGTTTCGAGGCAACAATGGCCAGCAACTCGTGACATTATTTCTCAGGGGGGCTATGGAGGGTAGAATAAGCCAAGAAATTAGCTGGTATGCAGCCGAGAGAAAGAATAAGATATTTGATGAAGAGGACGATGGCGAATCCACCGAGGCAGGAGGATACGCGGATTTCTGTTTTATCCGCTGCCAAAAACAACAAAACTATGTTTAATGAGCCACACATGATCTATGTAATAAGATCCAGTTATTCGTTTTGGTCCCTGGTAGTCCTTTGGGTAAGGGAAAACTAGAGAAAAGGAAGCTAAATGCACATGCTAATTTTTTGGATTCAGAGCAATTAAAATAAATATAGGAGGCGCAAATGACAAGTGGTATCGAAGGGGTAACAACCCATTAGTTGTTTTTCTTGGCGCATGCGAGCAACGTTATCAGTTACCTTTATAGTGTTTGCTGTGGCACTGTAATCAAAATACGTCAGATAACTTTCACATGCAGACCCAATTTCAAATTCACACAATTTCACAAGGTTTTCACATGCATTTCACAGATGCTTCACTACAGCTTCAAACACATCAAATAAGTACATAATTTTAAAATATTTGCATTCATCCAAGGCATCCTTTAACCAAATTTTGAGACCACTTATAAAATGCATATTAACTCATTAATACAAACTCAAAATTGAACGATAACTCGATATAAGCTACACAATAAGTCCCCAGAATTATTTTTGTAAGACAAGTCCAAAGGCCAATTTCAGAATCTTGCAAAGTAGCTTTCCGAGTGACCATTCCTCTTATTTGCCACACCACTGATCTTTTCTAATCAAACTTGCTTTTTTATCATCTACTAATAAGCAAGAGTTAAATAAGAAATAAAGAAACAGACAAGAGGCAACCACAAATCCAAAAATTAACAACAGAACAAGCACTATGATTGCAAAATTGTAATCAATCCATAGTTGTCATCATTTTATTCTGTTATTCACTAGGAAATCACTTGGCCTAGAAAGATAATTAAGAACTCTAATGATAATTTACTTGACATATCCAATCAAATGCATATTATCCGTGTTCATTGTAGTTTAACATCTCATAGGTGGTTATTGAACTATGTTATTCACCTGCATAACCAGCTTGTTAAGTAGAGATTGGATGGAACATATACTACGAATGTCAAGCATAAGCAACAAGTCAACTAGAGATTGCAAATGTATATACTAGCAATAAGTCGGGTAGAGGATGCAAATGCATATACTAGTAGCTAGTCGGGTAGATATTGCAAATGCATATACTAGCAGCTAGTCAAGTAGAGATTGCACATGCATATGGAAGCTAGCCAAGTAGAGTAGTACAGGTTATCAAAGCTAATAATGTAGACTGCAGAGTTTAGCAAAAGGATACCTGTCGGTGTCAAAACCGGCGGATCTGGGGTAGGGGGTCCCGAACTATGCGTCTAGGATCGATGGTAACAGGAGACGGGGGACACGATGTTTACCCAGGTTCGGGCCCTCTCTATGGAGGTAATACCCTACTTCCTGCTTGATTGATCTTGATGAATATGAGTATTACAAGAGTTGATCTACCACGAGATCGTGATGGCTAAAACCCTAGAAGTCTAGCATGTATGACTATGGTAATGAATGTGTCCCTTCCGGACTACCCCCTCCGATTTATATAAGCACCGGGAGGATCTAGGGTTTACATAGGGTCGGTTACATAAGAAGGAATCTTCATAATCGGTCGCCAAGCTTGCCTTACATGCCAAGGAGAGTCCAATCCGGACACGGGTACAGTCTTCGGCCTTCATGTCTTCACAACCCATCAATCCGGCCCATGGATAACAGTCCGGACGCCCGAGCACCCCTTAGTCCAGGACTCCCTCAGTAGCCCCCAAACCAGTCTTCAATAGCGAGGTGTCCGGCACACAAATTGTCTTTGGCATTGCAAGGCGGGTTCCTCCTTTAATGATCTCCAAGTGATGTATCCGGCCATTGGTTCAATGTTGCTCCCCTCGGCTCCTGCGTGTTAAATAACTTCGCCGTCCACGTGTCGAGCGAAGGTGGAAGGTCAGGGTATCTTTGCAGATAACACCCCGTCCAGGCAAGGAAAGGCGCCTATTAAAGAGATCGGGCCCTAGATCCATTCGGCACCACGCAGAGGAAATCCCCGGAAACTACTTAGGAGAAACCATTCCAGCATGGCTAGCGCCCCTAGCTCCTCCACCCGTTCCAGACCAGAGAAAGGCGAGTGGGAGAGGTGTTCAGTGTCCCACAGTCAATTGACGAAGTTGCAGACGCAGCGATTTCTTCCCCCCGTGGATCTAGTTCCTGTTCGAGCGGGGCTAGATTCCTTCAAAGGTGAGATTCAGGCAGAGGACTTTCCCAATCCATCAGGGGGAGAGCGAGTATGTTTCGTCCCCTACCTGCTAAGGGGCGTTGGATTTCCCATTCATCCGTTCCTCCGAGGGCTTCTGGAATACTATGGCCTCCAGCTGCACAACTTCACCCCTGCCTCCATTCTGCACATCGTGAGCTACGTCGCTTTATGCGAATTATTCCTGGGTATCGAGGCTCATTTCGAGCTGTGGAGGAAGTTGTTCTGTCTTGTCCCGCGTAATCACGAGGGGTCACTATTCAAAGTGGGCGGAGCCGAAGTATGGCGTATCGTCAATACCGGATATCTGTCCGGCACACCAAGGAAGGCGCCCGAAGAATGGCCTTCCGAATGGTTCTATATCGAGGACGTCGCGCTTCCCGACCCAGTTCGAAAGGGTCTTCCTGAATTTGCGAGCGTCCCGCTGAAGAAACGCCACAGTTGGCGTCCCCGAAGTTTTGAAGAGGGTGACAACGCAGAAGTTCGCCAGCTTATGAGCAAGATAAAGATGCCCGCTCAGTCCGGACTCACAATAATCAAGGTAATGGCGACCTCCATAGTGCGAGGGGTTCAGCCGCTACAATACAGAGGGCTGCCCATGTGGCACTATAATGGAGAGGATGACGCCTCCCGCTATGGCCGGAAGGGTCCGGATACCCCCGCCGCTCTGGCCAAAATATTGGCCGAGCTGTTTAAAGGGGAGGAAGAGGAGTTTCTTCGCATTAAGCGCAGAGATGGGTATTCTATGTATGATCCTCCCAGTTGGGTAAGCCTCAACCCCTCTACTCCACTCATTCCACTTCCGGATTATTTTTGACAAATTTCAAGTCTGTTTGTTATGACAGCACCGGCGGAAGGTCACCGAAGGACTTCATAGTCCAGCCCCACAGCCGGAGATCCACAACCTGGAGCTAGATCCTGGGTTTGAAGAGGATCCGGATATATTCGTGGTGCTTGCGGAGGGAGTGTTTTACCAGACAAGCTATGACGGCACTGAACTGGCCGTCACCGCCAACTACCCTGGCCTTCTTCCTGCTTCACATGTAAACAATTAAGAAACACCCTCTCTAAAAGAGTGCTCTTATACTGCCTCACCCACCGCACTATATCGTGCTTCACAGGGGAGACGTTCGGCAATTTCAAAGAGATCGGCTCCCGCGCCGGGCAAGCCTTCGAAGAGGAAGGCGGGTGAAGACACAACCATGCCTTCATTGAGCAGGTACGGATAAACATGCTTTTCAGCGGCCGCATCCGACTGTGACTCGTGTGTTTGTTTGGTTGCAGGAAGAGGGTTCGCCGAACTATATCCGGGGACCCGGTCGGTGGTGTTCCCAACAACCAGGACTTAGATCGAATCGGGGAGACTGGGGCCGGTGAAGGAACAGCGCCGGACTGCCCTTCGGCCGAGGGTTCGGAAAATATGTCCGTCACCAACTCGGAGGTAGAGAGCGCCATGAACCGTCGGCGCTGCAGGGCTGTCTTGCGAGACCCCAAGTTCTCGGATGAGGCATTCAATGCCTTTGGCTCGGCGATGCATACATCCGAGCTGCTCGAGATGGGCTTAGAAGAGCCACGAAGCAGTATCTGACAGATGTGCAGGTAAGTTTTCTTTGTCCAAAAAAGGATAACCATATGCCCGCAGCCCCCGAGACTGAAAGTAGTTGGTACAACTGATTTAAGGATCGGTGTATGACCAGGCCTTTACCAAGAAGAATGGCCTGCTAGCCCAAGAGCTGGAGCAGTGTCGGGCGCAGCTAAATGCTGCTACCGCCGAACTGGAAAACCTCAAGAAGGCGTCTTCCGGTAACGTTCCCCTCCATCGAGGAACAATAATTTTATATCAACTGTGCTATTACTGTTGCTGATCGCATAATAGGATCTCCTGATCAACTTGAAGAGAAGTTGAAGATCGCCCAGGAGGGAGAAAGAGAGGCGAAAAGGCTACACGCCATAGGCGAGCGTGTGCTGTCCCGCATCAGGGACGAGAAGAACAAGCTACAAGATTCCAACACTACGTTAGGTGAAGAGTTGAAAGATGTGCGGGCCCAGCTAGCCGACTCCGTGAAGGAGAACAAGAAGCTGCGGGGCAACATATTCAGTATGTATCTAAACTATTTTTAGAGTAGTTCGGAGATAAATGGAACTAATATAGTTATGATTGCAGGCGTATTGACGGGCCGTCCTGAAGAGGAGGTGTCCGGATCATCAAGTGATCTGCTGCAAACGCTGTCGCAAGTGCACGAGCATGCTCGGCTAGCCATGCGGAGTGTTGCCAAGGCGTTATGGCCATCCGCCTCCCCTCCAGGAAGTATGGAGGAGCTTGTAGAGCTGTTCAAGGGAGCGCGGCGGCGTATCCGACTATGGAAGATATCGGCCTGCCGAGAGGGTGCACGAGAGGCCTGGGCCATGGTGAAAACGCGATATACCAAGCTGGATCCTAATCACATGGCCCGGGTTGGACCGCTAGGGTCAAATGGGGAAGAAATTCCCGTTAGTTTAGTATATGACCAAGTAGAGGTGGCCGCCAAATATTCCCAACAGGATTGTAAGTTGGACCGCCTGTTAGACGGTATAGAGGAGGAAGTGTTTGAGTCCAAGTGACTATGTACTTTCCCTACCCTATGTAATTCTAGCTGAATTGTATAGCATTTGTCATGGCAGACCTTTTTGCTTCAACCTCCGGACCCGAGGGTACGGAGTGTTTCCGAATACCCTCGCGGCCGAATAGACTGGGGTATGCCTGGAAAAGTAGGCGTAGGGGTCATAGTTGCTTGAACAGACAAGTTGTATTCTGCTAGTTATGTTATATTACATTGAGATTGTAAGAAACATCTTCTAGAGAGAATAGTTCCGTTAAGGGTTCCTTTCCCTGGGTGTGCATGTATTAATGTACATGTCCGAATTGTGATGGAAAAATCACAGTGTATGTAACTTCTGGGGGTTCACAATGGAGTAATTGCAAAAACGTCTTTAATTCACCGACCGAATATTCCCTTAAGAACGCTAGCTTTCGGCTTCACCTAGTCTGAGGTACACATCTAGATGACCCGGCAGTAACAATCGCAGAGGTGCTCCCTTTATGCCCTAGCCGAACTAACGGGAACGTAGGGCATAAGCACAGGAGCCAGGCAACCCAGCTTGGCCAAAACTTAAGTCATATCGATGCATATAATGGCGAAGAAAAGGTACATATGGAAGAACTCATATGTGAAGAGCTGATGCTCGAGGAATAATAATAAAAAGCTTCTGTCCAAGAAGCCCCCAGGTATAATGGACATACATATTTTAAAGATGTATGCGTCAGGGGTGTGCGGTCTAGCCATACCAAAGCTTTAAAGCGAAAAAGGAAAAAGTAATCGGAAAAGAGAGAAAAAATAATGGAAACTACAGGGGAGGAGGAGACGCACAAGGGGTTTGGCGCTAGGCATAGAATCTTCGGAGTCTGGCCGCGTTCCAGGGGTTCGGCTCGAGGCGATTGTCTCATGCATCGCGAAGACGGTACGCTCCTCCAGTGAGAACTTCGTCAATTATGAAGGGACCCTCCCATTTGGGCTCGAGTTTGTCCTTTTTCTTCTCCGGTAGGCGTAGAACGAGTTCGCCAACGTTGTAAGTCTTGGCCCGTACTTCTCTGCTTTGATATCTTTGAGCCTGTTGTTGGTAAAATGCTGAACGGGCTTTTGCGACATCGTGTTCCTCCTCCAGGGCATCTAGGCTGTCCTGCCGATCAAGCTCGGCTTCTCTCTCTTCGTACATACGCACTCGAGGTGAGTCGTGAATAATATCGCAGGGCAATACGGCCTCTGCGCCATACACCATGAAGAAAGGTGTGTATCCGGTAGTACGGTTGGGCGTGGTCCGCAGCCCCCAGAGTACGGAGTCGAGCTCCTCAACCAAGTGCTTGTCTGATTCTTTCAAAGACGGCACTAGTCTGGGTTTGATGCCGCTCATAATAAGACCGTTGGCTCGTTCAACTTGACCGTTGGTTTGTGGTTGGTAGACAGAGGCGTAATCGAGTTTAATACCCAGGTTAGTACACCAGGTTTTTACCTCGTTGAGGGAGTCCTGGATTAGGGGTCCTCGGACGGCCGGACTATATGATTTGGCCGGACTGTTGGACTATAAAGATACAAGATTGAAGACTTCGTCCCGTGTCCGGATGGGACTCTCCTTTGCGTGGAAGGCAAGCTTGGCAATTCGGATATGTAGATATCCTCCCTTGTAACCGACTCTGCATAACCCTAGCCCCCTCCGGTGTCTATATAAACCAGAGGGTTTAGTCCGTAGGACAACAACAATCATAATCATAGGCTAGCTTCTAGGGTTTAGCCTCTATGATCTCGTGGTAGATCAACTCTTGTAATACTCATATCATCAAGATCAATCAAGCAGGAAGTAGGGTATTACCTCCATCGAGAGGGCCCGAACACAGGTAAACATTGTGTCCCTCGCCTCTGTTACCATCTGCCTTAGGACGCAGATTCGGGACCCCCTACCCGAGATCCGCCGGTTTTGACACCGACATTGGTGCTTTCATTGAGAGTACCACTGTGCCGTCACCATAAGGCTTGATGGCTCCTTCGATCATCGGCAATGATGCGATCCAGGGTGAGGTTTTTCTTCCCGGACAGATCTTTGTATTCGGCGGCTTCGCACTGTGGGCCAACTCACTTGGTCATCTGGAGCAGATCGAGAGTTATGCCCCTAGCCGTCAGGTCAGGTTTGGAAATTTAAACTATACTGCCGATATCCGCGAAGACTTGATCTTTGACGGATTCGAGCCTATGTCAGGTGCGCCGCACAGTCACGACGAGCATGACCTAACTCTGTCGTCGGACGGCGTTCAGGAGATCACACCTGTGGCTACTCCGGCCCTAAATCCGGAGCAGAGTGCGCTGTCGAAGGACGGGTGGATAGACCCCGCCACGGAGGCCGCACACTCAGTGGCGATAGAGCCGAATACTGATTTCACCTCCTATGAGACCTGTGTTGCCGGACACTTGGATTCGTTCCTGGCCACGGGCTCCGAACTGCCTGCGTCCGTACCTATCGAATCTGATTGGGTGCCGATCATGGAGTTTTCCTCCGCGGATATCTTTCAGCACTCTCCCCTGGGCGACGTGCTAAATTCATTACGGTCTCTCTCCTTGTCAGGAGAACCTTGGCCGAACTATGCCCGGCTTAAGTGGGAAGCGGACGACAAAGAAATCCGTTCCCCACCCACCACCCACTTAATAGCCACTGTCGACGACTTAACCAACATGCTCGATTTTGACTCCGAAGATATCGACGGTATGGACGACGATGCAAGAGAGGAACAGGAACCACCGCCCACAGGGCGCTGGACAACCACTTCATCACACGATATATATATGGTGGATACACCCAAATAAAACAATGACGAGGAACGGAAGGATGCTGCGAAGGACAGTTCCCTCGAGAAGCAACCAAAGCGACGATGTAGACGCCGCTCCAAATCCCGCCTCGGCAAAAACAGCGACAACAGCGCAGGAAAAAATAATACCCCGGTCGACTCCAAAGGAAACGACGACCACATAGATCCAGCAACAGAGCAGGATGAACCAGCGGACGGTGAACATAGTACGGAGCCGCCGTCCAGTCACGGCGACGCCGAGGGTAAAGCTAATGAACCTGTCTCCAGAGAGGAGAACAGTCTAGACGACGATGCACACATCATCCCGGAAAGGCAGTTGGAGCAAGAGAATCTCCATAGAAGGCTTATTGCCACCGCGAGGAGTCTAAAGAAGCAGAAGCAAAGGCTTAAGGCCGCACAAAATACACTCAACAGTAGATGGAACAAAGTGCTCGACACTGAAGAAAAGTACGGTGGCAGTCGCCGCACAAAAAGCTATCCAAAGTGCAAGCTGCTGCCTGAATTCGATGACGAGGCTTTAGAGCCTATACAACCGAAAAATAAAACGGCCGATCAGCCGGATCGACCACCCCGTGGCCGCGATAGGGCGGCTAACGATGTTGTGCATAAGTCAGCACACGATCTACCTGAGGACTTGCACAAAAAATCCGGTATGACCAGGTCCATCTACGGATCTAGGAAGCGAGCTCCGGCACAGAAGCAAAACTGAACACTACAACCGTCAGAATTCCATGACACATCCAAATACAGGGGTGCCGCGCACCCCCTATGCTTCACCGATGAGGTGCTGGATCACGAATTTCCAGAGGGATTCAAGCTCGTGAACATAGAGGCATACGACGGAACGACAGACCCTGGGGTCTGGATTGAGGACTTTATCCTTCATATCCACATGGCTCGCGGAGATGATCTCCACGCCATCAAATACTTGCCCCTCAAGTTGAAGGGACCAACTTGGCACTGGCTGAAGAGCCTCCCCGAAAACTCAATTGGAAGTTGGGAGGAGCTCAAAGATGCTTTCAGGGCTAATTTTCAAGGGACCTATGTCCAACCTCCGGATGCAGACGATTTAAGTCATATAATTCAACAGCCCGGAGAGTCAGCCCAAAAGCTTTGGAACAGATTCCTCATTAAGAAGAATCAAATTGTCGACTGCCCAGACGCCGAAGCCTTAGCGGCTTTCAAACATAGTGTCCGGGACGAATGGCTCGCCAGACACCTCGGCCAAAAAAAACAAGGACAATGGCAGCCCTAACAAGCCTTATGACCCGCTTTTGCGCGGGTGAAGATAGTTGGCTGGCCCGTAGCGGCACCAGCGACCCAGGCACATTCGAAGTTAGGGATGGCAATGGAAAACCACGACGCAATAAAAGTAAGCGTCGAAACAATGAAGACAACCCAGACAACACGGTGGTAGCGCGGATTCGGGGCTCTTGACCGGTCAGCGGAAAAAGCCATTCAAAGGCAGCAGAGATGGACCGTCCAGCCTAAACAAGATTCTAGATAGATTATGTCAGATTCATGGCACCTCCGACAAACCTGCAAATCACACCAACAGAGAATGCTGGGTCTTCAAGCAGGCCGGCAAGCTAAGCGCCGAACACAAGGGAGGAGACACCAAGTGAAGGCGAGGTGAGCCTCTTGACAAAACACTGGGGGATAGAAAAAATTCCCACAAGAGGTCAAAACAGTGAACATGATTCACGTAACAAAGAGGAGGAGCAAATGCACACTCCGAGACGTATGCGCCATGGAGCCCGTCGCCCCCAAGTTCAGCCCTTGGTCGGTCTGCCCGATCACTTTCGATCGCAGGGATCACCCGACTAGTATCCGGCACAGAGGATCGACCGCCTTGGTGCTAGACCCAATAATTGACGGATACCATCTCACCGAGTCCTTATGGATGGCGACAGTAGTCTTAATCTGATATATCAGGACACAGTCCGCAAAATGGGGATAGACCCGGCAAGAATCAACCAAAGCAATACTACCTTTAAAGGAGTAATACCAGGTCCAGAGGCCCGCTATACGGGCTCTCTAGTACTAGAGGTTGTATTCGGTTCTCCAGACAAATTCTGAAGTGAAAAGTTAACCTTCGACATCGCTCAATTCCGAAGCAGCTATCAAGCACTACTCGGAAGAACGGCCTTCGCTCGTTTTAACGCAGTACCGCATTACGCTTATCTTAAGCTTAAGATGCTCGGTCCATGTGGCATCATCACAGTTAGCGGAAATACAGAGCGTTCCTTACATGCGGAAGAATTTGTGGCGGCGTTAGCAGCCGAACACTGAACGACCTCTTCAACCAGAATAAATGACCGGTCGTCAAGACCGCGGACACGGCTAGACGAGTCCGGTGCACCACTGGCTGTAACAGCTTAGATAAACCTGAGATCGGGTCGATGGATATACCCCCATAGGTGGTGCTAGGGGCTTCCCGCATGTAAAAAGAACTATAGTTCGGCTTGACCTTATTTAGGTTGAATTTTAATGGTTCATTAAGTATAACCAATTTTTTCGCACAAAGACTTTCACCTGGGTTTTTCTCTTTAGCAGATGATCATCATGCTACACCCTTCCAGGATACGGCACAACGGAGACACATGCACAGACGTGCAGCAGGGCCCCGTTCAAAGGTTTCTTTTTAGATTAAGACCCTGCGTAAACCTTTTTTACTGTCTCTTGTTGCTTCACACCCTCCGGATACTCAACACAAGCGGGAGGGATGATGGCGTTATTGACATTTCGTCACGTTAGACTAATGCATGTACCTGGAAATTCAGGGTTTATTATCGAGGGCGTTACTTAGCCCAGCATATGTTGTAAAGTACGAATACCTGATAACCCACAAGTATAGGGGATCAATTGTAGCCTCTTTCGATAAGTAAGAGTGTCGAACCCAACGAGGAGCTAAAGGTAGAACAAATATTCCCTCAAGTTCTATCGACCACCGATACAACTCTACGCACACTTGACGTTCGCTTTACCGGGAACAAGTATGGAACTAGAAGTACTTTGTAGGTGTTTTTGGATAAGCTTGCAAGAAAGTAAAGAGCACGCAAATAAAGACTAGGGCTGTTTAGATAAAGATACAACTAAATTAGTTTTAGTAAAGAGCTTGTTGTCACGAGAAAGTTATTTGTCCCTAGTCAATCGATAACTAGACCGATAATCATTATTGCAATTTTATTTGAAGGAGAGGCATAAGCTAACATAATTTCTCTACTTGGATCATATGCACTTATGATTGGAACTCTAGCAAGCATCCGCAACTACTAAAGATCATTAAGGTAAAACCCAACCATAGCATTAAAGTATCAAGTCCCCTTTGTCCCATACGCAAACAACCTACTTACTCGGGTCTGTGCTTCTGTCACTCACGCCACCCACCATAAGCAAATCATGAACATATTGCAAACCCTACAGCGGGGATCCCTCACGCTTGCGCCACACGGAGAGCACCATAGGACAACACCAATAATAAAACATGCAAATCAAACCAATCTTGATCATCAAATAACCCATAGGACAAAACAGATCTACTCAAACATCATAGGATAGCCATACATCACTGGGAAATAATATATAGCGTTGAGCACCATGTTTAAGTAGAGATTACAGCGGGTAAGAGAGAGGTTACACCGCTGCATAGAGGGGGGGGGGAGAGTTGGTGATGATGGCGGTGAAGTTGTTGGTGAAGATTGCAGTGATGATGATGGCCACGGCAGCGTTCCGGCGCCACCGGAAGATAAGGGGAGAGGGGGCCCCTTCGTCTTCTTCTTCCTTGACCTCCTCCCTAGATGGGAGAAGGGTTTCCCCTCTAGTCCTTGGCCTCCATGGTGTGGGAGGGGCGAGAGCCCCTCCGAGATTGGATCTATCTCTCTATTTCTCTCTTTCTGCCTGTTTCTGCGTTCTGTTCTGCTGCCCTTTCGCCGTTTCGGGTATATATGGAGATCCGTAACTCCGATTGGACTGAAACCTTCGCCATGATTTTTTTTACCAAGAATGAGCTTTCTTGCGGCCGAAGAAGGGCATCAACCGCCTTACGGGTGGCCCACGAGGGTGGGGGGCGCGCCCTCCTGGTATAGGCGTGGGCCCCTGCCTCGTGGCCACCTCGGACACCGTTTCGCGTTGATCTTTCTCCCAGATTTTCCAAATATTCCAAAAATAAGCTCCGTCCGTTTTTATCCCGTTTGGACTCCGTTTGATATGGATATTCTCTGAAACCAAAAACATGCAATGCATGTGAACCGACCTTTGGGCCTTTGGATCAATATGTTAGTCCCAAAATAGTATAAAAAGTTGCCAAAAGTATATGGAAGTTGTAGAATATTGGCATGGAACAATCAAAAATTATAGATACGACGGAGACGTATCGGCATCCCCAAGCTTAATTCCTGCTCGTCCTCGAGTAGGTAAATGATATAAAAGATAATTTTTGATGTGGAATGCTACCTAGCAAAATCTTGATCATATGTCTAATCATGGCATGAATATTAAGACACGAGTGATTCAAAGCAATAGTCTATCCTTTGACATAAAAATAATAACACTTCAAGCATACCAACCAAGCAATTATGTATTATTGAAATAACATAGCCAAAGAAAGCTCATCCCTACAAAATCATATAGTCTGGCTATGCTCCATCTTCACCACACAAAATATTCACGTCATGCACAACCCCGATGACAAGCCAAGCAATTGTTTCATACTTTTGACGTTTCTCAAACCTTTTCAAGTTTCACGCAATACATGAGCGTGAGCCATGGACATAGCACTATAGGTGGAATAGAATATGATGATGGGGGTTATGCGGGGAAGACAAAAAAGGAGAAAGTCTCACATCGACGCGGCTAATCAACGGGCTATGGAGATGCCCATCAATTGATGTCAATGTGAGGAGTAGGGATTGCCATGCAACGGATGCACTAGAGCTATAAGTGTATGAAAGCTCAAACTGAAACTAAGTGGGTGCGCATCCAACTTGCTTGCTCATGAAGACCTAGGGCATTTGAGGAAGCCCATCGTTGGAATATACAAGCCAAGCTCTATAATGAAAATTCCCACTAGTATATGAAAGTGATAACTCAAGAGACTCTCTATATGAAGAACATGGTGCTACTTTGAAGCACAAGTGTGGTAAAAGGATAGTAACATTGCCCCTTCTCTCTTTTTCTCTCATTTTTTTTCTTTTTTTTTTCTTTTTTTGGGCCTTCTCTTTTTTTTGGCCTTTCTCTTTTTATATTATTTTTTTTCGTCCGGAGTCTCATCCCGACTTGTGGGGGAATCATAGTCTCCATCATCCTTTCCTCACTGGGGCAATGCTCTAATAATGATGATCATCACACTTTTATTTACTTACAACTCAATATTACAACTCGATACTAGAACAAAGATATGACTCTATATGAATGCCTCCGGTGATGTGCGGGATGTGCAATGATCTAGCGTAGCAATGACATCAAAAAACGGACAAGCCATGAAAACATCATGCTAGCTATCTTACGATCATGCAAAGCAATATGAAAATAAATGCTCAAGTCATGTATATGATGATGATGGAAGTTGCATGGCAATATATCTCGGAATGGCTATGGAAATGCCATGATAGGTAGGTATGGTGGCTGTTTTGAGGAAGATATAAGGAGGTTTATGTGTGACAGAGCGTATCATATCATGATGTTTGGATGCACCGGCGAAGTATGCACCAACCCTTGAGGTGAGAAAGGGCAATGCACGGTACCGAAGAGGCTAGCAATGATGGAAGGGTGAGAGTGCGTATAATCCATGGACTCAACATTAGTCACAAAGAACTCACATACTTATTGCAAGAATCTATTAGTCATCAAAACAAAGTACTACGCGCATGCTCTTAGGGGGATAGATTGGTAGGAAAAGACCATCGCTCGTCCCCGACCGCCACTCATAAGGAAGACAATCAATAAACACCTCATGCTCCGACTTTGGTACATAACGGTTGACCATACGTGCATGCTACGGGACTTGCAAACCTCAACACAAGTATTTCTCAATTTCACAATTACTCAATTAGCACGACTCTAATATCACCACCTTTATATCGCAAAACTATTGCAAGGAATCAAACATACCATATTCAGCAATCTACAAGTTTTATGTAGGGTTTTATGACTAACCATGTGAATGACCAGTTCCTATCATCTCTCTAAATAGATATAAGTGAAGCAAGAGAGTTTTAATTCTTTCTACACAAGATATACCCACGCTCTAAAAAATATAAGTGAAGCAAAAGAGCATTCTACAAATGGCGATTGTCTATGTAAAGCGAAACAGGCAATCCATGTTGGGGAACGTTGCATAAAATAAAAAATTTCCTACGTTCACCAAGATCCATCTATGAGTTCATCTAGCAACGAGTGATAGGAGTGCATCTACATACCTTTGTAGATCGCGTGCGGAAGCGTTCAAGAGAACGGGGTTAAGGGAGTCGTTCTCGTCGTGATCCAAATCACCGGAGATCCTAGCGCCGAACGGACGGCACCTCCGCGTTCAACACTCGTACGGTCAGCGTGATGTCTCCTCCGTCTTGATCCAGCAAGGGGGAAGGACAGGTTGATGAAGATCCAGCAGACTGTGGCGTGGTGGTGGATGCAAAGAAGATACTCGGCGAGGCTTCGCCAAGCAAGCTGCGGGAGGAGGAAGAGGTGTAGCAGGGAGGAGGCGCCAAGACTCGGGGTGCGGCTGCCCTCCTCCCCCTCCTTATATAGGCCCCAGGCGGCCCCAGAGATGGGAATCTCCCAAGGGGCGGCGGCAGGGGGTGGAGTGCCCCAAGGCAAGTGGTGCGCCACCCTAGGGTTTCCAACCCTAGGCGCGGGGGCCCAAGTGGGCGCACCAGCCCACCAGGCTGGTTCCTCCCACTTCAGCCCACGGGCCCTCCGAGATAGGTGGCCCCACCCGGTGGACCCTCGGGACCCTTCCGGTGGTCCCGGTACAATACCGGGTGACCCCGAAACTTTCCCGATGGCCGAAACATCACTTCCTATATTTAATTCTTTACCTCCGGACCATTCGGAACTCCTCATGACGTCCGGGATCTCATACGGGACTCGAACAACTTCGGTTTGCTGCATACTCATATTCATACAACCCTAAGCGTCACTTGAACCTTAAGTGTGTAGACCCTATGGGTTCGGGAGACATCTGAACATGACCGAGGCGGCTCTCCGTCAATAACCAACAGCGGATCTGGATACCCATGTTGGCTCCCACATACTCCTCGATGATCTCATCGGATGAACCACAATGTCGAGATTCAAGCAACCCGTATACTATTCCCTTTGTCGACGGTATATTACTTGCCCGAGATTCGATCGTCGGTATCCCAATGCCTCGTTCAATCTCGTTACCGGCAAGTCACTTTACTCATGCCGTAATGCATGATCCGTGACGGACACTTGGTCACTTTGAGCTCATTATGATGATGCACTACCGAGTGGGCCCAGTGATACCTCTCCGTAATACGGAGTGACAAATCGATCTCGATCCGTGTCAACCCAATGACACTTTCGGAGATACCTGTAGTGCACCTTTATAATCACCCGATTCGTTGTGACGTTTGGTACACCCAAAGCAGTCCTACGGTATCCGGGAGTTACGATCTCATGGTCTAAGGAAAATATACTTGACATTGGAAAAGCTCTAGCAAAAGCGAACTACGATCTTGTGCTATGCTTAGGATTGGGTCTTGTCCATCACATCATTCTCCTAATGATGTGATCCCGTTATCAATGACATCCAATGTCCATAGTCGAAACCATGACTATCTATTGATCAACGAGCTAGTCAACTAAAGGCTCACTAGGGACATGTTGTGGTCTATGTATTCACACGTGTATTACGATTTCCGGATAATACAATTATAGCATGAATAAAAGACAATTATCACGAACAAGGAAATATAATAATAATCCTTTTATTATTGCCTCTAGGGCATATTTCAATAGTCTCCCACTTGCACTAGAGTCAATAATCTAGTTACGATGTGATGAATCGAACACCCATAGAGTTCGGTGTTGATCATGTTTTGCTCATGGAAGAGGTTTAGTCAGCGGATCTGCGACATTCAGATCCGTATGCACTTTGCAAATTTCTATGTCTCCGTCTTGAACATTTTCACGGCGGAGTTGAGCGGCGCTTGATGTGCCTGGTCTTCTTGTGAAACCTGGGCTCCTTGGCAAGTGCAATAGCTCCGGTGTTGTCACGCGAGAAGAGTTTGATCGGCCCCGACGCATTGGGTATGACTCCTAGGTCGGTGATGAACTCCTTCACCCAAATTGCTTCATGCGCTGCCTCCGAGGCTGCCATGTACTCCGCTTCACATGTAGATCCCGCCACGACGCTCGCTTGCAGCTGCACCAGCCATCTGCTCCACCATTCAACATATACACTTATCCGGTTTGTGACTTAGAGTCATCAGATCCGTGTCGAAGCTAAGCGTGGGCGTAACCCTTTACGACGAGCTCTTCGTCACCTCCATAAACGAGAAACATATCCTTAGTCCTTTTCGGTACTTCAGGATATTCTTGTCCGCTGTCCGGTGTTCCTTGCGGGATTACTTTGGTACCTTCCTACCAAACTTACGGCAAGGTTTACATCAGGTCGGTACACAGCATGGCATACATAATAGACCCTATGGCTGATGCATAGGGGATGACACTCATCTCTTATATATCTTCTGCCGTGGTCGGACATTGAGCCGAGCTCAATTTCACACCTTGTAATACAGGCAAGAACCCTTTCTTGGAATGATCCATTTTGAACTTCTTCAATATTTTATCAAGGTATGTGCTTTGTGAAAGACCTATGAGGCGTCTTGATCTATCTCTATAGATCTTGATGCCTAATATATAAGCAGCTTCTCCAAGGTCCTTCATTGAAAAACTCTTATTCAAGTAGGCCTTAATGCTGTCCAAAAGTTCTATATCATTTCCCATCAAAAGTATGTCATCTACATATAATATGAGAAATGCTCTGAGCTCCCACTCACTTTCTTGTAAGCGTAGGCTTCTCCATAAGTCTGCATAAACCCAAACGCTTTGATCATCTCATCAAAGCGAATGTTCCAACTCGAGATGCTTGCACCAGCCCATAAATGGATCGCTGGAGCTTGCATACCTTGTTAGCATTCTTAGGGTCGACAAAACCTTCCGGTTGCATCATATACAGTTCTTCCTTAAGATAGCCGTTAAGGAATGCCGTTTTGGCGTCCATTTACCATATCTCATAATCATAGTATGCGGCAATTGCTAACATGATTGGACGGACTTCAGCTTCGCCACGGAGAGAAAGTCTCATCGTAGTCAACCCCTTGAACTTGCCGATAACCTTTAGCGACAAGTCGAGCTTTATAGATGGTAACATTACCATCCGCGTCCATCTTCTTCTTAAAGATCCATTTGTTTTCTATCGCTCGCCGATCATCGGGCAAGTCTGTCAAAGTCCATACTTTGTTTTCATACATGGATCCTATCTCGGATTGCATGGCTTCAAGCCATTTGTTGGAATCTGGGCCCGCCATCGCTTCTTCATAGTTCGAAGGTTCACCGTTGTCTAACAACATGATTTCCAGGACAGGGTTGCCATACCACTCTGGTGTGGAACGTGTCCTTGTGGACCTACGAAGTTCAGTAGCAACTTGATTTGAAGTACCTTGATCATCATCATAAATTTCTTCTCCAGTCGGTGTAGGCACCACAGGAACATTTTCCTGAGCTGCACTACTTTCCGGTTCAAGAGGTAGTACTTCATCGAGTTCTACTTTCCTCCCACTTACTCCTTTCGAGAGAAACTCTTTTTCAAGAAAGGATCCGTTCTTGGCAACAAAGATCTTGCCTTCGGATCTAAGGTAGAAGGTATACCCAATGGTTTCCTTAGGGTATCCTATGAAGACACATTTTTCCGACTTGGGTTCGAGCTTTTCAGGTTGAAGTTTCTTGACATAAGCATCGCATCCCCAAACTTTTAGAAACGACGACTTAGGTTTCTTCCCAAACCATAATTCATACAAAGTGTCGTCTCAGCGGATTTAGGCGGTGCCCTATTTAAAGTGAATGTAGCTGTCTCTAGGCGTATCCCCAAAATGATAGCGGTAAATCTGTAAGAGACATCATAGATCGCACCATATCCAATAGAGTGCGATTACGACGTTCGGACACACCGTTCTGTTGAGGTGTTCCAGCGGCGTGAGTTGTGAAACGATTCCACATTTCCTTAAGTGTGTACCAAATTCGTGACTTAAATATTCTCCTCCACGATCTGATCGTAAGAACTTTATTTTCCGGTCACGTTGATTCTCTACCTCATTCTGAAATCCCTTGAACTTTTCAAAGGTCTCAGACTTGTGTTTCATCAAGTAGACATACCCATATCTACTCAAGTCATCAGTGAGAGTGAGAACATAGCGATATCCTCCGCGAGCCTCAACGCTCATTGTGTTGGGTAACGTAGTAATTTCAAAAAATTTCCTACGATCACGCAAGACCATGGTGATGGCATAGCAACGAGAGGGGAGAGTGTCCGTCCACGTACCCTCGTAGACCGAAAGCGGAAGCGTTATATTAACGCGGTTGATGTAGTCGACGTCTTCACGATCCGACCGATCCAAGCACCGTTACTCGGCACCTCCGAGTTCTTGGCACACGTTCAGCTCGATGGCGATCCCCGGCTCCGATCCAGCAAAGAGTCGGGAAGGAGTTCCGTCAAGACGACGGCGTGGCAACGATCTTGATGTTCTACCGTCGCAGGCTTCGCCTAAGCACCGCTACAATATGACCGAGGTGGAATATGGTGGAGGGGCACCGCACACGGCTAAGGGCGATCACGAAGATCAACTTGTGTGTCCTAGGGTGCCCCCTGCCCCGTATATAAAGGAGCAAGGGGAGGGCGGCCTTCCTTGGGGCGCACCAGGAGGGGGAGTCCTCCTCCTAGTAGGAGTAGGACTCCCTTTCCTAGTCCTACTAGGAAGAGGGAAAGGGGCTCGCCCCCCTCCTAGTCAATTCGGACTCCCCATGGAGGGGTGCACCACCTCCTGGTGCAGCCCTCTCTCTCCCTCTTGGCCCAATAAGGCCCATAACTTCCCGGGGTTCGGTAACCCCTCGGCACTCCGGTTTTCTCCGAAACTTCCGGAACCTTTCGGTGTCGAATATAACCATCCAATATATCAATCTTTATGTCTCGACCATTTCGAGACTCCTCGTCATGTCCGTGATCACATCCGGGACTCGAACTCCTTGGTACATCAAAATACATAAACTCATAATAACCGTCATTGAAACCTTAAGCGTGCGGACCCTACGGTTCGAGAACTATGTAGACATGACCTAGAACTATTCTCGGTCAATAACCAATAGCGGGACCTGGATGCTCATATTGGTTCCTACATATCCTCGAAGATCTTTATCGGTCAAACCGCATAACAACATCGTTGTTCCCTTTGTCATCGGTATGTTACTTTCCGAGATTCGATCGTCGGTATCCAATACCTAGTTTAATCTCGTTACGGAAAGTCTCTTTACTCGTTCCGTAATACATCATCTCACAACTAACTCTTTAGTTGCAATGCTTGCAAGGCTTATGTGATGTGTATTACCGAGAAGGCCTAGAGATACCTCTCCGACAATCGGAGTGACAAAACCTAATCTCGAAATCGCCAACCCAACAAGTACCTTTGGAGACACCTGTAGTACTCCTTTATAATCACCCGATCACGTTGTGACGTTTGGTAGTACCCAAAGTGTTCCTCCGTGGCGGAGTTGCATAATCTCATAGTTATAGGAACATGTATGGGTCATGAAGAAAGCATTAACATACTAAGCGATCAAGTGTTAAGCTAACGGAATGGGTCATGTCAATCAGATCATTCAACTAATGATGTGACCTTGTTAATCAAATAACAACTCCTTGTTCATGGTTAGGAAACATAACCATCTTTGATTAACAAGCTAGTCAAGTAGAGGCATACTAGTGACATCTTGTTTGTCTATATATTCACACATGTATTATGTTTCGGTTAATACAATTCTAGCATGAATAATAAACATTTATCATGATATAAGGAAATAAATAATAACTTTATTATTGCCTCTAGGGCATATTTCCTTCAGTCTCCCACTTGCACTAGAGTCAATAATCTAGTTCACATCATCATGTGATTCAACACTAATATTCACATCGTATGTGATTAACACCCATAGTTCACATCATCATGTGACCAACACCCAAAGGGTTTACTAGAGTCAATAATCTAGTTCACATCGCTATGTGATTAACACCCAAAGAGTACTAAGGTATGATCATGTTTTGCTCGTGAGAGAAGCTTAGTTAACGGGTCTGTCACATTCAGAGCCGTATGTATTTTGCAAATATTCTATGTCTACAATGCTCTTGCGGAGCTACTCTAGCTAATTGCTCCCACTTTCAATATGTATCCAGATTGAGACTTAGAGTCATCTGGATCAGTGTAAAAGCTTGCATCGATGTAACTCTTTACGACGGGCTCTTTTATCACCTCCATAATCGAGAAATATTTCCTTAGTCCTCACTAAGGATGTTCTTGACCAATGTCCAATGATCTACTCCTAGATCACTATTGTACTCCTTGCCAAATTTAGAGCAAGGTATATAATAGGTGCAGTACATAGCATAGCATACTTTATAGAACCTATGGTGAGGCATAGGGAATGACTTTCATTCTCTTTTCTATTTTCTGCCGTGGTCGGGATTTGAGTCTCACTCAATTTCACACCTTTGCAACACAGGCAAGAACTTTTCTTTGACTGTTCCATTTTGAACTTCTTCAAAATATTGACAAGGTATGTATTCATTTAAAAACTTATCAAGCGTCTTGATCTATCTCTATAGATCTTGATGCTCAATATGTAAGTAGCTTCACCGAGGTCCTTCTTTGAAAAACTCCTTTCAAATACTCCTTTATGCTTTGCAGAATAATTCTACATTATTTCCGATCAACAATATGTCATTCACATATACTTATCGAAATCTGTAGTGCTCCCACTCACTTTCTTGTAAATACAGGCTTCTCCAAAAGTCTCAGATAAAACCATATGCTTTGATCACACTATCAAAGCGTATATTCCAACTCGAGATGCTTGCACCAGTCCATTGATGGATCATTTGGAGCTTGCACATTTTGTTAGGTCCTTTAGGATTGACAAAACTTCTGGTTGCATCATATACAACTCTTCTTTAATAAATTCATTAAAGAGTGTAGTTTTGACATCCATTTGCCAAATTTCATAAAATGTGGCAATTGCTAACATGATTCGGATAGACTTAAGCATCGTTACGAGTGAGAAAATCTCATCGTATTCAATACCTTGAACTTGTCGAAAACCTTTTGCAACAAGTCGAGCTTTGTAGATAGTAACACTACTATCAGTGTCCATCTTCCTCTTGAAGATCCATTTATATAATATGGCTTGCCGATCATCGGGCAACTCCATCAAAGTCCACACTTTGTTCTCATATATGGATCCCATCTCAGATTTCATGGTCTCAAACCATTTCGCGGAATCTGGACTCATCATCGCTTCCTCATAGTTCGTAGGTTTCATCATGGTCTAGTAACATGACTTCTAGAATAAGATTACCGTACCACTCTGGTGCAGATCTTACTCTGGAAGACCTATGAGGTTTTAGTAGCAACTTGATCTGAAGTTTCATGATCATCATCATTAACTTCCTTACTAATTGGTGCAGGAATCACTGGAACTGATTCCTGTGATGAACTACTTTCCAATAAGGGAGAAGGTACAATTACCTCATCAAGTTCTACTTTCCTCCCACTCACTTCTTTTGAGAGAAACTTCTTCTCTAGAAAGGATCCATCTTAGCAACGAATAACTTGCCTTCGGATCTGTGATAGAAGGTGTACCCAATAGTTACTTTTGGGTATTCTATGAAGACGCACTTCTCGATTTGGGTTTGAGCTTATCGGTGAAAACTTTTCACATAAGCATCACAACTCCAAACTTTAAGAAACGACGACTTAGGTTTCTTTGCTAAACCATAGTTCATACGGTGTCATCTCAATGGATTTAGATGGTGCCCTATTAAGCGTGAATGCAGCTGTCTCTAATGCATAACCCCAAAACGATAGTGGTAAATCGTTAAGATACATCATAGATCGCACCATATCCAATAAAGTGCGGTTCTGACGTTCGGACACACCATTAAGCTGTGGTGTTCCAGGTGGCGTGAGTAGTGAAACTATTTCACATTGTTTTAACTGAAGGCCAAACTCGTAACTCAAATATTTTTCCTCTGCGATCATATCGTAGAAACTTCTATTTTCTTGTTACGATGATTCTTCACTTCACTCTGAAATCCTTTGAACTTTTCAAATGTTTCAGACTTGTGTTTCATCAAGTAGATATACCCATATCTGCTCAAATCATCTGTGAAGGTCAGAAAATAACGATATTTGCCGTGAGCTTTAACACTCATCGGACCGCATACATCAGTATGTATTATTTCCAATAAGTCATTTGCTCGCTCCATTGTTCCGAGAACGAGTCTTTAGTCATCTTGCCCATAAGGCATGGTTCGTAAGCATCAAGTGATTCATAATCAAGTGATTCCAAAAGTCCATCAACATGGAGTTTTCTTCATGCGCTTTACACCAATATGACCTAAACGGCGAGTGCCACAAATAAGTTGCACTATCATTATTAACTTTGCATCTTTTGGTTTCAATATTATGAATATGTGTATCACTATGATCGAGATCCAATGAACCATTTTCATTGGGTGTGTAACCATGTAAGGTTTTATTCATGTAAGCAGAACAACAATTTATTCTCTTACTTAAATGAATAACCGTATTGCAATAAACATGATCAAATCATATTTATGCTCAACACCAAATAACACTTATTTAGGTTCCACACTAATCCCGAAAGTATAGGGAGTGTGCGATGATGATCATATCAATCTTGGAACTACTTCCAACACTCATCGTCACTTCCCTTCAACTAGTCTCTGTTTATTCAGAACTCCTGTTTGAGTTACTAATCTTAGCAACCGAACAGTATCAAATACTCAGGGGCTACTATAAACACTAGTAAAGCACACATCAATAACCTGTATATCAAATATACCCTTGTTCACTTTGCCATCCTTCTTATCCACCAAACACTTGGGGTAGTTCCGCTTCCAGTGACCAATTCCATTGTAGCAAAAGCACTTAGTCTCAGGCTTAGGTCCAGACTTGGGCTTCTTCACTCGAGTAGCAACTTGCTTGCCGTTCCTTTTTGAAGTTCCCCTTCTTCCCTTTGCCCTTTTCCTTGAGACTAGTGGTCTTGTCAATCATCAACACTTGATGCTCTTTTCTTGATTTCTACCTTCGTCGATTTCAGCATCACGAAGAGCTTGGGAATTACTTTTGTCATCCCTTGCATATTATAGTTCATCACGAAGTTCTAGTAACTTAGTGATGGTGACTAGAGAATTCTGTCAATCGCTATCTTATCTGGAAGATTAACTCCCACTTGATTCAAGCGATTGAAGTACCCAGACAATCTGAGCACATGCTCACTAGTTGAGCGATTCTCCTCCATCTTTTAGCTATAGAACTTGTTGGAGACTTCATATCTCTCAACTCGGTATTTGCTTGAAATATTAACTTCAACTCTGGAACATCTCATATGGTCCATGACGTTCAAAACGTCTTTGAAGTCCCGATTCTAAGCCTTTAAGCATGGTGCACTAAACTATCAAGTAGTCATCATATTGAGCTAGCCAAACGTTCATAACGTCTGTATCTGCTCATATTGAGCTAGCCAAACGTTCATAACGTTTGCATCTGCTCCTGCAATAGGTCTGTCACCTAGCGGTGCATTAAGGACATAATTCTTCTGCGCAGCAATGAGGATAAACCTTAGATCATGGATCTAATCCGCATCATTGCTACTAACATCTTTCAATACAATTTTCTCTAGGAACATATATAAAAACATAGGGAAGCAACAACGCGAGCTATTGATCTACAACATAATTTGCAAAATACTACCAGGACTAAGTTCATGATAAATTTAAGTTCAATTAATCATATTACTAAAGAACTCCCACTTAGACAGACATCTCTCTAGTTATCTAAGTGATCACGTGATCCAAATCAACTAAACCATAACCGATCATCACGTGAGATGGAGTAGTTTTCAATGGTGAACATCTTATGTTGATCATATTTGCTATATGATTCACGTTCGACCTTCGGTCTCCGTGTTCGAGGCCATATCTGTATATGCTAGGCTCGTCAAGTATAACTGAGTATTCTGCGTGTGCAAAACTGGCTTGCACCCGTTGTAGATGGACGAGAGCTTATCACACCCGATCATCACGTGGTGTCTCGACACATTTAACTTTGGCAACGGTGCATACTCAGGGAGAACACTACTTGATAATTTTTAGTGAGAGATCATCTTATAATGCTACCGTCAATCAAAGCAAGATAAGATGCATAAAGGATAAACATCACATGCAATCAATATAAGTGATATGATATGGCCATCATCATCTTGTGCTTGTGATCTCCATCTCCAAAGCACCGTCATGATCACCATCGTCACCGGCGCGACACCTTGATCTCCATCGTAGCATCGTTGTCGTCTCGCCAACTATTGCTTCTCGACTATCGCTACCGCTTAGTGATAAAGTAAAGCAATTACATGGCGTTGCATTTCATACAATAAAGCGACAACCATATGGCTCCTGCCCGATTGCCGATAACTCGGTTACAAAACATGATCATCTCATACAATAAAATATAGCATCACGTCTTGACCATATCACATCACAACATGCCCTGCAAAAACAAGTTAGACGTCCTCTACTTTGTTGTTGCAAGTTTTACGTGGCTGCTACGGGCTGAGCAAGAACCGTTCTTACTACGCATCAAAACCACAACGATACTTCGTCAAATAGACTCCGTTTAAC
Source organism: Aegilops longissima (assembly GCA_021605205.1). Lineage (NCBI taxonomy): Eukaryota > Viridiplantae > Streptophyta > Magnoliopsida > Poales > Poaceae > Aegilops > Aegilops longissima. The sequence continues at coordinate 517,891,681 of CM038680.1, forward strand.
CTTCTCAAGGACGGGCGTAGCCACACTCAGTTCAACTAAAGTGAGAGAGACAGACACCCGCCGGTCACCTTTAAGCAACGAGTGCTCATAGCGGTGAAACCAGTCTCGCGTAAGCGTCGCGTAATGTCGGTCCGGGCCGCTTCATCTCACAATACCGCTGAACCAAAGTATGACATGCTGGTAGGTAGTATGACTTGTATCGCCCACAACTCACTTGTGTTCTACTCGTGCATATGACATCAACGCATAAAACCAGGCTCGGATGCCATGTAGGGTAACGTAGTAATTTCAAAAATTTCCTCACGATCACGCAAGACCATGGTGATGGCATAGCAAGAGAGGGGAGATGTCCGTCCACGCACTCGTGAGACCGAAAGCGAAGCGTTATATTAACGCTGTTGATGTAGTGACGTCTTCACGATCCGACCGATCCAAGCACCGTTACTCCGGCACCTCCGAGTTCTTGGCACACGTTCAACTCGATGACGATCCCCGGGCTCCGATCCAGCAAAGCGTCGGGGAAGGAGTTCCGTCAGCACGACGGCGTGGCAACGATCTTGATGTTCTACCGTCGCAGGGCTTCGCCTAAGCACCGCTACAATATGACCGAGGTGGAATATGGTGGAGGGGGGCACCGCACACGGCTAAGGAACGATCACGAAGATCAACTTGTGTGTCCTAGGGTGCCCCCTGCCCCGTGATATAAAGGAGCAAGGGGAGGGCGGCCTGCCCTTGGGGCGACCAAGGGGGGGAGTCCTCCTCCTAGTAGGAGTAGGACTCCCTTTCCTAGTCCTACTAGGAAGAGGGAAGGGGAAGGAAGAGAGGGAGAGGAGAGGGAAAGGGGCTCGCGCCTCCTAGTCCAGTCGGACTCCCCATGGAGGGGGGCGCACCACCTCCTGGTGCAGCCCTCTCTCCCTCTTGGCCCAATAAGGCCCATAACTTCCCCGGGGTTCCGGTAACCCCTCGGCACTCCGGTTTTCTCCGAAACTTCGGAACCTTTCCGTGTCCGAATATAACCATCCAATATATCAATCTTTATGTCTCGACCATTTCGAGACTCCTCGTCATGTCCGTGATCACATCCGGGACTCCGAACTCCTTCGGTACATCAAAATACATAAACTCATAATAACCGTCATTGAAACCTTAAGCGTGCGGACCCTACGGTTCGAGAACTATGTAGACATGACCTAGAACTATTCTCGGTCAATAACCAATAGCGGGACCTGGATGCTCATATTGGTTCCTACATATCCTACGAAGATCTTTATCGGTCAAACCGCATAACAACATACGTTGTTCCCTTTGTCATCGGTATGTTACTTTCCCGAGATTCGATCGTCGGTATCCAATACCTAGTTTAATCTCGTTACCGGAAAGTCTCTTTACTCGTTCCGTAATACATCATCTCACAACTAACTCTTTAGTTGCAATGCTTGCAAGGCTTATGTGATGTGTATTACCGAGAAGGCCTAGAGATACCTCTCCGACAATCGGAGTGACAAAACCTAATCTCGAAATCGCCAACCCAACAAGTACCTTTGGAGACACCTGTAGTACTCCTTTATAATCACCCGATTCGTTGTGACGTTTGGTAGTACCAAAGTGTTCCTCCGTAAACGGAGTTGCATAATATCATAGTTATAGGAACATGTATGGGTCATGAAGAAAGCATTAACATACTAAGCGATCAAGTGTTAAGCTAACGGAATGGGTCATGTCAATCAGATCATTCAACTAATGATGTGACCTTGTTAATCAAATAACAACTCCTTGTTCATGGTTAGGAAACATAACCATCTTTGATTAACAAGCTAGTCAAGTAGAGGCATACTAGTGACATACTGTTTGTCTATATATTCACACATGTATTATGTTTCCGGTTAATACAATTCTAGCATGAATAATAAACATTTATCATGATATAAGGAAATAAATAATAACTTTATTATTGCCTCTAGGGCATATTTCCTTCACATTGGACCGCACACATCGGTATGTATGATTTCCAATAAGTTGGTTGCTCGCTCTATTGTTCCGGAGAACGGAGTCTTGGTCATTTTGCCCATAAGGCATGGTTCGCATGTGTCAAATGATTCATAATCGAGAGACTCTAAAAGTCCATCAGAATGGAGCTTCTTCATGCGCTTGACACCAATGTGACCAAGGCGGCCGTGCCACAAGTATGTGGGACTATCGTTATCAACTTTACATCTTTTGGTATTCACACTATGAATATGTGTAACATCACGTTCGAGATTCATTAAGAATAAACCATTGACCATCGGAGCATGACCATAAAGCATATCTCTCATATAAATAGAACAACCATTATTCTCGGATTTAAATGAGTAGCCATCTCGTATTAAACGAGATCCTGATACAATGTTCATGCTCAAACTTGGCACTAAATAACAATTATTGAGGTTTAAAACTAATCCCGTAGGTAAATGTAGAGCTAGCGTGCCGACGGCGATCACATCGACCTTGGAACCATTCCCGACGCGCATCGTCACCTTGTCCTTCGCCAGTCTCCGCTTATTCCGCAGCTCCTGCTGTGAGTTACATATATGAGCAACGGCACCGGTATCAAATACCCAGGAGTTACTACTTAGTCTGGTAAGGTACACATCAATTACATGTATATCAAATATACCTTTAGTGTTGCCGGCCTTCTTGTCTGCTAAGTATTTGGGGCAGTTCCGCTTCCGATGACCCTTCCCTTTGCAATAAAAGCACTCAGTCTCAGGCTTGGGTCCATTCTTTGACTTTTTCCCGGCAACTGGCTTACCGGGCGCGGCAACATCCTTGCCGTCCTTCTTGAAGTTCTTCTTACCCTTGCCCTTCTTGAACTTAGTGGTTTTATTGACCATCAACACTTGATGTTCTTTCTTGATTTCTACCTCTGCCGACTTCAGCATTGAAAATACTTCAGGAATAGTTTTCACCATCCCCTGCATATTGTAGTTCATCACAAAGCTCTTGTAGCTCGGTGGGAGCGACTGAAGGATTCTGTTAATGACCACCTCGTCCAGGAGGTTAATGTCCAGTTGGGACAGGCGGTTGTGCAACCTGACATTTTGAGTATGTGCTCACCGATGTAACTATTTTCCTCCATCTTACAACTATAGAACTTGTCGGAGACTTCATATCTCTCGACCGGACATGAGCTTGGAAAACCATTTTCAGCTCCTCGAACATCTCATATGCTCCGTGTTGCTCAAAACGCTTTTGGAGCCCGGTTCTAAGCTGTAAAGCATGCCGCACCGACGAGGGAGTAATCATCAAGACGAGACTGCCAAGCGCTCATAACGTCTTGGTTCTCTCGGATGGGTGCTTCACCTAGCGGTGCTTCTAGGACATATTGTTTCTTGGCTGCTATGAGGATGATCCTCGGGTTCCGGACCCAGTCCGAATAGTTGCTGCCATCATCTTTCAGCTTGGTTTTCTAGAGCAGCGTTGAAGTTCATGGTGACATGAGCGTTGGCCATTTGATCTACAATACATTTTGCAAAGATTTTAGACTAATGTTCATGATAATTAAGTTCATCTAATCAAATTATATAATGAACTCCCACTCAGATTTGACATCCCTCTAGTCATCTAAGTGTTACATGATCCGAGTCGACTAGGCCGTGTCCGATCATCACGTGAGACGGACTAGTCATCATCGGTGAACATCTCCATGTTGATCGTATCTTCCATACGACTCATGTTCGACCTTTCGGTCTCTTGTGTTTCGAGGCCATGTCTGTACATGCTAGGCTCGTCAAGTTAACCTAAGTGTTTTGCATGTGTAAAACTGTCTTACACCCGTTGTATGTGAACGTAGGAATCCTTCACACCCGATCATCACGTGGTGCTTCGAAACGATGAACTTTAGCAACGGCGCACAGTTAGGGAGAACACTTTCTTGAAATTATTATAAGGGATCATCTTATTTACTACCATCGTTCTAAGCAAACAAGATGCATAAACATAATAAACATCACATGCAATTATATATAGTAGTGACATGATATGGCCAATATCATATAGCTCCTTTGATCTCCATCTTCGGGGCTCCATGATCATCTTGTCACCGGCATGACACCATGATCTCCATCATCATGATCTCCATCATCGTGTCTCCATGAAGTTGCTCACCAACTATTACTTCTACTACTATAGCTAACGGTTTAGCAATAAAGCAAAGTAATTACATGGCATTGAATCAATGACACGCAGGTCATACAATAATTAAGACAACTCCTATGGCTCCTGCCGGTTGTCATACTCATCGACATGCAAGTCGTGATTCCTATTACAAGAACATGATCTCATACATCACAATATATCATTCATCATTCATCACAACTTTGGGCCATATCACATCACAAGGCAATTGCTGCAAAAACAAGTTAGACGTCCTCTAATTGTTGTTGCATCTTTTACGTGGCTGCAATAGGGTTCTAGCAAGAACGTTTTCTTACCTACGATAAAGCCACAACGTGATTTGTCAACTTCTATTTACCCTTCATAAGGACCCTTTTCGTCGAATCCGCTCCAACTAAAGTGGGAGAGACAGACACCCGCTAGCCACCTTATCCAACTAGTGCATGTCAGTCGGTGGAACCTGTCTCATATAAGCGTACGTGTAAGGTCGGTCCGGGCCGCTTCATCCCACAATACCGCTGAAGCAAAATAAGACTAGTAGCGGCAAGAAAGTTGACAACATCTACGCCCACAACCAATTGTGTTCTACTCGTGCATTAGAGAACTACACATAGACCTAGCTCATGATGCCACTGTTGGGGAACGTTGCATAAAATAAAAAATTTCCTACGTTCACCAAGATCCATCTATGAGTTCATCTAGCAACGAGTGATAGGAGTGCATCTACATACCTTTGTAGATCGCGTGCGGAAGCGTTCAAGAGAACGGGGTTGAGGGAGTCGTTCTCGTCGTGATCCAAATCACTGGAGATCCTAGCGCCGAACGGACGACACCTCCACATTCAACACACGTACGGTCAGCGTGACGTTTCCTCCGTCTTGATCCAGCAAGGGGGAAGGAGAGGTTGATGAAGATCCAGCAGCACAACGGCGTGGTGGTGGATGCAGCAGGATTCCGGTAGGGCTTCGCCAACCAACTGCGGGAGGAGGAAGAGGTGTAGCAGGGGGAGGGAGGCGCCAAGACTCAGGGTGCGGCTGTGTCAGGACCCCGATTCCAAGTCACATCGATCTAGCCGGTAACACCTCATATCACTTTGCGGCCTCACGCACGGTATTCCCACGGGTGTCGCCTTACCATGGCCCGGGACCGTTTGCGCCTTTTGGCTCACGTATATGATAGTGTCGCTAGCATCCATATGACAGAGAACCCGGGCCGACATGGCTAGTCGTGAACCCAAAGCGGCACTAACCCATGGGGACAGGCATACATGAATCACATCGAGCATGTCGGTCATCAGCGTGTGAATCCGGGCTGTAGCACTGGCTAACAGGACTCGGTAACCCGGCTGTAGCAGGCTAGGCAGGACTCGGATGTCACCGCGTGACATTTCCCGAAGGGATGACACGAGAACGAAGTGAAACACATGCCGGCCAGTCAAGTGTCCAGAAGCAAGAGTAGTCTTTGGGCTAGCAGGACTCCGTGAACCGGGCTGTAGCGGACTACTATCGCTCAGGAAGCACTAGACTACATTTCCCCATATGAGAGGCTGCCAAGGATAAACAACTAGATTGTCGGATCCCACACATACCAAGCATTTCAAACATACACACAATATGCTTAATATGTGTAAATACAACATGGCATCACAACATAACTCTACGACTCAAATATTTATTCATTAGGCTCTGTGGAGCGATATATTACAAACATGGGTCTCATGACCCAACACTCAGAGCATACAAGTCAAAACACAAGCGGAAGCTTAACATGTCTGAGTACAGACATCTACAAATGAAAAAGGCTGAGAAGCCTGACTATCTACCAGATCCTGCCGAGGGCACAAGATCGTAGCTGAGGTAACAAGCTAAACGTCGAAGTCCAAGCGGAACTACTAGCGAGACTGACGTCTCTCTGCAAAACATAAATAAGCAAACGTGAGTACAAACGTACTCAGCAAGACTTACATCGTAACTATCTACATATGCATCATTATCAACAAAGGGGTGGTGGAGTTTGACTGCAGCAAGCCAGCTTTGACTCGGTGGCTATCCTGAACTACGATCGCAAGTAACTCTTTTGAGGTGGCGCTACGAGTCCACATATTCACCATATCAATACACCACTATGGATCCGCTCCCGCCTCCCTCACGAGAACGCCATCCATAGCACTCACGCTTATCTTGCGCATTTTAGAGTATCCACTTTCACTTGTCTATGAACTGTTATAGGCAACCCGAAGTCCTTTATCACGGACACGGCTATTGAATAGATCATATTAACCCCTGCAGGGTGTACTTCTTCACACACGCTCGCCACTTATCGCCTCATACACGTCATGTACCTCGGCAACCTTCAAGCGGAAGCCGGGCGAGGGAGTCGGCCACGACTTGACTAACCACACAAGTCTCTCGTCCCGGTTTATCGCCTATTCGGGTTCCATCCGCAAGGAGATCCGGCTGGGGTGTCTCTCACGACCCCAAACGATGTGCGCAGGGTTCCCAAGCCCACCTCGACGGGTGGATCTACGCTTGGTACACCGTGCCACGGTGCCTAGTCTGTCCCAAGCCCACCTGTACCGGGTGCCACTTGGTAGACTACTAACACTACCTACAAACACCGTAAACTAGTTGCAACTCCCGGACAGAGATCATGTTGATTAATAAGTCGAGAGGGTCGAGTTACGGAACCCAATGTGTGGTAGTAACTGTTCATGGATCACAAACACATAACTCAGTTCTCGAGGGCGGCTGCAATGAGACAACCCACCATGTACTCCTACATGGCCTCTCACCGCTACCTTCTGAAATCGTGTTCACACACTTAGCTCACACAGAGAGGACATGTTCACCACTTTCCAATTCATTCCCGATGAATCAGACTGACACAACTCTAAGCAATAGCAGGCATGACAAACAAGCATGAATGAGTAGGCACATCAGGCTCAAACAACTCCTACTCATGCTAGTGGGTTTCATCTATTTATTGTGGCAATGACAGGTCATGTAGAGGATAAAGGGTTCAGCTACCGCAGCAAGTAACACATGAGTCGTTGTTGTCCTAATGCAGTAAAATAGAGCAGGAGCGAGAGAGTGGGATTATATCGGAATGAACAAGGGGTTTTGCTTGCTCGGCACTTCGAAGATAATATAGTTCTTCATCGGTGTCATCGAACTCATCGTCGCACGCCGCTCTCGAGAGGGACAAATACCGGCAAACAAGGGAGAACACAATCAATGCAATGCAACAATATGATGCATGAATGTGACATGGCAATATGCTAGTGTTTTGAGCTAATGCAGCTAGCAACAAAGTTAAATGAAGTTGGTTTGAACCCTAAGTTCAAATCCAAACTCCATATGTGAAATTCAAATGCCATTTATATGATTTGGGCTAAACAGCAGCTATAAGTTGTTCTAACATGCATGAAAATGGTACAGATGGATAGATTGGATTTTTCTAATCATTTTTCATATATAAATTATTTCATTTGGAGTTACGGTTGAATTTCTATGAATTTTAGAAGTTTATACAATTTTCTGGAATAATAAATCATTTTCTGATTTATTTTAAATTCCAGAAAACCTCTACTGCGTCAGCATGACCGCGCTATGACATCAGCAGGTCAACCAAGGTTGACTAGGGTCAAACATGACGTTCGGGACCCACATGTCAGCTGCACAGTGATTTAACAGAGTTTAATTAACCTAACTAAATTGTTAGCCAGGTTAATTAAACGGTAGGGCCCACCTGTCAGTCGCCCTAGGCTTGGGTTAGCGGGGTGGTTAGGCCCTAATGACCGGCCACGCCGGCGGTTTACCGCCGGTGGCCACTGGGCATGGCGGAGACGCGCCAAAAGGCCACGGAAGCGGCGGGGAAAGGCACCGGGGCGTAGCCCACGGTCGGGCGCATCCAGAGGAGGCCACGGGAGGGCGCGGGGAGGCTTAAACTCGTCGGAAGCGAGCTTGTGGCGGCGGCCGGAGTGCGGCCTTGAGCGGCGCGGGGCTGTGAGGCACTGGGAGGCCGGAGGTGGTGTTCTACGGCCTCCTGGGTCCACCTGGAGCTCGTCTATGAGCTCGGACGTGATGGCGCTAAGCAAAACGACTGCGGCGAAGAAGTGCGGCGGCGGCGAGCCTCGGCCATGGCGGGGAATGGGGCTAGAGCATGCAAACGCGAGTGGGAGAAGAGGGGTTTGGGGCAGGGGCTCACAGCGAGTCCAATGAGCGCTAGATCGAGGTCGGGGATGGCCGGGTTGCTGCGGATCGACGAAATCGAGCGCCGGTGCTGAAGCTTGAAGACGATGGAAGGGACGGCGATGCGGGGCGTCCGGCGATGCTTGGCTTGGAGGAGAGGTCGGGGACGATGTGGCGGAGCTCCTAGGCATGTCGGAGAGGCGATGGGGAGGCGGTGGTTGCGGCTATGGCGAACGGCGGCGACGGCGGCTCCCGGTGGAGGGAACAGAGGAGGGGGGGAGAGATGCAGAGAGGAAAATCGCCACGGGAGAGAGTGAGAGCGGTCCAGGTGGGGTGCGTGGCGTCGTTGGAGGTGTCTAGGCGTCAGGGACGCAGGCAGGCAGGGTGGAGGTCGCCGGGGCGCGTGCCAGCGCGCGGCGGCCACGCGCGCGCTTCCTCCTAGCAGGAGCTTGAGGACTGTGGCGCTGGTGGGCTGGGCTGGCCAACTGGCCAGCCAGGTGGGCTTTGGGGGGGGCAGGTAAGTTCCTGGTGAGTCTCTGCTCTTTCCCTTTTCTTTCTCTTTTCTAATTCTGACATTTGTTTCTTGACTTAGTAAAAATGGCTAGGCACTTTCAAAAATCATGCCACTAACTGAGGTCACTGTTTGGAATATTTCCAACAGTAAATATTTCAGTTTGTGATTAATTGGACATTTAAAATATTTATAGTATTTAAATGCCCAAAGTCAACTACGATAAGATTTAATTCAGTGACCCCCAATTGACCTAGAAAAATGTGCAATATTTTTGGCAGAGGTTCAAGACCAAACCAAAGATGATGAACATTTTTGGGAAGGCATTTTGGGTTCATTGAAAATATTTTTATTTTGATCCTAAATGCATTTCATTTAGTGCTAGGGTTTGTCATCCCCATTTCAAATTTCATGAAAATTAAACATGATGCAACAAGATGCAAAACACCAGGCAGTACCAGAAGCTAGGGATGTGACAACTCACCCCCACTAAACAAGAATCTCGCCCCTAGATTCAAGACGTGAGGTAAGAGGAAAAGGGAAGTCACAAAGCTATCACAATCTTCATGATCCATTTGCCCTTCTTGAAGATGTTGATTCATTCCATCATCTTGGTCTTGACGTCTTTACTTTCGAGATCTTCATCCAACACGATGGCGACAAAAAGAATACTCTATAGGAAACGATCTCCTCGGAGATCGAGCACTCAAGATCAACTCATGGAATGAGACATAAAACATCTCTTGAGTTGAGACACGAAACACACATCAGGGTGATGGAAAGAAGAGGATGATAAAGGTTCAATTTGATAGGCAACAATTCCACGCTTAAGAAGATGGCGAATGGGTTCAAAGTAGCGAGGAGATAATTACCACGATTCTATTACGGGGAACCCTAGAGAAGGTGACTCGTAGGATTATTCCCTGAAGTGGCAGAAAGAATTACTTTTGATACAGAGATCATTGAAACTCTTTATACCAGCCTAAGGCAATCACAAACGATCGTGTGAAGGATCTCGAAGGAATGGCGTACTCGGACTAGAATGAATGATATGGACTACCTTGTTGAAGACAACGCAATGGACGATTTCTGCTTATCATTGGAGATGGATGGGACCCATGGTAAGTCCACTTTTGAAGATGATATTGGATAGCAACTACCAAGAAGGGCAGCCCATGGGGGGATTGGCACAATGGCTGTGCAAGCTAGGGATAAGGTGCTAATGCTGGGAATGTTCCAACCATCATATCTGCCTGAGATTCAGAACTGGTTGGTGTCAGGATAATTCAGACTCATCAAGTCTAGAAGGAAAAAAAATGAAAGTTTGCAACACAAATCGACGAGATGACGTTGCGACGCTCTCAGGGGATGAACTATGATAGCAAGCTCCAAAAGATGAGCTGGTTCTACTACAATCATGTGAACACGTTGTCCAAGACAAGCATGACCATGTGGTAGTCTTATAATGAAACACTACCAAGTTCAGGTGGGGGAACCATCATCAAGGATATCGAAGTTCTAACATAAGTCATGATTAGCTCTTATGAAGGAACTCCTTCTCCTTGAACAAATCAACCAGTGGCTTAGTGTGCTAGGGATACATATAGAATGAAGGTTGCAAGTCTCCAAACCATAGAATACTTCGCACGTATGCATGACTGACTTGGGATGGTTCTAGAGGAAACAAAAACAATCTTTCTCGAACTCATGGCGGCAACTTGCACCAAATGCACGTGAATCAGAGAAAGTCACTTCTTCCATCCAAGCATAAGCTTCATGAACGGAACACGAAGGCATTGCTTACAAAGTTTCCAACACTAGGTTGATGTTCAACATGAATCATTGGGGAGACAAAAATGCTGCTGATGGGCTCAACAACAACTCATCGAAATTTCCATATCAATGGACTTCCACCATCATGTGAACACGGTGATAGTATTGGTCAGACCAAAAGATGTAATGGTGTATGCTCGAGGGATCAACCACGAGTAAGACAACATCACGAATATCGTTGGTTCTGATTTGACTTGACGATGGCCCATACTCAAGTCAAGGTTTTGACAAGGCAATAGATTCAACAGCTGATCACGAGGATCAATCGATGAAGATATCATCTTTCTTCAACACACTGACAAAAAGATATCCCTTGAAATAAACTAAGTCGGACAAGCTTTCATCTTCCAACTCTCCAAGTTGTTGTTTAGCTTAACCAACTAGCTCAGGGTATCCAACACAGATTCTTGGAGAATGGGTGGTTTAGAAGAAAACCAACATGATCACGAGCTCAACATAACAGTCAGGAAACAACCTGGTAACACTTCCAAGAAGATATTTGGAAAGTCACGAACCACCGCTACGTTATTAAGCTCGAGAACAATCTTGCTTTTCAGGGCAAGACGATATGATCAAATAAGCAAGGGATTGAATAATCCTAACTCATTGATCGAAGGGTGCACCAGAAATAAGGACTAGGTAGCACGATCAATCTTAGTATGATGATTTAATAACCAACACGCTAAGAATGAGAATATTGTCCATTAACTACCAAGCAACGAGGTTGCTAGGAGTATCGATTTCACACATCACAATTCACTTGTCGGCATTCCGGTTGCATCAACACGGGACCGAGGAATGAATAATGATAGCGAGAAGTATCACTACGTCAAGAATTCATAAAAGAAGGTGCAATTCTCATGACGTTCCTGACATAAAATGGCAATACTTCAAGGTAGAACAGAATCAAAAGCTGGATTGGCATTTGATCTGCGGAATACAACTGCTTTGACCCAATCCTAGGTATGGATGAGGTACTGGAGTTTGTTTCTCCAAGTCATTCAGGACAGAATGGCTTGACGGACCACAAGAGTAATAGGCATCGATAAACGAATGCACGCATACCCTTGACTATCAACTGATAGACGGGGATCGGAATACAGCTGCAATGGAAACAACTCAAAGGATCATATATCTTTCTGAGTTGTGGATGCATAGATTAGTATGTCGAACCAAGTTCAACATGTTTCTTCCGGACAACCCATGCAGAGAGGTAGGACTGACAGAGTCACAATTACGAATGGAGAACTCCTCAAGAGTACTCTGATTGTGATCTTTTGGTTCAAAGAACTTCTGCCTTAAATAGTTCATGGTATTTGGAAGAAGGAAATACCACGGACCTCGAGGACTATCGCAAAATTACTAATATCCTAAAGGACCTAGCAAACACTATCAACATGAAGTAGGTAGGGTGAATTTTGGGCTCAAAACCCAGGAGTAGAATACCTACTAACTAATAACATCACGGGATGCTTTCAAGAGTAATGGCCAGAATCATCACACTGGGAATACAAAAGCATTGCTAAATTATGAGTGGTCCTCGAAGACACCTAGGGTCATAATACTAACTCCAACATACTTGTCAAGGCAACGGAGTACCTCAACAGACCGATTAGTGTGCTTAATCTGGCCAAAAGGACACCGTGAATAGGAAGGAAGAATTTGCAAATGCATCAGATAGTTTAGAAACCTGGGATGACTCGGACAGCATAACGGCTGTAAATGCTCAAAAAGATTTGAGACATCATGCAAAATGGTGGCATAACCACTCTACAACATCACAACAAGATTCTGAGATCAACAGTTAACATACAGAAATAGTAGGAACTGAAGTGGGGCTTAAATCCAACAATCTTAAAAGTCTATGGATTAGTAACACGTCATCTGATAGAAAGATGAGAAGCCTAGTTCTTAAACCCGTAGAAGAGAAGAGGATGACTCGGATCGAAGGCCATGAGGTATAAGGAGTAAAAAGAGTCTTACGTTCCTTCCACAATCAATTCCCTTATATAACTAAAGCATTTCTAGACTCAACTTGACCATTTTGGCTTGGTAATCCCACAGCAGATCGGGCTCGATACCAACGCTGTCAGGACCCGATTCCAAGTCACATCGATCTAGCCGGTAACACCTCATATCACTTTGCGGCCTCACGCACGGTATTCCACAGGTGTCGCCTTACCATGGCCGGGACCGTTTGCGCCTTTTGGCTCACGATATGATAGTGTCGCTAGCATCCATATGACAGAGAACCGGGCCGACATGGCTAGTCGTGAACCCAAAGCGGCACTAACCCATGGGGACATGCATACATGAATCACGTCGAGCATGTCGGTCATCGCGTGTGAATCGGGCTGTAGCATTGGGCTAACAGGACTCGAGTAACCCGGCAGCAGGCTAGGCAGGACTCAGATGTCACCGCGTGACCTTTCCCGAAGGGACGAGCACAGAACGAAGTGAAACACATGCCGGCCAGTCAAGTGTCCAGAGCAGTAGTCTTTGGGCTAGCAGGACTCCGTGAACCGGGCTGTAGCGGACTACTATCGCTCAGAAGCACTAGACTACATTTCCCCATATGAGAGGCTGCCAGGATAAACAACTAGATTGTCGGATCCCACACATACCAAGCATTTCAAACATACACACAATATGCTCAATATGTGTAAATACAACATGGCATCACAACATAACTCTACGACTCAAATATTTATTCATTAGGCTCGTGGAGCGAGATATTACAAACATGGGTCTCATGACCCAACACTCGAGCATACAAGTCAAAACACAAGCGGAAGCTTAACATGTCCGAGTACGACATCTACAAATGAAAAAGGCTGAGAAGCGACTATCTACCAGATCTGCCGAGTGCACAAGATCGTAGCTGAGGTAACAAGCTAAACGTCAAGTCCAAGCGGAACTACTAGCGAGACCGAGCGTCTCTCGCAAAACATAAATAAGCAAACGTGAGTACAAACGTACTCAGCAAGACTTACATCGAACTATCTACATATGCATCATTATCAACAAAGGGGTGGTGGAGTTTGACCGCAGCAAGCCAGCTTTGACTCGGTGGCTATCCTGAACTACGATCGCAAGTAACTCTTTTGAGGTGGCGCACGAGTCCACATATTCACCATATCAATACACCACTATGGATCCGCTCCCGCCTCCCCACGAGAACGCCATCCATAGCACTCACGCTTATCTTGCGCATTTTAGAGTATCCACTTTCACTTGTCTATGAACTGTTATAGGCAACCCGAAGTCCTTTACCGCGGACACGGCTATTCAATAGATCATATTAACCTGCAGGGTGTACTTCTTCACACACGCTCTCACCACTTATCGCCTGTACACGTCATGTACCTCGGCAACCTTCAAGCGGAAGCCGGGCGAGGGAGTCGGCCACGACCGACTAACCACACAAGTCTCTCGTCCGGTTTATCGCCTATTCGGTTCCATCCGCAAGGAGATCCGGCCGGGTGTCACCACGGCCCCAAACGATGTGCGAGGGTTCCCAAGCCCACCTCGACGGGTGGATCTACGCTTGGTACACCGTGCCACGGTGCCTAGTCGTCCCAAGCCCACCTGCACGGGTGCCACTTGGTAGACTACTAACACTACCTACAAACACCGAAACTAGTTGCAACTCCCGGACAGAGATCATGTTGATTAATAAGTCGAGAGGGGTCGAGTTACCGGAACCCAATGTGTGGTAGTAACTGTTCATGGATCACTAACACAGAACTCAGTTCCTGAGGACGGCTGCAATGAGACAACCCACCATGTACTCCTACATGGCTTCTCACCGCTACCTTTACCAAATCGTGTTCACACACTTAGCTCACACACAGTAGGACATGTTCACCACTTTCCAATTCATTCCCGATGAATCAGACCTGACACAACTCAATAGCAGGCATGAAAAACAAGCATGAATGAGTAGGCACATCAGGGCTCAAACAACTCCTACTCATGCTAGTGGGTTTCATCTATTTACTGTGGCAATGACAGGTCATGCAGAGGATAAAGGGGTTCAGCTACGCAGCAAGTAACACATGAGTCGTTGTTGTCCTAATGCAGTAAAATAGAGCAGGAGCGAGAGTGGGATTATATCGGAATGAACAAGGGGTTTTGCTTGCTCGAACTCCTCAAGATAATATAGTTCTTCATCGGTGTCATCAAACTCATCGCCGTACGATGCGTGCGTCTCGAGAGGGACAAATACCGGCAAACAAGGGAGAACACAATCAATGCAATGCAACAATATGATGCATGAATGTGACATGTCAATATGCTAGTGTTTTGAGCTAATGCAGCTAGCAACAAAGTTAAATGAAGTTGGTTTGAACCCTAAGTTCAAATCCAAACTCCATATGTGAAATTCAAATGCCATTTATATGATTTGTGCTAAACAGCAGCTATAAGTTGTTCTAACATGCATGAAAATGGTATAGATGGATAGATTGGATTTTTCTGATCATTTTTCATATATAAATTATTTCATTTGGAGTTACGGTTGAATTTCTATGAATTTTAGAAGTTTATACAATTTTCTGGAATAATAAATCATTTTCTGATTTATTTTAAATTCCAGAAAACCTCATCAACGTCAAGATGACCGCGCTTATGACGCCAAGCAGGTCAACCAAGGTTGACTAGGGTCAAACCCGACGCTCGGGACCCACATGTCACCTGCACAAGTGATTTAATAGAGTTTAATTAACCTAACTAAATTGTTAGCCGGGTTAATTAAGCAAAGAGGGCCCACCTGCGCTGGCCCTAGGCTGAGGGGTGAGCGGGTGATTAGGCCTAATGACCGCCATGCCGGCGGTTTACCGCCTTGTGGCCACCGGGCACGGCGGAGACGCGCCAAAAGGCCACAAGCGGCGGGAAAGGCACTGGCGTAGCCCACGGTCGCGCGATCCAGAGGAGGCCACGGAGGGCACGGGAGGCTTAAACTCGCCGAAGCGAGCTTGTGGCGGCGGCCGAGGCGGCCTTGAGCGGCGCTGGGGCTGTGAGGCACCGGGAGGCCGGAGGTGGTGTTCTCTGACCTCCTGGTCCACCCGAGCTCGTCTATGAGCTCGGACGTGATGGCGCTAAGCAAAACGACTGCGGGGAAGAAGTGCGGCGGTGGCGAGCCTCGGCCATGGCGGGAATGGGGCTAGAGCATGCAAACGCGAGGGGAGAAGAGGGTTCGGGCGGGGGCTCTGGTGAGTCCAATGAGCGCTAGATCGAGGTCGGGGACGACCGGGTTGCTGCGGATCGACGAAATCGAGCGCCGGTGCTGAAGCTTGAAGACGATGGCAGGGACGGCTATGTGGGGCGTCCGGCGATGCTTGGCTTGGCGGAGAGGTCGGGGACGATGTGGCGGAGCTCCTAGGCATGTCGGAGAGGCGAGGGGGAGGCGGTGGCTGCGGCTATGGCGAACGGCAGCGACGGCGGCTCCCGGTGGAGAGAACAAAGGAGGGGGGGAGAGATGCAGGAAAATCGCCACGGGAGAGAGTGAGAGCGGTCCACGGGGGGTGCGTGGCGTTGTTGGAGGTGTCTAGGCGTCGGGACGCGCAGGGGTGGTGGAGGTGGCCGGGCGCGGCGTGCTGGCTGCTGCCACGCTGGCGTCCTCCGGCAGGAGCTTGAGGACGGTGGCGCTGGTGGGCTGGGCTGGCTAACCGCCAGCCAGTGGGCTTTGGGGCGCCGGGTAAGTTCCCGTGAGTCTCGCTCTTTCCTTTTCTTTCTCTTTTCTAATTCGACATTTGTTTCTTGACTTAGTAAAAATGGCTAGGCACTTTCAAAAGTCATGCCACTAATCGAGGTCACTATTTGGAATATTTCCAACAGTAAATATTTCAGTTTAGGATTAATTGGACATTTAAAATATTTATAGTATTTAAATGCCCAAAGTCAACTACTGATAAGATTTAATTCAAGGACCAGAATTGACCTAGAAAATGTGCAATATTTTTGGCAGAGGTTCAAGACCAAACCAACGATGATGAACATTTTTGGGAAGGCATTTCGGATTCATTGAAAATATTTTTATTTTGATCCGAAATGCATTTCATTTAGTGCTAGGGTTTGTCATCCCCATTTCAAATTTCATGAAAATTTAACATGATGCAACAAGATGCAAAACACCAGGCAGTACCAGAAGCTAGGGATGTGACAGGCTGCCCTCCCTCCCCCCTCCTTTATATAGGCCCCCAGGGGGGCGCCGGCCCTGGAGATGGGAATCTCCCAAGGGGGCGGCGACCAAGGGGGTGGAGTGTCCCCCAAGGCAAGTGGTGCGGTTTCAGCCTAGGGTTTCCAACCCTAGGCTAGGGGCAAGTGAAGCGCACCAGCCCACCAGGCTGGTTCCTCCCACTTCAGCCCACGGGCCCTCCGGGATAGGTGGCCCCACCGGTGGACCCTCGACCCTTCCGGTGGTCCCAGACAATACCGGTGACCTCAAACTTTCCCGATGGTCAAACATCACTTCCTATATATAATTCTTTACCTCCGGACCATTCCGAACTCCTCGTGACGTCCAGGGATCTCATCCGGACTCAACAACTTTCAGTTTGCTGCATACTCATATTCATACAACCCTAGCGCCACCGAACCTTATGTGTAGACCCTACGGGTTCGGAGACATGCGAACATGACCGAGACGGCTCTCGGTCAATAACCAACAGCGGGATCTGGATACCCATGTTGGCACCCACATACTCCTCGATGATCTCATCGGATGAACCATGATGTCGAGGATTCAAGCAACCTCGTATACTATTCCCTTTGTCAGACAGTATGTTACTTACCCGAGATTCGATCGTCGGTATCCCAATACCTCGCTCAATCTCGCATCGCAAGTCACTTTACTCGCACCGTAATGCATGATCCCATGACCAGACACTTGGTCACTTTGAGCTCATTATGATGATGTACTACCGAGTGGGCCCAGTGATACCTCTCCGTAATACGGAGTGACAAATCCCAGTCTCGATCCGTGTCAACCCAACAGACACTTTCGGAGATACCTATAGTGCACCTTTATAGTCGCCCAGTTACGTTGTGACGTTTGGTACACCCAAAGCACTCCTACGGTATCCGGGAGTTACACGATCTCATGGTCTAAGGAAAAGATACTTGACATTGGAAAAGCTCTAGCAAAACGAACTACACGATCTTGTGCTATGCTTAGGATTGGTTCTTGTCCACCACATCATTCTCCTAATGATGTGATCCCGTTATCAATGACATCCAATGTCCATAGTCAGGAAACCATGACTATCTATTGATCAACGAGCTAGTCAACTAGAGGGTCACTAGGGACATGTTGTGGTCTATGTATTCACACGTGTATTACGATTTTTGGATAATACAATTATAGCATGAATAAAAGACAATTATCACGAACAAGGAAATATAATAATAATCCTTTTATTATTGCCTCTAGGGCATATTTCCAACAATCCAAACTTCAAATGATACAAGTGAAGCACATGAAGCATTCTATAAAGCCATACTCAAAAGATATAAGTGAAGTGCATAGAGAATTCTATAAATCAACCAAGGACCATCTCATACCAGCATGGTGCATAAAAGAAAAATGAAAACTAAATGCAAAAGACGCTCCAAGATTTGCACATATCACATGAATGAAACAAATCCGAAAACATGCCGATACTTGTTGAAGAAAGAGGGGACGCCTTCCGGGGCATCCCCAAGCTTAGACGCTTGAGTCTCCTTGAATATTTACTTGGGGTGCCTCGGGCATCCCCAAGATTGAGCTCTTGCCTCTCTTCCTTCTTCTCACATCGAGACCTTCTCGATCATCGAACACTTCATCCACACAAAACTCCAACAGAAAACTCGGTAAGATCCGTTAGTATAATAAAGCAAATCACCACTCTAAGTACTGTTGCAAACCAATTCATATTTTGTTTTTGCATTGTGTCTACTGTAATATAAATTTTCCATGGCTTAATCCGCTGATATAAATTGGTTTCATCAAAACAAGCAAACTATGCATCAAAAACAGAATCTGTCTAAAGCAGAACAGTCTATAGCAATCTGAACATTCACCATACTTATGATACTTGAACAATTCTTCCAAAATTATGAAAAATAAAAAATTTGTATATCAAGACTGTGCAAAAAGAATCAGAACCATTTGACGTTCCAGTAAAAAATTAAAACTCGCGCGCTACAGCCAATGTTTCTGTCCTGCACCGCACAAGCCAACAAGCATTGTGAACATCCTAAAGGCAAACCTTGGCACATTATTTTTATAATACAATGGAATTGTACAAGGGGATAATTATTTTTGTTGAAAAGTTTCTGTAATCAAGATTCACAAAGTTTCCGTGAGCATGAACAAAGTTCAAGGCTAGCTCCCACTTCAATAATGCTTGTCTTTCTCACTTTCGCTTTTCTTTTTGAAAAGTTTTGGGTTCCCCTCTTTATTTTTGTTGTTTTTAAACTATATGAAAGCACTCAACAAAAATAAATGACTCTCTAAAAATTCCGGGTTGTCTCCCTGGCAGCGCTTTCTTTAAAGCCATTAAGCTCGGCATATAGTGCTCAAGTAGTGAATCCACCCGGATCCCAAGGTATACCAAAGCCAATTTTAATTAGCAATGATTTGTAATTTAGTAGTGAGCACAAAGTAACATATATCATGTAATGACGAAGTCTAACTCTCTTCCTATGCATCGGCATGTCATAAAAGAACAATTCATGCACACATAGTAAAGGCCAATGCATAGTATAAACAGTTTCTTGCAATTTTATTGTATTGGAAACATAGAGAGGTGGAGATATAGTTCCTCTCTCATAATAATTGCAAGTAGGAGCAGCAAGCACATGCATATTATATCTATCAAAATCATCATGTGCAACGGTAAAAGGCAACCCATCAATATAATCCTTAATAAGTGCAAACTTCTCCGATATAGTATAATCGGGAGAATTCAAAAATATAATAGGACTATCATGCGTGGGTGCAATAGCAACAATTTCATGTTTAACATAAGGAACTATAGAAAGTTCATCTCCATAAGCATAATTCATATTGGCATCTTGGCCATAAGCATAGCAAGCATCATCAAAAAGGGATATTTCAAGAGAACTATTGGGATCATAATAGTCATCATAGCAATCATCCTTCGATAAGCACGAAGGGGAATTAAACAATGTATGAGTTGAAGGGTTACTCTCATTAGAAGGTGGGCACGGGTGATCAATCTGCTCTTCCTCCTTTTGTTCTTCGCTCTCCTCCTCATCTTTTTCATCCAATGAGCTCACAGTTTCATCAATTTCTTCTTCCATAGATTCCTGCAAAATATTAGTCTCTTCTTGGACAGCGGAGACTTTCTCAATAAGTGCATTAATTTCGTAATTGTATTCGTAATTCTCATAGCAATATTTGAGGATAGCTAAATTTTCAGGTCTATAAGCAACATCATCAAAATCTTCAAACTCTTTAAACATAGATTCAATTTCATAAGCACCCATAAAGACAACAAATTCTTCTATTTGCTCTAGATCATAGTAATCATATATACCATTAGCATAAGAAGCTAAGGTTTTATTATCATTAAATTTGCATGAAAAGGGAAGGTGTGGAGCCTTCATCCTAGAGCAACAAGTATAATCATAACTCATGCATAGTTGCCAAGCATACCACTTCAATATATGAATTTGATCCCATAATAGTTTCCCTTTTTGTGTTGAGCGATAATCCCTAAAGTATTCATGTTGATCCAACGTTACTCCCATTACATAATTGAATGGGGTTTTCTCAGGATTATTAAAGTAGTACATAATATCTGTCACATAACGAGCATCGAGGGTTTTAGGAGGCTCCTCATCTCCATGAGTAGCAAGTACACCTAATTTATTTGGTATTTCGTGTTCCATGTCCATAACTAAAGATAGAGAACAACTAAGAACAGCAAATAAAAATTACTTAGTGATAAAGCAAACAAGCACACACGAGAATATTCACCCCACGCTATAACTCCCCGGCAACGGCGCCAGAAAAAGGTCTTGATAACCCACAAGTATAGGGGATCAATTGTAGCCTCTTTCAATAAGTAAGAGTGTCGAACCCAACAAGGAGCTAAAGGTAGAACAAATATTCCCTCAAGTTCTATAGACCACCGATACAACTCTACGCACACTTGACGTTCGCTCTACCGGGAACAAGTATGAAACTAGAAGTACTTTGTAGGTGTTTTTGGATAAGCTTGCAAGAAAGTAAAGAGCACGTAAATAAAGACTAGGGCTGTTTAGATAAAGATACAACTAAATTAGTTTTAGTAAAGAGCTTGTTGTCACGAGAAAGTTATTTGTCCCTAGGCAGTCGATAACTAGACCGGTAATCATTATTGCAATCTTATTTGAAGGAGAGGATTAAGCTAACATACTTTCTCTACTTGGATCATATGCACTTATGATTGGAACTCTAGCAAGCATCCGCAACTACTAAAGATCATTAAGGTAAAACCCAACCATAGCATTAAAGTATCAAGTCCCCTTTATCCCATACGCAAACAACCTACTTACTCGGGTTTGTGCATCTGTCACTCACGCCACCCACCATAAGCAAATCATGAACATATTGCAAACCCTACAGCGGGGATCCCTCACGCTTGCGCGACACGGAGAGCACCATAGGACAACACCAATAATAAAACATGCAACTCAAACCAATCTTGATCATCAAATAACCCATAGGACAAAACAGATCTACTCAAACATCATAGGATAGCCATACATCATTGGGAAATAATATATAGCATTTGGCACCATGTTTAAGTAGAGATTACAGCGGGTAAGAGAGAGGTTACATCGCTGCATAGAGGGGGAAAGAGTTGGTGATGATGGCGGTGAAGTTGTTGGTGAAGATTGCAGTGATGATGATGGCCACGACAGTGCTCCGAGCCACCGAAAGAGAAGGGAGAGGGGGCCCTTCAGATTCTTCTTCCTTGACCTCCTCCCTAGATGGGAGAAGGATTTCCTCCGGTCCTTGGCCTCCATGGTGTGGGAGGGGCGAGAGCCCCTCCGAGATTGGGCCCATCTCCTGTTTCTCTTTGTTTTGCCTGTTTACGCATTACGATTCTGCTCACTGCCCTTTCACCGCTTCGGTATATATGGAGATCCGTAACTCGATTGGACTGAAACCTTCGCGTGATTTTTTTACCAAAATTAGCTTTCTTGCGGCCTAAGAAGGGCATCAACCGCTTACGGGTGGCCCACGAGGGTGGGGCGCGCCCTCTGATGCGGCGTGGGCCCCTGCCTCGTGGCCACCTCGGACACCGCTGCGCTGATCTTTCTCCCAGATTTTCCAAATATTCCAAAAATAAGCTCCATCCGCTTTTATCCCGCTTGGACTCCGTTTGATATGGATATTCTGCGACACCAAAAACATGCAATGCATGTGAACTGCACTGGGCATCGGATCAATATGTTAGTCCCAAAAATAGTATAAAAAGTTGCCAAAAAGTATATGAAAGTTGTAGAATATTGGCATGGAACAATCAAAAATTATAGATACGATGGAGACGTATCAATACCTTAGGGAGTGTTCGGCTGCGCGAGTTTGGACTTATATGCATCAGCTCCGAATCATGTCTTTGGTCAATAGTTGGGTTTGCCGGGCTCCCGTGTTTTGCTACCTTACGCTCCACTCCATCGGCTAAGGTGGCACCGGGAGAACTACTGCGATTGTGCCCTGGTTCATCTGGATGAGCACCTCAGTAGAGAAAGCAGAAAACTAACTGTCATGATAAAGCGCGAGACTGGCAACCACTCGATGACTCAGCGGTATCTTTGCGATTCCTCCCCAATAACGAAGGACCGGTTTCCCGGTCATGTATGTACGCGCACCGTATTCGGCGCGGAAGTACCAGGGGCTATATAGTAGCCCCACTGTCAAACTCCTATGGCTAAGTGAAAGTGTTAAAGCAATATAGTCCGATTGCCTTGTTCATCGCGCTCTCACCTCCTTAATGGACCAAGACGTTGGATCAAGTGTGAATACGTGCTTTTCCGAACACCCCCGCATTCTTTGCATGGGGGCTGAAGCCGACGACTGCAAACTTTCAGGTTATATACATACATAAACGGCCGCATAGGAGGCATCATAATACTTCTAGGCAAAAGTATAAACACAACCTTTATAATACAAATAGCATTATTCTCACAATTGGGATACATGTCACTCAAACATGATACTCTTCGAGCACTGAGCCTCTATTAAACGAGCACCTTCTAGGACTTCCTCAAAATAGTGCTCGGCCGAGACCTGGCCTACGGCCGAACCCTGGGTTGCAATAGCGGTGGCCTCCATCTCTGCCCAGCATGTCTGAACACGGGCAAGAGCCATCCGCGCACCCCCTATGCACGCCGACCTCTTTACAGCGTCGATATTCGGCACAACACCAAGGAATCGTTGCACTAAACCGAAATAACTATTCGGCCTTGGTCCTTCCGGCCAAAGCTGATCCACGACAGACCTCATGGCAAGTCCGGACAATCTATGGAGTTCAGCCCACTCGGCCATTTGTTCATTTAACAGCAGCGGACGCGTTGGAGCACTAAACTGCGACCAGAACAACTTTTCCACTTCGTGATCTTTTTTTCCTTGAAAAACTTAGTCGCATCAGCAGCACTCATTGCCAAGTCCGAATACGCGTCTGCAGCACTCCATACCTGATCCAGAGGGGCATACTTCGGATCTCCAAACTTTGACCGCAACAAAAAGGGCTTCCCAGCCGTGATATCTCCGGCTTGAAGAATCTCCTCCTTCACTGCTCTGATTTTAGAACGGGTTTCCTTGGCTGCTACCATGGCTTTCTTCAGGTCCGCCGCTTTCGCCTGGCTTTCCTTTTCAAGAAGCTCATACCGGTCGGCGGCATCCTTCAGCTCAACAGCCATCTTGGCTATTTTATCTTCGCTCTGGCAATGAGCAGCTTGTTCGGCTCTTAACTCTTCGGCGCCTTTAGGGCAGCCGCATCGCTTCCCCTAGCTTGTTCCTTGGCCCGGGCAAGCTCCGCCCGAACGGTCTCCACGGCGGCAACTCCATCTGCAGTCACAACATATTACAAATACTAGCATCATGCTCCTCTTAATATCTGCTGACCACCGGAGAATACATACCCTGTGCCTCATCAAGCCGCTTGTTTACAAGCACGATGTCGGCATCTGCTGCATCAAGTTGCCGCCTCAGTTCGGCAAACTTACCAGTCCGGCCAGCCACCAGACCCTCAGCCGCCTACACACGAAAGCAGCATGATCATGACCTGGGACTATGATCCTCCGTTTGCCGCCTTTGGACAGCAACCAGAGTCTCAGGGGCTACTATCTGCATAGGGTACACCTAGCGTGTGCAGTACCGTCAAAAATATATATATATATATCACTTTGCGTACCTCAAAGCCTCTTAGCAGGCTCATAAAAGCTTCATGCAACCCACTTCCGGCGGATGAAATCCTCTCAACCACCGTACCCATTAAAGTACGATGCGCCTCTGAGATAGCCGCTTGCTCCAGAAGACTCATCAGTGCGTCTGGTCGTGCACCGGACAGTCCCGGACTCTTTCTGTTGCTCTCCTTAGGAGACAAATACTCCGGACTTCGGGGGGTCGAAGGGTTACCTTCTGGCCTGGGTGGATCGGAAGAAATCCTCCGTGACGACACCTCAGGGTCGTCCGCCTCATGAGGCGGGGAGGCACAGGGAGGCGTTTCGCTCTCCATCATCTCCGAAAGAAGATCCCCCGAAGACGAACTCTGTTGAGAAGGGATACGATCCAAACTGCAAGACATACGTCTCGGTTATTGTCCTCAGAAATAAAGCAGGATATATTTACTATAAAGTATTCTTGTTTACTTACAGCTCGGTGGAGGGCTGATCCCCTTGCGGGCACTGTGCAGTAAGGATGCCCTCCGGGGCAGGGCCCCCCGACGAAGGTTTCTTCCCTCGTTTGGAAACCCTTGTTCCCAAGTCTTCAGGGGCGGTCCTTTTCCTTCCTTGGGGAGAGGGAATTTCAGATTCTTCTCCCGATTATCCTCCTTATGGAGACACTAATTCCCCGGTTTGATGAGTAATGCGTGAGGCCCGCTTATGCTTCTTTATTCCTCCCTTTATCTTCCCCTGATGGCGCTTGATAAGGTGCGAGCTCAAGCATCCTGGCTAGTACAGGATCCGGTGAGCCTTCGGGAAGGGGGGCCGAACACCTGATCATCTTCGCCTTTTTTATCCAGTCCGGGTCAAAGAGCGACTTTTCAGAATGATGTTGTGATAAATAAAAAGACAGCATGTTCGGTCGCGGAATTACTTACATGGGTATCTGGATGATTGCAGTTTAGACCCGCATCCTCGGTGGTGTCCGGACGCTTTATTCGTGATCCGTAGAATAATCCATACATCCCTTGGAGCGTCACGCTGAAGAATTGCCGAATAGTTCGCGGTCCTTCTAGGTTGAACTCCCACATACAGAGAGAGCGACGTTGGCATGGCAGGACCCGACGAACTAGCATGACTTGCATTACCTTGACAAGGCTGACATCTCTCTTGAGGAGATCTCGGATGCGACTCTGCAATGTCGGCACGTCATTAATCGGCCCCCAGTCGAGCCCCTTGTTGACCCATGACGCCTGTTGTGGCGGGGGCCCGAAAAAAAGGCGGGGGCAGCTGTCCACTTAGTACTTCGGGGAGCCGTGATGTAAAACCACTTCCGCTGCCATAAGTTGGGCATCTCCGGGAAGGAACCCTTTGGCCATGGAGCATCAGCGCCTTTGCTTATTATGGCACCTCCGCATTCTGCGTGTCGCCCATCGATCATCTTCGGCTTCACATTGAAGGTCTTGAGCCATAAGCCGAAGTGTGGGGTGATGCGGAGGAAGGCCTCACCACTACAAAAAAATACACTTCCGTGATGATATGTGTTTGTCACAGTAGGTCGCGTTTTTTGTCATGCATGTACATCCATGACAAATTTATGACAGAATCAAGATAGTCATACATGTCTTTGTCGAGAAGTGTTCCATGACATTACCAAAATTATCATCACGGAAGTGTCCACTTCCATGACGATAAATCGCGTCCACGTAAGTGCTTTCGTCAAGGGTGACCGACACGTGGCATCCACCGTAACGGAACACCGTTAAGCTATCGGGTCGGGTTTTAGATCCGATAACCAGTTAACAGCCCCGACCAATGGGGATTTTCCACATGTAAAATCATCATTGGCTGGAGGAAACACGTGTCGGCTCACCGTTGGGACAGATGTCATCCACTCATTGGACGAAAGACGCCTATGGTACGTCGACACGTGGCACGGCCCAACAGAGGCCCATTCCTGTGAAAAGGCTGGCCCAGTAAAAATTAGCAGGCCAGCCCATATAAGGCCTACTTGTGTCAGGTCCATTTACGCCCACGGCCCATACGAGATGAGCCAATTCGGCCCGTCAATGGCCCGATAAAGATTTGACACCATTGCAGCCCATCGTCAGTTCGAGCCCGTTAACAGCCCGCTATATATCTGGGCTCAATATCGCCCGATGAGATTTCGCCCGTTAACGACCCGTTTAATGGATGGGCCAATTTTGGGATGTACATCTTCGGCCTTTTAGCGACCCATTTAAATGTTGGGCTAGTTTCCGCCTGGTGTGTCTTTTCACTGTTGACGGCCCATAAATCTAATGGGCCATTTGTTGTCGGACCTGAGTTTCGCCTTTAGCGGCCCATTTAAGTGTTGGGCCAATTTTACGCCCGTGTCACTTTCACTGTTGACGGCCCATAAATCAGTTGGGCCATTTCTAGTCGGACTGTGTTTTGGCCTTTTAGCGACCCATTTAAGTGTTGGGCCAATTTCGGCCCAATGTGACTTTCGGCCGTTAACGGACCATAAATGAGTTGGGCCATTTGTAGTCGGACCTTAGTTTTGGCCTTTAACGCCCATGCCCTTCATGGTCCAATACCAGCCCGGTTTCTATTTCGCTCTGCTAAAGGCCCACAACACTGATTGGGCCATTTACAATATGACGACTTTCGGGCTCTTAGCGGTCCATGGTCTTCATGGTCCAAGACAAGCCGCTGTCTCTTCGCCTGCTAAAGCCTACAAGATAGTTGGGCCATATGTAGCCCAAACTTAGTAAGGGCTTGTTAACGCCCGTGAAATAAACTGGGGCCACCTGTTGCCCGCTTCGATGTCGGCTCGTTAACGACCGGGAGGTAAGAGGGCCGACCATTAACTTTCGCCTAGTAACGGCCCGTTAACCTAATGGGCCCACTAAAGTTCGTACATGTCTTTAGGCCAAATTAGATAATTTGAGCCCATTACGACGAGCAATTATGCACCGGACCAAAACCGATCACGCAAAGGTACGGCATACAGAGAATAACGTTGCACATCCAGCATATATTACAGGAAATTATATCCACTTGGCAATCAAAGATTGATGCCAGTGCAAATAAATGAGCAGAACCTAACCAACTACAATGTCAAAATCTGCAACCTCAGCGCAGATGACGCCCATAAGCATGTGGGCAAGTTCTTTCTGCTTTGCTACACTATCTCTGAAAACATTGATCAGTTGTTGTGTCGCACAACTCTGCACCTCTGATTCATCCACCATTTCCATCATTGCTTCAGCCATTAATTGGTTCACAAACATACATTTATTCCGTTGCATTCGAGACAGAGGATACTGAACAGATTTAGATGGCGATTTTGGTAGGCTTGCATTATTGATAGTGGAGAGTGTCTCGACCACTGCATCATAACATAAATTAGGATGGGAACCAAACAGATTAATCATGAGTTATTGCCATATTACCTGGCCTAGATTTACTGGAAAGAAACAATGGGGTTGCCTTGCTGTTTTCAGAGTTTGTCTTCTTATCTTCAGCAGCCTGCACAAAATTAACACACTAGCATTGCTATCATTGGCCAAGTCAGATAATAGGAAAGCAACATTGACACAACAAACGTTTGGGCAAGTAGCCTACACAAAATTAACACAATATGCCACAGCTATCATTAGCCAGGTAAGGTAGTACGAAAGCAACATTGACACAATGAATGAATGGGCAACCAGAGAAGCACTACAATTCAGTAATGTGCGTGATATGAGATAGTACATTCATGCAGCTCAGTATGCAAAACTACTAGGCAGTTTTCCTTACAAAAATCAACATTGGCGCCTTTAACATTTTGCTACAACTAATTTTAGATCAGATAAAGGTTAGATTCACGCCGATTAACAAAATACATGTTGATGTAAAAATATAGTGATATACAACAGGTACTTACATCAGCATTGGAGCACAGAGAATTCCCGCAAGATATTTTCCTCGAATACGATCCCAATGGAGGAAGTCTTCTATCGTTTAACCTTATTTTCTAAAAGAGAGATGGGTAAGAAACATGTAGAAAATATGATCAGAATGCAATAAAATTTCATGATGCGAGGATACGCACACGCTTCTTAGAATGGAATTGACATTCTTTTGCTGGACTAGAGCGGACTAGTTCTTTGGCCACTGGAATCTGCTTATTATCAGTGGGAGTTGGGTTTCTCTGTGCTGGAGTAGTATCTATGACAAATAGAGTTGGTTTATTATCTCCTGGCATTTGGATCTTTTGCAAAGACCTGGTTTGTAACCCTTCAGATTCTAACAGAGCCGTCTTCCCCTTGCGTGCCTTATATAGAAGAATGATGATTCAGTTATAAAACATGCTACAACAGAGATGGAATAGGTACTGAAGAATAGAAAGGCATGACATATTGACATGTATTCCCTCCATCCGGAAATAAATGGACGGGTCTAGGCGTATTTCAGTTCTAGATACATCCAATTGTATCCATTTCTGCGACATTTAATCCGGACGGAGGGAGTATGATGTAAGAGCTAGGGATACGACATGACAACACAGTAAAAAAACACTGAAAAACCCACTGCAGAACCAAAGTATTCAAACCCACCGATATGAGATAGTACACTCATGCAGCTCGGGATGCAAAACTACCGTGCAGTTTTCCTTACAAAATCAACATTGTGGCCTTTAATCATACATTTTGCTACAACTAAATTTAGATCAGATAAAGGTTGGATTCACGCCGATTAAAAAAATACATGCTGATGTAAAAATATGATGATATACAACAGGTACTTACATCTACATTGGAGCACAGAGAATTCCTGCAAGAATCTTTCCTCATAAACGATACCATTGCAGAAATTCTTCTATCTGTTAAGCTTATTTTCTAAAAGAGAGATGGGTAAGAAACATGTAGAAAATATGATCAGCATGCTATAAAATTTCATGATGCAAGGATACGCACACGCTTCTTAGAATTGAGTTGACATATTTTTGCTCGATCGAGCGGACTAGTTCTTTGGCCACTGGAATCGCTTATTATCGCAGGAGTTGGGTTTCTCTGTCTTTGGAGCAAGATCTATAAAAACTGGAGTTGGTTTATTATCTCTGGCGCTTGGATCTTTTGCAAAGGCCTTGTTTGTAACCCTTGATTCTAACATAGTCGTCTTTCCCTTGCATGCCTTGTATAGAAGAATGGTGCTTTAATTATAAAACATGCGACAAACAAAGAGATGGAATAGGTAATCAAGAATAGAAAGGCATGACATATTGACATGTATTCCTCCATCCGGAAAAAATGGATGGGTCTAGGCGTATTTCAGTTCTAGATACATCCTTTTTATCCATTTCGCAACATGTAATCCGGACGGAGGGAGTATGGTGTAAGAGCTAGGGATATGACAGACAACACAGCAAAAAAACTAGTTGAATGTAAAACTATATGCTAGCGGAATACGCACAGAAATAACCAAGGCAACATACACGTGTATGATTGGGAAAATAAGATGGCATTGCAGCAGAGCACTAGAACAACACTTCAATGTAAAAAACATGGTATGGCGGATGATGAAGTACATACCGATGAATAACAATGCATAAGATATTCAGAAACATGATGTCCAAATTAAGCGAGATGGCATTGCGATAGAGTAGAATGACAAGACTTGAATTTGAAAACATGTTATCATGAATGGAATAGGTCTTGAAAAACAGGAAGGCATGACATATTTACATGCATGATCAGCATGCTAAGCACATGGCATTGCAACAGAGTAGATACACTCCAGGACATTATATGCATGTTGGACCCATATCACAGGACAAGTTAGAGCAAGGACCTTGTGGGGTGAAGAGGATTCATCATCTTTCTACAAGTCTTCTGAAGAACTGCCTTTACATGTTCCATCATATTGGGTATCATTGACATCAAGTTTATTGGCCTTTACATTGCTCCGTGAGGTTCTTGTGGATATATCAGTGTGTGCAATTATATTTGACATGCATGGAAGACAACTAGTAGTTAGATTTATGTAAACGAGTGCCTGTAGGAGACGACATAAATAGTAGGACTGGGGTTAACTAGCAGCAACAGGTCTCATAAACTAAAGGGAGAACACAAATGAAAGCTACATAATATGTATCGTTTGTACTCGAGATTAACTAGATGGCACACAAAAGTATTAAAGAACAACATAGGTAATACTAGAAGTGGTATAATACTATAATCACCAGCCTGTGGGATAGCATTGGCTGATGGATGATAACTATGGAACAACATTACCTAAAGAACAAGTATCTTAGCTGAACTATGGAACAACGTGAACTCTGAACAAGACCCGTAAGAGATCAGCATGAATATACAAAGTGAAATGTGATGATCTATTTTCCGTGCTTAGATGAATAACAAAGCCATAAATGTTGCACACAAGTAAGATGAGGGTACAACCTATCGGCTGCCATCCATAGGAGTGAGCATCATGTGCTAACTTGTCGATGGCCCTGCAGCTTGTTGTGGCTATCCATGTCGAACACGTGCATTCGATGCAGGAACTGTTGAGTGGGGACTGTAGCTCCCTTCGGTGTATGCTTCCTTGTTGGAGCAGCTGCGGTGAGTCGGAAGGCGGTGTGTCCAAGATGCAGATAACGATAAAGTTAAGAACGACATATCTCTTTGATCTAAAGAAATACACTAAGAGATCAACACAGAAGGTACGAGAGTGGTCACACGTCTGTTGATCAAGACTAAATTGGGGTCACACGATTTTATTTTATTTTGGTACTGTCCGATCTCGCCGGATGGCTTGATGGCCGCCTTGTGCCTCCGGCCGACACTGCTCGAATCTTCCCTCAAGATCCAGCGACCAACGGAAGAGCAGCCTGCCTCCGCCGTCCGTGGCCCGCCCAAAACTCCGCTCCGCCCCACCGCCTTTGCCGTGGTTGCGCCGCCCGGCCAATCCACAAAGACTCCCGTCATCCAGATCCGCGGCAGCGATACCTTCAACCCACGCAACTCTAAAAGATAGCCATCTAAGTGCTGCTTCCGCGGCGAACTTGCAGCCCCGCACCCTTATGTTAGACACCAGCCAACCGGCAGCCTAGGAGCTCCGCCGCCTCGAGGGGTGATGCTTCCCATTGGGAATCGATTGGCCCAGAATAAAAATTCAGACAACTGACGCCTAAATAAAGTGATTTCAGATGAGGGTGCGACCTATCTGGCGGCATGGTGAAGTAGGCAGGTCCTGCTGCCGAGTCGGCGAGGCCGGCGCGGTTGTGGTGGCGACTAGCGGCAAGGAAAGAGCAATGTCGCGATGGTCGACGGCTACGCGGAAGCAGCGCCAGGACTCTGGACGGATCCGAAGTTGGAGCCGCTCCGTTGCCGTGAACAACAGCGGGGCTGAATCGGCTCCGGTACGGTTCACGCGGCCATCGTCGAGGCAGCACCAGCTGCACGGAGTAAGAGGCACACGGCCCAGTGCACGACGGCAATTGGACAGCGTCTCCGGCATTAGGGAGGAGGGCGGCTGTGAAATTGGTGCGGTGGGGGGCTCCATGGAGATGGGGCTGAGGTTTCACGGCTCGGGAGAAGGGAGCTTCCCGGGGAGAAGGTGATTTGGCACCCACGAGGTATGAATGGGGCGGGGGGGGGGGGAATTGGGAGGAGGTGAACCATGTCTTACGGACGATTTGTGCGAAATGTGAGGGGAGTTACAGTTCTACCCTTGCCTATAGGCTTCTCGGCTTGGGTCATGTCTACCGAGGGTCGGGATAGTAGAGTAACTTTGCTTCTCCCCAAATAGTGGGCGGAGCGATTTCAAGCGAGGAGGGCTTGTTTTGAACTATAGTGGGCGCGGCGAATTCGGGCGAGGAGGCGTGTTTTGAAATAGTGGGCGCGAGCTATTTGAAGCGAGAGAGCGTGTTTTCCGCCATGGTTTATGAATTATTCAGCACATGTCATTTCGCCGAGGAGAAGGCGCGCTTGGATGAAGTTCTGAACCTACCCTCGATGTACAACGGGCCAATTGATGCGTGTCCCACATAGGACGGTAATTTCGCGTCTCCCATTTATTTGCTCGGCGAATTCCACCGCGAGAGAGGATGTTTAACAGTTCGTTCAAATTTTGGGAGAACGAGCATCCACGTCTACCTTACCAAGTCGATTCGAATCAAATTTTCAAATATTAGCTTGCCACTTCTTTTTTAGATGGAGAGATGATGCTCGGGAGTAATGTCTTTTTACATGCTCGTTGCTAGCGATTTACTATATGACAAATAGTTGACCCAGTCAAAAACGCGAATCAAACCCAAAATGAAATATCTCGATTCAATGAACTAGCTCGTTCAGTAGGTCAAAATAGTGAACTAAATCCAAAATTGAACACCTCAATCGAGTAGCATGTTGTATAGTATTATAGTACTCCATGAACATGTTGAAAGCCAAATTAATGAACTTGTTTGATATACGCATATATCCGTTCATGTGTGGATTGCAGACAACATGGTCTCCAATTTAAATATTTGAATGCAAGTTAATATCAGTCTTTGATGCATAAAACGCGACCTCCCCCTCTCCCGGACTCCTGTTCTCTCTCTCTCTCTCTCTCTCACTCTCTCGCCGACAATCTTCAATTCTGTCGCACGCATCCGACACAAAAACCTTTTTGGTCCCTCTCCCTTTCCCTCTCTCTCTCTCTCTCTCTCTGTGTGTGTGTGTGGGGGGGGTCTTTCTAGTCCACATTCATATATACACCATCTATAGGTCTCTCTCGCACACTATGTATGATACTCTAGCTAGTCCAAGCTGGGTGCACTCATCGTACACACACAAATTCCTTGGCTCTTTGCCCGTAACTCTCTCACGCACCACTATGTCGTCTCGGAGCTCTTCCCCCCTCTCTCAAACTATCCATCCACCTGGGTCACACATACACATGCATATCTCACTTGCACTCGATAGGCCCATCTAAAACTCTATCTCTCTCCATCGTTCTCTCTCCATCTCACACGCACACACACACAATCTCATGCCTAGCTAGCCAAGTATGATGGTCTCTTACTCAATTGTAGGCACACGTAGTCCCCCCTATATGTATACGACTAGCTAATCTTAGTCTCCATCACAAACATGTGCATGGTCTATCTCGATTTCTCTTGGGGCATCTTTCTATCGCGCACGCACTCCCTCGATCTCCCACCCATATAGTCCCCTCACGATCTCGAGGGGATCTCTCTATCACAAACACACCCTCTTTCCCTCCCCACGCGTCCATGCCATCCATGTGTCCCTCTCGACCTTTTTTCCTTGTTGGCCAAACCTCTATTGGACATGTGCTATAGGGGTGTCTCTCTCCATTGCAAACAATCACACACTAGCTATCTTCGTTTACCTCCTCGCCTCGCTTTTCCATCTCGGAGATGCATGCGTGATATGTTCGCATAAGAAACAAAAAAACACACTCTCTCTCTAATTTTTCGTTTGTTGTCACTTTCTCTTTCACACACATACTCTTTTTGCACACTAACTCATTTCCTTCACACGCACTTGATCTGTCTCGACTGAGGCACTCACCTCCGTCCATATCACATAGATTTATTAAAAAGTCAAACATCACAAAGTTTGACCATGTACGTGGAGAAAAAGAATTACATCTAGTACGGCAAACATATACCATTAGATTCACCATGAGATGTAGTTTTGTATGATGTATCTTTGGTATTGTAGATATAAATAACGTTTGCGTAAACCTGATCAAAGTTTCCAAAGGTTGACTTCTAAAAATTTTACATGCACTGCATTACCGAGCGGATGGAATATCTCTTTCCCCCTCTCAGCTATCTGACGCACCACTCAACCTTATCGGGCTCCTCAATCTCTCTCAAACTTTATTGGTCAGTTTGGTTCGTGACTGACCCTCATGCCTTGATGCATGGTCGGTCTCGCTGGTGTGGACGTGAGATGTAAAATATTTCTGCTGGCCAGGCTTGTGTGGTGTGAAGAGTTTGGTTCATGCAGGCCAGCAAAGCATCAACGTCCCATCAATCAATCCATGCATCAATTATTTAATGCTAATATCCATCCATGTTCTTTGTTAGCCTCGTGGTCATACGACCGAGCACGGCCAGCGCTCAAATCGGTCGCTTGGGCCAGGCTAATTGCGAGTGTCCGGAGTTCAGCCTTGCTAATTAAAGTGCAAGGAACCCAGCCCAAAGGGCTTTCTTTTTCACAGGTAGCAACCAAACAAGCGTGCATGAAATCCAGCCACAACCCTGTGCCACGCATAAAAGATGCTCACGACGCAAGCCAAATGGGCCTTATATCTCCCTGGTTCACACATACACATGTCTCGCTCGCGCTATACATATAGACCCATCCAACACTCTCCGCCCTTGTTCTCTCTCCATGTGACACGCACCCCCCTAAGTACCATAATCCCTCACTCCATCATAGGCTCTGTTTGGATCCATGGGTTAGAGTTAGTTTGGGTTAGTTTGGAGTCAACTAACCCAAAAAGATCCAAAAAGGAGGGTTAGTTTAGGTTAGATGCATCTAACCCATCCAAAAAAACTAACCCATCCAAGAGGTGCTTATTTGGGTTAGTTCTTCTCGGGACCACTAATAAACCCTTTTTTCTCTCGCTCTCCCCGCAGCAGATCCCTCCCCACTTCCTCGAAGCTTCTCGTCCTCTCCCTCCCTCCCTCTCGCGCCGCCCGTGAAGGTGCCTCGCCGTATCCGCGCTCCATCTAACCCTGCCATCCAAACACCTCTTTACTTAGAGTTAGTTCAGGGTTAGAATCTAACTCTAACCTCTAACTGAGTTAGAGTATCCAAACAGGGCCATAGGTGCAAGCCCCCCTCCTAAGTATGATTATCTCTCACTAGCCATCGGAACACACGATTGTCTCCTTCCATCCATACGTCTATCTCGATATCTCTCGGGGCATCTTCTATCGCGCACACACCTTGTCACTCGATCTCCCACCCATGTAGTCCCATCACGATCTCGGGGATCTCTATGACAAACATACACTCTCTCCTCCCCATGTCTGCATTTTCTCCGTCGTCTCTCTCGACCTCTCTCCCTTGTTTGTCGACCCCTCTTGGCCACGTGCTAGGGTCTTCCTCTCTCGGTTCCAAACAACCACACACTATCTCCTCACCTTGCCTCCGTTGTCGAAGATGCATGTGTGATATGTTTGCATAAGACACGACGCTTTTTCTCCACTTTTATCGTGTGTTGTCCATGTCTCTTTCACACACACACACACACTCTCTCTCTCTCTCTCTCTCTCTCTCTCTCTCTCTCTCTCTCTCTCTCTCGGGGGACTCATCACGTCCATAAGCATATGGATGTTTTGAAAAGCCAAACCTCAGAAAAGTTTGACTAGGTATATGTGGAGAAAAACATTTACATCTGGAACGATCATTAGATTCATCACAACATGTACTTACTTCATACTATCATTTATCTTTGGTATTGTCGATATAAGTATTCTTTATAAACTTGGTCAAAGTTTCAAAAGTTTGACTTTAAAAAAATGTTGTAACTACATTATCGAACGGAGGGAGTAGCTCTTTCTCTCTCTCTGCTATCTCTCACGGGCCTCCCCTCTCACTCGAACTCTCTATACCGACGGATTATACTCTCACTATGTCAGCGTATAGCTCTGTATATTGTTTAGTTGACCGGTCAACCAATCCACATGCTGCCTTGTCAGCCCGTGTTCCGTATCTTGGTGTGCTGGCCCATGTGGCAGTGGGTGAAAATAAGTAAACTAGAGGCCCATCTGACACGCGGTGAAGGAAACAAAGTTGAAACCACTCGGGGTAGCACCCCGCACGCTAGTAAATTGAGGGCGCATTGAGGACAAACTTCTTGCGCGCGAAGGACGCACTCGCGCACAATTCACCACTGCGCAGCGGCATGCACAGAAGGACGCACTCGCGCA
Source organism: Aegilops longissima (assembly GCA_021605205.1). Classification (NCBI taxonomy): domain Eukaryota; kingdom Viridiplantae; phylum Streptophyta; class Magnoliopsida; order Poales; family Poaceae; genus Aegilops; species Aegilops longissima. Next base: position 517,927,679 of record CM038680.1, read on the forward strand.
CACCCAGCACACAACACACACCAGCACACGTGTACACCGGCGTCGCCGCCGGTTGAGATGGACGGCGAGGCAGCCAACAAGCGGAGGCCGCTCGAGCCAAAATCGCATCCGGCGAGCCTGGACTTCATCAGCAGCCTCCCCGACGACATGCTGCTCGTCATCATCGGCCTCCTCCCCACCAAATCTGCTGTGCGGACCGCCCTGCTCTCCGGCGGTGGCGCCCCTCTGGCGCTCGTCCCCTCAACCTCACCGTCGTCGGCTGCCTCTGCGACGGGATTTAAACGCATGGCGCAGTCTCCAAGATCCTTTCATCGCACCTGGGCCAGCTAGACGCCTTGACATCCGCATGTTCAGTACCAACTGCAAGGTCCAACCCAAGTTCGATGAGTGGTTCTTATCCCCCGCCCTAGATCAGCTCGAGGAGCTCAGATTTGAAGCTGGACGATGTCGCTCTCTGCCACCGTCCGCGCTCCGCCTCACGCGAACGCTGCGCCGCGCCAGCTTCAGCTCCTGCTATCTTCCCCAGATTAATGCTACGCCCGCCCTTCTTCTCCCTCAACTCAAGCAGCTCGACCTCTTCGACGTTGTCATCTCGAAGAAGGCTATGGAGCACCTGCTCCGCAGCTGTACTGCGCTCGAGTACCTTCGTCTTGAGCAGATCCACGGGTTCATTAGCCTCCACATCGCCTCGACGAATCTCCGATGGATTTATGTGTCTTGCTGGCCCCGCAACAAGACATCAATTGGGAAGAGATCACTCCAGCTGTTCCACGTTATGGTCATTGAGAATGCGCCTTTCCTTGAGAGATTGCTTGTATCGGATCTAGAAGGTCCAACAAAAATCAGGATCATTGACGCGCCAAAATTGACAGTGTTGCTGTACTCGTCTGCCAAATTCTCCGAACTCTTTATTGGATCCGTAATCGTTTAGGTACAGCACTCATCTTCTTCTCCGTCTTCTTGAAATTCACATTTTTAAATTTCTTCTTGATGTATTTACGACCGTCTTCCAGAAAATGATTCCCACAAGCTTGACCCAGTCCATGCGCACAGTGAAGATCTTAGCACTAAAATCTATCGGCCCCAATCTGGATCAAGTTGTTGGATTCCTTACATGCTTTCCATGCACGGAGAAGCTACTCATCGAGGTGAAACTTCTTTCCTATTAGTAAATGGTAATCTGGCGTAGCTCAATTTTTTCGTAATTTTCCCAAATTACGATGACAAGTGTAGTGTTCAAAACAACATCTACGCACTTCACCGAAAGAAATGTTTTTAGTATTTTTTCTCACGTGATCACCTGCATCATTTTTATGCTGTACTACTATAGTAGCCTAGGCTAGTCATAGTGGAAAGTAACTTAGACTACTCCAGTAACTCTATGGTTACCCTAAGGGCAAGTACTACCTCCGTCCTGGTTTACTCTTCCAATTTTGTAGTATCAAAATTTGACCATAGATTTAACTGACAAAATGTTAATGCATGTCACTAAGAACTATATCGTTGGATTCATATTTGAACATAATTTCAAATGGTGTAATTTTAGTGACATGCATTGGCATTTTCTTAGGTAAATCTATGGTCAAAATTTTATACTAAATCTGAGTAGTATTCCTCCGTCCCAAAATTCTTGTCTTACATTTGTTTAGATACGGATGTATCTAACACTAAAATGTAACTAGATACATCCGTATTTAGACAAATTTAAGACAAGAATTTTGGGATGGAGGGAGTACAAAAGTGGGCTATGTAGGCCAAAACATGTGCCAAATTCACTTGTGATGCATTTGGCATCGATGCCCCTCCATTGCTCACGTGGTGCCCCAATCTGGAGCACCTACTTTGCTCCGGTGCCAAATTAACTCACGCAATGAAAAAACAGTGCGTGGGAGAGAGAGAGGACTGAGGCAATAAAAAACACTTGTTTGGTAGAGTGAGAGGCTGGTGTAGTTGGTTTGATTGATTTGTTTATACATGTGGGTCTGTGTGCACAGCGGTGCCAACTCTCTCACATCGCGAGAGCGGTGCCAAAAACTTTTGATTTGACATCGATGCGTATTATGTGGCATACTTTTGCGAAATATGGCATTGGCCACATAGTGGAAGGCAACAAATGCCCAAGCTCTTCACGTGCTCCTAGTTAAATGAGAGGAAACATAAACAGAGAGAGAGAGAGAGGGAGAGAGAGAGAGAGAGTGAAAAAATATCACTAGCCAGCCAACCCTATCGTATGAGCGAATGATATTAGTACCTCTTGATGACACGGCAATCTTATGCAGCCAGCTACTCTAATATGTTCTCTTCTTTTGCAGATAAAAAAAGACCCGAAAGTGAAAAATGTGCTGCACTATAACAATCTCATCGAATGCCTTGATCTCCATCTTACAGAAATTGATTTGATCGACTACCGAGGTAGCCCATCTGAGATTAAATTGGCCAGGTTCTTTGTTCTGGAGGCAATTGTGCTCAAGGTAATGAGGTTTGGCGTTCTCTGGCGCAACAATGAATGGCGTGCTGATCACCGCAAGCGTCTAAGCCTAAATGACAAAGTCTTCGCAGAAGCTGAATTTGTTTTTGAAACATCAAGTGGCCAGAGACTCGAAAACTTATTTGCCCATTAGTGACTTGTCAGAGCGGTGGATTTTAGTTTGTACGATAACGCTGCATCCACCTAAAGGAACGAAAGTTCTTACGTGAACTTCCTAGTAATTCCCTCTTCCTATGTGCAGCATTACTCCTAACATTTGTTATATCAGTTTGAAACTTGTAATATTGCTGTGTCCTATTCCTGTGTGTTCAAAATCCTGCGAATCAAACAGGTCCTGAGTTGGTGATGATGTTGTGCCTCCCATCTTTCACCAGTAGCCGTCGGATCTAGATCTGACGCACACAAACCAAGCTTCTCCATTTTTGCCAAAAGATGCCCGCACTTGTTCCCTATTTACAAACAACTCCTTGTCTCTCACAATCAGCCTTGTCTCACCACATCTAGAAGGCCGTGGAAAAATCTGGCGCGATGGCCGCTGCCGGAGCAGTCCACCCCCAATCTTGGTGTTCCGTGCAATGCACGGGCATCTACGCACGGGAAATTATGTCGAACAGGGCTAGTTGTAAGCAGGCTAGCTCTACAGCCATGATGATAGTGATTGCAGGCGGTGAGGCTGACTATGGTATGCGAACACGGCGCCTATACTCAGTGTCATCTCCGTGCAGGTCTTGTCACTTCACTATGAGGAGCAGCACGTAATAATTTGACCAACGGGTAGTACAGTGCTAGTACTCCTAGGAGTACTACATTGGTAGTACTACTACTAGTACTAGTAGCACCACCGTCTGGATTTAGGAGTACTACCACGTCCATCTGGATTTTAGTATTTGACTAGCAATATCTAGTAATGCATGTCACAAAAAATGTACTACTCCCTCTGTAAATAAATACATGGTGTTTTATTCCTATCGGCAAGAGAACTTAATGTTTTCTTGCTAACTAGAGTCTTAATAGGATTACATGCAATGAACTAAACATTGCATGTCATGTTTGGTAGTCTCAAGTCATTGAAAGCATGCATGGCCCACATCTCTCATTGGTTGATATGTCACGAAATAAGAAACAAGGAGGGAGTTAATGCACCGTGCCTAAGTGTTTTGGGATTATTTGGTTTTCGTAATGTGACTGACACAACATTTTTGTTTACATGCATTAACATTTTATTAGTTAAATCAAAGGTCAAAACTTGGCGCAAAATGCAAAGGGGACCAATAAACCAGTAAACATCAAACTTCTCTTGTTTAGCCCCAACTAGAGGTCCGGTGAGATGACTATACTGCACCGGCACGGAGGGGGCGCAGCTTCATTGACTTACGGCAACTGCCTTTGGGTGAATGACACGTTGGCCTAGGGGGTGGATGGCCCACCTATCATACAGCCAAAGGCAGGTGCAGTAGAGGGCCAAGGAGTATTACAAAATCCTACGCACCTACGCACGCTAACCAAGGGCAAGAGTGATCACTCGAATTGCAAGATCAGTTGACTAGTAGAAGCTAAGCTAGACCCATGGAGGCGATGAGCGCGATCATCAGCCGGCTGTGCCAGATGGTCCACGACGCCGGCCTGCGGCCCGGCAACGAGGAACGTCTCCAGGTAGTATTGCTTGAGACCGGCAGGGCGAGGGGCCGCTTGGACGACAACTTCATCTCCTTGTTTGACGAGGTCCTCGTCGGTTTCCTCGACA